>CM066034.1:343538631-344803130 GCA_033557465.1 Ichthyophis bannanicus | reverse complement strand
TACTGTGTAGCCGGAAACTATATGGATCGATTCTGAAACGCCGTCGGTACCAAGTCATCCAGACTGGATATCGATTCTAGACGGCATCGAAGCGAGCGAGTCTATCGATGCATGTCTAGAAGGTACCGACGTTGGGGTGGTGGGGTGTCAGCGATGCCGATACATGAAATTCAATTGGAACCTCATCGAACGGTACCGAAGACGTTTGAAGACGATGCCCGGTGAAGAGAGGACCACTCGACACCGGCACCGATGTCGGGGTGTCGGTACCGCTCGAAGCCGGTACCAACCCCGAGCATGGTGAAGGTATAGGAAAGTCAATCTGGGTCGTATCGATCGGTCCCGAAGGTACCGAGGATTCCAGATGACGATCCCAGGTAAAGAGTGGAACACTCGATACCGATGCCGATACCAGGGTATCGGTATCGCACGAAGCCGGTACCAACACGAGCATGGCTGGGATACAGGAAAGCCAATCTGGGGTCGTATCGATCGGCCCGAAGGAACCGAGGACCCAGATGACAATCCCTGGTGAAGAGTGCAGCACTCGACACCGATTGCCGGTGCCGGGTTATCGGTACCGCTCGAAGCGGATACCACCCCCTGGCACGGCTCAGGTATGTTCCGTGAGGGGTGAGCCCCAGGAAACAACCTGAAACCCCGTGAATGCTTTGGAGCCCAAAGACTCCCGCCGGGGTTTTATTGCCAATGGGATCTTGAGGGCAAGGCCGGAGCCGTCATCATGCTGTGCATGAGACTTACCCTTCAAGAATTGGCTAGTCTTAACAGACTGTTTGTGGGTTACCTGATCCTGGAGAGAAGAATAAACCGGTGTCCTCACCTCAGGAGGATAAAACGGCCATCGAGGGAAAACTTGAAAAGGGAAGGTCTTCTTCCCAATTAATATAGCCTGAAAGTATCAGGGGGGAAAAAGGGTCAGGACACAAACAGGTTAGACACCAAGAATTTGGAGTCTAAAAAAGAAAACTAATGTTTTCCACAGTGAAGGCCACTTACTTAGGGGAAGAAGGCTCCATGTGTGGAAAGGCCTGGTAGGCCCAAAAAAGTTAAAACAAAAACTGAGGGAGAAATATTTCTCTAAGTTTGAAAAAAGAAAAGAATAAAGCACCGGCTGGGTATACCGGCGGTATCCGGCGGGAGGGAAAGTCAGCCGCAACCACAAGAACAAACAAGGATTTTACAAGAAAAAGGTTTCTGCGGATGGACAGGAGGGACGTCCTGTTGGCACCGCCGGAAAAACCCGAACAACGTGAGGAGAGGCAGTAGGAAAGGCGGGCGAGTCACCGCGCGGAGTGGTCGCGAGCGGATGCTCCCAAAAGCTTTCTGATTGATGCTGGGGAGCATTACGTATCAGGCATCCGGTCAGGTAACGACTGTACCCATATCAGGCCTTGGTGAAGACGGAGGAGCGGGGTTCAGTTACTGCTTGTTGGTCTGGCTGCCTGAGAGATAATGAAGCTTGTACCCCTCCTGTATGATGGAGAGTGTCCAAGGTGCCTCTGGTGCTGTTTATTTTTGCCCTCCATATGGGGGCAAAATGACATAACATTCCTGGAATGGTGGAACGGTTTCCGGTCCCTCGAGAACCAGAAACGGCATAAGTTCTCTAGCTGCAAGTCAAAGGCCCTGAGGAGGCTGAGGCTGCTGGGGCCAGTGGAGGCCTAGCAGCCCTTTGCTTTCGGTCTGTTTGGGTGGGTGCTTGTGTGTTGCTTGAAAAACTGACCTGCAGAAGATGCCTGCTGAACTTAAGAAGGATAAAATCTTTTCCTTTTTAGAAAAAGATGTTTTCTTGAAACATTGCTTTTTTCTAAACAGGATCAGCAGTGGACTTGGATAGTCATTCCAAGGTGGAATTTTCAGGCAAATCCATTTCATTGGCTTTTTCCTGCCAAATCTTTACCAAACAGGTTCTCACCAGATACAAGGATATTTCCCAGTTTATCTTGTACCCAGAGCTCTAGACCAGATGCCTGGAGCCAAGCAATTCTATGTGTCACCTATGGCGATAGCCGAGGTTTCTGCTTAAGACACTCAAAGCAGTCAAAAAGGCTGCACGGTTGGGAAAATTAGAAAAAACATCTTGGGCATGTTTGACCCAAGTGAGAAAAAGTCCATGTCTTTTATCATCAGAAATGAAAAGGACTTAAAAGTCTGTAAATTAATCTGTGACCATTCCTTTAGGAAACATTCCCATGCGAGACTATAGGAACTGATTCTGGCAGACAGCATGGAAGCCTGGAAGACTCTACGTCCAATAAGCATCCAGGGTTCTGCAACTCATTTCCTGGAGGATTAGAGGCATGCCTTTTTTGCACTTCTGGATCCTTCTCATAGCTGACACAACCACAATAGAGTGGTGGGAGGAAGCTGAGGTCTTATGGAAACCAGGACAAGGAAGGGTGACCTTCGGTACATAGTAATCCAATCTACGCGAGATGAGGAGAGGTGGTAAGTAGGTGTTTCCCACCATCCTCAACTTGAGATTCATGATAAAATCTCATGAATGGGTAAGGTAGCTGCCTCCTTAGGAGTTTTGGATTGTTGTAGAATTTCCAAACTTCCCTTGCCCTTGGCTCTGTTTCGGGGCCCACAGTAATGGACATGCCCCCGAGCCACCTCCCTGATGAATTCTGGAAGGACATATCCCTCTGCAGGAGACATCCTGTGTTTAGGGGAGGACGACTCCTCTGGAAGAAAGCATCGCCTGCAGCATCGACAGAACTTTCAGAACCCTCAGATTCACTTCTGAGGACTCAAAGTAATATCTGTCCGGAATGCTCTTGCAGAGCCCGATACCCGTACCGGGACCGGGAAATAACCGGTACCGGGAGAATCATACCAGAGGGAATCGGAGGACAGCGGTACTGGCAGGAGCATCCACCGACGCTGATGTCGATGCTATCGGTACCGGTACCGATGCCGGTGCCAGTGCCAGTGGAGTTGTCTGTCGCGGTACCAAGGGCGTCGATGCCTCAATGGATAGCCTCCAGACTGCTTTCCATAGCCAGAACTCTCTGGTCTATCGATGCCGCCAATGCCTGGATGTCGGTACCCGTTGGAGACCACTGTACCCCAGAGCATGGCACCAGGAGATCTGTCGAGGCCGAGGCCTCGAGAACATCCTGGAACCCCGATATGCTTTGAAAGAGAAGCCTCCCGCCGTGGTAATTTTGCTGGTGCGAATCAGCGAGGGCAACGCCAGAGGCATCTCGATGCTTGGAAGGATATCTACCCTTCGAGGACCGGCTGGATTTATGTTTAGTTACCTGAGATCCAGGGAGGAAGAAGCAGGCCCTGGAAGACATTGATGCCAACCGAAGCTGTATCAGAGGGAAACCGGGTACTGAGCTTGGTCTTTGCCGACTCTTTTAGACCTCATGGCACAGGAAACACAATCCGTGATGGAGTGGTCAGGACCTAAACATTTTAAGACACCATTCATGGGTGTCGGTGACAGAGATAGTACCGCCACACTTGGTGCACTTTTTAAAACTTGAGGCAGGTTTTTCCATGTTTAGGAAAAATTTTTGGGCCTAAGGCCCAAAAAGGCGCATGCACCTGAAAGAAGAGGAAAAAAGACTTTTTTTTTTTAAATAAGAAAGAAAGACCGGCGGTACCGGTATAGCGTCAAAGAAGGCAGACGCGAACACAAAAAGAAGAAGAAGAAAAGGAATTATCTGCGGTGACAGGAACACAACCTGCTGGCTCCGCGGAAAAAGAAGAACTGGAAAGAGGCAGTTGGGAAAGGCGGGAAGGCAGCACGCAGGCGCTGTGGGATGCTCCCAAAAGCTTTCTGATTGGACGCTGGGGAGCGTTCCCGTACAGGCTCCATCGGTACCGACGATACCCATATGTGATGACCCTACATTCCTGCTTGTTCCTGGAGATAGTCATTTACATTTGCTGGTGCCAGAGTGTTCAAGCAAAAGATCCAGCGCTGTTCCAGATTAATCAAAGTTTTGTCCCAGTTGCCACCATAGATAGAAGGTAAACATTCAGTCATGACCAAACACTTAAGATCCTCAAATTCATGTTGGAAGTATTGACAATGTTTACCAAAGGCGCCACCTCAGTTAGGTACCGAAGTTTGCTTCTATTTTCTATTAGGCGCACCTGTAATGTCCACGCGTCTTCCCCGCATATCCTAAATCATAAGGCCATAAAGGCAGATATACAACCCCGATACTGCTGCAAGTAGTAGTATGATACAGTTGATAAGGTCGATGATTATACTGGAAGGACTGACCTGTCTCCAGCAGTTGCCACAATTACTGAGGCCAGGAGCAGATGAATGTCGTGGCATTAAATCATTATAGGCAGAAGGACACAGGATGTCTCTCAAATTATGATTCCTCGTATACACTGATCTGATTTAGAGCTTTTTTAAACCAGGGACGAGACAGATAATATGAGAATGACAATGTATAATTTTAGAAAGCCTATAGCTTAGTGGGTTAATACGAGAAACATAATGGACAAAGCCGGTATCCGAAGATGCCACTACGTTCACGAGGGGTAAGCAACCATGTGCCATCATTATGGCAAGCTCTAGTATAAGCTTGTCAAAGCAAATGAAGAGGATATCCATCAGCAAGAAAAGCATCTTCAAGAGATTATGAGCGTAATTTATACTCAGAGACCTTGGTACAGTTCTGGCGATAACGAAGGAACTGGGCCAGTGGCAGACTGTTCTTAAGCCGTTGAGGATGTGCTCTCGAAAAATGAAGGAAGGCCATATGAGTGGGTTTACATTAAACCGTAGAGACTAAGGAATCACTTTGCCGTATCAAGAGAGCATCCAAAAAGAGACTGTGGTCACACTATACTCCAATGAAAAATGAATATTGTCATCACAATTATTAAGCCAATGATGGAATGATAACAATTGTTCTATGGAATCCATCCATAATAAAAAGATGTCATTAATGTATCAAACTCATACGCGAATATGGGTTTCGAATGGCCCATCTACAAGTTACTGTCTCTCAAAATGAGCCATGTATAAATTGGCAATAGGAGCCATAGTGGCCCCCATGGCAAACCCCGTCGTTTGTTGAAAAAATTCCCCGAATTTTTTTTTTTTTTTTTTTTATATAGAGTGAAGCAAGGACACCTGCAAACATAAGTGCCGTGGCAATGGCCGAGGGAAACAGTACAACGGCCAAGCACATACTACATCGTCCCTGGACTCTGACGCCCTTACAGTTACAGGTAGTGGAAAAAGGCCTCTCTTTCATCCCACGGATTTGTTATGATGGCTTTCAAGTACGTCTTGAGTTGAACAACAGTTACATAAATTGCAACTGAAAGCCTTCTTTGCGGAATGGTAACTTTTATTTCTATATTTATTTGGTTTTATATACCGCGCTATTTTAGTTCAGTGCTGTTTTATCTACTTCTTCAGAACTGACTGTTCATGGTCTGCCTAATAGGATTACATTACCATTTCATTCCACCTGGACTCCACCATGTCCGCTTCATCCAACTTTACAGATATTTTGTGAGCTGGTCTTGTACGATATTCACAAATTAGAAGTCTCCCATGGTAAGGTTTTCTATGGTTTATCACCATCTGAACGGCAAGCTTTACTGGAGCTGCAGGGGCTTCGTCACATCATCATTTCGTCAAGCTGATAAAGGTGGAGCGGTTGTTGTGATGAATGCTTCTAAGTATGTTGCTGAAGTTCATCGTCAATTAGCAGACCACACAAAGTATGCTCCACTGCCAGTTGGATCCCATATCTCATCTTCAAGTGATAATCAAGGAGTATTGTTACTCAGGCTTTGGCACAACATCTGGTGGATAAGAAGGAAGCCTTGTTTCTTTATGTTGACCATCCTTGCATTCCTCATTTTATATATTCTTCCAAAATTCATAAGAACTTAAGTAATTCTCCTGGTAGGCCTATTGTCTCATTACGGGGTTCGCTTCTGAAACCTCTATCAATATATTTTGATTCCTTTTTACAGTCACTTTCTGTTTAAGATTCCTTCTTATTTACATGATACTATGCATGTTCTTCAGATAATGGCTGATGGTCATGATAGCAATTTGCCTGCCTGGTTACTTGTGGTTACAATGGATGTCTCTTCATTGTATACTAGTATCCCTCAAACTGCCGTTAATTGAGATGGTTTGTGCAAATCTTGTAGCTTGTCAAGATCTGAGTGTTTCCAAAATTACCTTCATCATCCAACTCCTAACATTAACCATGACAAAGAATTTTTTCTTTAACAGGGAATTTTTTTCAACAAAAGACAGGGGCTGCCATGGGGGCCACCATGGCTCTTTCTATTGCCAATTTATACATGGCTCATTTTGAGAGACAGTGGCTTGTAGATGGGCCATTCGAAATCCATATTCGCTTATGGGTTCGATACATTGATGTCGTCTGTTTATTAAGGATAGGTTCCACAGAACAACTGTTGTCATTCCATCGCTGGCTTAATAATTGTGATGACAATATTGATTTTTCATTGGCATATAGTATCTGTTTTTTGGATGTTTCTCTGATATGACAAGGTGATTCTTTAGTCTCTATGGTTTATTATAAACCCACTCATCATATGGCCTTCCTTCATTTTTTCGAGTGCACATCCTCAACGGCTTAAGAACAGTCTGCCACTGGCCCAGTTCCTTCGTTATCGCCAGAACTGTTCCATGATATCCGAGTATAAATTACACTCAATCTCTTGAAGATGCTTTTTTTGCTCATAGATATCCTCTTCATTCGCTTCAACAAGCTCGTACTATAGCTCGTTATAATGATCACACATGGTTGCTTACTCCTCGTGAACGAATGCATCTTCGGATACTAGCTTTGTCCACTATGTTTCTCATTTTAACCCACTAAGTTATAGGCTTTTCTAAAATTATACATAGTCATTCTCATATTATCCGTCTCACCCTTGGTTTAAAGCAGCTCCAAATCAGATCAGTGTTTAGGAGGAATCATAATTTGAGAGACATCCTATGTCCTTCTGCCTATACTGGTTTATTGCCATGACATTCACCTGCTCCCAGCCACAGTAGTTGTGGCAACTGCTTAGTATGCTTCATGATGGAGACATGTCAATCCTTCCAGTATAATCATCGAACTTATCAACTGTATCATACTACTACTTGCAGCAGTATGGGGGGTTGTATATCGATTTTATGGCCTTGTGGTTTAGGATATGTGGGAAAGATGCGACGGACTTATGGGTGCACCTAATAGAACATAGAAGCAAACTTTGGTAGCTGAGGGGGCGCCTTAGGTAAAACATTGTCAACCCTTCCAACATGAATTTGAGTATCTTAAGTGTTTGGTCATCACTCAAATATTTACCTTCTATCTATGGTGGCAACTGGGACAAAACTTTGATTCGTCTGGAACAGCGCTGGATCTTTCGCTTGGGCACTCTGGCACCAGCAGGTTTAAATGACTTTATTGAATGGAAGGCCTGTTTTTGATTTGGGCTTTCAAGTTGTAAGGGTGGGTTGGGTGGTTTTCTCATCATGTGTTTCCCTTTTTGGGGTTTTCTGGTGTTTTTGCAGGATACTGCCTTGACTGTGTCTGCTTGCTGCAATACCAAGGGTTCCCTGAAGTCACTCGGGGATCCCCCTTTTTAAAGCACATGCACAGCGTTTTTTTGTATTTACACATGCTGGTGGTTTAGGAAGCAGATTTAGTATTGGAGCCTTTTTCTTTCAGCTGGCTTTATTGGTCTGTTTTCTCTCTCTTCTTTTTTTGGTTTTGTTAAGTTTGCCCATGACTAGATGATGATGGCCTTCCACAATTAATCTCTTTTTTCAGGATTAGCAATGCTTCGTAGAGTTCCCTGACGAAGCCTTCTTGGCAAAACACCTGGTGTCGGAGCTCTGGGTTGCATGCCCTGAATGCTGTTTGGACGTCATTCCTTCTATTTCACAACCCTGAGCCATGCCATGTTAAACCCACACCAAAGCTAAGTTTTTCTAGCTTCTTATTACTGCTTTATTGAGCGTTTATACTCTTGATTGGTTGCTAATGATATAGGTGCCTTGTTGGGGTCTTTTGGGGGGTTTTTTACGAGCATTTACATAGCAACGTAGCAATACAGTAAGTGACAGCTGATAAAGACCATCATGGCCCATCTAGTCTGCCTAGTGAGGCTGTTGGGATTGAAATTGCTACTCCAAGCAAGTTACCTCTCTTTTGTTAGGGTTGTGTCCTTATTCTTTTTGGAGTGTGAATGTCATTTAAGTTTTGTTTTGAGTGGAAATACAGAAATGTCTGTTTTCTCCAAGCCTTTTTGAATTCTGTTGCTGTTTTTGTCCCTACCACCTCCACCAGAAATATTTACCAACTTTTCTAAGGAAAAATATTTCCTGGTGTTATTTTTAAATTTAACTCCTTTCAGCGTCATTAGAGTGTCCTCTGGTTCCATACTTCCCTCATCTTTAGAAAATGTTTATTGTTCATTAATACCTTTCGAGTCTTTAAAGGTCTAAATTACATCTCCCCTTTTCCTCCTTTCCTCTAGGATAAACATACAGTATAGCACAGTTACTTACCTGTAACAGGTGATCTCTGGGAACAGCAGGAATAAGTCTTCACATATGGGTATCGTCAGTACCGACGGAGCCTGCGCGGGAACGCTCCCCAGCGCCCAAAAGGAAAGCTTTTGGGAGCATCCCACAGCACCTGCGCGCTGCCTTCCCGCCTTTCCTAACCGCCTCTCTCCAGTTCGAGTTTTAAAGCTGAGAAAAAAAAGAGAGTGAGGTAAGGAAAGAAAGATAGAGAGATACAACTCCTAGGGGAGGTGGGTGGGTTGTGAAGACTTATTCCTGCTGTTCCCAGAGATCACCTGTTACAGGTAAGTAACTGTGCTATCTCCAGGAACAAGCAGGAATGAGTCTTCACATATGGGGACTCCCCAACTAGAGATGCCTGGGAGATCACCCAGATTGTGAGTCCCTGGGAAGGGCTCTACCTCCACCCATGAATCTCAGGCATCCAGCCAGGGATGGAGGATAGGAGTTGGTTAGGTATGGAACAGGTGTTTGAGAACAGCCTGACCAAACAAGGCATCCCGGCGGGAATCCTTGTCCAAACAGTAAAGGGCTGAGAAGGTATGAACAGAGGCCCAGGTGGCCGCTCGACAGATCTGGTCGATGGACACAGAATTTAGATGAGCCATAGAGGCTGCCATGGCCCTCACATTGTGAGCTGTGACATGGCCCTCCAGAGAAAGGTTCTTACTCTGGTAGGCGAAAGAAATGCATTGAGCAATCCAATTGGATAGAGTTCTTTTAGAGACTGGAAGTCCTAAATGAGAGGGATCAAAAGCAACAAACAGCTGAGAGGACTTTCTATGTTGCTGTGTCCTTTGTAAGTAAAAGGCAAGAGCTCTTTTACAATCCAGGGTATGAAGATTCCTCTCTGCACTTGAAGCATGAGGTCCTGGAATAAAGACAGGTAAATAAACCTCCTGGTATCTGCCTTTTTTGGGGAAAAAACCATTTTTGAACAACCTTTTCTTAAAAGGAGCAGAAGTAGACTTTGAAAGTCTATCTAAAGCCGAATTTTCAGCATCCATCTGGGTGGCCTTTGCTTGCCAATCCTTGCCAAAAAGGTTTTCACCTGTACAAGGAAGGTTACCTAGGCCATCTTGAACCCAGGGTTCCAAATCAGAAGCCTGTAACCAAGCAACTCTACGTGCACCTATGGCAATAGCCGAGGCTCTGCTGGCACCTTCAAAGGAGACAAAGGCTGCACGGTTGTAAAACTTGTAAACATCCTGGGCATGTTTGAGCCAGTTGAGCAACTCCTCCCTTTTATCTTCTGAAATAAAAGGAGATAAAGTTTGCAGGTGATCTGTAATCTCCTTTAGAAACATCCCCATATACAGACTATAGGAGTTGATTCTGGCAACAAGGATACTGGCCTGGAAAATTCTCCTGCCAAAGGCATCTAGGGTTCTGCATTCTCTTCCTGGAGGAGCAGAAGAGTGCCTTTTGGTACTCTTTATCTTCTTTTATGTGGACCTTCAGGGTAAACCTCAGCCCCTCATTTACTTTTACTCTTCTTTTATTTTGTATTTAGATACAGCTTAATTATTTGAATATTCCTCCCACTTAGCTATCACCACCATTATCACTTTAAGCAAATGTGGAAAGTGCAGTGAAGACCCCATGCACATACGACAACATAACAAAATCATTGAGAGCACACTCTATGAACGAATTTTTAAAAAAACAAGTCACAATTAAAGGTTCATACCTTTTATGGATACATATAAACAGACTTATACATAGAGATATAAAGGTCAGACAAAAAGAAACTAGACCTGGTAAAGCATAGTTACCTGTAAGAGGTGATCTCCGGGAACAGCATGAATTTAGTCTTCACATATGGGTATCGTCGGTACCGACGGAGCCTGCGCAGGAATGCTCCCCAGCGTCCAATTAGAAAGCTTTTGGGAGCATCCCATAGCACCTGCGGGCTGCCTTCCCGCCTTTCCCAACTGCCTCTCTCCAGTTGAGTTTTAAAGCTGAGACAAAGAGAGAGAGAGAGGAAAAGGAAAGAAAAGAGAAATACAACTCCTAGGGGAGGTGGGTGGGTTGTGAAGACTAAATTCCTGCTGTTCCTGGAGATCACCTGTTACAGGTAAGTAACTGTGCTATCTCCAGGAACAAGCAGGAATGTAATCTTCACATATGGAGACCCCCTAGCTTTAGATGCCCGGGAGAGACCCCAGAAGTTGTGAGTCCCTGTGAAAGGGCTCCACTTCCCCCCATGGATCTCTGGCATCCTACCAGGGATGGTGGGTAGGAGTTGATTAGGTATGGAACAGGTGTTGGAGAACAACCTGACCAAACAAGGCATCCCGGCGGGAGTCCTTGTCCAAGCAGTAATGGGCTGTGAATGTATAAACCGAGGCCCAAGTGGCTGATCGACAGATGTCGTCGATAGACACAGAGTGCAGATGAGCCATTGAAGCTGCCATGGCTCTCACATTGTGAGCTGTGACATGGCCCTCCAGAGGAAGATTCTTACTCTGATAGGCAAAAGGAAATACACTGTGCAATCCAGTTGGACAGTGTTCTCTTGGAGACTGGAAGTCCCAGGTGAGAAGGATCAAAAGCAACAAAGAGTTGAGAGGAATTTCTAATTTGCTGTGTTCTCTGTAAGTAAAAAGCTAAAGCTCTTTTACAGTCCAAAGTATGAACATTCCTTTCTGCATTTGATGTATGAGGCCTTGGAAAAAACACAGGCAGGTACACCGCTTGGTTCAAATGAAAAGGCGAGACCACCTTTGGCATAAAGTGTGGATGAGTCCTAAGGACTACCTTGCCATGATGGAACCTTGTATAAGGAGGATCAGCCACTAGTGCCTGCAACTCACTGATGCGACGTACTGATGTGATTGCAATGAGAGAGATAACTTTCCAAGAAAGGAATTTCAACAAGGTAGTAGCTAAAGGTTCAAAAGGTGGCTTCATGAGCTGGCCAAGAACCAGGTTTAAGTCCCATGCCACCGGTGGTGGCCTAATGGGAGGCTTAGTTAGAAGAAGGCCTCTCATAAATCTTGCTATAAGAGGATGGGAGGAAATAGGTTGTCCATTTAAAGGCTAGAAAGAAGCTGCAATAGCACTCAAATGGACTCTTACTGAGTTAGTTTTAAGTCCTGCATTGGATAAATGAAGGAGATACTCCAGTAATGATTCCAGAGGTATCGCAAGGGGGCTAAGACCCTTCTGCGAGCACCATATGGTAAACCTTTTCCACTTGAAAGCATAAGAGCATCTTGTGGAAGGTTTTCTAGAAGCATAAAGGATATCCTTTACTTTCTGAGAAAGGTTAAGATCATGAAGATCTAGGCCTTCAGCAACCAAGCCCTGAAATGCAGAGACTGGGGATTGGGATGCCATAACATTCCATTCTCCTGAGACAGGATATCTGGAGCAGACCCTAACTCCAGAGAGGGAGCTTGAGAGAAATGTAGAAGCAGAGGGTACCACACTTGCCGTGGCCAATGTGGAGTTATGAGAATCATACGGCCTCTGTCTCTCCAAAGCTTGAACAGGGTTTTGGGAATCAGGGGAATGGGTGGAAAGGCATAAAGAAAGTCTTGACCCCAATGAAGGAGGAAAGCATCCCTGGCCTGAGAGCCCTGAGCCGGAATTCTGGAGCAGAACCGGGTAAGTTTGGCATTCAATGGACTTGCAAAGAGGTCTATATCCGGGGTTCCCCAAATTTGAAAAATCTTGGCCACCTGGTCTGCATGTAGAGACCATTCGTGTGGAAGCAGAACTGGACTGAGTCTCTCTGCCCAAGAGTTATAGATACCTGGAAGATACACTGCCAGGAGATGAATCTGATGCTCTCTGGCAAGGGCCCATAGTCGCAAAGCTTTGTTGCAAAGCGACAGAGAGCCTGTTCCTCCCTGCTTGTTCACGTAGAACATGGCTACTTGATTGTCCGTATGAATGAGGACTGTCTTATAGCTGAGCAAGGTGTGGAACACTCGCAGAGCAAGGAAGATTGCTCTGAGCTCTAAGAAATTGATGTGTAGATGAGTCTGCTGTGGAGTCCAAGTGCCTTGGGTGGAGAGGTCTTGCAGATGAGCTCCCCAACCCATTGGTGAAGCATCTGTTGTGAGAGCTGCCTGGGGTAAAGGCTGTTGAAATGGGGACCCCACCAACAGGTTTTGAGTGGACTGCCACCATTGGAGGGACAAAATAAGGCGATTTGTGTTTGCTATTTTGTCTGACAGGCACCCTGATGCCTGGGTCCATTGACTGGATAAAGTCCACTGGGCTGCTCTCATATGGAGGCGAGCATAAGGAACCACATGCAGGGTAGATGCCATGTGGCCTAGTAGTTGTAACATTTCTCGAGCAGTGAGATGAGGCTTTAGCACTGCTTAAGAAGCTAACTGCACCATGCGAAGGCAACGGGTCTGGGGAAGATAGGCCCTTGCTTTCCTGGTATCCAGCAAAGCTCCTATGAACTCTAGAGACTGAGTGAGAATTAGGCTGGATTTTGGGATGTTTATGACCAGACCCAAATACTGAAGGATACGCATTGTGCAAGATAGAGAAATCCTGGCCTCTGACTCTGATGGGACTTGAATGAGCCAGTCTTCTAAGTAGGGGAAGACGAATATTCCTAGAGCACGGAGAAACGCTGCTACCACAGCCATGCATTTCGTAAACACCCTCGGTGCTGAGGCCAGGCCAAAAGGAAGCACCCTGTATTGGTAGTGCTTTCCTTGAAAAAGGAACCAAAGGAACTTTCTGTGAGTTGGATGGATGAGAACATGAGTGTACGCCTCCTTGAGATCTAGAGAACAAAGCCAATCCTGACTCTGAAGGTATGGCAGCAGTGTTCCCAGAGAAATCATCTAGAATAGGTCTGTGTCCCCCTGTTTTCTTTGGTATAAGGAAATAGGGGGAGTAAAACCCTGTACCCTGTTGAGAAATGGGTACCTCTTCTATTGCCCCTTGGGCAAGAAGGATAGTGACCTCTTGATCTAACAGATTGATGAGGGAGGTCTGAGAATTTGAACTGTCTTACTTCTGTGGGAGGGGGCATGCACAGAAAGTGAAGCTTGTACCCCTCTTTTATAATGGAGAGAGTCCAATGCTCTGCTGTTATCTGCCCCATATGGGGGCAAAGTGACACAACCTTCCTGGAATGGTGGAAGGTTCGGGACCATTGAGAGACAGGAAGGCTAAGTTCTCTAGATGGAAGTCAAAGGCCTTGTGGAGGCTGAGACTGCTGAGACGGTTGAGGCTTAGCAGTCTTTGCTTCCTCTGTTTAGGTGGTCGCTGACTCTTTCGGGCAGGTTGACCTGCAGAACGTGCCTGCTGGGAATAAGGAGGATAAAACCTCTTCTTCTTGGAGAAAAATGGTTTCTTCAAAGATTTTCTCCTTGCAGGATCAGCTGTGGCTTTGGACAGTCTATCCAAAGTGGAGTTCTCAGCATCCAATTCATTGGCCTTCTCTTGCCAATTCTTGCCGAATAGATTCTCACCTGTACAAGAGATATTGCCCAGTTTATCCTGCACCCAGAGCTCCAAATCGGATGCCTGGAGCCAGGCAATTCTACGTGCACCTATGGCAATGGCAGAGGTTCTGCTTATGCACTCAAAACAGTCAAAAGCTGCACGATTGATAAATTTATTTATTTATTTAGCTGTATTTATATCCCGCTTTTCACCGGGTCAAAGCGGTCAATTGGGGGATACATTTAACATGAGGGGATATGACACACATACACTAATACGTACAGGGAACATGGGCAATGGAGGGTTAAGTGGCTTGCCCAAGACCACAAGGAGTGCCTATAGGACTAGAAATCCCAGTCCCTCCGGCCCGAGATTGCTGTCCCCAGGTGGGACTTGAACCCCCGGCCCTCCGGCCTGAAGTACCTTGTCCTAACCACTAGACCACGCCTCCCATAAACTTAGAAACATCCTGGGCATGTTTAACCAGTGTGAGAAAATCCTGCCTCTTATCATCAGAAAGAAGAGGGCTCAACACCTCTAAATCTCCTGTGACTTCCTTAGGGAACATTCCCATATATGAAATATAGAAACTGATCCTGGCAGAAAACATGGAAGCCTGGAAAGTATGACGTCCAAAGGCATCCACAGTTCGACACTCACATCCTGGAGGATTAAAGGCATGCCTCTTTGCACTTCTGATCCTTCTCATAGCCGATTCCACTACAATAGAGTGGTGAGGAAGCTGAGTTTTCTGGAAGCCAGGACACGGAGGTACTCGATACATGGTATCCAGTCTACGAGAGTGAGGAGAGGTGGTAAGAGGTGTCTCCCACATTCTCAACATGAGATCATGTAAGATCTTATGGATAGGCAAAGTAGCTGCCTCCTTAGGAACTTTGGAATATTGCAAAATTTCCAACTCCTTTTCCCTGGGCTCTGTTTCAGGAGCCACAATAATAGAAAGACCTCGAGCCACCTCCCTGATAAAGTCCTGAAAGGAGATATCTTCTGGAGGAGACATCCTGCATTTAGGCTCCTCCGGGAGAAGTACTCCGGTACCGCCGGACCTGTCAGAATCCTCAGACTCCTCCGAGGATTCGAAGTACCTTCTGTCTGGATGCTCTTATAGAGCACGATACCCGTACCAACCGAAGTTGGTGCCGGGGGGGAATCGGTACCGGTGTATCAGTACCAGAAGGCATAGCATGACTGGCTGCCGACAATGCAGACACAGATGTCGATGTCGATGCTGCCGGTACAGGTGCCAGAGTCAGTGCTGATAACGGTGCAGGAGTCGGTACCGGTACCGGATGAACTGTCTGACGCAGTTCCGAGGGTGTCGATGCCGCAAGGAGAGCCGCCAGACTGCGTTCAATAGCCAGGAACCTCTGGTCTATCGACGCTCCCAATGCCTGGGTATTGGTACCGGAGAAAGCAGCTGGTACCACAGAGCATGGCACCAGGTTCTGCCCCGATAATGCTTTGGAAGCCGAAGCCTCCCGCCGGGGCAATTTTGCCGGTAAAGAACACTCAAGCGCAACGCCAGATGCATCTCGATGCTTGGAAGGAGATCTACCCTTTGAGGACTGGCCAGACTTAGGTTTAGTTACCTGAGATTCATGGGAGGAAGACGAAGCCCTGGATGACGTCGATGCCACAGAGGCTGCATCGGAGGGAAACAGGGTGCTGAGCTTAGCAGCTCGGTTTTGTCGACCCATCTTGGACATCATGGCACAGGCCATACACTCCGAGATGGAGTGGTCAGGACCTAAACATTTAAGACACCACTCATGGGTGTCTGACGGAGATGGTACCGCCACACTTGGTGCACTTCTTAAAACCCGAAGCGGGTTTTTCCATGGCAAAGGAAGTTTTGGGCCTAAGGCCCAAAATGGCACGTGCACCTGAGGAAGAAAAGTTTGGAAAAAAAATACTATAATTTTTTTTAGACAGAAAAAAAAAAGAACGAACGAACCAGCAGTACCGGTAGAGCGTCGAGGGAAGGCAGACGCGACCACAAAAAAGGAGAATAGGGAAATATATTCTGCGGTGACAGGAACGACGACCTGCTGGCTCCACAGAAAACGAAGAACTGCAGAGAGGCAGTTGGGAAAGGCGGGAAGGCAGCACGCAGGCACTGTGGGATGCTCCCAAAAGCTTTCTAATTGGACGCTGGAGAGCGTTCCCGCACAGGCTCCGTCGGTACCAACGATACCCATATGTGAAGACTACATTCCTGCTTGTTCCTGGAGATTAAGCTCAAAGAGAGTAAACATAAGAACATAAGATATGCCATACTGGGTCAGACCAAGGTCCATCAAGCCCAGTATCCTGTTTCCAACAGTGGCCAATCTAGGTCACACGTACCTAGCAGTTTCCCCAAAAGACACAGGTTCCGCAATGCTTGTACTGGGTCAAGCACTGATATCCTGGGTCCCTTCTTAATAATGGTTTATGGACCTTTCCTCCAGGAACTTGTCTAAACCTTTTTTAAACCCAGCTACACTAACAGCCTTTACTACATCCTCTGTTAACAAATTCCAGAGTTTCATTACACGTTGAGTGAAAAAATATTTTCTTTTATTAGTCTTAAAAAGTTTACCCTGTAGCTTCATTGCATGTCCCCTAGTCTTTCTATATTCTGATAACATAAACAATCGATCTACGTTTACCCGTTCCACTCCATTCATTAATTTATAGTATTCTATCATATCTCCCCTCAGCTGTCTCTTTTCCAGGTTAAAGAGCCCTAACCTTTTTAGCCTGTCTTCATAGTAGTATCCTTCCACCCCCTTTACCATTTTGGTGGCTCTTCTCTGAACCTTTTCTAATAACTCTATATCCTTTTTAAGATACGGCGACCAGAATTGCACACAATATTCAAGGTGCGGTCACCATGGAACGACAGAGGCATTATAATATCTTTTGTTTTATTTTCCATTCCTTTACTTATGATACCTAGCATTCTAGTTGCTCTCTTGGCCGCCGCTGCACACTGGGCCGAGGGTTTTAACATGTTATCCACAATGACGCCTAAATCCTTTTCCTAGTTGGTGGTTCCTAATGTGGAACCTTGCATCGTGTAACCATAGTTTGGGTTGCTCTTCCCTAGGTGCATAACTTTGCACTTGTCCACATTAAATTTCATCTGCCATTTTGATGCCCAGTCTTCTAATTTATCAAGATCCTCTTGCAATTTTCCACAATCCTCTTGGGTTTTAACAACTTTAAATAGTTTTGTGTCATCTGCAAATTTTATAACCTCACTCGTTATTCCACTTTCCAGGTCATTTATGAATATGTCAAAAAGCAGCGGACCCAGCACAGATCCCTGGGGTACACCACTATTCAACTTTCTCCATTGGGAAAATTGGCCATTTAGCCCAACCCTCTGCTTTCTATCTTTTAACCAGTTCTTGATCCACAGTAGTACACTGCCTCCTATCCCTCTTTAGTTTTGCCAAAAGTCTCTGATGAGGAACCTTGTCAAAGGCTTTCTGAAAGTCCAGATACACTTTATCAACCGACTCACCTTTGTCCACCTGTTTATTCACACTTTCAATAAAACATAACAGATTAGTAAGACAAGATCTTCCTTGTCTAAAGCCATGTTGTTAGGCCATGACTATCTACATGCTGAGTAATTTTATTCTTTCTGATGGTTTTTACCATTTTTCCCAGTACTGACTTGAGGCTCACCGGTCTGTAGTTTCCCGGATCACCCCTGGAACCCTTTTTAAAAATTGGTGTTACATTGGCGATCTGCAGGTATTAGAGATGATTTTAATGATAGTTCACAGATTACTAATAGCAGGTCTGCAATCGCATATTTCAGTTCTTTCAACACCATTGAATGTATACCATCCGGCCCAGGTGATTTGCTACTCTTCAGTTTATCTAATAGTTGTAATACATCTTCCTGATTTATCGATATTTCCTTCAATTCTTCCGCAACTTTCAATACCACTTCAGTCATGGGTAACATCCCTACATCTTCCTCAGTAAAGACCGAAGCAAAGAATTCATTCAGTCTCTCCGCTATCGCCTTGTCGCCTCTTAGTGCCCCTTTAACTCCTCTATCATCTAATGGACCAACCGACTCTCTCACAGGTTTTTTGCTACAAATGTACTTGAAAAAAATCTTTATTTCTTGTTTTTGCTTCCGCAGCAAGCTTCTTCTCAATTTCTCCCTTTGCCTGCTTTATCAATGCCTTGCATTTGACTTGCCAGTGCTTGTGCTGTTTCCAGGTTTCGTCGTTTGGCTCTTTTTTCCATTTCCTGAAAGATGCTTTTTTGGCAACAGCCTCTCTGACCTCACCTTTAAACCATGCTGGCAGTTTTTTGGACTTCCTTCCACTTTTCTTAAAGCGTGGAATACAGCTGGTCTGGGCTGCCAAGATAGTATTTTTCAACAACACCCAAGCTTGATGTAAGTCTTTAACCTTTGCAACTGCTCCTTTTAGTTTTTTCTTAACTATTTTCCTCATTTTATCATAGTCTCCCTTTCGAAAGTTAAAAGGTAGTACTGTGGATTTCCTTACTATCCCTCCTCCACTAATTAAATCAAAGGCGATCATGCTATGATCACTATTGCCAAGTGGTCCCAACACCCTTATCTCTTGCATTAGATCTGGTGTTCCACTAAGGACTAGGTCTAATATGGCTTCCCCTCTGGTCGGTTTATGAACCAGCTGCTCCAAGAAGCAGTCATTTATGTCATCTAGGAACTTTCTCTCCCTAGCATGTCCTGCCGTGACACTGACCCAGTCGATACCGGGGTAATTGAAATCACCCATTATTATTACTGCGCTGTAACTTTTGTTAGCTTCCTTGATTTCTTTGAGCATTTCATCATCCATTTGTTCATTCTGGCCAGGTGGTCGATAGTACACCCCCACTGCCATCGCCTTCCCCTTTTTACACCAATTTGATTAGCTCTATCATTACGATATAGTTTGTACCCAGGTATCACAGTGTCCCACTGGTTGTCCTCCTTCCACCATGTCTCTGATATTCCAATCATATCTAACCTTTCATTTAGTGCTATATATTGTAACTCTCCCATCTTATTTTTTAGACTTCTAGCATTTGCATACAAGCATTTTAGAGACTATTTTATTCATATTAATTTTATTTTTATTTTATTTTTTTATTACAGGCTCTTATATACCGCACTATTTGAGATCAGCGCGGTTTACAATATAACAATATACCAGAACAAGCAGCTGTTTGGTTTTACATAGAACAGGAACAAGAACTTGGATAAAACAAGGGGGAAATTATTAACTGAAACTATTTACATATGTAATTACATGTATATACAGCAGTATTATTCTTAGATTGAGATGGGTTCATGTGGCACAGGTGTTCAAACGGGGATGGGAGGACAGGTCGGTGTTTGGCTGGTCTGGTAATATTGGGGGAATAGGTGGGATTTGAGCGCTTTCCTGAACTGCGTTAGATCGGAGATAGCCCTAATCTCCGGTGGTAAGGTGTTCCAACACTTAGGGGCATAAAAGCTGAAAGCCCTGTTAGACGTCGCTAGTTAGACGTCGCTAGTGAGCATTTTGTTGCTGCCTTAGGGATTGTTAGCGCTTTTGTAGATATAGTTCTCCTAGATCTGTTAGGTGGAACGGTCTGGATGAGGTCTATTAGTGAGGAGGAGGTGATGCCTTTGATAGCTTTGAAGGTGAGTAATAAGGTCTTGAACAGCAGTCTCCCATGTATGGCTATTTGGCTATTGGTAGACATCGGTAATTTGGGATCTTTAAGCTCTGTCTGCTCCATACTCGAGGGCATTTGGGCTACTTTACTCTTATTTGGAACCTCTCTGCTTTTGGTAGTATCCTTCAAGGATACATTCTTCCGAACCATCCGCTCTTGGGCGACTGTCAGCTTTCCCCTATTATCTAGTTTAAAAGCTGCTCTCTCTCCTTTTTAAAGGTTAATGCCAGCAGCCTGGAACAAACCAACCTATCAGACTGATATTTTGATACATTTAGCTAATGTTGCTGTTTTAATTCTGTGCCTCTGTTAAAAATAAAAATAGAATTGATAACTGATCTTGATTTCCAAAGACTTTCCTACAAAAGAATACAGAAAGTAAACTTCTGCTGAAAACGGGATATGAAGGGGAAATGAAGTAGTAAAGGCCTCAGACTTCCACCATTAGAACAGCCTTTAAACAGCAGTGCCACCTAGACTCACATAGCTACTTGTATTTAGCAGTGCATGGGGGTGGTCAAGAGGCGGCTTACAATCTGTGAAAAAAATCACAGTAAACATCAAAGGCATGAGGAATTTACTTTGGGGGTGAAAACGATGAGGTAATGATGGTCTACTGTATTTACCATATGTGAAGGGGATGCGGATAACAATGTATAGCATGTAGGGTGTGCCTTTAGTGAGAAGAACACGGCAGTCTAACTGGAGGTCTTTGTTCTTCAAAAGAGTCTCCCCCTCCTCTTCTGCCCCCAACTCTTTTGTCCTTCACTTAATTCATGGCTTCTATGCTGCTCTTGAACTTGACAGCCGGGAGGGAGGGGGGTAAGGGGGGGGGGATGGGAAGGAAAAGAAAGACACACAATGAAAGAAATTGAAAAGAAAGACTTCAAAGGATTTCCTTTGGAAAAAAAATTCCAGTCTTGCAGCCTTCAACATTTAAAACTCTGGATTTATAGAGGAACTTTCTAGGGAGAAAGCTGAAAAGAGAACATTTAAACTAACAGTTTAATGTACTTTCACAGTTATTTCCTGTATTTTATTTTGTTATTTCTTAAGTATTTTTTTTCTTTGAATATAAAATGTCTTGCATCATAGATAAGCTTTTCCTTATGCTTTATTATGCAGTGAAGGAAGCCCTATCCAACCTGTAGCTTCTCTCTGTAAAAAAGGACTGGGCTGTCATAAACCTGAAAATGTTAGGCTAAAAAGGGGAGGGGGAAAAAGATGAATGAAATCAACAAGAAGCGCCACTTTCCAGGACACACACATCCTATGATATGTGTAAATCTGAAAAACACCATCACTATCAGATTTTTCATATGTCCCCTGGCATGTTCCAAAACTGTGGTATTGATAAGATCCTAAACAATAAGTTATTTGGAACCTAGACATAACAGTAATCTCATGAGCTTTCTTTTCCTTTTGAAAATAGGCTAAAAATGGGAAAGCATTATTAAAAAACATAAGAGGTGAATGGATCTTGCCAAACTGTATTTTTTTTTTTGAGTGAAGGTTTCTTTATAAACAAACAGATGTGCTTCTGTCTGTAAAGATGAGGGGGCTAATACAGCCATTTTAACAAAAACCCGGTACTCAATGCTGGGGTCATATCTGGTTACCTAAACCGGCTAAAGTTAGGCCAGCCTTTAACGTTCCTAACTTTAGCCAGTTTAAGATAAACAGCAGCTGAATATCGCCGCCCCCAGAATGCCCCGAGTATCAGGGCATCTAGCGGTGTTAGGACAGAATATTCAATGGCACAAACCAGCTATAAGCCACTGAATATCCCATTCACCACATTTTGAATATGCTCTCCTCTTCCCCCCCCCCCCCCCAAGATTATTTTAGTCCATAGTTAGAGAAGACAAATCAGTAGAAAAATGGTTAAAGTCACATCTCATTTCTCTCACTCACTCTGCAGGAATATCTGCATTTACCCTCTTCTTTCCAAAAACCAAACTCATTATTGTATTTAACGATGGTACCAGGAAGCAATTTATTTTCCAATAGTGCCTTGGCAACTGCCATATAGTTTGATTAATCAAATCTACAAAACAATTTTAAAAGAAAACCCTTAAGGAGACCCAAATGTCAGCTCTAGTAACATCCTATTGGGTTTTTTGCATCTTTACACACTTGGCATAAAACAAAAATAAAATTGTATATATTTGTGAAATGATATTTACTTCCAGTTTTGGCACTAGCCTGTTATGCTATATGAGAGGTCACACATCTCTTAATATTTTCAAAAGAACCAACAGGAATCAGACAGCAAAGAATTAAAATCTGAAATGGCTACAAATTACAGAGTTAAATAATTCTAAGTTTTTACCTTCTACAGGTTATGATTTCTGTATTTCTACACCATGGTTTTCCAAAGCACAATACAAGATGTATATACATGAAACAAAAGGATGAAGATTTTGTTTCAATACCAATTCAGTTTTAAAATTAACTTGTCAAAGAGGACAGCAAACAAAAATGTTCTTTAAAGGGTCTACAGCACTCAAATATATTAATATGCATCCATAACTAAATAGTTAACCAAAGAGCTGACTTGCTGAATGAAAAATTCCTAACTCCAACCAGCCTGGGGCACATCATGGCAACAGTGAGGAAAGCTCCCACCACGCCTCCTTTCTCAGCACCTACTTTACTTCATTCCCTCAATCTAAGCTCTTCCACAGCAATACTGGAAATAAGGTAAGGGGGGTGGGACACAAACAGTAACACCCATACCCTTCCCCTATCTCCTTTTTCATACACTGCTTCCCAGGATAGGTTAATCACAACTGGTTGGAAACTAACAGGAGGGAATTAGCAGGTAAGAGATACCTGTTGCAGGTAAGCAGTTTATCTTTACCTTTGTTTCCTATAGAAAAAACAGACCAGCTCAGTTGTATTCTCAGGTCAGAACACAGTGTGATGTTGCGAACAACCCTCTGTCTGTGGTTAGTGCTTATAGGTCCTTGATTTTTAAAGTGCTATCAAGTCAATGCTGACTCCTGGCGACCCAGCAGCCCCTGAGTTTTCTTGGCAAGGTATGGCCAGAAGAAGATTGCCAGGCCTTTTCTTCCAAAGTCACAAGGAGTGCCAATGGGAATCAACTCAGATTTCCTGGGTGTTAGGCTATTGCTCTAACCACTAGGCTACTCCTCCACTCGATCCTTGATTACTTGGCGTAAAATATTGCATGCAAGTTGCCTCTTGCAAAAGAAGAAAGGAGAACATGAATCCTAGTGAGGTCAGGGCACGTTTGGATGTCATCAAGGATATTTAAAGCTATGGGAGTCAGCACTGACTTGAAGGCACACACTGCATTTACAATTATTGGTTAGTATGTACATTCCTGTACCAGGACAAAAACCAGGCATCATGAAAAGTTGATAGTTTATTTGCTGAAGAGAGTTAGCAAACTCATTTTCATTTTTTTTTTGTGGAAAAGGTGAATTAAAGAATGATTCCAATGTTGGGTCTAAGGTGAATATGAACTCGGCCATTCAGTCACCTGAATAAGCAAATTTTGTTATTTACAATATTATAGCGCCTAAGTCTCAGCTGAAGAGAAGTTTGCACTTGGTGCACATTAAGAGATATCTAAAATGTTATTTGAGTAGCTCAAGATCTTACCAGAAGTTAGAAGTTTGTCTGACAGGGATTACCTGCTTACCCCATTTGAGCTCACGTGTTTTCTCATTGGACAACTCCTAGACCTGTGTTCCTGGCATCTGACATCAGTGTCTACAGGGCTATATATCACCTCAGCCCTACACTGCAGGACCCGGTTGCAGGCACGTGCCCATGGGCATGCTCTTAAGGGGTGTGTCCAAAGAGGCAGGGTCCTGCCCCTTCAGAGCGGAGATCTGATCATGCTGTGTGGCTATGGGGAAGCAGTGGAAGAGGGTTTTTCTTGTTGCGAGTTCTACGGTTGTGAAAGTAGTTGGTTCCATGGACTCGCATATAAAGATATTATCTGCAATGGATTCACTGGGACAACCATCTAGTCTGGAGGCCTCGGACCTAACCGTGAATACGATATCGGACTTTCCCTCTCCTCATGTTTTGGGTTCATTATCCCCTGCCCAGTCATTGTCCAGTTTCTGCTGGAATCACCTCCTTGCCAGTTCAAAGTACAGGGGAGGGACTTTCTGGCACTCCTCCCTTGGTAGGAGTTAACGCTCTGCCGGATAAACTCAGAGATATCACAGATCTTTCAGCATTCCAAAAAGATCTTAAAACTCACCTATTTATAGAGTACTTTGGAGACTCATTCCCAATAGATGAAATATTTCCCACTTAAACTCATGTATACTCATATTCATCAATTCACAACTTACTTTTTCCTTTTTCTTACTCTATCTTACAATACCCAATTCTCCACATTATCACATTTACTCTTTACACTAATAATTCTAGTGAACTACAATACATTTTTCCTTGCTCAGATAAGATAACATTTTTGAAATTTGTAAATATTTAAATCTGTATATATGTTTAAACTATCTATATACCTAATCAGCATTTACTCAGCATTGTAACCCTCAAATTACCATTTTTATTATATACAATTTAATGTTCACTGTAATTTCAATTGTTTGAATAAGTTTCAATGTAATGTTCAAGTTTTGTTCTATGCAAACCGCTTTGATTTTTCTGAAAGGCGGTATATAAAACCGTTCAATAAATAAACGATACTGGCCTGTCTTCTTATATAATGAGACCTTTACTGGTTTCTATTGAGCGTGAGGTGAGTTCTCCAAATTGGCCGGTTCCTTCGAAGGAGATTTCTCTTCACGACATCTAGGATATTGTGTCACAGACAGAGGTTTCCCTACAATTATCACTGAAGCAATTTTTTGATTTTTCTAAAGATGCAGTTACTAAACTTTCAGAACACGAGGCATTGTTGTCTAGGATGGAATCTCGATGCATGAAAACAGTCTCAAGTTGTGACCTTGCAGGCAGCATATGCTTCTTCAGTACAAGATTTTGTTATTACACAGGAAATGTGAATTATTAGAAAATCTGTAAGAATTTGTGCTTGTTAAATTTCCCCCAGACGCATTATCTCTCGCCCCAGATTTTGTTCTATAAATATCTGAAAGAGGTTTTACTCCTTCCAAATCCCAGAGGGGGTTAAATTCTCTAGAATTTATTATATTCCTTCTGATGTGAAGTCTGAGACGGCAGATCATGCTGCTTCCGGTGAAGAAATGGATTATATTACCTCTGGTTCTAGTATGGATTTATCAGCTTTTCTTGAGTATTCTGTTGGAGATTTCCACACAGGCAACTTTGTTATATTTCTTTCTCAAAATGATAAAGATAGTATACTTCGACTTTACTAAGAATTTTTTTTTTTATTTAGCAATGCTTATATACCGCTTTTCACCAGGTCAAAGCAGTGTACATTCAGGGCTCACAATCTACGTTATGTACCTGAGGCAATGGAGGGTCACGTGGCTTGCTCAAGGCCACAAGGAGCGCCTGGTGGGACTAGAAACTCAAAAATTCTGTGGTCACTCTATACAAATGTTTACAGATATCTCTAGACAGACAACGTTGTAGGAAGGCCTTTTTGGATATGAGATCCCATGTTTTAGGGCTGGGTGCCTCATTTTTTTTAAAATATCCCTGTAAATGTTTAGTGTCCATTATGGGGGTTTTTGAACCAGATCAGTTGGAGCAATTTCTCCAAGAAAAGAAGTAGTGTAATTTGATTTCTTATTATGTTTTGCTATGTTCACTGACTATGTATAAGTGGGTTATGTTTAGCTACTCAGGGGTTTATTGTGTATGGAAGGTATCCTCCTTGATAGGGGACTTGGATTGTATTGATACTTTTCTTATATTATATATTTAAAATCAAATAAATATTAAAAAAAAGAGTGACACAGGCATTCCAAAGATATGTGGCTTTTAAACCATTAAATTGCTAGACAGACAAGTAGTATTTTTCCCCATGTGCCCCTCCCCCATCCATTTTCCCTTACTCTATTTTTACTGCATCCTCCAGCCTTGCCCACACATACCACAGTGGCATGTCTTGGTAGCTTGACTGTTTTTATGACCCAAGAGGTGGAAGAGCGCCGCCTCTTGAACAAACTCTTGGCCCCGTCTATTGATTGAGATGGTTAATTACAATAGTAGCAGCTATTTTCCATCCCTCCTCAATTTTGAATGCATCACTTTGGCAGGGTACTCGGACCTGCAAATCCTGGCAGATAATGGATTCAGTCCCAGCTCCTCTGTGCCAGGTAGCTTGCATTATACATAGTAACCAATAAGAAAAGGAGTACAATTCAGTCAGTAGCTTTCACAGTAGAAATAACAGCAAGGAAAATGAAATAGACATGTCAATGTAAAATGCAGTTAATCATAGCTAGGGAATTATTTTTAATCCTTGCATGTGTGGTGTTCATGTTCTGTGGTAGGGTAACACAGGGTGGAGGGACAGTTCCAGTAGATGTAGTTTGGGGGTTGCTGACAGTTTTGGGGGGAGAAACTGTGGTGTGGTCATTTGTGGGAAGAGAAGTTTGCAGGCTGATGTGGAAGATGCAGGGGGCAATTGGGGATGTGGTGAGGCACTGATGAGGATAGAATATGGGTGTGGGAACATACTGTAGGGTGGTGGGGGAATTACAGTGTAGATTTTGGGGTTGGGGCAATTTGTGAGGTGGTGGGACAGTTGTCAAGGTATTTTTTGGTGGTGGGGCAATTACAGGAAAATATTTAGAGTAGGGCAGATGCAGGAGGCAATTGGCAACATGATGGGAGAATATGAGGTATTTTTTGGGAGTGGGGCAGTTGGAGTATATTTGGGGGGCAGAATTTATGGGGTGGCATTGCATTTTCTTTGGCGTGATGTATTTAAGAGTGTGGCAATTGTGGGTCAGTTCTCAAAGTGGTAGGGCAAATGCAGGACACTTGGAAAGGTTGTGGGATAGTTTTTGGGGTGGGGTATTCTTTTTAGGGGTGGGATAGATTTTGGGATGTTAGGCCAGTTGCGAAGGAGTGTTTTTTAGTGGTAGGCTCAGTGTGTGGATTGGTGGAGCAGCTGTAAGGAGTACCTTTTGGAAATGGGTCAGTTTGCAGAGTGGTGGTGGAACAATAAGCAAGGGTATTGTTTACAGTTGGGAGCTGTTTGTGGGGAGACTGTAGAGTTGCAGGAGGTAGGAATTGAGGGTGGTGGGACACGTAAGGCTGTATTTTTGGCGAACAGAGCATTTGTGGGAGGTTGTATACTGGGGTGGGGCAATTTGTGGTTTGGTGAGGGCAGATGCAGGGATGTAGCTTTTGGGGATGGGGCAGTTTGTAGAGTGGTCAGGCAGTTACTGTAAGTTGTTTTTTGGGGTAGAGTTTGTGGTGTGTTAAGGCTGGTCTATGGGTATAGTTTAAACAAACCCACCTCATAGTTTATTTATTTGTTATAAAAATGAAAAGAGGTTTACAATCAATCAATCAATCAATAAATAAATAAAGAGTACTGAAGGGAACTCCAATGGTTGATAAGAAAGCACAGTTACTTACCAGTAACAGGTGATCTCTGGGAACAGCAGGAATTAGTCATCACATATGGGTACGTCGGTACCGACGGAGCCCGCGCGGGAAAGCTCCCCAGCTTTTCAGATTAAAAGCTTTTGGGGCCTCCCACTGCACATGCGCGCTGCCTTCCCGCCTTCCTGAGCAGCTCTCGTCAGTTCGAGTTTAAAGCTGAGACAATAGAGAGAGAGGACAGGAAGATAGATAGAGATACAACTCCTAGGGGAGGTGGGTGGGTTGTGATGACTAATTCCTGCTGTTCCCAGAGATCACCTGTTACAGGTAAGTAACTGTGCTATCTCCAGGAACAAGCAGGAATACGTCATCACATATGGGGACTCCCTAGCTAAGATGCCTGGGAGATCCCCCTCCAAGGGTAAACCATCTTCGCATGGATCTCAGGCATCCATCCAGGGAAGGTGGGCAGGAGTTGTTTAAGTATGGAACAGGTGTTTGAGGACAGCCTGACCAAACAAGGCATCCCGGCGGGAGTCCTTGTCCAAGCAGTAATGGGCTGTGAAGGTATGAACCGAGGCCCAAGTGGCTGCTCGACAGATCTGATCTATGGACACAGAGTGAAGATGAGCCATAGAAGTGGCCATGGCCCTCACATTGTGAGCTGTGACATGGCCCTCCATAGAAATGTTCTTACTCTGGTAAGCAAAAGAAATACACTGAGCGATCCAATTGGAAAGTGTACGCTTGGTGACTGGAAGTCCCAAATGAGAAGGATCAAAAGCCACGAAAAGTTGGGAAGACTTTCGATGTGGTTGAGTCCTGTTGAGGTAAAAGGCAAGAGCTCTTTTACAATCCAGAGTATGAAGGTTCCTCTCTGCACTGGATGCATGAGGAGCCGGGAAAAAGACAGGTAGATATACCTCTTGATTAAGATGAAAGGGCGAGACCACTTTGGGCATAAAGTGGGGATTCGTCCTAAGGACCACCTTATCATGATGAAACCTAGTATAAGGTGGATGAGCCACTAAAGCCTGCAGTTCACTGATGCGGCGAGCCGAAGTGACTGCAATAAGGAAAACAACCTTCCAGGAAAGAAATTTGAAGGAGGTAGAGTCCAAAGGCTCAAAAGGTGGCTTCATAAGCTGACCTAGAACTAGGTTCAAATCCCATGCTACCGGAGGAGGTCGGATGGGAGGTTTAGTTAGAGTCAGGCCTCTCATGAAACGTGAAACAAGAGGATGAGAGGAGACAGGTTGTCCATTTATAGGTTTTAAGGATGCTGCAATAGCACTCAAATGGACCCTTACTGAATTCGTCTTAAGGCCTGCATTTGAAAGATGCAGGAGATAGTCCAAGAGGGAATTCAAAGGAAGTGCTAGAGGGTCAAGACCCTGCTGAGCACACCAAATGGAAAAACGTTTCCATTTGAAAGCATAAGAACGCCTCGTGGAAGGTTTCCTAGAGGCATGAAGGATATCTGTCACAGGTTGAGAAAGATTAAAGTCTTGAAGACTTAGGCCTTCAGTAACCAAGCTCTGAGATGTAGGGATTTGGGGTTTGGGTGCCACAAAGTCCCCTCCTCCTGAGACAGAAGGTCTGGCGCAGCTCCCAGGTCCAGGGAGGATCCCTGGGAGAGATGCAGAAGTAGAGGGAACCACACCTGGCGTGGCCAGCGGGGAGCTATGAGGATCATAGTCCCGTGATCCCTCTGGAGCTTGAACAGAGTCTTGGATATTAGAGGAATGGGTGGAAAGGCATAGAGGAATTCCTGACCCCAATGCAGGAGGAAGGCATCGTGGGCCTGAGCTCCCTGACACTGAGTTCTGGAACAGAACCGGGGAAGTTTGGCATTCCACGGACTTGCAAAGAGGTCTATGTCCGGGGTCCCCCATTCCTGAAAGATTCTGCGTATCTGGTCCATATGTAGGGACCATTCGTGTGGAAGCAGAACTCGACTGAGTCTGTCTGCACGAGAGTTTTGAACTCCTGGAAGATACACTGCAAGAAGGTGAATTTGATGCTCTCTGGCGAAGGCCCTTATTCTGAGAGCTTCGTTGCAAAGCGACAGAGAGCCTGTCACACCTCCTTGTTTGTTTATATAGAACATGGCTACCTGATTGTCTGTCTGAACTAGGACAGTCAGGTTGACAAGGAGGTTATAGAAGACCTTGAGGGCAAGGTAAATTGCTCGCAGTTCCAGGAGGTTGATATGAAGGGTGGCCTCCTGTGGAGACCAAGTGCCCTGAATGGAGAGGTTCTGAAGATGAGCACCCCACCCTGTCTGGGAGGCATCTGTTGTGAGGGTTGCTTGGGACAACAAAGGTTGGAAGGGGGCCCCCAACAACAGATTCTTGGTGGATGTCCACCATTGGAGGGACCAAAATAGACGGCTTGAGGTGAGTATTTGGTCGGAGAGCGCTCCAGATGCTTGAGTCCACTGGGTGGCCAAGGTCCATTGAGCTGCTCTCATATGCAGACGAGCGTAGGGCACCACATGTACCGTGGAGGCCATGTGGCCCAGAAGTCGCAGCATTTCCCGGGCTGTCAAATGACTGCTGGACTGAGCTTGGAAGGCCAAACTCAGCAGGCGTTGGGCCCTGACCTGAGGCAGGTAGGCCCTTGCAGTGATGGTGTCTAACTGGGCCCCTATGAACTCGAGAGACTGAGTAGGGATTAGTTGAGACTTGGGAAGGTTTACTACCAGTCCTAGATACTGCAGAAGACGCCTTGTGCGGTCCAGGAAATTTGGGCCTGGGACTGAGAGGGAGCTCGGATGAGCCAGTCGTCCAGGTATGGGAATATGAAAATTCCCAGGCCTCTTAGAAAGGCAGCTACGACTGCCATGCATTTGGTGAACACTCTTGGAGCAGAGGCTAGACCGAAGGGGAGTACTCTGTACTGGAAATGTTTTCCCTGAAACAGAAATCGAAGGTATTTTCTGTGGGATGGGTGGATGAGTATGTGTGTATACGCATCCTTTAGATCTAGAGAACAAAGCCAATCCTGACTCTGAAGGTATGGAAGGAGAATGCCCAGAGAAAGCATTTTGAATTTCTCCTTGAAAAGAAATTTGTTCAATTCTCTCAGATCCAGAATTGGTCTGAAGCCCTCTGTCTTCTTTGGTATTAGAAAATAAGGGGAGTAGAATCCCGTCCCCTGTTGAAGAAGAGGGACCTCCTCTATTGCCCCCTGGGCAAGGAGGGAGGAGACTTCCTGACCCAAGAGGGCCAGGAGAGATGGGGAGAATTGAACTGCCTCACCATAGTATAAGGAGGAAGGTCGGAAAAATGGAGTTTGTAACCCTCTCTGATGATAGAGAGGGTCCATTGCTCTGATGTAATTTGCTCCCATCTGGGAGCAAAGTGAGCTAACCTTCCGGGTATGGTGAGGGGCTCTGGTTGTTCTAGAGCCAGAAAAGTTAAGTTCTCTAGGGGCAAGTCAAAACCCCTGAGGGGGTGGAGCCTGCTGAGGCGTAGCAGACGCCGCAGGCTTTGACCTTGCCTGTTTAGGTTGCTGACGTTTAGCAGCAAAACGAGGCTGAGAGGATTGTTGGCCAGTATTTGTAGAAAATCTGGACTTCTTGTAATAAGGCCTCTTAAAAGACTTCTTCTTGGCAGGAGTGGAGGTAGACTTAGAAAGTCTATCTAAGGTGGCATTTTCTGCATCCATTTGAGTGGCCTTAATTTGCCACTCCTCACCAAATAAGTTCTCACCTGTACAGGGCAGATTTCTTAAGCCATCTAGGACCCAAGGTTCTAGATCAGAAGCCTGGAGCCAAGCAAGACGTCGGGCTGCTATAGCAATGCCCGAAGCCCTACCAGCACCCTCAAAGGAATCAAAAGCTGCCCTGTTGGAGAACTTTGAAATATCCAAAAGGTGTTTCACCAAGGAAATGAACTGCTCCCTCTTATCCTCAGGGAGAAAGGGGGCAAAATGCCGAACTTTTAGAGCGATTTCACTGAGAAACATGCCCATGTAAAGACTATAGGAATTAATCCTGGCTATAAGCATAGTAGCCTGGAAAATTTTCCTGCCAAAAGAGTCTAGAGTCTTACATTCTCGCCCTGGAGGAGTAGAAGAGTGCCTTTTGGTACTCTTTATCTTCTTCATTGCAGACTTCACCACAATAGAATGGTGAGGCAACTGGGTTTTTTGGAAACCAGGAGAAGGGGGGACACGGTACATGGTGTCCAACCTGCGAGAAGAAGGAGACAATGTTAGAGGAGCCTCCCATAAGTCCATCAAGTGTTCTTGAAGGATTTCATGGATAGGCAGGGTGACTGCCTCTTTAGGAGACTTAGAGTATCCTAAAATATCCAGTTTCTTTGATCTGGGTTCCTTTTCAGAGGATGAAGCAATAGAAAGACCTTTAGCCATTTCTATGATGAAGTCCTGAAAGGACAAATCCTCTGGTGGAGACATTCTCCTGTTAGGAGAAGAAGGCTCCTCAGGAAGATCAAGGGAGAACTCATCAGAATCATCAGAGGAGTTAAAATCCTCTGAAGAAGCAGAGTATCCTCTATGTGCTTCCAACGCACGATACGCATACCGTTCGGTATCGACATCGGGCGTACCGGGTATGGGATCGGTACCGGGCAAAAGCCCGGATCCGGCATGCGGAACCGATCTGCGTTTGGAAGACGATGGCCTCGGTTCCGGTATGGAAGCCATTACCGGAACCGGACCCGGTACCGCTGGCTGCGGTACCGAGGGCGTAGCAGCATTAATAAAAGCCAGAATGGCCTGCTGCATGACTTGGACAGTATTGCCCATAGACGCCACTGCTGCCTGGATGTCGGTACCGGTATGGGCCGGTACCCCAGAGCAGTACAACAGGTGATCTGTCGAGGCCGCGCCATCGATGTCAACCTGTGACCCCATGATTGCTTTGGAGGCCGGAGCCTCCCGCCGGGGTTTTTTGGCCTGGGCAGAATCCTCGAACTCAGAATTGAGAGCCTCTCGATCTTTAGAAAGAGATTTGCTTTTAGAGGATTTGCCCACTGGAGTTTTGGTTACCTGAGATCCATCCGGAGAGGAAGACCTGGATGACTGTGATGCTTCTGAAGGAAACAGCACATGGAACTTGTTGGCCCGGTTCTGCAATCCACGTTTCGACATCTGGGAGCAGGATGGGCAGTCCGGTATGGAATGGTCAGGTCCTAAACATTTAAGACACCATTCATGGGTGTCTGTAAGAGGAATGACAGCACTGCACTTGGTACACTTTTTAAAAGCAGGAACTGGCTTCTCCATGAGGAGAAATTGTGTAGGCCTGAAGGCCTAACAAAGTACCAAGCTGTGCTGAAGAAAAGAAAAATATTTTATTTTATTTTTTTTTTTAAAAGAAAGAAAGAGAGACCGGTAGTACCGGTTTCAGAATGGGGAAGGCAGGTACGCGGTCTAAAGAAAACAATAAAATTAACAATTTCTTCAGCGGTGACAGGAACACGACCTGCTGGCTCCGCGGAAAAAAAGAAACTGACGAGAGCTGCTCAGGAAGGCGGGAAGGCAGCGCGCATGTGCAGTGGGAGGCCCCAAAAGCTTTTAATCTGAAAAGCTGGGGAGCTTTCCCGCGCGGGCTCCGTCGGTACCGACGTACCCATATGTGATGACGTATTCCTGCTTGTTCCTGGAGATAGAGTAGATAGATAAGCAAAACAGAAAAGGAGAAGGATAGCATGCATACCTTTTACATTCAAATACTAGATATAGACTGCAATCATAACCAGGGTGGTGGGTGTCCCCCAAGGATTAGGGAGACCCATCCATCCCACTCAGGAAAGGTTTTCAAATGCCTGTTCGAACAGAAGTGTTTTCAAATCTAACTTAAATTTGTTGTAGGAGGTCCTGAAGGTGAAGGGGTGGTGGGAGATGATTCCAAAGTGTGGGGGCTAAAAATAATGTCAACTTCCTAGTGGATTCGTAGTGAGCCCTAACAGGAGAGAGAAGGCACATGTGTTACTATGTGAGGAGCGAAGGGAATGATTAATGGTGAAAGATAATCATGAGCCTTGTGGTGAAGAGCCTTATGAGTCAGGGTAAGAAATTGAAACTGTATGCATTCGGCGACAGGTAACCAATGAAGATGAATTAAGAGGGGGGGTTATGTGGCCCTGCCTTTTGGCATGGGATAGGCTATAGGCAGCAGCATTCTGCATATGCTGTAACCTTCTTAGCATATGCTGTAACCTTCTTAGCTCAAAAAGGGCAGTGCTGAATAAATAACATTGCAGTAGTTGATGCAACTGAAGACTAGACTGAGGTAACTATAATCTGGGCTGTATAGTCAAGAAATGCACAGATAGCACGAAAATGTCTCTTGGCAAGGAACGCATAGTTACTCACCTGTAACAGGTGATCTCCGGGAACAGCAGGAAAGAAAGAGTTCCTTAAGTGCTGTGTTTCACTGTTTAAGTTTCAATGCTTCAAAAATGTAGATCTCCTTCTCTCATAGAAATGCCACCAGACAGAAAGATGGACAGACACTTCAACACCTTTTGTATAATACTTTCCAACTTCTGTTGGGTTGGAAAGAATAAAATTTGGTATTTTATTGTATTAAGCTCACCCCTTTCCAATAGTTCAGGATGAGCTATATTCAAGCACAGTAGGTATTTTTCCCTGTCCCTGGAGGGCTCACAATTTAAGAAGAGTTTTCACCATGCAGGTACCATTCTTGTGTACAATTTTTGATGGAATAAAATATGTACATATGTGTAGCTGAAGAATAGTTAGTGCAGAAAGGGTACAAAAAAAGCAGAGTGAAGGATCCAAGGCATGCAGGAGTGAGAAAGTACTAAAGGAAGTGGTGTTTTTCTGCTGTTTATCCAATAAGCACCTTTTTTTCTTTACACCAGAGTGTTTTATCAGTACTTAATTATTAAAAACCTAAAAGTTAGAAGCCCTAATTATCCATTTAATCACCTTGAGTGCTGCTTTGTAAAGTTGAATAATTAAATGCAATTCCAAGAATATTTGGAAAAATGTCATGTAAGTAGTGCACGAACGAACCCAGTAAGATTATCTAAAACTCTTAGGGGAGAAAGTGACATCACCGGCCTAGACTGCAGATCTGGATTTGGATTATTTCTAAATCTGAGCTAAAGAGGAGTTATATTCAGGCACATCTTATTTCCTTGCCCAAACAGGGTCGCAATCTAAGACATATCCGAAACAGAGGGTAAAGTGACTTGCCAAGATCACAAAAAGGGTCAGAGGATTTGAACCCTGGCTTCCCTGGTACACAACCTAATTTTTTTTTTTAAATTGGCACTTTAAATCTGAGTTATAACAATGTATTAGACAGTGATTTCAAAATCTGTTCTCCATTTAATTTTTAATGACATTTTCTGTTTTGTTTTATTTTTTTAACTACATAAACAAACTTGAGTAACTGAAGCTCAAAGTAGCATTTGCAGTGAATATTCAAAACCTATTTCTTTCTATTACTATTAAAATACTTTATATTGCCATAAAAAATGATAATTACACTTACCTGGTAATTGTAGTTCCTTGAGTGACGACAGTTCAGTCCTCTATCTCTGGGTTGTCAATCTCCTCCTGCAGTTTGGAGACTGGTATGTCAATCTTCTGACATCAATGGATATAGCCTGCCACCTTCTCACTCCAACTCCAGTGTGAACTATAACAAAGCAGACTCAAAGGAGCAACAAACAAGTAGACAATAGTAATGTTGAAAACATCTTAACTAACGCTAACCACCGCCACCCCTCTAGTTTCTTTTTTCTTTTTTTTTTTTGTGTCGGTAAGGCTTTCTTACACCCTACCCTGTCATAGGTGACGTCACCGTCAACGGAAAACAAGTTCGACTTACCTGTAATACATTTCCTCTGTCCAAACCTCCTTGCTCATTCTGATCTCATTCTTACCTCCCTCGGGTGGGATGGAGGACTGAACTGTCGTCACTCAAGGAACTACAATTACCAGGTAAGTGTAATTATCATTTCCTTATTGTTCCTCCAGTTCAGTCCTCTACCTCTGGGATGTACCAGAGCAGTAATTAATGGGAGGGACCCTTCCAGCCGGCAGACAAAACCGCCGACCCGAAACGAGCATCAGCTGCTGCCGCTACATCGAGCCTGTAATGCTTACAGAAGGCATGCAGAGACGACCAAGTTGCCGCCTTACAAATATCCGCCGGCGGCACCAAACAGTGTTCCACCCAAGAAGACGCCTGTGCCCTGGTGGAATGTGCCCGTAACCCACCAGGTACGGGCCGCCCCTGAATCATATAGGCCGAAGCAATGGCCTCCCGAATCCACCGGGCAATGGACGCCATAGCCGCCACCTCTCCTTTGCGGCAGCCCCCCAACAAGACAAACAACCTTTCCGACTTGCGAAAGGACTCCGTCACTTTCAAGTACACTTTCAACGCCCTTTTTACATCCAGACAACGGGGGAAGCTAACCAACGCGTCACCCCCATTACTCCCCAGCACCGGTAAGCAGACCGCCTGATTCAAGTGAAAGGGAGACACCACCTTGGGCAAAAAGGATGGAACCGGACGCAGAACAACCTTATCTTTAGAGAAGGATAAGAAAGGCTCCCTACAGGATAACGCTTGCAATTCTGAAATACGCCTCGCCGAGCATATAGCAACCAGAAACACAGTCTTTAGCATCACCTCCTTTACCGACGCGCGATGCAATGGCTCAAAGGGGGAACGAGATAACCCCGTCAACATGAGATTCAGATCCCAAGGCGGAATGCACACCCGTCGCACTGGCCGCAATCTCGAAACCGCCTTCAGATAGCGACTCACATCCGGGTGAACTCCTAAGGACACTCCATTGATCTTACCGCAATAACAAGAGAGAGCCGCCAGCTGCACGCGCAAAGAACTGGCTGCCAGGCCTTTGTCAAAACCGTTCTGTAAAAACTCCAACACCAAAGGGACCGGAACCGTAGCCGCTCGGACCTGACGTCGAGAGCACCAATCCTCAAAGATGCGCCATATTCGCACATACGCTAAAGACGTCGACCGTCTGCGGACTCTAAGCAAAGTTGCAACGACCGCCGACAAGTAGCCTCTCTTCTTTAGTTTAGCCCTCTCAATGGCCATACCGTAAGCGAGAATCGATCCACCTGAGGCATGAACAGCGGACCCTGAAGCAACAGATCCGCTCTCGACGGGAGCCTCCACAGTTCGCCGTCTAGAAGACGCACGAGATCCGCGTACCAAGGGCGTCTCGGCCAGTCGGGCGCTACGACATAAAGAAGACCGGACGGCCAAGGATGTAACAGGGCGTCTAGCCCTTCCGACATCCGTTCGCGCCGCCTGCTGAAGAACCTGCTCACCTTTGCCGACTGGAAGGTCGCCATTAAGTCCATCCAAGGCATTCCCCAGCAAGCTACTATCTGTTGGAACATCTCGGGATGCAGCTCCCACTCCCCCACATCCACGTGAACCCTGCTGAGGAAGTCCACTGTGACATTGTCCTTCCCTGCAATGTGCGCCGCCGAAATCACAGACAACTTCTGTTCCACCCAGTCGAATAGCTCGTCTGCCTCCTCTTCCATTGCGGCACTCCCCGTGACGCCCTGTCGATTGATGTAGGCCACCATTGCCAAGTTGTCTGAGAGCACTCGAACCGGACGCCCCTGCACCAAGTCCTCGAGTGCCTGTAGAGCTCGGGCCACCGCTCGGAGCTCCAGCCGGCTGATCGACCAGGAGGCCTCCTGGGGGGACCAAATCCCTTGCGCGAAATGGCTCCCGCAGTGAGCCCCCCAGCCCACCAAGCTGGCATCCATCAACAGCGGCATCCAGTCTGGTTGTTCCAACGGCATGCCTGCCGCTAGAGATGTCCGGCATAACCACCACCTCAGCGATCGCCGGACCAGGAGTGGACAGGAAAGCCGTTTGCTCAATGAATCGGCTTGATGGGACCACCGGCGAAGAAGAGACCTTTGCAGGGGTCACATATGAAACTTGGCCCATGGGACCGCCTCCAACGTTGCTGCCATCGTGCCCAGTACCCAAAGGTAGTCCCACGCCGACGGCGCCGACTTCATCAAAAACTGGCGAACCAAGGCCCCCAATGTCTCGGCTCTCTTGTCCGGTAAGAACATTTGACCGCTCTTCGTGTCGAAGTGTACCCCGAGATATTCCAGGTTCTGCAAGGGGTTCAAGCGACTCTTGATGGGATTCACTATCCAACCCAGCTCCTGCAAGAACTGTACCACTCTGTCGGTCACCCGGACACTCTCCTCCTTGGACTTCGCCCGAATCAACCAATCGTCGAGATAAGGGTGCACGAGAATGCCCTCTTTGCGCAATGCCGCCGCCACCACCACCATCACCTTGGTGAAGGTGCGCGGCGCCGTTGCCAGACCAAATGGTAATACTTGGAATTGATAATGACCCCAAGGAAGAGCAAATCGCAGGAATTTCTGGTGTGCTACACGGATGGGAATATGCAAGTACGCCTCTGTAAGATCCAGCGACGTCAAATACTCCCCCTGACGGACCGCCACAATGACGGATCGCAGAGTCTCCATCCGGAAATGTGGAACCCGCAGACAACGATTTACGGCCTTCGGGTCTAAGATGGGTCGTAAATTTCCACCCTTCTTTGGCACCACAAAATAGATGGAGTACCGACCCACTCCCCAGTCGGCTTCTGGTACCCTGACGACCGCCTTCAACTGCAACAACCTGCCCAACGTAAGGCGCAGTGCCGCGGCCTTTTTGGGACCCCTGCAAGGTGACATGACGAAGGCATCGTGTACTGGACGAGCAAATTCTAGTGCATATCCATGCTGAATGATCTCCAACACCCACTGGTCGGAAGTTATGTGAGTCCAAGCAGACAGAAACTCCCTGAGCCGTCCTCCTATGGGAGCCCCGTCCGCTAGGACCCACCCCGCTTCATTGTGGCTTGCGGTTTGCAGAGGAGGGGGAGGAGGAGAAACCTCTACTGGCCCCTCTAAACCCGCAAAATCCTTGAGCTCGTGACTGAAACCGGCCCCTTTGAAAGGTACCAAACCGTTGTGGACGAAATCTGCGGAAGTCTCGCCACTGGCCTCGGAAGCCTTGCTTTGCTTATCCTCTGGGAGTCTACCCGCCTTAGATTCTCCTAGATCCTTCACCAACTTATCCAAATCCTCTCCGAAAAGCAACCCCCTCTTAAAAGGCAGCTTGCTAAGTCGGGACTTAGACGAACCATCCGCCGCCCAATTGCGCAACCACACCGAGCGACGGGCAGCCACCACCGACGCTGTACTATTCGCCAATGCTCTAATCAAGTCGTAATGGACGTCCACCAAGTAAGCTGTGCCGGACTCAAGGCGACCCAGCTCTTTCAAGTCCTCGGGATCCAAGTGAGATGTCTGACGCAGCCGTTGCACCCATCGCAGGCATGCTCTGGCCACCCAAGCCCCACAGATAGAAGCTTGGAGTGACAGAAACATCCGCCTCAAAGGTCTGTTTCAGCAACCGTCTACCTTACGATCCTGGGCGTCTTTGAGAGCAGCACTACCTTCCACTGGGATAGTAGTCTTCTTTGTCACCGCTGACACCACCGCATCCACCCTCGGTGCCCGGAACCTATCCTTATCCTTATCGGCCAATGGGTAGAGCCTATTCATGGTCCAAATGCCGCGCAGACCTGCTTCCGGCCGATCCCATTCGTCCTGTATCATTTTTTCAACTACCTTATGTACTGGAAAAACCACCTGTGTTTGCCTAACCGCCTGAATTACTGGATCCTCTACTTCTTCCTCTACTGCCAACGGAGTGGCCAACTTCAACATCTGCAAGGACTCCATTATTAAGGCCGAAAGCTCCTCTTTACGGAAGACCCTGATGATCAGTGCTTGATCCTCGGGCTCCTGGATCTCTCCTTCCTCTAGATCCTGCGAACCCTCTTCCTGTTCCCACTCCGCCTCTAGGAGCCCCGGCCATTCGCCGTCTCCCGCCGGAGAATCCATAGTCTTTGCTCTTTTAGAGGCTGGAGGCTCCTGACCGACCTCCACCGTCGCCGCCGGGAGCTGCGCTGAACTACCGAGCGCCCCGGAGCCTGACACATGCCCTTGGCACCTCAGGCAGTAGGCCTGATGCAGAAGTAGAACAAATTCAGCACTGAAACCTCCAAACCCCGACCCTGACGCTTCCAGGGTAGAGCCGGAGGATCCCGCCAGTTCCCCCAAAACTGGGTCTCATGCTGGCGATCGCGGGGAACCTACCCGCACCCCTGCCTGCATTCCCTGCGGTTCTGGGGCCTCATTGATATCCATTTGCATCTCCACTCCATTGATATCCAGTTGCACATCCCCGGCATATCCCTGTCTCTGCTACTGCACCCCTCCTGGTGCCACACACCAGGCATTGGGGTCTTGATGCCATAAGCCCGTCTTTTTTTTTTTTTTTTTTTTTGAAATAAAGAAATAAAATGCCGAAATCAAAGGGAAAAAATTAAAGGAATTAAAGGAATTAAACAAACTAATGAAATAAACACGCTAGGATGTATTGTATACTCCTGAACTTCCAAACCGCGAAGAATCTACAGCCCCCCTCCCCCCAGGAAGGCCTGAAACGCCACGAATATGCCCTCTGCTTCTACGGACTCCAGATAAACGGAGAAGAAAGAAGAAAGGAAATGGGCCACAAAGGAAACCAAACCACAAACTACTAAACCGCTCTCAAATGTGCGAACTTTAAATCTGCAGCGTTTTGAGCGCCACGCGGTGCTGCCGCGGCTGAGAAAATGGCTGCCGGGACTGCCGCCGAATGGGAAAAGGGCGCCAAAACGTCCCCGCGCTTGACCGGCCCTTAATAGTGCAAGGTCCCCGCTAAGAGACGCAGCCGGAAGCCTTACCGGTCGGACGAACACTCCTGCGTACCGCAGATCAGCTCTGTGTCCCACCTCGTCTGGCGAACACCGCTGTCCGGCCAAGCTGCTGCCTCTGGCGCCGTCAAGGCAGACACTGCAGCTGAATGAAGGGCTGTCAGCACCAAGGGCTCTCCCCCAATCAGTCAGGGAGAAGAGAACCTGTGATCCCCTTAAAGAGGTAGCAAACCCGACGTCTTGAGTCTGCACCTCCTCTTTGCAAACAGCACTCTCAGAGTCAGGGAGCAAGAATGCCTGTAGCCTTCCCTGTAATCCCCAACTGTTATAATTCTTTTTTTTTTTTTTAAGTCAGTAATAGACCAAACTGGCAAAGTACACCCCAAGTATATCTAATCTACTAGCTTCTTATCAATTACTCCAGAGAGCCCTCCCTAGGGCTCGCTATGTCCTCCTGCTGCCTGGAGACTGGTCACACTGGAGTTGGAGTGAGAAGGTGGCAAGCTATATCCAGTGATGTCAGAAGATTGACATACCAGTCTCCAAACTGCAGGAGGAGATTGACAACCCAGAGGTAGAGGACTGAACTGGAGGAACGATAAGAAACGTGCACAGCCCTACACATACATAAGAAATTGTTCCTGCTTCCATGGAGTTTATAATCTCATGAAGAGACACACAACTTTTTCTATAACGTCAATATGTTGAAGTAAGTTGGATGTCATGCATACTCTTCAGGGTTCCGATAGCTCTTCTATACCAAAGCTGTTTGATTTTTTATTTTTAAGTGGGAAAATATGGCTCATGGAAGTCTTTCCCACCTCTGAGTGCTTGTGGAATGTATGTATGTATGTATGTATGTGTCTGTCTATACACGCACGCAATTCTTACATCTGCATTATATGTACCTCTGCTTTGTATGTTTGTATGTGTGTAGGGCAGGATGTCTGTGCCCATTTCTGTATGAGTGTGGGAGGGGGGAGTATCATCTGTATCTGCGTTGGCTTTCAGTTTATCTACAATCAGGAAAATGAGATGAGAGGAAAAGCAGCTTGAAAGCTGAAATAAACCATACAGAGTGAAAAAAATACAGCACGTCATGCATCACACACCATAGGCCTATGTACTAAAGATTTTCTTCCATTTCATTTAAACAAATTTTCTCCGATTCTACATTTCTCTTTTAATGGTGTTTCTTTTTAATGGAAGACGTTAACTTGGATTTAGTGGTTGTTACAGAGACATGGTTCATGGAAAACTATGACTGGGATGTAATATACCAGGTTATACTTTATTAAGGAAGGACAGGGTAGGAAGAAGGGGAGGTGGAGTGGCACTATATGTAAAAAAAAAATACTATTAAAGCTATAGAACTGCAGGTCTTAAAAGGAAGGTAGGAGGCACCATGGGTTGAACTAGAAAGAGGGAAAAGGAAATCCATTTGCATTAGAGTTATATACAGATCTCCCTCACAGAGAGTAGACATGGATGAAGATTTAATAGAAGATATACACAGTATTGCCATGAAAAGAGAAGAGCTACCGATAGGTGATTTCAACATGCCGGACGTGGATTGGCACATCCCTGCTATGGTGTCATCTAGAAGTAAGGAAATCCTGGATTCTCTACAGGGAGAACGAGTCAGGAAACTGGTAACAGAACCCACACTGGACTTAGTACTTACTAATGGGGAAAGTGTTTCTGATGTTACAGTGGGAGACCATCTCGCCCCCAGCGATCACCAGATGGTATGGCTCAGTATTAGGACTAGGGCTAATAAATCTATTCAAAAGTGAGGGGGTCTTAGACTTTAGGAAAACTAACTTTGCCAAGATGGGGACAATACCTCCAGGAGGCGTTAGTGGGATGGGAACAGCTGGGGGATGTAGAAAAAACAGTGGGCAAAACTGAAGGGGGATATTTTAAGGGCAAACATTTTTGCTAGAAAGGTAAATAAATGTAAAAGGAAAAGGAGGCCGCTATGGTTCTCAAAAGTAGTAACATAAAAGGTGAAGAAAAAGAGGGAGGCCTTCAGGAAATACAAGAGATCACAGACAGGAAGACAGGCATCTATATTTGGAAAAACGTAGAGAAGCTAGAAAGTAGTCAGGAAAGCAAAGACACAAAAAGAAGAAGAAATAGCCAATGCAATAAAATGGGGGGATAAGACTTTTTCAGATACGTTAGTGAGAGAGGAAGGGCAAAAGTGATATTGTCAGACTCGAGGGTGAAGGGGAGAAACTGATAAGAATAAAGCAGAATTGCTAAACAAATATTTCTGTTCTGTGTTCACAGATGAAGGGCCAGGAGCGGGACTTCAGAAAACACCCCAAATAGAAACAGAAGCGACAGGGATCTCAAATGATTTTCAGAAGATTGTGTTTGTAAGGAACTAGCTAAACTTAAATCAGACAAAGTGATGGATCTGGATGGGATACGATACATCCTAGAATACTGAGGGAACTTGGGGACGTTCTAGCGGCTCCACTGCCTGATCTTTTCAATGCTTCACTGGAGTCGGGAGTGGTGCCAGAGGACTAGAGAAAGGCACATGTAGTCCCTTTACACAAAAGCGGATGTAAGGATGACATTGAGAACTACAGGCCAGTTAGTCTAACCTCTGTGGTTAGTAAATTATTGGAAAGACTACTAAAAGAGAATAATAAGGTTTCTGGAGTTCCGAGGCAGCATAGATTCACAAGAGGCAGGTCTTGTCAGACAAATCTGAGTTCTTTGATTGGGTGACCAGGGAGTTGGACCAAGGGAGAGCCCTAGATGTGGTATACTTAGATTTCAGTAAAACCTGACACTGTTCCACACAGGTGACTTATAAAGAAACTCAGCATCCTAGGGATGGACCCTAAAGTTACTGATTGGGTTAGAAAGTGGTTGTGTGGGAGGCGACAAAGGGTACAGGTAAACGAAGCTCACTCTGAGAAGGTGGTGGTTATCAGTGGTTGTGCCACAGAGATCAGTCCTTGGTCCGATTCTTTTTAACATCTTTGTTAGTGATATTGTGGAAGGGCTGGTCTAGTAAGGTTTGCTTGTTTGCAGATGATACCAAAAATCAGCAATAGAGTAGACACCCAGGAAGGAGTAGATAACATGAGGAGGGATCTAGCTAAGTTTTAAAGAATGTTCTAGAATTTGTCAGCTGAAATGTAATGCTAAAAAATGCAGGGTCATGCATTTGGGCTTCAAAAAGGAGCAATACAGTGTAGGGGTGAGGTATTTCTGTCCACGAAAGAAGAGTGGGACCTGAGCTTAATTGTGTCTGACAAACTTAAAGTAGCTAAACAGGTAGAAAAAGCAACTGCAAAAGCCAGAAGGATGCTTGGGTGTATAGGGAAAGGATTGGCCAGCAGAAAAAAGGAAGTGATAATACCTCTATATAAGTCTCTGGTATGACCTCATTTGGAGACCGCACCTTCAAAAGGATATAAGCAGGTTGGAGATGGGGCAGAGGGTGGCTACTAAAATGGTTAGTGGTCTTCGTTATGAAGCATATGAGGACAGACTTAAAGGTCTTAATATGTATACTTTAGAGGAAAGGCGGTATAGGGGAGATATGATATAGATGTTTAAATACCCCCATCACATAAATGCACAGGAGGAGAGAGTCTCTTCCAATTGAAAGCAAACTGCTACAAGGGGACACAGGATGAGGGTGAAAGGGGATAGACTCAGGAGTAACATGTGGAAATATTTTTGCGGAAAGAGTAGTAGATGAGTGGAATAGTCTCCCAGTGGAGGTGGTAGAGACTAGGACAGTATCTTAATTCAAAAAGAAATGCATAGGACAAACACAGAGGATCTCTAAAGGACAAAAGGGCACTACTGTAGTTGATGAAAGAGCAGACTAGATGGGCCATGTGGTCTTTTTTCTGCCATCGTGTTTCTACATCTATGGGAAAAATACTTAATAGAGAGAGCCCTACGACTGCAGCTAACTCGTTGCTTTGAAGTATACTCACTTTGTTTACTTTTTGACACACAGGGAAAAAAAAAGTCAACAAATTAGACAAGATTTATCACTTATTTTTGCTACATATATTATACTGATTATTGTAACTTGTCTTGGGCTCTACTGTAGAAGCATGTAATCAAATGCCAATGAATAAAGAGAAAAAAATTTATTGGTTAACTTCAAACATATGCATTTGTAGCCAACAATTTCACAGGCAGTTTCAGCAGAATATCCACTCCTTAGTCCCCTCCTGTCTTGACTACTATAACCTACTCCTTGCTGGTCGCTCTCTGAATCATCTCACTCCCCTTCAATCTGTTCAACACACTGCTGCATGGCTAATCAGCCTCGTCATGCTCTTAATACCTCTTTTCTCAAGCCACTTCATTGGCTCCCTATCCGTTTCCGCATCCAGTTCAAACTTCTCCTGCTGACCTATAAGTGCATTCACTCTGCAACTCCTCGCTACCTTTCCTTTATCTCTCCCTACACCCCTCCTCGGGAACTCCACTCTTCTGACCTTGCTGCTCCTTATGTCAGGAATAAACTACACGAGTCTCAGCTACTGTGTTGTCTTTTTGACTAGATTGTAAGCTCTGATAAGCAGGGACCATCTTTTACATGTGTCTGTGCAGCACTGCGTACATCTTGTAGCGCTATATAAATGTTCAGTAGCAGCAGTAGTAGTAGTAGAATAGAAAAGCATTTAGAAGAGAAATACCCTCCTCACCCAACATAGTGAACATCCCAACTCATAGGACTAGATAAAACACTATATTGGGCCCTAGGCAAACATGTATTTTTGAGCCCAATCACAGATCCTCATTATTTGCTTAAAAAGACCATGCCTCCATAATCCTTAATAGTTGATTGGCTTTCTGAAATAAATAGAAACTAAATTCTGAAAAATCAGAAGCCTTAATTCTCTCTGGAACAAATGATATACATTTAGCCATAATTTTATCCATTTCAGGATTTTTAATACCCATTCATGTTAAGATATTAGGGGTGATAGTGGATACCAAATTAAACTAATGTGGTCAAGGCTGCTTTTCTGCATTATGCCTTATTTGTTCAGTCAAGAAACTGCTAGATGCAAGAGTAATTTGTGCTCTTTTACATGTTCTTGTCCTTAGTACGTTGTTTAAATTCACTTTTGCAATGCACTAGAAGTACTACTGTTAGATAACTGTAGTTGATTTGGGATTAGGCAGTGAAGCTCCTAAATGGAGTCAAACACTTTGATTATGTCATAACTTTTCTTATACAGGAGCACTGAATATCTATGGTCTATAGAACTGCACTGAAAATTCTATTGTTAGCAAAAAAGCCGGAAGGCTCTAAGCACTACGCTAAGCAGCAGAGAATTATACTAGCAAGTTTTACAATAAAGTACTCTATTACTGAAAATCCACACCGAACAGCACAGGAAAATACTGGTGCGGCAAACAACAAAGTGCTTTATTCTAGAAAAAACCCCTGAAGAAACCCACTGTTGTGAAACGCAAACACGGAGCCGGATGGTGGCGTCGGGGACCATATAAGATAAGCACTACCATTTTGAAAAATTTGATAAATCAAAGTATTTTGGTTAAAATTAATCATAGAAAACAAAGATTTGAATGAACGAAGGTTGTTGATGCAACTGGCACAAATCAGGACGTTGTCTGGAAAATAGTGCCACTAGGAGTCTGAGACCTCAAGCTCTTTCTATATCTATGATTATATATATCCAGTTTAATGATTCATAAACATTAAGAAATACAATAGAAAAGAATCATAGCCTAGGAATAAGTAGAAGGTGGAGGCAGACTTAAGCATCTTTCAATGACGACATCAGGAGATATATCCACTAGTGCAGCACAGAGAAGCCAATATGAATCTTCAAAGCAGTAAGCAAGACTGGCAAACTCAGAAAAAAAATCAGCTATTAAAATTAATAGCTAGCCAATCAAAACAAACACTAGAACAAGTTTTGGTTCTTACCATAGTTGATTCACTGTGAAGTCACTGAAAAACAACAATGCAATTCAAAATTAGCAGGGCTTCCCAACCTTTATGAAGGTCTTGCTGAACTAAAAGGACTCAAGAAAAGAAAATTATCAAGTATGTAAACATATTTCTTTCTTATCCTGCTAGACCAGATGAGTGGGACATACCCAAGCAGTTAGGACCCAGGGTGGAAAGACTGAAACCTTGGTCAAAACAGCCTTGCCAAAGTCACCATCAGCATCATCTCACACATGCAACCTGTAGTGCTTCACAAAGGTAATCAAGGAAAACCAGGTAGACACATTACAGATGTCCTCTGGAGACATGAAGGCAGACTCTGCCCAGGAGGTAGCTTGTGCCCTAGTAGAGTGAGCCCAGACTTCCTCTGGCACCCACCTCCCAGCCAAAAGGTATGCTACGCCAGGCCTTGACAAATTTTCTTGGCATCTAGGAGCCAGACTAAAAAAGCGTAGCTACTCACCTGTAACAGGTGTTCTCCAGGGACAGCAGGAATCAGCCCTCACTTATGGGTGGAGTCGGCAAAGAGGGAGCCCACACAGAGCAATTCCCCAGCTTTCAAAGAAAGCCTTTGGGATTGCTGCCACGCATGCGTGGTCCTCTTCCCGCCCAAAGGTGCCATCTTGCTCAGTCAGGTCCCATAGCTAGAGCCCTACTAAGCAGATGGCAAGGGAAGGACAAAAATAGCAACTCTTCAGGGGAGGTGGGAGGGTAGTGAGGAATGATTCCTGCTGTCCCTGGAGAACACCTGTTACAAGTGAGTAACTACGTTTTCTCCAGGAACAAGCAGGAAGTCAGTCCTCACTTATGGGACTCCCCAGCTAGAGGCTACTGAGCCTGTAACCCAAAAACGCCTCCGCGAGGCTGTGCGCAGAAGTCGATGCCTGAAAGAGCCAGAGTCTTTGGGTTCCCGGGGCGAAGCTCTCAGTAGCCATCGAAGAAGGGTTGGAGGGCACGAGTTGCTTATTCCCCGAACAGATTACGGAGTACAGCCTGGCCGAAGGCGCTGTCCCAGCAGGACTCCCTCTCCAGGCAGTATAGGGTAGTGAAGGTGCTGGTCGAAGACCAGGTCGCCACCCAGCAGATGTCCATCAGGGGCACGGAGCGTAGCAAGGCCACAGAGGCCGCCTTGGCTCGGACCCCGTGAGGGTGACTCGACGATCCATAGGCGAAGGCGATGCAGTCCGCCACCCAAACTGAGAGGGTGCGCTTGGAGACTGCTTGCCCCTGCCGATGGGGATCTAGGTCACGAAAAGCCTATCAGACTTGTGATGAGTCTGGGTACACTGCAAGCAGAAGGCGAGGGCCCGCTTGCAGTCGAGGGCTTGGAGAGTCGCTGACGCCTGGTCAGCGTGGGGCCTCGGGAAGAAGGTCAGGAGCACTATCTCCTGATTGAGATGAAAAGCCGCCATGACCTTAGGTAAAAATTTAGGGTGGGTCCGGAGGACCACCCTGTTCCGATAAAACCTGGTGTAAAGGGACACCAGCCATGAGCGCCTGAAGCTCACTGACTCGGCGAGCCGAGGTCAGCGCTACCAGGAAGGCCACCTTCTAGGACAAATGTCAAAGCAAACACGTCGCCATCAGCTCAAAGGGTGGACGGGTGAGCTGCGTGAGCACCACATTCAAGTCCCATTCCGCCGGAGGGGGATGGATGGACGGCCTAGAAAGCAGAAGGCCCCGCATGAAACGTGAGACTAACGGCTGCCCTGAAAGAGGTTTCCCCTCGATAGGGAAGTGATTAGCCGATACGGTGCTCAGATGAACTCTAACAGAGTTAGACTTCAGTCCTTCCCTCGAGAGGAGGTGGTGGTACTGGAGAACCCACCGAACCGAGCACGAGAGGGGGTCAAGCTGGCATTCCAAGCACCAGCTGGAAAAGCATTTCCACTTAAAGGCATAAACCCGCCTAGTGGAGTCCTTCCTCAAAGCAAGGAGGATTTCCTCGACCTTCTCAGGAAGGGCCAGAGCGGCTAGGGAGACCCGTTCAGCCGCCAGGCTTTAAGGGATAGGGAGGATAGGTTCGGGTGGAGAACCCAACCCTCTTCCTGTGTAAGCAGGTCCCTGGCAGAGCCCAGGGGCAACGGAGGTTCCGTCGAGAGCCAGAGCAGGAGCAGGAACCAAGGCTGCCAAGGCCACGAGGATCAACGATGCCCCATCCTGTTGAGCCTTGAACAGAATCCTCGCAATGAGGGGAAAAGGAGGGAATGCATACAAGAGACTGGAAGACCAGTCCAGGAGAAATGCATCAGGGCCCTCCCTGTCCAGGTGCAGTACCAGGCTGCAAAAGCGAGGGAGCTGCGTGTTCTGAGGGCTGGCAAAGAGGTCTATCGCTGGAGTGCCCCAGCAGCAAAACAGCCAGCTTGCGACTTTGGGATCCAGCCGCCACTCGTGGGGGCGAAGGATTCTGCTGAATCTGTCCACCAGACCATTCTCCTGACCCGGGAGGTACGCCGCCCTGAGGGACATCCTCCTTCGGGTGGCGAAAGAGCAGATGAGGACTGCTTCCCTGCAGAGGGAGCACGACACCATCTTTGTTGATGTAGAACATTGCTACACGGTTGACGGTCAACTAGAACCGACTTCCCGCTGAGGAGATCGGTGAATGTCCTCAAAGCCCACCAGACGGCCCAGAGCTCGAGCAGGTTTATCTGCTGCTGAGCCTCTGTGGGTGACCATTGCCCCTGCATGCAAAGAGACCCGCAATGGGCTCCCCATCCTAACAGGGAAGCATCTGTAGTCAGCACCACATCGTGCTGTGGGGTCTGAAAGGGCAATCCTCGCAGAAGATTGCGGGGGTTCTGCTACCAGTTCAAGGACAAGCAGAGGTCAGGGAAAACCCTGACGAGGTCCCTGAGGTGTCCAAGGGATTGACTCCATTGGGCACTGAGACACCACTGAGCCGTTCGCATGTGCAGGCGAGAGTAGGGAACCACATGTACGGTTGAGGCCATATGACCCAGAAGACGTAACATGGACCGAGCGGTGACCTGATGGGCACTTTGGACATGAGCCGCCAGAGCTTGGAGGCGGGTGGAGCGATCCACCAGCAAGAAGGCCATGGCCTACTGAGTACTGAGGCACGCACCGATGAACTTGAGGAACCTGCACTGGGTCGAGGTGAGACTTTAGGTAGTTGACCAAAAACCCCAAGCTCTCCAAGAGGACAGTGCGCGACATCACTTGCCAGGCCTCCTCGATGGAGGAGCTTGTAACGAGCCAGTCGTCGAAGTAGGGAAACACCGGCATGCCCCGGTGCTGAAGGTGAGCAGCGGCCATGACAAGGCACTTCGTGAAGACGCCAGGCCGAAGGGGAGCACTCTGTATTGGAAGTGCTCTCCCTGCACCTTGAAATGCAGTTACTTCCTGTGTTGGGGGTGGATTAAGATATGGGCGTAAGCATCCTTTAGATCCAAGAAGCAGAGCCAGTCACCCTGCCGGAGGAAGGGCAGCAGCACGCCAAGAGATAACATCTTGAACTTCTCCAGCACCAGGAACTTGTTTAGCCTGCGGAGGTCGAGGATGGGCCGCAGACCACCTGTCTTCTTCGGGACGAGGAAGTACCGGGAATAAAAGCCCCGACCTCGAAGGTGGGGAGGGACCTTCTCGACTGCCAGTTGGGCAAGGATGGAGTGTAATTCCCGCTGCAGCAGAAGCTGGTGTGTGGGGAGTCTAAAAGGTTCCGCCGGGGAGAAGGGTGGAGGGAGCCTGTCGAAATGAAGGCGATAGCCCTCCCGGACAACCTGGAGGACCCAAGTGTCTGAGGTAATAAGTGCCCACGATGGGGTGAAACAGAACGGGCGCCCACCTCCCTCCCCACCCCCACCGGCTGCTGCATCGCCGTAGGGTGAGGGGCCATGCCACTGGCATCAAAACCCCTGAGTGGGTTGTGGGGGAGCCAAAGTTTGGGTCTTCCAGCCCTTTGGCTTGCATAACCCGTCCAGACTTTCTCTGAGCCGGGGTAGCGGGCGTGGGGGTAGCCGGATATGGCAGATAGCCGTGATACTGAAGGCCTTTCCTGGGAAAGAAGGGCCTCATGGCTGGCTGCTTCTTCTGAGGCAGCGTCGAGGTTTTGCGGGAGAGATGGGTTCTGGTAACTAACTCCGTCTCGATCTCCGCAGCCTTCTTCTCCATCAGCTTCCAAAACTGCTTTGCACCAAGACAGGTCACGTCCAGGAGTTTCTCCTGCACCCATTGCTCCTAACCAGAGGATTGGAGCCATGCTTGGCAGCGAGCCCCAATGCCCGCAGCTGCCACCTGGGCCAATGTCTCAAAGCCATCGTAAGAAGCTCAAAATATGTATTTGGAACAGTCGGCCACAGATTTCAGCAGGGTGCAGAACCTGTCTAGGGGCTCCCCTTCGAGGCCCGCAGAAAACGCCCCAAGTACCTTAGCCAAGTCACACAGGAACATACCAATATACAATTGGTAAGCCTGGATGCGACAGGAAAGCATGGAACCTTGATAGGCCTTGTGGCCCAGGGCATGAAGGGCTCTCGACTCCTGGCCAGGTGGCACCGAGGAGTGTGATTTCGGGCTCTTCTGCTTCCGCATGGTTGACTCCACCACCATCGTGTGCGGGAGCTGGGTTTTTTCGGAAGCCTGGCCCACTCTGCACCTTGTACATTGTGTCAAGGCGCTTGCTCACAATGGGAACCGAGGCTGGGGCCTCCCACATATAGAGCAGTAGCCAAGATAGAATCGGCGGCACCAGCACGGTGAGGGATTCTCTGGGCAGGGCCTCATACTGAAGAATATCGAGTTCTTCAGCACGAGGGTCTTCCTCGGCCTTAGTGACAAGGTTGAGGGTCGAGCCATATCCCGGATAAAACACCAAAAAGGAGGTGTCCTCCAATGTTCCCTCTAATTTTCTGTAGGCTGTGTGTGTATAAAATATCAGCTGTGCAGCTTTTGAAGGAAGGTTAAATTTTTATGCGCCACATAACGACACTCGGAGTTATATACTTTAAAATTTGACTACACGTCAGAATACAGTATGTACACCACATTGATTGCACTAGAAAATATTGTAGAACGTGTGAAAACCTTAAATACACAACAACTTTTAAATTTTAAGAACATCTGTGTTGTTTTCTATCAGAATCAGAACCGTAATTTTTGTGCGCTCTGTTGTAAAGTATGTGCGCTCACTCGGTGAGGTGTGTGCGCGCGCACACGCGCACAGTTTAGAGGGAACAGTGGTGTCCTCTGGTGGTGAGCACCACTGGGAACCAGGTGGCAAGGGTCCGACGGGAGATCCCGATGGATGCGGGTCTCCGGGGAGGTGTCCCCATCGGATTCCCAGTCTGATGGCCGGTGGTCCTGGACGATCTCGCCTCCGAGGAACAGGAGGGTGAGCGAGACCGATGTCGAGGACCTACACAAGGTCTGTGGCTCTCGGGGGTTTCCTGGATGGATTTGGGTGTCCCACACGAGGGACCTGCGGTCTCTAGGTGCGAGTCAGCGAAGTTGGCCGTAAGCATCTGCTGGGAAGCTATGCATGCAGAAACACTGTTACAGGGCCAGCATACGGAACTCCCACATGGGCATGGGGCCCTGAGACGCCGATACAAGGGTCATCGGATCGGGTATCAAGGAGGAGAGGGGGTCCTCACTGGGATGACCCTCAGGAGACTGGGCACCTTCGCCAGAGGCCTACATTTCTCTGCGAGGTATTTTGCGGGACCGCTCCTTGTCCGACTCTCGGGAACGCCAAAGAGGACTAAGCGACCAGGCGCGGGAGCGCAAGCGCTTATCGGGGGCCCCAGACTGCAACTTCAAGGCCGCCTTCTTTTTACACCATTCCACCTCGGGGGGACCCCTGGTCAGAGTGCCGCCTGGAACACGGAGCCACAAGAGGAGAACTCACCGAAGGGGAGACAACCAATGGTGCCACCGGAGACTCCGGGGCGACCGTTTGGAAAATGTCTTTGGACTTCTGCTTATGGCTGAGCAGGGCCTTAGAGGACATTTTCTTACAGAGTGAGCAGAGCTTTGGGTCATGGTCGGCTCCCAGACACCATAGACCGTAGTCATGAGTGTCCGTAAGCGACATGTTCCTAGAGCATCTATCACATTTTTTAAACCTGGTGGCCATGGGGGCAAAAACAGCCCCTGTGAGGTCAAAGACCCACGTGGCCAGCAGTTAAAAAGAGAAAAAGGGCGCGAAGCCCGAAGAAAAAAAATTTGGAAAAGGTATCCCCGTAAGCTCCAAAAGAGAGCAAGGGGAGGACAAGTAGAGGACCGATGCAACCGGAAAAAAGAAACAAAAGCCTGTTATAAGGCGAGGAAATCAAAACTTTTTCCAAGGGACAAGGACGTGCGTCCGAAGGGCTCCGCAGAAAAAGGGAGACTGAGCAAGATGGCACTCTTGGGCGGGAAGAGGACCACACATAAGTGGTAGCAATCCCAAAGGTTTTCTTTGAAAGCTGGGGGAATTGCTCCACGTGGGCTCCATCGGTACCAACGTCAACCATAAGTGAGGACTGACTTCCTGCTTGTTTCTTGGAGAATAGTGGAGTACCCCAGGGATCTGTGCTGGGCCCACTGCTTTTTATATATTCATAAATGACCCAGAAGTAGGAACAACAAGTGAGGTGATCAAAATTTGCAGATGAGACAAAATTATTCAAAGTTGCTAAAATACAAGAGGACTGTGAAAAATTGCAAGAGGACCTTGATAAATTGGAAGACTGGGTGCCAAAATGGCAGATGAAATTTAATGTAGACAAGTGCAAAATTATGCACCTACGAAAGAACAACCCAAACTATGGTTATACAATGCAAGGTTCCACAGTAGGAACCACCACTCAGGAAAAAGATTAAGGCATCATTGTGGACAATATGTTGAAGCCCTCCACCCAGTGTGCAGCGGTGGCAGGAGAGAAAATAAAATGCTAGGAATCATAAGGAGAGGAATGGAGAATAAAACAAAGGATATTATGCCTGTGTCATTCAATGATACAACCGCACCTTGAATATTGTGTGCATATCTTAAAAAGGATATTGCAAAATTAGAAAAGCTACAGAGAAGAGCCACCAAAATGGCAAAGAGGATGGAAGAATACCCCTATGAGGAGAGACTTAAAAGGTTAGGGCTTATCAACTTGGAAAATAGATGTCTGAGGGAAGATATGATAGAGGTCTATAAATTAATGAATGGAACGGAACAGGTAAACAAAGGTTTACACCATCAAAAAGCAGAAAGACTAGGGAACATGTAATGAAGCTACATTGTAACCCATTTAAGACTAATAAGAGAAAATATTTTTTCACTCAACGTGTAATCAAACTGGAATTCATTACCAGAGGATGTAGTAAAGGTTGTTAGTGTAGTTTGGTTTAAAAAAAGGTTTGGACAAATTCCTGAAGGAAAGATCCATAAACCATTATTAAAGAGGACCTGGAAAATCCATTGCTTGTCCCAGTACAAGCACTGTGGAACTTATGTGTTTTTTTGTGAAACTGGCAGGAATTTGTGACCTGGATGGGCCATTGTTGGAAATAGGATACTGGGCTGGACCTTGGTCTGACCTAGTATGGCATTTCTTATGTTCTTACTATAGAAATTTTGGCAGTTTTTTTTGCTACCTCTTAACTGTGAGTATTATCTAAAGGCGAGGGGGAAGAGGAATGGCAAATCTAAATGATCCTTCCCCAAATATCCTATGATAATATAGTACTCAGATTTTGATGTAAAATTTACCATGTAATTCAAATCATATTGTTTGTTGACCCTGATAACATCCTAGTTTAGCTCCCTTGTTTTATGTAAGGTTTCATTTGTTCAGTGTAAACCGCTTTGAATACAAGATAAGGCAGTATAGAAAACTTGTTAAATAAATAGCAAGCAGTTACACATCTAAGTTAAAGGGTCCACTCGATAAACATTTTGGTGGTGCCCCTCTCCCAAACGATTGGTGCTGGGATGGCGTCCTTCCTGGAAGCAGTTTTGTGGATCTCCCCTGAAAGGCCTCCCTCTTTCCCTGCAGGAAGAAGTTTGTTCATCCTGGTCAGAAAACCTAGAGTACCAATCAAATTTGCCTAAGAACAATGCAGTATGAAAAATAGGGGTGGGCATTTATCATGCTAATAACGCAATTAACTTTTCAAAAATGTAATCATCCCTAATGGGATTTTTTTTTAAACCCTTTCTCCCCCTCTTCTCCTCTCCCATAGGTCCTGCATCTTGTCTTCTTCCCATGAAGTGCTTTCATTTACTTGCCTGATAGTGATTTGCTGCTGGGGATATTTCTGATCAGGCAAGTAAACGAAAGCACTTCGGAAAAGGAAGAGAATTAGTCAAGTTTGCAACTCGGGAAAAGCAAGATGGACCAGGTGAATTTTAAGGGAAAACTCTGAGGTGTGGGAAGTATCAGAGCAGTAACTACACTTGGGAGGGACCCACGAGTCCAGACCACAACACTGATGCCCCAAACTATGCCTCTCCGGCCACTTGACTGTCCAGATGGTAATGCTGCATGAAGGTATGCAATGACAACCACGCTGCTACCTTGCAGATTTCTGCCAGTGGAACCAGGATGCGGCTTGCACTTGCATAGAGTGTGCCTGAAGGCCAAGAAGCACCATTTTACACTTTACCAGATACACTGAGGTAATCGCCTCCCTCACTCAGCCTGATAGCGATGCCTTAGAGGCCACCTCCCCTTTGCTCAGCCCTCCAAAAAGCACAAATAACCTATCAGTCTTCCGGAATGGCACTGTACACTTTAAATGGTATTTAAGTATACACCAAACACCCAGTAAATGAAACTGCCACCCATCCTCAGTGTCCTCCTGAAGACGACGACCAGGCAGTGACACTGCCAGATTCAAATGAAACTGGGAAGCCACCTTTGGAAGAAAGGAAGGTACTGTGTGCAAAACCACGTCTTCCTTAGACAAAATTAGATACAGCTCCTTGCAGGAAAATGCCTACAACTCCGACATTGCCGAGCTGAGCAGATGGCCACGAGGACCACCAGCTTCAGCGTGAGGTCCTTCAAAGAGGTCTGGGCTAGGGGCTCAAATGGAGCCATCATCAGACCAGTGAGCACCAGGTTCAAATCCCACGGCACTACCACCGGGTGCCTGGGTGGACATACTTGCTTGACCACCCAGAGAAACCAAACATCCAGATGCATTCCCAGTGATCCACCCTATACCCGTCCTCGAAAACACGCCAGGACAGCTATCTGCACTCTCAGTGAGCCAAAGGCCAGCCCTTTTTCAGTCCTGCCTGTAGAAACACCAAGATCTGCAGGATGGAAGCTGCAAGCGGGCATACATTGCAGTCCGCACAACAGTTCTCAAACATGTGTCACACCCTTACATATGCCATGATATGGAGCACTTCCACGACCGCAGGAAAGTAGCTATCACCTCCACCGTATAAGCCCTTATACTTTAAACCGCACCCTAAGAGCCATGCCATAAGCAAGAACCGATCTACCTCTGGCATCAAGATTGGTCGGTATGCCAACTGATTGCTTCTGCAAGGGAGACACCAAGGGCTGGCTACCAAAAGGCGGGTCATATCAGCATATCATGGCCACCGGGGCCAGACAGGTGCAATAAGGACCAATATCCCTCTGTGACTCTCGATGCACTGAAGGCGGTGGCCAATGAACACCCAGGAAGGGAATACATACAAAAGACCCTCTCTGTTGGCCACTTCTATGCAAGGGTATCGAGGCCCTCCAATATCAGCTCCCTGCGAAGACTGAAAAACCTGTTCACTTTGGACTTGGAAAAGGACATCAGGTCCATAATGGGCATCCCCCATTGAATTGCGAGTTTGTGGAAGATCGCTGCATTCAGCTCCCATTCGCCTGGATCTAGCATGTGCTAAGGAAATCCACCTGCACATTCTCCTTGCTGGCTAATAATGGCCCACTGAGAGAACTGCAAGATTGAGCTCGGCCTACAAGAGGAGGAGCTCCACCTCCTCCACCACCAGAGTTGCACTGTCAGTTTATGTAAGCTTTGTTCACTTATTTAATGTAAGTTTGTTATTTGCGTTAAATCATGTTCATATGTTCAATGTAAAAAGTGTAAAATAAGCCGCCGCAGTCGTATTGTCAGAACAAATCCGTACGGCTCAATGATGAAGACAGTCCTGGGAGGCCTGCAATGTCAGAAACACTGCCCTCATCTCTAATCGATAAATGGACTACACGCTCTCCCTTCTGAGACCATCTCCCTTATGCCATTTCAGCCTCACAATGTGCCCCCCATCCAGTGAGGCTGGAGTCTGTAGTCACCAGTACCCAACTGGGAAGTTCCAGTGGTATCCCTGCTGCTAGACGTTCAGGTCAATGCCACCACTCCAACTGTGCCCATGTCCGCCATGGGCACACTAGTCTGTTGGACAATGACTGATGCTGCGGAGACCACCATGATAGAAGGGATCGCTGCAGGGGTCTCATGTCGACCCACATCCAAGGTACCAGGTCCAGCGCTGTGGCCATAGATCCCAGAAGCTGCAGGTAATGCCAGGCTGACGGCACCCCCATGGCCAGAAACCTGGACACCTGTCCCCAAAGCTTCTGCGCTTTGTCCTGAAGCAGGAAAAAGTCGTCAGTCATGGTATCGAATCGCACTCCCAGGTAAATCAGATTCTGAACGGGTTAGAGTTTGCTCTTGGCAAAGTTGACTGCCCAGCCCAGGCTCTGACACTTTCTGCATGGCTAGCACACTCTCTGGCTGAGATTTTGTCCTGATCAGCCAGTCGTCCAGGTACATAGGTACGTAAATAAATAAATGTATTCTAGCACCCTGTTATGGCTCAAGGACTCAGCCACTACCACCATTATCTTGGTGCAAGTCCGCGGGGTTGGGGCCATGGCCATGGCCAGGCCAAAAGGTAAAGCCATGAATTGAAAATGAAGAACTCTCCCCGCTGCACTGCCAGGATCATTGATCGCAAGGTCTCCATGCGGAAATGCGGAACGCACAAGGCCCTGCTGGATGGGGCAAAAAACATTCTTGGGGACACAAAATAGATAGAATATTGTCCAAAGCCTCACTGATCTGAGGCACCGGTACCACCGTCTGCAACTGAAACAGGCGTCGTAGGGTGTCTGTCTCAAACTCCCAGAAGTTTGGCAGATGCCTTGCAGGATGACTGAATGAAGGCCTCAGAGAGGACACGCAAACTCCAGTGCGTACCCCTCCCAAATTATCTCTAGCACCCACTGTCCGGATACGATAATAGCCCAGGTGGGGTAAAACTGTTGCAGTCAACCACCCACCGACAGCAACCCTGGCTGGGCCTGCCTCGCTTCAATGGTGCTTCTTAGCAGAGTGAGGCGGTGCTGAGTAGAAACCTCTACCAGTCCCTTGGTAGCCTAAAAGGGCTGCCCTCACAGTGAATATCATCCCCGCTGATATGGGGTAAACAGCACTGCCCAGAATTTGTGAAAATCTCTAGGTTGCCCCTGAGTAGCCACACTCTGCTTCGGCACCTTGGGCCGATTCTCAGGCAGCTTACCTCCCTTCATTTCACCGAGGTCCTTAACATCATTATCGAGCGCTTCCCCAAAACAGCAATTTCTCTTTATAGTGGAGCTTGGTCAGCCTAGACTTAGACGACACATCGGTTGCCCAATCCTGGAGCCACAGGAAATGCCTAGATGCAATAATTGAACCCGTGGACGGAGGAAGCCCGTACTATATTATAAAAGGCATCCACCAAGTAAGCTGAGGCCAATTCCAAATTTGACACCTCCTAGCCCCCTGGGATGCAGCTTCTGAAGTCACTGAATGGATGCTCTGGTAACATAGGATCCACATATGGAGGCCTGCAGCATAAGTGCGCATGTCTCAAATGCTTGTTTCAGTAAAACCTCGAGCTTATGGTCCTACAGATCCTTCAAGGCCGTACTGCCTTCTACCAGGATAGTGGTCATCTTGGTTACTGCAGAAACCAAGACATCCACCTTAGGTATCTTCAGGAGTTCCTTCTCCTCCTGAGGAATGGGATACAAATGGCTCAGAGCCTTCATGCCCCTTAAGCCCGCTTTGGGTACTTCCCATTCCTCCTCAATCATCTTCTTAATAACTTGGTGTACCGGAAAGTCATCTGGGAAGCCTTAAAATGCTGTACAAGATACACCAACGATTTCTCCTGCTCCGCAGGAACCGTGACAACGTTTAATGCTGCAAGCGAGCAGCTGATCAATGCTGCCATCTCTATGGAAAACCCTCACCACGTTGTGGTCCTCCCCCTGTGGAATTTCTCCATCCTCCAGCTCTTGCAGACCAAGATCCCCTATCAAGTCCGAGAGCCCTCCATCAAATCCTCAGAGGATGGAGACTGCAACAAACTCAAGCCTGTCCAGGCAGGTTCCTCTCCCCACACCTTTTGACTGGAGGCACCCCCACCAATCAAGGGACCCCCTAGCAAAGCCACCAGATCTAGGGCTAGCAAATCTTTAGACACTTCCTGCTCCTTTCCCGAATGTAAGAGTCTGCTTTAAAACAATAGGCCTTATGCAAAAGAAGTGAAAACATTGCTTCCAACTCCCCTTTGGGGGCATTCATGGCCCCTGGGTCCGGTTCAGGTTGCCTATGCTTTTGTTTCCTGCTGGTCTTTTCCCCCTTAGCAGAAATGGCCACAGTACATGAAATGGCCGATTTTCCCACCAAAACTGCGGGATCATCAACAGGCAACTTCAGTTCTTATGATTCCGCTTGCATCTCTGCTCTCTTCTGCACCAAAACCAGCTCTGTTGACTGCCCTGCCCTCGCACAGACCCTGCAAACTCCAGATTCTTTTAAGCCATGCGATCCCCCACAGGAAAAACAAAAGGATCAGACCCACTGCATAAACCACTGCAGGAAACTGACCAACGGACAGACGCGTGACTACCAAAGGCAGACGAGAGAAAGCCAAAAAAACCACCAACACCAGCTGAGGATCGCTAAAGGCTCTGTCACAACTCAGATCCCCCAGCAATGAAGGAAGCACACCACACCGACCGAGCTCTGTTCTCCATGCCGAACATAAGACTACATATACACCAGGGACTCCTCAAGTGCAATCACTGGCACACAACTCAAGATCAACTCACAAACCACTGAAGGGAATGCAAAGTTGTCTGGCCGCCAGGTATTGTGGAACCTGGACCGCCAGGTATTGTGGAACCTGGACCCTGCTCTGTCTACTCAAGGACCCGGGCAGCATGGCAAAAAAAGGCTATCTAATAGCCGGCCTTCTGAAGAAGCACTGGTAGTGCCCTGTCACCTAGACATTTTTTTTTTTAATTCTGCTATGCTCTGCCAGATAAGAGAAAATAAAATAAAATGCTCAAAAGAGGCAGATCTAACCTCTTCAATGGAGCCCAGCCACAGCAGAGTTCCTCCTGTAGCTGCTGAGGATGGAGAATACTGGCTCATGGGCTCCAAAGGGGGAGCTCTTCTATTGGGTCTTCTGAAAGTTTGATCATGCTCAGTTCTCAGCTGCTAAAGGAAGGTGACAACCCACACGTCGCTGGACTAGACTGGAGGGATGATATAGAATTTTCCTTCTGTGTTGGCCACCACGAAAAAGAGATGGGATACCTGCCTTATCATTTGGGAGAACGGGCACCACTGCCTTCAGAAGAAGCAATTTGTCCAACATGAGCCACACAGCTGCCCTGTTTGCAGATCCATAAGGGGAGAAGATGCAAGTGATCGGGATCGGCTCTTTGCATTCCAGGCCACAGCCGTACTGAAAGGGGACTAGCACCCAGCAATCCTTGGTAACCCGGGCCCATTCCTGAAGAGGCGAAGCTAGCTCCCAACTGGAAGTACCAGGGCATGGACCCCCAAACCTTCACTGTGCAGCCCAGAAGGGCCCTCCTCTGGATGTGATTGAGTCCCTGGGCTCAAGCGCTCCACAAAAGGGCTGAGAACGAGCATGATGACCATAAGCAAACGGAAAGAGACTTTCCAGGCCAGTAGCAATGGGAGTCCTGAGATCCCCAGGATTCTGACCAGTTCGCCCACAAGTAGTGGGTGGAGGTTGACAAAGGGGCTCCTGCCCACTTTACAGACCTAACAGAAGCATCCCTCTAAGGCCAGATGGGCAACCGGCTTTTGGAAGATTCCATTGCCCCGTATCAGAGCCAAGCCAAATGCAGTCTCACCATCGACAGATCACAATCCCCGGCCACTGGTAGCACCAGGCCATACATACCATAGCAGACTCCAAAGGAGGAGTAGAATCAGTCTGCATAAGAGACTGAATCCACTGGAGCAGGGCTTGAGATATTAGGCCTGCACATACTGCCAACTGAAGAACAGCAACAGCCACAGCAAACTACATCTTCAACACGAATCCAACCTTTCAGTCCAGAGTATCCTTTTAAGGCCAATCCACCTTCCACAGGAATGGTGACCTGTCTGGTAACTGCCATGACCTACATATCCACATTGGAAACATCAAACACCACAACACACTTCACCTCTGGGAGAGTGTGCAACCTCTTATACACCCTTAGCCCCTAAAGCAGGGGAGTTAGGGGAATCCCACTTTGACTGGAACAAGTCTTTAAGCACCTCCGGGAACAGGAAGACAGTAGTGGATTTCTGCACATCTAGCATCCTCAGTTCCTGCTTCATGCCTGGAGCAACAGCCAAGCTCAAGCGGATGAAACCCTGAGAAACACCACCTACAGATCCTCCTTCCGGAACAGATGGATAACATTGGCCTCCTCACAATCCTCTGAAGGCAAGAGTATCTCTTCATCCACATCAGACACCTGAATCCAAGTCACAGTCCAGATCTCTGACAGATCCCAGCTGATCTCCATCTCCAAGGGGTGTCCTTTGCTGTGGACACTTAGCCACAGGCAATCAAACAGCTGCTTTCACTCTCAGTCTGCCCATCATGAAACTGCGCTCAGCGTTACCCAGAGGCTGCAAGGTCTGAATTTCCACACCAGAATGATCAGGCCTGTTGTAAAAGGAAAAGAATTCTGGAGAGGGCAATCTAGACTCTGGAAGTTCTCTTTACGAAATGACCCCCTCCACACACCCCTTCCAACATCAGGGGACAGTCGTCGGTCAATCTCTAGAGGACGGGAAGCAGTGCACAGCACAGTTCCCAGAACCTCCAGCTGGCTGGTTATCCTTAGCCACAGCACTAACCGCCATCTCCTGCCCTTAGGCAGGCAAGGCTGGACTAACCGCATCCCCTGGCATAGAGAGGGGGAATAATCCCTCTAGGGAAAACTCAGGAATTGTCATGCTAGAAGAGCAGAGTCCAGAAGCTGGATTATATGGGCCTTGCTTGCCACAGGCCAAACAATTCCTGGAAGAGGACATAGAGTTAAGGCAAGTATCACAACAGTGCACGCTAAGATCGCGGCAGCCCGAAGGTACACGTTAATTTTGCTTTTACATGCCATGTGACTGCCAGGCACACAATAAAAGAAAATGCTACTAACATATGCAGAAAATGGCAGGAAACCCCCACAGCACGCTAACGTCATCAGTGGTCTACCCTGAATTGTGTCCAGACAGATGGAATCAAGAGCTCCCAAATAAGGACAATGAGGTCAAGCCCTGGTACTCACCCCTGAGAACCCCAGACAGAGAATCCATGCCAGGCTCAGCTCTACTCCTCTGATACTGTTTTACTGGCTTTTGCAGCACTGTGGCAGATCCCTCTGAGAGCCTTCTGCAATCTTCAGGAAAGAGTGGGGGGAACAGAGGAAGAGGGAAGAGGCATTGAGGTTGTGCGAGACTGCTGCAATCTTTCAGATCCTTCCAAATCTTTCCAGTTCCTGGCTCCTCAACCAGCTCTTATCAGACATCTGCAGCTGAACCAATTTTCCCACCTCCTATGGCTACCGAAAAGACTGCAGTCTAGTGGAGCCTCCCACATCACGCTCAAGTGAATCACCCTCAAGGTGGTCATTCACAAGGTTTTAATTGATTTTCCTCTCAAATCTTCAGAATTTTCTTCAGAGGAGAAAATTCATCCACTATCTACTGGAGACAAAGACATAATGAAGAGATCTCTGGTAGCTGAGGCTTATAGAGGCATGGGAGTGATGTCATTGAAACCTGGGCTTTTCATAGGTTCTTTGTCTCCACCAATCTGCTGGTAGGGGAACACATCCCACTTGTCTGGACTGGTTTAGCAGGACGATATGGCACATCAATTTTTCCGTATATGGCACATGTGACTCAAGCACCAAGGAAATTATTTATTTCCCACCGCCCCAAGATTACAGTCGCATTGGGACTTTACTTTGTTTCTCCTGTAAGCATTTAGCAATATTATTCCCCTGAAAAATTTCAAGAGCCTATACAACTGAAAAAAAATTCTTAAAGATAATAATGTCACCTAAATTGTTACTTGGAGGTTTTGGAGTTATACTGGTTTGGGCCTAACTATTAATTTGATTACTGTCTTAAAAAGGAAAACAAATTCCTTAGATATTTCCTTGGTGTTTGGTGTTATTTGGTGTTTATTTCTCTCTCCTTGAAATGGGCTATGATGCATCCTTTTTCTTTTGGGGTTTTTTTTTGTTTTATGAAAGTATTAAGTGAGAGAAAATATAAGTTTTTTATTCCTTTGGAAATTGCTAATTTTTGAAATTTAAATTAAAACAAACTAGGGCTACATCAAGCAAAGTGATCCCTTTAGGATCGGTCCATCATTAGATGGAGGAACTATTTGTAATAACATAAACGCTCCTATGATCGCTCAGCTCTTTTCTTTTAGTACCATTATGTTCTTCTGTTAATATAATTTTTTCAACCTGCTCCTTTTGTGAATTGGTTTTCCTGTCTTGTGTAGTCTAAACAATTTGCAATGTGTTTTAGAGCCACGATTCACAAGCCTGCACTGGTGCAACCCCCCTAAGTCAGTCAGGGTTTTCAGGATGTCCACAAATATATATGAGACAAATTTGCATGCACTGCCTCCATTGTATGTAAACTTCTCATATGTATATTCATTGCAGACATCCTGAAAACCTAACCGACTAGGGGAGTTGCACCAGGATTGGGCTGAGAAAGCATAGTTGCTCACCTGTAACAGGTGATCTCTGGGAACAGCAGGAATTTAGTCTTCACATATGGGTATCGTCGGTACTGACGGAGCCTGCGCGGGAACGCTCCCCAATGTCCAATTAGAAAGCTTTTGGGAGCATCCCACAGCGCCTGCGTGCTGCCTTCCCACCTTTCCCAACTGCCTCTCTCCAGTTGAGTTTAAAGCTGAGACAAAGAGAGAGAGAGAAATAGGGAAAGAGAAAGAGATAGAGAGATACAACTCCTAGGGGAGGTGGGTGGGTTGTGAAGACTAAATTCCAAAGTCGGTGCCGGGGGGAATCGGTACAGGTGTATCGGTACCGGAAGGCATCACATGACTGGGTGCCAGCAATGCAGACACCGATGTCTATGCTGATGCTGTCAGTACCGGTATCGATACCGGTGCCAGAGTCGGTGCCGGATGAACTGTCTGACGTGGTTCGAGGGTGTCGATGCCGCAAGGAGAGCCGCCAGACTGCGTTCAATAGCCAGGAACCTCTGGTCTATCGACGCTGCCGATGCCTGGGTATCGGTACCGGAGAAAGCAGCCAGTACCCCAGAGCATGGCACCAGTAGTTCTGCCGAGGTTGAGGCCTCGAGAACATCCTGGCGTCCCGATAATGCTTTGGAAGCCGAAGCCTCTCGCTGGGGCAATTTCGCCGGTACAGACACCTCAAGGGCAACGCCAGAGGCATCTCGATGCTTGGAAGGGGATCTACCCTTTGAGGACCGGCCAGACGTATGTTTAGTTACCTGAGATCCATGGGAGAAAGACGAAGCCCTGGAAGACATCGATGCTACAGAGGCTGCATCGGAGCCAAAAAGGGTGCTGAGCTTAGCAGCTTGGTTTTGTCGAACCCTCTTGGACATCATGGCACAGGCCATACACTCCGAGATGGAGTGGTCAGGACCTAAACATTTAAGGCACCACTCATGGGTGTTGGTGACGGAGATGGTTCCGCCACACTTGGTTCACTTCTTGAAACCCGAAGCGGGTTTTTCCATAGTAAAGAAAAAATTTTGGGCCTAAGGCCCAAAAAGGCGCGTGCACCTGAAGAAGAAAGGTTTTGAAAAAAATATATTTTTTTTTTTAAAGTAAGAACCGGCAGTGCCGGTATAGTGTCGAGGGAAGGCAGACGAGACCACAAAAAAAGAAGGAGAATAGGAAACATTTTCTGCGGTGACAGGAACGACAACCTGCTGGCTCCGTGGAAAATGAAGAACTGGAGAGAGGCAGTTGGGAAAGGCGGGAAGGCAGCACGCAGGCGCTGTGGGATGCTCCCAAAAGCTTTCTACTTGGACGTTGGGAAGCGTTCCCGCACAGGCTCCGTCGGTACCGACAATACCCATATGTGAAGACTACATTCCTGCTTGTTCCTGGAGATTCACTGGTTTAGAGATTTTGTGACATTTGGGAGACATTTGGTTTCCTTCATAATGTAATTAGTTTTTGTTAATCAAGGGATGTCCTTGTAAAATACAATAAAAATAAAAAAATAAACACAGTAATTGTTTTGCAAGACTAAAGCAGCCCCATGTCTATCAATATTTAATACCAGCAAAAATGATTACTGTTGCACACCAAATATAAAAAGCTACTTGCAAGAGGAAAGCAAAAATCAAGAAATCATGAACTGGAGACCAGGAGGAGACTGGCCCGTCATAAACATATAGGTAGGATTGTTGAATATCAGCATAAACAGGAAACAAACTGCTGCAAAGACAGTAATAGAAAAAAAGAACTAACATCTTTCCAGGAACATAAATCTTTCTTAAAAAATAAAAAGGAAGTTGATTAGGGTTTTTTTTCACATCTCCAATGAGGAAATATGGATCATTTATACATACTTTTCCCCTTAGATTCTTGTTAAAACCCCTAAGGACTATCCAAGCGAGAACTACACATATAGAGGACATCTGGTTAAATTTAGCAGCGTGCATTTCACAATCGTGAGCAACATGTAGCAGATGACCAGATAAAGGGAGCCTAGCACATTATGGGGCATGTTTAATAAGGAATGCTAACCAGTAGCGTGGGATTTGGGCTGCGCTAAGTTAGGGTGGAGTCCCGCATTAAAAATCCCATGCTAAGGGTGTAATGTGTACATGGATGTTACATTGCAGTAAGCACGGGAATTCTGGGCACAAGCTAACCACAATGTTGCCATTTGCTTGGTTGCTGTTAATGCCAACTCAATGGGTGGCATTAGCATCATGCTAACTGGCATGCAGATGCACAACATGCAACACCATGCTATTGGAAAAAGGATGAATGCACACATCCCACACTAATTTTGTGGACCAGTTGCATACTACCAGCACACACACACACACACACATACCTTAGTAAACATTTCCCTATGAGTTTTATAAAGCTACTAGTAATTCAATAAAAAAGGCAATCACCTGCAACTTTTGTTAAATGTCATTTCTTACATATCAAAATAGATTAACAGTTTTAAAACAGACTAAAATGTCCTAGAGAGCTCTGCACATAGGTAAATGGAAGAAAGCACAGTTACTTACCTGTAACAGGTGATCTCTGGGAACAGCAGGAATTAGTCCTCACATATGGGTACGTCGGTACCGACGGAGCCCGTGCGGGAAAGCTCCCCAGCTTCTTAGAATAGAAGCTTTTGGGACCTCCCACTGCACATGCGCACTGCCTTCCCGCCTTCCTGAACAGCTCTCCTCAGTTTCGAGTTTATAGCTGAGTCAACAGAGAGAGGACAGGAAGATAGATAGATAAAAGATACAACTCCTAGGGGAGGTGGGTGGGTTGTGAGGACTAATTCCTGCTGTTCCCAGAGATCACCTGTTACAGGTAAGTAACTGTGCTATCTCCAGGAACAAGCAGGAATAAGTCCTCACATATGGGGACTCCCTAGCTTAGATGCATGGGATCCCCTGTAAAGGTTCGCCATCTTCGTATGGATCTCAGGCATCCATTCTGGGAAGGTGGGCAGGAGTTGTTTAGGAATGGAACAGGTGCTTGAGGACAGCCTGGCCAAACAAGGCATCCCGGCGGGAGTCCTTGTCCAAACAGTAATGGGCTGTGAAGGTATGAACCGAGGCCCAGGTAGCGGCTCGACAGATCTGATCTATGGAAACAGAGTGCAGATGAGCCATAGAAGTTGCCATGGCCCTCACATTGTGAGCAGTGACATGGCCTTCCAGAGAAATGTTTTTGCTCTGGTAAGCAAAAGAAATACACTGAGCAATCCAATTGGAAAGTGTACGCTTGGAGACTGGAAGTCCCAAATGGGAAGGATCAAAGGCCACAAAAAGTTGAGAAGACTTTCGATGTGGCTGAGTCCTATTAAGGTAAAAAGCGGAGAGCTCTTTTACAATCCAGAGTATGAAGGTTCCTCTCTGCATTGGATGCATGAGGAGCTGGAAAAAAGACAGGTAGATATACCTCTTGATTAAGATGAAAAGGCGAGACCACTTTAGGCATAAAGTGGGGATTCGTCCTAAGGACCACCTTATCATGATGAAATCTTGTGTAAGGTGGATTGGCCACTAAAGCCTGCAGCTCACTGATGCGGCGAGCCGAAGTGACTGCAATGAGGAAGATGACCTTCCAGGAAAGAAATTTCAAGGAGGTGGAAAACATTGGCTCAAAAGGTGGCTTCATAAGTTGACCGAGCACTAGATTCAAATCCCATGCGACCGGGGGTGGTCTGATGGGAGGTTTAGTGAGAGTCAGGCCTCTCATGAATCTTGCAACAAGAGGATGAGAGGAGATAGGTTGTCCATTTATATGTTGCAAGGATGCTGCAATAGCACTTAAATGGACTCTTACCGAATTCGTCTTGAGGCCTGCATTGGATAGATGCAGGAGATAATCAAGAAGAGAATTCAAAGGAAGTGCCAGAGGGTCAAGACCCTGCTGAGCACACCAAATGGAAAAACGTTTCCATTTGAAAGCATAGGAACGCCTGGTAGAGGGTTTCCTAGAGGCAGAAAGGATATCTTTCACTGGTTGGGAAAGATGAAAGTCTTGAAGGCTTAAGCCTTCAGTAACCAAGCACTGAGGTGAAGGGATTTGGGGTTTGGGTGCCACAAAGTCCCCTCCTCCTGAGACAGGAGGTCTGGCGCAGCTCCCAGATCCAAGTAGGATCCCTGGGAGAGCTGTAGAAGTAGAGGGAACCACACTTGGCGTGGCCAGCGTGGAGCTATGAGGATCATAGTTCCATGATCCCTCTGGAGTTTGAACAGAGTCTTGGGAATCAAAGGAATGGGTGGAAAGGCATATAGGAATGCCTGACTCCAATTCAGGAGAAAGGCGTCCGTAGCCTGAGCTCCCTGACACGGAGTTCTGGAACAGAACCGGGGAAGTTTGGCATTCCACGGACTTGCAAAGAGGTCTATGTCCGGGGTCCCCCATTCCTGAAAGATTCGGTTTATTTGGTCCAAATGTAGGGACCATTCGTGTGGCAGCAGAACTCGACTGAGCCTGTCTGCCCGAGAGTTTTGAACTCCTGGGAGATACACTGCTAGCAGGTGAATCTGATGCTCTCTGGCGAAGGCCCATAGTCTTAGAGCTTCGTTGCAAAGCGACAGAGAGCCCGTCCCTCCTTGTTTGTTTATGTAAAACATGGCCACCTGATTGTCCGTCTGAACTAGGACAGTGAGGTTGGCTAGGAGGGAGTGGAAGACCTTGAGGGCAAGGTAAATTGCTCGCAGTTCCAGAAGATTGATATGAAGGGTGGTCTCCTGTAGAGACCAAGTGCCCTGAGTGGAGAGAGTTTGCAGATGGGCTCCCCACCCTGTTTGGGAGGCATCTGTTGTGAGGGTTGCTTGGGGTAGCAATGGTTGAAATGGAGCCCCCAACAACAGATTCTTGGTGGAAGTCCACCAGTGGAGGGACCAAAACAGACGATCGGAGGTTTGTATTTGGTCTGAGAGCGCTCCTGACGCCTGAGTCCACTGAGTGGCCAGGGTCCATTGAGCTGCTCTCATATGAAGACGAGCATAGGGCACCACATGCACTGTGGAGGCCATATGACCCAGAAGGCGTAGCATTTCCCTGGCTGTCAAGTGAGTGCTGGACTGAGCTTGGGAGGCCAAACTCAGGAGGCGCTGGCCTCGAACATGTGGAAGGTAGGCCCTTGCAGTGATGGTGTCCAACTGGGCCCCTATGAATTCTAGAGATTGAGTAGGGATGAGTTGGGACTTGGGAAGGTTTACTACCAGTCCCAGATACTGCAAAAGGCTCCTTGTGTGGTCCAGGGAAATCTGGGCCTGTGACTGAGTTGGAGCTCGGATGAGCCAGTCGTCCAGATATGGGAAGACAAAGATTCCCATGCCTCTTAGAAATGCGGCTACGACTGCCATGCATTTTGTGAATACTCTTGGAGCAGAGGCTAGACCGAAGGGGAGTACTCTGTATTGGAAATGTTTTCCCTGAAACAGAAAGCGAAGATACTTTCTGTGGGATGGATGGATGAGTATATGTGTATACGCATCCTGTAGGTCTAGAGAACAAAGCCAGTCCTGACCCTGGAGGTAAGGAAGGAGAATGCCGAGAGACAGCATTTTGAATTTCTCCTTGAAGAGAAATTTGTTCAATTCTCTCAGATCTAGGATTGGTCTGAATCCCCCTGTCTTCTTTGGAATGAGAAAATAAGGGGAGTAGAAACCGGACCCTTGTTGAGGAAGAGGAACCTCTTCTATGGCCCCTTGGGCAAGAAGAGAGGAAACCTCTTGACCCAACAGGGTTAGGAGAGATGGGGGAGAATTGAATGGTCTCACCATATGATGGGGAGGAAGGCTGGAGAAATGAAGTTTGTAACCCTCTCGAATGATAGAGAGGGTCCATTGTTCTGTTGTGATTTGTTCCCATCTGGGAGCAAAGTGAACCAACCTTCCGGGTATGGTGAGAGGTTCTGGTTGTGTTAGAACCAGAAGTGGCAAGTTCCCTAGGAGCAAGTCAAAACCCCTGAGGGGTTGGAGCCTGCTGAGCTACAGTAGCTGCTGCAGGCTTAGCTCGTGCTTGTTTGGATTGCTGACGCTTAGCAGTATAGCGAGGTTGAGAAGACTGCTGGCCAGTATTTGAAGCAACTCTGGCCTTCTTATAGTAAGGCCTTTTAAAAGACTTTTTCTTAGTAGGAATTGAAGTGGACTTTGAAAGTCTTTCCAAGGTGGCATTTTCAGCATCCATCTGGGTGGCTTTGATTTGCCACTCTTCCCCAAATAAGTTCTCACCTGTACAGGGCAGATTCCGTAAGCCATCTAGAACCCAAGGTTCCAGATCAGAGGCCTGGAGCCAAGCAAGACGTCGGGCTGCAATAGCAATGCCCGAAGCCCTACTGGCTCCCTCAAAGGAATCATATGCTGCCCTATTAGAGAACTTAGAAACCTCTAAGAGTTGTTTCACTAGGGAAAGGAATCCCTGCTTTTTATCCTCAGGGATAAAGGGGGCAAAATGCCGCACCTTTTGGCAAGTTCCTCCAGGAACATGCCCATATAGAGACTGTAGGAATTAATCCTGGCTATAAGCATACTAGCCTGGAAAATTTTCCTACCAAAAGAGTCCAAAGTCTTACATTCCCGTCCTGGAGGGGTGGAAGAGTGCCTTTTGGTACTCCTAATCTTCTTCATTGCAGACTTCACCACAATAGAGTGGTGGGGCAATTGAGTCTTTTGGAAACCAGGAGAAGGAGGGACCCTATACATGGTGTCCAACCTACGGGAATAAGGAGACAAAGTCAAAGGATTTTCCCAGAAATCCATCAGTTGTTCTTGAAGGATTTCATGGATAGGCAGGGTAACTGCCTCCTTAGGGGCCTTTGAGTATCCCAAAATATCCAGTTTTTTGGATCTGGGTTCCTTTTCAGAGGATGTGGTAATAGAAAGGGCTGTAGCCATATCTAAAACAAAGTCCTGGAAGGACAAATCCTCTGGAGGGGACATTCTCCTTTTAGGAGAAGAGGGCTCCTCAGGTAAGTTGAGTGAAAACTCAGCAGAATCATCAGAGGAGTGAAAATCCTCAGAGGAATCGGTGCTTTCCTCTAACGCACGATACGCGTACCGATCGGTATCGATATCGGGCGTATCGGGTATGGAACCGGTATGGAGCGAAAGCCCATACGGTACCGACTTGCGTTTAGAGGTGGACGGCCTCGATACCGGCATGGCGGACGATACCGGTATCGGGCCCGGAACCGCTGAAAGCGGAACCGATGGCGTTGCAGCTTTAATGAAAGCCATGACGGCCTGCTGCATGGACTGTACAGTATCGCCCATGGACGCCATAGCTGCCTGGATGTCGGTACCGGAGTGACCCGGTACCCCAGAGCAGGCTAACAGGTGATCTGTCGAGGCCGTAGCATCGATATCAACCTGAGACCCCTGAATTGGCGTTTTTGGAAGTTGGACTTCCCGCCGGGGTTGTTTGGCTGGGGCAGGGTCCTCAAGTTCTAAGCTAAGAGCCTCTCGATGCTTTGAAGGAGATTTGCTCTTTGAGGACTTGCCCACAGAAGGTTTGGTTACCTGAGATCCATCCGGAGAAGAAGAAGACCTGGATGACTGTGATGCTGTATTCTCTGAAGCAAACAGCACATGGAATTTGTTGGCCCGGTTCTGCAGCCCACGTTTAGACATGTGGGAGCAAGATGGGCAGTCCGGTATGGAATGGTCAGGCCCCAAACATTTCAGACACCATTCATGGGTGTCTGTGACTGAAATAACAGCATTACATTTGGTACACTTCTTAAATCCAGGGGCTGGCTTCTCCATGAGGAGAAATTGAGTAGGCCGAGAGGCCTCTCTGAAGTGACCAAAAAGCTAAAAAATAAGAAAAAAGAATTATAATTTTTTAAAGAAAGAAAGAAAAGACCGGCGATACCGGTATCGGTATGGCGGAAAAAGAGAAACTGAGGAGAGCTGTTCAGGAAGGCGGGAAGGCAGTGCGCATGTGCAGTGGGAGGTCCCAAAAGCTTCTATTCTAAGAAGCTGGGGAGCTTTCCCGCACGGGCTCCGTCGGTACCGACGTACCCATATGTGAGGACTTATTCCTGCTTGTTCCTGGAGATAGAAAAAAAATGCTGGATTTCACATAAGCTAATACATATGCAAATTAACTCAATTTAAATGAAAAACAGGCCAATGCTCATAAATATTCATTTTGGATGCCATGAAAAAAAACAGCAACAGAATTGAAGAAAACCTGCGATAAGGCAAAGAGGATCCTCAGGAGCAAAATAAAAGCTGGCATGTAGTGGTGGGGGGGAGGGGGGAGGCGACCGGCTAGGGTATTGCAATAGGAAAGAAATTTGGCAAACTAGAAGGGTCTTACAGTCCTTATCTATGAAAACATAAGCACTATGTGGCACCTAAAGAAGGGTTTTCACTACTTCTGCAGTATTATAAATCATATTATAAACAAAGTTATTTTCTCAAACAGAGACTTCCTCCCAGCCTTCATATTCTCATGTCACTGCTTCCTCCCTACCACATTTGAATACCTCTACTATTAAAAGGATCCTAGGTGACTTCATAATTAGTTTTGCAAGGTATCGCCTGCAGAGATATGTTTTACAACTCCATAGTGTATTGCCTCAGGAAAAGTAAAGAAGCCTATAGAAAAATGATCTGGCCAGTGGCTTCAGACCTACTATGCACATGAAGCTGTCACTAAAGAGCCTTTCCCATATGGCCAGTAAGGGAATTGTTTTGTCTCTGTTTTGATTCTCCACTCAAAAGCAGACTCCTCAGATTCTAAATAAAGTGTTATTTTCATTACTATAGCTTTGCTGCCTTGAATGAAACTGATCTCAGAAGCTAAGCAGGGTCGGGCCTGGCTAGTATTTGGATAGGTGACCATCTTGGAGCACCAGGTGCTGTAGACTTACTGCAGGGAAGAAGAAAGGCCTGGCAATCTACTTCTGGTTGCACATTGCCAAGAAAACCCAGGAGCTGGGTCGCAAACACTTTTCTTTCCTTACTCTCACTGCTTGCTCAGTTAACAGAAAAGCATCTAATAGTCTACCTCTTTTCTGCTCCTGCAGTCTTTCCCCAAAACACAAGCTGGACCTCTCTTATCCTGGGGGCAAGATTGCATCTGAGCACTGTCAACAATGAGTTTGACAATTATTTTTTCACCATTTATGGAGGACAATTTTAGACCCAGCCACATAAGTAGACACTTTTCTTTCCTTACTCTGGTGTACTCTAGTGTAAATAGCAGCAATTTCAAAAAGGGAAAGTATACATGCATTTTCCTTTCTAAAACTGCCATTTACAAATATATCTAGTGGCAACGGGCACATGTGTATACCTACACCTACTCCGGAAAAGGCAAAAATATGCAAGTGGGTTACAAACTGTATTTGTTGGGATGCAAAACAATATGTGTAAACTCTAAACTCCACCCAACTATGCCCCAGGAAAACCCACTTAAACATTTAAAAGCATATGTAGGATCAATATCTGCACATATTTTTATACATATATTCAGCACATGTTTTGAAACGGCTTTCTCAATGTGTAAAACCTGAGGTTTTACACATGGAAACCCTGTCTAAAATGACTTCTTTAAGTCTATCAAGTTCAATTTACTTCCAAAGCAGATAGCCTCCAAAAGACAAGCAAAATGAATGGTGATCGTGAAGGCCGGTACCTCAGCCCCGCAGCCAAATCTAACAAAGTTCAAGCAAGAAAAATATATACTTTACTCACACATGGTTCAAAACTATTTACCAGTAGGTTGTTATACAGTATGGTACTTACAGTAATCAAATAACTATAGTCTATACAATAAAGCTGATTATGCTTGTTAAGGCCATTTAGCATATGCTAAAAATAGCAAGCTATGCAACAGCAGTATGCACACTACACCACAGTCAGAAGATGTTAAAATGCATGTTCTAAAATCAACTTGTTTAAGAATACAGTCAAACCTCGGTTTTCATGATTAATCCGTTCGAAAAAGTCTGACTAAAACCGAAACGTATGAAAACTGAAGCAATATTTACCATAAGAAATAATGTAAATCCAATTAATCCGTTCCAGACACCCAAAAATATTCATAAAAAATACATTTTATAGAGAATAACTATATTTTTACATACAGAAAACAATGAGAAATAAATATAAATGACTAATGAAATGGATAAATGAACATTTAACATCACTGAAAGCAAGCTAAGTACAGTACAGTATGTTAACATCTGGCCTTAGCCACCCCTGACAAGCTGCTGTGCCCAGCTCTCTTCGGAATCACATTGGATTCAGCCCACATTGGATTGCCTCTCTAACTCTGACCAGGCTCGAGGATGTGTTTCATTTACATGCTCAGCTGGCTTTCGCTTCTCATCACGCTGGCGATCGGTGAGTCCGGGGGGCAGTGCTGCTGGACCGGGCGGGCGGGCGTTCTGGCAGTGTATACAGACCGGTGTGCAGCGCGAGGGTGTATGTATTTACAGTACTGTAATTTACGAAAACCGAGGCGATGTACGAGAACCGAGACAAAATCTCAGTCAAAAAAGACGTTGAAAACCGAAGCGATGTATGAGAACCGGGACAAAATCTCAGTCAAAAAAGACGTTGAAAACCGAAGCGTATGAAAACCGGGGCAAATGAAAACCGAGGTTTGACTGTAACTGGCAAATGAGGATCAGCATATGCGGGGGCTAGGATGAGGAAAGAATGATATGCACAGCTCCACACACCCTGCACTTCCTAATGCTGAAAATCTGACACTTCAGAGCAAGTGTTAAATCTTCATCATGTATGCTAAGGCCTAAAACTGTCTATCTACCTCTGGAAAGCAGATTCAGGCAGAAAAAGAAAAGAGAAAAAAGGACAGAAGGAAATAATTACAAAGTAATACTAAAAACAGTAAAATAGGAACTTCCGGTTTAGCCACGAAGGAAGTAAGACGTGGGTGAGAGCGCGCTCCGACACGCACCGATTAAAACTGGTAGAATCAGCTATCCCTGATAACTTACATGGTGGAGAAAAGGTGAAGGAATGCCAAAGGTGGTAAAAATAAAACCAGGAACCACCATTAAGGAGCTCTATGCAACGATAGCGGGAATGGGGAAGAATAACCCCGAGGAGGCGAAAGCCGAGCCGGCGCCGGTGTCACCAGTGTCATCAACGGAGACTCGTGAGACGGACAAAGAGGAGGAAAATCAGGAAGATATGGCAGCGATATTGAAGGAAATACGGGAATCAAAGGAAGAAATAGTGGAGAGAGTACTCACAAAGCTGGAGGAAAAATATGAAGGGATGGGGCAGCACATGGAGGAAGTGGAGGCCAGAGTCAGTAAGACAGAAGATAATCAAATGGCTCTTCAGCGCATGGTGGCCTCATTACAGCAGCAAGTGAGTTGGCTTCATTTCAAAACAGAAGACATGGAAAACAGAGATAGAAGATCGAATGTAAGAAATTTTGGTGTTCGAGGGGGCGGAGGGAGAGGACGTTATAAAATTTGTGCAAGACATGCTATTAAAATACTTCCCGGACCCCCCCCCTCTCCGACGCCTTTCGAAGTGGAGAGAGCACATAGGGAACTGAGGCCAGGCCAGAGCCGTCGGCAAACCCATGGGCTCTTATTGTGAAGCTGCTCAGATTCCAGGACAGAGAGCACGTAATAAGAGCGGCCAGGAAGTCAAAAGTGGTACTTTACAAGAACTGGAAGGTATATGTGTTCCCAGACTTGGCGTCAGAGACAGTTAAGAGAAGGAAAGAATTATTGAAAATAAGAGGCTCTGGCAAAGAAGGAAATTCAGGTGGCAATATGGTACCCAGCAAGGCTCACGATGGTAGTGAAGGGGACAAGAAGATTTTTCAGCTCCGCAGAGGCTTTGGAGAAGTTCCTCAAGTCGCAGAAAGGAATACATAAAGGGAGCGAGGAAAGTCACAGACAGAAAATGAATTTGCTGACATCGACAGAGTCGGATGGAGAGCAGATGGTGCCGGTGGAGTGAGAGTAAGCCAAGGTGGACTTGTGGGCCGCTGGATTGTCAGTGTTTATGTATGGAGAAGAAAGGAGCTCCAGTTTCAAATGAAGCCTAATAATGAGACTGGGGGCTGTGGGGAGAATATGTGATAAGCTGTATACAGGGGAGGGGGGGCATGTATACATAGGAGGGGGGGGATACCAGGAGGGGGATGAAGGGTAACTGAGGGGGTGGGGAAGTGTAAATGCTTTCTTGATCTCCCATGGGTAGTAGTTTGGAAGGTAGATAAGTGTTGAAAGAGGAAGTGGAGAGGGAGGGCAGAGAAGGAGAGTAGGAAGACGTGCGGGAGGAGAAGAAGGGCAAGGAAAAGAGGACAGGGCTAATGGAGGTCAATAAACATAAAAACTGTGAGGGGAGGGGATAAGGGGGGAGAGGTTAAATGGTATAGTGGTTTGTTAAGTGCTGAATTTGTTGTGTTGATGCTCATGAGGATGACGGTCCAAAAGATGCAGATGGGGGAAGATACCCGGGAGAAAGATCAAACTAGAAATGTCAATAAGGAAGGTGTATAAAATTGCCACCCTCAATGTGCAGGGAATCAATAGCCCTATTAAAAGGAAAAGGATACTTACACATTTGAACAAAGCCAAGGTGGATATTGCCATGCTGCAAGAGACACAACTGACCAAAATGAAACATGAGAAATTAAAATCCCAGGGGTTTGCGCAAATGTTTTGTTCATCCTATAACTCCAAGAAAAGAGGGGTGGTAATTCTGATATAAAGGAGGGTGTTGTTTGTCCATTATACCACAGGGGGGGATGCAATGGGAAGGATGGTGTGGGTAGTTGGGAGGGTAGATCAAAAAGAAGTAGCATTTCTTAACATATTCGCCCCCAATGGAAAGGGGGGTTCCTTTTTTTTTTTTTTTTTTAAATCTTGCAGGAGTTCGGGGAAAAGGCGAAAGAGGACTGGATTATAGGAGAGGACATGAACTGCACATTGGGACCTAGAGACAGATCCAATTTCCAGGCCAAGCTGCATGGGAAGGAGGGCGTAGAATTAAGAAAGGGGATGGCGGAATTTGACTTGGTGGACATATGGCGATGAGAGAACCCGGGGGGGGAAGGAGTATACCTGCTACACCTCGAGGCAGGAGACGTATTCTCATATAGACTACTTGATGGGGAAAAGGGGACAGTTAGGAGCGCTGGAAAAGATACATATCCACCCTATAGTGATATCAGATCACGGGATGGTTACAGGGATGTGGTACCTGCAGGGGAGGAAGAAAGGAAGGGAGATGGGAGGATGGAGGGGAAACATCTCATTGATACAATCAGAGGAGGGAAAGAGTAAATTCAGACGGGTCTGGCGGGAGTATCTGGAGCTGAACGATAATGGGGAGGTGCCTGATTCAGTGGTGTGGGACAGGGGGGAAAGCGTTTATGAGGGGGGCAATGATTCAATTTGGGAGCCAAAAGAGGAGAGAGAGAGAAAGATAGGCAAGTATGGGTGAAGGAGTTGGAGGAACTGCAGAAGGAACATAGTAGAACTGGGGCTAAAGCTACCCTACAAAAGTTAAGCAGGGTAAGGGCGAGAATTAACACGCTTGACCTGGAAGGTGTGGAAAGGCTCATAAGGACGTCTAAGAGGAAAGCAACTCCACGCTATTCGTCCCTTTCTTCCTTTTTCCTCCCCGACTACCCTGTTTCTCTCTCTTGTGGTCTCTCGTCTTGATTACTGTAATGTTGTTTTAGCTGGTCTCCCTCAGTCACAATTGTCTCGTCTTCAACGTATACAGAACACTGCCGCCCAAATTCTTACCCATGCTTCCCGCTTTTATCACATCAACTCCCCTTCTTTTTCGTCTCCACTGGCTTCCTGTCTCTTTTCGGATTCAATCCAAAATTTCTTATTTTCGTCCATAAGTCAATTCATACAGGTATTCCCCTCTATCTCGCTGACCAGGTTCACCTCTACACTCCTTCGTACCCTTCGTTCCATTCACACTAACCGTATGTCACTCCCTTCCCCCTCCCATGCCCACCTAGAGTCCACTCGTTCCTCAGCTTTTTACTTCCTTGGTCCGAAGCTCTGGAACTCGCTCCCCCTTGCCCTCTGTTTGGAACAGTCTTATACTGCCTTCAAAGCCAAATTAAAAACTCAACTTTTCTGTCTTGCTTATGACCTCCCCCTTCCCTTTCTCCCTTTTCCCCACTTCCTCACTGAAACAATATGTCACCGTCTTTTCCTACTAAAGTTCTTTTGTTACTTTGCCTTTCCTTGCCTATCTTTTCTGTTCTGTTTCTTTGATTTTATGGCGTTCCTTTTCCTTTTTTTCTGCAGCATTTTTAATTTTGATTTTATGGTTTTATTGTAAACCGCCCAGATACTGATGTTATTGGGCGGTATATCAAGTATGTAAATAAACAAAGAAACACGTAATGGAGGGAGGGAATAAAGCTGGACGAATGTTGGCGAGGCAGTTGCAGAAGAGGGAAAGCAGGACAGTGACGGAGATTGTGGGTAGAGAGGGACAGAGTAGTGGAGAATCAGGGGATTTGTATGGAATTTCAACAGTTCTATGAGCAATTATATCGAGGACAGGGCAGGATCAATAAGGAGTTGATTGACAGATATATTTAGATAAGATTAAGTTGCCTAAGGTGGAGGAGGAGACAGCAGCCTGGTTGGGGAGGCCTATTAGTGTAGAAGAAGTAATTAGATCTTACCTGCTAATTAGTGTTCCTGAAGGAATGACAGTCCAGTCCCTTTACTTCTGGGGGTTACGCAACCCTTCCAGCAGCTTGGAGGCTGAGCCCAACCTTTTTGGAGGTGGGGCAGTATAAATACCACTGATACCACCCACTAACTCCAGTATTCGAATGAAAAAGCAGACTAACCGAAGTTCTATGAACAATCAACAAAACTAAAAACCTAACTCCATCAAGGACTACTTGACCAGAACCCAACTTTTTATGTTTTTATTTTTATATTTTTTTCTAAATAAGAGATAGGAGCAAGGAAGGGGGAAATACCACGGAGGGGGGGGGGGGGATTTGCCCGGTACTGCCCTAGGCGACTTTCTCCTGCCCTCCTTCACCCAGACCTGGTTCCACGCTCGGCCAGACGCTACGCCCTTGTCTGATAGGCCTTCAAGTCCGACCGTGCCGGGTGGGATCAGGGACTGGACTGTCGTTCCTTCAGGAACACTAATTAGCAGGTAAGATCTAATTACTTCTTCCTTATCGTCACTCCAGTCCAGTCCCTTTACTTCTGGGATGTACCAGAGCAGTTCAACCCTGGGTGGGTTCCGGCAAACCGGACTGAAGGACTGCCAGACCAAACCGAGCGTCCGCTGAACTCTGTACGTCCAGCCTGTAGTGCTTTGTGAAGGTATGTAGAGAGGACCAAGTCGCCGCTCTACAAATATCCAAAGGGGGGACTAGACTGAACTCTGCCCACGAGGCGGCCTGAGCCCGGGTGGAGTGCGCCCGGAGCCCCCCTGGGACCTGCTTCCCTTTTAGGATGTAGGCGGATGCAATCGCTTCTCTGATCCACCTGGAGATGGAGGCCTTGGCCACCGCCTCTCCTTTGTGCGGGCCTCCGAACTGGACGAACAGCCTGTCGGATTTCCGGAAAGGAGCTGTGCGGGAGAGGTATCGCTTCAAGGCCCTCTGGACATCTAACAGTCGTAGCTTGCTATTTCTACCTTCAGGTCCCTCGGCCGGCCAGGCCGGAAGGGTGACTGTCTGATTCACATGAAAGGGAGAAATGACCTTGGGCAGGAAGGAAGGTACCGTGCATAGTACCACCTTGTCCCTGAGAAAGGATAGGAAAGGCGGTTGAGAGGACAGCGCTTGCAACTCGGAGACCCGTCTGGCCGAACAGATAGCGACCAGGAAGACTGTCTTGAGGGTTAAGTCCTTCAGGGAAGCCTTCTTTACCGGCTCGAAGGGTTCCCCGACCAATGCATTTAGTACAAGATTGAGGTCCCAAGGAGGGATCACCGACCTCCGTTGAGGACGCAGACGCCTAACCGCCCTTAGGAACCTGGAGACGTCCGTGTGGGCCCCAAGGGGCTTGCCGTGGACCTTGCCTCTATAGCAAGCGATGGCGGCTAGTTGGACCCGCAAGGAACTGTGCGCCAGGCCTTTCTCAAAACCCGCTTGTAAGAATTCCAGCACCTCAGGGACTGAGGCCAAGAGGGGTTTCCGTCGGTGTTCCGAACACCACGCTTCAAAGATGCGCCAGACCCTTACGTAGGAAAGACAGGTCGAGCGTTTCTTCGCACTCAACAGCATTGAGATTACCGCTCCTGAATAACCTCGCTTCAAGAGATGCGCCCTTTCAATAGCCAGGCCGTAAGCGAGAATCGATCCACGTGAGGCATCAGTACCGGGCCTTGTCTGAGCAGGCCCCTTTTGCAAGGGAGCCGCCAAGGCCGGTCGGCCAGCAACCTCACCAGATCCGCATACCAGGGGCGACGTGGCCAATCCAGGGCAATGAGGATCACCAGACCTTGGTGAGATTCCACCCGCTGCAGGACTTTTCCAATCAGGACCCACGGAGGGAACACGTAGAGAAGACCCTCCGTCGGCCACTTCTGAGACAGGGCATCCAGGCCTTCGGACATTCTTTCCCTCCGCCGACTGAAGAATCGGTCCACCTTGGCTGACGAGAAAGTTGCCATGAGGTCCATGACTGGGAGCCCCCAGCGGGCCACTATCTGGTCGAAGGAGTCCTTTTCCAGCTCCCACTCTCCGTGGTCTATCTTGTGTCTGCTGAGGTAATTGGCCGTGTGGTTGTCCGTGCCTGCCACGTGCTGAGCCGAAAGCGCTTCCAGGCGGGTCTCTGCCCACTGGAAGAGGGCCTCCGCCTCCTTCTCTAAGGCGGGGCTGCTGGTGCCGCCCTGGTGGTTGATGTAAGCTACCATGGTGACGTTGGAGAGAACACAAATTGCTCTTCTTAGCACTAGGAATTCTAACGCTCTGAGCGCTAGGGTGACGGCCCGCAACTCCAGTCTGTTGATGGACCATTGAGATTCCAACGGCGACCAGAGGCCCTGGACGAACTGGTCCTCGCAGTGAGCCCCCCAGCCTGTCAGACTGGCATCCGTTGTCAACAGTACCCATAGATGGGGCTCGAGGGGCATCCCCCGCTCTAGATTCCTTGGGCACTGCCACCAGCGAAGGGCTTGTTTGGTCCGCGGAGCACAGGGTAACTGAGTTGATAGACGATGGTGTTGTGAGGACCACCGATGCAATAGAGCGCGCTGTAGCGGACGCATGTGGGCCCTGGCCCAAGGCACTACCTCTATCGCCGCCGCCATTGTGCCCAGCACCTGAAGATAATGCCATGCTGAGGGGTTTCGTCTGCTCAGGAACTAGTAGTCTTAGGTCCCTTGACCGCGCTCGAGACAGGAAAACCCTGCCCCTTCCTGTGTCGAATCTTGCTCCGAGATATTCGAGGTCCTGGGAGGGAGTCATCCTGCTCTTTGCTCGGTTGATGACCCACCCTAACTCCTCTAGAACCTGAACCACTCTGGTCGTCGCTACGCGACTTTCTTCTTCCGATTTTGCCCGGACCAGCCAATCGTCTAGGTACGGGTGTATTAGGATTCCTTCCTTCCGGAGGAAGGCCGCCACCACCACCATCACCTTGGTGAATGTCCGTGGAGCCGTAGCTAGGCCGAAGGGGAGGGCCTGGAATTGAAAATGGCCCCCCGGTACCACGAATCTTAGGAACTGTTGATGGGCCTTCCTGACTGGAATATGCAGGTAGGCTTCTGTCAAGTCGAGGGACGTCAGAAACTCTCCGCTGCGATGACTGATCGTAGAGTCTCCATGCGGAAATGTGGTACTCTGAGACAGCGGTTGACCTGTTTTAAAATCCAGGATTGGTCGGAAGGACCCTTCCTTCTTTGGCACTACGAAGTAAATCGAGTATCGACCCGATCCGGACTGGTCTGGTGGTACAGGAACCACTGCCCCGAGTGCGATTAGCCGAGCGAGGGTTGACTCTATTGCCGACCTCTTTGCCGGAGATCCGCTGGGAGATTGAATAAATGCTGGAGGTATTTGCTTTGCGAATTCGAGAGCGTAGCCCTCCCTGATGACCTCTAGTACCCACTGATCCGAAGTGACCTGGGACCAGGCAGGGAGAAACTGCCTTAAGCGACCTCCCACTGGCAGCTCTTCCCCCTGGACCCCCATCGTCTCATTGCTGTTTTCTAGGGGCCGTGGAGAAGGAGGAGGCTCCAAAACCACGACCTGCTCCCCGAAACTCCCGGAAACCTTGACCTCTAGCGGGGAAGCGTCCCCTGGAGGGGGGATTGGATCTGGCTGGACGAAACCTCTGAGAGTCCCTAGCCTGGTTACGAGCCGGAGCCAGAGGACGACCTTGTTTCGGTCTGTCTTCTGGGAGCCTGCCACCCTTGGACTCGCCAAGATCCTTTACCAGCTTCTCCAATTCCTCACCAAACAGCAGCTTCCCCTTAAAGGGGAGCCGACTCAGGCGTGCCTTCGAGGAGGCATCGCTGCCCAGTTCCGTAGCCACAAGCAACGCCTGGCTGCCACAACCGAGGCCATGTTCTTGGCCAGGCTTCTAATGAGGTCATACTGACTGTCCGCCAAGTATGCTGCTCCAGATTCCAGCCTAGCTGCGTTGGGCCGGGGGTCGCCCGCGGGGGTCTCTGCTGACTGAAGCTGCTGAGACCACCTTAAGCAGGCCCGAGCTACCCAGGCTCCCGAGATGGAGGCCTGCAAGGCGAGAGCGCTTACGTCGAATGCTTGCTTCAGGAGTGTATCCAATTTTCTGTCCTGTGAATCTCTTAGGGCCGTGCTGCCCTCAACCGGGATAGTAGTCTTCTTAGTGACTGCTGATACCGCTGCATCCACTGTGGGAGACTTTAAGAGCTCTTTGTCTGTCTCTGGGAGAGGATATAGACGCATCATGGACCTGCCTCCCCTTAGGCTAGATTCCGGCTGGTCCCATTCTTCCTGGATCATCTGACGCACCACTCTGTGGACCGGAAAGACTTTCTGGGATCTCCTAAAGGCTTGGATTAATGGATCTTCCAGCGTCTCCTCTTCTGCAGGCGTATCTGAGGCCACGTTGAGCGCTTTTAGGGACTCATTAATTAACGCCGGGAGTTCTTCCCGGCGAAAGACTCTAATAACTCTGGACTGGTATTCCTCTGGGATCTCTCCTTCTTCCAGCTCCTCTTCTTCTTCATCCAACTCCCTGTCCGAGTAAGCCTCCTCCGGGGTGCCCTGAGAGAGGTTCCTCCTCACTCAGACGGGGGCGCTTAGGTGGTATGCCGGGCTCTTGAGTACCTGCTCCCAAGAGCCTGGCTGACTTGTCTTCCCTTGACAAACCCGCCTCCCCTGGCCCCAAACCCTGCTTCCGCAAACAATAGGCTTTGTGGAGCAAAAGGATGAAGTCTGGCGAGAAAAAATTCCCGGTCCCTCCTTCCCCGGTAGGGAGGGGGGCAAGGAAGGGGAGAGTACGTCCGAGGACGTAGAAGGAGGTAACTGGGACCTTCCCTCCCCCCCTAGGAGGTCACCTGGCCCCTGAGGAGGGGGAGCGATGGATAGATTATTTTCCTGCTCAACTGAGGCCGCCACTGCGGCGCAGCTCCTGCAGATTCCTGCCTCTGCGGAGGTGCCTCTTCGTGTCCCGCAGGAAGGGCAGCAGGGCTTGGTCGCCATGACTTGGATCCCCTCTGTAAGAACACAAATTCAAAATATATTTCTTCCCTTCAGAAGCACTTCGGAGAGGGAACTAACAATTCGAGTTTGAAGGAGTTAAATGAAATAAATGAATTAACTGAATTCAATGAGCTAAATAAAATCAAGTAAAATTAAAGTAAAATTAATTGAAAGGAAGAAATTAAAATCATCTCTTTTTTCCTCCCACGGAGGTACTTGCGTTTAGGCAGACTGTATCTCCTGGACCCGACTCCGCGATCCTAGCCCGTCGGCTCTACACGTGGTAGGCCTCACCACGTGGAGCCTGGGCAGAGGACCGCGAGACAATTTCCTGGGCCGCGCTGTGCTCCGTTGCGAGGTTCCCCTGTAATGTTCTGCTCTCTTGCAGCCTTCGATTTGTTCTCTGACTCTCTCTCCCCCCCGTAGGGCTCCCCGGGAGTAGCGAGTCTCGCCTCCACGTCCTTCTTCCTTGGGACGGGTCCGGCGAAAGGCGCTGTCTAGCGGCGCCGCCTCCAGCGCTCAGCCGCCAACGGGGCTTCGGCGCGAAGCAGATGCGATCCGGAGCGGAGGGCAGAAGAAAGCGCCGGAGCTGTCGTCGGGGTAGTGGAGCAGGAGCGAAATTGCCGCCAACGCTGCGAGGAGAGAGCACCTCCGAGGCCCGATCCTGGAAGGGGGGGGGGGAACTGAGAGAGCAGGCAGAATTAAAGAAACAGGAGCAGGACGGAAGGAAGTCCCAGCAAGAAAGAAATGAAGCAAATTGAGCAAAATAAAGGCCAATTAAGGCAGAATTAGATGAAATTAAAATTAAAATAAAATTGCTAACAAGAAGGACTCCAGTAAGCCCTAGGCTTACGGAACCCTCCAGCTGCTTGGAGGCTGAGAATACTGGAGTTAGTGGGTGGTATCAGTGGTATTTATACCGCCCCACCTCCAAAAAGGTTGGGCTCAGCCTCCAAGTTGCTGGAAGGGTTGCGTAACCCCCAGAAGTAAAGGGACTGGACTGGAGTGACGATAAGGAAGAAGTAGTTAGAGAAATTAAGAAACTCCCAAAAGGGAAGGCCGCAGGGGACAATGGATATCCGGCAGAATATTATCATATAATACGAGAGGAGACTGCACCATTCTTGGCCGAACTGTTTACTGGAATTAATGGAAGGTAATAGGATGCCGGAGTCGATGACTCAGGCTAGCATCTTGGTTATCCCAAAAGAAGGACGACCGCCTAATAAGTGTGAGAACTACAGGCCTATTGCATTAATCAATAGAGACGCAAAGTTATATGCAAAACTTCTGGCGTGCAGACTAGAGGGGATCTTGCCCGATTTATTTCACCCTGATCAGACAGGGTTCATTAAAGGAAGAGCGACTGCAGATAATGTAAGGAGGGTGGTTGGTCTACTCCACCATGTCAAAATCAAGACAATACCATCGCTGTGTATAGCGCTTGATGCAGAAAAGGCATTTGACAGGGTGAAGTGGGCCTTCCTGTTTTGAGGTGATGGGTAGGATGGGGTTGAGTGAGAATTTTATACAGAGAGTAAGGGCGCTATATTTGAGTCCCAAAGCAAGGCTTATGGTGAATGGGCAACATTCGGAAAGCTTCGGGCTTCAGCGTGGGACAAGACAGGGGTACCCCCTATCGCCATTGCTTTTTGTAATGGTGATGGAAGCGCTGGCGATTCGGGTACGGGAGAGACAGGGGATTAAGCCGATCACGGTGGGAGGAGTGCAACATAAAATTCTTCTTGTATGCTGATGACACATTGATATTTCTGACAAGGCCGTTGGAATCTCTCCCAGTTTTGATGGAGGAGCTAGAAAGGTTTTCAGCAGTGTCAGGATTTAAGGTAAATCTAACAAAAACAGAGGCGTTGGCGTTGGGGGGGGGGGCTGGATAAGGGGGAGATTAGAAATTTTCCCTTCAGGTGGGCTAGTGGGGATATGAAGTAATTAGACCTTACCTGCTAATAAGTGTTCCTGAAGGAACTCCAGTCCAGTCCCTTGTCTTCTGGGTCGTGCAACCCTTCCAGCAGCTTGGAGGCTGAGCCCATCATCGCTTTGATGATGCTGAGGTATAAATACCACTGGCACCACCCACAGGCACCAGTAATCTATTGAAAAAGCAGACTGATTGGATAGCAATTAAGTAACCATAACTTCATAAAAGTAGAACCACTCAATCAAACAAAAAAAATTTTTTTTTTTTTAAACTCCCACTCAGGGAAGGTGGGAATGAGGAGAGGGAGGAGGAGCCTCACCGTTAGCCTCACCAAATCTGCGTACCATGGGCGACATGGCTAGTCCGGAGCTATGAGAACTACCAATCCTTGGTGGGCTTCCACTCTCTGAATGACTCTCCCTATAAGAGCCCATGGCGGAAAAACGTATAGGAGACCTTCCGAAGGCCACTCCTGGACCAGGGCGTCCAGGCCTTCAGACATCCTCTCTTTCCTGCAACTGAAAAATCGGCTTGCTTTGGCCGATTGCCAATGAGCCATGAGGTCCATGACCGGAGACCCCCAGCGGGCTACCACTTGGTCAAACACCTCCTGAGCCAGTTCCTACTCTCCGTGGTCTATCTTGCATCTGCTCAGGTAATCGGCTGTGACATTACCTATTCCGGCCACGTGCTGTGCTGATAGAGCTGTTAAATGGGCTTCTGCCCACTGCAACAGGCTGTCCGCCTCCTCCAAGGACGGACTGCTTGTTTCTCCCTGGCGGTTGATGTAGGCCACTGTCATAACGTTGTCGGAGAGGACCCGGACAGCTCTCTGTCGAACTAAGGGCTCAAATGCTCTGAGAGCCAAGATCACTGCCCGCAACTCTAGGCTGTTGATGGACCACTGCGTTCCCCCCCCCCCCCCGAGTCCAGCAACCCTGAGCAAACTGACCCTCGCAATGCGCCCCCCCAGCCGGTTAGACTTGCATCCGTCGTCAGCTGTACCCACAGAGGAAGTTCGAGGGGCATTCCGCGTTCTAGGTTCTTTGGACAGCACCACCACTGAAGAGCCTTCCTGGTCAGCAGGGGGCAGGGCAGCAGCTTGGACAAAGGATGATGTTGATGGGACCAACGCCGTAACAATGCCCGTTGAAGCGGCCACATATGCGCTCTGGCCCACGGCACCGCCTCTATCGTTGCCGCCATGGTTTCCAGCACTTGGAGGTAATGCCAGGCCGAAGGGTCCCACCTGGCCAGAAATTGCGACAAGAGGATTCTCAGGCCACCTGACCTCTGTTTTGGAAGAAACACCTTTCCTCTCCCGGTGTTGAACCTTGCACCTAGGTACTCGATGTCCTGCGTGGGTATTAATCTGCTCTTTGACCAATTGATGACCCACCCCAGCTCCTCCAGGAATGCTATCACTCTGGCCGTTGATTTGCGACTCTCTGCTTCTGTTTTCGCCTGGATCAGCCAGTCATCCAGGTAGGGATGTACTAGAATTCCCTCCTTTCGCAGAGCTGCCGCAACCACCACCATAACCTTGGTGAACGTACGAGGAGCTGTTGCCAGCCCGAAGGGTAGAGCCTGGAACTGACAGTGTCCTCTTGGAACCGCGAATCTCAGAAATTGCTGATGTGCCCTCCGGACAGGAATATGCAGATACGACTCTGTCAGATCTAAGGAGGTAAGGAACTTCCCCCGCCGAACGGCCACAATTACAGACTTCAGGGTTTCCATTCGGAAGTGGGGTACTCAGACAACGATTGATCTGCTTCAGGTCCAGGATTGGCCAAAAAGTTCCTTCTTTCTTTAGTACCACGAAATAAATGGAGTACCGACCGGAGCCGCATTGGTCTTCGGGAACGGGAACCACCACCCCGAGTGCTAAAAGTCTTGAAAGAGTGTCTATCGCTGCTTTCTTTGCTGGCAATCCGCAGGGGGACTGAACAAAGGCTGGCCTCACCTGCTTCGCAAATTCGAGAGCATAGCCCTCTCGGATCACTTCCAAAATCCATTCATTGGATGTGACTCGGGTCCAGACGGAAAGAATTTGCCTTAACCGACCCCCCCCCCGGAATTCCTCCCGGACCCCCGTTGTCTCATTGCGGTTTTCTGGAACCTGCAGAGGAGGAAGAGGCCCCAAAACCTCTACCAGCTCCGCGAAACCTCCTGAAGCCTTGTCCTCTAGAGGGAAAACGGCCCCTAGAAAAGGAGTTCGATCTGGATGGTCGAAACCTGCAGAAATCCCTTGGTTGACTCCTTGCGGGAGCTGGCGAACAGCCTTGCTTAGGTCTGTCCTCTGGAAGCCTGCCTCCCTTAGACTCGCCTAGGTCCTTTACTAACTTTTCTAAATCTTCCCCAAATAGAAGCTTCCCCTTGAAGGGGAGTCGGCTCAGACGCGCTTTAGAAGAGGCATCCGCCGCCCAATTGCGCCACCACAAATATCGCCGAGCTGCCACTACCAAGACCATATTTTTTGCTAGGCTCCTGATGAGGTTGTACTGACTGTCCGCCAGGAAGGCCGCTCCGGATTCCATCCTAGCCGCATCCGCCTGCACGCTACCTGCCAGACCATCAGCTAGCTGAAGTTGTTGGGCCCCATCTCAGACAAGCTCTTGACACCCAGGCTCCTGACACTGAAGCCTGCAATGCGAGAGCACTAACATCAAAGGCTTGCTTCAGCAATGTGTCCAATTTCCTATCCTGGGCATCCTTCAGGGCTGCGCTGCCCTGAACTGGGATAGTAGTCTTTTTTGTGACTGCAGACACTGCCGCATCTACTCTAGGAGACATCAGCAGTTCTTTGTCTGGCTCCGCTAATAGGTACAGGCGAGCCATAGAGCATACCCCTCTCAGGCTGGATTCCGGTTGATCCCATTCCTCCTGGATCATTTGTCGTACCACCCTGTGCACTGGAAACACCTTTTGCGAACTCCTAACGGCTTGGATCAAAGGATCCTCCAAGAGATCCTCATCTGCTGTCTTGTCCGAAGCTATATTGAGCACCTTCAGCGAATCTAATCAATGCAGGGAGTTCTTCTCGACGAAATACTCGCACTATTCAGGCATGTTCTTCCTCCGGAATCTCTCCCTCCTCTTCCTCTTCCCCTACTTCTTTGTCCGAGGCCTCTTTTCCCAAGGAGTCCAGTATAGGAGACGCAAGCCGCTCCTCGCTCATTAGCCTGGTGCACTTAGGAGGAACCCACGAATCTTGTATCCCCACCCTCGCCCTTTTGGGAGGTGCGTCTGCCAGTGCCACCCCTGATCCTCCTGCTCCCTGCTGGCGCATGCAATATGCCTTGTGAAGCAGGACGACAAATTCAGGAGAGAAGTCTTCCCAGGCCCTTTCCTCCCCAGGGGAAGAGGGTGGGAGGGACAGGGAAGGTTCCAGGTAAATCCATGGAGGGGAGAGGAGAGGAGGGGCGTTCCCCCCCCCCCTCCTCCAGAAGGTCTCCTGACCCCTGGAAATCCTGGGCCATAGCCAACTGTATCTCTTGCTCCATGGAGACAGCCTCTGCAGTGCAACCCCTGCAGAACCCTGCTTCTGATGCTGTGCCCAAACGAGTGCCGCAGGCTGGACACCGTGGCTTGCCGGGCATGCTTGGCCAAATATAGCTTAAGCAGGAGATACAATTAAAGTGATGGGAATTGAAAAGACAAAAATAAATCAAAATTCAGCGAAAGTAAAATTTTAATTCGGTGGTAAATAAAACCAAAAAATTAAAACCGGAAAATACTTGCTGTTTGCCTGCTCCTCTCCCCCTCAGTTCACCGGCGCGAAGAAGCCAGACGTCTTCAGCTGGTTTCCACGTGTGTAGGCCGCGGCCACGTGGAAATCGGCCCGAGGTCGAAAAGCCTTACCAGAGCCACCGGCTGCCATGCTATAAACTCAGACCCGTTTTTCTGCTGTAAGCGGGTCTTTCCAACAGTTTCCGGTCTCCGGTGCTGCCTCCAGCGCTCAGCCACCCCGCGGACTTCAGCACAAGGCAGGAAGGCTGTCTGGAGGGCCGCGGCGCCACCTCAAGTGCTCAGCCCTTCTGAAGGCTTCAGCGCGAGGCGGCCAGGCCGCCGGAACAAAACTTGTGCTGTCCGGCCGTGTGCGCGAGGGGAGAAAGCCTTCGCTCCCACCATGGTCGCTGGTAATCCTCCTCCGCTCCGGGGGATCGTGAGTTGAGAGAGCGAGAGAAGGAAGAAAGGAAGAGGGGGGCGGGAGTTCAATCTTTTTAAAGGCGCAGAGCCCCCAAAAGAAAAAATAAATTCATGGAAAAACAAAGAAATAAAAAAGGTAAATTAAAAGTAAATTTAAATTAATGGCAAAGGTAGACTCTCCAGTAAGCCCTTGGCTTACTGGAACCCTCCAGCTGCTTGGAGGCTGAGATTACTGGTGCCTGTGGGTGGTGCCAGTGGTATTTATACCTCAGCATCATCAAAAAGATGATGGGCTCAGCCTCCAAGCTGCTGGAAGGGTTGCACGACCCAGAAGACAAGGGACTGGACTGGAGAGACGATAAGGAATAAGTATTTAGGGGTGAGAATTACGGAGGATCCAGGGAGATTATTTGAGGTAAATTATAAACCGTTAGCAGGTAAAATTAGCAGAGAGCTGGAGAGGTGGGCAGCATTACAATTGAGATGGGTTGGACGAGTAGAAGCTATAGAGATGAATATTATTCCAAAATTTGTTTTTGTGTTTTCCCAGTTGCCCATCTACATTCCGGACACTCTAAGAAATGGGAGGCCAGATTGGTACGATTTGTATGGGGAGGTAAACGGGCACCGATGAAAGTCAGAAGGCTGTGGTTGACAAAAAGACAAAGATTTGCTTCCCGTCTTTAACCTGGTACTATTGGGCCTGTGTGATTAAGGCATGGAGAGATCATTATCGGAGGGCAGGGGAGACGGCTTGGGTGGGGCTCGAGAGAGTAATGATGGGAGCCCAATCGTTATTTCAATGGTTGGAGAAACGAGGGGAGATGGAAAAAAGTATGAGCTGGAGTGAGCATCCCGTGTTGAAAGCTATATCAAGGATTTATAAATTGGGCAGATAAAAAGGGTGGTTCCCATCGCCAATGTCGCCTTGGGCAAAAATTGAGGATTATACGCCATTTCGGGATATGGAATGGTTAAAGTGGAAGGAGCTGGGGGGGGATCAGAAGGGGGGGGGTAAAATTTGTAGACCTCTTGGAGAGGGGGAAGGTTTGATCACACCAGGAGCTAGAAGAGAGATGCCAGAGTAGAATTCCATTCTATCAATATTTCCAGCTTAGATATTTCCTAGATAAAGGAGAAATCAGAGATCAATTATTAAGGATGAGTTCACAAATGGAGTTAGTGCTGTTCAAAGGGACAACGACGAAAGCAGTCATATCAAAATTATATAAAATTCAGCTGGAGAAGGAGGAAGAGTGTGACATGCAGGTACATTAAAAAAACTGGCATAAATGGCTGGGGGAGCATTTGGATGAAGGGAAAATACATGAAAGTATATATAAGAATACTGGGGTCTCTTCTTGGAGGCAAACGCAGCTTCAGATAATACATGGGATGTATCATACCCCGAGGAAGCTGTATTTGGCTAGAGTGAAGCAAAAAGATTTATGCTGGAGAGGGTGTGCTAGAGTAGGCACTTTTTACCATATGTGGTGGAGTTTGGTATTACAGCTGTATTGGAGGGAGGTGTGGGAGGGGTTGGTGGGAAATAAAGGAGTGCACTTGGGAACCCAAGTGAAATGTTATGGGGGGAGGGGGTCGAGGGGAGGAGGGATAGGGAAATGGGGAGACCTGTTAAATGAGAAACCTAAATTGGCTGCAAGAGTAGCAGTGGCCTGGAGATGGAAGGACACAAGAGGTCCATCTCAGGTAGATTGGAACCTAAAAATTGAGGAGGCGCTGAAATATGATTTGTTGACATACAGGTTGAAGGGGAAGGAATGGATATTTCACAAGATATGGGACCCCTTTCTGAAGAAGTAGAAAGGGGAGTTGGTACTTTGAGGGGGGCCTTATCTGCATAGGAACCAATATGAGGGGGTGAGAGGACACGAGCAAGTTGTTGGTTGCTGGATGTGGAAGTGAGTTATATTTGTTTCTGTTATAGTTAAATAATGTATAAATGTGTGAAGGAATGGAAGGGGATATTCATCTGAACATAAGAACGATTCAGTGGGGAAAGGAAAAGAAGTTGGTATGTAATGGATTGTGGGACATAATGGAGATGTGTCAGCACAGGTGAATAGAGAATAGTAGAAGGACGTAGTAGGAAATAAGGGGAAGATGTATGGGAGGAAGGGGAATTATTTGATTTGGGAATAAAGAAATTGGAATGGTAATGCTGTTATGTATGTAACCCTTACCTTCACAACATTCAATAAAATATATATATGATATGATATTTAAAAAAAAAACAAAAAAAACAGTAAAATAAAATTACAATGTCCAGAGGCCAATAATGAGAACAATTCCCAAGTTCCGGTCCTGGTCTGCACAGTTACTGGTTAGGTCACATTTCTTGCCTGGTGGCAGAATACAACATTTTCTTATCATCCTGCTAGACCAGTCCAGATGAGTGGCTTATATCCCCCCTGCCAGTAGATGGAGGCACTAACACCCTATTATAGGTCTGCAAAAGGGCACACCACTTGTGAATGAATTTCAGAGAGTAGTGCTGATTTAAGTCTGAGACCACCAGTTCTTATTAAAACCAACAGTAGAAGAAAAAAATATATATATATAAATTTACATACATCTAGATAAGATCTGTAGAGAATACAGCTTATGAGAAAAGAAAAATCTACAGAGAAAAGTAGTCAATCTCAATACAATTAGAGGGACGTAGACTTGTATAGTAGATGGAGGCAAACATGAGCCATTTTCAGTAATGTCATCACCTGGTATTATCCTCTGGTACAGCATTGAGAGAAGTGGCAAGGTATGTGGACCGCTACAGCGGTAAACATAGGTCTGACTCTCCTCACCCACACTGCGGTACGGAGTCTTGGCTTGAGTCCTGAAAAGCCCAACAGATTAGAGCACAGGTATGCCCATGTCTCCTGAAGAAAACAGTTGCCCTGTGTCCATGATGTTCCTTCAGATTACTAGCACAAATGGGTGAAACAAGTAGCAGGAGGCCCCCACAGGGCCCCTGAGGAAGGGGGGGGGGGAAATCAGTAAGTTGGGCCCCATGCCCCTCTTGCTGTCCTTACTGTTACCTTTTTTGTGTCTTTCAAATTTTTTCCAAGTCCCTTTTTCCCCATTGATTTCAAAGGAAGATCAACTGGCTCTCAGCTGCTTTTCAATAAAGCAGCTTCAATTTAAAAAGACGTCCTTCCACAGCTGGACCTTCCCAAGCCTGTGTGAGCATCCGTGGTCTTTCTAATAGGGTTTCCCAGCTGGCTCATCCTCTGGATTCCTTTTGAGTCTACCATTTCCCACACTTTTTTCGGTGCAATTTTTTGTGGTTTTTTTTTTTCCTTTTGCAGCAGAGGTTCCCCCCCCCCCCGCCCAATGCAGCTGCAGCTCCTAGCATCTCTTTTTTTTTTTTTTTTACCACGGCTTCAGTTGTTTGCCCCTGGCTAGCTTCCAATGTCCAGGACACCTTTTGGCAAGGATCCTGACCTCCCCCCACCATGGGGCAAAAGGGTCTGATGCCATGCCTGTAGCCCCTGCTGTTCCTTTCTTTTTTTTCTTTGCCACTAATGGGCTCTGCAGCCACTTTTGTGGACTGAATGGGCTTGGTGAGAGTAGGGCTTCGCAGGGTGGCACTAGCCAAGTACCCATAGGCCCTGGGGCCTTTCTGGGCCCTGCTTGCAGGCCATCTTACACTGCAGCTCCCGAAACAACCTTCAATCTGTATTCAGCAGGGGCCCAAATGTACCCTCTGTGGACAGAGCCCCCGAGTGCTCTTCTCACGGACAACTAGGGAGGTCATGGCCCCTGCTTCATTCTTGCACTCCTCTGTTCCTCTGCGAGCCCAGCCTTCCTTTACGGGTGGTGTCTGATGGTCTCAAGTATCATTCCAGCCACCACAAGGTAAGTCTGAGAAGAACAGAGTGGGGGGTTGGTGCAAGTACAAAGTCTTGATTTGGAAGGCTCAGGAGGCCTTGATGATAGTAACCCTCTATTACCAGGCAGTGCTATGGGCACACTTGAAGCATAGTCCTTTGATAAGTGCTCCACCCTCTGCTGGTAGCCTGATGACTTCGGCCATAAGCGCTATAGCCCTTTACTCCCATAATTGCAGGTTGTTTCTAGGAACACCTGAGTTGAGAGCAAATGGTCAGCGAGTCCTGTCTCCTTCTAGAGACTAGCAGGCTTGTGGAAAACCACTAAGGCAGTGATGGCTAGTTGAGGTTGGTTTGGAATTTCTCACAGCTCCATGGCTATGGTAGCGGTCGGTTAGTAGTTCTGGCATTCTTCCACAGATGACTCCAGTCTGGGGCAGAGCACTTCCCCTTATGGGGTGGCTTTCCCTCTCCAGAAGCAGCAGTTCGACCATAACCACTCTGGGAAGATAGATTTAGAAGGGTCGGAGGACATTCTAGGGCTCTACATATAGCCCTGGAGTTTCCCTCCAATGAAGGGGAGCCAACAGTGACCTCCACTGCAGTAAGGGCAACCCTGATGGAGATTCTCATAAGCTGTGGTCACCTTCAGGTGCCTTTGGGAGCCTGTAATCCTACTCACTGGATATCTGTGTGCCCACCTCTCCACCAAGGGGCAACCAGTTGGGGCTCAGTCTGTTTCTTCTGAATACACCTGTACCATATGTTAGGCTAATGGGTTTTGGGGTCCTTAGGCAAAACTGGAGTTTGTCAATGCTGACAACAAGCCACTTATCTTCAGTCCTGCAAGTTGCCAGCCCAGACCAACCTGGAACTTCTGAAGTGCATTATTTGAGCAGCAATAGTGGTTGCCTTCAGGGGCTCTGTGGGGTTCCTCTTCAGCCCTCCAAGCGCTAGTAACCTGTGGGGAAAAAAGCACTGGACACAGGGCAGCTATCAGCGTCAGGAAACATGGGCATACCCATGCTCTGAACACTGAGCCCTTCAGGACTCGATCTCAATTATTACTGCACCGTAGTGTAGGCCAGAAGAGTCAAGCCTATCTGCACTGCTCCACCAGTCCCATATACCTTACCACCTGCTAGAGACAGACAATTATTGACTTCTCTCAGTGTTCTACCAGATATAACTGAGTTGCTCAAATATGCACTCTTGCCATCAAGTGGAGGCAGAACTCACTCGTCTGGACTAATCTAGCAGAATGATAAGAAATACTGGCTTCTCTTGGTGCTGCACCAGCAGATATACCTAGTGATGACATCACTGAAAGATACTCTCATCTGCCTCCACCTGATGGCAATGGAGCATAACCCATACACTTGTACTGGTCTAGCAGAATGAAAATGAAACTGGAGTACTGTTTTTGGCATTTTTTTGACAGGGATCCAAATGAAGGGAATAAGCCAACAGCTAAAGATGCTGACTTCTTGATATTTTGTCTGAGGCGAAGAATATGTGGGATCAATGCACTGCCAACAGACTCGCTTAGGTATGACCTGGGCCAACACAAAAAAAAACCTACCCTGAAAACAAAGCTTCCACATAATACAGTTGTCAGTTAAAGATATTATACTTGTGGTCAACATTGTTGGCACCCTTGCATTTTAGGTATGTTGTGTACAGTACCTTGAGAAATAATTGGAAATATTCCAACTGTATGATGTCATAATATTTTAATATGTTTAAAGATATACAACAAAAAAATGATGTCTGTGCAAGTTAGAGATAGTAATTTCTGAGAAAAAAAATATGACCTGAAAAGGATTAATGGCAACCTTAAATATTTGGTTGCACAACCCTTGGCAGTGATGACAGCCTACAAACGTTTCTTATAGCCTTCTATAAGTTTTGTACATCTGGCTGCTGGTAGTTTCTACCACTCTTCAATTGCGATTTGTTCGGGCTTATGAATGTTTCCAGAATTCCTTTACCAGTGCCAGATTTAAGCTCTTTCAAAGGTTCTTGGATTGGACTGAGATCAGCACTCATCGCTGGCCATTTTAAAACAGTCCTTTTTTTCTCTTTTTAACCATTCTTCAATACCTTTGGATGTACGTTTTGGGTCACTGTCTTGCTGGAGGACCTATGACCTTTGACCCAGACCTTTCTGACACTAGGTACCACATTTCACTCCAAAATATCTTGGTAGTCTTCTGACTTCATGATTCCTTTAATATGTTCCAGGCCTCCAGTTCCTGAGGCAGCAAAACAGCTCCACATCATTAAGGAACATAGAAACATAGAAATATGATGACAGAAAGAGACCACATGGCCTATCTAGTCTGTCCTTCCATATCAACAACTACAACAGTCCCCTTTTTACCTTTAGAGATCCTCTGTTTGTCCCATGCTTTTTTGAATTCAGTTACTGTCCTCCACCATATGAAACTCCACCATATTTAACTGTAAGAAAGCTGTTTTTTCCTTATAAGCTTGTATATACAAAAAGTTGTATTAATGACTGCTTCTTGGAGCAGCTGTCCATGAACCGACGAGAGGGGGAGCCATATTAGACCTAGTCTTTAGTGGAACACCAGATCTAGTGAAAGAGATAAGGGTGTTGGGGCCACTTGGCAATAGTGATCATAGCATGATTGCATTTGATTTAATTAGTGGAGGAGGGATAGTAAGGAAATCCACAGTACTACCTTTTAACTTTCGAAAGGGAGACTATGATAAAATGCGGAAAATAGTTAAGAAAAAACTAAAAGGAGCAGTTGCAAAGGTTAAAGACTTACATCAAGCTTGGGTGTTGTTGAAAAATACTATCTTGGAAGCCCAGACCAGCTGTATTCCATGCTTTAAGAAAAGTGGAAGGAAGTCCAAAAAACTGCCAGCATGGTTTAAAGGTGAGGTCAGAGAGGCTGTTGTTGCCAAGAAAGCATCTTTCAGGAAATGGAAAAAAGAGCCAAACGATGAAACCTGGAAACAGCACAAACACTGGCAGGTCAAATGCAAGGCATTGATAAAGAAGGCAAAGAGAGAATTTGAGAAGAAGCTTGCTGTGGAAGCAAAAACGCGAAATAAAGACTTTTTCCAAGTACGTTCGTAGCAAAAAACCTGTGAGAGAGTCAGTTGGACCATTAGATGATAGATGAGTTAAAGGGGCACTAAAAGATGACAAGGCGATAGCGAAGAGACTGAATGAATTCTTTGCTTCGGTCTTTACTGAGGAAGATGTAGGGATGTTACCCATGACTGAAGTGGTATTTAAAGGTGCGGAAGAATTGAAGGAAATATCGATACATCAGGAAGAGGTATTACAACTATTAGATAAACTGAAGAGTAGTAAATCACCTGGGCCGGATGGTATACATCCAAGGGTGTTGAAAGAACTGAAATATGAGATTGCAGATCTGCTATTATTAATCTGTGAACTATCATTAAAATCATCTGTAACAACGAAGCAGATCGCCAATGTAACACCAATTTTTAAAAAGGGTTCCAGGGGTGATCCGGGAAACTACAGACCGGTGAGCCTCACGTCAGTACCGGGAAAAATGGTAGAAACCATCATAAAGAATAAAATTACCCAGCATGTAGATAGTCATGGCCTAATGGGAGACAGCCAACATGGCTTTAGACAAGGAAGATCTTGTCTTACTAATCTGTTATGTTTTTTTGAAAGTGTGAATAAACAGGTGGACAAAGGTGAGTCGGTTGATATAGTGTATCTGGACTTTCAGAAAGCCTTTGACAAGGTCCCTCAGAGACCTTTGGCAAAACTAAAGAGTCATGGGATAGGAGGCAGTGTACTACTGTGGATCAGGAACTGGTGAAAAGATAGAAAGCAGAGGGTTGGGCTAAATGGCCAATTTTCCCAATGGAGAAAGGTGAATAGTGGTGTACCCCAGGGATCTGTGCTGGGTCCGCTGTTTTTTGGCATATTCATAAATGACCTGGAAAGTGGAATAACGAGTGAGGTTATCAAATTTGCAGATGACACAAAACTATTTAAAGTTGTTAAAACCCAAGAGGATTGTGGAAAATTGCAAGAGGATCTTGATAAATTGGAAGACTGGGCATCAAAATGGCAGATGAAATTTAATGTGGACAAGTGCAAAGTTATGCACCTAGGGAAGAACAACCCAAACTATGCTTACACAATGCAAGGTTCCACATTAGGAACCACCACCCAGGAAAAAGATTTATGCGTCATTGTGGATAACATCTTAAAACCCTCAGCCCAGTGTGCAGGCAACCAAAAGAGCAACTAGAACGCTAGGTATCTTAAGGAAAGGAAAGGAATGGAAAATAAAACAAAAGATATTATAATGCCTCTATACCGTTCCATGGTGAAACCGCACCTTGAATATTGTGTGCAATTCTGGTCGCCGTATCTTAAAAAGGATATAGCGTTATTAGAAAAGGTTCAGAGAAGAGCTGCCAAAATGGTAAAGGGGATGGAAGGCCTTAAAACACCTCCTCTTTATTAAATACCTCACAGCCTCCCCCGAACCCCAGCCACCAGGTATGAGCAACACACAATAATTCCATCTCACATATATACAGTTACCTATTTCAATGTTCCACACATGTACATAGTTTCCCCCGTTATCCAAGTTGATTGCTCCTGTTCATTGTAATGACCTGACTCTTGTTTGTCGGATACTGTTTGTTTTATGTAAACCGCGCTGATCGCAAATAGTGCGGTATATAAGAAATGTAAATAAATAAATAATAAAATAAATAAATACTCCTATGAAGGAAGGATATTCCTATGAAGAAAGGCTGAAAAGGTTAGGGCTCTTTAACCTGGAAAAGAGACAGCTGAGGGGAGATATGATAGAAGTCTATAAATTAATGAACGGAGTGGAACGGGTAAACGTAGATAGACTGTTTACGTTATCAGAATATAGAAAGACTAGGGGACATGCAATGAAGCTACAGGGTAAACTATTTAAGACTAATAAAAGAAAATATTTTTTCACTCAACGTGTAATCAAACTCTGGAATTTGTTACCGGAGGATGTAGTAAAGGCTGTTAGTGTAGCTGGGTTTAAAAAAGGTTTGGACAAGTTCCTGGAGGAAAGGTTCATAAACCATTATTAAGAAGGGACCCAGGATATCAATGCTTGACCTAGTACAAGCATTGCAGAACCTGTGTCTTCTGGGGAAACTGCTAGGTACGTATGACCTAGATTGGCCACTGTTGGAAACAGGATACTGGGCTTGATAGACCTTGGTCTGACCCAGTATGGCATATCTTATGTTCTTAGGTCTCTTGAAGTTTCCAAGCTGTGAGGGACAAGCTCCTGAGGTTGGGATGCAGCAGGAGACTGTTGTTCTGGGTTAGAAGTCCCAGATTGAGTGGCAGCAGGACAGATGTGGGACCAAGCTTGTTGGAGCCAGTGAGGTGTTATGAGGATAACTGAGGCCTTGTCTTGTCTAATTTTGAGTAAGGTGTGAGTGATGAGTGGGAAAAGAGGAAAGGCATAGAGGAGTTATGACCAGTCTATGGCAAATGCATCGTGTGCCTAGCAAAGTCGACTGGGTTGGATGAACAGAAGAGAGGACATCTGGCATTCTGGACTGATGCAAAGAGATCAATGTCCGGTGTGCCCCATACCATAAAAATATTGTCCAGTGTTGCAGGATTGAGAGACCATTCATGCGGCTCGAGCTTACAGCTAAGCATATCATGACTGATGGATCCTGGCAGGTATGTTGTTCTGAGTGCTGTGGCAAAGGTGCAGAGATGAACAACCTCATGGTAGAGGTGGAGGGATCCCACACCTCTTTGCTTGTTGACGTAAAACATCGTGACTTGTTGGTGCGCACTAAGACAATTTTGTGTCTGGTCCAGTGTTGGAATGCAGTTAGAGCATAGAAGACAGCTAGAAGTTCCAAAACACTGATGTGAAGGAGTCACTCTTGTGGCAACCATTCAGCTTGTTTAGACAGATTTAGAAGGTGTGCTCCCCAACCTTGGGTTGGGGCATCAGTTGTCAGAGTGAGATGAGGAGGAACCTGGAACGAGCACCCGGTGAAAAGATGTGATAGCATGGACCACCACCAGAGACTGCAGTGAAGTGGTGAGGTAGAGTGGCTGGACATGAGAATCTGGCTTTGTAGGGATTGTGAGTACCGATTCCAATTCAGGCAGAGACGCCATTGTAGTGGTCACATGTGTAAGCATGCCAGCAGGACCATGTGAACACAAGCAGCCATGTGCCCCAGCAGCATGCGGGCAGGCACAGAACACATCTTGGCAAGACCGATGCTGAGGCTTTGAATGGTCTGCCCCCTGGCCTTGTGGATAAAGGCTTTGGCCAAGGGGGTGTCTATGCAGGCTCCGATGAAGTATAGCCACTGTTGAGGCACAGGTTCGGACTTCTGAACATTGAGCACAAAGCGTAGCTATTGCAGAAGGTTGGCAGTGGCTTGGATTGTCAGGGCCACTTTCTCTTTTGAGGCAGCCGAGATGAGACAATTGTCCAGGTAGGGGTAAATAAATATCCCCGACTCCTGAGATGAACAGCAACTACGATCAGACACTTGATGAAGACACAGGGAGCAGAGGAGAGGACAAATGGAAGGACCTTGTATTGGTAGTATTGGTTGAGGAACTGGAAGCGTAGGTATTTCCAGTGCTGAAGATGTATGTTGATGTGCGATTAGGCATCCCTCAGGTCCAGAGAGGCTAACCAATCACCGTAGCTGAGCAATGGGAGAATAGTAGAGTACACCTTGAATTTCTCTTGTTTGAGGAAAAGGTTTAGCTGACACAGACTGAGGATTGGATGGAGAATACCAGCTTTTTGGGATAAGGAAGAACCTGGAATAGAACCACCCCTGATGGATCTCTTCACAGGGGACGAGTTCAATGGCAACACTGAGTAACAGTTGATGTAACTTCCGAGTTAGCTGGCTGACATGGTTTTCTGGAGGGTGTTGATTGCAAGGACTCAAGGTGGGTGGGAGGCTGGGTCATGAAGTTAAGTTGATAACCAGTTTGGATGATGTTGAGCACCCAATGGTCAGTGATATTGCTTTGCCAAGTCTCTCTGAAATGGCAGAGCCGGCTGCCCACGGACAAGTAGTCAAAAGCTGGGGGAAGACTTTGGAATGGCAGCTTGAGGAAGGGACTGTTTCCTTTCCCACTGTTGGGGATGTTGGACATAGGGTTGATTGGAAAGGGTTATCGATGGTTGGGGGTAAGGCTGGTGCCTACAGTGCAAATAAAATTGCTTAAGACTAGTAATGATATGGGCAGCAGTTGGGATTAATGTGGTTGCATAGCAAGCTCTGTGGGCTGGGCTGCCAGCACCCTGACTGTGGGAGAGTGGTCTTTTACTTCAGAGAAGGCCTCTTGCACCTTGGAGACAAAGACTATCCCCTTGGCATGGGGTATCTGCATGTCATTCGTGCAAATACTCTCGGAGACCAGATACTCTTAGCCAAGTAGTGCATCTGGCGGAGACAGCAGTGGCCAAAAAGCAAGCCAAATCATATGCATCATAGGTGGTGTGGATGATGTGATAAAAGGATTCATGAAGATCCATGATGAGCTGCTCCAGATGCTGGGTATAAGGGTCGTCCAGTCATAGGAGAAAATTGTGGCGATAGTGTTTCTAGTCCTATAGGCACTCCTTGTGGCCTTGGGCAAGCCACTTAACCCTCCGTTGCCTCAGTACACAGACTGTGAGGCCTTTGGGAATGAGGAAATGAATCCAGTACCTGCTTGTAGTGATTGTAAACTGCTCTGATGCTCTTCAGCCTAGGCAGTATATCAAGAAATTACATAAACATAATTTCCTTTCCTTTAGTCCTGTCAGACCAGATCAGAAAAATGGGTTCTCTCCTCCTAACAGCAGATGGAAAAAAAAAATCCTCAAAGCTTACCACTCCCCTTACAGGGGCCTGGATGCAATTTTATGGGCAGATGCTGAAAAGCAACGCAGCCTTTAAGCACAGATAATGCCACTTTTAAGCACATTTGCTGCCACTGCAAAATGCAAAAAAGAGACAGGAGCAAACGTAAACAACAAAGGAAAAACTAGTGCACAATTAATGCCAACAGTATTTAAATTTATTTAAATTAGAGGCAAATGAGCTGCACATAATAAAATGGCATGCAAACACTGCCTACTCCCGATGCAGAGAAACGCACCAATATCTTGAGGTGCCTTAAACATCTAGTGCACGCCCTCAACAGTATTTTTAAGGCAGCTGGTGCTTTACCCAATGCCTGGAACATCTGAGGGGAAATGTCAAAGATGATCCAGACATCGAGAAGCAGCAGCCAGGATATAGGGGCTTGGCAGTCAACTTTGTTTCCAGCTGAAGTGTTTGCAGGTGAAGCTCCTCCTACCCCTTCTTTCATCAGGGAACTGCAACAGTTAAAAGCCAACTGCCTTTCACGGCAGTGGTCGCAGCCCGCGGTCGCGTGCCCGAAGGGGGCGTGACCAAAGGGGGTACGCCCCTTTGGTGCCCCTTCGGTGCTACTTCGGAGCCTTGGAGCTCTAGCCGCTGAGGGAATGCCCAGAGGTCATTTTAAGAGGAAAAGTAAGTCTTTGAAAAAACTTTCTGATAACGATTCAGGTTCTAAAGCAGTGGTTGGTCCGATGGACCAGCATGTGGTTTCTAAACATAAGCTTGTTTCACCAGTTCCTGCTTCCTCCTCGCCTGCCTCTGGAGCTTCCCTGAGTACCATCGAAAGGACTCCTCCTCCTAATCCCGCTGGCACTCAGGTGTTGGATTTGGACACCTTTTCCTCTGAGGCTTCTGCCTCAGGAGGAGGAAGAGGGCGCTGTTTGTGACAGTTCTCTTAATGCTATTAGCAAAGTTTCTTCTTTAACTCCTATTCTGGCTATCAAATTGGAGGACTTTTCCTCCTCTTCTTCTGTAGTTGATCCTACAAATGTTTCTTTATTGGATATTTGGAAACAAGTCTCTGCCACTAACTTGTTGTTAACTAAATTTATGGATCAAACGTCTGCTTTCTCCCAACAGGTTGTGCACAAGGTACATACTTTGAGCTCAACGGTTGGGAGTTTGTCTACGCGGGTTGATAAATTGGAGGCTCAAGCCGGTGTTTTTCAATCGGCGCGCGCCTCCTCTTTAAAAGATACGCTACTTTTGTATAAACAGGTAGAGTTATTGAAAATAAGTCTCGTTGAATAATCTTCGTATTCTAAATTTTCCTAAGACTCGTTTTATAACACCTCTTCTTTTATTTAGGCAGTACTGCAAAGATGTTTTATTGATGCCAGATGCTGATCTTATTTTGATTTCACATTCTTATTATCTGCCAAGTCGGGAGACTTCCTTGAACAAGGATGTGGCTCCATCAGAAGTACAAAGTGATTTAAATTTGACTGATTTTCTTGAAAATTCTCAGGCTTTGATTTCTATGCGTGCCACTTTTGTAATTACTTTGGTAAATTTCTCTGACAAGGCAAAAATTATGAAAGCTTTTTTTCTGAAAAAGAATGTTGATTTTTATCGATTAAGAATGTCTATTTTCCCTGATGTTTCCCGTTATACTCAACTGAGGAGGAAGTCCTTCCTCCAGCTTAAACCTCGTGTTTTGGCTGCACGGGGGACCTTCTTCCTTCGGTTTCCTTGTAAATGTTTAGTTACTATTCAGGGTATAGATTATGTTTTTGTTGAATCATCTCAACTAGATGCGCTCCTGTTGTCCCTCCAAGCCTGAATTTGCTTCTTTTATCTTTCTTTAATGATAAGATTATTTTGTTAGGTGGTTGTAGCCTTTATTAAGAATTTTCCCAGGTATCTTTAAGCTGTCTTCTCCATGATGTGGGCTGTTACACAGTATTGAGTTTAGTTTGATTATTGATATTTCTTTGTATTGATTCATCTCAGACGGAGTATTTCTTTTGAACTATGTATAAGGATTGCATTTATGATATAATAAAAAAAAAAAAAAGAGATGATCCAGACATCGGGGAAAGCCCCCCATGCCATTAAAATACTGTCAGGGCACAGTACCCCTAACAGAAAGCAAATCCTACGTGGCCCAGCCACCTAAAAATAATACCAAGTGGCCCAGCAGCCCCAAACCCCCACCCAACTAAAAATAATCCCTGGTGGCCCAGAGGCTGAAATCCTCCCACCCAACCAACCGAAAATAACCCTGGTGGTCCAGCAGCCCTGAACCCCCCACCCTCCGGTACCTTACAAAATGAGCAGAAGCGCTGCCCACACGCTCAAACTCTTGCGCCACCATCTTGAAAAATAGTGGCGCAATGCACTGTGTGGGGTCAGACTGCCATATGATGCATTTTCTACCTTATGTGGCAGTCTGACCCCCACCCCAAGATGCACCGCACGAGGTCGGGCACTGCCATTTTTCTAGATGGCAGCGCTCCTGCTCATTTGTAAAGGTACCGGGAGCAGGAGTCAGGGTCGCTAGGCCACCAGGGATTATTTTTGATTGGAAGGGGGGGGTGTGAATTGCAGATACTGGGCCACCAGGGATTTGTTTTCAGTCGGTGGCACCGGCTCCCTCCCAACAATATTTTGATGGCATCGGAGACTTTCGCCAATGTCTGGACCATTTCCAGGCATCGGAAAAAGCCCCCAATGCCATCAAAATACTGTCGGGGCTTATATGCACATTAGTCATGTGGTGCCCCTGTCTCTCTGGGAGAGCATGCCAAACTTGCACAGACTTCTGTGCACATGTGTTTGGCTTGTTCTCCCAGTTTGACGCTGCCATTTGTGCACAGTTTAACACATGGCTAATTTGCATATGAGCCCCTTTCTGCATGGTGGCACTAAAGTCACGCAACAGAATGCGACTTCAGCACCAGCTTTCTGCATCGGTCTGGTAGATCTTCAATGTCCTATGTGAAAGATAAGACAAAAAAAACAATTGTTTTGTTTCAGTTTCCAAATTGCCACCACGAACCAATATGATGCACTCAAAAACTTCACTCTACGATAATTAGCCCAGGAATTAAGTACTACTCTAAAGCAAGGGTACAAACTAGGCCAACTACCTTCAGAGCAGGAAACATGTTGTTGTTGTTAAGTGACGTCGAGTCGGAGTCGACTCATGGCGACCCTCTGGATAGCTATCCTAAATTGTGTTCGGTCTTCAGTCAGGCGGCTCATTGTTGACAGACTGGTACCCATAGCTGCTGTTATTGTATCGATCCATCTCATTGCTGGCCTTCCTCTTTTGCGTTGACCTTCTATCTTGCCAAGCATGATGTCTTTCTCTAATGATCTCTCTCTTCGCATGATGTGTCCAAAGTATGAAAGGCGAAGTCTTGTCATCTGAGCTTCTAAAGAAAGCTTAGGTTTGATCTCCTCTAGTACCGACTGGTTTGTTCTTCGGGCAGTCCATGGTATACACAATATTCGCTGCCAGCACCATAATTCAAAGGCATCAATTTTCTTCCTGTCTGTCTTTTTCACTGTCCAGCTTTCACATCCATATGATGTTATTGAAAATACCATGGCTTGAACAAGTCGAATCTTTGTATGGAGAGAGACATCTCTGCTCTTGAGAATCTTATCTAGGTCTTTCATAGCCATTCTGCCAAGAGCAATGCGTCGTCTGATTTCTTGACTGCTTGTTGCCTCTTTGATAGTTGATCCAAGTAGGTTAAAGTTGTTCACGATTTCAATTTCTTCTCCTTCAACGATGAACCTGTTGATTATGCCAGTTGTCATGATCTTTGTCTTCTTTACATTAAGGTGCAGGCCCATTTTGAGACTATGTTCTTTGATTGTGAGAAGCAAATGTTTCAGATCATCTTCACTTTCAGCCAGTAATGTGGTATCATCAGCATAGCGAAGGTTGTTGATGAGTCTTCCACCAATCTTCACACCTCTGTTAACTTCATACAATCCTGCTTCTCTGATTTGTTCTGCATATAAATTAAACAGGTAGGGGGAAAGTATGCAGCCTTGTCTTACACCTTTGCTTATTTTAAACCATTCTGTTTCTCCTTGTTCCGTTCGAACTGTTGCTTCTTGATCAATGTACAGATTGCGCAAGAGAACGATCATGTGTTCTGGTATACCCATGCTTCTTAATGTGGCCCAGAGTTTCTCATGGTTTACACAGTCAAAAGCCTTGCTATAGTCGATAAAGCACAAATAGATATCCTTTTGGTATTCTTTAGTCTTTTCAAGGATCCATCTCATATCCGCAATGATGTCTCTCGTTCCTCGCCCTTTCCTGAACCCTGCTTGCACGTCAGGTAGTTCTTGTTCCAGGTATGGTTGTAGTCTCTTTTGAATAATCTTCAGTAGAATCTTGCTGGCATGTGGGATCAGAGCGATTGTGCGATAATTTCCACAGTCAGTTGGATCACCTTTCTTTAGTATTGGTATAAACACAGATCTTTTCCAGTCAGTTGGCCATGTTGTCTTCCATATTTCTTGGCAAAGCCTTGTAAGTACAGTAACAGCTGCATCAGATAGCATTCCCATAGAAGTATTGCAGCAATCAATGCCTGGTGCTTTGTTCTTTGATAAGGCTTTCAATGCTGCTTCAACTTCTTCTTTCATCACCAATGGTTCCCGATCATAAGGTACAGGTTGAAACGGCTGTTGGTCCACTTGATCTTTTATCATATAAAAACTCTGTATATTCCTTCCACCTTTTCTTGATCTTCTCAGCATCATTCAACATAGAACCTTGAGCATCTTGTAACATTCCAATTCGATCTTGTTCTTCCTCTAATAGTTTCTGCTTCTATTTCCTTGCAAGTGTCATTGTAGTACTTTTCCTTGTCCTGTCTTGCTGCACGTTGGAAATCTCTGTTGAGTTCTGCGATTGTCTTTCTTTCTCCTCTGGCTTTAGCGTCTCTGCGTTTCTGGGCAATTTTCAGAGTTTCTTCCGTCATCCATTTTGGCCGTTTTTGCTTTTTCACCTTTTGTAGAGACTTCTCGCTTTCTTCCAACACAACCTTCTTGATGTCAATCTATAACTCTTCCAGAGCTCTGTCATTTGTATCTAAAGCAGCAAATCGATTTTGCAGGCAGTCTTTAAATTCCAGTGGTATATTCTCAAGGTCATATTTTGCTGCATTCATGAGTGGTTTGCTCTTTTTCAACTTTAGCTTGAGTTTGCATACTAGTAGTTGATGATCTGTACCACAGTCAGCTCCAGGTTTTGTCTTTGTTGATGTTACAGAGCTTTTCCATCGTTGACTTCCACAGATGTAGTCAATTTGATTTTTATACAATCCATTGGGTGAGGTCCATGTGTACAGTCGCCGCTTGTGTTGCTGTAAGAAGGTGTTTGAGATGAATAGATCATTGGTCTTGCAGAATTCTATCAGTCTTTCTCCAGCTTCATTTCTGTTGCCAAGTCAATATTTTCCAACTACTTTGCCTTCTTCTTTGTTGCCAACTTTTGCGTTCCAGTCACCCATGATTATCGGGATATCTTGTTTGCATGTTCTGTCAATTTCATCTTGTACTTGTTCATAGAACGCTCCAATTTCTTTTTCTGCAGCTGTTGTTGGGGCATATACTTGAATTATAGTTGTGTTGATAGGCAATCCTCGTAGACAAATAGAGATTAAGCGTTCGCTGACTGAATTGTATTTCATTACAGTTCTTGCAAGTTTCTTCTTTATTATAAATGCAACACCATTTCTTCTTTGTCTTTCATTTCCAGCATAGTAGACCATGTGATCATCTGATGCAAAGTGCCCGATGCCAGTCCATTTCAGCTCGCTGACACCCAACAGATCAAGTTGTACACGTTCCATTTCATTCTTGACCACCTCCAACTTTCCTTGGTTCATGCTTCGTACGTTCCATGTTCCAATGTGTAAGACATCTTTACAGCTTCTGACTCTCATTTCATGCGCAGCTACATCAGCAATCAGACTTCCCGAGGGCTTTCATCCAACCACATCATAAATGCTGGCTTTACTCTGAAATGTCTTCAGCTCTTCCCCAGTAGCTAGTTGAGTGCCTTCCGACCTGGGGGTCTCATCTTCCAGCACTATAGCACAATTTGTTTTGTTTTAACTATCCATTGGGTTTTCATGGCAAGATACAGAAGTAGATTGCCGGGCCTTTCCTCCACGCAGTTTAAGTTTGGTGTTGTTGCCGTTGTCACAGAAATGTAATCCTCCGCCGTCAACACTATCCCATTCTGCTGCTGCCCAGATGGGTGGTTTGTCTTGGTCTGGCACCTCAGCTGAGACCTGTCCATCTTGGGAGACCCTGCCAGTAGTTAAACTACCAATAGTTTAGCTCTCAGCATCACTGATGCACGCAAGCCCTCACAGCACGACAAGCTACAAACATACTCATTGTTATTTTTCAGAACTTGTCAGACAGTGTCCTTGATACCACAATCTCCATTAGTGGCTTCTGGATTGGTCTAACAAGACTAAAGGAAAAGGAATTTAATAGGCAAATTTAAATTCACCTCCTTTACTATCCATGGCAAACCAGTTCAAATTAGTGTAACTCCACCTAGACAGGCGAGAGGCAGTCATGATGACTCTCAAGACTAGTTTATCCAACACACAGTCCTCCTGGCCTGCACACCCACGCTGAAGCACCTATAGCAAGGGTGCAATGGAGGCAAAAACCACTGTCCTGTCATTATCCTGTGGAAAGACAGATTTTGACTGCCTACAAGGACTCATGTGTCCTTATCAAGTGGACTCACCACCTTCTGGGACCTGCAAACATTTGCAGGTGAGGTGTAAAATTATCATCATCTCGACTCCATCTGAAATCGATGCCTGAAATTGATGGTTACACGATGCAAGGTTCCATATTAGGAACCACCACCCAGGAAAAAGATTTAGGTGTCATTGTGGATAGCATGTTAAAACCCTCGGCCCAGTGTGCAGCGGCGGCCAAGAGAGCAAATAGAATGCTAGGTATCATAAGGAAAGGAATGGAAAATAAAACAAAAGATATTCTAATGCCTCTATATCGTTCCATGGTGAGACCGCACCTTGAATATTGTGTGCAATTCTGGTCGCCGTATCTTAAAAAGGATATAGCGTTATTAGAAAAGGTTCAGAGAAGAGCCACCAAAATGGTAAAGGGGATGGAAGGATACTCTTATGAAGAAAGGCTAAAAAGGTTAGGGCTCTTTAACCTGGAAAAGAGACGGCTGAGGGGAGATATAATAGAAGTCTATAAATTAATGAACGGAGTGGAACGGGTAAACGTAGATTGATTGTTTACATTATCAGAATATAGAAAGAATAGGGGACATGCAATGAAGCTACAGGGTAAACTATTTAAAACTAATAAAAGAAAATATTTCTTCACTCAACGTGTAATCAAACTCTGGAATTTGTTACCAGAGGATGTAGTAAAGGCTGTTAGTGTAGCTGGGTTTAAAAAAGGTTTGGACAAGTTCCTAGAGGAAAGGTCTATAAACCATTATTAAGAAGGGACCCAGGATATCAATGCTTGACCCAGTACAAGCATTGCGGAACCTGTGTCTTTTGGGGAAACTGCTAGGTACATATGACCTAGATTGGCCACTGTTGGAAACAGGATACTGGGTTTGATGAACCTTGGTCTGACCCAGTATGGCATATCTTATGTTCTTATGATGCCTTAGAAACCACATCGCTTGCCTTTACCACTGTCAGAAGCAAGAAAGCTTGATTCTGGCAAAAGTGAAAAATTACTCTCATAAGGGAGGAGAAATATTAGGCATATAGATGCTCTCTCTTTAAAACTACCAAAGGACATCAAGAGTGACTGGGATCAACAACAAAACAAAGGGACACTAGCCTACAAGACTCAAGAGCAGGTGAGGACAGCACTCAGGAGTTAGGGTCAGGTTTCAAATAAGGGACACTTCCCACAGTGGTGGATCTTGCATGCTTGACTTTCCAGACAAGAATACCCCACATCCAGGAGAGCAAAGAGGAAGTTTCCATGACTATCCTTTGTAGCAAGCTGGAGCCAATCTCATAAGAACATAAATGCCATACGGTGTCAGACCATGGTCCATCAGGCCCAATATCCCGTTTCCAACAGTGCCCAATCCAGGTCACAAGTAGCTGACAGATTCCCAAAAAGGTACACAGGTTCCAAAATGCTTGTGCCAGGGTAAGCAGTGGATTTTCCCAATCCTCTTTTCATAATGATTTATGGACTTTTCCTCCAGGAACTTGTCCAAATCTTTTTTAAACCCAGTTACACTAACAGCTTTTAGTACATCCTCCAGTAACAGATTCCAGAGTTTGATTATTCATTGAGTGATAAAAAAAATGTTTTCTTATTAATCTTAAATGGATTACATTGTAGCTTCATTACGTGTCCCCTAGTCTAGTTTTTCATGGCATAAACAACCAATCTATGTTTACCTGTTCCACTCCACTCAATTTATAATCCTCTATCATATCTCCCCTCAGCCATCTTTTTTCTAAGTTGAAGAGCCCAAACCTTTTAAGCCTTTCCTCATAGGGGTATCCTTCCATCCCCTTTACCATTTTGGTGGCTTTTCTCTGTACCTTTTCTAATTCTGCTATATCCTTTAAGATAAGGCAACCAGAATTGCACACAATATTCAAAGTGTGGTCGCACCATGGAATGATACAGAAGTATTATATCATCTGGTTTTGTTCTCCATTCCTTTCCTTAAGATTCCTAGCATTCTATTTGCTTTCTTGGCTGCCGTTGCACAGTGGGCGGAGGTTTCAACGTATTATCCACGATGATGCTTAAATTCTTTTCTTGGGTGGTGGTTTCTAATGTGGAACCTTGCACCATGTAACCATAGTTTTGACTGTTCTTTCCTAGGTGCATAACTTTGCACTTGCTCACATTAAATTGTATCTGTCATTTGGATGTCCAAGTCTTCCATTTTATCAAGGCCCTCTTGAAATTTTTCACAATTCTCTTGTTTTAACAACTTTGAATAATTTTGTGTCATCTGCAAATTTGATTACATCACTTGTTATTCCTATTTTCAGGTCATTTATGAATATGTTAAAAAGCAGTGGACCCAGCACAGATCCCTGGGATACTCCACTATTCACCTTTCTTCACTGAGAAAATTGGCCATTTAGCCCTACTCTCTGCTTTCTATCTTTTAACCAGTTCCTGATCCACAATAGTACACTGCCTTCTTATCCCATGACTATTTCAATTTTGCAGTCTCTCATGAGGGACCCTGTCAAAGGCTTTTTGAAAAAACAGATACACTATATCAACCAGCTCACCTTGGTCTACCTGTTTGACACCTTAAAAAAAAACACAGATTAGTAAGGCAAGACTTTCCTTGGCTAAATCCAAGTTGGCTTTCTCCCATTAAACCATGACTATCTACATGTTCAGTAATTTTATTCTTTATAATGGTATCTACCATTTTGCACAGTACTGAAGTACTGACGTCAAGCTCACAGGTCTGTAGTTTCCCAGATCACCCCTGGAACCCTTTTTAAAAATTGGCGTTGCATCAGCTATTCTGTAATCGTCAGGTACTACAAATGATTTTAATGATAAATTAAAGATTGTAATAGTAGGTAGCAATCTCATTTTGGTTCACAGCCTTGGATATATACCATCTGGTCCAGGTGATTTGCTACTCTTCATTTTATCAAATAGTTGTAATACATCTTCCTGGTTTATTGATATTTCTTTCAATGCTTCTAGTACATCACTTTCAAATACCATTTCAGGCATGGGTAACTTCCCTACATCTTCAGTAAAGACCAAAGCAAAGAATTCATTCAGCCTCTCTGCTATGGCTTTGTCCTTCCTTAACGCCCCTTTTAACCTTCTATTATCCATGGTCCAACTGACGCTCTCACAAGCTTTTTGCAATGAATGTACTTGAAAGTTTTTATTATGTGTTTTTGCTTCCACGGCAAGCTTTATTTCAAATTCTCTCTTTGACTGCCTTATCAATGTCTTGCATCTAACTTGCCAGTGCTTTTGTTTCCCATTTCCGTCATTTGGCTCCTTTTACCATTTCCTGAAAGATGCCTCTGTAGCTACAACAGCCTCTCTGACCTCGCCTTTAAACCATGCTGGCGGTTTTTTGGCCTTCCTTCCACTTTTCTTAAAGCGTGGAATACATTTGGGTCTGAGCTTCCAAGATAGTATTTTTAAACAAAGCCCAAGCTTGATGTAAATCTTTAACCTTCGCAGCTGCTCCTTTTATTTTTTTTATTTTTTATTTTTTAACTATTTTCCTCATTTTATAATAGTCTCCCTTTTGAAAGTTAAAAGGCAGTACTATGGATTTCCTTGCCATTCATTAAATCAAATGCAATCATGCTATGATCACTACTGCTAGGTGGCCCCAACATCCTTATGTCTTGCACCAGATCCTGTGTTCCACTAAGGACTAGGTCCAAAATAGCTTCCCCTCTTGTTGGTTCATGAGCCAGCTGCTCCAAGAAGCAGTCATTTATCTCATCTAGAAACTTTATCTTCCTAGCATGTCCTGCTGGGACACTGACCCAGTCAACATTGGGATAATTGAAATCACCCATTATTACTGTGTTTTAACTTTTGTTAGCTTTCCTGATTTCTTTTAGTATTTCATCATCCATCTGTTCATTCTGGCCAGGCAGTCAGTAGTACACCGCCACTCCCATCGCCGTTCCTTTTTTACATGGGATTTCTATCTATAGAGATTCTACAGTATATTTTGCTTCCTTCAAAAGTTTAAGCCTATGTGACTCAATTCCCTCTAACAGAGTGCAACCCCACCACCAATTTGATCTATCCTATTATTGTGATATAGCTTGTAGCAGGTATCACAGAATCCCATTAGTTGTCGCCCTACCAGGTCTCTGAGATGCCAATCATACCTATACAGAGATGCCAATCTCTGCCCTCTGCAAGAGGTGTGAGCTATGTCTAAGAGTATGCATCCATTAGTGTGTGCTAAATTGATTTAACATGCACTAATCTTCTTAGTGTGCCTTAATTCATAAGATAGTGCATGTTAAATCAATTTAGCATGCACTAAAAATTCCCTATGAAAATGAACATATGAAACTAACCAAAACACACCCAAAAATAGGGACAAATTTGTGGGGGGAAGAAAAAGAAAACTAACCAAAATTGTTCTTGCATGGGTACATCCCAAATACCTTCCCTCGGGAAGAAGGACAAGATGAAAGAAATTGATCGCTCAAAGAGAAATGGTGTCCTCTCCACAAAATGAATTTGTAGTGGCTCCAAAGCTCTGTCACAGCGCCACTGCATAGTTTCTCTTCAATACATAGCTTGATTCTCTTAAATAACCAAGGCTGTGAAAGAGAATGGAAGGGATCTTCTAGGAAGTAGTCCTCAGATCAGGGATAAAAGTGTAGGTGTACCCCTTATTGTTCCCTTCATAAATCAGTTCATGAAATGCCCAACCTCCTGGTGGGAATACTCAAGGGAGATTGGATGCTGGTCATGCTGCTACCAAGAAATCCAATTCCCTGGCTCCTGCTTTCCTTTTTTACCCAAAGAATGTACTTGTTTTGGAAATTCATCAGGCTGACATGAGGTCCACTCAGACCTGCTCAAGCAGACTCGCAAAAGGGAAAATGCTGTTTAAGTCAAGTCACTACACTTTAGGGTTCCAAGAAGTCGGTTAAAACAATTTGTTTGCTCAGTGACGACAGTGGCCACATGAACTGTTGCTAGGTTGTACAAAGAAATCTGTTCCAGACTGAATCTGACTTGCTTAGCCAATGGCAGACAGAGGGTTTCTGCCACCATAAGCAGACCCTCCATGCCACCCTGCACCCCCCCCCCCCAGATGGCACAGTTGTCCAACCTGCCATGCTGTCCCCCCTCCCCTCCTTGCACTAAAGCAGCGGAGGCTGAACTGCCACTTCAGCACTGTGTCAGGCCTTAAAATGCCCACGCACATGTGCACTCATGACCTGCCGTTCCTATCCCCCCCCCCCCCCCCCGATGCAACTTTCTTGGAGGGGGGTAAGATCGGTGGGCCAGAACTGAACACACGCACGTGTGTTCTAAAGCTGCTGCTGCTTCTAAGGGGGGGGGAGGCTAGCTATGCTTCCCTCTAGTGTGCCATCCTAGTCGACCACCTAATGGACAGCCCGGCCCTGCGTTTAGCAGTTTACCTGAAGGCTACTAGTTTCCCTTAGTTTGTTCACATCAACTAGCAGTGTTGCACTGTCCATCTCTACTTGAACCTCTCCCAAAGAAGGGTTAGATGGGTGGTTTTACCATTCTCCCCACTTCAGATACTTCAGCTTGAAGAATGGTCGAAAATTTGGCAGGGCCATGCATTTGGGCTGCAAAATCCAAGGGAGAAGTATAGTATAGGGATGATGTACTTCTGTCCATGAAAGAACAGCAGAACCTGGGGTGATTGTTTCTGATGATCTCAACGTGGCTAAACAGGTAGAAAAGTAAATGGTGAAAGCCAGAAGAATGCTTGGGTGCAGAGAGAGGTAATAGTGCCTCTGTATAAATCATTGGTGAAACCTCATTTGAAATTCTATGGGCAATTTTGGAGACCACACCTTCAAAAGGATATAAAACAGCATTAAGCTTGTGCAGAGGGGGCTACCAAAATGGTCAGAAGGCTTAGTCATAAAGCATGTGGACAGACTTAAAGATCTCAAGATGTATACTTTGGAATAAAGGCAGGAGAGGGGAGACATGATAGAAGTATTTAAATACCTCTGTGGCATAAGTGCACAGGTGGAGAATCTTCCAACTGAAAAACAACTTTGCAACAAGAACATATAGGATAAAAGTGAAAGGGGAAAGATTCAGGAGTAATTTGCACAAATACTTCTTTACGGAAAGAGTGGAAGATGGACGGAATAGTCTCCCCATGGAGGTGATAGAGACAAGAACTGTATCTGAATTTAAGAAAGCATGGAACAAACAGAGCATCTCTAAGGGGAAAAAGGAACTGTAAAACTTAATAGTTGGTATGGACGGGCAAACTGGATAGGCCATATGATCTTTATTTTCTATGTTTCTAGATATTCCAGTCCCCAAGTTGCCCCTCAACCTATAAGGCTCATACAGTTGTGGTCAACATTAGTGGCACCCTTGCAGTTCAGTCCCTTAATGTCAAATAGCTCCTTAAAAAAATGGCCAGTGAAATGGCTTTGACTATATATGCACACATATTTGAACCATTAAAAAATCAAATAAAACAAGGTCAATTAAAAAAGGAAATACTATAAAAACTGGGACATTATAAGGGTGATAATAGTCATGTCCTGGCAAACAATTCAAATCAGTTTAAACAGAAGAACAATATTTACATTGCAGTACAGACACACCTGTGATGAATTGTCAGTACTCATATGAATCAACCAATGAATGAGGGCTCTAATTTTCAAAATGGCCACATTCATTCCCTGTTCCATGTTCACAATTGTGAAGACAAGAGAGCTGCCTGAGACAGTCAGAAAAGCCATTATCACCAAATATCAAACTTCAAAGGGGTACAAGGACATTTATACAGACCTTGGGATTCCAGTGTCTACAGTTTGCAATCTTAAGACGTTTTCTGCTCATTGAACCGTCAAAAACATCCCAGGACATAGTGGGAAGAGGAAAATTAATCCAAAAAGTCTTTGAAGGTTAATGTGAACTGTTGGAAAAACACCAATACAATATCCAAAGAGCTTAAGGCTGACCTGGACCAATCTGGAATGGTGGCCTCAACCCGCACCATATGCCGCGCACTAAACAAAGGACTTCATGGGCAAAGACAAAGGAGGACCCCACTGCTCAAAGCCAGACATAAAAAGGCATGCCTGATCTTTGACAAAATCCACCTTGAGAAACCACAATCCTTCTGGGAAAATGTTCTGTGGACAGATGAAACCAAACTTGAGCTTTTTGGCAATGCAGACCAGTGATACCTTTACAGATAAACAAATGAAGCTTATAAGGAACACACACCCTTCCTACAGTTAAATATGGTGGGGGTTCCATAATGTGGTGGGGCTGTTTTGCTGCCTTAGGAACTGGAGGCCTGGAATGTATTAAAGCGACTTGCCTGGACCGACCAAAAAGTTGCCACGAGATCCATACTCGGAAGACCCCACCTGAGGATTATCTGAGCAAACACTTCCGGGTGAAGCTCCCATTCCCCAGCATCCACCCGGACTCTGCTGAGAAAACCTGCCATCACATTGTGTGCCGCCGAAATCGCCTGCAGTCTAGACTTACCCAGGCGAACAGAGCTTCTGCTTCCTCCTCCATGGCCGCGCTTCCCGTGCTGCCCTGCCGGTTGAGGTAAGCCACTGTCGCGGAATTGTCCGACAGCACTCTCACCGCTCAACCGCTCACCGCGGTTTCGAATGCTTGAAGTGCTAAAACCACTGCTCGCAGTTCCAGACGTTTGATCGACCACTAGGCCTCCTGGTCGCTTCAAGTTCTTTGTGCGAAGAGATCCCTGTAATGAGCTCCCCAACCTGCGAGACTCGCATCTGTCAACACAGGAAGCCACTGCGGTTGCTCTAGTGGCATACCCGCCGCCAGATTTCCTGGGCACAGCCACCACTGAAGGGACCGCCTGACCCTTAACGGACAGGGAAGACGTTTGTTCAGAAAATCGTTCTGGTGCGACCAGCGCCGGAGTAACGACCTCTGTAACGGACACATGTGAACTCTGGCCCATGGTACTACCTCCAGGGTCACCGCCACTGTCCCTAGAACACAAAGATAGCTCCAAGCTGACGGAGCCGGAGTCAACAAAAACTTGCGCACCAGCTGCCGAAGAGCCTGAGCTCGTCGATCCAGCAGAAACACTGTTCCCAATCGAGTGTCGAACCGTACTCCTAAGTACTCTAGGAACTGAGACGGAACTAAACGGCTCTTGGACGCAATGACTACCCAGTCGAGACTCTGAAGAAACTTCACTACTCTTAACTTACATGCTCTCGACCTCGGATTTTGCCCGAATCAACCAATCGTTGAGGTAAGGGTGAACTAAAATTCCTTCTTTTCACAGCACCGCAGCTACCACCACCGTAACCTTGGTGAAGGTGTGCGGAGCCGTTGCCAAACCGAAGGGCAAGACTTGAACCTGAAAATGTCCCCCATGGAAGCGCGAACCTTAGAAACTTCTGATGAGCTGATCTGATAGGAATGTGCAAATATGCCTCGGTAAAAATCGAGGGATGTCAAGAATTCCCCCTGTCGGACTGCCACTATTACCAATCGTAAGGTTTTCATTCGGAAGTGAAGCACTCAGACAGCGATTCACTCCCTTGAGGTCCAGAATAGGACGGAGAGACACATCCTTTTTTGGTACTACGAAATAAATTAGCAATGACTGACGCGCCGTAGAGCTCCTGCGGAAACGGCACAACTGCTCCTAACTGTAAGAGACGATCTAATGTCCGCCAAAGCGCAACCGTTCTCTGCTGCCCTTTGCAAGGAGACAGAACAAACGAATCTAGCACCGAACAAGCAAATTTGAGAGCATAACGTTCGCGTATTACCTCCAACACTTATTGGTCGGACATTATCTGGACCCAGGCAGGAAGAAACTCCCGAAGCCGTCATCCTATCGGTTGACTTCCTACCCGGGACTGCCTCGCTTCATTGTGTTTTTTGGACCTTCGCTGAAGAGGTAGTTGCGAACCCTCTACCCGCTCCTCGAAAACCACAAAATCCCTGCGCTCTTGAAGCAAATCTTCCTCTTTGAAAACCTCCCAATCAAGAGGGACGAAACTGCCTGAAGTCTCTAAACTGACCGCACGAAGACAGCAGGGGTCTCCCCTGTTTAGGCTTATCCTCCTTAACCAACTTGTCAAGATCTTCAAACAACAACTTTCCCTAAAAGGGAGCTTACTAAGATGCGACTTAGAACAAACATCCACAGCCCAATTTCTTAACCGCAGATAACGGCGCGCAGCTACCAAGGACAACATACTATTCGCCAATGCCCTACTTAAATCATAATGGACATCAGCTAGATATGCCACACCTGATTCCAGCCATGTCACATCCATTAAGCGCTCTTGTGCGTGCTGAGATGGCTGCTGCAGGCATTGCGAACATCTGAGGCAAGCTCTCACCACCCAAGCCCCGCAACCCAGCTTCAGGCACATCCCCATTCATCTTGAATCATTCGGTCCACTACTCGGTGAACAGGGACCACCACCTGAGTCTGATGCACCACCTGAATGAAAGGGTCCTCCAGAACCTCCTCCTCCCCCGCCGGATGGATCGAAGAAAGGCTGAGCGCCTGAAGGGACTCCGTAATGAGCGCAGTAAGCTCTTCCTTCTGAAATACTCTTATGATTCTCGCCTGATCCTCCGGCTCCAGAATCTCTCCCTCAAGTTCTTCCATTTCTGATTCTGGTTCCACATCTACGTCTTCCGTATCAGGCCAATCCGAATCCAAGAGCTGATCGTCGAGCAATTGTGCCCTTTTAAGAGGTCTCAGGAGACTGCTGCTGGCCTTTTCTGAGCTTGATTGCTGCACCGTAGCCCCAAGCGGCAAAGGCTCCGGCACCGTCCCCTGCTGACGCAAGCAATGCGCTTAATGCATAATTAGCACAAAAGCTGGAGAAAAACCTCCAAGAGCCGCCCCAGATTCTGTCAGTGCCACGGAACTAGCTGCCCCCGTTTGGCTTTCCAGAAGGGGCACGGGGGGGACCTTCCAGCAAGGACTCACCTTCTCCCATTGCAGATGGACTTTTGAGTCCCCTCACCAGCTTTATCCTGAATCTCCTGCTCCATAGTGGACAATGGCAGTGCGCAGCCCCAGCAAACCCCGACATCCGAGATTGCACCCCTGCACATGCCACACACCAAGCACTGTAGATGTGACGGCATGAGCTATAAGATAAAATTAAATAAAATTAAATCTTAGTAATTAAGGATCAACTCTTAAAATAAAACTAAAATAGTTTCTCTCTAATTAAAACATAGAAACATAGAAACATGATGACAGAAAAAGACCACAAGGCCCATCTAGTCTGTCCTTCCATAACTACAACAGTCCACTTTTTACCTTTAGAGATCCTCTGTGTTGGTCCCATGCTTTTTTGAATTCAGTTACTGTCCTCATCTCTACCACCTCCACTGGGAGACTATTCCACGGATCCACTACTCTTTCCGTAAAGAAATATTTCCGCATATCACTCCTGAATCTATCTCCCTTCACCCTCATCCCATGTCCCCTCGTAGCAGAACTTGCTTTCAATTGAAAGAGGCCTTGTTTTGTTTTGTTTTTTGTTTGTTTTTCTAGAGCCTCCTTTAAGGTCTCAAAAAATTAAAACTCCAAAAGAATCTCTAATTAAACCAAAATTAAATAAACTAAATAAAATTAACTTGAATTAAACCGAATTAACTTAAACTACTTAAACCTGTCTCACAAAGCATCTAAGCGATTATAAAAACTGCCGGCTGCCTCGCGGCCAGAAAAAGCGCAGGAGAAGCGGCCCGCGAAAACAACAGGGCCTGTTTGCCACCGTCAAACCCCGATGCGGGCCCCGAAGCCTTCCAGCCTCTCTGTGCTTCAGTGGGGCACTCACCTGCGCTTCGATCCTAAATATGCCCCCAAGCTATTTTCTTGTTCCGCAGCACAATCGGCAGCCCTTCTATCCGCGCTGCTGCTCATAGCACAGAGAGCGCTTCTTGGCTCCAGCTGTGCCATCCAGAAATACACCATGAGCACCGGAGTTGACCAGCAGACCATCTGCATCGCTGAACAACTCCCCTCCATTCAAACTAGGAGGGAAGAGCAGCCCAAACAGCTGGAGAAAGCTTAAGAGGTGAGGGGCAGCAAAGAAAGTTGGTTCAATCCCTGCACATGAAACTTTTTTTTTTTTTTTAAAGAAACTGTACTAGATTAAATACAATGATAGGGAAGAAAAGAAAACCCATAAAACTAACTATCCTAACAAATGTTCCTTATCTGTTCCTCTAGTGAGCCCATCCTGCTGCATGGAGACTGGACACATTGGGGCTGATGGGAGAGACCAGCAGGGCACATCCAGTGATGCCAAGATTCTGACATGCCCAGTCTCCATGCTGCAGGAGGAGGTACACTACCCAGAGGTGGACGACTGAACTGCAGGAAAGGAAAGGAAAAAGTTCCTTTTTTTTTTTTGGAACCACAAAATAGATTGAGCACCTATCTGACCCGCAGTGATCCTGTCCTCCACGGCTCACTTTGGAACTGGCATGATGCCCCTGAACTGCAGAAGCCTTAACCGCAGCAACCTAGTCAGGGTGTCTTTCACCGCCTCTGTTTTGACACACTCTTTGTAGGGGGCCTGCCCAAAGGATGGGCCCGTGGCCTGGCCAATTCCAGTGCCTAGCCCTCACGGATGATTTCTAGGACCCACCGGTCAGACATGACTGGGCCCCAGGCAGGGAAACCTCCTGTAGCCGGCTCCCATGGACCACACCACCACCTGGACTCATCTCGCTACTTTGTGATTTCTTAGCTTCTGAGGGCGAGAAGGTGCAAAGGATCCCCCACCCCACAAGGAAGATACCTTCTCTAGACAAAATAAATGTCTCCTCCTTGGAGCCACTGGATCCTGAATAGACAAGAGAGTAAACCCTTTTGGAACCAGCCCTTAGTGGAACACCAGATCTGGTGAAAGAGAAGGGTGTTGGGGCCACTTGGCAATAGTGATCATAGCATGATCGCAATTGATTTAATAAATGGAGGGAAGATGACAAGCAATACACAGTGCTACCTTTAAACCTTCGACAAGGAACTATGCTAAAAACAGACCTGTTGTAAAGGTCAAAGGCTTTTTTTTTGTATTGCTCCATTTCCTCAGCCTCAGAGGCCCACACTGCCCCCGAACCTGGCAATACATACCCAATAGGGACATTGCCAACCTGCAGTCTGCTGTGCTGGTGGGCCTAGTGACCTGCCTAAGGCCACAAGGAGCGCCAGAGGAAAAAAAAAAAAACCACACACACCAAACGACCACCCTGGCTCCAGTCAGTGCTCCAACCACCAGGCCCCTCTTCCAGTTCATAACTGTGCTGGTGCCCATTACAGCCTCCTGGAACCTGGGCCACCAAACCAGCATCAGCCAATGTTATTACACATCAAATTTTATTTTATTTTTTTTATAATCCTAGATTCTGCGCTTTGGACAAGGCAATACAGTATCTCCAGCCTCTGTGCAAGAAACAGGCAGTATTTTAATGAAGTCCCAAATGGCCTTAGCTGAGTCCCCAACCACGGTCCACATATGAACCCCTCAGCCCTGGGGCTCCTGGGTCTAAGGTGCTTGCTTTTTTTTTTTTTTTTTTAAACTCCCAAAGAGGAAGGTAGTTAATGACAGCAGAGAAGTAGCTTCTACTCACCAATTGGGCTACTAAAACAATAAAACGCAGTATCAAAGGGCCCCAGCACCCAAGACCACTCCCAATCTTCTCCTCCTCCATCTAAAAATAGAAACTGACAGGCAAAATGGTGGCATCGCCCACAACTCACGGGCGGGAAGCATCTCCACCCCCCGGCCGTTGCCTCTGCCATTCGAGGTTTAGAGAATGAGACGCAGTCCCTCAAGGAACCCCGAGGCACTCCTCATTGCCTGCCTCCGCAGTCCCGCCTGCCCGCCTAACCTTTACTTACTAGCAACAGCCACGGTGGGAATCCTTTGCAGTTTAAACTAATAGGACCTTGGCTGCTTGCGTTTAGCTGCTCCTCACAGACTCAAATGATTCGGCAGATGCTGACTCCTTCAAATACATACTGCACTGGCCAGAGGGAAAAACCAGAAGTGCCTTCCTCCACAGCCATAACTTTAGAACAAAAAGATAAAAACAGACTAACTATGCTATACTTGGAAAACCCCTCAAGGCTCCAAAGAAGCTCTTTGCTATCCCCCGACCACAATCACAGGTCTCTTCCTGTCCTCCACGGCTCACTTTGGTCACAGCTCCTCATTGCCAACCTTCGTTGCACAAGAGCACTTTTCCATGTTGCCGAGCAACCGCCATCAACCACACAGTGCTCAGTCCCACGCCGACCAACACTCCCAGGGGGGGGGGGGCTTTCCTTATGCGGCTGAGTGTCCCGTCAGCCCCACTCACCGGCTTGTACTACAGTACTTGCAAAGAAGCCTCTCCTGTTGGCTAACCACCTCACACTTAGCCCGATTCTTCCGGCTTCTGCATTGGAATGGAGGCACTACACAGAGTTACATGCATGCCTTAATACTGCAAGCTCCTCATCCGGTAACAGGTTCAGAAGCCGCAAGAAAAGTCTGGTTGCCTGTTATTAAACTTGAGAATCAATTAGGCCTAAGAAAGAAGGAAAACAAAAGGCAAAGCCAAAGAAAAAGCTAAATTCTCCTTATCTTCTCTACAGCGAGCCCAGCACCCTTTCTCACTACCTCATCCAGCTGCTTGGAGAATGAGCTTACTGGGGCTGGAAGGAAGAGCCGGCTGCCTAAATACACTGATGTCATCAAAAGATGACATGCTCAGTCTCCAAGCTACTGGAAGTGATGCACTACTCAGAGGTGCGGGACTGGACTGGAGGGACGATAAAGAACTTATAGATGGCTACAAGAATATTTGGAGGCTATCATCACTGGCAAAGGATGTGCAATCAAATATTAGTGAAGGATGCCATTAATCCTGTCCAGGTCCTATTTTTTTTCTCAAAAATTACTATGTCTAAGTTTCACAGGCATCTCATATTTACTCACCTGTAACAGGTGTTTTCTGGGGACTGCAGGAATCAGTCCTCACATATGGGCGATGTCGGTGCCAATGAAGTCCTCGCAGATGCATCTCCCCAGCTTTCAAAGAAAGCCTTTGGGAGATGCCACCATGCATGCATGGTGCCCTTCCCGCCCAAGGGTGCCATTTTGCTCAGTCAAATGACATAATTAAAAGACAGCAAAAAGAAAATGGTAAAGAATTAACTCCAAAGGGGAGGAGGGAGGGTTGTAAGGACTGAATCCTGCTGTTACAGGTGAGTAACTACGCTTTTTCCAGGAACAAGCAGGAAGTCAGTCCTCGCATATGGGACTCCCTAGCTACAGGCTATCAAACGCCCATAGAGAAAAAAAACACAGTCTCCCTCAGGGGAAGCCGTGAGCAACAATTGAATCCACAGATAAAAAAACTGCATAGGACTTGTGTGCCCGATGAAAACCAACACTCCGGTAGCCTGAACACAGAAGGGTCGGAGGACAGGAGTTGCCTAGACCCTGAAAAGATTACAGAGCATGGCCTGGACAAAGGCGCTGTTCCGTTGGGACTCTCCCTCCCGACAATAATGAGCTGCGAAGGTATGAACTGAAGACCTGGTAGAGGCCCGGCAGATGTCCAACATCGGGACAGAGCGCAGGTTTGCCACAGAGGCCGCCATGACCCTGACACCGACATCATGTGCCATGACCTGGCCATCTAGTGTGAGCCCAGCATGCTCATAGATGAGAGCGATGCAGTCCCCCACCCAGGTGGACAGTGTTTGCTTGGTCACCGCTTCCCCCAGCTGACAAGGGTCACAGGAAACAAAAAGCTGAGAAGCTTTCCGATGGCCATGGATACGTTGAATGTAGAAAGACAGGGCCCTCTTACAGTCCAAGATGTGAAGGACGGTCTCCACCTTGCTGGAGTGATGCCTTGGGAAGAAGATGGGTAGCACCACCTCATAAGAACATAAGATATGCCATACTGGGTCAGACCAAGGTCCATCGAGCCCAGTATCCTGTTTCCAACAGTGGCCAATCTAGGTCATACGTACCTAGCAGTTTCCCCAAAAGACACAGGTTCAACAATGCTTGTACTGGGTCAAGCATTCATATCCTGGGTCCCTTCTTAATAATGGTTTATGGACCTTTCCTCCAGGAACTTCTCCAAACCTTTTTTAAACCCAGCTACACTAACAGCCTTTACTACATCCTCCGGTAACAAATTCCAGAGTTTGATTACACGTTGAGTGAAAAAATATTTTATTTTATTAGTCTTAAAAAGTTTACCCTGTAGCTTCATTGCATGTCCCCTAGTCTTTCTATATTCTGATAACGTAAACAATCGATCTACGTTTACCCGTTCCACTCTGTTCATTAATTTATAGACTTCTATCATATCTCCCCTCAGCCGTCTCTTTTCCAGGTTAAAGAGCCCTAACCTTTTTAGCCCCATCTGCACCGGGCAGAAGAACAGATTTACCCATTGCTCCATGCACCACACCAAGAATCTGTGCCATTTGAAGGCATAAGCCCTCCTGGTGGAGGTCTTATGGGGGGGGGGGGGCAGCAGGATCTCTTCCATGTCTCCAGAGAGGTTGAAAGGGGCTAAGGTTATCCTTTCAGCAGCCACACTGTCAGTGATAGGGATCCCAGGTTAGAGTTGCAGGAAAGAGCCTTCTTCCTAAGACAAGAGCCTCGGGGAACTCCCCAGAAAGATCGGAGCCTCCAGTGACAATCTGAGGAGCAGCAGGAATCACAGCTGCCTGGGCCACCATGCAGCCACCAGGATCAGCAAATGCTTTGTTGCAAAGAGCCTTGAAGAGGGTCTTGCCAATCAATAGTTTGAGTGGGAAGGCGTAAATGAGGCTTTCCAACCATGGAATGAGAAATGCATCTGCTGCTACCAGGGACAGGTGGGGCTGCTGGGAGCATAAGTGGGGCAACTGGTATTTGTCCAGGCTGGCCAAAAAGCACACCTATGAGGTCTCCCAGAGTTGGAAGAACCAGGTGGCTACTCTGGGGTCCAGCTGCCACTCGTGCAGTTAGAGGATCCTGCTCAGTTTGTCCGCCAGGGTATTGTCCTGGCCTGGTAAGTATACAGCCCGTAGGAATATTCCCTGGCAAATTTATTTATTTAACAGTTTTTCTACACCAAAGCGGTCATCTCTGTCCAAAGCGGACCAAAGCGGTCATCTCTGTCCAAAGCGGTTTACAAAGAACATAATCCCAATAGAATTGTTTTACATTAAACAAGGGGAAAGCAACTTAGAGATAAATATGGGGTTAAGTATGAGAAGGGAATGAACTATGTCCATGTAGAGGTAAACTTCATCTTACAGGGAGGGATAGATGTAGAGCTGAACCGAACAGCAATCGGGGTAGTGTGTTACAGTTCTGATTAGGTATTGTCATTGGGTCCGTAGTATTCTCTGAAAAGGTGTGTTTTGAGTAGCTTTTTTTAGTTTTGTAATGGATTTTGCTGCTCTTATGCTTTATGGTAGCGAGTTCCATATTGATGGAGAATATAGGGAGAATGCTCTGTTACTGATCTGTTGTGTGGTCTTGGTATTGAGTGGGTGAATGTTCAGGAGGTTCTGATTGGCAGTTCTTCTTGGCACTGTTGTGTGTGCTGTGGAGATTATATCGGTGAGGCAGGGAGCTGAGAGATTGTGCAGGATTTTGAAGGTGATGATGATGGTTTTGTATTTTGTCCGCTGTGTTATAGGGAGCCAATGTAGACATTTTAGGATTAGTGTTATGTGTTGCCAGGTTGCACTCACAGTTAGAATTCTGGCAGCAGTATTTTGGACTAGTTGTATTGGGAATAGTACATTCTTTGGGAGGCCTTGATAGATGATCTTTCCATAGTCAAGGAGTGGTGTGATGATGGCTTGCAGTATTTATCTGAAGTCAGTATCCTGTAGTAAGCGTCAAAGAGGCCTGAGGAATTTTAGCTTCCAGTATGCCATTTTAGCTGCATTTTTGATGTGTGAAGACATGTTGAGGCTACTGTCAATGGTTATACCTAGATACCTATAGAATTATATAGGAGCAGAGTGTCACTGCTTCACGGCAGAGGGTACAAGACCCTGTGCTCCTCTGCTTGTTCACAGAGAACATTGCCACCTTGACTGTCCGTTTGGATCAGCACAGACTGGTACCTCAGGCGGTGGCAAAATGCTCGGAAGACAGATATATTGCCCGAAGCTCCAAGAGGTTGATCTGCTGGTCACCCTCAGCTTGTGACCAGCTGCCCTGGGTGTGAAGTTCTTTGCAGTGGGCTCCCCATCCTAGCAGGAAGGCACCCGTTATGAGGTTCCTTCGAGAACTTGGAGTTTGGAAGGGCATCCCTGCTTGAAAGTGCTGCGGATTTTGCCACCAAGACACAGATTCCGTCAACTGGTGGGTCAGTGAGACTTTGTCTTGGAGTCGGCCCGTGGTCCGTGTCCACTGACCTCAAAGGAACCACTGAGCGACCCTCATGTGCAGACGCGCGTCTGAGGTGACATGGACCATGGAGGCCATATGCCCAAGCAGGCGCAGCAGAAGCCGAGCTGACACCAAAGGATGTTGCTGTACGTCTGCAGCTGGTGTCTGAGACGATCGGCCCCGTCCAGGGGAAGGAAGGCCTTTGCCTGAATGGTGTCCAGCTTTTCCCCTGTGAACTCGAGACGGCTTATCACGAATCCCAGATGTTGTAGGACGTGGATGGTGTGTGTTGTAGCTTGCTGCACCTCTGTGGCAGTGCCTCCTTTTATGAGCCAGTTGTCTACGTAAGGGAATATGAATACCCCCTGGAGACGGAGGTAGGCAGACATTTGGTTAAGACCTTGGGGGTGGACCCCAGGCCAAAAAGTAGTACTCTCTACTGGTAATGGCTGCCCCCACCATGAAGCAAAAATACTGCCCGTGTCTGGGGTGAATGAGGATGTGGGTATAGGCATCCTTCAGATCCAAGGAGCATAGCCAGTCTTCCTGCTGGAGATAAGGCAGAAATGTTCCAAGGGAAAGCATCTTGAACTTCTCCCTCACCAGGAATTTATTGAGGTTCCGCAGGTCCAGGATGGGCCTTAGGCCCCCTGTTTTTTGGCACAAGGAAATACCTGGAGTAGAACCCTTTGCCTCTGAGATGTTGGGGTACTGGTTTCACCCCCTTGTCCTCGAGAAGGCCTGTGAGTTCCTGCAATAGGAGGTCCCGGTGAAGGGGAGTCCTGGGGGGCTCTCCCGGGAAAAAGGGAAGAGGTGTCTGTGCCAGGTGGAGAAGGTAGCCTTCCTTGACCACCTGAAGTGCCCAGGAATCAGTGGTGATAGCTGGCTGCCTGTGGGCATAATGGATCAGACATATCACATCATTCAAGAAACAGCTGAAAACAATCCTATTCCGTGAGCACCTTTGATCAGAACTTCCACCCTACCCACACGATCTAATACCTAGACCCAGCAGAAATGCACATGTCTATGTCCACCCAAAATCACTAATTGTTGTCCCTGGTGATGGCCCCACCCTATAAAATACTATCCCCCCCATGTTATATGTTACACCGCTTTGACCCGGTGAAAAGCGGTATATAAATGCAGTTAAATAAATAAATAAATAAAAAAAAATAAATACCCCTGTGGGCTGCTGTCCTCCTTGGGGTACAGAGGCTATGCCCAAGAGTCAAATTCCCCCCGGGCTACGCCGGAGCCGGCACCTGGTGCTTGGAAGCCTTCTGCTTATGAGGGCTTTGCCCATGTCCCTTGGCCTGCTGAACCTTCTGGGGAGCCGGAGAGGCCTGAAAATATGGGTAGTTTTTGTAAGCAGTCCCTTTCTTTGGGTAAAAGGGCTTTTTACCCAAGCCCTTCTGTCAGGGAGGGCCAGCGGTCTTTTTGGAGAGCATGGTTCTCGTCACCAACTCGTCTCCAACTTGGCGGTCTTTTCCGTCATGGGTTTGCCAAAGATGTTCTCCCCTTGGCATGGGACACTGACCAATTATCCTGAACCCATTGCTCGAGGTCGGAAAACTGTAGCCAAGCCTGGCGTCAAGCAACAATTCCTGCCAGCGCTACTCTAGTCGCCGACTCAAAGCAGTCATAGGCTGCTCGAGTCATGAATCTGGAGTACTCACGGATGGCTTTGGCCAGGTTCTTGAACCACTGTAGGAGTTCCTCGGAGAGACCAGCTGAGAAACTAGGGAGCTCTTTCGCCAAGTCTCTCTGGTACATGCCCATGTACAGCTGGTAGGCCTGGATCCAGCTGATGAGCATCGAGCCCTGGTAGCACTTTCTGCTAAAGGCATCCAAAGTGCAGGCCTCCCTACCCGGTGGCACCAAGGAGTGCATCTTCTGGCTCTTCAGCTGATGAATGGCCGACTCCACCACATGGAGTTATGCGGCAGCGGTGCCTTCTGGAAGCCAGGGCTCCAGCGGACCTCAAACATCGCGTGGAGCCGCTTGCTCACGATAGGCACAATGCCAGTGTTTGTCCCATATGGAGCATTAGCCGTTCCAGGAAGGATGGAATGGGTACCATGAGCGATTCCCTCGGTGGGGCCTCATTTTGGAGGATTTCTGGTTCCACCGTTTGAATATCCTCCTCCGATTCCATTAGAAATGCTAGGGCCATTGACATGTCTCGATGAAGTTGAGGAATACCATGTCTTCAGGCGGGGACCTATGCCAGGGCTCAGAAGGTGGCACGTCAGAGGGGATGCTGGGGTGGTGACAGACATCCAGGGACTCCACGTCCTCTATCTCCCATTCCGAACAGTCGATCGAAGACTCGAGGGAAAGGTGGCTCGCGGGCTCCGGGCCAGAGTCCTGTCCATGTCCCTCAGAGGTTCCATGGCTGGTGCCATGTGCGCTAGCCAGTGAAGACTTGTGTTCCATAGAACAGGATCTGGATCTAGACCTTGGCCGAAGATTGACTTGGCCTCCGGGGAGATCCTCAACTTCTAAGGCCCAGTGGTCTGGGCGGAGGAACCGGTTGTGCCAGACAGCAACGCCTGCTACTGGTCTATGAAGGCAGACAGGCTGCGCGCCTGGGCTGCCATTCTGGTTTCCAGTCCAGAAGGCTCTGCAGCTATTGGTGCGGGCTCTGAGGAACTCAGGGCCAGCACCGGTTCCCCCGAAGGGGAGTCCTCAACGAGGATGGCCTTGGGCATCCGAGGCTGATCTTCAGGCAATTCCTTCTGAGCAACTTTGGTGGTCTGCTCCCGCTCCAAGCCCTCAGACGAGCGTCATGGACTGTGGGACCTGGCTCAGGGCTTATCCGACCTGCCGGAACCATCCAGGGATGACGCCTTCAAGGGTTTCTCCTTCTTCTGTTGCCTTGAGGGAGACCCCCTTTCCGAAGGTCCATGGCATCGACCAGGGTTCCACATGGGTACGACAGATGTCCGTGGCTTCAGAAGGGGCTTTGGCCTTCGGAGGCACCAGAGAATAAGGGAAGAACCTATCGTGCTGCTTCTGGTGGCTTGAGGACCTTGGTAGACATCTTTTTACAGAGACCACAGGCTATAGGGTAGTGGTCTGACCCTAGGCAGCGAAGGTAGCAGTCATGTGTATCAGTAAGGGACATGATTTTTGTACATCGATCACACTTCATAAAGCCATTGTTAGCCATGGGGGAAATAACTACCTCAGCAAGGTCGAAGACCCGCAGTGCTGCCAGTTGGCAAAAAGGCATGAAGGCGCCAAGAAGGAAAAAATGTATATAGACTTGAGACTCTATGCCAGGGCAGCGGGCTCAGGTGGCAGGAAGAGTACCAGTGCATAACCGGAGGAGAGTATGAAACTCAGGCACAAAAAAATATCAACTTTTTCTGGGGGACAGCAGACAGACGTCTGAAGGGCTCCACGGAAAAATGGAGACCAAGCAAGATGGCACCCTTGGGCATGAAGAGCACCACACGTGTGGTGGCATTTCCCAAAGGCTTTCTTTGAAAGCCGGGGAGATGCTTCTGCAAGGGCTCCGTTGGCACCAATGTAACCCATATGTGAGGGCTGACTTCCTGCTTGTTCCCAGAGAAAGGTCAGATAACAAGAATCAAAACAAGAGAAAGCATAGTTACTCCCCTGTATCAGGTGTTCTCCAGGGACAGCAGGAATCAGTCCTCACTTATGGGTGACATCGGCACCGACAGAACCAGCGCAGAGCAATTCCCCAGCTTTCAAAGAAAACCTTTGGGATTGTTGCCACACATGCGTGGTCCTCTTCTCACACAAAAGGTGCCATCTTGCTCAGTCAAGTCCCATAGCTACAGCCCTACTAAGCAGATGGCAAGGGAGGGATAAAAAGAGCAACTTTTTAGGGGAGGTGTGAGGGTAGCGAGGACTGATTCCTGCTGTCCCTGAAGAACACCTGTTACAGGTGAGTAACTATGCTTTTTCCAGGAACAAGCAGGAAGTCAGTCCTCACTTATGGGACTTCCCAGCTACAGGCTACCAAACCCATAACCCAAAAACACCTCCGCAAGGCCGTGAGCAGAAGCCAATGCCCGAAGGAGCCAGAGTCCTCGGGTCCCCAGTGCTAAGCTCTCGGTAGCCGCCGAAGAAGGGTCGGAGGACAGGAGTTGCTTATACCCTGAACAGATTACAGAATACAACCTGGCTGAAGGCACTGTCCCAGCGGGACTCCCTCTCCAGGCAGAAGTGTGATGCGAAAAAGTGTTCACTACAGACCAGTTCACAGCCGGGCAGATGCCCACCAGCGGCACGGAGCGTAGCGAAGCCACCGATGCTGCTTTGGCACAGACGCCATGCGCAGTGACTCGTCAATCCAGCGGGGCCCCAGCCTTTGCCTGGGCAAAGGCAACGCAGTCCGCCACCCAGGTGGAGAGGGTGTGCTTGGTAACTGCCAGCCCCAGGCAGTTGGGATCGTAGACGATGAAGAGCCGGTCGGACTTGTGATGATCCTGGGTGCGCTGCAGATAGAAGGTAAGAGCTCTCTTGCAGTCAAGAGTATGCAGGACCATTGATGCCCGGTTGGCATGAGGTCTCAGAAAGAAAGTCGGCAAGACTATCTCCTGATTAAGATGGAAATCCGAGACCACTTACGGAAGGAACTTGGAGTGGCAACAAAGGACCACCCTATTCCCGTAGAACCTGGTATAGGGGGCCTCTACGAGGGCCTCGAGGTTCGCTGACTTGCCACGCCGAGGTCAGCACCACCAGGAAGACCACCTTCCAGGAGAGATGTTGGCGCGAGCACGTCGCCATCGGCTCAAAAGGCGGCCGTGTCAACTGCATGAGCACGATGTTCAGGTCCCACTACGCCAGCGGCAGCAGGATGGGCGGCTTGCAAAACAAGAGGCCCCCCATGAAGCGGAAGACCAGAGGTTGGCCCGAGAAGGGTTTACCGCCAACGGGGAAATGGTTGGCCAAAATGGCACTCAGGTGAACCCTGAGTTGGATTTCGGGGCCCCCCCCCCCCCCACGAGAGGTGGAAGAGGTACTGAAGAACCCACCGGGTGGGACAGAACGGGTTGATCTTGAGCTTGGAGCAACAGGTCGAGAAGCGCCGCCACTTCAGGCGTAGGCCCACCTCGTCGAGTCCTTCCTTGATGCAAGGACGACTTCTTCAATCTCCTCCGGGAGATGTAGTGAGGCTGAAGAGACCTGTTCAGCCACCAGGCATCAGGGCTAGCAAGGCCAAGTTCGGGTGGAGCACTCGTTGTTCCTCTTGCATCTGCAGACCTGGGGCACTGCCCAGGGAAACCGGAGGCTCCACCCAGAGCCGGAGCAGAAATGGGAATCAGGGCTGTCGGGGCCATGAGGATCACCGAAGCCCGGTCCTATTGAATCTTGTGGAGGGTCCTCACAATGAGAGGAGTAGGAGGGAACACAAACAGAAACCCGGAGATCCAGTCCAGGAGGAACGCATCCGGGGCCACCCTGCTGTGGTGTGGCATCAGCCCGCAAAAACAGGGAAGCTGCATGTTCACCGGGCTGGCAAACAGGTCTATGGACAGAGTCCTCCAGTGGTGGAATAGGTGGAGAGCCACCTTTGGACTCTGGCACCACTCGTGCAGGCGAAATAGCCTGCTAAGTATGTCCACGAGGAAATTGTCCTGGCCCGGGAGGTAGACAGCACAGTGAAGGAGCAGAGGAGGACTGCCTCCTGACAAAGGAGGCGGGAGCCCGTGCCCCTTCCTTGTTTATACAGAATGTCGCAACCTTGTTGTCTGTCTGCACAAGCATCGACTTGCTTTTTAGGTGGTATTAGAAGACCTTCAGGGCCAACCTGACCACCCGGAGTTTGAGCAGGTTGATCTGCTGCAGGGATTCCTCGGGCAACCACTGCCCTTGGCTGCATAGGCTGCCACAATGGGCACCCCAGCCCAAACAGCGGAGGTGTCCGTTGTCAAGATGAGCTTGTGCTGCTGAGTCAGGCATGGCATGCCCCGAAGGAGGCTTTGGGGATTTTGCCACCATACCAGGGAACTGAACAGGCTGCGGGAGACCCAGACGGGGCCCCGGAGGCATCCCAAGGTTTGGGCCCATTGCACCCCGAGGCCCTTGTCCGGCCTTGGACCTCGGCTGCCAGGGCGCAGAGCCGATCCGCATGGATTCAAGGGAGAAAGGCGGTCACCCGGTCTGTGTCGAGAAGGGCACCAATGAACTCCAGGGTCTGCACCGGCACGAGGTGGGACTTAGAATAGTTGATCAGGAAACTGAGACGCTCGAGGAGGGGGACTGTGTGCGATGCTGAGAGGCAAGACTCCTCCGCCGATGTGCCCATGACGAGCCAGTCATCTAATTATGGGTAAACAGGTATGCCTTGCAGCCAGAGATGAGCTGTGGCCACTGACAGGCACTTCATGAAGACTTGCAGGGCAGACGCAAGCCTGAAGGGGAGCACCCTGTGCTGATAATGCTCCCCTTGCACCCTGAAACACAGGTACTGCCTGTGTTTGGGGTGGACCAAGATATGGGCGTAAGCATCCCTGAGATCCAAGGAGCATAGCCGGACGCCAAGTGATAGCATTCTGAACCTCTCCCGCACCAGAAACTTGCTCAGGTTCCTGAGATAGAGGATAGGTACAGGCCCCCCGTCCTCTTCGGAACGCGGAAATACTGGAGTAAAACCCCTGACCTTGGTGATGCGGTAGGACCCTTTTGACTGCCTGCTGGCCAAGGTGGTTGTCGACCTGTTGTTGCAAGCAAGCCTGGTGCAAGGGAAGCCGAGTAGGCTCCACTGGGGAGAAGGGAGAAGGGAAGAGGGAGTCCAGACGAAGACAATAACTGTCCCGGATCACCTGGAGGACCCAGGTGTCCGATGTAATGGCCACCCACTCGGGGGCAAAAAGGGACAGGCGTCTTCCCACAGGCTGAAGTGCTGCCAGGGGGTGAGAGGCTATGTTTTTGGCATAAAAACCCTGGAGCCGGCTGGGGTGGCACCAGCGGTTGGGTTTCAGGCCCTTTTGTTTTCCCCCGATGACCCCGAGCTCCCCCTTTTCCCTGAGCGCTGGTCATCGGCGCCGGAGTAGGCAGGTAGGGTGGGTATCCCCAGTAGGGAAACCCCTTCCTTTGGAGAAAGTCTTTTTTGCTGTGCTGCTTCTTCCGTGGAAGAGAAGAGATTTTACAAGACAGATGGGTGCAAGTCACAAACTCCATCTCGATCTCGGCTGCTTTGTCCTCCATGGACTTGCCAAACAGCTGCTCACCGAGGCAGGGGATGTCCAGGAGCTTCTCCTGGACCCACTGTTCCAGATCAGAGGACTGGAGCCACGCTTGGCGCTGAGCCCTGATGCCAGCCGAACCAGTCATAAGCGGCGCGGGAAAGGTATTTCAAGAAGTCTGCGACCGAACTCAGGAGGGTCTGGAATCTGAGGAGGTGTTCTTGCCAAAGAGCTCTGCTGTTTCTCCACAGGCCTCGGGAGCAGTCGTGAAGAAACATACCCATATACAGCTGATACGCCTGGATGTGGCACGCCAGCATGAATCCCTGGTACACCTTGCACCTAAGGGCGTCAAGGGTGTGGGATTCCCTGCTTGATGGGACCAAAGAGTGTGACTTCAGGCTCTTCTACTTCTGCATGGCCAATTCAACCACCATGGAGGTATGAGGAAGTTGAGTCTTCCGAAACCCTGGGCCCCGCTGGACCCTATACATGGCATCGAGCCTTTTGCCGACGATGGGGATCGAGGCGGGTGCTTCCCACATGCAGAGGAGCAGCCACGATAGGATGGGTGGCACAGGGAACGTATGAGACTCCCTAGGTGGAGACTCATACTGCAAAATGTCAATCTCCTCCGTCCTCGGTTCCTCCTCCGTCGACGTGGGCAGATTGAGGACCCATATCCCGCACAAATACCCCAAAAAAAGGAGGTATCCTCGGGAGGAGACTGCCTTTGCACGGAGGGTGGGAATGGGTCAGGAGGAAGGTCCCTATGGACCCACGTCTCCAGGGAGGTGTCCCCATCCGACTCCCAGCCTGAGACGTCCAAGAAGGACTCAAAGTTGGGCTGATCCCCATGTCAAGTGGCCAAGGCCCACTTGGAGCTAGAGGCACTGACCCTGGAAGACCGTGCCCCGAGGAAGGGGACAGCAAGCGAGACCGGTGCAGAGGACCCTCACAAAGCCCACGGCTCTTGGAGGTTTCCAAGGCAGTCTTCGGTACCCCTGTCAGGACACCCTCAGTCTCTAGACGTGGGCCAGCCTTGCTGGGCAGTAGCACCTGCTGGGTAGCTAGGAAGGCAGAAACGCTGTGCTCCAGGGCCAGCATATGGGCCTCCCACTCAGTAGTGGGGCCCTGCGATGCTGACATGACTGTGTCTGGCAAGGAGGAGGAGGAGATGGAGTCCTCGCCGGGACGACCCTCGGGAGACCGGGCGCCATTGTTGGGAGTCCTCCGTATCCGTACAAGGTACCTTTCGAGGCCGCTCCTTATCAGACTCTCAGGAATGCCAGGGAGGGCTGAAGGAACGAGCACAAGCTCAGTCGTACTTGTCTAGAGCCCCCGACAATGACTTCAAGGAGTGACGCCTGGGGTGCGGGGTTGCCACGGGAGATCCCGCAAACAGTGAATCGGCAGAGTGAGAAGCCACCGGGGACCCTGGGGTTGCCTTATGGAAAAGGTAAACTGAAGAGTAGCAAATCACCTGGGCCGGATGGTATACATCCAAGGGTGTTGAAAGAACTGAAATATGAGATTGCAGACCTGCTATCAGTAATCTGTGAACTATCATTAAAATCATCTCTAATACCTGAAGATTGGAGAATCGTCAATGTAACACCAATTTTTAAAAAGGGTTCCAGGGGTGATCCGGGAAACTACAGACCAGTGAGCCTGACGTCAGTACCAGGAAAAATGGTAGAAACCATCATAAAGAATAAAATTACTCAGCATGTAGATAGTCACAACCTAATGGGAAACAGCCAACATGGCTTTAGACAAGGAAGATCTTGTCTTACTAATCTGTTATGTTTTTTTGAAGGAGTGAATAAACAGGTGGACAAAGGTGAGTCGGTTGATACTGTGTATCTGGACTTTCAGAAAGCCTTTGACAAGGTCCCTCATCAGCGACTTTTGGCAAAACAAAAGAGTCATGGGATAGGAGGCAGTGTACTATTGTGGATCAGGAACTGGTTAAAAGACAGAAAGCAGAGAGTAGGGCTAAATGGCCAATTTTCCCAATGGAGAAAGGTGAATAGTGGTGTACCCCAGGGATCTGTGCTGGGCCCGCTGCTTTTTGACATATTCATAAATGACCTGGAAAGTGGAATAACGAGTGAGGTTATCAAATTTGCAGATGACACAAAACTATTTAAAGTTGTTAAAACCCAAGAGGATTGTGAAAAATTGCAAGAGGATCTTGATAAATTGGAAGACTGGGCATCAAAATGGCAGATGAAATTTAATGTGGACAAGTGCAAGGTTAAGCACCTAGGGAAGAACAACCCAAACTATGGTTACACGATGCAAGGTTCAACATTAGGAACCACCACCCAGGAAAAAGATTTAGGCGTCATTGTGGATACCATGTTAAAACCCTCGGCCCAGTGTGCAGCGGCGGCCAAGAGAGCAAATAGAATGCTAGGTATGATAAGGAAAGGAATGGAAAATAAAACAAAAGATATTATAATGCCTCTATATCGTTCCATGGTGAGACCGCACCTTGAATATTGTGTGCAATTCTGGTCGCCGTATCTTAAAAAAGATATAGCGATTTTAGAAAAGGTTCAGAGAAGAGCCACCAAAATGGTAAAGTGGATGGAAGGATACTCCTATGAAGAAAGGCTAAAAAGGTTAGGGCTCTTTAACCTGGAAAAGAGACGGCTGAGGGGAGATATGATAGAAGTCTATAAATTAATGAACGGAGTGGAACGGGTAAACGTAGATCGATTGTTTACGTTATCAGAATATAGAAAGACTAGGGGACATGCAATGAAGCTACAGGGTAAACTATTTAAGACTAATAAAAGAAAATTTTTCACTCAACGTGTAATCAAACTCTGGAATTTGTTACCGGAGGATGTAGTAAAGGCTGTTAGTGTAGCTGGGTTTAAAAAAGGTTTTGGACAAGTTCCTGGAGGAAAGGTCCATAAACCATTATTAAGAAGTGACCGAAGATATCAATACTTGACCCAGTACAAGCATTGTGGAACTTGTGTCTCTTGGGGAAACTGCTAGATGCATATGACCTAGACTGGCCACTGTTGGAAACAGAATACTGGGCTTGATGGACCTTGGTCTAACCCAGTATGGCATATCTTATGTTCTTATGTTCTTCTGCTTACGGCTTAGCAGGGCCTTGGCGGACTTTTTCTTACAAAGAGAACAGAGCTCTGGGTTGTGGTCAGCCCCCAGACACTGCAAGACAACAGTCATGGGTGTCCATGAGCGACATATTCTTGTAGCATTTCAGATTTTTTTGAAACCGGTGGCCAAGGGGGCAAAAAGAGTTCCTGCAAGGTCGAAGACTCTCATGGCTAGCGGTAGGAAAAAGGGCACAAAAAGGGCCCAAAGCGAAAAAATTAAAAGAAGGGGAAAAAAACTGAGTCCCCTAGCCCGCCGCTGAGGCAGAGGCGTAGGGGAGGACGGAAGAGGACTGGTGCAACCGGAAAGAGGCCTAAAGGCCAAAGACAAAAACACTTTTTCTGAGGGATGAGGACGTGCGTCAGAAAGGCTCCGCGGAAAAAGGGAGACTGAGCAAGATGGCACCTTTGGGCAGGAAGAGGACCACGCATGCATGGCAGCAATCCCAAAGGCTTTCTTTGAAAGCTGGGGAATTGCTCTGCGCGGGCTGCATCACTGCCGACGTCACCCATAAGTGAGGGCTGACTTCCTGCTTGTTCCTGGAGAACGAGGCTTTCAGAGCTCTCACAAGAGACCTATCTGAGTATAGAGAATACTAGGAGTTCCAAGATTCAAAACTCAGCTGCACGGCTTATCTTTCACTAGTGTCACTATGTTCATGTAAACCCTCTTCTCAAGTCACTTCACTGGCTCCCTATCAGTTTCTGCATCCAGTTCAAGCTTCTCCTACAAGCCTACAAATACATTCATTCTGTAACTCCTCACTACCTTCCCCCTCTGCTCCTTTGGCAGATCCCTTTTATCTGTGTCCTTCTCTGCCACTTCAGACTTCGCTCATTCGTTCATACTGCTCCATATGCCTGGAACAAGCTACCTGAATCTGTGTGTCAGGCTCCTGATCTAGTCCTATTCAAATCCAGGCTAAAAACTCACCTCTTTGAAGCCCACTTTTGAGTCACGATGCTCCTCACTTGTCCACTACTTATGTGTATCTTAGCAAAACTGAGGACTACAGCATGGTATGCATTTTGTCTTTGATTCCATTGTAAGCTCTGATGAGTAGGTACTGTGTCTTGTACAGTGCTGCAAACACCTTGTAGTGCTATACAAATGATTAGTAGTAGTAGAAACATAGAAACATGACGACAGAAAAAGACCACAAGGCCCATCTAGTCTGTCCTTCCATAACAACTACAACAGTCCACTTTTTACCTTTAGAGATCCTGTGTTGGTCCCATGCTTTTTTGAATTCAGTTACTGTCCTCATCTCCACCACCTCCACTGGCAGTAGCAGTAGTAGTAATATATGTGTTGAAACCCAATTAGTGGCAGCCTTCTTCAAGATTCAGTCAGTTCAAGAGATTTTAGGGCAAAGACAGGCAGTAAGATAAGAGGAAGAACCCCTGATTTACTTCTTATTTAGGACCCAGTTCCTTCAAGGTAAGTGTGTGACAGTACCCCCCCCCCCCCCTTTTCCCCTTTACAGGGGGACCTAGGACCAGGCATATTAAGACAGGATTTATGAAATCAGTGAGAAGCCAGCTTGCATGAATGTCAACACCATGTACCCATGATCTTTCTTCTGATCCGTAATCCTTCCAATGCACAAGATATTGCAGCCTGCATCTGGAACACAGGGAATCCATAATAGATTGAATTTCACATTCAGAGTTTCCATCCACCATGATGCATCCAGTGAGGGGGAGGGGCAGAGGTATTCTCCCTCTCACATAGTTGTGCGTGTGATGGTTTAATTGGGGATTCATGAAATACAATGGGGATGTGCAAGGAGGGTAGCAGTTTCAAGTATACTGAAACAGACCCTAGCACTTCTTGTGGGCCAACGTATTTAGGACCCAGTTTAGCAGACAGTAATTTGGGCTGAATATGCTTGGTGGACAGCCAAACTTTGCAATGGACCTCATTGTAAAGTAGGTTACAATGATGTTGGTCTGCTAGTTGCTTCTGTTTCTGTGTGGCTGTAAGCAGCAGAAATTGAGCAGACTGCAAAATATTCCTTATATGGTGAGCAAGTTGATCTGCTGCAGGCACTTCCATGGATGCACCACATTTCGATGGGTTCTTCTAAGGGTATGGATGCAAAGACAAAGTCAAAGGGACTATTAGAGTCAGCCAGTTAGGTTTGCATGGACTAGCTTTCTCTGCCCTGCATGCCCATTGCCAGAGATCAATCTGGATGGCCAACTGAATCAGATCATCCAGTGTGGTTAGAGGGACCACAACACAAGGATAAGCCTTCTCTAATGTCCTCCATTAATCCCATCTTGAACTGCCCCATCAAGGCCCACAAATTTCATCTAGAGTGTGGATCCCACTTTCTTAAGTTTGTAGCACATACTTCAATGAGGCATTTCCCTTAGCAAAAGCTACACAAAGTCACCTCAGTGGAGGCTTTTCTGTTCAGACTTTAACAGGCAAAGGGACTATTGGCCATGGTGTAAAGGAGTCCAAGGTGGTGACTTTGGGGCCTCCTTGTTCAAGCAGATCAAGGACCCAGGTCTGCAGATCCCCTTGTAACAGGGATCTTACGAATATCACTTTCTTTTGCTCTGCGGGATAAGAACTTTGTATCAACAAAAGACAATTTACATCTATACATGAAGGTGTGGCAAGCACTCAAGATTCTCCAAAAAGCAATCAGAAAAAGGAACCTGGTCATCCAGAGTAGCTGCTGGGTCCCGGGAGGGGGTGGGGCGGGGGGAATTGAATGGACATTGCACCAGGTACCACAGCCTATATAGTCTGACTAATGAAAAGATCCAAGCCACATTTCTCTGCATGTCAATGATGGCTTGTGCCATCGTTACTATCACTTGAGAATCAATGGTGGAAGAGAAAAAACAGTAGCTAATTTCAGAGGGTCCGGGAACAGAGTATTTCCTGGTTCCATGGCAGTCCTTAGATAATGTCACAATCAAGACCACTCCCAGGAAGCACCAGGGACCATGTGAGTGTGCCTTCACCTATAACAGCTCCCTTTCCCTTCAGGTTGAGCCCTTCAGTACTTGGGAGCAGACAGTATTTGAAGCAAAGGTGTTCCTATAGAAGTGGAATGGGCACAGGATACCAGGCAGAAGAGATAGGAGAAGTAGCAGGCATAGTACTAAATCTAAAACAGCAAGCAAAGGTAGAATCCATGAACAATCAGAGGTCTAGGGTTACGACAGAGTTTTCAAACCAGAAAGCTAGCAAAAGTCAGATACCAAGAATCTAACGGACAGCAAGGCCTTCAGGGCTCTCCATAAGAGATATATATATATATATAAAAAATATCACCACCTCATAAGGCAGAGAGAGGCAGTAGGATAAAAGCTGGAAGAGATCATGGCTCACTTCTTATTTAAGGCCCCTGTTCCTATGAGGTAAATGCATTGACAGTATGAGCTCTAAAGTAACTGACAGGCTGACTGGAAAGCGACAAAGGATAGTGGTAAATGGAGTTCACTCTGCGAAGAGGAGCATCCTGATGATGTGCCACAGTGATTGATCTTTGGCCTGGTTCTTTTCAAACATTCTGTAAGCAAAATTGCAGAAGGGCTCTCCATAAAGTTTACCTCTTTGTGGTTGATACCAAAATCTGTCACAGGGTAGGCACCCAGGTGGTTAGGATAACATGAGGAGGGATGTTGCAAAGCTTGTAGAATGTTCCGTAACTTAGCAGCTAAGTTTTTTTTTTTTACACATTAAAAGATACACACAATGTTGTGTATTTGGGCTGCAAAAACCCAGGGAAGCAGTACAGTATAGGGCATGAAGTACTTCTGTGCATGGAAGAAGAGCAGGATATGAAGGTGATCATGCCCAATGATCTTAAGGTGACCAAACAGGTAGAAAAGGCAATTGCAAGCACCAGACGGATACTTGGGTGCACAGAGTGGAATGGCCATCAGGAAAAAAGGAGTCAATAATGCCTCTATGTAAATCTCCAGTGAGACCACATTTGGAGTACTGTGCACCATTCCATAGATCATATATATCTTCAAAAGGAGCTGTCCAGAGGGCAGCTGCTAAACTTTTTAGGTATCTTAGTCAAAAAGCATATGGAGACAAACTTTGGAATAAAGGGAGGAGAGAGGAGATAGAAAACATTTAAATATTTCTGTAGTATAAGCACAAAGGAGGCAGATCTCTTTAAACTAAAGGGAAAGCACAGTTACTTACCTGTAACAGATGATCTCTGGGAACAGCAGGAATAAGTCTTCACATATGGGTACGTCGGTACCGACGGAGCCTGCGCGGGAACGCTCCCCAGCGTCCCAAAAAAGGAAAGCTTTTGGGAGCATCCCACAGCGCCTGCGCGCTGCCTTCCCGCCTTTCCTAACCGCCTCTCTCCAGTTCGAGTTTTAAGCTGAGACAAAGAGAGAGAGAGGAAAAGAAAAAGAGATAGAGAGATACAACACCTAGGGGAGGTGGGTGGGTTGTGAAGACTTATTCCTGCTGTTCCCAAAGATTACCTGTTACAGGTAAGTAACTGTGCTATCTCCAGGAACAAGCAGGAATGAGTCTTCACATATGGGGACTCCCCAGCTAGAGATGCCTGGGAGATCCCCAAGGTTGTGAGACCCTGGGAAGGGCTCTACCTCCTGCCATGGATCTCAGGCATCCAACCAGGGATGGAGGGTAGGAGTTGATTAAGCATGGAACAGGTGTTTGAGAACAGCCTGACCAAACAAGGCATCCCGGCGGGGGTCCTTGTCCAAACAGTAATGGGCTGTGAAGGTATGAACCGAGGCCCAGGTGGCCGCTCAACAGATCTGGTCGATGGACACAGAATTTAGATGAGCCATAGAGGTGGCCATGGCCCTCACATTATGAGCTGTGACATGGCCCTCCAGAGAAAGGTTCTTACTCTGGTAGGCGAAAGAAATACACTGAGCAATCCAATTGGACAGTGTCCTCTTAGAGACTGGAAGTCCCAAATGAGAGGGATCAAAAGCAACAAAGAGTTGAGAAGACTTTCTATGTTGCTGTGTCCTTTGTAAGTAAAAAGCAAGAGCCCTCTTACAATCCAGGGTATGAAGATTCCTCTCTGCACTTGATGCATGAGGACCTGGAAAAAAGACAGGTAAATACACCTCTTGGTTAAGATGAAAAGGTGAGACCACTTTAGGCATAAAGTGTGGATTGGTCCTAAGGACTACCTTATCATGATGGAACCTTGTATAAGGTGGATTAGCCACTAAGGCCTGCAGTTCACTGATGCGGCGAGCTGAGGTGACTGCAATAAGAAAGATAACCTTCCAGGAAAGAAATTTCAAGGAGGTGGTGGCTAAGGGTTCAAAGGGTGGCTTCATGAGCTGACCAAGAACCAGATGATTCAAGTCCCATGCCACTGGAGGTGGTCTAATGGGAGGTTTAGTTAAAAGGAGGCCTCTCATGAATCTTGCAATAAGAGGATGAGAGGAAACAGGTTGTCCATTGAGAGGCTTGAGAGATGCTGCAATAGCACTCAAATGGACCCTTACTGAATTCGTTTTGAGGTCTGCATGGGAAAGATGCAGGAGATACTCTAGTAAAGAACTCAAAGGTATTGCTAGAGGGTTAATACCCTTCTCAGAACACCAAATGGTAAACCTTTTCCATTTAAAAGCATAGGAACATCTAGTAGAAGGCTTTCTGGAAGCATGAAGGATATCCCTTACTTGCTGAGAAAGACGCCAATCTTGAAGGTCTAAGCCTTCAGCAACCAAGCCCTGAGATGGAGAGATTGGGGGTTTGGGTGCCACAATGTTCCCCCCCTCCTGAGACAGGAAATCTGGAGCAGACCCTAAGTCCAGGGAGGGAGTTTGAGAAAGATGCAGAAGTAGAGGGTACCACACTTGGCGTGGCCAACGTGGAGCTATGAGGATCATAGTCCCTCGATCGCTCTGAAATTTGAACAGGGTCTTGGGAATTAGGGGAATGGGTGGAAAGGCGTACAGGAAGTCTTGACCCCAATGAAGGAGGAAGGCATCCCTGGCCTGAACTCCCTGACACGGAATTCTGGAACAGAATCGGGGAAGTTTGGCATTCCACGGACTTGCAAAGAGGTCTATGTCCGGGGTTCCCAAAATTCGAAAGATTCTGACTATCTGGTCCATATGAAGGGACCATTCGTGTGGAAGCAGAACTCGACTGAGTCTGTCTGCCCAAGAGTTTTGAACTCCTGGAAGGTATACTTCCAGAAGATGAATTTGATGCTCTCTGGCAAAGGCCCACAATCTCAGAGCTTCGTTGCAAAGTGACAGAGAGCCAGTCCCTCCCTCCTTGTTCACATAGAACATGGCTACTTGGTTGTCCGTATAAATGAGGACTGTTTTGTGGCTGAGCAGGGTATGGAAGACTCAGAGCCAAGAAGATTGCTCTGAGCTCTAAGATGTTGATATGTAGGGAGGTCTCCTGTGGGGACCAAATGCCCTGGGTGGAGAGGTCTTGAAGATGAGCTCCCCAACCCTTTGGAGAGGCATCTGTTGTAAGGATTGCTTGGGGTAACAACTGTTGGAAGGGGGACTCCAGCAACAGATTTTGAGTGGACTTCCACCACTGGAGAGACCAAAAGAGGCGCCTGGAGGTTGCTATTTTGTCTGACAGACCCCCTGATGCCTGGTTCCACTGGGTGGACAAAGTCCATTGAGCTGCCCTCATGTGAAGGCGAGCATAAGGGACCACATGCACAGTGGATGCCATGTGGCCTAGCAGTTGTAACATCTCTCGAGCAGTTAGATGGGTTTTTAATTGAATATGAGAGGCTAACTGCACTAAGGGTAGGCAACGGGCCTGGGGAAGATAGGCCCTTGCAGTTGTGGTATCCAGCAAGGCCCCTATGAACTCTAGAGACTGAGTAGGGGCGAGTTGGGACTTTGGAATGTTTATCACCAGTCCCAGATACTGCAGAACACGCATTGTGCAGGCTAGGGAAGTCTGGGCCTCTGATTGGGATGAAGCTCGGATGAGCCAGTCGTCCAGATATGGGAATACGAATATTCCTAGAGTGCGTAGGAAGATAGCTATTACTGCCATGCATTTTGTGAACACTCTTGGAGCAGAGGCCAGACCAAAGGGAAGCACCCTGTATTGGTAGTGCTTTCCCTGATAAAGGAACCGAAGGAACCTTCTGTGTGCTGGATGGATGAGTATATGGGTATACGCATCCTTGAGATCTAGAGAACAAAGCCAATCCTGACTCTGAAGGAATGGAAGGAGAGTACCTAGAGAAATCTTGAATTTCTCCTTGCATAGGAATTTGTTCAATTCTCTGAGATCTAATATGGGTCTGTAACCCCCTGTTTTCTTTGGAATTAGAAAGTAGGGGGAGTAGAACCCTGAGCCCTGTTGAAGAAGAGGTACTTCTTCTATTGCCCCTTGGGCAAGAAGGGTAGAAATCTCTTGACCCAGAAGGTCGAGGAGAGATGTTGGAGAATTGAACTGTCTCACCATGGTGTAAGGAGGAGGGTTTGAGAAATGAAGTTTGTACCCTTCCCTTATGATAGAAAGGGTCCACTGCTCTGCTGTGATTTGCTCCCATCTGGGAGCAAAGTGAGCTAACCTTCCTGGAATGGTGAGAGGCTCTGGTTCTTTTAGAGCCAGAAAGGCTAAGTTCTCTAGCTGCAAGTCAAAGGCCCTGAGGAGGCTGAGGCTGTTGGGCTACAGTAGGCCTTGCAGCCTTAGGCTTGGACTGTTTAGGTTGTTGACGCTTTGCAGCAAAACGACCTGCAGAAGATGTCTGCTGACCCTAAACAGGATAATATCTTCCCTTCTTGGGAAAATATGCCTTCTTGAACAATCTCTTCTGGACAGGATTAGAGGTAGACTTTGAAAGCCTATCCAAAGCAGAATTTTCTGCATCCATTTGAGTGGCCTTTGCTTGCCAATCTTTGCCAAACAGGTTTTCACCTGTACAAGGAAGATTTCCTAATCCATCTTGGACCCAGGGTTCCAAATCAGAAGCTTGTAACCAAGCAATTCTGCGTGCACCTATGGCAATGGCCGAGGCTCTGCTGGCCCCCTCAAAAGAGTCAAAGGCTGCACGGTTAGAAAATTTGGAAACATCCTGGGCATGCTTAAGCCAGGTAAGAAAGTCTTCCCTTTAATCTTCTGGAAGAAAAGGGAGGAAAGTTTGCAGATGATCTGTAACTTCCTTCAGAAACATCTCCATATAGAGAGACTATAGGAGTTGATTCTGGCAACAAGCATACTGGCCTGGACAATTTTCCTGCCAAAAGCATCTAAGGTTCTACATTCTCTTCCTGGAGGAGCAGATGAGTGCCTCTTTGCACTCTTTAACTTTTTCATAGCAGACTCCACCACAATAGAATGGTGAGGAAGCTGAGTTTTATGAAATCCAGGACAAGGAGGGACACGATACATGGTATCCAACCTACGAGAATGAGAAGAGATGGTGAGAGGAGTCTCCCATATGCCTATCATGTGGTCATAAAGGATCTCATGAACTGGCAAAGTGGCTGCCTCTTTAGGAGCCTTGGGATATTGCAACATATCCAATTTTTTGGCTCTAGGCTCTGTCTCAGGGGCTACTGAGATAGAAAGACCCTTGGCCACTTCCCTTATGAAGTCTTGAAAAGACAAGTCTTCTGGAGTGGACATTCTTCTTTTTGGAGAAGGCGGCTCCTGAGGAAGGAGTACCGATGCTTCGACAGAGGCCTCCGATGCATCAGAGTCTTCGGAGGAATCGAAGTATCACCTGTCTGGATGCTCCTGTAAAGCCCGATACGCATACCGGGTGGTATCGACATCGGGAGTCATCGGTACCGATAGGCATCATCGGACAGGGTACCGCTGCAGTCGACACCGAAGCCGATGTCGATGTTGATGCAACCGGTACCGGCACCGTAACCGATATCAGAGCTGGTGTCGGAGCCGGTACCGACAACGAAGCTTGTTGCGGTACCAGCGGCGTCGCAGCTTGTATGAATGCCGTAATGGCACGCTGCATGGTCAGAACATTCTGATCCATCGACGCCATGAATGTCTGGAGGTCGGTACCGGCAGATTCCACCAGTACCCCAGAACATTGCAACAGGTGATCGGTCGAGGCCGTGCCATCGATGTCAACCTGTGACCCCATAGGAGGAGCTTTGGAAGCCGGAGCTTCCCGCCGGGGTACTTTTGCCGGTGCAGGATCCTCGAGGGTAAGCCCGGAGGCATCTCGATGCTTGGAGGGAGATCTACCCTTCGAGGACCGGCTGGACTTATGTTTGGTTACCTGAGATCCATAGGAGGAAAAAGCAGCCCTGGAAGACGTTGATGCCACCAAAGCTGCATCAGAGGGAAACAGTGTACTGAGCTTGGCTGCTCTGTTCTGTAAACCTCTTTACCAAAGAAATAAAATAAAATAAAGAACTTCTTCAGCGGTGACAGGAACACGACCTGCTGGCTCCGCGGAAAAGAAAAACTGGAGAGAGGCGGTTAGGAAAGGCGGGAAGGCCACGCGCAGGTGCTGTGGGATGCTCCCAAAAGCTTTCCTTTTTTGGGACGCTGGGGAGCGTTCCCGCGCAGGCTCCGTCGGTACCGACGTACCCATATGTGAAGACTCATTCCTGCTTGTTCCTGGAGATGCTTTGGATCATTGGATGAAGGTAAAAGGGCAGACTCAGAAGTAATTAAATAAATATTTCTTTACAATGATAAGATACATGGAATAGTCTCCCAGAAGACTTGGTGGAAAAGAACTGTATCTGAATTCAAGAAGGTATGGAACAAGTACAGATGACCTCTAAGGAAGATGAAGGGATTGTCAAGCTTAATAGTTGACATGGATGGAAAGACTAAATAAGCTATATAGTCTTCATCTGTCATCTTATGTTTTTATGAAGGAGACAACAGCCCCATTCCCTGAGGAAACAACTGTGAAAAGCATCTCCTCAGGTTCCTTCAAGCCTCCCAAGAGATAGAGAAAATAACCTTGCAACACTGAGCTAATAGAGATGACCCTGAGAGCAGTGCAAACTGGGAGAGATGCATATGGATCTTGCTCAAGATACTATATACTCAGGTCCACTGCCTGGAGCCCAAGATCTGCAAAAAGGACAATGGTATAGACAGATGTGCAAATGGAAGACCTGGACACAGGGAACAAGACCTTGAGTCTATGACAGTCAAAGCCATGACAAGGAGAGGACTTCCCTATATTCCCAAGGCCTGAAGTACTAAATTGCACTTTAAGAAAATTTTATCAGCCAGCCTAGGAGTTTGAAACCTGCAGAACCCTAACTGCATCAGAATGATTCCCCTGCTCTGACACAGCTCTGAATAGCTATATGTCTGAATAAAGGAAAACATAGATCCCTTCCCTATGTAGGGGAGCCTTTACTACCCTTTGCCCAACAGATATTCAAGGTCACTGTTAACATAAAGGAAGAACCGGAAGCTGTCAGCAAGGAATCCAGGATAATTTATCTCAGAAATATGTGGTTGCATCACATGCAGAAGATAGAGGGGATGCCCCTCTGTATGCATGCAGAGAACTACCCAAGAGGTGGTCTGCCTTTCTACATGGGAAGCCCAAGAATGGACGGACTCTTGGCCTTTTTTTGGGACACTTGAAATAAAACAGTACTACACTCCAATCTCTCTTCAAAGAAGATAAAGGAGCCCAAAATAGGTGGCTGACTGAACCAGCCTAACACCATTGCCCCTGAGGCCTATAAGGAAGGTAACAGGGAAGTCCCCCTGAGTGGTATCCAACCACTCAGTGAGAAAACGCAAAGGACTGCCATGAAGGAACACACCAAGAACACAATAGCCCATGACAGGGAGGAATCGACCCCAACCAAATCAACTGTTCTGGAGTACCCCCTCATGAGGAAAGAAAAGGAGCTATCTGAGCAGTATTGCTTGTACGCTCTGAAATGGCCCACTACTTGTATTTGGGAAGGGACTTCTGATCCTGGCCAGCCTCATAGCTTTGGTCCGTAAACTTCCAGGACTTAAAAGTAAAAAATATGCAGTGCTGAGAATGCAAAGACCCAAATTATGTTAGGGAGCTCCCAAGAAACATAGCCATAAAGTTTTGTTACTCATCTGTAACAGGTGATCTCTGGAAACAGCAGGAATTAGGCTTCACATATGGGTGACGTTGGTACCAGTGGAGCCTGCAAAGGAACGCTCCCCAGCATCCAATAGCAAAGCCTTTGGGAGGAGTCCACTGCACATCTCCCTTCCCAACTCCTCTCCTCAGTTGAGTTTGTAGTTGAGCGATACAGGAAAAAATAAAAATACCCTACAACTCCTAGGTAGGAGGGTGGGTTGTGAAGACTGATTCCTGCTGTTCCCGGAGATCATCTGTTACAGGTGAGTAACAACCAATGTTCCCTCTAATTTTCTGTAGGCTGTGTGCGCATAAAATATCAGCTGTGCAGCTTTTGAAGGAAGGCTAAATTTTTGTGCGTCACATAATGACACTCTGAGTTCTATACTTCAAAATTTGACTACACGTCAGAATACAGTATGTACACCACATTGATTGCACTAGATAATATTGTAGAACTTGTGAAAACCATAAATACACAACAATTTTTAAATTTTAAGATGTCTGTGTTGTTTTCTATCAGAATCAGAACTGTAATTTTCATGCGCTCTGTTATAAAGCACAGTTACTTACCTGTAACAGGTGATCTCTGGGAACAGCAGGAATTAGTCCTCACATATGGGTACGTCGGTACCGACGGAGCCTGCGCGGGAAAGCTCCCCAGCTTCCTAGAATGGAAGCTTTTGGGACCTCCCACTGCACATGCGCACTGCCTTCCCGCCTTCCTGAACAGCTCTCCTCAGTTTCGAGTTTATAGCTGAGTCAATAGAGAGAGGACAGGAAGATAGATAGATAAAAGATACAACTCCTAGGGGAGGTGGGTGGGTTGTGAGAACTAATTCCTGCTGTTCCCAGAGATCACCTGTTACAGGTAAGTAACTGTGCTATCTCCAGGAACAAGCAGGAATAAGTCCTCACATATGGGGACTCCCTAGCTTAGATGCGTGGGATCCCCTGTCAAGGTTCGCCATCTTCGTATGGATCTCAGGCATCCATCCTGGGAAGGTGGGCAGGAGTTGTCTAAGAATGGAACAGGTGTTTGAGGACAGCCTGGCCAAACAAGGCATCCCGGCGGGAGTCTTTGTCCAAACAGTAATGGGCTGTGAAGGTATGAACCGAGGCCCAGGTAGCGGCTCGACAGATCTGATCAATGGAAACAGAGTGCAGATGAGCCATAGAAGTTGCCATGGCTCTCACATTGTGAGCTGTGACATGGCCTTCCAGAGAAATGTTTTTACTCTGGTAAGCAAAGGAAATACACTGAGCAATCCAATTGGAAAGTGTACGCTTGGAGACTGGAAGTCCCAAATGTGAAGGATCAAAAGCCACGAAAAGTTGAGAAGACTTTCGATGTGGCTGAGTCCTATTAAGGTAAAAGGCTAGAGCTCTTTTACAATCCAGAGTATGAAGGTTCCTCTCTGCACTGGAGGCATGAGGAGCCGGAAAAATACAGGTAGATATACCTCTTGATTAAGATGAAAAGGCGAGACCACTTTAGGCATAAAGTGGGGATTCGTCCTAAGGACCACCTTGTCATGATGAAATCTTGTATAAGGTGGATTAGCCACTAGAGCCTGCAGTTCGCTGATGCGACGAGCGGAAGTGACTGCAATTAGGAATAATACCTTCCAGGAAAGAAATTTCAAGGAGGTAGAAAATAACGGCTCAAAAGGTGGCTTCATAAGCTGACCAAGCACTAGATTCAAATCCCATGCGACCGGGGGGGGTCTGATGGGAGGTTTAGTGAGGGTCAGGCCTCTCATGAATCTTGCAACAAGAGGATGAGAGGAGATAGGTTGTCCATTTACAGGTTTCAGGGATGCTGAAATAGCACTTAAATGGACTCTTACAGAATTCGTCTTAAGGCCTGCATTGGAAAGATGCAGGAGATAGTCTAAGAGGGAATTCAAAGGAAGTGCCAGAGGGTCAAGGCCCTGCTGAGCACACCAAATGGAAAAACGTTTCCATTTGAAAGCATAAGACCGCCTCGTGGAAGGTTTCCTAGAGGCATGAAGGATATCTTTCACAGGTTGAGAAAGATTAAAGTCTTGAAGACTTAAGCCTTCAGTAACCAAGCTCGGAGATGTAGGGATTTGGGGTTTGGGTGCCACAAAGTCCCGTCCTCCTGAGACAGAAGGTCTGGTGCAGCTCCTAAGTCCAGGGAGGATCCCTGGGAGAGCTGTAGAAGCAGAGGGAACCACACTTGGCGTGGCCAGCGTGGAGCTATGAGGATCATAGAGCCGTGATCTCTCTGGAGGTTGAAACAGAGTCTTGGGAATCAGTGGAATGGGTGGAAAGGCATATAGGAACGCCTGACCCCAATGGAGGAGAAAGGCGTCCGTGGCCTGAGCTTCCTGACATGGAGTCCTGGAACAGAACCGGGGAAGTTTGGCATTCCACGGACTTGCAAAGAGGTCTATGTCCGGGGTCCCCCATTCCTGAAAGATTCTGGTTATCTGGTCCACGTGTAGGGACCACTCGTGTGGCAGCAGAACTCGACTGAGCCTGTCTGCTCGAGAGTTTTGAACTCCTGGAAGGTACACTGCTAGCAGATGAAGTTGGTGCTCTCTGGCGAAGGCCCATAATCTGAGAGCTTCGTTGCAAAGCGACAGAGAGCCCGTTCCTCCTTGTTTGTTTATGTAAAACATGGCCACCTGATTGTCTGTCTGAACCAGGACAGTCAGGTTGGCAAGGAGGGTATGGAAGACCTTGAGGGCAAGGTAAATTGCTCGCAATTCCAGGAGGTTGATATGAAGGGTGGCCTCCTGTGGAGACCAAGTGCCCTGAGTGGAGAGAGTTAGCAGATGGGCTCCCCACCCCAATTGGGAGGCATCTGTTGTGAGGGTTGCTTGGGGTAGCAAGGGCTGAAAGGGAGCCCCCAACAACAGATTCTTGGTGGATATCCACCAATGGAGGGACCAAGACAGACGGTTTGAGGTTTGTATTTGGTCTGAGAGTGCTCCCGACGCCTGAGTCCACTGGGTGGCCAGGGTCCATTGAGCTGCTCTCATATGAAGACGAGCATAGGGCACCACATGTACTGTGGAGGCCATATGGCCCAGGAGGCGTAGCATTTCCCTGGCTGTCAAGTGAGTACTGGACTGGGCTTGGGAGGCCAAGCTCAGCAGACGCTGACCCCGAACCAGTGGAAGGTAGGCTCTTGCAGTGGTGGTGTCCAACCGGGCCCCTATGAATTCTAGAGACTGAGTAGGGCTGAGTTGAGACTTGGGAAGGTTTACCACCAGTCCCAGATACTGCAGAAGGTTCCTTGTGCGGTCTAGGGAAATCTGGGCCTGCGACTGAGTTGGAGCTCGAATGAGCCAGTCGTCCAGATATGGGAATACAAAAATCCCCATGCTTCTGAGAAATGCGGCTACGACTGCCATGCATTTGGTAAAGACTCTTGGGGCAGAGGCGAGACCGAAGGGAAGTACTCTGTATTGGTAATGACTTCCCCTGAACAGAAAGCGAAGATATTTTCTGTGGGAGGGATGGATGAGTAGATGTGTATACGCATCCTGCAGGTCTAGAGAACAAAGCCAGTCCTGACTCTGAAGGTATGGAAGGAGAATGCCCAAAGAGAGCATTTTGAATTTCTCCTTGTACAGAAATTTGTTCAATTCTCTCAGATCTAGGATTGGTCTGAATCCCCCTGTCTTCTTTGGAATGAGAAAATAGGGGGAGTAGAAACCTGACCCCTGTTGATGAAGAGGAACCTCTTCTATGGCCCCTTGGGCAAGCAGAGAAGAGATCTCCTGATCCAACAGGGCTAGGAGAGGAGATGGAGAATTGAAGGGTCTCACCATGTGATGAGGAGGAAGGCTGGAGAAATGAAGTTTGTAACCCTCTCGGATGATAGAGAGGGTCCATTGCTCTGTTGTGATCTGTTCCCATCTGGGAGCAAAGTGAGCTAACCTTCCAGGTATGGTGAGAGGTTCTGGTTGGTCCAGAACCAGGAATGGCAAGTTCTCTAGGGGCAAGTCAAAACCCCTGAGGGGGTGGAGCCTGTTGAGCTGCAGTAGCTGCTGCAGGCTTTGCTCTTGCTTGTTTCGTTTGCTGACGTTTAGCCGCAAAACGAGGTTGAGAAGATTGCTGGCCAGTATTGGAAGCATATCTGGCCTTCTTATAATAAGGCCTCTTGAAAGACTTCTTCTTAGTGGGAGTAGAAGTGGACTTAGAAAGTCTCTCTAAGGTGGCATTTTCAGCGTCCATTTGAGTGGCCTTAACCTGCCACTCTGCACCGAATAAGTTCTCACCTGTACAGGGCAGATTCCGTAAGCCATCTAGAACCCAGGGTTCCAGATCAGAAGCCTGGAGCCAGGCCAGACGTCTGGCTGCGATAGCAATGCCAGAAGCTCTGCTGGCTCCTTCGAAGGAATCAAAGGCAGCTCTGTTGGAGAACTTAGAAACATCTAAAAGTTGTTTCACAACAGAAAGGAAGTCCTCCTGTTTATCCTCAGGGATAAGGGAGGCAAAATGCCGTACTTTCTTGGCAAGTTCCCCTAGGAACATGCCCATATAGAGGCTGTAGGAATTAATCCTGGCTATAAGCATACTAGCCTGGAAGATTTTCCTACCAAAAGAGTCTAGTGTCTTACATTCCCTTCCTGGAGGTGTAGAAGAGTGCCTTTTAGTACTCTTGATCTTTTTCATTGCAGACTTTACCACAATGGAGTGGTGAGGCAATTGAGTTTTCTGAAAACCAGGAGAAGGAGGGACCCGATACATGGTGTCCAACCTACGGGAATAAGGAGACAGAGTTAAAGGGTTCTCCCAGAAATCCATCAATTGTTCCTGAAGGATTTCATGGATAGGCAGAGTAACTGCTTCTTTAGGAGACTTAGAGTATCCTAAAATATCCAATCTTTTTGACCTTGGTTCCCTTTCAGAGGAGGTAGTGATAGAAAGGCCTTTAGCCATTTCTAAAATAAAGTCCTGAAAGGACAAATCCTCTGGAGGAGACATTCTCCTTTTTGGAGAAGAAGGTTCCTCAGGAAGGTCAAGGGAGAGCTCTGCAGACTCATCAGAGGAGACAAAATCCTCAGAGGAATCGGTGTATTCTCTAGTTTCCTCCAACGCACGATACGCATACCGATCGGTATCGACATCGGGCGTACCGGGTATGGAAGCGGTATGGAGCGAAAGCCCATACGGTACCGATTTGCGTTTAGAAGAGGAAGGCCTGGGTTCCGGCATGGCGGACGATACCGGAACCGGGCCCGGAACCGCTGGAAGCGGTACCGATGGCGTTGCAGCTTTAATGAAAGCCATGACGGCCTGCTGCATGGATTGGACAGTATTGCCCATAGACGCCACGGCTGCCTGGATGTCGGTACCGGTATGGGCCGGTACCCCAGAGCAGTCCAACAGGTGATCTGTCGAGGCCGTGCCATCGATGTCAACCTGTAGCCCCTGTATTGGCGTTTTGGAAGGTAGGGCTTCCCGCCGGGGCTGTTTGGCTGGGGCAGGGTCCTCAAAACTAAGAGCCTCTCGATGCTTTGAAGGAGATTTGCTCTTTGAGGACTTGCCCACAGAAGGTTTGGTTACCTGAGATCCATCCGGGGATGATGACCTGGATGACTGTGATGTTGGATTCTCTGAAGCAAACAGCACATGGAATTTGTTGGCCCGGTTCTGCAGCCCACGCTTAGACATTTGGGAGCAGGAAGGGCAGTCCGGAATGGAGTGGTCAGGCCCCAAACATTTAAGACACCATTCATGGGTGTCTGTGACTGATATTACAGCAGTACACTTGGTACACTTCTTAAATCCAGGGGCTGGCTTCTCCATGTGGAGAATTAAAGTAGGCCTGAAGGCCTAACTGAAGTGACCAAGTGCTGTAAAAATAATAAAAGAAAATTATTTTTTTAGTATGAAAAAGGAAGACCGGAGATACCGGTTTCGGTTTGTGATGGAAGTTTCGCGGTCTATAGAAACAAAACAAAAAACTAAAATTTCGTCCGAGGTGTCAGGATACACGTGCTGCTGGCTCCGCGGAAAAAGAGAAACTGAGGAGAGCTGTTCAGGAAGGCGGGAAGGCAGTGCGCATGTGCAGTGGGAGGTCCCAAAAGCTTCCATTCTAGGAAGCTGGGGAGCTTTCCCGCGCAGGCTCCGTCGGTACCGACGTACCCATATGTGAGGACTTATTCCTGCTTGTTCCTGGAGATAGTATGTGCGCTCGCTCGGCGAGGTGTGCGCGCCCGCACATGCGCACAGCTTAGAGGGAACAGTGGTAACAACGTTATCTCCAGGAACAAGCAGGAATCTAGTCTTCAAATATGGTACTTACTAGCTCCCAGGTACCAGACCAGTATGGGGAAGAACAGTGTGATCCATGAGGCTAAAGGATAGAGCCGAAGAGTGCGGACACAATGTGGCCTAGCGGACTCGATTCCAGCCTGCTATACCACCTCTAATGGAAGTCTGGTCTCTTGCAAAAAGTCCAGGATGTAGGGTAGGAGTTGAAAAATTAAGTCCCGAAAAGGTGCTGGAGTACAGCTTGGCCAAAGATAGCATCTCGACGGGAGTCCTTGTCCAGACAATATGCAACGAACATATGAATGGAGGACCAGGTAGCTGCTTGACAGATTTCATCAATAGCTACTGAATGGGAGGTTGGCAACAGAGGTTGTCATGGCACACACATTATGAGCAGTGGCGTGACCCTCCAGGGACAGTCCCGCTTGTGCATAAGCAAAAGCGATCCAGTCTGCTATCCATCTGGATAAAATGCGTTTTGTTAATGGTAGACCAAAGTGACTCGGATCAAAGGAAATGAAAAATTGAGAGGATTTTCTGTGAACTTGAATTCTATTTAAGCAGTAAGCCAATGTTCGCTTGCAGGCCGCATCGTCAGAACTTTTTTTTACAATGGAAAAAAGTCAATAAAAAAGTCAACATAATAAGAACATAGTGCTGACTCATAGTGCCCAGAGGGGGGAGTTTACCTTGTGTTTATTTTTATTTATTTTTATATACCGCGCTATTTAAAATCAGTGCGGTTTACATAGGAGCAAAGACAGTCCCTGCTCATCACAGCTCAGAATCTAATCAAGACAACCATAGAGGGTGAGAACATTGGCAAAACAGGGGTAAGACAGGGTAGCACAGGGTAAGAAGAGGGTGAAAACAGGGTACATGTTATATTACAGGCCAAACTGGGTACTTGTTATATTATGGGCCAATTAATACAGGGTACATGTTATATTACAGGCAAACTGGGTAATGCAAGTAATGTGATAGCAGTGTGATGGCAGTAGCAGGGTAGATGCTTACTTTGTTGAGGTGGAACCAGGGTCATTCTGTTGAGCTCTGCGAAGCATCTGCGAGGGCGACAGCCGCCTCGCCGTGCCAAAGGGCCCTCAGGCGCGGGCACGCCTGCCGGCTGTGGCTTTTAAAGTCCTTTCTGGCTCTGGAGGTGCCCCGATTGGGCCTTGGTGGTGGGAGCGGGAGGGGTGAGCAGCTCCTGCCTCCACCCCCGACGCCCGATCAGCCGTATGGCGAGTGTGCCGAGAGGCCTATGTTCCCGCCGGCTGCAGCTTTTAAAGTCTTTTCTGGCTCTTAAGAGTCACCCACCGGATGTCTCACGTCTCCACCGGATGGATCAGCTTCCCGCTTGGGCCATGTGGAACGCAGGACCCCTCAAATTTTGTTTTTATCATCCCAAAATGCGTCACGGGCCACACAAAATTCTCTCGCGGGCCGCGTGTTTGAGACCCCTGGTCTAAGGTGTGTAGCGCTGCCTCCACTCAAGACGTGTGTGGTCTCAAGAAGATCGGTAGGATTACCGACTGGTTGAGATGGAAGGAGACCACCTTCAGAAGAAAGTGTGGATGGGTACGGAGGACCGCCTTATCATGATGGGACCTGGTATAAGGTGGACCCGCTACGAGCACCTGCAGTTCACCGATGTGGCGAGCTGTGATGGCTATGAGGAAATTAATCTTCCAAGAGAGGATCTTCAGAGAAGTGATCGCTAAAGGCTCAAAGGGAGGTTTTAGAAGTTGAGCTAAAACCACTTTGAGGTCCAGGCCACTGGAGAAGGCTTAATGGGTGGCTTGGACAGCAGGAGACCCCGCATGAAGCATGCTACTAAGGGGTCCGAGATAGGCCGCAATGGCACTGAGAAACTCTGACTGAGTTAGTCAACACCTGCAAAGAACAAGTGGAGGAGATATTTTAGAAGGGATTCCACCGGGCAGGCAAAGGTGTTTATCACTGCTTGACCCAATACATGCATTGAGGAACCCGTGTCTTTTGGGGAGACTACTAGGTACTTATGACCTAGATTGGCCACTGCTGGAAACAGGATACTGGGCTTGGTGGACCTTGGTCTGACCCAGTATGGCATATCTTATGTTCTTATGACCTTTGGGGAGCACTAGAGGGCAAACCTTTGCCATTTAAAGGAATACGATCGCCTAGAGGACTGCTTGCATGATGCAAGCAGGATATTCTTGACCTCCCTTGGTGGGTCGAGGTGAGCAATAACTATCCCCTCAGGAGCCAGCCATGAAGATTGGGATGGAGAAGCGTCCCTTGTCCCTGGGAGAGGAGGTTGGGTGCACATCCAAGGCTGAGGAGTTGTGACTGCGCTAGGGGAAAGAGCAGAGGGAACCATGGTTGATGGGGCCAAAAAAGGACTGAGGATCATGGAATCCTTGTCAGCCTGTAGCTTGAAGAGTGTCTTTGATATCAAGGGAATGGGTGGAAATGCATAGTCCTTTCCTCAATGGAGAAGGAAGGCGTCCAGAACCTATCAGTGCAGGGACAGAAGTCATGAGCAGAACTGTGAAAGCTGTGTGTTCTGTTGAGGGGCGAAGAGATCTATGAGTGGGGTTCCCCATGTTCTGAAGATCCAAGCAGCCGTTTTTTGATGTAGGGTCCACTCATGTGAATAAAGGATACGGCAGTGTCTGTCCGCAAGGACAGAATTCAACCGGAAGGTGCACCTCTGAGGTGAATGCAGTGTGCAATGGCAAAAAACTAGAGGCAAGGCACCTCATGACAAAGGGGATAGGAACCCGCCCTTGCTCTATCCCTCCCCCCCCCCCCCCGTTTGTTCACACAGAACATGGCCACCTGGTTGGTTGTTCTGACTAATACCTGTTGTCCTAAAGGTTGGGGTTGAAAAACCCAAAGGCTCCAGGAGATTTATCTGCACTGCAGACTCCTGCGGTATCCACAGATCCTGTGTGGTCAGGTCGTTCAGATGTGCTCCCCAAACCAATTTGGAGGCATCTGTCGTTAGGGTGCATTGAGGTGGAGGCATCTGAAAAGATGGCCCACCAAGTAGGTTCTGTGGGGACCACCACCAGGGACAAGACCTGACCAGTTGAGGGGTGATGAGTTTCTCTCTCTCTGAGATGCCCCTTGGCTTGGGTCCACTGAAAAGATAGAGTCCATTAGGCTTGTTGCATGTGTAGGCGAAAATAGGGGAATACATGAACCGTCAAAGCCATGAGTCCTAAGAGGCAAAGCATCTGTCAAGCTATTACCAGCCTTTGTTGCTGTATGTGTTTTACGAGCTCGATAAGGCAGACAGAACCATCCTGCAGAAGAAAAGCTCAGGCCTGCTGAGTGTCCAAAAGTGCTCCGATGAACTCGAGCCTTTGGGTTAGAATGAGGTGCGACTTTGGGACATTTAGGGTAAATCCTAGATGTTGGAGCACACTAATGGTGCGATGCTGCGAGAGTTAACTATAGAGTAGAGTCTCCCCTGATTAACCAGTCATCTAAGTAAGGGAAGACGAAGATTCCCAAAGTGCAGAGATAGTATCTTCTCAAAATGCATGGCAGTGCTGAGGATGGATCAGCAAGTGCGTGTAGGCCTCCTTTAAGTCTACAGAACATAGCCAATCATTCCTCTGGAGATATGGAAGAAGAGTTCCTAAAGAAATCATTTTGAATTTTTCCTCAGACCAGGAATTTGTTTAGGTCCCTGTGGTCCAGGATGGGCCTGTATCCTTCTATTTTCTTTGGAATTAGAAAATATGGGGAATAGAAGTCCATCCCCTCTTGAGGGGAGGAACTCTTTCTATGGTGCCCTGAGATAGCAGGGCGGACAACTCTTCATTCAAGAGTGTGCTTTGAAGGGAGTTTGTGGGATAGTCCCCTGTGAAGCCGGTGGGGGGTAAGTCTTGGAAGAGAAGTGGATACCCCCCCCCCCCGGACAATGTTTACACAGTCCACTATTATGACGTGATGAGGTGCCACCTGTGGGCATAAGAACAGAGTCTGCCTGCTATGTTCAGGGATTGGGACCTTGCAGAGGCAGAGTGGTAATGCTCTTTAGGAAGCAGCCAAAAACTAGGTGTAGACAGTGCCTGCCCCACTGGCTGGGGCTTAGGAGCCTTGGGCTTCTTTGGTTGGCGAAGGCCCTGCTGGCGCGGCTGTTACTGCTGAGGTTGGTAAGCAGCTGCAGGTGTATAAAAAGGATATCATCTCTTCTTTTTAAGAGTACAAAGGCTTCTTTGGCAAAACCTTCCTTTTGGAGGGATCAGCCATCTTCCTGGAGAGGAGGAGTTTAGGGGTGAGATCATCTGTCTCAATTTCACCTGCCTTCTCTCGCCAACCTTTCCCAAAAACATTCTCTCCAGTACATGGGATATTAATCAACTTGTCTTGGACCCACTGTTCAAGATCTGAGGCCTGTAACCAGGCCATCCTTCAAGCCCTAATGCAGACTGCTGAAACTCTGTTGGTTGATTCCAAAGCATCAAAAGATGCCCTGGTGAGAAACTTGGAGGTATTTTCACCTTATTTGATAAGGGCTTGGAAGGCACTCCTCTCATCAGAAAGCATGGGGCAAATATCTCCAGATCTCTGGTAACATCCTGAAGAACATGCCCATGTTTAGCATGTAGGAAATAATCCTTGAGGTCAGCATGCATGCCTGAAAACATCAACACCCAAAAGCATCAAGTATTCTCAAGTCCCTACCTGGAGGAATGGAAAAGTGATTTTTTGAACTCTTTATTCGGCACATGTCCGATTCCACCACCATTGAGTGGTGGGGAAGTTGAGGCTTTTGAAAGCTGGGACTGTCTGGAACTCGGTACATGGTATTGAGTCTTTTACTGATAGGCGGAACCATGAGGGGAGCCTCCCACATGTGGAGCATGAGAACCTGTAAGATGTGATGCACCGGTAAGGTGGCTACTTCTTTAGGCATAGGAGGGTATTGGAGGATCTTGAGTTCCTCTACCAATGGTTCCTTCTCCGAGGCTAGGGTGATTTGCAGCCCTGCTGCCATGTCTCGGATGAACTCTTGGAAAGACATGTCCTCTAGTGGAGACCGGCGCAACTCTTGAGGGGACAGGTCCGAAGAAATGTCTGGAAGATCTTGGGAATTGTGAGAGTCCCCGTCAGAATTGGATAAGAGAAGCCAGAGTCCGACAAGAAATGAAAGTATTGGCAGTCGTGATTTTGACCCCAATACTTCGCCAATGTCTAGGGCCGATGCAGATACCAATGCTCCAAGGTATCGGAATCGGGAGCCCTGACAGTTTTAGCCTGTTGGGTACCAGTGTTTTGCCTCTGATGCCTCAGTTGGAACCGACTGAAGAGATTGACAGATACCGGCTTGGGGGCCAGCATTGGGGCCAATACAGAGCTCCTTTTATGCTTTGGAGGACTGGCCCTCACGCTGGGGCCGTTTGACTGACCAGTCTGCATCGGAAGCACCCTTTGGTGAGTCCCAGTGCCGATGGTGGGACTTTCCTCTTGACTCAGTATCTGTCTTTGATGCCGATGTCTTGGACTTACTTTTATGCTTTGACTTTGCAAAGACCTGAGAACCATGTAGGGAGGCCGATGTTCTCGATAATGTGAAAGCCACTGAAAGAGTGTGGGGCAAATAGGGAACCATACTGTCTGGCTCTATTCTATAGGCCTCTTTTTGTCATTTGTTGGCTCAAAGGACAAGACTTTGGTAAATGGTCCAGGCCCAAACATTTCAAACACCAGTCATGTTTATCCATGACTGATATTGTACCAGACCATTTGGTACATTTTTTTAAACTCACTGATGGGGTTTTCCACGTTTAAGTCTCTTTAGATAAAGAGAAAAAAATGTAGACCAAAGACTTAGTTGGCGGCAAATACCGCTGAAAAGAAAAGAAAAAAAAATCTTTTTCATTGTACTTTTAAAATTTATCAGGGCTGGTGTCAGAGTGACGGAACTGGTATCGACAAAGGCAGAGCACAGAATTAAATCAAAGAAGAAACATTTTTTGGCAGGGACAGGAAATGAACAACTTGCTGCTCCGTGGAACACTAAGAACTGAAGAGAGAAGTTGAAGGCAGGAAGGCAGTTGTGCAGATGCAGTGGACTGCTCCCAAAGGCTTTCTTATTGGATGCTGGGGAGCATTCCTGCACAGACTCCATTGGTGCCGACGTCACCCATATGTGAAGATTGCATTCCTGTTTGTTCCTGGAAATCCAATATGGCTCTATCCTGAACTAGCCCAGGGCAACCAAAGAAGTTCCTAACATCACTTACCTTCACCATGCGAGACATATCAGCTGTGAGCCTATCAGGGAGCTGCTGGTCCCAATGTAGGGGAAGTTCAAGACCTGGGAAGGTCACCATGGCCTCATCCAGGGGATGCTGGACTCAACACAAAAGAGAACTCAAGTCACAAGGCCATCCCATATGGCTGTCTGGGGAAAGGGACTATAGAAAAAAGAAAGATGGTTTAAGCAGAAACACTCTGTGGTTCCTCCCGCTGACTGTGGTCTCACAAGTTAAGGACAACCCCTTTAGGTGAACCAACACCATATCCTTCTCTTCCCTTAGAAGAGAAGCTAGAATCAGGACACTGAAGAGAAGCCATCTCCACAGTTAGATGTAGTGGGAAGCACCCAGGAATATGGAAATTCCCTACAAATTAATGTTTCACATTGCTCATCCAAGAGCTGCCAGGAGATCATGACCAGGAAAATAAAGGTCAGAAGCTCCTCTTTCTTGATCATTCTCCCGAGATATGTATTTGATTTATTGTGGAGGGGGAGGCGGGGAGGGATAGCAGGTGGGACAGTGAACAAGGTAGGGTGGTAGGATAAGGACAAGAGGGATATGGGGAGAGAGAGGGAGGGAGGGGTAGGATAGATGGAGGGGAGGCATAGATGTAGTTTGAGTGGGTATGGGGACGGTAGCCCCGCCAAATGTAGCAGGCACTAATGGTAATCTGGTACCCCTGCCCCCACTGTCAGTATGACTTGCTTACCCTTTGCCCTCCAAAGAAAAAAAAGAACACTACACTGAGGGGAGGGGGAGAAAAAAAAAGTCAGACCCAGCAGGACTATTGCCTCATGTGTTTCCCAGACTCAGTCGATCATCCATCAGGAACCTGGGCCTATAGCCTTTCTGGCAGTAGCCTATTCCCTGCTGATGCATTAAGCCACATGTCTGCACCATCTGCTGGAGACCAAGAAATACTGAAGAACTGAAGGCTGCATCAGCCTGTAAGGGAAGTAAAATCAGCAGCTTTGAGCTTTTATATTCCTCTCTCCATTTTCTGGCAGGGGGACATAACCCACTTGTCTGGACCAGGTGGTGTGGCATGGATAACAAGGAAAACATTTTCAAAACATTAAAAACAAATAGTGTCAAAATTAAAGTAATCACCCCAAGAGACCTAGAAAAAAGAAAAGAAAAAAAACCCAAACACACACCACCACAAGGCTCCTCAATTTTTTTTAACTGGTGCATAGACTTATTTTTACAAAATTTCTACTTCTGGATATCTTTAAAGCTCAGTATATATAAAAAGTGACTTAAGAACAAACTACAACAAAATAAAAGGAAGAGGGATTTCTAGTAGCAGCTCGAGGCAAACTACATTTGTATACAGGAGGTACTTTCCTGTCTCCAGAAGGCTTAAAAAATACATTTGTAGCTGATACAATGGAGAGTTAAAGGACTTGTCCAAGATTACAAGGAGCAAGCAGTGGAATTTGAACCCTGGCTTCCCAGGTTCTCAGCCCTCTATTCTAACCATTTAGGCTACTCCTCCATTCCAGAACTAAGAAAGGACAAGTTGATACTTTAAAGCAAATTCTTCAAACCACGGTTCCGCTGACCTTTTGAAGGTGTGAATGCAGATCTGTAAGGAAACTTGGAAAGTCAGAAGTTGTAAGGAAGGCTGGAGCCAAGAAAGCTTTAACATGCATTTACTATTGTACAAATTTATCCTAAGATTTGTTGTTTAATGTGATGCTTGTGTGATTAAGTCATATGCTCACTAGTTCCTGTTGTCCTCATACAGATTGAGAAGGCACAGGCCCAATTTCTCATAGCTCTTACTCAAAAAAACTGAAGGGAGGGATTTTAATAACCCACATAGTTCTGGTTTTTCACCATCATGCCTTAATTTTATAACAAAGCTTCTTTGTGAAATGCCTGTCTCAGAACACAACCAGATCGCATTCACACACAGATATGCACAGACACCCTCCCCAGGTAGAGGCAAGTGCACACCCACACCCACACCCCCCTTCCGCCATGCACGCACATGTAAGCACACACACCCAAGGACAAGCACGTACGCGCATACACATACCACCAACTCACCCAGGGGACAAGCACGTACGTGCATACACAACACCAGCTCACCCAGGGACAAGCACGTACATGCTTACACACCCACCTCCACCTAAGGACAAGCACATACGTGCATACACACAAACCCCAAACAGGGGCAAGCACGTGCATGCATATTATGCCCACACCCACAACCCAGGGACAAGCACATGCGTGCGTACACACAACCCCACTCAGGGACAAGTACATGCATGTTTATGTTATGTTTATGTTTATTTGTTTTGATACACCGCCATTCAAATTATAACATAGCGGTTTACAGAGTAAAATACAAAAAGGAGGCCAATAGGCCGGAAAAGGAAAGGAAATTACAATGCGACAGGAAAGCACTCGAGACATTTAACACATGTGACTAAGAGGGAGTGAGAAAGAGGAGAAAAAAGGTAATTTCACACAGGAGGAGAGGGGAGGTCAAAAGCAATGGAGAAAAGGTGGGTTTTCAGGTCTTTTTTTAAATGTTGTAAATTGCTGTTCGAGTCCGAGAGAGGTGGGGAGGGCGTGCCATAGTGCAGGACCAAGAAAGAAGAAAGCGGATGAGCGGTTTGCAGGTGGGCACGAGAGGGGGAAGGGAGGGGGAAGGGAGGTGAAGACGACTGACATGCAGTGACCCGAGTAAACGGCTAGGAGTATGGGATTGAATAAGGTCTGCCAGGTATTGTGGTGTGTGGGTGTACATGACGTGATGGACCAATGTAAGAATCTTATAACGTATTCGAAATTTGATGGGAAGCCAGTGAAGGTAAATCAAAAAGGGGGGTGATGTGATCCCGGGGAGAGGAGTGAAATATAAGGCATGCGGCTGTATGCTGAATGCATTGCAAGCGATAGATTTGCGAGTGTGGGAAACCAGCCAGAACTGAATTACAGAAGTCAACACGTGATATGACCAGAGAAAGGAGAAGAGTGGTGAGAGCCAGAGTGGTGAGAGCCTGAGTGGTGAGAAAGGGGCGAATGGCACGAATCTGATGAAGAAAGAAGAATGAGGTCTTGGAAACATGAAATGTGATCCCGGAAAGTAAGATCAGAGTCAAAAAGAACCCCCAAATAACGGAAACAGGAAACCAATGGAATAGGTGAGTCAGCAAAGGAGGGTGCAACCAGAGGAGAGGGACCACCAAACGTGAACCAGATAGCAAGTGTTTTAGTCAGGTTCAGGTGAAGACAGTTAGTGGTAAGCCAGTCACAGTAACAGCAGAAAGACAGGAGTTGAGGGGGGTAAGATCAGGATGGAGCGGAGAAGTACGGTGGAGAAGGACCAGATGGTCAGCGTAATAGAAAGCCGAAATTCCAAAACTGTTGAATCAGGAGTGCTAGTGGTGCCAGAAAAATATTGAAAAGAAGGGGTGCCAGAACAGAACCTTGAGGGACACCACAGGGCAGTGGAAAGGAGTCAAAAGTGATGGCTGGGGCAGATGAAGAGACAACAGCATAGGAGTGGGGAAAAAAGGTAAGAGTGAAACCAATGATGAACCATGCTGTAAAGGCCAGCCTCGCATAGACGAGAAAGAAGCAGCGAGTGGTCGACAAGGTCGAAAGCTGCATGCGTGTACACATACACCCGCTTCAGCTCAGCCGCATGAGCACATTGCCATCCACAGGTGTTTGTGTGTACATGCATGCAGCATGTGCATACACACACACACACATATCCACACCCCTCCAACCAATCACGGGACACACAGGCGTGTGCGCGTACACCCACACATACACCCCAACCAATTGAAGGACACACATAGGCGTGCGTACACACACCCCACCAACTAATCGAGGGACCCACATAGGCGCGCATACACCCACCCCATCAACTGATCGAGGGACACACACAGGCGTGCGTGCACACACACACACCCCCCAACCAATCCAGGGGCACGCACAGGGGTGCCTACACACACAACCATCCAGGGACAAGCACGTGTGAGTGTAAACACACACAAAGCCAGGGACAAGTATGTGCATGTGTGTATACACACCCACACACACACTCTCTCAGAGACAAGCACATGTGTGTGTGCGTGCATGCGTACACACACACACCAATCTAGGGACAAGCACATGCTTGCATGTATGTACACACACAAATCCATTAATGGACAAGCACATGTGTGCATACACCCAACTAGGGACAAGTACGTGCATGTGTATACACACCCACACACTGACTCAGGGACAAGCATGTGCACCCACCAACCCATCCAGGGACAAGCATGTGCATGTACACACACCCCCACCCCTTAAGCCACGTATGCGCACACACACACACACAAACACACACATTCGCAGCCATCCACCCAAGGATAAGCCCATGTGTGCGTGTAGACACACAGCCCCTCAGGGACTAGCAAATGTATGAGTGCACACCCAGCCACATACCCCCAGGGACTAGTATATATGTGCATGTACACACATCCCCATTAAGGGACAAGCTTTTGTGAGCATGCACATACACACACCCATCCACCATGCTGCACAGCATACAGTGTGTGCCTACACTCCCTGCAGACAGAACAAGGTGAAATTAGGTCCTAGCTGCTCATTTATTTTTCCCTTTCTAGATGCACTGGTTAATACCATCCTACCAGCAGGTAGAGACTAAGAACTGTTGCTTTGATGATGTTACCCTATAAAGAGTCCTGTGCACCCCACAGATCACTATTGCTGTAACAAAGCAAACGCCACAAACAGCAGCTATTATTTAACTCAAACTATGTGTAGCAATAACAAATAAATAGAAACACTAGCTCCGGAGGGTCCAGAACAGCAGATACTGCCTGCCTCCAACTACACCCTAGCAATCATCAGCAAAAAGAAAGCAGCACAGCTCAGCAGAGCAAACTTCCCTGGATGTACAGGGACTAAAGAGTCATAAGAACATAAGATATGCCATACTGGGTCAGACCAAGGTCCATCAAGCCCAGTTTCCTGTTTCCAACAGTGGCCAATCTAGGTCATACGTACCTAGCAGTTTCCCCAAAAGACAGGTTCCACAATGCTTGTACTGGGTCAAGCATTGATATCCTGGGTCCCTTCTTAATAATGGCTTATGAACCTTTCCTCCAGGAACTTGTTCAAACCTTTTTTAAACCCAGCAACACTAACAGCCTTTACCACATCCTCTGGTAACAAACTCCAGAGTTTGATTACACGTTGAGTGAAAAAATATTTTCTTTTATTAGTCTTAAATAGTTTACCCTGTAGCTTCATTGCATGTCCCCTAGTCTTTCTATATTCTGATAACGTAAACAATCGATCCGTTCATTAATTCATAGACTTCTATCATATCTCCCCTCAGCCGTCTCTTTTCCAGGTTAAAAAGAGACCTCACCTTTTCAGCCTCTCTTCATAGGAGTATCCTTCCATCCCCTTTACCATTTTGGTGGCTCTTCTCTGAACCTTTTCTAATAACGCTATATCCTTTTTAAGATACAGCGACCAGAAATGCACACAATATTCAAGGTGCGGTCTCACCATGGAATGATATAGAGGGATTATAATATCTTTTGTTTTATTTTCCATTCCTTTCCTTATGATACCTAGCATTCTATTTGCTCGCTTGGCCGCCGCTGCACACTGGGCCGAGGGTTTTAACATGTTATCCACAATGACGCCTAAACCTTTTTCCTGGGTGGTGGTTCTTAATGTGGAACCTTGCATCATGTAACCATAGTTTGGGTTGTTCTTCCCTAGGTGCATAACTTTGCACTTGTCCACATTAAATTTCACCTGCCACTTGGATGCCCAGTCTTCCAATTTAGCAAGATCCTCTTGCAATTTTCCACAATCCTCTTGGGTTTTAACAACTTTAAATAGTTTTGTGTCATCTGCAAATTTGATAACCTCACTCGTTATTCCACTTTACAGGTCATTTATGAATATCTCAAAAAGCAGCGGACCCAGCACAGATCCCTGGGGTACACCACTATCCACCTTTCTCCATTGGGAAAATTGGTCATTTTGCCCTACCCTCTGCTTTTTATCTTTTAACCAGTTCCTGATCCACAATAGTACACTGCCTCCTATCCCATGACTTTTTAGTTTTGCCAAAAGTTTCCGATGAGGGAGCTTGTCAAAGGCTTTCTGAAAGTCCAGATACATTATATCAACCGACTCACCTTTGTCCACACCTTCAAAAGATAGAAATTACACATACCTGGTAATTGTAGTTCCTGGAGGGTCCAGTTTTGTCCTCCACGTTCGGATAGTGCACCTCCTCCTGCAGCCTGGAGACTGGACCAATCAAAAACTTTCTGCATGATGTATGCAGACGGAGCTCCCATAAGCCCCCAGTGAACTAGTAACAAAGCAGACTTAAAGAAGCAACACATGAGACTGTTAGAAAAAAACATATTCAGAACAAAAGGTAAAAACTATGCCCCTCATGAAAATATCGACCCCCTCCCCAAACAAGGAAGCCGGAACGCTGCACAGCGCCGCTACCGACGCACCGTCAGAGAAAGAACAGCCAGAAAAACCCAGACGCTCAAGGCTATAGGCTGGAAAGTAGACAAAAAGGCAACCGACAGAAAACGCGGTCAAAAAGAGAAAAGAGAAGAGTAGGCCGCACCCAATCCGATCCGTCCGGAACAGCGCCCCGCAATAGAAAATCTGATACTCGGGCAGGAAGGAGGACTAAACTGGACCCTCCAGGAACTACAATTACCAGGTATGTGTAATTTCTATTTCCTGAGCGGTCCTCCAGTTTAGTCCTCCACATTCGGGATGTAGCAGAGCAGTCAACACCGGGCGGGACCTTGCAAGCCGGCGCGCAGTACAGCCGAACCAAAACAAGAATCCCGAGCGGCCAACACATCCAAGCGGTAGTGCTTACTGAAGGCATGCAATGACGACCAAGTAGCCGCTTTACAAATCTCTACAGGCGGAACCAAACAAGGCTCCGCCCAGGACGTCGCCTGTGCCCTAGTGGAGTGGGCTCGCAGACATTCCGGAACGGGCCGATGCTGCAACAGATACGCCGACGCTATCGCTTCCTTGATCCACCGAGCAATGGAGGCCTTAGCTGCCGCCTCACCTTTCCGAACACCGCCAAACAGCACCAACAAGCGGTCGGACTTACGGAATTCCGCAGACACCTTCAAGTAACGCCGAAGAACGCGACGCACATCCAGGCAGTGAAGTCCTTCGTCCGTCGGGTTCTCGGGCACGTCATGCAGAACCGGAAGGAAAACCGCCTGATATAAATGAAAAGGCGAGACCACTTTGGGCAAAAAGGAAGGAACTGGTCGAAGGACCACACGATCCGGAGTAAAGGACAAAAACGGTTCCCTGCACGAGAGCGCCTGGAGTTCGGAAATGCGCCGTGCAGAGCAGATGGCAACGAGAAAAACCGTCTTCAGGGTCAGATCCTTAAGAGACGCACGTCGGAGGGGCTCAAAGGGCTCGCGAACCAAAGCACGCAACACGAGGTTCAAATCCCACGAAGGAACAGCCACCCTACGCGAAGGCCGTAAACGGAAAACCGCCTTGAGAAAACGCTGAACGTCCGGATGAGATCCCAGGGGAAGACCCAGCAATTTGCCTCTGTAACAGGAGAGCGCCGCCAGCTGCACCTTCAGAGAGCTAGCCGCCAAACCTTTGTCAAAGGCATCCTGTAGAAAACTCAAAACGACTGGCACGGATACCGTCGCCGCTCGAACACTACGCCGTGAACACCAGTCCTCAAAGATTCTCCATACCCGCACATACGTGAGGGAGGTGGAGGTCTTCCGCGCTCCAAGGAGGGTGGCAATCACCGCAGGGGAATAACCCCTCTTTCTTAACCGAGCCCTTTCAATGGCCATACCGTAAGCGAGAATCGACCCACTTGGGGCATCCGCAGCGGACCCTGAAGTAGCAGATCCAGTAATGAGGGTAGAGGCCAAGGAACGCCGTCACGCAACCGTACCAGGTCGGCATACCACGGTCGTCTGGGCCAATCCGGAGCCACCAGCAACACCCGTCCCCGGTGGCCCTCGATGCGCTGAACGACTCGACCGATTAGCGCCCACGGAGGAAAGACATAAAGAAGTTGGGACTCCGGCCACGGCTGAATGAGGGCGTCGAGTCCCTCGGACATGCGCTCCCTCCGCCTGCTGAAGAAGCGCCCCGTTTTCGCTGACTGAAAGGTTGCCATGAGATCCATGACGGGCGGTCCCCATCGACGAACTATTTGCGCGTAAATCTGCGGGTTCAGCTCCCACTCCCCGGGGTCTACCCGCACTCTGCTGAGAAAGTTCGCCGTGACATTGTCCGTGCCCGTGATATGCGCAGCCGAGATTGCCGACAGACGGGTCTGCACCCAAGTGAACAAAGCTGTCGCCTCCGATTCCAGGGCCACACTTCCGGTGCCCCCCTGTCGATTGATGTATGCTACCGTCGTCGCATTGTCCGAGAGAACGCAAACCGGCCGCCCTCGCACCAACACTTCGAGGGCCAACAGGGCTAACCGCACTGCTCGCAGTTCGAGCCGGTTGATCGACCAAGAAGCTTCCAGGGGAGACCACGTTCCCTGTGTGAAACGGTCCTCGCAGTGAGCCCCCCAGCCCGAAAGGCTGGCATCCGTCGTGAGCGGGACCCAAAGGGGCGGTTCCAAGGGAAGGCCCATCCTCAGGTTCTTCGAACACAGCCACCAGCGGAGCGACCGACGAACCGGTTTCGGGCAAGGCAAGCGCATGTTCAACGAGTCGAACTGGTTCGACCAACGACGTAATAGGGCACTCTGGAGCGGACGCATATGGAATCTCGCCCAAGGCACCACCTCCAGAGTCGCCGCCATCGTGCCGAGGAGCCGGAGGTACCACCACGCGGACGGCGCTGGCATCCCCAGGAAAAGACGGACGAGGCCCCTCAAGGCTAGAACACGGCGCTCCGGCAAACATACCAATCCCCTCGCCGTGTCGAATTGCACCCCCAGGTATTTGAGGTTTTGAGTGGGCAACAGACGGCTCTTCTGTTCGTTGACCACCCAGCCTAGGGAGCGCAATAGAGAAACCACTCTGCTCGTGACTTGCACACACTCGTCGTTGGACTTTGCCTGAATCAACCAATCGTCGAGATAAGGGTGAACGAGAATACCCTCCTTCCGCAAGGCCGCCGCGACCACCACCATGACTTTCGTGAAGGTACGAGGCGCCGTGGCGAGGCCAAACGGCATGGCCCGAAATTGAAAATGGCCCCACGGAAACGCGAACCGGAGGAACTTTTGGTGAGACGCCCGGATGGGAATGTGCAAATAAGCCTCCGAAAGGTCGAGAGAGGAGAGAAACTCTCCTTGACGCACCGCCATGATGACCGACCTTAAGGTTTCCATCCGGAAGTGCGGAACCTTGAGGGCACGGTTTATGCCCTTGAGATCCAGGATTGGGCGGAGAGAACCGTCTTTCTTTGGAACGACAAAATAGATGGAGTAGCGCCCGGCGCCGCACTCGGAAGGAGGGACAGGGATTACTGCACCCAGAGATAACAGCCGGTGCAACGTCAACCGGATGGCCTGAGTCTTCTGGTCGCCCTTGCTGGGAGACAGAACAAAGGAATCTCGGAGCGGACAAGCAAACTCCAGCGCATAACCCTTTTCGATAATCTCCAGCACCCACTGATTTGAAGTAATTTGGGCCCAAGAAGGAAAAAAATTGCGTAAGCGACCCCCGATGACCAGACTTCCCCCCTGGGGCCCGCCTCGCTTCATTGCGGCTTGCGATTAAAGGAAGAGGGCGAGGAAGAGGAGGATCCAGAGAAGCCTCGTCCCGCTCCTCGGAACCCACAAAACCCGTGTGAACGGGATCCAAAACGACCCCGCTGAGCACTCCACAGGCGGGAAGAGCGAAATCTGCGAAAATCCCGAAATTGGCCGCGGGAAGGAGGCAAGGTTCTATTTAGCTTAGGCTTATCTTCCGGAAGTCTACCGCCCTTAGATTCTCCAAGGTCCTTAACCAACTTATCCAGAGCATCACCAAACAATAATTTGCCCTTGAAGGGCAGCTTACTGAGTCGAGACTTAGAAGAACTACCGGCCGCCCAGTTTCGCAACCAGATGGACCGGCGCGCCGACACCAAGGAAGCCATACTATTAGCCAAGGATCTAATTAAGTCATAATGAACATCCGCCAAATACGCCGACCCCGACTCCATGCGGGTCACCTCTAATAGTCCCTGCTTATCCAATCCGGAAGCGGAGCGCAGGTGCTGCGCCCAACGTAAACAGGCCCGAGCTACCCAAGCGCCACAAATAGAGGCTTGCAGAGACAAGGCATTGGTGTCGAAGGCCTGTTTCAACAAATTATCTACTTTCTTGTCTTGCGCATCCTTCAAGGCAGCCCCGCCTTCAACGGGTATCGTGGTCTTCTTAGTCACAGCCGACACCGCAGCATCCACCCACGGTGACATGAACATCTCCTTGTCTTTATCGGCCAAGGGATACAGACGGTGCATAGTTCTAATCCCCTTCAAACCTGAATCCGGTTGATCCCACTCAGTTTGAATCATTTGCTCTACCACACGGTGCACGGGAAAGACCATCTGAGACTCCCATACCGCCTGTATGAGAGGATCCTCCAAGCCGTCCTCCTCCATAGGGCGAGTTACGGCCAGATTAAGGGTCTGAAGAGATTCTGTAATCAACGGCACCAGCTCTTCCCTACGAAACACACGAATAATCCGAGCCTGGTCCTCCGGCTCTGGAATCTCACCGTCTTCCAATTCCTCAGCCTCAGGATCTTCCTCCGCCTCCAAATCTGGGTAACTCAGGGCGTTCTGCTCCGGGTCCACTGACCTGAAACGTTTGGCGGCAGGCTGAGAAACACGCCAGGTCTCCTCCGATGCAAAGGAGGGGAGGGGCGCTGGCCAGGCCTCCGGTAACTGTCCGGAACGGCTCAAGCGAAAGGCCTGGTGCATCAGAAGCACAAAGTCTGGGGAAAAGTCCATAGGGGATTCAACAGCCGTACCAGGCAACGCACTAGCATGCCCATTAGAATGGGAGGAGGCACCAGACGGGCGAGAGCCAGGCGAGAGTTCTCCCTCCGCCAGAACAGGGGGGCCCTCAGGGCCAGGCAGCTCCTTCAGTTCTATTTGATGTTCCAAATCTGAAGAAACCGAGGCACAGCCCCGGCAGATGCCAGACTCCGCAACTGCTCCCCTGCGTGAACCACAGATTACGCACTGCGGTTTGGTAGTCATGCCAGCGTAGAATCCGCTCCAGGGAGAAACCCAAAGCTGATCCCCACAGAAAAGGAAAAGAAACGCTGGTGCAGTTAGCCTCGTTGGAGCGCTTCAAGATTATTTTATTTGAAAAAAAAAAAAAAAAACAAAGTACCCCCTAGAACACCGAGAAGGTCCCGAGTAAAATCGCTAGTGCCAAAAGTCTAAAAAACGCAAGGAAAACGCGTGCCCTACTGTTGAAACCGGCGGGAAAAAAACCTCCACACAGAGCTACAAAATGGCCGCCGGACTCATGCACCCGTGCTGAAAAACGGCGCGAAAATCCAAAATAAAGAAATAAAACTAACGGAGCAAAAGAAAAGTAAAATGAGGAGCCCCTCAGACAAGGCACTTACTGCAGGGACAAAATGCCGACGGCAGCCGACCCACCGCGGGAATCCGAAGCGGGAGCACGCTGCAAATGCTGAGAGAGGAGGAGGGAGACAATTACCTCCGGAAGGCACCCGCAGGCACAGAAAGCAGCCCAAGCAAGAGAGCTGTCCGGGAAAGGCAGAACTCTTCCCCGTGCAGTCTAGGGGAGAGTTCTAACCTGACTGGCTGTTAAATGTCATCGGTAAGGAAGGGAGGAGCCCAATGCAGGACTGGCTTCTCAAAACCAGAAAGCCCCTCCGGATGCCCCCTGACTTTTTTTTTTTTTTTTTTTTTTTTTTTAATTTAAAGGAACAGCTACCTAATTAAATGAAATGAAAAAGAAATGATATGGAAAAAGAAACCCCCAAAACAATAACTATCTAGTGTTGCTCCTCCAATAGTCACTAAGTGTGCCCAGACCAGGCACACACGTCCTCAAGCTGCAAGGAGACTGGACACACTGGGGGCATATGGGAGCTCCGTCTGCATACATCATACAGAAAGTTTTTGATTGGTCCAGTCTCCAGGCTGCAGGAGGAGGTGCACTACCCGAATGTGGAGGACTAAACTGGAGGACCGCTCAGGAAAGCACAGTTACTTACCTGTAACAGGTGATCTCTGGGAACAGCAGGACTAAGTCTTCACATATGGGTACGTCGGTACCGACGGAGCCTGCGCGGGAACGCTCCCCAGCTTCCCAAAAAGGAAAGCTTTTGGGAGCATCCCACAGCGCCTGCGCGCTGCCTTCCCGCCTTTCCTAACCATCTCTCCTCAGTTCGAGTTTAAAGCTGAGACAATAGAGAGAGAGGAAAGGAAAGATAGAAAAAGAGATACAACTCCTAGGGGAGGTGGGAGGGTTGTGAAGACTTATTCCTGCTGTTCCCAGAGATCAGCTGTTACAGGTAAGTAACTGTGCTATCTCCAGGAACAAGCAGGAATGAGTCTTCACATATGGGGACTCCCTAGCTAAGATGCCTGGGAGATCCCCAAGGATATGAGACCCTGGGAAGGGGTCTACTTCCTCCTATGGATCTCAGGCATCCATCCAGGGCAGGAGGGTAGGAGTTGTTTAAGAATGGAACAGGTGTTTGAGGACAGCCTGACCAAACAAGGCATCCCAGCGGGAGTCCTTGTCCAAGCAGTAATGGGATATGAAGGTATGAACCGAGGCCCAGGTGGCTGCTCGACAGATCTGGTCGATGGACACAGAATTTAGATGAGCCATAGAGGTGGCCATGGCCTTCACATTATGAGCTGTGACATGGCTCTCCAGAGAAAGGTTCTTACTCTGGTAGGCGAAAGAAATACACTGAGCAATCCAATTGGACAGTGTTCTCTTGGAGACTGCAAGTCCCAAATGAGAAGGATCAAAAGCAACAAAAAGCTGGGAAGACTTTCTATGTGGCTGTGTCCTTTGTAAATAAAAAGCAAGAGCTCTTTTACAATCCAGAGTATGAAGAGTCTTCTCTGCATTGGATGCATGAGGAGCTGGAAAAAAGACAGGTAAATATACCTCTTGATTAAGATGAAAAGGTGAGACCACTTTAGGCATAAAGTGTGGATTTGTCCTAAGGACTACCTTATCATGATGGAACCTTGTATAAGGTGGATTAGCCACTAATGCCTGCAGTTCACTGATGCGGCGAGCTGAAGTAACTGCAGTGAGGAAAATAACCTTCCAGGAAAGAAACTTCAAGGAGGTAGTGGCTAAGGGTTCAAAAGGTGGCTGCATAAGCTGACCAAGAACCACATTTAAGTCCCATGCCACCGGAGGAGGCCTAATGGGAGGTTTAGTTAAAGTTAGGCCTCTCATGAATCTTGCAATGAGAGGATGAGAGGAAATAGGTTGTCCATTGATGGGCTTAAGGGATGCTGCAATAGCACTCAAATGGACTCTTACTGAATTTGTTTTAAGGCCTGCATTGGAAAGATGCAGGAGATAGTCTAACAGAGAAATTAAAGGTAGTGCTAGAGGGTCAAGACCCTTTTCAGCACACCAAATGGAAAATCTCTTCCATTTAAAAGCATAAGAACGCCTGGTGGAAGGTTTTCTGGAAGCATGGAGGATATCCTTCACTTGTTGAGAAAGATTCCAGTCTTGAAGGTCTAGGCCTTCAGTAACCAAGCTCTGAGGTGTAGGGACTTGGGGTTTGGGTGCCACAAAGTCCCTTCCTCCTGGGACAGAAGGTCTGGAGCAGCTCCCAAGTCCAGGGAGGGGGCTTGGGAGAGATGTAGAAGTAGAGGGTACCACACTTGGCGTGGCCAGCGTGGAGCTATGAGGATCATAGATCCTTGATCCCTCTGGAGTTTGAACAGAGTCTTGGGAATCAAGGGAATGGGTGGAAATGCATACAGGAAGCCCTGACCCCAATGAAGGAGGAAGGCATCCTTGGCCTGAACTCCTTGACACGGAATTCTGGAACAGAACCGGGGAAGTTTGGCATTCCACGGACTTGCAAAGAGGTCTATGTCCGGGGTTCCCCATTCTTGGAAGATTCTGAGTACCTGATCCATGTGCAGGGACCATTCATGTGGAAGCAGAACTCGACTGAGTCTGTCTGCCCAAGAGTTTTGGACTCCTGGGAGGTATACTGCCAGGAGATGGATTTGATTCTCTCTGGCGAAGGCCCACAATCTTAAAGCTTCGTTGCAAAACGACAGAGAGCCAGTTCCTCCTTGCTTGTTTATGTAAAACATGGCTACTTGATTGTCCGTATGAATGAGGACTGTCTTGTAGCTGAGGAGGGTATGAAAGACCTTGAGAGCTAGAAAAACTGCTCGAAGCTCCAAGTGGTTGATATGAAGAGAGGTCTCCTGTGGGGATCAAGTGCCTTGAGTGGAGAGGTCCTGTAGATGGGCTCCCCAACCTGTTTGGGAGGCATCTGTTGTGAGGGTTGCTTGGGGCAACAACTGTTGGAAGGGGGACCCCAGCAACAAATTTTGAGTGGACATCCACCATTGGAGAGACCAAAAGAGACGTTTGGTGGTTGCTATTTGGTCTGAGAGAGCTCCTGAAGCTTGAGTCCACTGGGTGGACAAAGTCCATTGAGCTGCTCTCATGTGTAGGCGAGCATAGGGTACCACATGCACTGTGGAAGCCATGTGGCCTAGCAGTTGTAGCATCTCCCGGGCAGTTAAGTGGCTCTTTGACTGAATCTGGGAGGCTAACTGCACTAAACGTTGGCAACGGGCCTGGGGAAGGTAGGCCCTTGCAATAGTGGTATCCAACCAGGCCCCTATGAATTCCAGGGACTGAGTAGGGGTGAGCTGAGACTTTGGGAGGTTTACCACAAGTCCCAGATACTGCAGAATGCGCCTTGTGCGGTCCAGGGAAATCTGGACCTCTGACTGAGATGAAGCTCGGATGAACCAGTCGTCCAGGTATGGGAAGACAAATATTCCCAGAGTGCGTAGAAATGCAGCAACTATTGCCATGCATTTGGTGAACACTCTTCGAGCAGAGGCCAGACCGAAAGGAAGGACTCTGTATTGGTAATGTTTTCCTTGGAAAAGAAATCGTAGGAATCTTCTGTGAGAGGGATGGATGAGGACATGTGTGTACGCATCCTTGAGATCTAGAGAACAAAGCCAATCCTGACTTTGAAGGTATGGAAGGAGAGTGCCCAGAGAAAGCATCTTGAACTTCTCCTTGCATAGAAATTTGTTCAATTCTCTGAGATCTAAGATGGGCCTGTATCCCCCTGTCTTCTTTGGGATGAGAAAATAGGGGGAGTAGAACCCTGACCCTTGATGAAGAAGAGGAACTTCTTCTATTGCCCCTTAGGCAAGAAGGGTAGCTACCTCTTGACCTAGAAGGTCGAGAAATGATGTGGGAGAATTGAAGTGTCTCACCATAGTGTGGGGAGGAAGGTCTCAGAAATGAAGCTTGTAGCCCTCTCTTATGATGGAGAGGGTCCACTGCTCTGATGTTATTTGCTCCCATCTGGGAGCAAAATGAGCTAACCTTCCTGGAATGGCAAGAGGCTCTGGCTGCTTTAGAGCCAGAAAGGCTAAGTTCTCTAGCATCAAGTCAAAAACCCTGAGGAGGTTGGGCCTGCTGAGTTGCAGCAGCCCCTGTAGGCTTAGGCCTGGCCTGTTTAGGTTGCTGACGCTTAGTGGTAAAGCGACCTGTAGAAGACTGTTGGCCAGAAGTAGAAGGAAATCTGCCCTTTTTAAAAGAAAGACTTTTTAAAAGGCTTTTTCTTGGCAGGAATGGAGGTTGACTTTGAAAGTCTATCCAGAGCAGAGTTTTCTGCATCCATTTGAGTGGCCTTTATTTGCCATTATTTACCAAATAGGAAATCTTCCCTGTACAGGTGAAAACCTAAGCCATCTTGAACCCAGGGTTCTAAATCAGAAGCCTGGAGCCAAGCAATCCTGCGAGCAGCTATGGCAATGCCTGAGGCTCTGCTGGCACCCTCAAAGGAGTCAAAAGCTGCCCTATTGGAAAACTTTGAAATGTCTTGAGTATGCTTAAGCCAAATGAGGAATTCCTCCCTTTTATCCTCTGGAAGAAAAGGGAGGAAAGTGTGCAGTTTTTGTGCAACTTCTTTTAGAAACATACCCATGTAAAGGCTATATGAGTTGATTCTGGCAATAAGCATACTGGCTTGGAAGATTTTCCTACCAAAAGCATCCAAGGTCCTGCATTCTCTTCCTGGAGGAGCAGAAGAGTGTCTCTTTGTACTCTTTATCCTCTTCATAGCTGACTGCACCACAATAGAATGGTGAGGAAGCTGAGTTTTCTGAAATCCAGGACAAGGAGGGACACGATACATAGTGTCCAATCTGCGAGAATGAGGAGAGAGAGTGAGAGGAGTCTCCCATAGATCAATCATGTGTTCCATAAAGAATCTCATGAATTGGTAAGGTGACTGCCTCTTTAGGAGCCCTAGAATAGCCTAAAATATCCAATTTTTTAGCTCTAGGCTCTGATTCAGAAGTTACTGAAATAGAAAGTCCTTTAGCTACTTCTCTTATGAAGTCTTGAAAGGACAAGTCCTCTGGAGGAGACATTCTTCTTTTTGGAGAAGGCTCTTCAGGAAGGGCTATGGATACTTCAGGAGACTCGTCTGATGTATCAGAATCATCAGAGGAATCAAAGTATCGCCTGTCAGGATGCTCTTCCAACGCTCGATACGCGTATCGAGCAGTATCGACATCGGGCGTCCCCGGTACAAGATCGGTACGATAAGCAGTCTTGGACAAGGAACCGCTGCAGCCGGTATCCTGGTCGATGTCGATGCAGTCGGTATCGGTATCGGCGCTGGTGCCGGTACCGGAGCCGATACCGACAACGGAGTTTGTTTCGGTACCAGCGGCGTCGCAGCTTGAATGAAGGCCGTAATAGCCTGCTGCATGGACATAACATTATGATCCATCGACGCCATGAATGCCTGGAAGTCGGTACCGGGAGATTGTGCCGGTACCCCAGAGCATTCTAACAGGTGATCGGTCGAGGTCGTGCCATCGATGTCAACCTGTAACCCCATAGGAGGAGCTTTGGAAGCCGGAGCTTCCCGCCGGGGTTGTTTTGCTGGTGCAGGGTCCTCGAGGGCAAGCCCGGAGGCATCTCGATGCTTAGAGGGAGATCTACCCTTCGAGGACCTGCTAGGTTTATGTTTGGTTACCTGAGATCCATCAGGAGAAGAAGACCTGGAAGATGTCAATGCTACCGACGGTGCATCAGCGGGAAACAGCACACGGAGCTTAGCTGCTCGGTCCTGTAAACCCCGTTTAGACATTAGAGAGCAGGACGGACAATCCGGAATGGAGTGTTCAGGACCCAAACATTTAAGACACCATTCATGGGTATCTGTAACAGAAATAGTACCGCTACATTTAGTGCATTTTTTGAAACCGGAGGCTGGTTTTTCCATGAGGGAAATTTTCTTGTAGGCCCTGAGGCCCAAGAGGAAAAATACACCAAGTGAAGGAAAAATAGATTTTATTTTTTTTTTTGAGAAAGAAGAGAAAAAGACCGGCGGTACCGGTCCGGAATCAGGGAAGGCAGACACGCGACCAAAGAAATAAAATAAAATAAAGAACTTCTTCAGCAGTGACAGGGCTCGACCTGCTGGCTCCGCGGCAAAGAAGAACTGAGAAGAGATGGTTAGGAAAGGCGGGAAGGCAGCGCGCAGGCGCTGTGGGATGCTCCCAAAAGCTTTCCTTTGTGGGAAGCTGGGGAGCGTTCCTGCGCAGGCTCCATCGGTACCGACGTACCCATATGTGAAGACTCATTCCTGCTTGTTCCTGGAGATAACATAACAGATTAGTAAGACAAGATCTTCCTTGTCTAAAGCCATGTTGGCTGTCTCCCATTAGACCATGACTATCTACATCAGGGGTTCTCAACCCTGTCCTCGGGACCCAGCTAGCCAGTCGGGTTTTCAGGATAACCACAATTAATATGCATGGCAGAGATTTGCATATAATAAAGGCAGTGTATGCAAATCTCTCATACATATTCATTGTGGTTATCCTGAAAACCCGACTGGCTAGGTGGGTCCCGAGGATAGGGTTGAGAACCCCTGATCTACATGCTGAGTAATTTTATTCTTTATGATGGTTTATACCATTTTTCCCCCGGTACTGACGTCAGGCTCACCGGTCTGTAGTTTCCCAGATCACCCCTGGAACCCTTTTTAAAAATTGGTGTTACAATGGCGATCCTCCAATCTTCAGGTATTAGAGATGATTTTAATGAAAATTCACAGATTACTAATAGCAGGTCTGCAATCTCATATTTCAGTTCTTTCAACACCCTTGGATGTATACCATCCAGTCCAGGTGATTTGCTACTCTTCAGTTTATCTAATAGTTGTAATACATTTTCCCGATGTATCGATATTTCCTTCAATTCTTCCGCACTTTTACATACCACTTCAGTCATGGGTAACATCCCTACATCTTCCTCAGTAAAGACCGAAGCAAAGAATTCATTCAGTCTCTCCGCTATCGCCTTGTCGCCTCTTAGTGCCCCTTTAACCCCTCTATCATCTAATGGACCGACTCTCTCACAGGTTTTTTTGCTACAAATGTACTTGAAAAAGTCTTTATTTCGCCTTTTTGTTTCTGCAGCAAGCTTCTTCTCAAATTCTCCCTTTGACTGCCTTATCAATGCCTTGCCAGTGCTTGTGCTGTTTCCAGGTTTCGTCCTTTGGCTCTTTTTTCCATTTCCTGAAAGATGCTTTTTTGGCAACAGCCTCTCTGACCTCACCTTTAAACCATGCTGGCAGTTTTTTGGACTTCCTTCCACTTTTCTTAAAGCGTGGAATACAGCTGGTCTTGGCTTCCAAGATTGTATTTTTCAACACCACCCAAGCTTGATGTAAGTCTTTAACCTTTGTAACTGCTCCTTTTAGATTTTTTCTTTACTATTTTCCTCATTTTATCATAGTCTCCCTTTCGAAAGTTAAAAGGTAGTACTGTGGATTTCCTTACTATACCTCCTCCACTAATTAAATCAAAGGCAATCATGCTATGATCACTATTGCCAAGTGGCCCCAACACCCTTATCTCTTGCACTAGATCTGATGTTCCACTAAGGACTAGGTCTAATATGGCTTCCCCTAGTGTCGGTTCATGAACCAGCTGCTCCAAGAAGCAGTCATTTATTTCATCTAGGAACTTTATCTCCCTAGCATGTCCTGCCGTGACACTGACCCAGTCAATACCGGGGTAATTGAAATCACTCATTATTATTACTGTGCTGTAACGTTTGTTAGCTTCCTCGATTTCTTTGAGCATTTCATCATCCATTTGTTCATTCTGGCCAGGCGGTCAATAGTACACCCCCTGCCATCGACTTCCCCTTTTTACATGGAATTTCAATCCATAGAGATTCTACAGCAAATTTTGTTTCCTGGTTGTCCTCCTTCCACCATGTCTCTGATATTTCAATGATATCTAACTTCTCATTTAGTGCTATATATTCTAACTCTCCCATCTTATTTTTTTAGACTTCTAGCATTTGCATACAAGCATTTTAGAGACTATTTTATTCATATTGATTTGGCTATTGGTAGACATGGGTAATTTGGGATCTTTAAGCTCTGTCTGCTCCATACTCGAGGCCATCTGGGCTACTTTACTCTTTTTTGGAACCTCTCTGCTTTTGGTAGTATCCTTCAAGGATACATTCTTCCGAACAATGTTCCCTCTAATTTTCTGTAGGCTGTGTGCGCATAAAATATCAGCTGTGCAGCTTTTGAAGGAAGGTTAAATTTTTGTGCACCACATAACGACACTCAGAGTTATATACTTTAAAATTTGACTACACGTCAGAATACAGTATGTACACCACATTGACTGCACTAGAAAATATTGCAGAACTTGTGAAAACCGTAAATACACAACTTTCAAATTTTAAGACGTCTGTGTTGTTTTCTATCAGAATCAGAACCATAATTTTTGTGCGCTCTGTTGTAAAGTATGTGCGCTCGCTCGGCGAGTGTACGCGCACAGCTTAGAGGGAACAGTGCTTCCGAACCATCCGCTTTTGGGCGACTGTCGGCTTTCCCCTATTATCTAATTTAAAAGCTGCTCTCTCCCCTTTTTAAAGGTTAATGCCAGCAGTCTGGTTCCATCCCAGTTAAGGTGAAGTCCATCCCTTCAGAAGAGCCCTCCTTTCTCCAGAATGTTCCCCAGTTCCTAACAAATCCAAAACCCTCATCTCTGCACCATTGTCTCATCCACGCACTGAGACTCCGGAGCTCTGCCTGCCTTTTGGGTCCTGCGCGTGGAACGGGAAGCATTTCGGAGAACACTACCCTGGAAGTTTTGGATTTCAACTTCCTATCTAAAAGCCTAAATTTAGCCTCCAGAACCTCCCTACCACATTTTCCTATGTTATTGGTACCGACATGTACCAAGACAGCAGACTCCTCCCAAGCACTATCTAAGACCTTATTTAGGTGGCGCGTGAGGTCCGCTACCTTCGCACCAGGCAGGCATGTTACCAGGCGATCCTCACGTCCACCAGCCACCCAGCTATCTACATGCCTAATGATCGAATCACCAACTATAACGGCTGTCCTAACCCTTCCCTCATGGACACATGGCCCTGGAGAAACTTCCTCGGTACGAGAGGGTTTTACATCACCTAGAGGACAGGTCCTAGTTACAGGATCACTTCCTGCCACACCAGGGCGATGCTCTCTTGTCACGTGACCTCTCTCCTCCATGGCCGTGTGATTCTTCCCACATCCAGGCTCAAAAGAAACAGACAGCGTGGATCATGGACTGGACTGGAGCAATGCTGCAATGACCTGTGGAGAGTAACCTCTCTTCCTTAGTTGCACCCTTTCAAGCCAAAAGAAAACCAGCATGCATCCAATATGAGAACTGGTTCCTGAGACAGGAGATCAGCCACCACCAGTAACTGCCATAGATCCTGCACCTCCAGGTGCACCAGGATCAGCATACCACAGTCTCCAAAGCTAATGTCCACTTTAAAGACCACTCGACCTATGAGAGACCATGGAGGAAAATACATACAAACAAGGCCTTGAGGCTACATCTGGACCAATGCATTAAGACCTTCCAACATTCTTTCTCATCTGTGGCTGAAGAACTAGGCCACCTTGGCATGGACGATCATCATCATGAAATTCATCATAAGAAAACCTCAAAGGAGTGCAATCTACCGAAATACCAACTCCATGAGAGACCAGTCCAAGAGATTTCTGCTGAGGAAGTTGACCTGGATGTTTTCTCTTCCAACCACATCAGCTGCCAACACCAGGAAATGGGTCTCTACCCCTACTAGCAAGAGTGCCACTTCCAGACTCCTGGTGCTGCCTTGGTGATTGATTGTTGGAGAAAAGATATGAAGGACTTGAGATCCAAGTACCACCACCTGCATCTCCAACTACTTGATCAATCAAGTCCTCTCCTCCAGGCCACTGCTCCTTCGCCACCTAGGACTGACAGTGCATCCCCCAACCAGTTAAGCTGGCATACATGGTAACCAACACCCATTCGGGGGCTTCCAGAGGCACTCCCCCTGGTGCAAAAACAGGACAAATGTGTGGGGGTAAAGGGAACTCTTTGCACCCTGGAAACCTCCCTGGGGATAGCAGACAAACCCTGTGCTATTGACTCTGCTTCAGGCAAAAATAAGATCCTCCCCAGGCTCCCTACTGCCAGTCGCGACCCTCAACAACATGGCAGCACTTCCCACTAAAACCAGGTTGAGCCACGACTGAGGGGAGGCCAGCCCCATTATGTTCACAGTCCCTGTGGCCGGTGTCAAATAAATGACTCTGGTAGCTGCTGAAAGCCACACAAAGTTGTGCATTGTAAGCCATGCTCTGTGCACACATCGCACCCAGTCCTGTTGAAGGCAAACTACAGCAGGCAGGCCCCACTCACCCAAATTGCATCCGACGGGCCCAACTTCTTCAAGCAGCTGCTCAGCAAAGCCTAGAGCTCTGCAGACTGCTGCTGCCTTCAATATGCAGTGGTTGGCAGTCTTCTCCCCACCCCCTCCAAGCCTCTCAAAGGGGTAGATGCTGGACTGAAGTGATGGGGGTCCCCTCCCATATGTTGGGAAGGAGGAACAGGGGGCCAAAAGGAGGACTTCATCCTGATCCACTTGGTCTCCTATGTGTTTCTTTGCCCTCAGCTGTTGTGTTGTTTGTCTTGACTAGACTGTAGGTTCTGATAAGCAGGGACTGTTTTTTACATGTGTCTGTACAACACTGCGTACACCTTATAGCACTATACAAATAAGAAGCAGTAGTAGTAGTACCACCATCCAAGAATCTGTTGAGAGAAGGGGGGGGGGGGGACACAGGCCCAGTTCACTGGGTTCTGCACCCTTGAACCCGCCAAGGTCTGGACCCTCTACAGAACTAAGTCAGCCAAACTGAAAAGATTTTCTGCTTGGTTTGCCCCAGTTGTCTTTTTTGTTGTTGTCGTTTGTAGCCCATCCAGTAGAGTCCAGACTGCACAGGAGCCTAAACCTTCATCTGCTGGAGACTGAGAATTACTGGTCAGAAGAGGGCTGCCCTGGACTCTTATAGAACACCACCATCAAACCAGCGGTTCTCAGTCTCCATCTGCTGGCAGGATGGCATAAACCCATGTGTATGGACTGGACTGGAAAGTTCTTTATGTGGCCTGTCAGGCTCCATTGTTTTGCTTTGACTGCAGCTGCTCTTTACTGCCCATCAGAAGCTGCTATCCTGGGCGACTGCCTAGCCTTATGGTTGGGCTGGCTCACACATTCTAAAATTTCCATATTACCGAAGGACAGAGAAATTTTACATACCTGATCATTTTTTTTCCTTGAATTCTGCTAGACCAGGCTAGATGTATGGGTTATATGCCTTTGCCAGCAGGTGGAGGCAGACTAGCAACTTTCAGTGATGACATTACTGGGTATATTCACTGGTGCAGCACTGAAAGAAGCCAGTAGGAAACTTCCTGAGCAGTATGCAAGGCTGAAAAACTCGGAAGAAAAAATTACCAGCATTACCAACCATAACTTGTTCAACTGTTTGTTGCTATTTGACTCTTTTACCATAAATAACTCTGTGTCAGTCACTGACATGGCAATCAAGAGGCAGCAAGGCTCCCAAACCTGTAAGAAAGTCTTGGAAGGCTAGTCATGGCTGGTCTATCAAGATTCAAGGAAAGAAAATTCAGGTATGTAAAATTCCTCCTCCCTTATCCTGCTAGACCAGTCAAGACATATGGCAGGGCTCAACAAATCCTGGGCGCCAGGTCGCCATGGAGACTAGACTGCACCCTGGTGCCTGGAATTTGATTGCCTCTCTCCCCCAGCCATCACCCAATATCTCACTGCATGGGCTCTGCATGTAGTTCAAGCCATGCAGTGAAGGAAGCTTGCTAACTTTGCTGTTTATGAGATTAGCAAACTTCCGGCACCATGCAGTTCAAACTACATGCAGAGCTGATTGCAGTGCTGGAAGTTTGCCAATCTCACTGAGACTTGAACCAGTGAAATTAGCAATCTTCCTTTACTTCACAGCTACATGCTGAGTCAATCGCGGTGAAAGAACAATGGTAAGACAGCTGGTGATGGTTGATTGGGGGCAGAGGCAAGAGACACACATCGGGTGAAGACTTGGGAAAGCAAAAGAAAGACAAAGATAACGGGTGATGGCTGGGGGGGAAAGAGAGAAACATTGCGACTGGGTGATGGGGAGGGCTAAGAGAGGTTTTTTTTGTTGTTTTGTTTCCCCTGTAGCTTCACGTATTAGCATGCCATGGTGATATGTGAAACAAAAAAAAGAAGTTGTCTCACGTGCAGCTATAAAGGGTCAACATATGCTGACAACATACTCACTGAGGGTGGTGGGAGGGGGGGAGAAAAGGTCACTGCCTTCTGTTGGTATTGTGTAATTGCATGATAAGGGCCTAATTTATTATGCTTTCTTTTCCCATAGAACATGGGAAAGAGTAAATCAGGCCCTTAAAAGAAGAGCTGCAATACACCTTTTGGTGGGTGGGTGAAGGGCACTGTGATCGAGGTCTCGGCTCCTAAATGTTTAAGCTGGCTCCTAGATTCCAAGAGAATTTGTCAAGGTCTGACATATGGGATGAGTCATTTACCAACTTTGCCAAGAGAAATAACGTTTTTGCCAATTCTTCTTGGCAGAATAGTTCAAGATCTTTCAGCTTAGCTAGGAAGTAATCTCTGGACTGCAGCCATCAAGTTTCGCCACACATTTTCTATCGGATTCAGGTCTAGACTTTAAACAGGATACTTCAGGACATTAATTTTCTTATTGTTGAGCTGCTCGATGCTTTTGCTTTGTGATTATGATTATTGCCTTCCTGAATGGCAAATTATCCCAGGTATATGGCAGACTAGAACAGGTTTTCACCAGATCTGCCTGAACTTTGCATTAACCCTCTCTCTCTCACGACCTTCACGAGCCTCCCTATCCTAGCTACTGCAAAGTATCCCCACAACATAATGCTGTCAAAAACCATGCTTTACTGAAAGGATGATGTTAGCAGGGCGATGTGCTATGTTCTATATAATCACTTACCTAAGAAAAGATTCTGATTTAAGAGACAATTTCCCTTTGTGCACCATCTTTTTGTTGGAGCTGCCAACCAAAGTGAACAGAACAAAATCTGTACACCACTGTGGTTTCTCTGTTTTAATCAAATAATTTTTATTATTTTAAAACAAGCCAATAGCTTAATAGCTCGTACTTAGTTTTATGACGAACTTGTGAAGAATTGCCGAGAAGATCCAAAAATGACAACATGTCACGTTTGCAAACCCGAAACGTGACACGTCATTTTTGGATCTTCGGCAGTTCTTCATAAGCTCGTCATAAAGCTAAGTACAAGCTATTAAGCTATTGGGATCAAGGAGATTACAACTTAGGACATCTGCCTGCATGTTTTTTTTTAAACTCCCACTATGTAGGTTGCTAATAGGGATACCAGATTAATCTTCATCCAACAGCAGAGCCCCACTACATCCTCCGCTACTGTGTGTGTGCCCTTCCTTGTTGATGTAAGCACCACTGTGACATTGTTGGAGAACCTACTGACCGCCCTGCCCTCCCAGGAAGAACAAACTTCTCCAGAGGCAGGCAACTTGCCCAGGCTTTCAGCCTGTTAAATCAACCAGCAGGACTCCCTGAGTGACCCTGACAGTGCCCCTCTCCCCCAACCAAGAGGCTGGCATCAATGGTGACTATCGCCCAATCTGGCCTGTACATCAGAGAGCAAGTCCAAAGTCATCAAGCCAACTTCTTCCTGAACATGCTGGAAAGGGGAAGGCACTGCTCAAACACCTGGGAGTTCAGAAACCAGCGCAATATGAGGTGGTTCTGCAGGGTGTGCATGTGTGCCCTGGCCCATGGAACTAGATCCAAGGTCAACATCATCAACATAAGGACCTGCAAGGAAGTCTCAAGCTCTGGGGGGCAACTGATCCCAGAGGCACCAAGCCTGCAACCAATTTGTTTAGCCTGTCTAAGGTGAGAAACCCTCCTCAGGTGGGTGTTAAAAAAATCAAATCAGTTAATTGTTCAAGTGAACCTGGAACCCTTGCTTGCCAGTACCATGACCTTCGAATAGGTGCAAGATGCCATGGCCAGACTAAAGGGAAAAAATGCTTGTAAAAGGGGGTGCTTGTTATGAAGGTACCACCATCTTGGCAAGTATGTAAATTAACTGTCTTGCAAAGGATTGTGGTTATTGAAGTCCAGTCACACAAAGCTTGCCTTTTAAAATAAATGAAGACTCTTGTAGTTGGTCGAGTGTAAGGCAAAAATCAGAATTTATTTATGGGGTGAATATTACACACACAGATATGCTTGGTAACACCATCCAGATAACTTCTCCAGGGTTTATTCAACAAAAATAAGGCAACTGAAATGCTTATGCAAATAAGTAGCAAAGTCCTTTATGGAACAGAAAGGCTTTCTTACAGCCACTGCTAATAAACTCCTTAGCAGTGCTGAGGTTGAAACAAATCAAAGAGGAAAACTTCTTTATACAAAAACATAGCTCACTTTCTCCATACAGAAAAGAATTTTTTAAATCCCACGTGTGCACGGCTTGTGCTGGGATCTCCTCTACCAACAGGTGACAATTAACTGCAATCAGTAGCTTGATTTCAGCACACGTGCAAACTTTCCCAAAAGCTTTTTCTTTTCAACAAAACTTTATGGGAAGCCAATATTTAGAATGTTTCCTTTTGATGTTTGCTCTTATATTTAGGATTTTCTTAAAATAACAACCTACTCAAAGAACAGTCCATATAAATATCCTCTGCATCACATATTAAACCTTGCTCCTGAAATTGCATAGATTCAGTTTCTCCGTCCGACTCAGAGGGCTTTAGGAACTGACCTCTATACGGAGAAAAACTGTTTCCCTGCTGTTTGCATTGCTCAAAGCTAGAGAAACGTTCACAGTTCATACCTGAATCCAGGCAAGCGTCAGGCTGCTTCTTCTGGTATTCTGGCCAGTATGTAATACAGCTTCTGTGTCCTGTCCTCCAGTCGGTATCTCTGAACCTCAGGATCTTTTCTCCAGATGTCCTCCAAGAGGTATTTGGGCTCCTTTTCTCCTTAGCTGCAACAGACCTCTTCCTAGGTGCTGCTTGAGGGTCCCTGGCTGTGGATCTCCAGACCTCTGGCTTTCTCCAGTCCTCTGAAGGTTCTTTCCCCCAGGTATCTCTCCAGGCATACGTACTTCTCTGAGCTCCTCTTTTGGACCGTCTGCTTCCTTGTACTTGTTTCTTCAGGTTCCGGTTGTTCTTCCTTCTGTTCTGGTTCTCGCCCCCTCTGTTCTTTGTCTCCTTCTCTGTCTCCCTTCCTGAAGATTCCCCTCTAGTTTTAAAGGGCTTAGATTGCAACTCCTCCCTTGCATTCTTCAGGTGTTGTGGATTAAGCACTCTCCTAGAGGCTGTTTGATTAGGGATGACATAATGCTTTCTCTGATTAGACTCATGCTTTTCCACTCTAGCTCCCCTAGGGACTTTCTGCATACTGGTGCATTCTGGAACATGTAGTCTTTTAGGGAAACAAGCTGTCTTATTTCTATAACCTGCCAGCACAGGTCCCTTAATCAGAGTAAAGTCTCCTCTTTTGTCATTACTCCCTGAGCTTTGATAAGCTTCCTTATCACACGCTCCAGGATGCAGAAGCAGAGAAACCTCAGATGTGGCTCTCTTATAAGGATACAGAAATATGCCTCAGAGATCCAATGACCGATCACAAAGTCTATTCAAAAACAGAAGCCCTCAAATCCAGGATTTGTCTTAAATCCACCTACCATCCCTCTCCCCCCTTTGGGTACCATGAATTAGATGAGTAATGCCCCTGCCCTAGCTCCTCAGAAGACATGGGTGCAATAGCCTGCAACTGCAGAGGATGCTATAGCGTGTCCTCGACCACCATACATTTTGCTCCACAAAAAAAGTGTCCTGAATGGGCTCTGCAAACAAAGGCATATTCTTTTGTGATAACCTTGAGGACCCACTTGTCCAAAGCAATTTGGATTCATTCTGAAAGAAACAGTCAGAGCTGCACTCCTACCGCCTGTCCCTTGAAAAGGGACCCGCTGGATTTCATTGGGAGGAAAGCAAGACTGCCGAGGTCTTCAAAAGTTCTGACCATTCTAAGATTTGGGCCCATAAGATTATGCCGACCTGGAACTCTTTGGGGCCTTAAAAATAGGCCCAAGCATCCCACTGATTCTTGCGCAAGGAACCTTGGGATCACCTCTGGGGACGAGGTCCTTTACAAATTTCTCCAGATCCTCTCCAAAAGTAACCTGCCCTTAAGGGGAGTTTACAGAGATGCAGATTGGAGGCCACATCCATGAAGTAATTTTGAAGCCATAGCTACCTATGCGCCATCACCGTAGCCGCAATGGAGTCAGCTCTGGAATCAAAGGGCATCCCGCAAAGGAAGCCTCCAACTCTAATCTTGCCATCTCTGGCTGGTCTGGCAATCGCTAGATCCAGCACAGGAGCACCCTAACCACAATTCCAGCACAAAGAGCTATTTGAGTTTCCAAAGGCCAGAGCCATACAGAGCCATTTGAGTTCCCAAGGCCAAAGCTGAGAAGGCATTCTTAAGTAGGGACTCCACCCTCCTATCATGAGCCTCCTTCAAGGTCGCACCCCCTTCCACCATAGTAACATAATATATGATGGCAGATAAAGACGAATATGGTCTGTCTAGTCTGCCCAGTAAGGCGGCTAGAATGGTTGTAATTGCAGCTACATGCAGGTCACCCCCCATCTATGCCTGTGTTTAGGGTTGTACTTGCTACTCTGTGCAGGTCAGCCCCCCTCTATTAAAAGATATTTATGTTTGCTTTGATTTCATCTTCTTGCTATAAAAAGGGATCCAGTGTCAGTCCCATGCCATTTTCAATTCCACTGTATTTTCTCCCCACCACCTCCATGATGCAGTGCATCTGGTCACTGCCATCACTAGGGTGTCCACCCTAAGGACCCAAAGCAGCCAGATCCCCTAGGGGGAGGAAAAAATAGCCTCACCAGAACCTCTGGCATCTCCCACTGACAGACCAGTTTCTGCAAGGGATCAAGGGGCAGAGAGAAACCTGTGGGACAGCTCAGATCCTCCGGGATAGACCCTTTCTCAGAGATCACTGCTAGAAGAGGCTACACAATCTAGAGAGCTGCCATAGCATCTGCTGTTAAGGTGAGAAGGACCTCACATGAAAAACAGATCACTGCAGGACTCTTCCTCCTCTGCAGGGGAAAGGTCTCATTGCTCCACTGACATGCTCACAGTTCCTCATTCCCACCCCCCCTCCCAGTCCTCCCTCAAAGGTAGGTATGATGGGATTCCCAAAAGGACCAGAGACGAGAAAGAAAGGGTATGCTTAATGCTCTACCAAACAGGGGAGGCTCTGAAGGGGTCGGGGTCTCCTACAGGGGATGCCATGAGCCCCAGACTTTTCAAGGCAGGTTGGCAGGCAGCGAGCAATGCCTAAGAAACAGCCTATTAGCGGTTTCAAAATTTGCAGCTCAAAAATTGACCAAGAACAGGCCCTGAGGCCCATGAGGGCTCTTGGGGACCAGCTAGCCCACCCAATGCCCCTCCAAGGAGACCATGTGGCCAGCTAAGATGGCTACCATTCCAGCCAGTGGGAAAACCAGGCAAAGTGCAGGAGTAGCATCAAAAATGACAAGTCCTGGGCCCCCTGAAGGACGTCCAGAATTTGGCAAAAGAAAATTTGCCTCAAAGCATCTACATCACACTCAGGAGAAAAGAAACTAGCTACAGTTGATCCGCTAGATGCTGCAAGCGGTGCAGTGACGAACACCCAGCATCGTGACGGAAAAGGTGAAATTAGATCTTACCTGCTAATTGTCTTTCCTCGAGTTACTCCAGCCCAGACCCCACCAGCAGCTTGGAGACTGAACATGTCACACTTATGACCTCACTATAGACAGATGGCTGGCACCTCCCACCAGCTCCAGTATCCTGTTGAGAAAGCAGACTCATGGGAGCAACAATTAAGAACAATCCTTGTTTTTTTGTTTTGCCAAATCACCCTTACAAATTAAGCTATCAAGCTATTCGCAAAGACAGAAAAAACCCTCCCCCAATAAGACATTGCAGTGAAAATACATTTAACATGACCGCAACGCAACACTGTCCCCTCCAGCAACCTCCCCCCTGGAGGGAATTGGACAACCTTCCTGAAATTACACACGCCGATGGCTCTCTGCTTCACTTCTGGATCAAGTGTTCAGCGATATAATTCTTCAGGTTCGGAACACCATTGAATCTTTGAGAAAGGAAAATCTGGGAGGGTTTGGGACTTGACTAACTCAAGGAAAGACAAGCAGCAGCTAAGATCTAATTTCACCTTCCTTATTGTTCTTCTATCTAGTCCAGTCCCTACCTGTGGGATGTACCATAGCAATATCAACCTTGTGAGGGACCCGCGAGCCCAGCCTGAAGCACTGCCAACCCAAACCACACATTTCTCGCTGCTTGCACATCTAAACATTCACAAATGTATGTAATGAAAACCATATTGCCGCCTTATAAATCTCCGCTGGCGACACAAAGCTGGATTCCACCCATGAGGCTGCTTGCACATGGGTGGAATGCGCTCTCAGCCCTTTGGGCAATGCTCTGTGACGCAAGAAGTATGCCGAGGAGATGGCCTCCTTTACCCAGCGTGCAATTGAGGCCTTTGAAGCCATTTCGCCTCTATGTGGACCTCTGAACAGAAGAAAAAGATGTGACTTACAAAAGGACTCCGTGTGCTTTAGGTACTTGCACAACACCTGCACATCCAATAGCCGAAGTTGCAGATCCTCCACCCCCGAGAACACAGGGAGAGTGATCGACTAATTGAAATGAAAAACCACTGCACCTTAGGCAGAAAAGGCGGCACCGGTCGTAGCACAACTTTTTCCTTGCAAAGGCAGAGCAACGAAGCCCGACACGACAGTGCCTGGAGCTCAGAAATCTTTCTGGCGGAACAAATAGCCACCAAAAAGACTGTCTTCAAGGTCAAGTCTTTTAAGGTATTAGCCCCTAAAGGCTCGAAAGGCACCTTGGCACCGACAGCACCAGATTAACGTCCCACAGGGGAACCACCATTTGGACTGGAGGTCAGATATCTTACGGCCTGCAAAAAAAATCAGGCAACATCCAGGTGGGATGCTACGAAGACCTCTGGATCCTACCATAACAGGTAATCGCCACCACCTACAGGGGTAAAAAGCTACAGGCCAACTCCTTGTCCAAGCCTGCTTGCAAAAAAGTCAAGAACATTGGGTACCGAGGCCCAAAAGTGGCCAACAGCCATGTGCCGTACACATCAGTCCTCGAAGACTCACCACACTCTGACTTAGGCCAGGGAAGTGGAACGCTTACGGGTCCTTATCAGTGTGGAGATGACTGCGGCTGAATAGCCCTGCCTTCTCAACCTATCCCTCTCAAGAGGGAGGCTGTAAACAAGTATTGACCCACTTGAGTCATCCAGGACATGACCCTGTACTAGGAGGTCCTGGAGAACCGGGAGACACCAGGTATGATCAATCACTAACCTGACGAAATTGGCATACCACGGTCTCCTTGGCCAACTGGGAGCGATTAAGACTACCAAGCCCCAGTGGGTCTCTACGTCTTTCCCCCATGGGCCCTAATTGGGAGAGTAGTGCAGCAGATAAAGGAGAACTCCCACCAGCCATCATTGTGCCAGTGCATTGAGCCCCTCCAACATTCTCTCCCTTCTTCTGCTGTAAAAGCGAAGCACCTTGGTATTCTGATATGTAGATAACAGGTCCCAACAATGCACCACCTGCGCAAAGATGGTCTCGTTGAAAGTCCACTCTCCAGGATCTAGTTAGACCCGGCTGAGAAAGTCCACTGTGACACTGTCTTTGCTGGCGACATGGGCCGTCAAGAGGGCCTGCAAATTGCCCTCTGCCCATGCCAATAAGGGCGCTATTTCCTCCTTTAACTGCATGCTGCTTGTGCCTCCTTGTCAGTTATGTATGCCACCATGGTGGCGTTGTCTGAGCACTCTCGCTGCTTTCCCCTGAAGGAAGGGCTGGAAGATCTGGAACGCCAGGTGTACTGCTCTCATCTCCAGTCGATTGATCGGCCTGGCACTCTCCGCTACTGTCCATGCTCTTTGGGCTATATGAGCTTCGCAAAGCGACTCCATCCCAACAGACTGGCATACGTTATTAAGCGGACCCACTGCAGCATCTGTAGAAGCATCCCTGCCTTCAGCTTGTCTGTATGTAACCACTACTAGAGTGAGGCTTGAACCATGCACGTACAAGGTAACGCATAAGAAACCTCGTGGTGCTGGGCTAACCATCTCTGCAACAGCACCTGCTGCAATGGTGGCATGCGCATGCACACCCAGGGCCCCAACTTTACTGAGGCTACCATCAAACCCAGCACCTGAAGATAATGCAATCATGTGGAGAAACTGCTGGACCAGAGTCTGCAGAGTGACCATTCTTTCCAACGGGGGGGGGGGACACTGTGCCCACATCCATCCAAAACCTGGCTCCCAGATCAGCCATCCCAGGATATGCTGTAAGTCAGCTCTTGGTCACACAAATGACACAGCCAAGACTTTGAAGAAAGACGATCATCCATTCCATGGCCTGCAGGCTCTTCTCCTGGGACTTGGCCCAGATCAACCACTCATCCAGGTAGAGAAGGCTGAGAATGCCCTCTTGTCTGAGCCTAGCTACCACCACCATCACCTTGGTGAATGTATGTGGGGCTGTCGCCAGGCCGAACAGCAAGGCCTGAAAACGGAAAGGACCCACTGGCACCGCAAAATGCAAAAACTGCCAATGTTCCAGCTGAACCGGAATGTGCAAGTATGCCTCCGAGATCTGGTGCTGTCGGAACTTTCCTTTTTCTGACTGCTACAATGACAGAAAAGAGTGTCTCCATGTGGAAACTGGGTTCTCAGACACCGAGTGACATGCTTTGAGATTCAATATGGGCTGGAAAGAATCTTCTTTTTTTGGGACCACAAAGTAAATGGAGTAGACACCATACTCTGGCTGGTCTTTTGGCACCTCCACTACCACCTGCAGTGTGATTAGGTTCTGCAGTGTGTATCCCTCACTGCTGCAAGCTTCCGTGACGGCATGCAGAAGGAAATGACAAAAGCCTCCTGCAGAGGCTGAGCAAATTCCATCACATAACCTTCTCAGATGATCTAGAGCAGAGGTTCCCAACTCCAGTCCTGGAGGGCCAAACACCATTCAGGTTTTCAGGCTGTCCGTAATGTATCTCATGCATATTCATTAGGGACAGCCTGAAAACTTGAATGGTGTTTGGCCCTCCAGGACTGGAGTTGGGAACCTCTGATCTAGAGTACCCATAGGTCAGTTGCGATCTTGGTCCAGGTGGAACAAACACCCCTGAACTGCCTCATCATCATTGCAGCTTTTTGTTGGCCGAGGCCACCGAGGCATAGAAACCTCTGCCTGTACCTCAAAACCTCCGAAAGGCCTATCCCTGAGAAGGAAACCTCCCCTCTCCGGAAGGGGGCAAAACGTACCGACCAGAAACGTAGTAAGTCAGTCTTATGACTGGCCCTTCACTGGGACTGCAGACCGAACCGGCTTTGGGCTCATTCGAAGGGAGTCTCTCACCCCTTGGGCTCCCCAAGCTCCTTCAACTTCTCTAAATCTTCCGCAAAGAAAAGCTTTCCCTAAACGAAAGCTTACTCAGTCATGTTTTGGAAGAGATGTCTGCTGACTAGTTTTATAACCACAGGTAGCAGCGAGCAGCTACCACAGGGGCCATCCCTTTGGGCAAGCCCCTAATGAGATCATAAAAGCATCTGCCAAGTATGCCGCTCCAGAGTCCAGTTTCACTGCCTCTAGAGGCAAAGGACAGGAGTCCGCTGCATTGTCTAAGACTGATTGTGCCCAACAAACATGTGCGCGTCACAAAGGCGCCACAGATGCACACTTGTAAGGACAAGGCATTAAATGTCAAACACCTGCTTGAGCAGGCAGTCCAACTTCATGTACTGAACATCCTTAAGGTTTGATCCAGGAGAGGGTACAAACGGGTCAAAACCCGCTTTCCTTCAGGCCCACTTCCAGTAAGTCCTACTCATCCTGGATAATTTTTTTGACCACCCGATGAAAGGGAAACACCGTTCAAGTCTTGCGTACCACCTGGAACAATGGGTCTTCCAGCAGGTCATCCTCCTCTGCGGAGTTCAAATTGATATTGAGGGTCTTTGAAGAGTGCACGATGAGCGCAATCGGCTCTTCCCTGTAAAAACACACGCACTATGCAGGATTCTTCTCCTTGAGGGATTTCCCCTTCGAGTTCCATATACTCTGTCTCTCTGGCTGCCTCCCCTTCCGGGTCCTTCCATCTCTCCTGAATGAGCAAACCCCATATCTTCCAAAGGGTCACTCTTGACTCGCTGTTTACTAGGTACAGGCTCCCCCCTCCATCCTCGCTCCGGTAAGGGAGTCCGACATCTGTCGTTTTCTTGCTTTCTCCTGGGATCCTCCTTGACTGTCCTGCCCTCTATTTCAAAAACTCTATGCATGAATAGGTCAAACCCAGTCGAAAAATCCCCCGGGAGTGTCTCTGCTAAGGAATCTTTTGAGGTGGAGGGATTGGGGGAGCCTGGAGGCATCCCCTTCTGTTCTTGTTGAGATTACCCTTGTCCATGGCCAGGGAAGGGTGGCCCCCCCTGGTGAACTCTCTAGACTCTGCCTCGCAGCCACGAGAGAAGCCAGCTGCTCAGACAGCACCCCTGCGGGAACCACAACTTAGGCACACAGGTCTGGAGGGCATAGTGCGCTGCCCAGAAGATGCGCCCCCCTCTTCTCCACCCCCACCCCCAAAGCTGAAGCTAGGATATGGATAGTCTGCACACCATAGCCTTCTCATTGGACTTCTCTCTTTTTTTTGTTTTGTTTTGTTTTCTGAAGTACCTTCAAAGAAACACCAAAAGAAATTAAAAGAACAGAACTGAACCCCTACTTATTATTCCCGGAGCCACTGAAAAAGAAATAAATGCATATGATGGGACCTGCAGCATCCGGCCCAACCCTGGAGTCCTTCCTACACGTGGCAGTAGTTGGATTATAAAATGGCGGTGGTTCCAACTATAGCTTGGGAGAAGCTGTTTTTAACTGTGGTTTCCCCTATACTGCCGCAGCCCCAAGAAAATAACTTGTACAAGTTCCCACCGTTACCTGAGCTTTGTGAGCAGGAAACCCCTCTGCTCGCAGATATCTGGTGCGGAGAGCCTCCCAATCTGTCACTCAGCTCGCTGTGAGTGTTGACGGCGTCGGGCTGGGGAAGCGTGCCAAAAGCCTCTCAGGGGATGAAAATGCTGCAATCAGCTGCTCCTCACGCCGGGAGCAGCCGAAACGGGGGACCCAGCAGACAGAGTAACAACTTTGCTGCTAAGGCTTTCAGTGCCTGCCCTGGCTTTCTCTTAGGTTCCCTTTTTTTTTTTTCCCCCCAACTTTATAAAGTAACTCTCCTCTGTGCCAGCTTTCCACTGCACAGCCTTCTACTCTCTTCTGAATTGAGTATTGTTTTTTTCTCTTCAATTTTAAAACCTTGTCAACTCCTTAGTTGTCCCTCAGTGAGTCCTAGTACTGGGATCACGTCTCACCAACTGCTTGGAGACTAAAATACTGGAGTTGGTGGGAGGTGCCAGTCGTCTATCTATGGTGAGGTCAGAAGTGTGGCATGCTCAGTCTCCAAGCTGCTGGTGAGAGATGACAACCCACAAGTGAGAACTGGACTGGAGGAATAAGGAAAAGAAAATTGCAGCAAGAAGAAAAAAAAAAGGGGGGGGGGGGGATCTGGACACAAAGCACTACCAAAAAGGGAAATCCCATCTCCCAGCAGAAGAATCTTCAGCTCAGGTAAGACCAGCCAGTGAGCGAAACCCAAGAAGAGGTTACCCAACCGCTTACACAGAATTAGGGAGGCCCTGCTATTCAGCTCCTCTGTTTTTTGTTTTCAAGGGAGAGGAGGGGTTGTTAATGCTTCTTTATTAACCCTTTGAAGGCCTACTTTAAATTTTTAATCCACATTCTGCAGCCGGGTTAATTTTTGCATATTTCAGGAAGATTGTACCCGTCTTATTCAATATGTTCTGTTCTAATAGTGATTTTCCTTCTGCTATGGTCATGTATTATATACCATTTGATATGAATATTTAGTCAGAATTTTGGATCCCGAGAGTTTTGGGCTTGGCCTGGAAAGGGTTAAGCAATTCTAGCAAAAGAGCTGAAGACAAAACAGGACAAAAAATAAAAGGAAAAGAAATGTAAAGACAAGGGGAGATAGGTGAAAAAGGGGGGGGTCCTGGGCACAGGGGAGTGTGTGGGCAACGCTCCCGCTCCATCATAAAGGTACAGGGTGGGGAGTTTGGGGCTGCTGAGCCCCCAGGGATTTGGTTTCTGTCGGGTGAGGGTCAGTGTCGGGGACATTGGCCCCTGGACAGAATTTTGATGGCATCAGGGGCTTTCCCCAATGCCTGCATCATCTGAAGTGAAATGTCAAACTTCCTCTTAGATGACCATGTTTCTCTGGGAGAGCATGTCAAACTTGCATCAACTTCTGTACGCATGTGTTTGGCTTGCTCTCCCAGTTTAACGCTGGCATTTGCGTCACAGTTCAACCTGTGGCTAATTTGCATATATGTGTCCCTTTCTGCATGCCGGTGCGCTGCATAGAGGCATATATAGTTAATAGCACACAACTTCAGAGCTGGCTTTCTGCATCGGCCTGCTATTGCTGCTTAACTAGAAAAATTTCAGCATAGCTTAACAGCTAGTCAACGACATGAATTATTAAGTACCTACTTTAGAACACATTTTGTGGGGCTGGGTTTGTGGCTCAGTGGCAATTACAGTACTATGTTCCAGAGAAGAGAACTCTAGCAACCTTACACTCTTGCAAAGGTTCATGGAAGATCCCAACCCCAGTTTAGACTGAGCAGGAAGCAGACAGGAGTAGTAGAAAAAAAAAAACATCCTCCTAACTCCACTGTCCTCCCTCCAAAAAAACCCACGCACATTTTGTTTTATCAGTTCCTTTCAACTTTCCACTACTGCTTTTTCTTTTCTTGCTGTGCTGCTCTTTCAGATCCTAGGGCCTGTGGTGTCCAGGTGTAGGGACATATATGTTACTGTTACATTTCCCAGCATCATATTACAAAAAAAAAAAAAAAAAAAAGAGAAGATGAAAGATGGCCGGGAAGGAGCATATTCAGACGCTTAGCTGTTTAACAGACTAAACCGCGCTCAGCAGGATAATTAGCAGCACTAACGTGGTTAGTACCACTGAACATCCCCTCTTGCCCAATTTAAACACTTCAATACTAACCACTTAGCATCAGGGCATTCAGGGGGGCAACAACCCAGCTATGCCTAACCAGCTAATGTTAAGCAGAAAAAAAGCAGTCCTAACTTTAGCTGGTTTAGCTATCTGGACTCTTACAAAATGTCCACAGGTCTATTCTCAGAGTAATAAAATGATCAAAAATAATGTAATTACTCCACTATTAACACCACCTAATATGAGAAAAAGCAGGATAGTGGGTTCATATCTATCAAACAGCACGGGGACGTCTCAGACAAATCGGCACAAAACAAAGACACAATGTATCTATCAGTGCCCTGATAGCATCAATGACAGTCCACCGGCTCACACAGTTTCTAGTTGTCGCTTTTGTAGTTTTTTTTCCCCCGATACACCCACAACCTATAGCAAAATAGTAAAATGTCAATTTCACTTAGCTTCACTCAATGTTCCCCAACGCCAGTTATCTTGGCGCCATCCATTGCGTTTCACTCAAGAACGTTGAGTTTCTTCAGGGGGATTTATCACTGAAAATTTAACTGATGCTGCCCACGTTTTGAATCAGAGGAATGTTTCTCGCGAAGTTCAATTGCTCAAAAAATGCCACGCATTTTCTCAAATTAGGTGGTGTTAATAGTGGAGTAATTACATTATTTTTGATCATTTTAGCTATCTGGACAGCAGCTGAATATTGCCACTGACCAGTTAGCTAAAAACACTAACCAGGCAAACTCGTATTCAATTCCAGTGGCCGGACATGGTGCCAGCACTGAATATCCAGACATAATTTAAAGCAGCGACAGCCAGTCACTTCAACAGTGCTGTTCACCTCCATTGAATATGTCCCCCCCAACATCTACAATACTGACTTAGCATAGCAACATTATGCTAGCATCATTTGATCCCACAAAAGAGCATGGTCCTGAAAACTTAGTAAATGGCACAAGCAGAGGAAACAAAAATAAGGAGACAGAAAACTTTAAAAAAAGCAACCCATCAGCCTAGCAAGGACAGCACAAGTACTGATCCATAGGTATACCAAGTCACAGCCGTACCAACCTGTGTAAAACGCATCGGTAGCAGGTGTTCACCACGGGCAGCAGGGAAAGTCCTCACATATGAGTGATGTCATCCAATGAACCCACGGGGAGTAATTTCCAGCTAGGGCATGTGATCTTCCCACCTGCCAACGTGGTGACATTTTCTCTCAGTCTAATACAATAATTATAGTAAAATATAAAACTTTTCAGGGAGGGTTATGAGGACTTTTTCTTATTGTCCATGGAGAATACCTGCTACAGGTGAGTAACAACCTTATTTCCTGCTTGTCCATGGAGAAATGTTTTCATGTATGTTTGAAGGACTTGAATTACCGTAGTCTGACAGTGGATTTTTTTGCCTGGTAGGTATGGGGCTCTTAAGTCCTTCCAGTGTGTGATGCCAAATTTCCACAACCTGATTGGCCAACCAGTCTTTGAAAGCCTTTAGAGTATTTGCTACAGCTCTTAGCCCCAAGAAGTAGTCCGATATAGAGACTTTCTTGGAAGGACCAAACTCCCAGAGTGTGAAACCCATCAAGATGAGCTTCCCAATCTAGTTTGGATGCATCCATCAATATTATTTGTGGTGGAGGAATTTGGAAGGGGAGACCTTTGAGCAAATTGTAATGAATCATCCCCTACTGCAAAAAAATTGAATAAGTGGACTGGTGACATACAGATGATCCCAGAGTCGTCCTGTGGCCTGGGTCCACAGAGTTCACCAAGCCTGTCATTTCGAAACGTGCCAAGGGTGTTACATGTACCGTAGAAGCCATGTGTCCTAGTACAGTTAACATCTTGCAAGCTGTCACCTGCTGACTCACTAGAAACATAGAAACATGATGACAGAAAAAGACCACATGGCCTATCTAGTCTGTCCTTCCATAACAACAACAGTCCACTTTTTACCTTTAGAGATCCTCTGTGTTGATCCCATGCTTTTTTGAATTCAGTTACTGTCCTCATCTCTACCACCTCCACTGGGAGACTATTCCATGGATCCACTACTCTTTCTGTAAAGAAATATTTCCGCATATCACTCCTGAATCTATCTCCCTTCACCCTCATCCCATGTCCCCTCGTAGCAGAACTTGCTTTCAATTGAAAGAGGCTCTCTCCCTGAACATTTATGCCACGGAGGTATTTAAACATCTCAATCATATCACCTCTATCCCGCCTTTCCTCTAAGGTGTACATATTAAGATCCTTAAGTCTATCCTCATATGCTTTATAATGAAGCCCATTAATCATTTTAGTAGCAACCCTCTGCACCGACTCCATCCTGTTCACATCCTTTTGAAGGTGCGGTCTCCAGAATTGCACACCATACTCCAAATGAGGTCGCACCAAAGACTTATACAGAGGCATTATCACCTCCTTTTTTCTGCTAGCAATTCCTCTCCGTATGCACCCAAGCATCCTTCTAGCTTTTGCCGTTGCCTTTTCTACCTGTTTAGCTACTTTAAGATCAACAGACACAACCACGCCTAGGTCCCGCTCTTCTTTAGTGGACAAAAGTACTTCACCTCCTATACTGTATTGCTCCCTTGGATTGTTGCAGCCCAAATGCATGACCTTACATTTTTTAACATTAAATCCCAGCTGCCAAATTCTAGACCATTCTTCAAGCTTAGCTAGATCCCTCCTCATGTTATCTACACCTTCCTGGGTGTCTACTCTATTGCAGATTTTGGTATCATCTGCAAAGAGGCAAACCTTACCCGACAGCCCTTCCGCTATATCACTAACAAAGATGTTAAAAAGAATCGGACCAAGGACAGATCCCTGGGGCACACCACTGGTAACATCCTTCTCCTCAGAGTGAGCTCCATTTACTTGTACTCTTTGTTGCCTCCCACCCAACCAATTTCTACAGAATCTTTTGCAATATTACTGTCAATCTGTGAAGTTTGTCGTGCAGGAGAAAGACTCTCACCTGTGTCGTGCCGAGCAGGGCTCTTATTAATGCCAATTGTTGGAGGGCTGTAGATATTTAGTTTAGTTTACCCTGTTTAAAACCTGTACATAATCCCCTGTTTACTGTATGTCCAGTGTAGGTCGCCTACACTGCACAAAATATGTTTTATGTAAACCGCACTGATATTAAAGAGCACGGTATAGAAGAAAGTTAAATAAATAAAATATAAAATTGCCCAAAATTCTAATGAACCCTAGTAGTTCCAGCACCCAGTAGTCAACTATACTAATTCTCGCACTACTCCCTGAATGGTACTCAGGATAAGCAAATCATCCAAGTAGAGAAAGACAAAACACTCCCAGCATCCAAAAAGGTAAGCAGCTACTACTACAAGGCATTTCATAAAGACCTGAGGTGCTGAGGGTAGACCAAAAGGAAGAACTCTGTACTGGAAATGGTATTCCCCTAGAACAAAATGTGAGATGGATGTATTTGTATATGGGTTTATGCATCCCATAGATCCAGGGAGTATAGCCAATCTCCTATTTAGCAATAAAGGAGTAGGGGTGCCCAGAGAAATCATTCTGAACTTTTCTCCAACTAGGTACGTGTTGAGATCTCTTAGGTCCAGGATGAGATGGTGCAGGAGGATCCCAAAAGCTCTGAGAAGTACAGTGGTGTGCAAAAGTCTTGAATCACTTGTGAGTTTTGCGTTTTTCGTACTTTCTAACTATTTTTATTTTTAATTTTGCGTTAGCCCAGCATATTCATCTTTCTACCACGTTAAAAGGGATACATTTGGCTATTAGAGTTGACTTTTTTTGCATTCCTTGCTTCCAAATTAAATACTTTACAGACACTGGGAGATAGCTACTGCGATTTTTGTGGATCCTGCGTCAAAACTGGATCGAGATTATCCAATATGCACATGTTATTTCTGACCAATCAGGAGGCTGGTTTCAGTAACCAATCACAATGCAGATATCTAGCCAACAGTGCAGCTATAAAAATGCACAGAATTTTTAAATTTCATTACGCTTTCTGGATCGACCATGAAGATGACTCTAACCCTGGACGTTGGAGGAGCATGTTCGTGTGTCCTTTATGAGTGAGGAAGGATTTTCAAGCCGTCAGATAGCCAGGAAAGTTGCCTGCAGTCAGAGCACTGTTACGATTGTAGAGAAGAAAGAAAGAAACAGGTTCAGTGATGGACAAGCCTCATTCAGGTCGTCCATGTGCATCAACATCATGCCAGGACAGCGCACTACGACGCATTTCACTGACTAATCGAAAGTTGACCTCTCCTCAGCTACTTCGAGAGTGATCAGACAAGAGTGAGGCCAGTGTCAGCTCATCAACAGTTTGTCGCTGGTGCCTGCAGTTTGGTCTCCGGGGTTGCAAATCACGGAATAAGCCACTGATGACTGGCATACAAAGGCGCAACCAGATCGTGTGGGCGAGAAAGCACTCAACCTGGTCGACTGAAATGTGGGAAAAGGTGCTATTCAGCGATGAAAGCACCTTCTGCCTGTTTGGTAACCAGGCCCACACCTATGTGAGGAGATTTCCTAGAGAGGAATTCAAGCCCGAGTGTATCAACCTCACTGTGAAGCATCCTTTGAAGGTCATGGTCTGGGGCTGCATGGCTGCCAGTAGCGTTGGACGTCTTCACATACTGCAAAAGTGCATGGTGCCATCAACACACCAGCTGTTTCCTGGCCAGTTCCTGTTCCAAGATGACCATGCACCCTGCCATCGCTCCAGACAGGTGATCAGCTGGAAGCAGCGGAACAACATCAAGTCAATGGACTCGCCTGCCCAGTCTCCAGATATGAATCCAATCGAGAACCTGTGGCACAAGGTGGCCTTGGAAATATTCAAGAGGCATTCAACATCAAAGCGTGAGCTGATTGAGTCACTCATTACAGCTTGGAACCACGTTGTCACCAACGATCACCTTGTCAGATTGGTTCATGCAATGTCGACAAGGTGCAGTCAGGTGATCAAGAACAAAGGGTGGCCCATCAAATACTAAGCCATCACTGACACACAAAAATGGCCTTTCAAGGCTACATACATTAATTTGAAGGAAACCTGGTGTGCATCCATAATATTTTAAAGCATACTTACAATAATATATCGTTGGCCAACGATTTACATTACGCGATTTTCACAGAAAATCTATCAACAGGACAACTATGGGAAACAAACTCAGAAATTAAGGGCCAAACCAATACTAAAAGTTGGCCCTAACAGCCAAATCTATCACTTATCATGAGATACACAGAAAAAGCCACTGGGAGGAAAAAGAAATTAAGATATAAGGTCACGAAGTTGAAAAAAAGTCAAAATTTACAAGTGATTCCAGACTTTTGCACACCACTGTAGCTGGGGATTACTTCCGTGCAGGCTCTGTCAGATGACATCCCCCATACGTGAGGGCTTATTTCCTGCTTGTCCATGCAGAACAAATTATTTGCATTAATAAGAATTCGACTTACAGTCCCCAAAGCATCTAAATAGTAGGGATCTGGGAACAGTCAGCCAACCCAGCTTTAAAGTACTCCAATATCTCAACTGCAAAATATCAAGCTTTAAGCTCAAGCTTATCAGAAAGGTGTAATTAGGCCTTATCTGAAGCAGAGTTGATGTTTTTTCAGCGAAAACTGAAAAACTTGTTTCAAAGTGGGCAATTATATTTATGGTAAAACTAATCCAGTGTGGTTTTCAGATGGCAGCCTTTTTTGTTTTTAAACTCAGTGTTATTTTATTTTGTATGATTTTATTGGTATGTTATGTACTGTGTATGTTTTTTTTATCCGCTTCGGTGTTTGTGCAGGCTATAAATCCTTTTAAATAAAATACCAGCTAATTGCCTTTCCTTGAATCACTCCAGTCCAGTCCAGACACATGGGTTACACTACCCCCCAACCAGCAGGTAGAGACTGAGCAAGACCAGCCTAGTCACATTCTCCTCTTCCACCTGTCTTCCAGTTAAACTTTAAGGTGTTATACTGAACAAAATTTCCTTTGTTACTTCTTTCAGAGCTCTTTCCTCTCTCTCTCCCCCTCCCCCGCTTTTTCATGAGCTCTCTCATTGGTTCTTTCACAAAAAAAAAAAACTCACGCGCACACAGCACATTGAATACAAACGGATGCCCCTCGTGACCCCCCGCCAGCAGAATGTACTGTCCCTATGCACGCCCAACAACCATCCAGACCAGCTGCACATGCAGCAAAAGAGGCAGGAAAGGGGAGGATCTTAGAATGAACTGGAGGGAATCAAGGAAAGGCAATTAGCAGGTAAGGCCTAATTGCACCATCCATCACATCTCTCCAGTCCATTCCAGACGCATGGAATGTACCACAGCAGTACCATTCACCCGGAGGGAGCCACGAGGCCATCCTGCAAGACCATAGCTCCCAACCTTGCCTCCACATCAAGCCAATAGTGCCTCATGAAAGCATGCAATGAAGTCCAGGTTGCCACCCTGCAATGACAGAACCACACTCGCTTCCGCCCAGGAGGTCACCGATGCCCTGGTGAAGGCTTGCAGACCCAATGGCACAGGCCAACCTTTCAAGATATATATCACAATGGCATCCTTCAGCCAGCATGCTATGGACATCTTGGATGTCACGGCCTCTTGCACGCCCACCCAAAGAGGACAGAGACAGACGTTCGGACCTTTGAAAGGCCGCCACCCATTTCAGATACAGGCAAAGCACCTGCTTCGCGTCCAGCAGCCGCAGCTGCCTGGCCTGTGCACCGCAACAAAGGAAGGGAGACCAGCTGGGTCACAAGGAAAAAGGAAACCACCTTGGGCAGAAAGGAGGGCATCACCTTCCACACCACCTTCTCCGGATGAAACACCAGGAAGGGCTCCTGACAGGACAGACTGCAGCTCTGAAATGCAGCTCGCTGAAGAGACAGCCACCATAAAGGTAGTCTTCAAAGTCAGGTCCTTCAAGGAGGCCTCCTTCAAGGGCTCAAATGGCACGCTAGTCAGCACTGACAGCACTAAAACCAGGTCCCACAGCAGGACCACCAGCTGCAGAAGCGGCTGCACATTCTTCACAGCACAAAGAAAATGCACTACCATCTGCATGTGCCGCCAGAGAGGCCTCCCAAATCTTACCACAACAGCAGGCTGCCACTTGGATTTTCAGAGAACCCAGCACATGGCCCTTTTCCAGATCCACCTGCAGAAAGACCAGGAAGTGCAAAATTGAGGCAGAGAGGGCCGAAACTCCCCAGGCCCCACACCAATCCTCTGAGACTCTCCACACTCTAATGTAAGACAGAGGTGGAACGCTTGCGGGCCTTAAGCGGCATCACCACCTCAGGTGAGCAGCCTCATCTGCTTAAAACGCACCCTTCTCAAGAGTCAGGCCATAAGCGAGAATCAATACACTTGAGGCATCTGTACTGGCCCCTGGACCAACAGGTTTGGCCTCGTCAGAAGCTGCCATGGAGCCATCACCTTCAGGCGCACTAGATCTGCATACCAAAGCCAGCCCAGGGCTATCAGGATCACCCAACCCTGGTGCCTTTCTACTCTGTGAATGACCCGGCCGATCAGAGGCCAGGAAAGAAAGATGTAGAGGAGCATATTCTGTGGCCACAAACCGGTGCATCGAGTCCCTCTGACATGGACTCACACCATCTGTTGAAGAACAGTTTGTCTTGGCACTGACTATGGAGGCCATCAGGTCCATCACTGGCAGGCCCAAGTGCTCCACTATTGGCTGAAAGAGTCCAAGAGGGAACACTCCACCGGATCTACGTGATTCTGAGTCCACTTGGACATTTTCCTTGCCCGCCTTATGCACCGCCAAGAGAGCGAGAAGGTAGATCTCTGCCCACTGAAGGAGAGGCATTGCTTCCTCCATCAGTGACACAATAGCAGTGCCCCACTGGCAGTTGATGTAGGGCACTGCCAATGCTTTGTTCTTAAAGATGCACACTGCCTGACAGCGAAGGAGATGAGAGCAGTGTTTCAGGTGCTGCTACACTTCCACCAACTCCAACCAGTTGATGGACCATACCGATTCCTTCTCAGACCACAGTCCCGGGGTGAACTGCGCCAGACAGTGAGCTCCCCAGTCAGCCAAACTGGCATCGGTCATGACAGTCACTCAAGTAGGACTTTCCAGAGAAAGCACCGCCATCAAGGCCAGGGAGGAGAGCCACCACTGAAGGTTGAGCCGAGCCTCTTGTCAGCAAGGCAGTCGCCTCGAGACCTCATCCCTCTGCGGGGACCAGTACGATAAACTGTGCTGAAGCAACTGCATGTGGACCCTTGCCCACTGATCCAGGTCGATGAGGGCTACCATGGAGCCTGGCAACGCCATCCACAGAAACCGTACACCTACTCGTGCAACTTCCCCACACGCTCCAGCAGCAAGGACACCATAGTGCTCCCAAGTTGGTCAGCCACTAAGAAGGCAGTACATGACTCATTGAGGTTCACCACTCAACCCAGACACTGCAGGAACTTCATCACTTGTCGAGTGGCCCTTGACTCTCCTCAAGGGACTTTGCCCTGATGAGCCAGTCGTCTAGGTATGGGTGAACTAAGATGCCTTCCTGCCACAAGGCCACCACCAATACCATGATCTTTGTGAATGTCTGAGGGATGACGGCCAGGCCGAAAGGCAGAGCGCAGAACTGGAAGTGTCCCATAGGAACTGTGACGTGCAAGCATCACTGATGCTTGCCACGAATCAGAATACGGAGGTACACCTCGGTCAGGTCTAGGGGAGGTCAAAAACTCTCCCTTTTGCACTGCCACTATGACCAAGCACAGTGTTTCCATATGAAAGCGAGGGACCCGCAACGTCCTGTTGGCGAACTTGAGGTCCAGGATAGGGCGAAAGGAATCCTCCTTTTTGAGGCTGACAAAATTAATGGGTTATCAACCGGACCTCCACTGGTCTGCTGGCAAGCCTGATCAGTACAGCATTGCCCACATGGCCATCCTCTTGGCTGGGGACCTGCAGGGAGAGACCAGGAAGGCGTTGCGGATGGACTGCACCAGCGCCAGCTCCAGCACGTAGCCCTCCCGAATGATCTCCAACACCCACTGGTGCTGCATTACTCGGACCCAAGCAGAGTAAAAGAACATGTCCCCGATCTGCTCCTCCCTTTGGGTCCCCCTCACTTTATTGGGGCTTCTTAGTGGAGCCAGAGAATGAGGGGAAGAAACCCCCGCCCACTCCCCAGCCCCAAAAGGACGAGGGGGGAGGGGGGTATATCCCATGCATCTGGACTGGACTGGAGGGATGAGATGGAATAAACTAGTAATACCAAATACTCAGTGTAACTAAAAGCTTTCATATAAAAACCACACACTCAATAAAAGTGCAATCCTCTTCATTACTAACATGGCCATATTTTAAGCAAAGCATTCTGCCAAGAGAAGAAGAGACTAAATATTTCTAATAGAATCTGTGCTGAGCTTTCATCCATGGTTTGGACCAAAGAAGATGCCCAGCTGCCTTGGAAAAAAAACATTATCTATTCTTCCACCAGACAAAATGACACAAGTAGGTGGAGGCTGCTGCACATCATCCTGATAGGATAACAGGAATGAACAAAGCCTTCTCTCAATCAGGGCTGAGGCCCTAAATCAAAATCAAGGTCATCACAACTAATAAATAGCAGAACCTAAAATATTTATTACCTCTCACCTACCTATTTTCTACACATTCACAATACAACATTCTCACATATGTAATACACATGCACAATACGGATATCAACTACAAAATACCAAATTCATTTAGTCATAGGCTCATTTATTTTTTCACCCATATTTTTGCAAGAAATTCAATAAAATGTTAACTATTTTAGTGATGTGGAGTTTGAAATCAACTATAGAGGAGAAATAAAAATCCAATAGCAACATTCTTGCTCCAACAAATGTAAAAAACTCTGCTTACTGTTCCATGGAAAAAAATCATGGATCAATTTTCACATTTTTAGTGGAGTACACTACTTTGCCATAGAAGTTAATACCTGTCTTAAGTTACATGAAAAAGTTTAAAATCAATGTGACGATTAAAATAGTAGTATGAAAAAGGAAACCCAAGATGAAATGTAATGCTGCGCCAAGTCTAATAGTACGAAAAAAGTAGCAGTCAAGAAGTTTCCACACTAAAACACAACCAATAAAACATTTTTATCATCAACTGAAGTAAAGCATACAGAATATAATCTCATGGATGTGTTATGCAGGTCATATAGATTGATAACCCTGTTACAAAGTACACTGTGCAGTCTGGGCAGGAGGAAGTATGTGGATTATTCGTCTAATACATGTGCTGGGCACTGGAGGAGAAATCAAGCTTGGCCCACTGATTTCTGATTATGCAGCAACCCTAACTTCCTAGCATGGATCATTAGAGAGTGTCAGTATTCTATCGCTAGGAGAAAAAAGGATATAGAGCTATCAGGGAAGTGCTGAAAATTAATAGAGGGCATTTCCCCTCTTTTGAGCAAGCTAAGGAAAAGTGGAGTATCCAAAATATGCAACTGCTGCAACATCTATAAAAGATAGGCATTACTAGAATCCTCAATAAGCCAGGAGACTAGGAAGCAAAAGCGGAAGCAAGGATGTGGTTGAAAACTACAGGCCGGTTAGTTTAACTTCGATGGTGAGTAAATTATTGGAAGCGCTGCTGAAAGAGAAAATAGTGAGGCTTCTGGAGTCCAGCAAATTACAAGAGCCGAGGCAGCATACATGCACCGGAGGCAGGTCTTGTCAGACAAATCCAATTGATTTCTTTGACTGGGCAACCAGGGAGTTGGACTGAGGGAGAGCCCTAGATGTGGTGTATTTAGATTTTAGTAAAGCCTTTGACACTACTCCTCACAAGCGACTTATACCGTATTTTCGCGCATATACCACGCGCGCTATACACTTTTTTACCTACCGCGCAACCCTCATGCGCGGTGTTTGCGAGGGCGCGCTATACTGAAACTTTATTACAAGTAACCGATTCCAAAAAAGAGGCCTTACAAGAATATATTGGTTTAGAAATGTATTTAATTAATTTTCATCATCCGATTCCATAAAACCTTCGAAATCACTCCCCTCAACATCATCATTGAAATAATTTAAAACCGTCTGGAGACGCTCTTCCGTAACATATGCACTTTCATCGTCACTCCTTTCGACGTTTTCATCATCATCTTTGTCACACACGATCCTCGTTCTTAAACAATCCCGGCTTTTCGGAATCCATTTCTAATGGTTTCCGGGGATATTTTGTCCCAAGCAGAACACAACCAATTGCAGATTTCCGTTAATGTAGCCCTCTTTAATCGTCCCGATGGAGTGAATTCATGAATTCCCCGCTGCATCCAATTATCCCACTCTCGTCTGATGAATGTTTTGAACGGGTGATTAACAGCTATATCTAGCGGCTGCAGCTTGCAAGTAAGACCACCCGGTATCACTGCGATATGGGCACCAGCCAAATTAATATAATTTTGCACATTTGTTTCTTTATGGGCAGCCATGGAATCGAAGATCAACAAAGACCTTTTAGAAAAGAAACCTCCAGGCCTGGCCCTATAACATTTATCAATCCATATTTTCATGACCTCAGAGTCCATCCATCCCTTTTTGTTACAGTGAACAACAATACCTTGTGGAAATTTTTCGCAGGGCATGGTTACTCGCTTGAAAATAACCATCGGCTTCAATTTAAGCCCACTCGCTGTGCAACCCAGGACTACAGTGAAGCAAGCCCTCTCGTGTCCAGTTGTTATTGCGACAGTTTTTGAACCCGAAGCAGCTACAGTCCTGGTTGGTGGAATGTCAAAAGACACAGGAACCTCATCCATGTTAATAACATCCATTGCCGAAATGCCGAACTCTGAAATTTCTTTGCTGACAAATGTGCCGAAATCCGCCATCTTTTGTTCCCAGTCATCCGGAATCCTCTGGCCTACAGTTCTTATACGCACGGAAAGACCATTCCTCTTCATAAATTTGCAAATCCAGTTGAAACTAGAGTGGAAACTTGAAATTCCTCTTCATTGGCCAGCAGTTTTGCTTTGAATTGAATTGCGATAGTTGAGACAGCTTGATTTTGCTGCCTTCTAGACAGAATCCACTTGTTTAAGTCACTCTCTAGCTCTGGCCACTTTTCTTTGGGACCCCGACGTGCACGTTTTTGCGGGTTCATCTCCTCTAGCGCCGTTTTCTCCTTTCTCCAGTTGCGAACAGATGACTCACCAACATCAAATTCTCTTGCTGCTGCTCTGTTGCTTGTTTCTTCAGCTTTTGCCACAACTTTCAGCTTGAAGTCCGCAGTATAAGACTTGCGTTTAATTCCAGGCATGATGACTGGATTATAATAGAAGAGATCGCAAAGTTTTTATGTAAGGTAAAATAGAACCGAGGGCCTTTTATACACCCCACAGTGCACGCAACACATGCGCGCTATACGCGCATGCGCGTTATGTGAGAAATTCAATGTAGGACAGGCCGAAAATTGTGCTTTATATGTGGGTGCGTGTTACATGCGCGAAAATACGGTAAACAAAGAGTACACCCTAGGGATGGACCCTAAAGTTACTGCTTGGGTTAGAAGTTGGTTGAGTGGGAGTCGACAAAGGGTACAGGTAAATGGAGCTCACTCTGAGGAGTCCTTGGTCCGATTCTTTGTAACATCTTTGTTAGTGATATAGCAGAAGGTCTGTCAGGTAAGGTTTGCCTCTTTGCAGATGATACCAAAATCTGCAACAGAGTAGACACCCAGGAAGGTGTAGATAACATGAGGAGGGATCTAGCTAAGCTTGAAGAATGGTCTAGAATTTGGCAGCTGAGATTTAATGTTAAAAAAATGCAAGATCATGTATTTGGGCTGCAGCAATCCAAGGGAGCAATATAGTATAGGGGGTGAAGTACTTTTGTCCACTAAAGAAGAGCGGGACCTAGGTGTGATTGTGTCTATTTTTATTTATTTAGTATACATTTGTATACCGCTACTTCCAGCGATCAGCAGCGGTTTGATTACAGATTGGAAATTGTCAAATCATGACAGGAAATCTTTTGAGGTATAAACACATTGATTAGACAGGAAAGCACAGCACACAGAGAACTATTTTACAGGGAACATGGGCTATGGAGGGTTAAGTGGCTTGCCCAAGACCACAAGGAGCACCTGTGGGACTAGAAACCCCAGTCCTTCCGGCCCAAGGTTGCTGTCCTCTAGTGGGATTTGAACCCCCGACCTTCCGACCCGAAGTACCTTGCCCCAACCACTAGGCCACTCCTCCACTCACTCCACTATTGATCTTAAAGAAGCTAAACAGGCAGAAAAGGAGACAGGAAAATCTAGAAGAATGCTTGAGTGCATAGGGAGAGGAATGGCCAGCAGAAGAAAGGAGGTGATAGTGCCTCTGTATAAGTCTTTCGTGCAATTCTGGAGACCGCATCTGTACAGAGGGTGGCTACTAAAATGGTTAGTGGTCTTCATTATAAGGCATATGAGGACAAACTTAAGGATCTTAATCTGTACTCCTTAGAGGAAAGGCGGGATAGAGGTGATATGCCATGGAAGTATTTAAATATTTCAAGCATAAATGCACAGAAGGAGAGCCGCTTGATTGAAAGAAAGCAAGCTCTGCTATGAGGGCACATGGGATGAAGCTGAAAGGGAATAGATTCAGGAGTGATATGCAGAAATATTTCTTTATGGAAAGAGTGGTGCATCCATGGAATAGTCTCCCAGTGGAGATGGTGGAGATATGGAGCAATTGTTTAAAATTCATGTACATACTACCAATTCAGGATTCTAGGATATGGAAATATAGGATGCTACTCAGTGTGTATATTATGACGGAAAGGAGGGGCTAAGACGGGGTTACAGAATCATAGTAACCATGAGATATGTAATGCCCACAAATGAACGCTACTGCATTCTTTCTTGGAGTGTCCTAAGCTGGCAGACCTCTAGAGACAAGCTATTGTGCAGACAGAATTACTAATTTTACAATGGAGTGGTCACATGGGTTCTTGCTCTTGGATATACTTATTCTGAAAGTTGCCAGAATGCAAAAAGCTAACAGGGACATGATTACTAAGATGCATGCCAGTAATGCACAACTGTACTACCAAATTAGCAGGGACCCACACTAATATTTGAGGGCATGTATCTCCATCCCCCTGCCAATAGCACAATGCTAATGGGCAGCATGTACTAACCAGCAAGCGGGTGCACATAACATGATCCGTTGAGGTTAGTGTGCACCCAAAACACCATGCACTGTCAACGCTCATGTTACACTCCTAACCCAATTTCCCACCCAACTGTGTGCTAGCTGGTTAGTGTAGGATTGTACTAACAAAGCATTTTGGTAAACATACTCCAAAACGTTTATATGCATTGTCTTTCTGCAGCTAAGAAAGGCAATATTAAAATGCCGGAGGCAAGACAAAAGTCCTGACACCTCATGTGTGGAGACAGATAACACAGGTACACTACCAAAAAACTGCCTCCAGTTTTGCAACTGATTCCTATAGATTTTGGGGTGCTGAATCCAGGAAAAATAGCCAAAATGTTCCATCACGTCACGTTTTCTTGCAAAATTAGATTTCTTACCCATATAACGAATGTTCACATAATTTCTTTTTAGCCGACTGCAGTTTATTTTCTTGGCCCAAAATAGAGGTTGTAATGGTTAACTAACTAGAAACACTCCCTCATGATATTTTAGAGTGTTTTGTATTCATTTTATACATTAACAGGACAATTGGGAAGCGGGGGGCTAAATCCAGTACTTGCGCTGGCGCATGTTCTTTCCTGTTCGCCTCGCCTCGCCTCGTTCGCTCGCTCAAACACGGTGGTTGCGACATGAACGTTCCTGTCAAATTTCAGTTTCTTGCAAGTTCATTATTACCTTTTGTTTGCTCAGTCGTAATCCAGCTTTATTCCGAAGTGGTTCACTACAGTTGTAGTTTGCAGTGCTGTGTATTTGTGATGGCTCACAGAGCCAGAGGTTGCGTCAACTCTCCGGACAGTTTTTGTTTTATTTGTGGGGAATATACCGTGAAAAAGCGGCAGAGGAACATTTCTGCATTTATTAAAAAAGTATATTTCGCCTATTTCGGTTTGAGGTTAGGCGATCAAGACAAACCGTGGGCTCCTCACAAAGTGTGCAAGACATGTGAGGAAGATCTACGCTTATGGATGAAAGGTAAAAAACAAGCATTTCGTTTCGGAATACCTATGATGTGGCGTGAACAAAGAGACCACAGCAGTGACTGCTATTTTTGCTCTTGCATTGTGAAGGGATACAACTTAAAAAATAAGAACGTAATAAGTTACCCCAACCTTCCCTCAGCAAATAGGCCTATGCCTCATAGCAACGAAGTACCTGTGCCTGAACCACCAAAATCTTTGGATCATATTTGTGTGGACGGTTCTGATCATGATGAGACTCATCAGATGGCTTTTCCCGATGAGTCCAGTACTTCCGAGTTTGAAACTGAACCAGATCCGAAACCTGAACTTTTCTCTCAAGCTGAATTGAATGATTTAGTCCGGGATTTAGGACTCCCAAAAGATGCTGCCCAACTGCTAGGTTCTCGGCTTAAACAGAAAAATCTATTGTCACCAGGAACAACTTTTTATTGGTACCGCAACCATGAGACACAATTTTTGAAGTATTTCAGCAAAGAGGAAGATTTGGTATTTTGCAACGATATATACGGAGTGATGGAAAAGTTTAAACTCAAGTATGATCCTGCTGAATGGCGGCTGTTCATTGATTCGTCAAAAGACAGCATAAAAGGTGTTCTTCATAATGGCAACACATTCGCTTCAGTTCCTATTGCTCACTCTGTTATTCTCCAAGAAAAATACGAGAATTTGGCCCTGATTCTTCAGAAGATTCGTTATGATGAGCATAAGTGGATGATTTGTGGAGACTTTAAAATTCTATCCATGCTATTAGGGCAGCAATCCGGTTTCACCAAATATCCCTGCTTCCTTTGCTTGTGGGATAGCCGGGCCCGCGACCTACACTGGGGGAAAAAAGACTGGCCAATTCGGGAGTATTTGAGACCCGGTGAGAAAAATGTTCTTCATGAGAGCTTGGTACCTCGTGATAAAATTCTATTACCACCTCTCCACATTAAGTTGGGTCTCATTAAGCAATTCATCAAGTCCCTTCCAAAAGATGGTGAGTGCTTTCGGTACCTTTGCTCAAAGTTCCCCCGACTTTCTGAAGCAAAGCTAAAGGAAGGAGTGTTTGTTGGCCCTGATATAAGGAAACTCATTTCAGATGGAGCATTCGCTGAAACGATGTCTGAGAAGGAAAAAGAAGCCTGGGATTCCTTCAAGGATGTTGTTCTCAAATTCTTGGGGAACAGGCGGGATCAGAACTATAAGGATATTGTTGCCAGGATGCTCAATGCCTTCAAAGAACAAGGCTGTAACATGAGCCTGAAAGTCCATTTCTTGCACTCCCATGTGAACTACTTTCCCGAAAACTTGGGGGCGTACAGTGAAGAACAAGGTGAAAGGTTTCACCAGGACATCAAGGACGCAGAGAGAAGGTACCAAGGAAGATGGAACACCACTATGATGGCTGATTTCTGCTGGTTGCTGCTGCCTCGAAACCCCAGATGAAAAATACACCAAGCAGCGCACCAAGAGAAGCATTCGGGGGAAGAAGAAACGGGCCCACCAGGAGATTGATTGACCCAAGAATGACTTTAAAATCTAAACTGTGTTGACAAATATCGTGTTTTTACTAAACTTTGAAATAAAAATTTGCTAGTTATTACCACAGTGTCGGATCTCATTTATTAGAATTTTATTTTTCACACCATCGGGTGTTTGTCTTCATGTATTGCAATGGTGCGGTTTGCGTTTTCTATTCTTACATACATACCTGTACAACATTTTTTGCACTTTTCTTTGCTTTGCTTTGTGTCTAACCTCGCTCTTATATGCTCAATGTTTGTGCACATGTATGTGGCTGTTTTAAGTGCAGACAATTTTGCTACCATCACAGTGTGTTTTGTTGACATTACTCTATTCTTATGTGCTGCCTTGTTACAATTTTCTTTATTCTTATTTGAATAACTACTAAACAATTAGTATAAAGAATTCATCCAAGAAACTTTTATCTCGATCGCACTCAATCTGAAACGTTCACCTCAAACTGCTAACCCAATGTAGCAAAAAATCTGTACGTGATGGAGCAAATTGGTTACCAGATTTGGATTCAGCGCACCAAAAAACGTAAAAATCAATCGAAACATTAGAGGCAGTTTAAAAAAAAATTTTTTTTTAGTGTACCTGTGTAATGAAAGAGAAATAATTTGTTTTTATACAAACACACACACACACACACCCGCCAAACCTGCTAAGTGGGACTGTTTGCTGTACAGCTATTTGAACTGATGTACTTGTACCCCCCCCCTGTATGCCTTAAGAGCTTACAAGTTAAACTCCCCTTGTAGTAGCAGTTAAACATGTGCTCTTCTATATTATTGTTTAAATACACTTTCTTTCAACTATAATCAAGTCATTGTTACTTTTAAGCTAACTTTTACCTATCAAGTTAATTGTAACCTTCCTTTCCAGCTTTCAGGTTTATTGTAAATTGCTGTGAATTGTAGAGTATGCGGTATAAGATAGACAGACAACTGCAGCAATAATTTCTTAGCCAGACATCTTGATAGAGGGAGGCCTAATGTTAAAGATATAGATTCAGAAAAAGGTCCCTGTAAAAAGGGATTGTTAAGGAAAGAGGTATTAGGAGGAGGATGGGATGCAAAGAACATGTGCAAGAATAAGAGTCTGTGATGATTAGCGAGATATAGGTTGGGCAAGAATGGAGTGTGTGTGCATTGAATGACCAAAGATGGGAAATAAAAAGAGAGACCGATGTCAAAAGGTGTTGATGTTAATGAACAGATAGTTTTGTTCCTCACTTCTCTGCAGAATTTAAGTTCATCATGATTTTGTTTGTGGCTATATGTTTGAAATATGGTCTCTGCAAGTCATATCTAAACGAACATTAAAAAAAACACAATCAATACATTGATGTTTGTTTTATGAGGTTTATTTTGTAACTAATGGACTAAATATCTGACGTGCAAAAATACAGTCAGGCAAGTACACTACTTGAATTAGTGCTCTGTCTTTGAATGCCCCTCTAAACCACCTCATTACAGTTAGAGCAGAGAGCAACATCTCCATTAAAAAAAACAAAACATAGTAGTCTCACTTTTGTAATGCAACCATTTCAAGGGTTTTCCTTGTCCAATACATACATGGCCATGGAAACATTAGCAGCCACAGAATTTATTAACATGGATAACATATTAATGCCATGCAAAGATTCCATCTGGTCAGTTTTAATGCAATTACCCCTGGGCATTTGATTAATAGTTCTTCCTCAGAATATGTGTTTCTTAAATTGGTAGTGTCACCACTGTGTGGTGTACACATAACACAAGAATGACAGAATGCAACTACAGTGCAAATGCTACCATCTTGCTCTTTAGCTCCACTGTCAGTAATTAGTTTATTTAATTAAACAAGACCTCATATAGATGGAGTGATTCAATGATCTGGATATTAACCAATTCATAAAATTTTAAGCCATAATTTTCTCACAAACCAAGGGGAGAATAAAATGTAATGACTATGTTCCTCTGTGTGAACAATACCTTTTGAAAGCAAGGAATTGTTTTAGCAAGATTTGTCCAAACACCTGTTATGCCAAGTATATCCCATACCACTTTCCAGTCTCGTCTATAATACAACTGAAATATGAGCGGTTCTACAAAACAAAACATTCAATTGGCATTACTTTTCTCTCTCTTTAATTTAGTATGCTCTTATCTCCGAACTGAAAAATGTCAATGACCTGGGAGTTTCCACTATTATGGCAGAAGAGATCCTTTGCATTGTAATTGACAAAAATTAACTCTTATACTTTAATGTTGATTCTGTGTATACATTTTACACATTGTACACATTTCTGTAATATAGTACATTAACACTAACAGACCTTAGATTGTCATATGCACCTTCACACAATAAACAGAGACTGAATAAAGTTCAAGAGATTGGTGAAAAGAAGTCTTACAAAAGAGTGGCCTGCATAGAATATGTAAGCGATTTTTCACCTTGTTATTGTCCTTTGCTGCCATACATTGGAGTCACCAAAAGTCTGGGCACATGGGCTTTCATTTGTATACCAGGGGACTTTTCAAAAGGTAAAATTAACATTTCTCAGATTTTGTTACAAATTTGCATCTCACCCTGTCAAAATGAGTGAAGAAAATAAAAATAACTGCAAAACAACTTAAAAAAATATGATTCTGAAAAATGTATTAATATAAATAAATATCAATTAAACAATGTATTTGCTCAATAAGAACTGATACAGATTTGGACAGGCTAGCATTACATGCAAAATCTAAACCACTCCTGTATTCATAACCTCCTCATTCAGATAGTAGTAAAAGAAACCAATAGCTAACCCTTCTAGATGTCATTAAGTCGGCTAATATAGTGGATTTTTTTTCTTCGCAGAAATATGCAGCATATTATTCAAATATATATCACACATAGTATCTAATATAAAATATTGACAGCCTCCCTTTGTGTAAATTGCTGCTATAAATGAAACCTCACTGATAAATTTCCTTATGAGAAGGTTCCCATACACTTCACCCCAGGCCAATAAATCAAATTAATGGTACCTTGTCCTCTAACCTGTGATATGAGATCAGTCTGCCCACATCAGGGGCTGCAGGACACAAAAAAAACATATGCTATCCAAGCCGTGAAACCTTTTTTCACTGCTCTTCAAGAAATCCATCTCCAAACCAACGTTTTATGAGAAAAATTATCATTCAAGTTTAGCTAAAAGAGATACTTTCTTTTGTTTCTCTAAAAGTCAGGCTTTACTATGCTCAAGGTTATAAGATAACAGTTCAATACAGCACAACACTAGTTAAGAAAGGAAAACTGATGACTACTGAATTTTATAGCAAACGGTACATGTACAAGTGCATCAATTTTGTGCTAGACAAGCCTAAAAGAAAATGCTTCAGCTATAGTTTATCTTTTGCTGCACTTCAAGACTCTGCACTAAAGGTAAGAACTGATCCTGACCTCAAAAGACCTGAAAAATAAGGCACACACAAATAAAAAAATTAATCATATAAATAATTAATATAATTTACAACTAGATATTTGCAAAATCCAAGATGAGAGTATTGTGTGTCCATAATCACAGCATACAGGAGGTTAACTTTTTTTAAAAAAACATGGGCACAACCCAATTTTTCAGAAGCCAAAGTAAAACAAACAAAACAAAAAAAGATTGAGGAGCAGCTTCCAGTTCACTAGGAACCAGGAGTGGGGTCTAGCACAATGAGCACTTTTCATGTGCTGCTACACTGGGAAAGGATAATACAATAGGGGGAAAATCCCTAACTTACATAAGGCTGATCATTGCAGGAGAGTGCCTAGTTGAGGGCCATACACTAGAGGTCATCTATGGATCCTTGCAATCATGGGCCTAGAGTATAGCTACTAGGTATTGTTACTGTGCAATGTTTATGACTCCCTCCCCATAACTTGTGACCACTGCCTCAAAAGCTTCTAGGGTCAAACTAGAGAGCAAAAATTCTAACCCCCACCACATGACAGTCCATGGCCACTGAGCCAGCCTCTATGATTTGTTTTGTCTGTTTTTTGTTTTTTTTTGCTTTTTCTTTAACTTTTTCTACCTCCAGATTCTCTTCCCTCCCTTCTATCCTCTCTTCTTTGGTGGTCAGCTTACAGCAACTGTTCCCCCACTTGCATCAACAGTAGCAGCAGCTTCTCACTCACCCAAGTCCAGCTCATACTTTGACCAATCTTGGCTGCTCTTCTCTGACCCACCATTGGAAAGAGTGGCTCTTCACCTTCTAGGCCCAGCTCTTCTTTCACCTGCCAACAGCAGCGACCTTTCATCCATCTGGGCCCTGTTCATCTCCTACCCAATGTGGGCAGCAGCAACAACTTTTCCACTTGTTCCTAGTTTTTCTCCTGTCCAACAGCTTCTCATCCTTGTGCCCAGCCAGACGTTTCTGCCAACCAAACCTCCTTTCTACTTGCAATCACAGATGCCATGTTTTAGGTAGACACAAACAGTGGCAAACCACAGGAAAATCTGGAGCACCAACTGTAGTGATGGAATAGCAGAATCACAAGGGAATCAATGAAAATAAAAGCAAATTGCTCTCTACTGTGCAATATGGCACCCAGGAATCTCAGCATTTTCTTCTCTCCCCTCCCAGTAGTCTATTATGGTCTGTAGTAACACATAAAATGTCTCTTGTGTTTTCAACATCCTTTTTTCTCCCTTCAGTTTGGAAACAATTCAACTTTACTGAGCCAGACATCTACTACAATGAAGTTATTATGTAATGCTGTACATTATTGCTACAAACCTTTAAACACCTGTATTAAGTTAAAATATCTCACAGCCATAATGTTAACCATTAGTGTCTGCCAGGAACCATTTGCATGTTACAGTCTGCCACTTTTAGGTACCCCAGACTTGATAGGGCACAGCATAATTTAGATTTGTCTGTAATTGCTAGATTCTGAACTGATTCTGACACTCTGGTGCAGGTTATTCATCCCCCATTTGCAACCAAATTTAAAGTGACACTCGCAACCTTAGGGTTATCTCTGACTCCTCCCTCTCCATACACATCCAACTGATAGCTAATGCCTGTTTCTTTCTCTATACTGTAACATCAGCAAAATTTGCCCCTTGCTTTCTAAAACCCATAGCCACTCTTTAGTCACCTCCCATCTAGAGTATTGCAACCTCCTTCTTGCTGGTCTCCCTATGAATCATCTCTCTCCCCTTCAATCTGTTCAAAATTCAGCTGCACGGCTGATCTTCTGCCAGTCTCCCTATGCTCATGTAGCCCCTCTTCTCAATTTGCTTCATTGGCTCTCTATCCATTTCCACATCCAGTTCAAACGTCTACTGACCTATAAGTGCATTCATTCTGCTGCTCCTCACTAACTTTCCTCTCTTATCTCTCCCTACACCCCTCCTCAGGAACTCCACTCTTATGGCAGATTGCTTCTATCTGTGCCCTTCTCTTCCACTGCCAACTCCAGACTTTGATCTTTCCACCTTGCTGCTCCTTATGCCTGGAACAAACTACCTGAGTCAGTATGTCTGACTTAAATCCCCAGCTCTTTTCAAATCCAGGCTAAAAACTCACCTCTGAGGCTGTTTTTGGATCCTGATCTGTGCAATCTCCGGCTCTTCAACTATGTGTGTTTCCTTACCATTCCCTTAAGCATATCCTAGTCCTCAGTTGTTGTGTGATCTGTCTTGACTAGACTGTAAGCTCTGATGAGCAGGAGCCGTCTCTTACATGTCTCTATACAGCACTGTGTATGCCTTGTAGTACTATACATATGACCATTAGTAGTAGTACTATTCCTAAAAATGGTTTCCATACATCACCTGGTATTATTAAAATTTGCCCATCAAAAGGTCAGTGGAAGAATATTGGGCACCCTAGGCAAACCTTCAGCTTTTACATTAACCCCCCTTCACAATTTTGATAATTAAATTTAACAATTGTGATCATCCAACAGCATCCCTCCCATAATAATCCTGTAAAAATGTATAATTGAACATCATACTGTAAAATGTTACTTTGTATGTATGTGGGTGCTCACTCTCCCTGCAGATGAAAGAATGTGTTGATGGCTCTGAATGCATGTTGCTTTGACTGTTGCTGCTCTTTGCTGCCCCCTGGGTGACCACTTAATCTTGACTAATGTTTGAGCAGGCCCTGATCCTCACTCTACACCTGCATAATATTGGATTTTAATCTGCTGCTTTATGGTATTTAGCTATGTTTTATTATGTTTTATGTGATCTATCAAGATAAGCTTTCTGGAAAAGGCAAAACACAAAACAAGACAAATAAAAATAAATGTTATTTCTAAAATGACACTTGCTAGGCATAAAAAAAACCAACCACCCCCAAAAAAAAAACTTGTTATTGAATTTCCTGAAAGAACATATTACTTCAACACCCCCCCCCCCCATTAATCAGAAAATTAATGATGGGTCAAAAATAATAATCAGCAATAGCAAACATCTAGCTGAATTTACAAAATCATCACTATCACAGCATAACAAGAACTCAGGAAATCAGTGTTAAAAGTCTCCCCATATCCCCCACTAAGAGAAAGCTTAAAAAAAAAAATCTGTCCCAGGTCACAGCAAAGCAGAACACCCATGTCCCAGACTAGATGACATGCTCAAGCCTACCTAGGAAGTGGGCAATGCAATGTGTGCCTTCAAGTCAGTCCTGACTCCTGGTGACCCAGAAGCTTCTGTGTTTTCTTGGCAGTGTCACCGGAAGTAGATTGCCAGGCCTTTCTTCCGAGGCAATGGAGGGTTAAGTGACTTGCCCAAGGCCACAAGGAGTGTTAGTGGGAATCGAACCCTGGTTGCTTGCTTGGTTACCAAGCCAGTGTTCTAACCACTAGGCTACTCCTCCACTCAAGGAAGTGGGAGGGGAGGCTAAATGCAACATGACACTGAGGAAGGGAACATGAAACAGAACAGAGTGTGTTAAGATGTGGTATATTTTAAGGCATAAGAAAGGCCTTCAGCATATGGCAAGAACCATACTTCTATTTTTCATTCCATGCACTATGAATGCATATATCCCTTTAGACTTTCGTTTCTCAGGGTGATAACTCCAAATGGGTACATTTTGCATTCAGCATAACAGAAATTATTTAGCTCTTTCCAGTAATAGATCAAAGCACAATCAGGTACTGTACGTATTTCCCTGTCCCCAGAGGGCTTACAATCTAATCTAAGGCTGTACCTGGGGCAGTGGAGGGTTAAGTGACTTGCTCAAGGCCACAAGGAGAGTCAGTAGGATTCCAACCTTGGTCTTTCTGATCTTAAATTGCTGTCCTAAGGACTATGCCAGTGTATGCTGGAAATTATCTCAGTCTCTTGGGTTCATTGCTATTGCCCTCCTCAAAACGTGCCTTGTTCCAAACAGTACCTCCTTCTACAATTCGTATTGTGTAGTAAGTACAACCTTCAGCGTGGTGCAACACATATCCTATTCAGAACTTTTTTCCTTCATTTTAAGTCTAAAAAGCACTCCAAATAAAAGAAAACCGGGAGGAAAAAGACAAGCACAAATACATAGATTCGTGAAGGGATCTCTCCCCTTTATCACCCTCGCCGTGAACTTTTACATACACCGAAGTGCCCTCGATTCAGTGTAAAACTCGTAAAGTCACGCGATCTTGATTTTGTGACATCGTGTTTTGTTCTCTGGGGAATACGTAAACGCAAGGCCGAACCCGCCAGCGGCACAAGTGAAAACAGAACCACGCGCTGTGGGGCCCGCGCTGAGTGGCTGTGATTAAAAGGTCGGAATTACTAAACATGAGAGGCGGGGGAATGCGGCGCCATTTCAATAATGGAAACCTCCCCGGATCAGACATTATTCAAATGAGAGGAGAAGGGGAGGCCTGGCACCGGCGGCCATGCTAACCACGGCCCGCAGACCCTCCCACCGCAGGCAATTATTGGCGGGCAAAGGACGGCGGGACACTTTATTCGTTCGCATCCCGGTCCCACATTTCCACCCGGAGGGACAGAGGAGCTCTCCGCGGCTGGAAGGAGGATCGTTTGCAGGACCTGCGAGACTTCACGAGCAAACTCAGCTCACACTCTACTTCCAAAAGCCAGGCATCAGGGATGCCGCCTTAAACCACACACCCCGGAACTGGGCTGCAGCCACCAACCTGCATGTTCTGCTGGTCATCGCTCATCACATAGTATTACGGTGGGCCTCTGAGTGGCCTCATCTTGCCACCTCGTCGTAAAATGTTTCTAATTTTGGTGGTTATGCAGCCAGCACTAGTTTTCCACCCCCCGCCCCCCCCCCAAAAAAAAAAGAGAGAGATGTGAATTCCAAGCTAGCAGACCTACACGCTGGATATTACATCCTGAAAAATAATTTGTGATTTGATAAGATTCCTCTTCCCTGCACCTGTTTACTTGAATTTCTCCCCCCAAATTAAAGATGCTCCTTGTGGTCTTGGGCAAGCCACTTAACCCTCCATAGCCCATGTTCCCTGTAAAATAGTTCTCTGTGTGCTGTGCTTTCCTGTCTAATCAATGTGTTTATACCTCAACAATTTCCTGTCATGATTTGACAATTTCCAATCTGTAATCAAACCGCTGCTGATCGCTGGAAGTAGCGGTATACAAATGTATACTAAATAAATAAATAAAAGATGGCCTAGCCCTAGCTGGTTTAACGTGAACTTAAGCCCAGTGAACAGTAAGCCACAGATGGTCACTAGGCTGTCAGCACTCATATAATCAAATCCGCAAGACTGGCCAAGTATTACTTATGTCCTGGCCCCCAGGGTCAGCAGTGTCAGTGGAGTCCAATTCACTAACATGTGAATAATTAAATCCATTACTGCGAATCTGTTTTAATGATTACCTCATTCATTTTAGGTAGTGACAGTTTTGCTGTATATAAGACAGTAAATAACAAAAATGTTTTTGGAAGCAGATATGCCATTCTCTGTTCTGTAACCCAAATCTATTAGAATTAAAAAAAAAAAAATACTGAAGCTTTATCAAAATAAAAAAATATATTAATCTCCAGAATACTCTGAAAGACATGTTCTGCCAAATGGCTCAATTTAAATTGTATACCTTATGAAATCACAGAAAGATGAGAACATATGCCATACTGGGTCAGACCAAGGTCTATCAAGCCCAGTATCCCGTTTCCAAAAGTGGCCAATCCAGGTCACAAGTAACTAGCAGTTTCCCCAAAAGGATGGTGTATCAATATTCTGTGAAGAGGCAAATAATCCTGAAGTACCAAGAAATGCAGTCAGAGACCAAGAAAATGTGGCTGAAAAATACTGAACTATTTCCCATCATATGGGGAGCCACAGGCTTGATAAGAAGAATTTCCAAGCACATATCGACACACATGCTACATTTTACGAAGGAAGCTCTCTTGGCAGGATGCAAGTACTATGCCAAGCATTAGCAGTATATTTTAGAGACTGAGATCATACTCCACATATCCTGGCTTAGAAGTGAGGTTTGTGACTACCATGGTATGCGCAAACTAACCCGAGAAACACCCAGTACAGATTCAATGGAAGAAACATCTTTCACCTTGTCATTTCTACAGAAATATTTCCAAAATATTTTAAAGGCAACATTTTTCCCTCAATTCCATAACAACCTCTACCACTTCCATTCTTTCACATCTAGGACTGTTTATTTTGTGGTTTAGGGTATGGGATTCACCACCCAATAGATAGAAGTAGTCAAATAGTAAAAAGGGGCAGAGCTGTCTTCCTGTAGCCACCTAAAAATTCTAACGCCCAAATCCTCCCAACTCCAAATAACCACAGAAATGTGTAATACAGGGACCAAAACAGAATGAAAAGCTGAGCTTAATCATGATCAAAGAACTTATAAGAGCAGTTCAACTTAAGGGATTTTCCTGTTCCTAGATCGTGAAATGTTCAGGTTCAATTTCTCCACAATTCCCAGGATAGCATTTCACCACAAGATGGGGGAAGGGGGCTAGATTTAGCTCAGGTCTTTTCTCAGAATTCAAGGTAAGCTAAGTTCAGATACAATGGGTATTTCTTGTCCCCAGAGGGTTTACATTCTAAGTTTGAACCTGAGGCAATGGAGGGTGAAGTGATCTGCCCAAGATCACAAGGAGCAACTCTGAGGAATCTTTCATCAAAGTTACTTTTCTTTGGGTAAGGCACAGCTAAGGAAAGTCACACAGATCTAAGAACTATGTTATAATGTTTTTGCTGAAATCTGTACTAAATCAGAGTAACTACCACTACTGCTCACATTGCAAACTTGCATTAGGTTAACTTTTTTGTGTTTGTTGCCATGTGTCCAATAAATGTGTGCATATTTGTTTTGTAAATCAGCATTTAATTTTCTATTTTAGAAAAAAAAAACTCTGCAACCTTTGTGTTATTTTACACCACCTACTTTACTGAGACAGAAATTCAGTTTTCCTTTACTCTTGTCTAAAGCCAAATCGCTGACCTCCTGTCTTGGGGATAAGTCTACTAAACCTGCTAACCCAGGCTATCTGCACCTAGGCCCCATGTTATTCAAGGGGACCTAGGAGCAGGCAGCCTGGGTTAACCGTTAGCTCGGATTAGTAGACATACCCCTTGGAGCAAGATTCCTTCCTATCATGAAATACATAAAACTAACCCATTTGGAGACACTGGATCCTAAGAAAAGAACTAACCAACTGCTTTCCTCAGCAGATTCAAACAACCACCCTTCTTCACAGAAACCCTTTTTTTCACCTAAGTGATCCACTACTGGTCTTCTCTAAAAAGAAAAAAGATACCTTGTTTCAGACAAGTCTTTCCAAAGGATTTAATCAATTGTTGAAACAAAAAATATAAGGCCAATACAGCTGGATATTCTCTTACAAGAAGAGCAACTTCTTCTCCCCCTCCCAAAACAACAACAAAAAAAACCCCAACACACATAGCTTTCCCTCTGCACAAATCAGATGTATCTTAACATGCCCCTCTCATCTAAAAAGAAAAATAATCAGGATTTTAATTATCCAGTTTTGATAGGTCCATTGTTACTTTCTTTTATAGTGAGAGAGAATGAACACCCAGATTATTTTCTCAAAAACAAGGAAAACATGGGCATAATAAACCTAAAAATGATTTTTCCCTTTCAATATGTGTAGCCATTCTAATAGACGTAATAGCGCTGGAGAAAGCTACAGTCTTAGTAGGCTGTGATACTAAACCAGCAAAACATATGGCGATACATAGCTTTTGAAATCACTTAGTTGCCTTCTTAAAATGTATCTTGGCTTCTGTGGGCTCAAAAGTTTATATCCTATACCATCTTTATGATTGGTCCTTTAAAAACTAAGATGTCTCAAGTGTGGCCACCACAATTTAAATAAGACAACTAAAGTTTATTTATTTATTCAACTTTTTGTGCCATGTCTTGAGTATTTTTTTATTTAGACGTAATCAACAAGCTGAAAACATGGTGCAATACAGTAAAGTATATGGAAAACTCTAGACTACATATAAACATATACAACAAAAATAAAACCCCGATTCTTCTAAACAACCTACCACTAAAAATCCTACACAGTTTATTTTAGGAAAGAATGTAGTGTGAAGCCAGTAAAAAATATGTTGGGAGAACGCCTGATTTAAAAGATAACAGGACCTGCTTACCAGGTATTCCCACCCCCCCTCCCCCCATACAAAACGGGAAAAAAAAAACTTTAATAAAATAGGCTGCTAAGACTCAAGAAGCTGGGCCTTGAAGTACAGCAGTTTCACTGTTTGTAAATGAAATATATATTTATGGTACTTACAAATCTGAACATATTATTTTGTTTTGATTTTAATTTGTGCAAAACTAAATTCACAGACTTCTCAATCCTAAAAAAGATCAGCTTTGATCTTTAACATGAGAAGTCCCACCAAATTCCAACCTTCAGCTAGCTGTAAGTACTTCAGTATAATAAAATACCCCACTTCTAGCTCAAGACAGTACTGTATTGTTCTCAGTAAGGCACAGAGGGACAAATGCCTCCAATGACCACAATTTTGCCCCAAGTGACTCTTTCCAACTGTCATTCACTACTAGCTATCCTGAACCACACCCATCAAAGGCTGCCTTCCATCTGTACCTGTGATCAACCATCTTTGATAAGTCAAAGCCTTGTGAAGAACTGTCAAAACTGATATCCATCGATATCAAACAAATAATCGTCGTTTCTCCTCCTCCTTCCACCTCCAAATCAAACCGTCTGAACCTGCCATGGCCTGAGAACCCCTCCCCCAGGTCTGAAGCAACAGCAACACTACTAGCCTGGGAGCAATTCTCCCCCTTCTTTCGTAAGTGGAAATTAACTCGCACACCTCCTCTGTAAGCAAGCCAGTCAGCCTCGGTTCACGGAAGGTCCCCCACCCCCCTTCAGCACACATACATTATATTAAACACCTTTGCCCGAGGGATGAATATGCATAATAAAATAAAAAAAACACAAAATCCCAGAGAGAATCCTTATATAAAATTAATAAGGCATACAAATCTACTCCTGAAAGCCCCAGAATAAAAATAAAACATCCACAGCCAAGCGACTGCCTCGATCCAAAGCATTTCACATCCTCTTTCTCTATATCTACCCCCTCCCCAGATCCACGCCGCCATGGGGGTGGTGGTGGGGGCAACTCCTCATTGTGTCCCTGTCGGTAGGGCCAGAGCCGGGGCACGGGGCTGCCACAGACATTAAAACAAATCCTGCCTCCTCCCCGCTCTTTTATTACCATTTTTACATTATTTCTTCTGCATGCGCTTCTTCTCCCTCAATCTGTCTCTCTCAGATGCCAGTTCTGTATTACTTTTTTAAAGCTAAGAAAAATTATGGTCTTAATAACAATTTCTTCATGAATCTCTCTGCTCTAAAGCTTCCCCCTTCCTCTGCGGCAGCTTTGCAAAATAACATATGAATATGTAAAATGTCTTTTATTGTCCCGCTTCAACGATGGTGGCGGTAATGGCTTCTACAAAAATAAATGGGTTTTATAAGAATTGCATTGCCCCATTTCCTCGCCGCCCCCTCTCTTTTTTAAGCCTCCCCCCCATAGCGAGATTTTTTTCATTATCATTGTTTTATTCCCCCTCTTTCCCCTGATTTTTCACCTCCATCTACGTTAATTATAATAATCCTGAGTACTAATAAATTATGCTAAGTCGGCAGTGTGTGTATGAATATGAATATGTAAAATGCAGTAATGATTACCTGCTGCTGAACTCTCATCTTGACTCGCTGCTCCTCCGTCCGCCATTTTGAATATTTTAACCAAAATCGTCCAGCCGATAACCCTCCTCCCTACCCTCCCCCCTCCCGCGCCCGGAGCGAGCGGGAGCACGCACGCAACGCAACGCCGTAAGTCTACCTTTACCACTTTGTGACACTGCCCCGCCCGCTGTTCTCGTATGAACCACCTGCAGTTCAGCGCATGCGTCGCAAGTAAAAAGATGTGATCGCACTCTGCTTGTCAAAAGGGCGCAGGCGCCCTAGCTTCCCTCGTTCTAACTTCTGGCCTGCCCTGTAGGAGTGCATTCCCATAGGCGCCTGCGCAGGTTAGGGGTTTGTTTGTCTTATTTTATATGTTTTGTTACGAGGCAAGTCCTTGGGGGTTAAGGCAGGGTAGTTGTATTTTAGTGTTAAACTTGCTGGGTACTTTTTTTTCTTTTCATGTGAGGGAAGCAGCGTACATCATATGTAGTATTTTTTTAGTACAAGCTCGTTCTTGTAGTACATTGATTTGGTTTCGGAAATGGTTATTGCAAGGGAAAAAATATATATAGCCGCCAATATTAAAAAAGCGAGTTCGTTTTCCGTCAGAAAGAAACGAAAGTGGAGCCGCTGAGTTTTTTTAAATTGACTGCCATTCTCTTTTAAATTTATTAAAATGGTGGGTATGGGTTTAAATCCAAAACTGCTGCTGTAACCATATTTGATTCTTATTCCTATATAATTTATCCTTGGGAACTGTTGTGGCTGGAGAGTGTATGGGAAGGAGTTAAGTAACACTTGCGTGTTGCCGGAAACAGACGATCTGGGACCGTAAAACGGCGCGTCTGAGCGTTTTTTACGCGCGTGCGCGAAAGCAAGCGATCTGCTCGTCTTTAGATGCAGTCGCGACCCGAGTCCCTTAACCTTTTCCTTGGGCGCGCTGGAGCAAGTTGTTCGGTGTACGTTTTATCCTCGGGTGCTTTTGTAAGACTTGTCAGAAGGGGAGCAGAAGAGTTCGCTCTTAAATCAGGGCTACCGTTTTCAAACCGGCTTTATCTTAGTCATATAGTCCGATTCTTATTTAAGATTGCACCAGCGCGGTAGAAACAAAGGCTTATGAAATATGGTATAGGTTTTTTGTTTTGTTAATCTAACAAAACACTAGTCGTGCGTTTAAGTTAATTTCTCAAAAGAAAATCGTTATTTGTATTGGTTTTGAGTCTTTATGGATATTTGATGCTGGTCTACTTTCGGTAGAGGAGTCGGGGTGGGGGCAGAAAACTAATCATTGTAATTACTTGACTAGCATGCTACTCCTGGGGGTAATCCTGTGACAAAAAATGATCATTGAAGTTCTCAATTTTTTTTCAGATATAACATAATGATCACCCTCTTACTTAAGCTATGATATGGAAGTTACTACTCAAAGATGTCAAATATTTTCTGGTGGTGGTCTCCTAGGAGTGAGTGATAATTTTTTTTTTTGTTTGTTTTTGAAGGTGCTCAAGATTTCATCTGGAAATTTAGACTTATTTGGGATCTCAGGATTTTTCTTCTGGAGGTGGATGCCCTCTGGAAAGGATAAACATTGAGGACTAAAGAATGCTATGACAGGTTATAGAAACATGACGACAGAAAAAGACCACATGGCCTAATCTAGTCTGTCCTTCCATATCAACCACTACCACAGTCCCCTTTTTTCCTTTAGAGATCCTCTGTGTCCAATGCTTCTTTGAATTCAGATACTGTCTTCATCTCCACCACCTCCATTGGGAGACTATTCAACGGATCCGCCACTCTTTCTGTAAAGAAATGTTTCTGCATATCACTCCTGAATCTATCCCCTTTCACCCTCATCCCATGTGCCCTCGTAGCAGAGCTTGCTTTCAATCAAAAGAGGCTCTCCTGTGCATTTATGCCACAGAGGTATTTAAACGTCTCCATCAAATCACCTCTATCCCGCCTTTCCTCTGAGGTGTACATATTAAGATCCTTAAGTTTGTCCTCATATGCTTTATAATGAAGACCATTAACCATTTTAGTTGCCACCCTCTGTACTGACTCCAGCCTGTTCATATCCTTTTGAAGGTGCTGTCTCCAGAACTGCACACAATATTCCAAATGAGGTCGCATCAAAGACTTACACAGAAGCACTATCACCTTCTGCTGGCCATTCCTCTCCCTATGCACCAAAGCATCCTAGCTTTTGCCGTTGCCTTTTCTACCTGTTTAACTACTTTAATATCATCAGACACAATCATGCCCAGGTCCCGCTCCTCTTTAATGGACAAAAGTACTTCACCCCTTATTGCTCCCTTGGATGGCTGCAACCCAAATACATGACCTTGCATTTTTTAACATTAAATCTCAGCTACCAAATTTTAATGCTGTTAACATTAGTAAATCGCTTCTATTGCATGTCACCTCTCTTAATGCCATGTTCAAAGACAGGATCACCTCAGTTTCTCATCCTCTGCCTTGCTATTTTTTTAAATTGTTTACTTATTCCTTTCAATCAAACAATAAAACCGTTGTCAGTAATTCATGATAGCATGAGATAAGAAACTAACACGTAACTCTCATTCCTTATCCTGCTGCATAGCCACCGGCAGACATGTGGGCTATGTTGCCTTGCCAGCCGGTGTAGGCAGATTTGAGCATCTTTCAGTGGTGTCATTGGAAGGTATATCTACTGATGTGGTACTGAGAAAAACCAATATCGTGTGTGGACTGGTGCAGCAGTGTAGATAGATCTGGCCCAGATTATGGTCCTGTGACCTGTGTACATAGACCCTGCATTTCTCAGAGCCTTGGTACACTCCTGGAGCTGACAACTTGCCCTGAGCCCATTGCTGCTACCCATAGATTCCTAGCACTTGATGGACTGGAGACTCCCCTTCCCTCTTGCTTTTCTCCAGAGAAAAACAGGGGGATGTAGGCAAACTCGATTGGTGATGTCTGCTGGCAGCACCAGTGCTGTCTATCCCCTAGCTCAGAGAAGTCCTTCGGAGCATGCGTACACCTTCCCTCCTCGCTGACCTGCTGTCCTCCTTAGTCATCTTCTACTGCTCTGCCAGTCAGCCGCAGCTCTTCCCTCCTCTGTTGGAATTCATATCCGTTTTCAACTTATTTCTTTGTTTTCAGCTCTTTTTTTAGTGTCGGTGGTTTTTCTTCACAATGCAGCAGCTCTGAATTTATAAAAAATAAGACCTCAGCCACCGTGGGGCTTCTGCGCTGCATAGAGCATTTTCTCAGGCTGTCAGCACATGCTTCACAGAGCAGCTAAAAAAAACCCTGAACTTTCAGCAGCTCCAGAGAAATGAAATGCAGATCCATCGCAAAGTTTAAAAAAACAAAAAAGAAAAACTCCACAGTGGCAGCAATGGGCCCTCTTTTCAAGGTACCAGCGCCATGAGTATAAAAAAACAAATTGAGATACAGGAGGTTGCTTTCTCCTTTATTTTAGAGTGCCTGAAAACTTCAGACTGAGCAATGACTTCAATAGCAGTGAACCTTTAACATAAGGATATAAGAAATGCCATACTGGGTCAGACCATGGTCCATTAAGCCCAGTATCCTGTTTCCAACAGTGGCCTTTTTGGTTCCAAAGTGCTTGTCCCGGGGCAAGCGATGGATTTCTCAGGGCCTCTTTAATAATGGTTTATGGACCTTTTTTCCAGGAACTTGTCCAAACCTTTTTTAAGCCCAACTATACTGTCAGCTTTTACTCTATCCTCTGGTAAGTTTTATTACACATTGAGTGAAAAAATATTTTCTCGTATTACTTTTAAATGGATTACATTATAGCTTCATTGCGTGCCCCCTAATCTTTCTATTTTTTGATGTCATAAACGATTGACATTTACCTGTTCCACTCCATTCATTAATTTATAGACTTCTATCATATCTCCCCTCAACCATCTCTTTTCCAGGTTGAAGAGTCTTAACCTTTTAAGTCTTTCCTCTTAGGGGTGTCTTTCTATCCCCTTTACCATTTTTGTTACTGTTCTCTGTACCTTTTCTAATTCTGCCATATCCTATTCAAGATACAGCGACCAGAATTACACACAATAGTCAAGGTGCGGTCACACCATGGAACAATACAGTGTTTTTATAATATCCTTTGTTTTATTCTCCATTCCTTTCTTTGATTCCTAGCATTTTATTTGCTTTCTTGGCCGCCACTGCACACTGGGTGCAGGCTTTCAAAGTGTTATCTACAATTATGCCTTCATCTTTTTCCTGTGTAATGGTTTTTAATGTGAAATTTTGCTTCGTATAACCATAGTTTGGGTTGTTCTTTCCTAGGTGTATAACTTTACACCTCTCCAATTTAATTTCATCTGCCATTTGAACATCGTCTTCCAATTTATCAAGGTCCTACGGTCCTCTTGTGTTTTAACAACTTTGAATAATTTTGTCATCTCCAAATTTAATCTCACTCGTTAGTGCTATTTCAATGTCATTTATGAATACATTAAAAAGCAGTGGGCCCAGCCCAGATCCAAGTGGTACTCCTCTATTTACCTTTCTCCATTGAGAAAATGGACCATTTAGCCCTACCCTCTGCTTTCTGTCTTTAACGAGTTCCTGATCCACAATAGTACACTCCCTCCTATATCATAACTTTTTAATTTCGCCAAGAGTCTTTCATGAGGGACCTTGTCAAAGGTTTTCTGAAAATCCAGATACACTATATCAACCAGCTCACCTTTGTTTACCTGTTTATTCACACTTTCAAAAAAATACAGCAAATTAGTAGGGCAAGACATTCTTTGGTTAAATCTATGTTGGCTTTCTCACATTAAACCATGACTATCTACATGTTCAGTAATTTTGTTCTTTATAATGGTTTCTGTCATTATATCCAGTACTGATGTCGGGCTCACCTGTCTGTAGTTTTCTGGATCACCCCTGGAACCCTCTTTAAAAATTGGCATTACATTGGCCATTCTCCATGTACTACAGATGATTTTAAAGATATTTCACAGATTGCTAATAGTAGGTCTGCAGTCTCATCTTTCAATTCTTTTAATACTTCGGATGTATACCATCCGGTCCAGGTGATTTACTACTCTCAAATTTGTGATACATCTTCTCTGTTTATCAATATTTCTTTCAATTCTTCCAATATATATCGCCTTTTAAATACTATTTCAGGCATGAGTAACTTCCCTATATTTTTTTCAGTAAAGACCAAAGCAAAGAATTCAGTTTCTTCACTATGACCTTGTCTTTTCTTAGTACCCCTTTTACCTCTCTATCATCCAATGGTCCAACGGGTTTTTTTGCTACGAATATACTTGAAAAAGGTTTTATTATGCGTTTTTGCTTCCAGGGCAAGCTTCCCCCCCCCCCCCAAAAAAAAGAAAATTCTCTTTGCCTGCCTTATCGGTGCCTTGCATCTAACTTGCCAATGCTTATGTTGATTCATGTTTTCGTCATTTGGCTCTTTTTCCATTTCCCGAAGAATGCTTTTTGGCTACAACAGCCTCTAACCTTGCCTTTAAACTATGTTGGCATTTTTTTGGTGGTCTTCCACTTTTCTTAAGGCATGGAATACATCTGCTCTGGGCTTCCAACATAGTGCTTTTAAACAGCACCCATGCTTTGCAGCTGTTCCTCTTAGCGTTTTCTTAACTCTTTTTTCCTCCTTTTATCATAGTCTCCCTTTTGAAAGTTGAAAGGGAGTACTGTGGATTTCCTTGCGTCGTGCTTCTATTTATTAAATGAAACACAATTGTATTATAATTATTGCCAAGTGGCCCAACACCCTTTTCATCTGTGTCCTTCCAATCCAGTCTAGACCATCGGGTTGTGTCCGCCCACCAGCAGCTGGAGACTGATATGCAAATTCTTTTCACTGATGTCACCCCCTAAACCTAGAGGAACTTCCTCCTTGTCAGTATCTTCAGTCTCCAGCAGCTGGTGGGAAGTCTTCCTGATGTCTCTGACTGATTTGAATAACCCTGGTTAGGTAGTTGATTGCTGTATGGCTCGGAGGCAGAGCTGTCCCTACTGGAGATCTTGCCACACTATTGAGCTTCAGCTTGAGAGGTTTGGTGTTTGTTTGTTTTTTGTTTTGTTTTTTTAAAGAAATTGGAATCATGTGCAGCTCAACCGGGTGAGGAGAGATCTCCGTGGTGAGTCCATAAGCCGTTCAGTCGACATCGGATCTCCCGATGGGAGTGTTGTATGCTCATCAAGTTCTTAGCGCCTGTCTGAGTTTTTCGTTAGCTGATGAAAAACAGTCAGCTGCTTTGAGTGTGTAGATCATCGGAGGGCCTTGCAGAGTGTGTTTGAGTGGGTAAGCAGCTGCACTTTCATTTTTCCCGCATGCCCAGTGGGAAGGCTGTGTGCAGTGCGTGTGGTGCACGCTTCAATTCGCTTTCACAAGCGGGCTGCTGCCGTGTATGTGAATGGGAAATCCACAATGCTGAAGAGCAGTGGGAGGAGCTGGGGGCTCAACTTGAAAGCACTAGGAGGCCTCCGACAGCAAGAACAGTGCAGGGAGCCCTTAGTCTCACCTTCAGGTAGGTGGGAATTTTCCCACGCTACATCTCCAGTGGCCATTTGGAGGCAGCTGCCTCCATTTTACCGGCTGGCACTTAGTTTGGAGCAGACAGTCAGGACGTGCAGGGGATTAGGCACAGATCTCTAGGGGAGATGAACCTGTTTTCCCTGCAGCTTGTGTTGCTTCTTTATAGGGGCCTCTTGCTTGGAGCAGGGCCAAGTGGAAGAAGCAGGTTGAATAGCAGGAAAGGGAGTGCCTCCCAGGTGTTCGCTGCTGCCGGTTGGGGAGCAGGGTGCAGGAAAACGCTTGCGGCTGTCAGATAGGAGTGAGGGAGACCCTGGAAAGGATCCATTCATTTCCAAGGTAGATCTGGAAGGCCCAGAACTTGTGGGTGAGGCCCTCGCACCAGGAGAGGATCCCTTCCACAAGGAAGAGTTGATCTCACTGCAATCACTGTCAGTGCTAAACCTCCCTGTTCGGGTACCACAGGACGAGGTTCCCTTGGAGGACCACCTTCTTCATTGCATGAGAGTGCCTCATAATTCTTTTCTGGTCCACAATGCCATTATGCAGATGAGTGAGGCTGGATGGGAGGCTCCAGATGTCGGACTTAGAGGAGGACGAGCGATGGCTCACCTCTACCCAGTGCTTCCTATGGAAAAGGAGCTTTTTCAGATGCCTAAGGTAGACTCTTTGGTCACGGCTGTGACTAAAAAGACCACAATTCCAGTGGAAGAAGGCACCGCCCTCAAAGACCCATAGGGTCGTTGCTTGGAAGCACTAATGAGGCAGGTGTTGGAGGTCAACGCCTTATTCCTGCAAATTTCCATTTGTAGAGCTTATGAAATGGGGGGTCAGGCACTTCCAGGTCTAGCCCAGGGGGACACGGACCTAGTGAAGATCCCAAAACTGGAATCAGCCATGGCCTATTTGTCAGACTTTAGTTATGATCTAATCCGATCATCTGCCAAAAGTATGGCACTAGTCATGGCCGTGCGGAAGTTTCTCTGGTTGAGAAACTGGTCAGCAGATGTTTCCTCCAAGATCCGTTTGAGCAAGCTCCCATTTAAAGGGAAGCTGCTGTTCATGGAGCCCCTGAAGGAGTTGGTCAAGGATTGGGAGAGTCCAAAGTGGGTAGGCTGCCTGAAGATGAGGCAAAGGGCAATCGACCCCGTCACGGGGGGACTGCCCGGGGCATCAGTCTGTTAAGGCCCACTAGGTTCCCTTTCTCCCAGCGGGGATGTTTCCTATTCCGGGGGCAGTCCTTTTGGCTCTTTGGCACTGGTCGTGGATATTATGCAAACACCACCAGAGGGGCCCAAAAGCCACAATGAAGCCAAACAGATCCAGGAGATGGAGGAACGCATATGCAGGTGACTTAAGGCAGTTCTACCACTCCTGGGTCCAGATAACTTCAGATCAGTGGGTCCTGGAGGTTATCCACGATGGTTATGCAAGATTCTCCGGGAACAAGCAGGAAGTCAGTCCTCACATATGGGGTGACGTCGATGCTGACAGAGCTCACGCGGAGCAAATCCCCCAGCTTTCAAAGAAAGCCTTTGGGAATTTCTACCATGCATGCGTGGTCTCCTTCCTGCCCAAGGGTGCCTTCTTACTCAGTCTCCTTTTTTCCGCAGAGCCTATCAGACGTAGTCTGTAGTGTCCCAGGGAAAAATTGGGTTTTTTTTTTTGTTTTTTTTTTGTGCCTTTTTGGCTTTCACTGGTTTGTACTGGTACCCTTCCCGCCTCCGGCCTCGGCTCGGTTCCTCTTAAGATTTGCTTTTTTTTTCTTTCTTGGGGCGTCTTTGCGCCCAATTTTCCCTCGTTGGCAGCCTGAAGGGTCTTCAACCTTGCTGAGGTCCTTTTTTCCCCCCATGGCTACCAGTGGGTTCAAAAAGTGCGATCAGTGTGGGAAAATTATGTCCCTTACCGATACGCATGACTGATGCCTCGGCCCGGAACACGTCCCGGTGGTCTGTGTAAAAAGATGTCCTCTAAGGCATTGAGGAACCGCCAGCAGCAGCATGATAAGAATTTTTTTCCTGACTCCCCCATGCTTCCAAGAGCCAGGACCTTGTCTGAGGCCTCCATGCCTTGGGAGGAGTACTCTGAACCCGAACGTCGTCGGGGTTCCTCGGAGAGGGGGTCTCCCTCGAACACTGTTCCCTCTAAGCTGTGCGCGTGTGCGCGCGCACACACCTCGCCGAGCGAGCGCACATACTTTACAACAGAGCGCACGAAAATTATGGTTCTGATTCGGATAGATAACACAGACGTCTTAAAATTTAAAAGTTGTGATTGTAATTACTAGAAATTTTCTGCTTCATTTAGTAATCGTCTGTTTTCATTTGATTAAAATCAATGTGGTGTACATACTGTATTCTGACGTGTAGTCAGGTTTTAAAGTATATAACTCAGAGTGTCATTATGTGGCACACACAAATTTAACCTTCCTTCAAAAGCTGCACAGCTGATATTTTGTGCGCATACAGCCTACAGAAAATTAGAGGGAACATTGCCCTCGAGGGAGCAGAAGAGAAGGAAGAAACCCTCGAAAGGCGGCGTCTCTGGATGGTTCCGAGCGGCCTGGCTCCTCTCAGGGCTGGTCACGAAACCCCGAGTGCCTGCCCAGGGCATTGGAGAAGGAGCACCCAACCAAGGTTCCTCGCAGAGAAACGGATTGGCCTAGGCAAGTACATACTGTCCTAGTCGAGGACTCCCGGGGGAACTGGCTTCAGGTCCGAGAGAGTCGGAGGCTGTGGAGCCTCCGGGACTGGTGTCCAGGATGGTGGTCTTGGAGCGCAGTTTCACTGCCGTAATGGAACAGCAGCGGGCGCTGATATCCAGCACGTTCGGTTCCTCTGCCCTGACCATCGGGCTCTCGACGTCGAAGTCAACCCCAGAGACTGAGCCAATCCTCGAGGCCTTCCGGGCCAGAGTCAATCCTCGGCCAAGGTCGCACTCGGCCTCCCGTTCATCGGGACCAAGGTCGTTATTGCCGAGCCTGCAGGCATCAGGGCAGATGGCGACAGGACCCTCGATGCCTGAGGAGCTCCATGAGTCTTTCTCGGAGGCCTCTGCTTGGGTGACCAAGGACGAGGAGTCCCCAGTATCTGAACCTCAGAGAAGGTCCCCACCGGAGGATATGGTTTTTTTTTAAATTTGTGCGGTATATGTCCAAGGCTTTGGCTTTCCCAATGGAGTCCGTGGAGGATCCTGGAGCCAACGTGCTCGAGATTCTCCAATACAAGGCTCCCCCTCGAGAAGCCCTCATGGTGCCCATTCCTCCTATCCTGAAATGACTTCTGCTCCACATATGGGAGACGCCGGTAATCAAGCAACTCAACTCGGATGTATCGAGTCTGCCAGAGCCCTGGGTTCCAAAAATCACAACTGCCGCACAACTCCATGGTTGTGGAGTCAGCTATGCGTCGACTGAAGAGTCAGAAGATGCACTCCTCGGTGCCCCCCGGTAGAGAGGCCCGCACCTTGGATGCCGTCGGCAGGAAGTATTTCCAGGGCCTAATGCTGACTTGTTGGATTCAGGCATAACAGCTGTACATGGGCATGTACCTGAGAGACCTGGTGAAGGAAATCGCTGGGTTCTCAACTGGTGTCTCTCAAGGAGCCTTTGCAGCGCGTCAAGGGCCTGTCCAATGCTGTCCGTGAATGCTCCAAGTTCATATCTCGGGTGGTCTATGACCAGTTTGAGTCAGCGGCACAGGTAGCCGCAGCGAGCATCGGTGCACGCCACCAAGGTTGGCTACAGTTGTCGGACCTCGAGCAATGGGTTCAGGACAAATTGGTTGATGTCCCACGCCAAGGGGAGAATCTGTTCAGAAAACCTATGACCGACAAGGCTGCAGAGCTGGAGACTGAGTTCATGACGAGGACATGGCTCTCTAAGAAGACCTCTGCCCCTTCCCATAAGAAGGGCTCGGGTAAAAAGCCCTTTTACCTGAGGAAGTCCACTGCTTACTGAAACTACCCCCTTACCAGTCCTCCCCAGTAGGGGCAGTAGGTCAGGGGACAAGGGCATGGCCCGTGTAAGCAGAAGGCCCCCAAACCCCAGGCTCCGGCCCAGCCTGGTAGGGTTTTTTGACTCCTGCAGTATGGCCCCTCTCCCAACCGGAGCTGGGCAGCCCACAGGAGGTCAGCTTGCATTGTATACCCACAGGTGGGGTACCATCACCACCAATTCATGGACATTACAAGAGGTCAGAGAGGGATACCTCCTCCATCCAGCTCAAGTGCCTCCACGCTACTTCCCAGGAGAGCCTATCATGTCTCCCCTTCCTCGGGACCACCTTCTGAAGGAGTTGGCAGGTCTTCTCGAGGATCATGCGGTGGAACCGGTGCCCCACCACCTCAAGGGCAAAGGGTTCTACTCCAGGTACTTCCTCATGCCAAAGAGGACAGGGGGCCTAAGACCCATCCTCAACCTGCACAAACTCAACAAATTCCTGGTGAGGGAGAAGTTCAAGATGCTTTCCCTTGGAATATTGCTGCCTTACCTCTGCCAGAGAGACTGACTGTGCTCCTTGGACTTAAAGGATGCCTACACACACATCCTAATCCACCCAAACCACAGGCAATACCTACATTTTGTGGTAGGGGGCAATCATTACCAATAGAGGGTGCTCCCCTTTGGCCTTGTCTTGGCCCCCAGGATATTCACAAAGTGCCTGGTGGTGGTCGCCTCCTTCCTCAGGCTTCAGGAGATCTTTGTTTTCCCCTATCTCAACGACTGGCTCATCAGGGGCACTTTAGCCCCAGAGGTGTAGCAGGCCACAGATTGCACCACCCAGGTCCTGCAGCACTTGGGGTTTATCAACTATCCCAAGTCCAGCCTTTGCCTAGCACAAGAGCTGGAATTCATTGGGGTAAGGATTTAACACCCTTCAGTCGCAGGCCGTCCTGCCTGCAGACAGGGCAAGCAGGCTTATGGCCCTAGCCAAGGACATAAAACACCGCTCCTCAGTGCCAGCAAGGCATCTGCTGTGCCTCCTCGGGCACATGGCCTCCATGGTCCATGTCACTCCAGATGCCCGCCTCCACATACGAATTGCGCAGTGGTGCCTCAGGGACCAGTGGTCCCAGGCCACGGGACATCTCCAGGACAGGATGAGAGTGACCAGGCGCCTGTGCAGTCCCTGACCTAGTGGCTCTCGCCCCATCATCTGGAGGCGGGGATGACCTTCCAGATTCCTCACCACTCGAGGGTCCTCACCACAGATGTCTCCCTGCTGCACTGGGGAGACCATTGCCGGGGGTATCGCACACAGGGTGTTTGGTCCCCCGACAAGAGTGCCCAACAGATCAATCTGTTGGAGTTGCGTGCAACCCGTCTCGCCCTGAAGGCTTTCAGGCAATGCCTGGGCCACAGGACTGTTCTAGTGCAAATGGACAACCAAGTTGCCATGTTCTGTGTGAACAAACGGGGGCACGGGGTCCCGTACTCTTTGTGAGGAAGCCCTAGATCTGTCCTCTTATGCAGTCTGGCAGGGAATTCTCAAGGCGATTATACCTGGCTGGCCGACAGACTCAGCAGGATGCTCCAACTGCAGGAGTGGCAGCTGGACCGGGTAGTAGCCAGCAGGCTTTTCCAGACCCTTGGGGAACCAGTGATGGACCTGTTTGCAAGCCCGGACAATCACCAGTTACCCCGTTTCTGCTCAAGGCAGCCGCACCTGGCCAGGGTGGCAGCCAACGCCTTTCTAGTTTCATGGTCGGTGGGTCTTCTGTATGCTTTTCCCCCGATGCCTCTGATTGCCTGGCCAAGCATATGCTGTCCACATGAATGGCGGACTGTATTGCCCGGGCATATGAGGAAGCGAGGCTTCCGTTGGAGGGCCATGTTACGGCTCATAGGGTCAGGGCCATGGCAGCATCAGTGGCTCACTTGCACTCTGTTCCTCTGGCGGACATCTGCCGGGCCGCCACCTAGTCTTCAGTTCATACCTTCACAGCTCATTAGTGCCTGGATAGGGAGTCCTGACAGGACAGTGCCTTCGGCCAGGCTGTACTCTGTAACCGTTTCGGGGTCTAGGCAACTCCTATCCTCCAACCCTTCTGTGTTCAGGCTACTGGAGTGCTACTTCCCTGGTTAGGGTTTTCATTGTGGCTGTCAATGAGGGAGCCTTTTTTGGCTATAGGTTCAGGGTAGCCTGTAGCTGGGGAGTCCCATTTGTGAGGGCTGACTTCCTACTTGTTCCAGGAGAAAGTGTAGTTACTCACCTGTAGCAGCTGTTCTCCAGGGATGGCAGAAGTCAGTCCTCGCAACCCTCCCTCCACCCCTTGGAGTTGCAGTCCAATTATTTTCGTTTGTTTGCCATCTTTAGCTATGTCATTTGACTGAGCAAGATGGCACCCTTGGGTGGGAAGGGGACCACACATGCGCAGTAGCAATTCCCAAAGGCTTTCTTTGAAAGCTGGGGATTTGCTCTTCGGAGGCTCCGTCAACGTCACCCCATATGTGAGGACTGATTCCTGTTGTCCCCAGAGAATGCCTTTTACAGGTCAGTAACTACGCTGTTACAGCATCCCCTACAGGAAGCATTCATGTTCTCCCCATGCTCGGTGCAAAGCAAACATCACGTGGTCCACATGATGCTGCAGCATCTTCTGGCACTGGAAGCTGTGGTTTCAGTACCGCTCGGCCAGTGAGTGGTTCCCAAAAAGGAAGGCACGTTTTCTTTCTCATCCTTTATCTCAAGCATGTAAATGCAGCATTGAGAGTACCTCTGTTCCGTATGGAAACCTTATAGTCTGTTCTGGTGGCCATGCAGTGTGGCAAGTTCCTCACGGCACTGGATTTAACAGAGGCGTACCTTCACACCAGTACGCTCAAAGCATTAATGCTTTCTCAGGTTTGCAACTTTTCTGGGTCATTTCCAGTTCCAGGCAATGTCCTTTTGGGCTAGCAGAAGACCTTCACCAAGTTAATGATGGTTGCCTTAGCAGCCCTGCAGAAGCAGGGTGTCTTGGTGCTCCCCTACCTGGACAATTGGCTCAGCTGAGTAAAATAAAGGGACGAAAGTCAGCGTGTGATGCAGAGGGTAGTCGCCTTTTTGCGGCATTTGGGCTGGGTAGTCAACTCTGCAAAGAGCAAGCTGGTTTACTCTCAACAGCTGATATTCTTGGGCACAAGGTTCAACACGCAGGCCGGCTCAGTCTCATTGACGGAGAAGCGTGTGATCAAGCTCCAGTCGCTTTTGCGCCAGTTTCTGTGGATGTCACGACCATCGGCATGGCATGTGTCGTGAAGTACAGGGTTCAGAACCAAGGGAGGCAGAGGATTCACTGCAAAGTGAAACCAGAACTGTCAGTGCTGAAACAAGCATGGAGGGTTGGCATGGAAACCCTAAACAAAGAACGTCACAGAGTGTTAGGGAACGCCCATCCCCTGAGCTAGCTCCTGCCTCATCAGTGAAGTGGGAACACCTGGTGGGAGGTGTGGCTCAGCACAACGGAGAAAGAAACTTAGATAAAAAGCCTTTAGTTAAATATAGGACAGAAAAAGAGAAGGGGAAGGAGAAAGAGACGGACATAGTCTCAGACACGGAGACAGAAGGAAAAGGTAGCACAGCAAGCGTGGAGAAAGCTGAAAGAAGGAGAAAACCAGAGAAAGATAGATACTCCGAGGGCAGCCAAGGTCTGTGGCTGAGAGAAGGGAAAAGGGAAAGAAATCCCAATTCCACTCGGAGGAACTTCTCAGAGGAAGAGAGCTGGGGAAGATATTCAAGTCCAGTTCCTAGGGAGCAGTGCTCAACTACAAAAAGCACTGGGGATTTTTACTATCCAAAAAGCAGAGACGTTTATTCTGGGAACCAGAAAAGACAACCACGCTGTGCTCACAACAGACAGCCTGCAGGTAAAGCTTATTTCCCTGATACCAAGCTTTTATCAAAGGGGAAAGAAAGTTTTACCAACCTTTTTGTAGCCAAGGGAGATTCCTGGGAGAAAGCAATTCTAAAGGCAGACACAGAATTCCCTGTAGCCAAACAGAAGAGGGAAACGTATATCCTTTTAATTATAGAGGGCTGTGTGCACAGGAAGCCAAACACCCAGACTCACAGAGCAGGTTGGGGGAAGGGAACCCTGTACTTGGAACGGAGAGATTTGCATGGCAGGCAGAAGAACCCTCTCTAAGAGACCTTAAGGAAGAAGGTGATCTTATGCAGTGGGACCCTTATCAACCCCCTGAGTCCGAAGTGTTTATGGACTGCTCTTATATGGTGGCAGACAATGTGCAGTCCCTTTGTTAATAATACTGGATTTTGCTGAAGGAAGAAAAACAGCCAAAAGAGGTATTTTGGAGGGAAACTGTTTTATTCTTTTTGATTCCATAACAGCTGAAGATAAGCATTATTTAAGTTGCCTATTTTTGTTCACATCAGGAGTATGGTTTCTTTGTAAATATATTCTTTGTTCATGGTCATCAACATCCAACCCCGGGAGGGGCAATAAATCCTAATTTAACCTGAACCACTCGTGCACAACTTGGACTCATTCTTACTACTGTAGGACTACATTACCCAGGAGGCCTTTCCAAACCTCCATTTAAAGTTCACAGTATAAGAAACACAACTACCCACTTGCCTTGCCCACGCTAAATGCCTCTGGGAGGGTGAGTGGTGACACATGGCATCTGCAGATGCTCGGTTTGATGGCAGCAGCACTGGACTTATTTCCCTGGGCCAGATTTCACATGCGACCACTGCAGAGGGCGTTGCTGTCGAGGTGGTCACCCCAGCACCACTCATTGTCTCAAAGGCTGCATTGCCCGGAGAGTACGAAGTGAGTTGAAATGGTGACTGAAGAAGGGCAATTTGGTGAAGGGATTCTCGCCAGAGCAGCCAGTGGATGTTGGCAACTGGGATGCCATTCTGAGCGGCTGGGGTGCGCATTGTTGAGCACAGGTGGCCCAGGGGTCATGGATAGCGGAGGAAAGCTTCTGGTTCATCAATCGACTGGAGATGCGGGTGGTCTGAAAGGCGCTTCAACACTTCGCGCTGATGTTGGAAGATCACATGGTCCGAGTGTTCTCGTACAATACCTCGATGGTAACGTATATCAACAGACAGGGTGGCACCGGCAGCACCCTACTGGCAGCGGAAGTAGCACTTCTGCTGAGCTGGGCCAGGTGGCAACACAGGGCGATCTCAGCGGCTCACGTGGCAGGAAAAGACCATGTCTAAGCTAACTATCTCGTCAACATTGGATGGATGCGGGAGAGTGGGCCCTGTCGGGTGCAGTCTTCGAGCAGATTGTTAGGCAGTGGCGGCAGCCAGTAATGGATCTGATGGCAACCCCAGTGAATACCAAAGTGGGCTGCTTCTACAGCCGCAGGAGAGAGCGCATGTCGGAAGGCTTGGATGCACTGGGCTTCTTTATGTCTTCCCTCCCTGGGCTCTAATCAGCTGGCAGCTACATCAGATTGCATGACATCAAGGTAGAGAGATCCTCATAGCGCTGGATTGGCTGTGGAGACCGTGGTACGTGGACTTAGATTGCTTGTAGACAAGCTCTTGCAGGGACCTGTAACAATACCCCAGGTGGTGACACTCTGTGTTTATGGGATCGGGAGGCAAAAAAGAAGAGTCTCAGTTGCACTGCCTGGATGTTCGGAGAGTGTTGCGCTGCTATTTGCAATGCATGTGGTCCTTCCGGAAGTCTGATCATCTCTGTTAGACGCGGCCTCCCCTTGTCGTGGGCCTCCAAAGGATTCCATTTCCAGGTGGATAAAAGAAGCAATTGCGTCAGCTTATATCCTTAAGCATCGATCCTTGCCGGAGGAGCTGCAAACTTGCTCTACATGTTCCCAGGCTGCTTCCTGGGAGGAGGTCAGTTTGGTGCCATCGGCAGACATCTGTCATGGAGCGACGTGGTTGTCTTTGCACACATTCGCTGAGCATTATTGTCTCAATGTGCAGGCAGGAACGGAGGTGCGTTTTGGCACTCGGGTGTTACGGGTGGGACTTGTTGGACCCTCCCAGTAATAAACACTGCTATGGTACATCTCATTTGTCTGGACTGGATTGGAGGGACCCAGATGAAGGGTAAATTAGAGCTTACCTTCTCATCTGCTTTCATTTAGTCCCTACAATCCAGTCCAGGACCTGCCCTAGTATTGTCTGGTTTTTGGAGTAGTGAGCCGCCCGTGTTAAAGTTCAGCTAGAGGTATCCTGGTTAAGAACATATGGACTGCTGCTGTGGTACAGTCTGCTCTTGGATTCGCAGGGGGCTCATTGCTCGGCTGCACAAGGTAAAAGAAAAACACATTTTGGCCCCAACAGCATGGCATCATTGGTAGATGTCAAAAGGGCATTATACCAATTGTGATAGTGCTTCAAGGGAAGCAAGGGGAAATGCTCTCCAGTATTTCAGCTGTTTTGTGAGTTTCTTTGAGTTAATTGGGATTAGTGTGTAGTTGTTTTCTTCATTGGGAACAGTGTAACTGCGCTGCTTTGATAGGATGATACTGACAAGGAGGAAGTTCCTCTAGGTTTAGGGGATGACGTCGCAGTGAAAAACTTTGCATATCAGTATCCAGCTGCTGGTAGGCGGGCACAGTCCAATTGTCTGGACTGGACTGTAGGGACTAAATGAAAGCAAATTAGCAGGTAAGCTCTAATTTATCCATCTCTTGCACCAGATCCTGTGTTCCACTAAGGACTAGGTCCAGAGTAGCTTCCCTTCGTGTCAGTTCATGAGCCAGCTGCTCCAAGAAGCAGTCATTTATTTCTTCTAAAAACTTTATCTCCCCAACATGTCCTGCAGTGACTGACCCAGTCAATACCAGGGTAATTGAAATCGCCCATTATTACTATGTTGTAAGTTTTTTGTTAGCTTCCCTGATTTCTCTTAGCATTTCATCATCCATCTGTTCATTCTGGCCAAGCAGTCAGTAGTGTACACCCATTGCCATCGCCTTCCTCTTTTTACTGGGATTCCTATCCATAAAGATTCTGCAGTATATTTTGTTTCATGCAAAACTTTAATCCTTTGTGACTCAATGCCCTCTCTAATATATAGTGCAACCCCTCTACCATTCTGATCTAACCTATCATTGCGTATAGTTTGTATCCAGTATCACAGTGTCCCATTAGTTGTTCTCCTTCCATCAGGTCTCTGAGATTCCAATCTGATCTTTCATTTAATGCTATATATTCCAGCTCTCCTATCTTATTTTAGACTTCTAGCATTTGCGTACAGAGGTTGTATTTTATTAATATTAATCTAGTTATCATTTGATAGGGGTAATTTGGAATATTCCAGCTCTGTACTTAAAGGCATCTGGGTTACTTGTATCTTTATTGGACCCTCTCTGTCGGGATGCACTAACTTCCTTCTTTTCTAGTATCCTTCAAGGATACATCCTTCCAAACCATTCGCTCTTGGGTGACTGTTGACTTTCCATTATTATCTAGTTTAAAAGCTGCTCTATCTCCTTCTTTTTAAAGTTAATGCCAGCAGCCTGGTTCCATCCCAGTTAAGGTGGAGCCCATCCCTTCGGAAAAGCCGCTCGCCCAGAATGTTGCCCAGTTCCTAACAAATCCAAGACCACCTTCTTTGGGAGTCTCAATGCGTGGATGAGATGATGGTACAGAGGTCTACCGGCCTTTTGGGTCCTGCGGGTGGAACTGGAAGCATTTCGGAGAATGTCATCCTGGAAGTTCTGGATTTCAACTTCCTACCTAAAAACTTAAATTTAGCCTCCAGAACCTCCCTCCCATACTTTTCCTATGTCATTGGTACAAGCATGTACCAAGACAGCAGATTCCTCCCCAGCATGACCTAAAACCTTGTCTAGGTGGTGCCTGAGGCCCACTATCTTTGCACCAGGCAAGCATGTTACCAGGTGATCTTCATGTCTACCAGCTATCTACAAGCCTAATGATCGAATCACCAACTATAACTGCCGCCCTAACCCTTCCCTCATGGGCATATGGCCCTGGAGAAACCTGCTCTGTGCAAGAGGGATTTACATCACCGGGGGGACAGGTCCTAGCTACAGGATCACTTTCTGCCACACCAAGGAGGTTCTGGCATTACCTATTCCCCCAGATCTTGCAGGGCCTCCTTAGATTAGTCTGGAAGTCACCAGCTTCGGTACATGCCTGGCGTCTCAACCTCAAATACAAGGTGCTTCCTGTGCCGAGTTTTTCAGCACCAGCAGCTTCCTCACCAATTTGTGGTTTCTGAGGCTGTTAAATCTAAGTCGACCAAGTCTAGTGCCCAGACTATGTCAGGAAAAAAACAGCGGATGCTGGACTCCATTGGGAGAAATTTCTTTCAAAGTGGAGTGCTAGCCATGAAAATCTTGTCTCACCAGCTCCAAATATTTCAGTACTATCATGATCTCCTGTTACAGAGGGAGGATCATGTTGCGCTCGCAGGGGAAGACAGGCATCCACTTCAGGTTAACCTTTGAGAATCCCTTTACTACATTATTCGGGCCCCTATGGACGCCTTCGATTCAGTAGCCCGATCCACAGCCACATTGAATTTTGCCCGGCATATGGAATAGCTCCGAGTCTCTGGTCTTCAGGAAGACCTCGCTCTCCTGACCAATGCCATTCCTACACAGTTTGAGAACTCTCAGCTGAACTGCAAGAGCCAGCCCAGCAGTCCTGCCATCTCAATACCGGCGAGTGTATCACTGCCAGTATTTTCAGCAGTTTTACCTCTTCAGCATTTTCAGCCTTACTCCAGACCCCAAACACAGCATCCAACGTCCCCAATGTATGGGCAGCGACCTAGACAGAGTAACAGGAACAACCCGCAGCTGCCCTGGCACATTTGGCCAAGGCAGCACCCAGTTTTTGACTATTTACCGGTGGGAGGCAGAATCCATCACTTCCAGCAGGCCTGGCATTTGATCATAATGGATCAGTGGGCACTTGACATCATCACAATAGGCTTGAAGCTCAGTCTCAGTGTCCCCCCCCCCCCCAACCACCACCAAGGCTGCCTCCGGCCAGCAATGTTCCTCCACATAACCTTCACCACCTGCGAATCTGCACCATAGAGCCTGTGCCAGTACAACAATGCAACCAGAGTTTTTACTCCTGGTTCTTCCTCATTCCCAAAAAAAAAGAGTTCTTGGAGGACTCCAATCTGTGAAACAAGAGAGAAAATGACTTCTGCCACTATGCTACCGCAGTTGCGGCAAGACAATTGTCTTGCCTCCCTGGATCTCAAGGATGCCTACGCCCATATCCCCGTCCACCCTTGCCATTGGAAATACCTTTGTTTCTGGTTCAAGACGGATCACTACCAGTACAAAGTCCTGCCCTTCGGACTCTCCTCTGCCCCATGAGTCTTCACAAAGCACTTAGTGGAGGTGGCAGCATACCTCCATCGGCGGGGTCTGTGCATCTACCCCTATCTGGACAACTGGCTCATCTCCAGGCCCGACAGGGTCTCAACTCTGGCCTCCATTCAAAGCATGTCAATCCTCCTGCAATATCTCTGATTCATCATTGTCTTCCAAAAGTCCAAATGCGAGCCTCACCAGATCCTTGACTTCATCGGATCTCGATCGAACACCACGGTTGCTCATGCCTTCTTGCCCAACAACAGCAACCATCCTCTGAGAGCTCAGTGCCAAGTAACTACGACTCCAAAGTGCTTCAGCACATTCTATCCTTTGACTTCTGGGAAACATGGCAGCTTCGGTGCTTGTGGTACAGCTCTATATGCGCCCTCTCCAGTGGCATCTCAAGCTCAGTTGGACTCAGCATATGCAGCCCTTTCAGTGTCAGGTGCCCTTGTCAGGGTCCAATCTGCTCAATCCCTGTCAATCCCTCCGTTTGGTGGATCATTCCTTCCAGCATCACAGGCGGCTGACCCTTCCTAGAATCATTGCACCAGCTAACCCTAACTACAGATGCCTCCCATATAGACTGGGGAGCCAATCTCCTGCATCTCACCCCTCAAGGGAGTAGGTCTCGGGCAGAAGCCTCTCTACACATCAACCTACTACAGCTGTGAGCGGTCTTCTTGCAGACTCAATTACGAAAGGCGTAGAAGTCCCCCTCTGTGCAGACCGACAACCAAGTCGCCATGTTTTACATCAACAAACAGAGGGGTTCCAGATTCCTTCACTTCTGTGTCTATGCAACCAGACCCTGGCTCTTTGCTCAGTCCATAGGGGTGTCCCACTGTGCAGTCCGGACACCCATCTTCCAGGCATGGGGGACACCGGAAGTGGATCTGTTTGCCTTACATATGATTGGTATAGAAGTTAGATATGATTGGTATCTCAGAGACATGGTGGAAGGAGGACAACCAGTGGGACAATGTGATTCCTGGGTAAAAACTATATCGTAATGATAGAGCTGATCAAATTGGAGGAGGGGTAGCGCTCTGTCAGAGAGGGCATTGAGTCACAAAGGATTAAAGTTTTTCAGGAAACAATTTTCTGTAGAATCTCTATGGATTGAAATTCCATGTAAAACGGGGAAGGCGATGGCAGTAGGGTTGTACTATCGACCGCCTGGCCAAAATGAACAGATGGATGATGAAATGCTCAAAGAAACCAGGGAAGCTAACAAAAGTTACATAACAGTAATAATAATGGGTGATTTCAATTACCCCAGTATTGACTGGGTCAGTGTCACGGCAAGGCATGCTAGGGAGATAAAGTTTCTAGATGAAATAAATGACTGCTTCTTGGAGCAGCTGGTTCATGAACCGACCAGAGGGGAAGCCATTTTGGGCTTAGTCCTTAGTGGAACACCAGATCTAGTGCAAGAGATAAGGGTGTTGGAGCCACTTAGCAATAGTGATCATAGCATGATCGCGTTTGATTTAATTAATGGAGGAGGGATGGTAAGGAAATCCACAGTACTACCTTTTAACTTTCAAAAGGGAGACTATGATAAAATGAGGAAAATAGTTAAGAAAAAACTAAAAGGAGCAGTTGCAAAGGTCAAAGACTTACATCAAGTTTGGGTGGTATTTAAAAATACTATCTTGGAAGCTCAGACCCAGCTGTATTCCACGCTTTAAGAAAAGTGGAAGGAAGTCCAAAAAACTGCCAGCATGGTTTAAAGGTGAAGTCAGAGAGGCTATTGTTGCCAAAAAGCATCTTTCAGGAAATGGGAAAAAAGAGCCAAATGACAAAAAAACGGGAAACAGCACAAGCACTGGCAAGTTAAATGCAAGGCATTCATAAGGCAGGCAAAGAGAGAATTTGAGAAGAAACTTGCTGTGGAAGCAAAAACGCGTAATAAAGACTTTTTCAAGTACATTCGTAGCAAAAAACCTGAGAGTCAGTTGGACCATTAGATGATAGAGGGGTAAAAGGGGGCTGTAAGAGGGGACAAGGTTATAGCGGAGAGACTGAAAGAATTCTTTGCTTTTTGTCTTTACTGAGGAAGATGTAGGGATGTTACCCATGACTGAAGTGGTATTTAAAAGTGATACTGTAGAGGAATTGAAAGAAATATTGATACACCGGGAAGATGTATTACAACTATTTGATAAACTGAAGAGTAGCAAAATCACCTGGACCGGATGGTATACATCCAAGGGTGTTGAAAGAACTGAAATATGAGATGGAAGACCTGCTTTTAGTAATCTGTGAACTATCCTTAAAATCATTTGTAATACCTGAAAATTGGAGGATCACCAATGTAACGCCAATTTTTAAAAAGGGTTCCAAGAGTGATCCGGGAAACTACAGACCAGTGAGCCTGATGTCAGTACCGGGAAAAATGGTAGAAACCATTATAAAGAACAAAATTACTCATGTAGATAGTCATGGCTTAATGGGAGACAGCCAACATGACTTTAGACAAGGAAGATCCTGTCTTACTAATTTATGTTTTTTTGAAGGTGTGAATAAACAGGTAGACAAAGGTGAGTCGGTTGATATAGTGTATCTGGGCTTTCAGAAAGCCTTTGACAAGGTCCCTCATCAGAGACTTTTGGCAAAACTAATGTCATGAGATATGAGGCACTGTACTATTGTGGATCAGGAAACTGGTTAAAGATAGAAAGCAGAGGGTAGTGCTAAATGGCCAGTTTTCCCAATGGATAAAGGTGAATAGTAGAGTACCCCAGGGATCTGTGCTGGGTCTGCTGCTTTTTGACATATTCATAAACGACCTGGAAAAGGGAATAACGAGTGAGGTGATCAATTTTGCAGATGACGGAAAACCTATTTAAAGTTGTTAAAACCCAAGAGGATTGTGGAAAATTGCAAGATGATCTTGATAAATTGGAAGAATGGGCATCTAACTGGCAGATGACATTTAATGTGGACAAGGGCAAAGTTATTCACCTAGGAAAGAACAACCCAAACTATGGTTACACGATGCAAGGTTCCACATTGGGAACCACTACCCATGAAAAAGATTTAGGCATCATCGTGGATAACATGTTGAAACCCTCTGCCCAGTGTGCAGCAGCGGCAAAGAGAGCAAATAAAATGCTAGGTATCATAAGGAAAGGAATGGAAAATAAAACAAAGGATATTATAATGCCTCTTTATTGTTCCATTGTACAACCGCACCTTGAATATTGTGTGCAATTCTGGTTGCCGTATCTTAAAAAGGATATAGCGTTATTAGAAAAGGTGAAGAGAAGAGCCACCAAAATGGTAAAGGGGATGGAAGGATACTCCTATGAAGAGAGGCTAAGAATGTTGGGGCTGTTCAACCTCAACGAGACGGCTGAGGGGAGATATAATAGAGGTCTATAAATTAATGAATGGAGTGGAACGGGTAAACATAGATCGATTGTTTACGTCATCAGAATATAAAAAGACTAGGAGACATGCAATGAAGGAACAGGGTAACCTATTTAAGACTAATAAGAGAAAATATTTTTTCACTCAACGTGTAATCAAACTCTGGAATTTGTTACCGGAGGATATAGTAAAAGCTGTTGGTGTAGCTGGTTTAAAAAAAAAAAAAAAAAGGTTTGGACAAGTTCCTGGAGGAAAGGTCCATAAATCATTATTAAAAGGGACCCGGGATATCATGCTTGACCCAATACAAGCATTGTGGAACCTCTGTCTTTTGGGGAACTGCTTATGACCTAGATTGGCCACTGTTGGAAACGGGATACTGGGCTTGATGGACCTTAATCTGACCCAGTATGGCATATTTTATGGACAACACCGTAGAGTATCCCCTCTACTGCTCCATTTCGTCCCAGCCCTCGCAGGTGGGCAGCCGATGTCTTCCTTATCTCCAGGGTACACCAGCTCCTCTATACGTTCCTCTGTTGCCATTCATTTCTGAGACCCTCCTCAAAGCTTGCATGGACAAAGCCTCTCTGATCCTCATAGTGGCCCAGACAGATCTGGTATGACCATGGCTCTACAGGGGCCCTGGCTGTTGGAGTTTTGCCTTTTCCTCTCATGCAACAGGGAGGGCACCTGCTGCACCCCAACCTACAGACGCTGGCCCTGACCGCATGGAAGCTCAGCGGCCAATAGACGATAAGGATGCATTGCCAGCTGCTAACCAAACCATTCTTCAGGCATCCTGGAGACCTTCAACACAACACTCCTATCAACGGAAATGACTTTGCTTCTCCTACTGGACTAGACTTAGAGGACTCGGCCATGTCTCATGCTCCCTCCCATCACATCCTCACCTATCTGTTACACCTCTCTGATTCTGGTCTCCAAACCTCCTCTGTTCATTACCATCTCTCCGCCATTGCAGCTGTTCACTGGCAGGAGGACAGAAAACTAGTGAGTCATTTCATGAGGGGCTTAATGAACACTAAACCCCCACTGAAGCCCCTTGCTCCTGCATGGGATCTCAATGTCGTCCTCTCTAAGATTATGAAGCTGCCATTTGAGCCCCTTGGGCTAGCTTCCGTGAAGCATCTCACCTGGAAAACCATCTTCCTGGTTGGCGTTTCTTCCACACGACGAGTGAGCAAAGCTGCAAGCTCTAGTTTACTAACCTCAATATACTCTATCATGAAAAAATTAAGTTCTCCTGCACACTCATCGTAAGTTCCTTCCCAAGATAGTCTCCAGTTTTCATCTCATCAATCCATTGTGCTCCTCATATTTTATTTTTTTCCCCAACTTTTTATTGATAATAAACTTCCCCACAAAAGAACATATCTCAGTCTTCCCCCTCCCTCCATTCCCAATCCCCCCTTCCCACCTCCCATCCACTTTGTATATCATACAGTCTGACAGGCATGTGGACTCCATATAACACAATCAACAGCTAACCTGCGATTAACACAAAGACAGTTAATGCAGCTTTAGACTGGTAGCTGGTGACATTCCCAATCAAGTACAACTTTCTGAAACAGAGAAACCAGAAAAAAATCCCGAGATCAGTTCAAGATAGTTCTCACTAGTAATTGCTGGGTCCTCAATTGCCACTGATAAATAAGAGCAGTTCCTCAATTTAGTGTCCATAGCATGCTCCATCCAATTTAAATAGGGAGTCCATATCCTCAGAAACATAGGTTCTTTTGGCGAAGAGCCGTGAGACAATACATGAGGTAAAGGTGTTCCATCCTAGACTGCACGTCCATAAGAGATGGTGCCTCTGCATTTTTCCATAAGCAAGCTATGGAAAGTCTGGTCTTAGTACACATTATTTTACACAAACTATATGCATCAGAGAGCTCAGTAATGTCCCTAATATTCAATAATACCAAACAAGGGCCAAGTGATATTACTTTCCCAGTGAGATCGCCCATCCACACACCCACACTACTCCATAGGGTGTGCAATGTCTCTCACTCCCACCACATGTGGATGAACGAACCAACCGAGCCACACTCTCTCCAGCACAGGGCTGGGCCACCTTTGCGGCGTCAGATACCACCAATACAGCATTTTGTAAATATGTTCAGTGATACTACTTGCTACTACCCCTTTAAACAGGCCCCTGCAGATCAATTCCCATTGGGGGTCATCCCAGGATTTATTAAGATTTTTCTCCCAGGCCACCTCATGTTATTTGCACAATCCATTGCCTTGTAAATTTTGGAAATCGCTCCTTTTATTTCCTGGCTCTCAAAAAGACTGTCAATTTCCCCTCCCCTATTACCTTCCCTTTCCCTCCCCTTCCAGCCTGCCGTTCATAGTGAATAGTCTGGAGGTACTTATACCTGTCATTATTTAGCAACTGATACTCCCTCTGCAGGTCTTCAAATGCTACCCACTCTCCCCCTCCTTTAACTGGCCTAGGTGCTTCAATCCTTTCAATGCCCATCTTCTAAAGACTGGGTCTTGAGTTCCAGGGAAAAACTCTGAGTTATCTACCAGGGGTAAAAACTTAGAGCATCCCTGAGGGCCATACCACCTAGACTGCCATTTCTGCCAAAAAACACAAGGTGAGATTTACGAAGGGATTCCCCTGCGTCCTCAGTTGTACCTCTCCCCCTTAGCCATATTAAGCCCCCATATCAGTACACCCTTGACTGAATTTTCTAGTTCCACCCAATCCTCTTGTACGTGGAGCCACTCGGACTTGGGCTGCTTCATAGTATCTCTTCAACAGCAGAACACCCATTTCCCCCCTCATTTTTACCCATGCAAAGGATACTCTTCACCACCCGAGGCCTCCTCCCCCTCCAAATATACTTCATAATACGATTTTGCAGATCTTTGAGGAAAGGGGAGGGAACCTCCACTGGCAAGTTCATAAATAAGTACAAAAGCCTAGGAAGCACTACCATTTTTATTAATGCCATCCTTCCCATCCAGGACACCTCTAACCTATCCCACCTTTCTAGCTCCTTTTAAGATGGTACTTTTTGCCGGAACATAATTAACTTGAAACAGCTTACCCCTTTGTGGGGTGATATGGACCCCCAAATAGTTGATGCTAACCTTTACCCACCTGAAGGGGAACCTTTGCCTCAATCGATCGACCTGCTCTTTACCAACTGTTACATTTAGTAATTCTGATTTAGAGGAATTAATACGAAAACCAGACATCTCCCTGTAAGCAGCCAACTCTTGCAGAATTATGGCTAGTGAGCGCTCCAGGTCCTTTACCAAAAAATAGGACATCATCTGCAAACGGGGAGATTTTGTGATGTTGATCTCATAGCTTGAGTCCTTTTATATCTGTTTGGTCCCGGATACGCTGTGCCATGTAGCTTAGATAAACAATAGCGGGGAAAGGGGACATCCCTGCCTGGTTCCCCTGAAAAGCTCAAAAGAGCCAGTGATGGACCTGTTGATTTTCAAACAGGCCAAAGGCGATTTATATAAAATCTGAACCCACTTTAAATAGGGCCTGGTAATACCAACTTTCTCTAATGTTTTAAACAAGAAAGGCCAGCTCACCCTATCAAAAGCCTTCTCAGCATCCACTGCTAACAGAGCTAGACCTTCCCCTTTACATTCCCCAAGCCACATCAAGACCCTCCGGATATTATCAGAGGTTTGTCAACCAGGAACAAACCCAGACTGGTTTGGATGAATCAACCCAGTGAGGCTCGGCATGAGTTGATTCGCAGGAACCCTGGCAAAAATCTTTTTAAGTCGTTGCCCAGCAGCAATATGGGCCGTTACGAGCCACATTCAGTTGGGTCCTTGCCCTCTTTATGCAAAATGCTAATACCCGCCAAACAAAGTCAGGCATCTGGGTCTCCGCAACAAAGGAATTAAACATCCTTGTAAGCAGGGTTACCAGGGCCCCAGCGAAGGTTTTATAAAAACGATTAGGGAATCCATACATACTGGGAGCTTTGTGAGGTGGGAGGTTCTTAATCGCATCAAGCACCTCTTGCTCCCGGATCGGACCCGAAAGCCTTTCCACTTCTTGATTTGTAAACCGAGGTAATGTAACCTTATCCAGATATTCCTGTATTTTCACCTCATCCGCCGGGAGCTAAGGGGAATACAAACTTTGAAGAACAGTTTGTTCAATTTTTTCAATATCCCTCTCGGACCAAAGAACCCCTCCCCCCTTGCATTTCTAATTTTTACTAAGAGATTCCTAGCTGACATTCTTTTATTCTTGCGAGAGAGCAGCCGCTCCGCTTTGTTGCTCTACTTGATGCACTGCTGCCTCAGCACATTAAGCTTCTGGTTGATTTCCTGCAGTTTAATTTCGCTTAGGTCTTTCCGCAAGCTCCTTGGTGCCAGTTTAATCTTACTATTGGCAGGCTCTCTCTTAAGCTGTTTCTCCATTTCCCTAATTGACAACAGCAATTGTTGTTGCTTGTGTTCCCTTAGCTGCTTCCGATGTGCCCCGTTAGCTATAAATTTACCCCTTAGCACTGCCTTAAGGCAGTCCCAGATGGTGCCTGGCGAACACTCCCCACAATCAAGTGACATGTAATCACCTATGTCCTCCACAGTCTGCTGGACTACCGACCTATCATCTAGCAAGGTTTCATTTAGTTTCCACCAGGCCCTGTTAATCTTCTGATTTCCCCATCCGGAGGCCGCAGGTCATCAGTGCATGATCCGACCAAGTGCATTCACGGATACCGCAATCTCTTACCTTGGACATAAGAGTTTTTTTTATCCAAAAGAAGTAAATCTATCCAGGAGTAAACTTTGTGGACAGGGGAGTAGAATGAAAAGTCCCTCTGTCTGCTGTTTAGCTCTCTCCAGATATCTATCAGGTCAAGACCACCTATTAACTGCTTCAACCTAAGTCTATGTATTCTAGGAGTTGAGGCCAAGCCCCTAGATGTGTCCACCAAAGGGTTGAGGGCCACGTTAAAATCCCCCCCACCCTCAGTATTTTACCTTCAGCAGTGCTTAATAAAAGATTATGAACTCTGAAAAAACTCTGCTTGGTTGGTATTCAGTGCATAAATACTGGCTAGAGTATATATCAAGGGGCCCCACTTGATCTTAGCTATCACATAACGCCCTCCTTTGTCCCTATGCACCTCCAAGATATGGCAAGGCACCCTACTAGACAGAAGGATCCCTGTGCCCCCTTTCTTCTTTTCAATTTTATTGGATGCAAAAATTTGCTGGGGGTAGTGTGGGTGGTTCACTGTACATTCATTTTTAGGCAGAAGATGTCGCCTGTATAAACACAATATCACCCTGTAATTGCTTGCGCTCTTTAAAGAGCAGTTGATGTGTGGTATATGAATTAAGGCCCTTAACATTGAATGTCACGAGATTGACCTCAGCCATGATGTATTCAAAAAACACCCTGTTCACCATACCCAGCTCCTAGGAACTCTTCTCCTGCCTACTTCCCCCAACCCCCCCTCCCCCCAGCTCTCTCTTCCACCAGATCCATCACAATTGGACCCAAGCAGTGATTAGCCAGACCCGGACAGCCCAAAGGATGCTCAGACCTATCCATTCTATAATGACACCCACCAATACAAACAACCCCACCACACCTCTCCACCCCCTCATCCCACCATTAAGAATACACAATACTACTTGGTGGCTTGACTTCGCCACCGCTTAACATTTGTACTTATTAGACATACAGTGCCAGGGCAGCCTCTCTCCATTTACCCTCAGTCCTACTTAGCAGGTCACGGAGGACTTCAGGGTTTATTTTGGTGCTGTCCCTTTAAGTACCTCTGACGCCGCAAGCACTTGTCACTGTCTGATGCCCGGCGCCACAGATTGTGAGCCAGCGGCTGTTCCTTCACGTCCAGAGGTCTCTGAGGCACGTGGGGGGCAGGTCGGAATGCCCAACCATCTTGTCTGTTGTAGACTCAAGATCATTTCCACAGATCTAGCCACAGTTGTCTTCCCACATATAGTGTACTGAAGACCCACTGGGAAAAGCCACTTATAACGAATGTTTTCTTTCCTAAGCTTCTTTATCACTGCGTGGTACTCTTCGCTTTTTCATTGTGATGCTGGAAATATCTGCATACACCTCCACCTCTGCGTCCTTCCATTGAATTTTGCCCAGCTTCTGTGCCGCTGAGATCACGAGCTCCTTTGTTCTAAATTAGTGGAGGCACGTGATCATGTCACGGGGACTGTTCTCCCTCTGGGGGCCCAGCGTTCTATGTGCATGATCAATAGTAAAACATATTCCTTCCAGGGACACCCCCACCACGTGGAGTACGGCCCTGCAAAACTCCACCACTATAAGGTAGTTCATGTATTCCTCACTTTCTGGTAGTCCTCTGATCCTAATGTTTCATTGCCAGGAGCGATTCTCCATATCCTCCAGCTTTTGAATAAGTTCATCCTGTGTCTAACTCAAGGAGTTCATTCATTGTTCAATCAGGGTGCACTACCCCTCGTGCTCCTCCATGCGATTCTCCACTTCCTCAATCCGTGCCCCCAGTGAGGCCAAATCCATTTTAAGATCATAAGCCACCAGTGCAATGTGCTCAGCTCCTGCTTTAAGTCGTCGCGCAACTCCTGGATCTCACTCGGGGTGGCTTTCATGGGATCGGCATCCCCTGCCCTTCCAGCCTCACTGTGGTCCACCAACATTTTAGCAGTTAGCGATTTGGGACCTGCTGCTCCCTTGAAGGAAAAGGCTTTTAAGTCCATTCCTGGCTTCTTGCCTGCCATCCAATTGGCTCCCGGGCGTTACCCCAGCGAGGTAGTCTCAGCCGGTTATCTCAGAGGGTGTATCCAGGGATCAATTCAGATCGATTAAGGTGCTTATTTAGCTGTCCGCATCGGGCCCCTCTCTTCAGGCGTCCATTCGGGTGCTGACGTGTGCTCCTCATTTTCTTCCTGGCAGCACAACTGGACTCACCTGAGCGTGCCCTACATTCTCTGGACTGCTAGTGAGCTTTGCTCTACTACCTGCAAGCTAGCAACAGATTTGTCAGGCTTCGCAGCTCTTTGTGACCTTTAATCCCATCAACCCGGGAAGTCCTCATCTAAGCAGACCATCTCCTCCTGGATTGCAGACTGTATCACCTTCTGTTACCTTCAGGCAGGATGCATGCCTCCTGGACATGTGAAAGCTTGCCGCTGCTGCCAAGCTACAGCAACCACTGTCACCAATTTAGCCTCTGTGCCTCCTCAGGATATCTGCAGAGCTGCCTGGTCGTCTGTGCATACTTTCACAAAGCACTACAGTCTCAATGGCTCTTCAATCAGGGACCTATCCTTTGGCCAGGCCATCCTGTGGAACCTCTTTGCTTAATTCCTTCCACCTCCTGGATTCTACCCAGGCCACAACCATTATCAGACCTCCAAGCAGCTCTCAGCTCTGGACTTGCTATTCGAGTGTGCCTGCATACCTCTGCTTGTGTCCAGAGAAAACATAGTTGCTTACCTGTAACAGGGGTTCTCTGTAGACAGCAGTGGTATGTAGCCACACTCGCCCATCTGCCATCCTCTCTACCACAAAAAAAAAAAGCAAAAGAAACAAACCAACAGATTAAGCAAACGGGCAATGCTATATCAAGCAGTGTGACACAGTGCACAGCCTTGCTGCACCATCTCGATCTCTCCTTCGTTCCACTTCTGCATCTTTCCAAGAGACTGTCACAAACGCCTTTAATGCTGTGCTTAACTGCTCTGAAACAGACTGAGGAGAGGGTCGGGAAGGTGCGTGAATGTTCAGAAGTCCAAAGAACGTCTGAGCTTAGGTAGAGCCGGCACTGGTGCTGTCAGCAGACATCACCAATCGAGTGAGGCTGCATACCCCTGCTCTCTACGGAGAGTCCTTGTTTCAGGTAAGCAATTATGCTTTTCCTTTTTATTTTTTTTCTTCCTCATTGATTTTAATGGGACTGTATTTGGTTCTCTAATTGCAATAATGCAGTTCTAAATTTAAAAAGAAAAACTCCCTGTGGGGATGGCTGTGGCTTCCTTTCTCAGATGTCCTGGCTGGCCCAACAAGTATGGGGATTCCCCTTTCCGGGGTTCCTCTTTTGGCTGTGATTTTTTTTTTTTTAAACTTTGGGTGGGTGCAGTGCTTAGTCACAACCTTAGTGGGGGTTTTCCATGGTTGCAGTTTTTTTGCCCTGGATGCTGTAGATTACCTTGGGCCTTTTTTTTTGTCATGATCAAGACCCAGTACTATTTTCAGTGCCTCTGCTGCATGTTCTGTCTTTTTCCCACTGGTGAGCCCTGTGACTGCTTTCATGGTTGCATGGTCCCTGTTGAAGGGGGAGTGGTCACACCAGCAAGCCCATGGGCCTCTTCTTTCCATTGTCTTGCACAGCAGCTGCTGAAACAGCTCCCAGGCTGGTCAGTCTCTGCTATCTATTTGGCAGCCCCCCTTCAAGGGTGTTGTAGGCTCAGACTTCCCTCATGGGTGTCTGGGCCCTCATGCAGCTCTAGGACAAGGGGGTTAAGTGCCCTCTTGCCTGCCTCTTTCCCTTGGATCCTAATATTATCCCCGATGGTGGTTTCTTGGAATACAGACGAGGAATCCTTGTTCTAGAAGGTGAGTCTGAAGTAGGAGAAATGTCTCCTTTGGGAGGGCTAGGATCCTTCCTTTTCCTATTCAAGATGCTGTGAAGGGATTGCATAGTCTCTTCTGGTATAGGCTTCCCCAATGGACCTAAGTTTGGAAGGGGGGGGGGCATATTGAGCATTTTGGCCTTCTCCTGGAACGTATGTGACAGCTAAAACTCTCTCAGTAGGAGACTCATGAACTTGGGCTTTAGCAGCCTTAAGGTCCTTTTTTGGGGTGTACCCTCTGCCCCAGGGCAAGCTGGATCAGCCTGTCTGGATCCCTCTTGTGGAAGCTCCGGTCACAACTTTAGCGAAGTGCATGACCATCTCGGTGGAAAAAGATGTTACATTCATGGGGCCTCATAATAGGAGAATAGAGACCATCTTTAGAATGCCTTTGTAACCCTAACCTTAGGCTTTCAAGCAGCACTGTGTGCAGGGTTGGTGGCCCAAGCCTTCCTACACTGGATCCAGTGGCTTTGAGATAGGTCGTCCACAACTCCAACCTTTTGGGTTGTCTGTGCTCTGACTTATCAGAATCTCTTCCCAAGTCCATCATGGCCAGACAGTAACTCTGGCTCCATAATTGGTTACTGTGAGGCAGCATCTGCCAAACTCTTCTTAAAGGGCCAGTTACTCTGCAGGGTGGGTTTGGTAGTTGGTGAAAGATATTAGGGAGGCTCACCTACGGAGGACTCCCAGGAGAAAGGCCTAGAGGTGGCAGGAGTGCCTCTTCTAGGGTTGTGCATGGAACCTGAAGATGCCCTCAGATTGCTAGGAGTCCAGTTAGGGCTTTTCATCCTATGGAATTCAGCCCAAAGAGAGACAGTACTTTCAGAGCTCTGTGTGCTCGAGGGGCTACTAAGGTTCCGTTCAGAGCCAGTAAACACCCCTCAATGAATTCTGGCAGGTCCCTTATGTGGTGCAGTTGGTTGGGGTTGGCTCCTTTTGTTTCTCGACACGGACCTATATTTTAGCAAATCAGGCAGGATAACCTGCTGGAGTTTGTAGAGACTCTGGTGGAATCATCTTGCTGCTCCCTGTTCATACAGGAAGTGATCAAGAAAACTACAGCGCCCCCTGCAATTGCAGGCTATTCTACCTGTACCCTATGCAGAGTGGAGTCGGGGACAGTATTCCATCTTCTTTGTGGTGCCCAAGAACTGGAGGTTCCTTCCAGCCTTTCTGGACCTGAAGGTGGTCAGTGTGAAACAGAGTCCCCCTTTTCCACATGAAGACCATTAAGTTGGTCACTGTGTTGGTCAGACGGGGCATTCCTTACCTCTATATTTCTTACCAATGGGTAATTTCATATTTCCACCTGGAAGCAGCATCAGCGGTTTCTCTGTGTTCTAAGCCACCATATTCATTTCTAGGTTATGCAGTTTGGCCTGGCCGCAGCTCCTTGCTCCTTTTTGAAGACCATGGTGCTGGTAGTGGCTTTTCTGCTTAAGCAGGGCATCTGTATTCTTCCATATCTGAATGGCTTTATTTAGTTGGACTCCCTGGAGAAGACCAGGGACCTCTTGGTCCTGTTGATTTTGCTTGTTTGAAAGGCTGAGGTTGGTGATCAACTTCTCAAGAGCAGTCTGATTCCTTCCCAGATTTTTGAATGGTTCAGCTGTCTTCCAGGTCAAGTTTTGCTCAGCGACAGGTTTCTTCAAGTTTCAGAGCTAACACTGGGGTTTCTTGCGGCCAGTTAGCTCCACGGGATTGAGACTCCCTCTAACTTCTTCAGTTGATTGCAACAATCTTGGAGCAGGTTCCTTGGGCCAGGGCACTCTAGCTAAATGTCTGTTCTCTGTTCTCGGTATTTTGGCCTGACCCTTCCTCTCCCCTGGAGATCAAGGGACAGTTGTCATAATGGTTACAGTATGGCTGTGATGCCTCTGGAAGCATCAGATTTGATGATAGTCACCTTGGATGCTAGCTTGAAGGACTGGTGTGCTAACTGCCTAGGCCAGTTTGTCCAAGGATTCTGATTCTGACCTTGCCTGGTAGGTAAGCAGTCTGGGTGTTCTTGTACAGGCCACAGTGGTTACGTCAAGCAAGATGGAGCTACCAGTGCCTACATGGCTCTAGAGGTGACATAACTGTAACATTGGGCAGAGTAGCATCTAGTTGCCCTGTCTGCAGTACACATTGCAAGTGTTAACAAAATGTAGGCTGCCTTCCTGAGTCAGAACACTGGATCCCAGCGAGTGGGCTCTCGGTCCTCGCACATTCAACCTCTGTGCAAAGATGAGGCCTTCTACTATTCAACTTGATGGACACTCAAGACTGCATGCGTGGAGAAATATTTAAGCTGCAGGAGGGTTCCACAGGAAGCAGGCTTAGATGTCCAGCTTCATGAGTGGACGGGAGGTGGTTTTATCTGCACAGTTTGGGCTCTTCCATGCCTAGTGATCTAGTTGGCTTCAGAATGGACTCATTGGTCCTGGTATGTGGTTCTCTGGAACCAGTTAGCTACACCTGTCTTGTTTGAGAGAGGTCTCCTGTGGCAAGGGCCCTAGTAATGGAGGCTCCCATTCCCATTTCCATTACGGCCTGGCCCGTGAGACATGTAGGCTGACCTAGAAGAGCTACTCTGGAGTGGACAGTCTGCTTAAAGCCCAGGGGGAGCCTCTGTCTTTTGCTCATGTGAGTCTAGAGAGTTTTTGAGAGGTAGTGTTCCCCCTCAGATACTGGAGGCCAGCAAGGCAGACGTAGTTTTGTTTTCTTACGGTCTGGCCTAGACCATGGGTTGGCACTGGACACTCTCAAGGTTCAGATGGTGGCTCTGGTGTGTTTCTGGGGATGCATTCAAAGAATGTCCTTAGCAGTGTATCCTAACTCTATTCAGATGGTGGCTCTGGTGTGTTTCTGGGGATGCATTCAAAGAATGTCCTTAGCAGTGTATCCTAACTCTACTGCTTTCTCAAGGGAGTGAAGTAACTGACCAGTTGTTCCTGAGGGGAGTTTCTCTCTGATGTTGAAGGCACTGAAAAGGCATCATTCAAGAATTTGACCCTTAAGGGGGCTTTCCTGGTGGCTATTGGACCAGATGGGTGTCTGAGCTGCAGGTCCTGTTCTTCAGGAAACCTTTTTTTGGCTATTTTCATGGCTGTCTCCTTGTGGATGGTGCCGGCCTTTCTCCCTAAGGTGCTGTCTCTTTTTCTCTTTAACCAGGCTGTCATCCTGCCCTACTCTGAAGATGAGGATATTCAGATAAATCCCTCTCTGCATCTGGAAGACATGCAAAGGGTGTTAAAGAAGTAATCTCCAGTTGTCTTTCTCATCTTTAGCAGTCTGAGGAATAGAAAAGTAGCGGCCAAGTCTTCAATTGCCTGCTAGATTAAGACTATTATTGGTTCAGTATACCTGCTGACTGGAAAGCGCATGCTGAAGAGAATCCAAATTCACTCAACTGGGTCACTAGCCACCTCCTGGGCGGAGTCGGACCTTTGTGTCTCCATTGGCAAGGCAGCTACTTGGTCTCTTGAGCACCTTTTTGTGAAGCATCACAAGTTGCCTGTAGGAATTGGAGCAGCTGGCGCCTTTGGTGGGGTAGTTCTGTCCAACACAACATCTTCCTCCCACTCTGGGTCCTTACTACTTAGGCTAGCTCATATATATATCGGACATACCTTAGCAAAATGAGGAAGGATACATTTTACATACCTGAACTTTCTTTTAATCCTGCTAGTTCAGGACCTGCCTAGGAAGACTTTTTCTATAGTTCTGGTAGTTCAGCTGCCATTTGAGTGCATTGTCAGGTTCATGCGTTGAAACAGTTTGTGGTAAGAGAGTGAAATAGTTATTAAAAATGGCATGGGATAGACATATAGCACCAGGATAAAATCAAAATAAACATAACTATCTCTAATATTCCAACAAAGTGGGGTGACCTACATGGAGCGGTGGGTACATCCCTAAAACAAAGGTATGGGGAGGGATGACCTACATGGAGCAGCAGGTACACATCTTGCTGGGCAGACTAGATGGATCATACTGGTCTTTATCTGCCATCATATACTATGTTACTATATGATAACTTCCAAAAAATTGGTTGCTAAATGCTAGTGATTTCTGAGTGTTTCAGTTTTGCTTTACTACTTGGAAACTGTCACACTACCTTCTGTCGGTACAGCACCAGCAGCAATATCAATTGATGATATTGAAGGATGCTAAAGTTTGTCTTCCCCTCTTGGTAAGGGAGTATAACCCACATGTCTGGATGGTCTAGGAGGATTCAAGGAAGAAAATCTATCAGGTATGTAAAATTTCCCCCTAATGCTAACTACAGAAAAGTGAGCTAAACCTTTACTCCACCTCATACTGTGTGCTAAATCCCCAGCCTAAGAAAACCTGGTGTTTTAAATCCTCAGGTGATGGGTGCATTTCTTTGCATCTGGTTTTAATAACTAATGGCTTAAGAACATAAGAAATGCTGCAGTGGGTCAGACCCAAGATCCATCAAGTCCAGTATCCTGTTTCCAATAGTGGCCAGTTCATGTCACAAGTACCTGTTGGGTTCCCAAAAAGGTACACAGGTTCCACCATGCTTATCCCAGTCCTCTTTAATTGTGGTTTATAGACTTTTTTTTCCTCCGGGAACTTGTTCAAAAATCTTTTTCAGCTACACTAACAGCTTTTACAACATCCGCTGGTAATGAATTTCAGAGTTTGGTTACTTGTTGAGTAAAAAAAATATTTTCTCTTGTTTAGTCCTAAATGGGCTACATTGTAGCTTCATGGAGTGTCCCCTAGACTCTCTACTTTTGAAGGCGTAAACAACCGTTCCACTCCATTCGTTAATTTATAAACCTCTATCATATCTTCCTTCAGCCATCTCTTCCAAGTTGAAGAGCCCTAATCTTTCATGCCTTTCAACATAGGGATATCCTTCCATGCCCTTTACCATTTTGGTGGCTCTTCTCTATCTTTTTCCTAATTCTGGATTTAAATGAGCAGTACGCTGATGTCTGCACAATTTTCTTGTGCACTAAGCTCCTCTGTGCATGGGATGGCCATAATAACACAGAAAATTGGTTGTAGAAGCTGTGCTAAGTTATGCCCTAAGCATCCCCATGCTCCATAGTTTGCCCTCTCCAAGCTGCTCCATTTGACTTATCAACAGTGTAAAGATATATCCCAGCTGTGAGCCAAAACATGACTGCTTGTAGGCATTTATGTCCAATGCAAACTAATCTAAAATGCCACATCCCGTGTGAGAAGACAATACAAATGACTTATAAAGAAAATGGTCTTTTCTATCCACTCGGTGCTGGTGTTGGCATCTCCTGGAAGTCTTGATGTGTATGCTGCTTATCAATTTTCTCTTCTCATTTCCTGGATGTATACCATAAAACCCCCTACAGCTTCAGATACAGTGACATAACCACCCCTGCAAGAAACCTCAGAACTGTATGCTTGAGAATGAAATTTACCGGAGGTTATACAATCTCACACCACATTTCTTCCAATACACACACATATACCCATGTGTGTTTTTTAATTTAGAATTTTCAAAATGTTACAGCAAGCAATGAAAAGGAAAGCCATCTTCATAAACATAGTTATCCAAAGAAAAACAAATTTGAAAACATACAGAAGAAATGCTTAAAGCCCATATCAAGGAAGTGCACCAAAATTGGATTGAGGTAACCACAAATCTACTAATTGGACACCTTTTATATTCTCAAACTGCAACATACAAAATATATAAGAAAATATTACTTATCCACAAGAAATTTCTTGAGGTGGGAAACATCTGTAAAGATACATCCAGAACGAGAATGCATCACAATGCATTTGCAGGAAAACTAAAACAGTCCTCCAGCGGCTAGGACCTTAGATTTCAATTGCATGAAAGACTTCCTACGAAGCTGAGTAGCCTTTGCTACATCAGGAAAAATGGTAAGAGGCTGCCCACAAAAAGGGGCGGTGTGGTTTTGTTTTTTTTAAGTGAAGAAACATCTCATAACAGAACTTTCTTATCTAAGTCTGATTGAAAGGTGACCACTAGGGTCACCTTCTTAATAACATTATCCAGAGGCGACTCCAAAATGTCAAATCTAGTTTATCCACTTCCACTAATTTGTCTCCCCCCCCCCCCTCACCCTCGGAAACCTAAGGACAACACTCTGAAGGAGAGGGAGAGTGTGTGTGTCTCTCAAAAGCTCCAAGGGGGAAAGGAGACAAACCACAGGAAAATTCAAAAATCTTGGGTTCCTGGCCCAGACTAATATTTCCAATTTACTATACAAAACATGGGTATCCTTTACAAAAGAGTTTACCCAAATCTCCAGGAACAAGCAGGAATGAGTCTTCACATATGGGTACGTCGGTACCGACGGAGCCTGCGCGGGAATGCTCCCCAGCGTCCAATCAGAAAGCTTTTGGGAGCATCCCTCAGCGCCTGCGTGCTGCCTTCCCGCCTTTCCAACTGTCTCTCCATTTTTCGTTTTTCCGCGGAGCTGGCAGGACTTCCTCCTGTCACCGCAGAAACTTTTTTCTTTACTTTTTTCATTCTTGTTTTCTTGTGGTCGCGGCTGTTTTCCCGCCGCCGCCGGTGGGGTTTTTTCTTTCTTTTTCTCAAACTGAGGGAGAGTTTTCCCTCAGTTTCTGTCTTACAATTTATTGGGCCTATAAGGCCTCTCTATCATGGAGCCTTCTTCTCCTAAGAAGTGTCTTCACTGTGGAAATACAGTTTTCTTTTTAGACTCCAATGACTGGTGTCTAACCTGTTTGGGTCCTGCCCCTTTTTCCCCTGAACCATCAGGCTACAATGCTGTGAGAAGAGATTCTCTCTTTCGAGTTTCCCTCGATACCGTTTTCCCTCCCTATGGCAGGGCACCGGCCATTTCTTCTCTACAGGATCAGGTAACCCACAAACAGTCTGTCAAGACTAGCCAATTCTTGAGTGGTAAGTCTCATGCTAAGCATGCTGACGGCTCCGGCCTTGCCCTCAAGACCCCATTGGCATTAAAACCCCGGCAGGAGTCTTTGGGCTCCAAAGCATTTCAGGGGTTTCAGGTTGTTCCTGGGGCTCACCCCTCACAGAACATACCTAAGCCATGCTTGGTGGTGGCATCCGCTTCAAGCGGTACCGATACCCCGGCATCGGCACCGGTGTTGAGTGATCCGCTCTTCACCAGGGATCGTCATCTGGTGTTCTCGGTACCTTCGGGACCGACCGATACGTCCCAGATTGACTTTCCAGTATCGGCAGTACCGCCGATACCACCACCGATGTCGGTACCCTCTAGGCATGCATCGATAGACTCGCTTCGATGCCGAGTCTAGAATCGATTTCTAGTCTAGAGGACTGGGTACCGGCGCGTCTCGGAACCGATGTTCACCGATTTCCGCATGCACGGTACCGAGGATAAATCACCAAGGGCTTTTAGTTACCTCGGTACCGCTTGACCAGCCTCCGATGACTGCTTCGGTGTCTGTTTCCCCTTCGATTCCGGCACAACTACCGGTATCGGTATCGATGCCGGTACCTGCAGTATCATCGGAACCAGCTCCTTCCATGCTTTTTTCACCTGGATCGCTCCTCTCTATACCTAGTTTGGAGTCGATACCTGGCATGGATGATGCACTACTGACTGTCTCAACTCATAACTGCCAGGTCCAGTGTCCATCCATTACAAATCCTGTTCTGCACCGGACAGGTACTTCCTCCGGTGCCCAGGCTACCTTTTCAAATTTAGCCTGTCCAGGGATGGTTCCCATCGGAGATCCTTCTTTTCAGAAATTTCTCCTTGACATGGCAACCTTCCTTAATATTCCTATCCCTGGCTATGAGTCTTCTCAGGGTTTTTCTGCAGAAAAGGAAAATATAATGCTTCCTTTACATCACTCTTTGCAGAATCTTCTTCTGAGGGTATGGGAAAAACCTTTAAGGGTTTCTTCACCTCCTACAGCAACTGATCTTCTGTATCAGGTGCCCCCCTCTCCAGGATTTCAAAAGCCTCAACTTCCCCATCATTCCATTGTAGTGGAATCAGCAATGAGGAAGGTAAAAAGCAAGAAAAAACATTTCTGCCAGGGCATGCATCTAGAACACTGGATGCCTTTGGACGTCAAACCTTCCACACATCTATGCTGGCAACAAGGATTCTCTCATATATTTTCTATATGAGTCTAACCCTTCAGGAGGTCACAAAGAAATTATCTCTTTTGACTCCTTTTCTATCAGAGCCCAAGGCTGCAGACTATGCCTTACTTCTTAGTCATAGCCAAAATATCTCTTGGTTTCTTTCTCGTGCTTCCCTAGACTCTTTTGTGTCTGTTAGCAGAACTTCTGCTATAGCCATAGGAGCACGTCGTAAAGCCTGGCTCCAAGCATCAGACTTGAGCAGATGGGCACAACAAAGACTGAGTAATACTCCTTGTACTGGAGAAAATCTCTTCAATAAGGAGTCCTTACGTCAGGTTGCTCATTGCTCCACTGACTTTTTCCTGTTTCTGAGGGCCATCCTAAGCCCTCTCCTTCCTCAGCAGGTAGGATATGCCCTACCAAACCTTCTTTCCCTAAAAGAAAGAGGTTTTCCTCTTCTCCTGCCCATCATTCGGATGTTCCCAAGCAGGGGAAGTCTCGCCCTGGTCTGAAGAATCCAAATTCTAGCCAGGCTGAATAAACACAGTAACCATAGGTTTCTGATTATTTATTTATTTATTTTTATTTATTTACATTCTCTTATATACCGCACTATTCGGCATCAGCGCGGTTCACATAGAACAAAAAGTCTCAGTACAATAACATGCATGAGTTTACAGATAACAAGGGAAGGAACTTGGATAACAGGGGAAACTATTTACAGTCTATTTACAGATATAATACTACAGCATGGCTACAAGTTATTAGGAACAGGTGCTAATAATATGTTCAATAATCTTTTTATAACTACAGTTAATTTCTTTTCAGCAGAAGTTTTTCACTGTTTTTCCATTCAAAACTCTGCTCAGGGATTCCTATTCTCAGGAAATCCATTTACTCTTCAGTATGCTGAACTGTCAGGATATTCATGTCTATCAGTTACAGAGTTTTCCACCTCTTCCTGACTAGAAGAGAGGTTTAGCAACTATCACATGATAGTTTCTCTGTACCAGCATGAATTTTTTCCTTCCAGGAACTTACCATGTGGTAAGTCCTTCTTCAGCTTTTATCTACCCTGTTCGCCAGGGTTTCCCCTGTAAGAGTGGTACCATACCATTGAAAGACTTTTCTTGTCTTTCTTTTCACTGTAGAGTTTCTTCTCCTGAGTAAACTCCCTTCTTTATCTGGGCAGCTCTGCAGACAGAGACAGCTTGCTCTCTTTGTTCAGTCTGTTCTCTCTGTTTGACACAGACCGACTCTCTCTCTTGTCCTATTCAGTAGCTGCCCATGTAGGAGTTCCAGTACTTTACTACTGGTACTTTTCCACCACTCCTGTCTGGCCTTAGTAGTGATTCCAAGACAGTTTTTTCTACATCTTTCTTGGATACTCCTTTTCACTACAGGCTCCTTACACTATCTTTTACCCTTGCCATCTCCAATCTCTGAGTTTGGCAACGTAGTAGACGTGGCTGTCAGTTTTCTCCATCAGCCAGTTCTACATCCCAGTTCTCCTGCATAATGCTCTCTAATCCTACTGGAAAGCTTTCCACTATGGGCCCTTGCTAGAGAGCATAGAGTTTCTCTAATGGCTATCCATCATGGTTGAAAAAGGCTTCCTCAGTCATCCCCTTTGACTATGAGGGTTCTTCATACCCTACTATCTTCTTTAATAAAAAAAAAAAAAGAGGGATAAGGACATAAGCCTTCTCCACATGAAATTCTAAGAGTTATCCCATTCCTTAGGGAATATACTCTTTTCTTGCAGCTTGTCCTCATGATATCCTCATACTTCAAGGACAGCACATATTAATCTGAAAAACGCCTGATACCTCCTTTGTCCCTCACGTAGGTCAACCTGGTATCTCATTCTATGCGTTTCTGTCCTTTTACCATGCTGGAGTTCCACAGGACTCCGGACTTGCTGTTTACAGACTTATTATCCTCTGTTTTTTCACGTAACCATCCTGGTAATTCACGGGATAGCATTCTTTTACCATCATCTCTGGCGGAATAAATTCTCTATATATCTTCTCAAGTAGGTTCCACCTCCTTGTTCTTAGATGAATCTTTTCCTTTCACATCTCCATGTGAATGTCCTGAAATGCATAGCTCTGTCTGCTTATTGCAGGCATCTATCTTTAGACCTATATATTCAGATATAGATATAGAGAGATAGATACATCTATATCTATCTCTGTCTGTCAGCTAAGTGTGCATATGCTATGCCCTTTAAATCTCATATATATATATATATATATGTATATGTATCCAGATACTTGTTATAGGTAGATAGATATTTCCATACTTATCTCCCTGACTGTCTATGCTCATGAAGGTTTTACCTTCCTGTATGTTTCTGACAGTGGGCTTGCATAGCTTCATATTGTTCCACAGTATGTTTCGAATATTATGCACACAACCACTGCTGTGGAACTGACAGCCCTACCGTATCCTAGGTTTACGTATCCCTGAAGCTCCATGCCCCAATGTCTTCCCACCTCTCACCAGTTAGGAAAGACATGGTGGATTTTCAGTGGATTTCAGATTCAATTCCTCAAATATCTGTCCTTTCCTGGGAGTATAGGGTTCTTCTCATACTCTTTCCTCCCTCAAGGACTAGGTCTATTTGTCCAGATCGGTCAGTCTTCCTCTTTTGCTCCTACCTCTGAATATTTTTGTAGCCAAAAGAGTTTTCAGCTTTCCTTGAAGCTTCCCACTGAAGACCTGCCGTGTTTGTGCTACCCCAATTGAATCCTGGGGTCGCCTCTCACTTCCAGATGTTGACCTCCACCTCCACTCCAGTGAGGTCACCTTGAACATTATTCTACTGGATTCCCAGTAGACTCCATCAGCCTCTCTACTTCCTGCAATCCAGTAGGTGAGTGTCATATGGTGATTGTTCATTCCAATATTATGGTGATTATTCATTTCACTATATCTTTTGATAATGATCATACATACAAGGACTTCTTCAGAGTAGTCCTTTCTTAGGTTAGCTGTTTTTTCTGCAGCTCCTCTCTTTTTAACTCCTGCCCTCCATCCTCAGGATGCCTGGCCAGATGAGGTGTAGCATTTTTTCAATCTTCAACATGTTAGGGCTCCAGGCATCTTAGCTTGGGAGTCCCCATATGTGAAGACTCATTCCTGCTTGTTCCTGGAGATAGCACAGTTACTTACCTGTAACAGGTGATCTCTGGGAACAGCAGGAATAAGTCTTCACAACCCGCCCACCTCCCCTAGGAGTTGTATTTTTATATCTTTCCTTTCCTCTTTCTCTCTCTTTGTCTCAGCTATGAAACTCAACTGAGGAGAGACAGTTGGGAAGGCAGCACACAGGCGCTGAGGGATGCTCCCAAAAGCTTTCTGATTGGATGCTGGGGAGCGTTCCCGCGCAGGCTCTGTCAGTACCGACATACCCATATGTGAAGACTTATTCCTGCTGTTCCCAGAGATCACCTGTTACAGGTAAGTAACTGCTTTCTTGGACAGCCCCCACACTACCCTCGAGCCTAGATATTTGACTGTCCAAGTCTGTGAGTAGTGCACCATGTTGCACAGTCCTGGCTGTGTTCTGGGAGATTGCATATAATTGGGCCAATGTGCCTGTTTATCTTCTGACACGGGGAAGAAGGGGTTATGGCAACTCTGGCGTGCACAAGTGGAAGTCAGACTCTGCTCCAACATTTTGCAAAACTCAGGCAAAATCCAACAGGTGCCTCCAAGGGTCCTGCAGCACTAACCAGCTTTATCTCTGATGCTGGGAAGGAGGAGTTGTGGCAACTCCGGTGTGCACAGGTTGAATCCAGACCCTGCTCAGATGTCTTATAATGCTTAGGCAAGATTGAACAGGTGCCTCTTCATGTACCCATGTTAATGGAGCAATAAGCCAGGATAGCATCATGGTAGGGAAGGCAAGTATATCTGGAGGATTTTAATTTGAAGTCTGTGCTCTATTTTACTGTGTGATATGTTCTCCTGCTATATATGCCACATAAAAGCGGTAGCATACTACCCCCAAGCTTACAAAGGAAAACAATGGGATGATCCCTTGACGATTTGCAAGAACAGCAGTGATACAGATAAAACTTAAATAGAACACACTACCTAAGGGGGGGGATAATATCCACTCCAGCCTAAGCTAGCATTTGCATCCCACTTCCAACTGTGTCCTGGGGGGGAGGGGTGCGCAACCATAGGAAGGTATACCCTTGTGGCCTGTTCAGAATGCTGGTCTCTGCAAGACAAGTCTATTTGCCCCCTTCTATTGGGCTTCCCTGCTCACTTCCATCCTGATGCTCTGCCATTACAATGCACCTGTGTCATGCTGAGCCGGCAACCTGCAACACTCTAGGCAGAGCATCCTCCTGAAGAGATGGCTCTCTGCCTCCTCAGACAGTGTGTGCAGAAGCCTCGGGCCTTTAACAGTTCAGTATAGTCTCTGGGGCAGACAGAGCAGACTATGCTATTAAGGGCAGAGGCTGCAAACAGGCCGGTATTCACACACACCCTCCCTGGCTGCTTCTGCCGCAGCCAATTGTGCCAGGAAACTCCTGCTCTTAAGTTGTCATAGCCAGGGTTCACTAGATTGTCTTTGGGCCACCAGTGTCTCTTTTTAATTCCGCTGAATGAGGCTTCACATAGCTGCCTGAAAATGCATGGGGAGTGGGTAGGGGTGAAGAGAGGAAAGGGAGACAGAAGAAACCTACAGCACTTGCTTCCATTGGCAGTTGTCCCATGGGACCATCGCCAGGTAGAAGTCTAACCCAGACTAAGATCCATAGGCCAGGGCTGGGTCATACTGAGGAGACCATGGGCTATTTCAGCGAAGCTGCAGCAAAATGAGGTCCGCAGGCTAGGCTTGGGATACTGAAGGGGAAAACTCCTTCCACTCCATTAGGGCGAAGGTAGGTAGAATTAACACAGAGAACTTTCCTTAGCCAGGCACGCAAACACAGGCTCTAGTGAGCTAAGCTGTCCAAAGAAATCCTGCTGCTGGAGGCAGATAATATTGGTGTGTTTCAGGGCTGCACCAGTCCCCATGCTGGTGACTGTCAATGAAACCCTGTCTCTACCCACTGGTCAGAGAGCACAGCCTTCTTGTCTGGACTAGTCTAGCAGGATAAGGAAGGAAGAATTATTTTTATAAAACTCATAACAAGTAAAACATCAAAAATTGTGAACATCCCCAGTACCTTGCAAATGTCTTCACACCTTTGTACATTTTTCTTATTCTGCTCTCTAAAAAATATAATTCAACACATGCCATACTTTGTGTGAGAAGAATAATTATAGAAATATTCAAGAATGAGTAGTATAAATATTTATTAATACTTAGTAGTACTTATATTTAGTGTATTTTGGCAAGTAGCTCATCTAATTGGGTTATAAATGGTAACAGTTTAAAAAAACAGACCATAACATCAACACTTATGCTATATATTTTATATTATGTTAACTATAATATGCATTGTGAGCACTTCTCTTTATAGTTTTGAGCTTTTATAATAAAGGATCATGTAGTCCAGACATTTTGTTTTATCTTTCAATTCTCTTAAATGTGATGTGTGTGTGAATAATAAAAGGGTTTGTATATGCTTATTGTAATAATGAAATTTTCTTAGAAAGGTATTCTCATTAATTCTGCCATGTATTTATTTATCTTTTGATCCTTCTAGGCCCTGCACCTTAGTACAGGGCTCAACAAATCTGGGCTGCCAGATCACCCTGGCACCTCGTATTTCATGCTTTCAATTGGTTGCAGCTCCTTAAAAATGGCACTCATACTCCCCCCCCCCCCCTTGTGATTGGCTCACTTCATGGTTGAGCCATATGAGATCAGCCATGTATCGAGCTGATCATGATTGGGGAAGTGTGGAATATTGTATTCTATATCATCCTGCTAGACCAGCCCAGGCAAGTGGATTGTGCTTCCCTACCTGCAGAGGTGGAGACAGAAGAAAAATCCACAACTTGATTATTGTAATTCCTTGTTGTTGGGCCTTCCTGCAGAGCAAGTGGCATGGTTTTAGCAAGTACAAAATACTATGAAATCTAAACCTACCATCTGCATCAGCCTACCTTGAAGTTATGATGTGTGAATTTTAGATGTCATATCTGCCTCTTGGAGTGGAGGAGTTGCCTAGTGGTTAGAGCAACTGCCTAGTACCCAGAAGATCAAGGGTTCAATCCCCACTGACACTCCTTGTGACTTTGGGCAAGTCACTTTATCCTCCATTGCCTCGGAAGAAAAGGCTGGCAATCTACTTCCGGTGATACATTGCCAAGAAAACCCAGAGGTAGCTGGGTCGCTATGAGTCAACACTGACTTGATGGCACTAAAAAAAAAAAATCTGCCTCTTGACCCCATTCCTTCTACCTGGTTTTCTGAACCTTCTCTCGCTTTTCTGCCCTTTTATTCTTACAATACCTCTCTCTCCTCTGGATCTTTCCCCTCCCTCTGGAAACATGCCCTGATCCGCCCCATTTTGAAAAAATCCACTCTAGATCCTCTTATTCCTGCCAACTACCGCCCTGTTTCAAATTTACCTTTCCTCGCTAAACTTTTAGAAAGATTTGTCTTCTCCCAGATTTCTCAATACCTGAACTCCATAAACTTTCTACATCCTTGACAGTCAGGTTTTCGTCAAGGCCACAGCACAGACACGATTCTAGTAGCACTTCTCAATGATCTCCATTCTTCACATGACAAAGGTGACATTTCGGTGGTGGTCTCACTAGATCTTTCTGCTGCTTTTGACTTAGTTGATCATTCCCTCCTCCTCTCACGTCTCTGGGACGCTGGGTTACGGGGAACAGTCTATCGTTGGTTTCATGCTTTCTTATCCTCCCGGTCTTTCTCTGTGGTCTCATCCTCTGGTCCCCATTTCCCTTCCCTGTGGTGTGCCACAAGGATCAGTTCTCACACCTCTTCTATTTAATCTTTTCCTTGCACCCCTCGCCCTCTGCATTCAGCAAACTGGTCTTTCTGCCTTCTTTTATGCTGATGATGTCATTATTCTACATCACACCAGTCCTCTTCACCCTGACCTTTCTCCCCTAAATTCTTGTATCTAACTGGCTCTCTTCTAATTGTCTGCATCTTAATTTAACCAAAATGTCATGCACTTGGTTCACTTTTGGTGGCCCTTGTCCTTCACTTACACCCTCCATTGATGGTTCCCCAATTCCTTTGGTTTCTTCCTTTCGGTACCTTGGTGTTCTGCTTGATTCTAATCTTTCCTTCAACTATCATATTTTGCACCTCTCAAAAACTTCTTACTTGTGCCAAATTCGTTCCATTCATCCCTTTCTTTCTGCTTCTGCCCTGACTACCATTACCATAGGTACCGTGCTTTCCCGTATCGACTCTTGTAATTCAGTTCTCACGGGTCTCACTCGTACTCAGCTACGTCGTCTACAATTACTACAAAACACTGCAGCCAAGATTAATACCAATTTCTCCCAAAGAGATCATGTCACACCGCTTCTCTATCACCAACACTGGTTACCTATTGAGTTTTGTATTCATTTTAAAATTCTTATTCTAGTTCACCGAGCCATTTATGTCCAAATGCCTCAGTACCTCACTGACCTTCTTCAGTTCCACACTCCCTCCTGTTCCCTTCATTTAATTCATGTCAACCGTATTCATCTCCCTTCACCCTCACGTGCACACTTACAATCAACTCGGCACTCTGCTTTTTTCTTCCTTGGTCCAGCCCTGTGGAATTCCTTGCCAACTTCACTCCGCCTAGAAACCAACTTTCCCGTCTTTAAGTCTCAGTTGAAAACTCACCTTTTTTGCTACAGCTTACAACTCCCAGCCTCTCAATCTTGATCTGGTTTATCAATGTTTGTCTAAGTTCGTCTCCTGTGTATTCTCTCTTTACGCTTTATAATTTTCCACTTTCCTGTCTAAGATTGTAGTTCTTTTCCTTGTGCCCCTTTATGATTGTTTTGGCCTATTGTAAACTGCCCTGATGTCATATAGGGTGGTATATCAAACCTGAATAAACTAAACTAAATGAACTAAAGATGGGGTGGTGTGATGTGATAGACATTTAAATACCTCTGTGATATAAACACACAAGAGGGTCTCTTTTCAATGAAGGTAAGCTCTACTACAAGGGGCCATAAGATGAGAGTGAAAGGGGCTAGACTTAGAAATAGTATGTGGAAATATTTCTTCATGGAAAGAGTGGTAGAGGGTGTGGAATAGTCTCCCAGTGGAGTTGGTCGACACGAGGACAGTATCTGAATTCAAAAAAGCATGAGGCAAACAGGATCTATAAAAGTAAACGGGACTATTGTAGTTGATATGGAAGGCAAATTAGGTAGGCCATGTGGTCTCTTTCTGCTGTTGTGTTTCTACCCATGCGAAGGGTGGACATGGTTTTCTTATCAAATTGCCTCCGCATTGCCCATGAATATACCCCACCATCAATGCTCCCAGTCCCCTGGTCTAATCACAACATAATCTCATTTATCATACCCAACCTCTGCCCACAAACCTCACCTCGGAGCTCCCCTTTAACAACTCAGAAATTTCTCTCTTTCAATGAATAAGCCTTCATCCAAAAAACATCCCAGCTTTAAGCTTACCAGCTCAGAAAGACCTTGAAACAAAAGTATGCTCATGGAACTCAACCATCTGAGCTGCTGCTATAGCCCCACCAAAAGTCTCTACTAAAACCAAACAATTGCATGCCCCCTGGTACTCCTTGGCCTTGAAAACACAAACGCAGCTTGTGCTGTCTCTGGAGAAAGACTCACAACTCAAATCCCAATATCTACAGGAACTCGAGCTATACCATTAATCCACCATCCAAGCCAAACAATACTAGGAGTAGCCTAGTGGTTGGGACAAGGTACTTCAGGTCGGGGGTTCAAATCCCACTAGAGGACAGCAACCTTGGGCCGGAAGGACTGGGGTTTCTAGTCCCGCAGATGCTCCTTGTGGTCTTGGGCAAGCCCCTTAACCCTCCATTGCCCATGTTCCCTGTAAGTATTAGTGTATGTGTCTCAAATCCTCACGTGTTAAATGTATCCCCCACTTGTGTTGTGACCGCTTTGATTGAAGGATAAGGCGGTATATAAATACCATTAAATAAATAAACCTTCTCATACATTCCATCAACCAACCTAGAGAACTCTGAAATTGTCAAATCACTCACCAAATACCTATCTAAATCATACTAGGACCACACTCAATCCACAAAAGATGGCTTCATACCTACTAGCCAAGAGCAAACCTAAACCATCCACCAGCCTCCACATCCCAACTTCAAATAAGGAAACTGCTCAAGACTACTACTGGACTACCTTCAACACTCTCTCACATGAGCTCAACAAAATCCTCGGCAACCTCAACACTACCACCTTGCTTGACCCATGTCCAGTCTCCTGGCTGAAAGTCACAAAGGACCAATTCCTACAATTCATATCTGACAGTCCACTCCTCCCTCACCCAAGGATTCCTTCAACCCTCCCTCCCTCCTTCAAACAAGCATCAATCAGACTGCTTGTGAAGAAACCAAACCTGGATCCACAATATCCATCCTCCTACAGACCCATAACCAGTATACCCTTCATCTCCAAAATCATTGAAAAAGCCATACAAACACAACTCCAAGATCACATAGGCCACTGTGCACAATCAAACGCACAGCAACATGGATTCTGACCCAATCACTGCACGGAAACCCTCATGACCTCCCTCTTAACCTCACTTATCACAGGCATTGAATCGCTCATCCAAGGCTTCCTCCTGCTCTTTCTGGACATCGCTGCTGCCTTTGATACTGTATTCCACCAGCTACTCCTTAACAAGCTCCACTACATTGGAGTCCACAGCACCCCCCTCAAATGGTTCCATTCCTATCTCACCAACAAAAATCAACATATAAGGATTCAAACACACACCTCAACTCCTTTCACCCTTAACCAGGGTGTACTGCAGGGATCATCCCTGTCCTCCCTACTATTTAAGATATGCATTCAACCTCTTTGTGATATCCTCCAACAATTCCCAGGCTAGTTTCTGATATATGCTGACGATATAATGATTTTCACACCATTCTCCACTTCCACTCAAGATTAATCCATACTCTCAAGTTTATTAAAATTTGTTAAATAAAACAATGACTAAAATTATTAAAAGACTGTGTAGGTTTTACCATTTCACCCCTGTTCTTATTGAATTGCATTGGTTACCAGTGTTCAGGGTCCAGTATAAGCTTATGACATTGGTGTTTAAATCTTTACATGATATGGCCCCTGTTTACTTGCAAAGACTTTTTTTCTGTTAAAATTTTCAAGTTTTATGATAATAAAAACAAAACAAATAAAGAAATACTCCATTCCATATACACATAGCACTCTTTGTGACCTTGGCCAAGTCACTTACCCTTCCATTGCCTTGGAAGAAAGGCCTGGCAGTCTTCCAAGAAAATCCAGGAGATGCTGGGTTGCCAGGAGTCAGCATCGACTTGAAGGCAAACATCGCACTGCAAGCACATCTTAAAGAAAACAAAACGTAGCCCACTTCAAGAGAGAGGTGCACTTGGGTGACACAGAGAGAACTGAATTAAAAAATGATACTTTCCATATTCTTTACTATTCAGTAGCAAAGGTTGCCACAAGGGTAGCCCTATTTGGAATCTCCTCAGAGGAAGATTCCAGGAAATTTGTTAAATCAAAGGAGTGATTAGATTCCATTAACAATTGAGGCTCCGCTGTTGCAGCCTTTGCCAAACATTTTTTAGAAACATAGTAATAATGAGAAATATCAATTTGTTCCAAATATGAGAGACAATACTTAGTTGAAATATCTCCTTAGCAAAATCAAAGGTGAAAAATAATGGGTTTTAGGAAAATTTAAAAATCTCTTTAAGATTTTTGCTTCTAGAGGAATTTTCCAGTAGTTCTGTCTTTTTTTTTATTTTTTTTTTTAGTGCTGTCAAGTCAATGCTGACTCCTGGTGACCCAGCAGCCCCTGGGTTTTCTTGGCAAGGTATGACTGGAAGTAGATTGCCAGGCCTTTTCTTCCAAGGCAGTGGAGGACAAAGTGACTTGCCCCAGGTGTGCTAGGGGGAATCAACCCCATATTTCTTGGGTGCTAGACTGTTGCTCTAACCACTAGGCTCCTCCTCCATTATGCACATACAAACTGTCCTTAATATTCAAAGTAACATTTTTGGCAAAGTAGACAGTTGGGACATCTTACTAAGCTGAACACAAACACCATCAATTGCTTTTCATGAACCTTAAAAGTGCTATTTGTCTCCCAAGAAAATCTAGAAATGTGTTCCATTGGTTCCTCTAAGCCAGGGGTGTCTAACCTTTTATTTTTTTTATATTCTCTTATATACTGTGCTATTCTGCATCAGTGCGGTTTACATTGAACAAACTGAAATTACATTAAACAGGGCATTATAACTTGGAGATAAATATTTTACAGGGAACATGGGCTATGGAGGGTTAAGTGGCTTGCCCAAGACCACAAGGAGCACCTGTGGGACTAGAAACCCCAGTCCTTCTGGCCCAAGGTTGCTGTCCTCTAGTGGGATTTGAACCCCTGACCTTCCGGCCTGAAGTACCTTGCCCCAACCACTAGGCCACTCCTCCACTCCTTTTAGCTTGCAGGACCACATGGGCAATTTTTAAAAAAGGTCGTGGGCCAGAGCAGCACTATCACAAGTAAAACACAAAATAAATTTTATTACAGCACTATTGAACTATAGTCCCTCGTGAGCTAATCACTTTAGTGTGAAATCTGGCATTGTTTCCGCTTGCATAAATAGTCTATGTCTCCTCCAACAGTAGAAGTCGCAACACGCAATGACGCTATCAAGTGTTCATTGCTAAGCAGAGACCTTGAGTTTGTTTTTGTGTTCATTCTTGAAAACAATTGCTCACAGCAGTAGGTGCTACCAAACAGAGCAATGAATTTCTTTGCATCCTGTGACAGATTGGGATATCTGTGTGATAAAACGTAATAACTGTAAAAGCTCAGCAGATCATGTTCAGTAAAAGCTCTCTTCAAGTCACTGTCATTTCGAATGTCAATAAGTTCCATTTGATATTTATCAGCAGCACCTGTAGGATCATCTTAAAACTGATGAGTAATCCATTTGATCATGTCAGAATGTTTTCTGAAATCTTCGAATCTGTGTCTGAAGCCATCAGCTAGTTTGGCAACTATTTCAGAGTACTTCTTGTGTTGTACTGTGTCTGCAGGTCTAGTAGAAAGGACTGTGAAATGTACAAATTTCATCTCCAGGAACAAGCAGGAATGAGTCCTCACATATGGGTACGTCGGAACCGACGGAGCCTGCGCGGGTAAGCTCCCCAGCTTTTCAGATGAAAAGCTTTTGGGGCTTCCCACAGCGCATGCGCGCTGCCTTCCCGCCTTCCTGACCAGCTCTCTTCAGTTTCTCTTTTTCCGCGGAGCCAGCAGGTCGTGTTCCTGTCACCGCTGAAGAAATTGTTATTTTAATTTGTTTCTTTTGACCGCGTACCTGCCTTCCCCATACCAAAACCGGTACCGCCGGTCTCTCTTTCTTTATTTCTTAAAAAAAAAATCTTTTTTTATTTTCAGCACAACGTGGTAACTTTTGCTAGGCCTTCAGGCCTACACAAATTCTCCTCATGGAGAGGCCAGCTCCTGGTTTTAAAAAGTGTACCAAGTGCAGTGCTGTTATTTCTCTCACAGACACCAATGAATGGTGTCTTAAATGTTTGGGACCTGACCACTCCATACCGGACTGCCCATTCTGCTCCCAGATGTCTAAACGTGGTATGCAGAACCGGGCTAACAAGTTCCATGTGCTGTTTGCTTCAGATAATCCAGCATCACAGTCATCCAGGTCTTCCTCTCCGGATGGATCTCAGGTAACCAAACTTTCTGTGGGCAAATCCTCTAAAAGCAAATCTCTTTCAAAAGATCGAGAGGCTCTCAATCTTGAGTTCGAGGATTCTGCCCAAGCCAAAAAACCCCGGCGGGAGGCTCCGGTCTCCAAAGCACCATCTATGGGGTTACAGGTTGACATCGATGGCATGGCCTCGACCGATCACCTGTTAGACTGCTCTGGGGTACCGGCTGATACCGGTACCGACATCCAGGCAGCAGTGGTGTCCATGGGCAATACTGTCCAGACCATGCAGCAGGCCGTTCTGGCTTTCATTAAGGCTGCGACGCCCTCGGTACCCATCCCATCGGTACCGACTCCGGTTCCGGTATCCACACCGGAACCGAGACCATCGACTTCCAAGCGTCGATCGGTTCCGCATGCCGGATTCAGGCTTTTGCCCGATACCGATCCCATGCCCGATGTCGATATCGGTTGGTACGCGTATCGTGCATTGGAAGCACAGAGAGAATACTCAGATTCTTCTGATGAGTTCAATTCCTCTGATGACTCTGCTGAGCTTGATCTTCCTGAGGAGCCCTCTTCTCCAAAGAGGAGGATGTCTCCTCCAGAGGATTTATCCTTTCAGGATTTCATTGTTGATGTAGCTAAAGGGCTTTCTATTGCTACATCTTCTGGAACGGAACCAAGATCAAAGAAATTGGATATTTTAGGATACTCCAAAGCTCCTAAAGAGGCAGTTACCCTGCCTATCCATGAAATCCTTCAAGAACACTTGATGGATTTGTGGGAGACTCCTCTAACACTGTCTCCTCATTCCCGTAGGTTGGACACCATGTACCGGGTCCCTCCTTCTCCTGGGTTTCGAAAGACTCAACTGCCTCACCACTCCATTGTGGTGAAGTCTGCCATGAAAAAGGCACTCTTCTACCCCTCCAGGGCGAGAATGTAAGACCCTTGACTCTTTTGGTAGAAAGATCTTCCAGGCTAGTATGCTTATAGCCAGGATCAATTCCTACAGTCTTTATATGGGCATGTTTCTCAGAGAACTTGCCCTGAAGGTACGGCATTTTGCCCCCTTTATCCCTGAGGATAGAAAGGAGGACTTCACTTCTGTGGTGACACAACTTTCAGAGGTCTCCAAGTTTTCCAACAGGGCAGCCTTTGATTCCTTTGAGGTTGCAGGCAGGGCTTCGGGAATTGCTATTGCAGCCCGACGTCTTGCTTGGCTCCAGGCTTCTGACCTAGAACCCTGGGTCGTGGATGGCTTAAGGAATCTGCCCTGTACAGGTGAGAACTTATTTGGTGAGGACTGGCAAATTAAAGCTGCAAAAACGCAGAAAATGCCACTCTAGATAGACTTTCTAAGTCTACTTCTACTCCTGCCAAAAAGAAGCCTTTTAAGAGGCCTTACTACAAGAAGGCCAGATTTTCCACAAATACTGGCCAACAATCTGCTCAGCCTCGCTTTGCTGCTAAACGTCAGCAATCTAAGCAAGTAAAGTCAAGGCCTGCAGTGTCTGCTACACCCCAGCAGGCTCAACCCCCTCAGGGGTTTTGACTTGCCCCTAGAGAACTTACCATTTCTGGCTCTAGAACAACCAGAGCCCCTCACCATTCCCGGAAGGTTAGCTCACTTTGCTCCCAGATGGGAGCAAATTACATCAGAGCAATGGACCCTCTCTATCATCCGAGAGGGTTACAAACTTCATTTCTCCAGCCTTCCTCCCCATACCATGGTGAGGCAATTCAGTTCTCCCCCATCTCTTCTGACCCTGTTGGGTCGGGAAGTCTCCTCTCTCCTTGCCCAAGGGGCAATAGAGGAGGTTCCTCTTCCTCAACAGGGGTTAGGGTTCTACTCCCCTTATTTTCTCATAACAAAGAAGACAGGGGGCTTCAGACCTATCCTAGATCTGAGAGAATTGAACAAGTTTCTATTCAAGGAGAAATTCAAAATGCTCTCTCTGGGCATTCTCCTTCCATACCTTCAGAGTCAGGATTGGCTTTGTTCTCTAGATCTCCAGGATGCGTACACTCATATACTCATCCATCCATCCCACAGAAAATATCTTCGATTTCTGTTCCAGGGAAAACATTTCCAATACAGAGTACTTCCCTTTGGTCTCGCCTCTGCTCCAAGAGTATTCACAAAATGCATGGCAGTCGTAGCCGCATTTCTAAGAGGCATGGGAGTCTTCGTGTTCCCATATCTGCACGACTGGCTCATCCGAGCTCCATCTCAGTCAGAAGCCCAGATTTCCTTGGACCGCACAAGGCGTATTCTTCAATATCTGGGACTTGTGGTAAACATTCCCAAGTCCCAACTTATCCCTATTCAGTCCCTGGAATTCATAGGGGCCCACTTGGACTCCACCACTGCAAGGGCCTACCTCCCTCTGGTCCGAGGCCAACGACTAATCAGCTTGGCCTCCCAGGCTCAGTCCAGAAGTCACTTGTCAGCCAGGGAACTGCTGCAACTTCTGGGCCACATGGCCTCCACGGTCCATGTGGTGCCCTACGCTCATCTCCATATGAGGGCAGCTCAATGGACTTTGGCCACCCAGTGGTCTCAAGCATCAGGAGCGCTCTCAGGCCAAGTACTCACCTCAAAACGTCTGTTTTGGTCTCTCCAGTGGTGGACATCCTCCAAAAATCTGTTGTTGGGGACCCCCTTCCAACCTTCGTTGCCCCAAGCAACCCTCACAACAGATGCCTCCCAAACAGGGTGGGGAGCTCATCTCCAACACCTCTCCACTCAGGGCACCTGGTCTCCCCAGGAGACCACCCTTCACATCAACCTTGCCCTCACAGTCTTCCACACCCTCCTTGTCAACCTGACTGTCCTAGTCCAGACAGACAATCAGGTAGCCATGTTCTATGTCAACAAACAAGGAGGGACGGGCTCTCTGTCGCTTTGCAATGAAACTCTCAGATTATGGGCCTTCGCCAGAGAGCATCAAATTCATCTTCTGGCAGTATACCTTCCAGGAGTTCAAAACTCTCGGGCAGACAGACTCAGTCGAGTTCTGCTTCCACACGAATGGTCCCTGCATATGGACCAGATACGCAGAATCTTTCAGGAATGGGGGACCCCGGACATAGACCTCTTTGCAAGTCCGTGGAATGCCAAACTTCCCCGGTTCTGTTCCAGGACTCCGTGTCAGGGAGCTCAGGCCAACGACGCCTTTCTCCTGCATTGGGGTCAGGAATTCCTGTATGCTTTTCCACCCATTCCTTTGATTCCCAAGACTCTGTTCAAACTTCAGAGGGATCACGGGTCAATGATCCTCATAGCTCCACGCTGGCCACGCCAAGTGTGGTTCCCTCTACTTCTACAGCTCTCCCAGGGCTCCTCCCTGGACCTGGGAGCTGCGCCAGACCTTCTGTCTCAGGAGAAAGGGACTTTGTGGCACCCAAACCCCAAGTCCCTACATCTCCGAGCTTGGTTACTGAAGGCTTAAGCCTTCATGAGTTTAATCTTTCTCAACCAGTGAAAGATATCCTTCATGCCTCTAGGAAACCCTCTACCAGGCTTTCCTATGCTTTCAAATGGAAACGTTTTTCCATTTGGTGTGCTCAACAGGGTCTTGACCCTCTGGCACTTCCTTTGAATTCTCTACTAGACTATCTCCTGCATCTTTCCAATGCAGGCCTCAAGACAAATTCAGTACGAGTCCATTTAAGTGCTATTGCAGCATCCTTAAAACCTATAAATGGACAACCTGTCTCCTCTCATCCTCTTGTTGCAAGGTTCATGAGAGGCCTGACCTTAACTAAACCTCCCATCCGACCTCCGCCGGTAGCATGGGATTTGAACCTAGTTCTAGGTCAGCTTATGAAGCCACCTTTTGAGCCTTTGGACTCCACCTCCTTGAAATTTCTTTCATGGAAGGTAGTTTTCCTTATTGCAGTCACTTCAGCTCGCCGCATCAGTGAACTGCAGGCTTTAGTGGCTAATCCACCTTATACTAGGTTTCATCATGATAAGGTGGTCCTTAGGACGAACCCCCACTTTATGCCCAAAGTGGTCTTGCCTTTTCATCTTAATCAAGAGGTATATCTACCTGTTTTTTTCCCGGCTCCTCATGCATCCAGTGCAGAGAGGAACCTTCATACCCTTGATTGTAAAAGAGCTCTCGCCTTTTACCTCAACAGGACTGAGCCACATCGAAAGTCTGCCCAACTTTTTGTGGCTTTTGATCCTTCTCATTTGGGACTTCCAGTCTCCAAGCGTACACTTTCCAATTGGATTGCTCAGTGTATTTCTTTTGCTTACCAGAGTAAGAACATTTCTCTGGAAGGCCATGTCACAGCTCACAATGTGAGAGCCATGGCCACCTCTATGGCTCATCTTCACTCTGTTTCCATAGATCAGATCTGTCGAGCAGCCACTTGGGCCTCGGTTCATACCTTCACAGCCCATTACTGTTTGGACAAGGACTCCCGCCGGGATGCCTTGTTTGGTCAGGCTGTCCTCAAACACCTGTTCCATACTTAAACAACTCCTGCCCACCTTCCCTGGTTGGATGCCTGAGATCCATACGAAGATGGTTACTTTTGGAGGGGGATCTCCCAGGCATCTTAGCTAGGGAGTCCCCATATGTGAGGACTCATTCCTGCTTGTTCCTGGAGATAGCACAGTTACTTACCCTGTAACAGGTGATCTCTGGGAACAGCAGGAATTAGTCCTCACAACCCACCCACCTCCCCTAGGAGTTGTATCTTCTATCTATCTACCTTCCTTTCCTCTCTCTATTGTCTCAGCTATAAACTCGAACTGAAGAGAGCTGGTCAGGAAGGCGGGAAGGCAGCGCGCATGCGCTGTGGGAAGCCCCAAAAGCTTTTCATCTGAAAAGCTGGGGAGCTTACCCGCGCAGGCTCCGTCGGTTCTGACGTACCCATATGTGAGGACTAATTCCTGCTGTTCCCAGAGATCACCTGTTACAGGGTAAGTAACTGTGCTTTCTCAACCAAATGAATCTGAATTAGCTCCAACTTCTGAACAAATGTAACAACATGTTCATGCAGTTTGTGAACCAGCTGATCGTTTCCTTGAAGTCTGACATTTAATTCAGCCATGTATTTGGCCATGTCCACCAGAAACGCCAAGTCATCTAACCATATGTTATCATCCAGAAATCTTGCATCCTTCTCTTTCTTAGTCATGAAGGTCTTTATTTCATCGTGTAATCTCCAGAACCTGGATAAGATGGCTACCCTGCTCAGCCACCGAACCTGGCAGAAGTATACCACATCATTGTGATCACAGCCCACTTCTTCAAGAAACGCTTTAAACTCCCTGTGATTGAGGTCTCTTGAACGGATGAAGTTAACAGCTGATACAACTTTTTCCATCACGTGCTTCATTTCAAGGATCTTGGTGCATACATTTTCTTGATGAATAATACAGTGGTGTGTGATGATTTCCTGAGGCACAGATTTTGCCAATAAGGCCACAAAGCCATTCTGTTTCCCTGTCATGGCTGGTGCCACATCAGTTGTTATGCCAACAAGTTTGTTCTTGGGAAGATTGAATTTCTCCATTACTTGGTTGACTCTTTCAAAAACATCCTTTCCAGTTGTCGTACCTTTCATTGGACAAATATCCAACAGTTCCTCGACGACAGAAAACGCTCCAGTAACTCACGAATATCGCAAGTTGGGCAGTGTCACTAATGTCGGTGCTCTCATCAAGTGCCAAGCTGTAAAATTCACAATCATCAAGTCTCTTGATCAGAGATTCTTGAATATTTCTGGCCAGATTGTCAACCCTTCTAGCAACTGTCTGATGAGAAAGATTGACATTTTTCACCAGAGACTTCTTATCCGAGCAAACAACATCCGTAAAACTTTCCAAGCAATCCTTTACAAACTCCCCATCTGTGAATGGTTTTCCTCTCTTGGCTATGGATTCTGCTATTTAAAAGCTTACCTTTGTTGCTGCTTTGAAACTGTTATTAGCTTCTTTGAAGAAAGACTGTTGACCAACTATGCTTTGTTTCATTGAAATTATGCAATCAGTTCATTGCTGGCCAACAAGGCTATCGAATTTACTAGCATGCTTCGTAGTGTAGTGTCGCTTTATGTTGTACTGTTTGCGAATAGCGATGGTTTCTTGACAAATCAAGCACAAAGTGCAACCAGAATGTTCCATTGCCAAAAAATCTTCTGTCCACGAACTTTTGCATGCACGACACTCGACATCAACTTTGTTTTTTCCCCAGCCTGCTTTTACTCGCCGCCGCCGCCGCCATTCTTTGTTTACACTTTACAAATTTTCAGGAACACAAAGGGAGCAAGGCCCTCGCAGAAACAGCAAGCAGACACAACAGTCAAAGGCCAGTAAAGGTCACAGGTGCTAAATTTATTGAAAAAAGTCCCCTACGCGATTCGGCATCAAACCTTCATTAGGGGGTACGCATCTACAAACAAACACAGAAAATAAATAAAACTAATAATACTGCATATAAAATTGCACAAATGACAATGATAATATATGTAAAAAACATTATACATAAAAAAAATAAAAAGATAATAAAAAAATACAGCTAATGTATATAAAACAACAATAATATTTAAAAATAAAGCTAAAACAATGATTAAGAATGATGCAAGTATTAAGCCAAGCCTTAGCAGTAAATTTGAGAGACTGAGATCATACTCCCCGTGCCCTGGCTTAGAAATGAGGTTCATGCCTGTCATGGTACAGTATGTACAAAACTAACCCATTTGGAGAAACTGCTCCGAGATTACCAGCCTCTGATAATTCTATGAGACCTTAACCTAGCATCCTCTACACAAAGCATTGAACCAACTCACTAGAAAGGAAATGTGCTTGACTGAGTGTTCATACCTTCAACCACTAACAATCTCCATACACAATCCTTCCTGTCCTTTGGTCTGACCGTGCTATTTTTTTCCCCATCCATACCAAATCTCAGTAAATTAAGCAGAAAAACTCACTGCTCATGTCCTGGATGTTCCAAGACTTCAACAATGAAGAATTCATCGAGGCAGTTATCCCACAAGTAGACCTCATCAATTCAGCAAATTCAGATCTTGTTTTATGGAATCCTCCCACTGCCCCGATTGGGCAGGAGCTTCTGAGTGGGAGGATTTCCCGCTCGGGCGCTCTACCCCGATCAGGGGAGCTGAGCCCGCTGGGTGTTGAGTGCTGGCCCCAGGAAGGTGAGTGTATTGCAGCCACTGCTCTGTGAAAAGCAGAAGCAGCGGCTGCACAGGGGATCGCGTTTGCGGACTGAGGGAGAAAGCCGGTTTTTTGCTCTGGCCACTCCCGATCTCGCAGCCAGAGCAATAAACCGGCTTTTGAAGGGCCGGGCACCGATCGAGAGTACCTCGGGCCAGATTGAAATGCCCGGCGGGCTGGACTCTGGCCCGCGGGCCGTATGTTGGACACCCCTGCTCTAAGCAATGAATTATTTTGAGCCACCATGTTCCAAATGTTTAGAAGTGTAACATCTTTAGGGTTCTGAGGAACAAGCGGCAATAAAGATAAAACAGGAAATTAAAAAGCACTAGGCAATGTCACTTCTACTTCAGACAGTGATTCAAAGCATGGGGGAACCTCACTCTCCTCAACCTTCCCTAGGTCGAAGGAGGCTTCTCCAATCGTAGAAGTTACAAGTATCCCACACATCTGCAGCCGCATGGCACATTAAGTAAAATTTATACTCCCTTGGCAGATTCCACTGATGTTACAGAAGAGGTGAAGTCACCCCAGGCACATTCTACAAGCTCTTTCAGCACCAGGAGCCTCTATTTAGCTGCACTTCTCTGATGGCCAAATACAGATCACATCTTTTGCAACATTATATACCTGGTCGGTCCAAGGATATGGGTTTGATGGTGGTTCCAGTTTTACAGGGCATTGGGGAAACTAGTCATCGCCTTCAAGTATTCCAGCTGCAGGCTCCTGTACTTTGGAATTTGCTTCCTCAACAATTGTACAAGGAGACAGATTTTAAACTGTTTAAGGTTCAGTTGAAAACATATGTGTACAGGCTTTTAGTGAAGAATGGAATTGCTACTTTTTTATGTATTAATCTTTGCTGTTTTATTGTACATCACTAAGAGCATTTTTTGAATGTGCAGTATAGAAAGGAAATAAATGAATGAATAAATTATCTCATCCTGCTATTTATAACTGCAGCTAGGGGCACACTCCAGTATTTCTCTGTTTCTAGTAGATGGTGGATGTAATATGATGCAGCTCTATGAAAAATCTGTGCAAAATTTGATATAGCCTCCCAGCTTGGGGGGGGGGGGGCATAAACTGGCAGGGCATTTCCAGCCTCTGGTTTGTCCTCTCAGAAATTATTGTCCTTTCTCCAGCAGGCATGGAATTTCCGGTGAGGTAACTGATCAAGAGGCCTCTGAGCTATCTTGATTGAAAGAGGGTCCTGTTTCACAGGACAGCAAAACCTTGTGGGAATCCCACTACAGAAACTGCCCTGGCAGATATTTGATGGCAGGGACTTAGGCCATCTCTCCTGTGATGAGGATCCTGGCTTGAGCCCTGGTAGTTCTGATTGAGATTCCACGTGAGACGAAGGCAAACCTTTGACACACATGACCAAGATTAGTGGTTCCCAAACGTGCGGTCAGGACCCCAATGGGATGACATCATTAGTGGATGGGGTCCCAGAAACATGACCATTCCTTGTCCCTCCACTCCAGACACATGGGTAATCAGCCCTCACCAGCAGCTAGAAACTGAGCATATCAGAACTTTCTGATGTCACAGTAGAAGAGCCCCCCTTGCAGCGCCTCCACAGCTAGTATATTTTGTCTCCAGTAGCTGGTGAAGAGCTCCCATCTGGACTCCACTGAAAGAACATACAAAAAATAGGAATTTTTGAGGGGAGGATAGGTTGATTGCAAGGTAATTGACAATCCCTTTCCAGTTCGCCTGGCAGTGGTGCTAGGAATCTTCAAAAATAAAATAAAATAAGAATATAAGAAATGCCATACTGGGTCAGACCAATGTCCATCAAGCCTAGTATCCTGTTTCCAACAGTGACTGATCCAGGTTATACAAGTACCTGGCAGGTTCCCAAAAAGCCACAGTTCCACAATGCTCATCCCAGGGTAAGCAGTGGATTTCCCGGGTCATCTTTAAATGATGACTTATGGACCTTTCCTCTAGGAACTTATCCAAATCTTTTTAAAGCCCAGCTACACTAACAGTTTTTGCTACATCCTCCGGTAATGAATTTTAGAGTTTGATTATGCATTGAGTGAAAAAAAAATATTTTCTCTTATTAGTCTTAAATGGGTTACATTGTAGTTGCATTGCGTGTCCTCAAGTCTTTCTACTTTTTGATGGTGTAAATAACCAATCTATGTTTACCTGTTCCACTCCAGTCGTTAATTTATAAACCTCTATCAAATCCTCCCTCAGCTGGCTCTTCCAGGTTGAAGAGACCTAACCTTTTATGCCTTTTCTCATAGGGGGAGCCATCCATCCTCTTTACCATTTTTGTTGCTCTTCTCTGTACCTTTTCTAATTCTGCTATATCCTTTTAAAGATATGGATATCAGACTTGCATACAATATTCAAGGTGCAGTTGCACCATGGAACAATGCAGAGGCATTATAGCATCCTTGGTTTTGTTCTCCATTCCTTTCCTTATGATTTCTACCATTCCGTTTGTTTTCTTGGCCACAGCTGCACATTGGGCAGAGGATTTCAACATGTTATTCATAATGACGCCTAAATCTTTTTCCCGGTGGTGGTTTCTAAGGTGGTACCTTGCATCATGTAACCAAAGTTTTTGAGCTGCTCTTTTCTTGGTGCATAACTTTGCACTTGTCCACATTAAATTTCATCTGCCATTTGGATGTCCGGTCTTCAAATTTATAAAGGTCCTCTTGCAATTTTTAACAAATTAATTTTCTGTCATCTGCAAATTTTATCACCTCGCTGGTTATTCCTATTTCCAGGTCATTTATGAATATTTTAAAAACCAGCAGGGCCAGCACAGATCCCCTGGTTGCTACAATATTCACTTTTCTCTCTTGAGAAAATTGGCCATTTAGCCCTACTCTCTGCTTTCTAACTTTTAACCAGTTCCTGATCCAGAATACTATACTGCCTGCAATCCCATGATTTTTTTTTAACTTGGCCAAGAGTCTCTCATGAAGGACCTTGTCAAAGACTTTTTGAAAATCCAGATACACTATATCAACCGACTCATCTTTGTCTATCTGCTTATTTACATCTTCAAAAAAATATAATAGATTAGTAAGACAAGACTTTCCATGGCTAAATCCATATTGGCTTTCTCCCATTAAACCATGGCTATCTACATGCTCAGTAATTTTATTCTTTATAGTGGTTTCTACCATTTTGCTTGGTACTGATGTTGGGTTCACTGATCTGTAGTTTCCCAAATAACCCTTGTAGCCCTTTTTAAAAATTGGCCATACTCCAATCTTCCAGTACTACAGATGTTTTTAATAATAGTTCACAGATTACTAATAGTAGGTCTATAATCTCATATTTCACTTCTTTCAATACCCTCTGATGTATACCATCCAGTTCAGGTGATTTGCTACTCTTCACTTTTATCAAATAGTTGTAATACACCTTCCCGGTTTATCGATATTTCTTTCAATTCGTCCAATACATTTCCTTTAAATATCATTTCATTGAATTATTTTGGCATGGGTAACTTCCCTATATCTTCTTCAGTAAAGACTGAGACAAAGCATTCATTCAGCCTCTCCGCTATGGCCTTGTCCTCACCTAGTGCCCCTTTTAGCTCTATTATCCAATGGTCCAACTGAGACTCACACAGGCTTTTGCTATGAATATACTTAAAAAACTTTTTATTATGTTTTTTTGCTTCCACGGCAAGCTATTTTTCAAATTCTCTCTTTGCCTGCCTTGTTAATGTCGTGCATCTAACTTGCCAATGCTTATGTTTCCCATTTTTGTCATTTGGCTTCTTTTTTCCATTGCCTGTAAGATGATGCTTTTTTGGTAACAACAGCTTCTTTGACCTCACGTTTCAACCTTGTTGGCAGTTTTTGGGTCTTCCTTCCACTTTTCTTAAAGCGTGGAATACATCTGTTCTGGGCTTCTAAAATAGTACTTTTAAACAACGCCCATGCTTGATGTAAATCTTTAACCTTTGCAGCTTCTCCTTTTAGTTTTTTCTTAACTATTTTCTTCATTTTATCATAGTCTGATTTTTGAAAGTTAAAAGGTAATACTGTGGATTAAATAAAATGTGATCATGCTATGATCACTATTACCAAATGGCCTCAAAACCCTTATCTCTTGCACCAGATCTTGTGTTCCACTAAGGACTAGGTCCAAAAGAGCTTCCCCTCCTGTCAGTTCATGAACCAGCTTCTCCAAGAAACAGTCATTTATTTCATCTAGAAACTTTAATACCAGGATAATTGAAATCACCCATTATTACTGTGTTTGTAACTTTTATTAGCTTCTCTGATTTCTTTCAGCATTTCATCATTCATCTGTTCATTCTGGCTAAGCTGTCATTAGTATACCCCCACTGCCATCTCATTAGCATTGCAAGTGCTGGACAGCATATAGGTAGAAGGAAATTGTCTGGAACAGAACTGGGACTGTTGAACAGCCCTGTTTCTTCCTCGGGATGCCACACCTGATAGTCCATGTCCCTCTCCTCCTCCCAGTACTGGCTGTGTGCTTGTCTTTCTTTCCTTTCATTTTAATGGTGTTTGTTTTGCTGCTGTATGGGAGGGGAGGGATCAGTCATGCCAACAGAGAAACTAGTTTGTGTGGCATATGGAAGCCATGGGTGTTTGCTGTCTTTGGGGGGATTTTGCTGTTTCTGCCTTAAGGAGGGCGGAACAGCTGAAAATGAGCTAACTGATGCCCAAGCATCTGGGGAAGAAGATAGCCAGTGCAACCGCATGTTGGGAAGCATTCTCAAGATGATTTTGCAACCGTGGTTTTGGCAGGATGTTGACCATTTTGCTTTTTGCCTCTCTTTCTCTGTTGGGATGGAGGGAGCAGTTGGGGATTCTCCAAATGGCGATTCTCAGCTATCTTGGCCTCTCAGTTTACCTTAAGAACATAAGAACATAAGATATGCCATACTGGGTCAGACCAAGGTCAATCAAGCCCAGTATCCTGTTTCCAACAGTGGCCAATCTAGGTCATACGTACCTAGCAGTTTCCCCAAAAAATATACCTGTACCGCCGGTTCTCTTTTTTTTTCTTCTTTTGTTTTAAAGAAATATATATATATTCTGGCTACTTGCCATTTGTGTCCCAAATCCCAATATATGAACACACTTAACGAATACAAGAACGCAATAAATGTCCCAAATCCCAATATATGAACACACTTAACGAATACAAGAACGCAATAAACAAATCAAAAAGGGATTACCACTCTAAAGTAATAAATCTGGCCATCAACCGACCTAGAGAACTATTTGCAATTGTAAAAACACTGACTAAAGCAAAGAACTCTGAGCCAAAACAACCAGCAATAAGTATTCAAACTTTAGCAACCCACTTTGCAGAAAAACTAAAGTCCAAACCCAATACTCTAACAGCAATACTACCTACAAACATCGAAATTAATAACAATTGGACAACTTTTCACATGGTAGACCAAAAACACCTCCTTAAAATCATAACAATGATCAATACCACAACCTCCCCACTCGATCCTTGCCCTGTGTCTTGAATTAAATGTACAAAGGAAGAACTCGCTGAAAACATTCAACACATGGTGAACCAGTCCCTTTCTCAAAGCATCATGCCCGATGCCCTAAAACTCACAACGCTTCGCCCAATAATAAAAAACAATAAACTTGACTCAAAAGACCCAAATTCATACAGACCGATAGCCAGCATTCCATTTATTGCTAAAATAATAGAAAAAACAATTCAATTACAATTACAAGAGCATATTGATGAGCACAAACCCCTTGACTCACACCAGTTTGGTTTCCGCCCCTTCCACGGAGTGGAAACCCTCTTAATTACACTGATGGACTACCTCATCAAAGGCACAGATGACAACAAACAAGGCTTCCTACTCCTCTTTATAGACATCTCTGCCGCCTTTGACAACATCAACCACCTTACCCTGATCAATAGACTAGAAAACTTAGGAATAGGTGGGACTGTTCTCAAATGGTTCAAGTCCTACATCACACATAGACTAATACGCAGGGCCGGATTTACATGTACGCCATGGCGTAGGGCCCACAGCTGGGAAGGGCCCACAAAAAAGGATCAAGTTCGGCTTTTTTTTAAAAATAAAATTTAAAAAAACCCCTGCTGGCTGCCGCCGCGGGGCCCCCTCTGCTGCCGCGGCAGCATGGACTGACCCGCGGGGGCCCCCTCAGCAAGCTCGATCCCTCCCTCCCTCCCTCCGTGCAGGCTGTGAGAGACGCGATGGCAGACTGTCTCCTTCGCGTCTCTGTTAAGCCCGCAGGGGCTGATGGGACTTCCCATCAGCCCCTGCGGGCTTAACAGAGACGCGAGGGAGACAGTCTTCCTTCGCGCCTCTCACAGCCTGCACGGAGGAATCGAGCTTGCTGAGGGGGCCCCCGCGGGTCAGTCCATGCTGCCGCGGCAGCAGAGGGGGCCCCGCGGCGGCAGCCAGCAGGTTTTTTTTTTAAATCAAATTTTACTTTAGGCCGGGGAGGGGGAAGGGGAGGGTAGGACTGGTAATGGGCTATTGGGGGGGGGGGGGCTGGGACGGGAAATGGGTTGGGGGATTAAGGCTGGAGGTGGGCTGATGAGGTTAGGACTGGTAATGGGCTGTGGGCTGTTGGGGGGGGTTAGAACTGGTAATGGGCTTTGGGGGGGGGGGTTAAGACTGGTAATGGGCTGTGGGCTGATGGGGGCTGTCTGGTAATGGGCTATGGGGGGGGATAGGACTGGAAAGGGGATGGGGGGGTTAAGACTGGAGGTGGGCTGATGGGGTTAGGACTGATAATGGGCTGTTGGGGGGGTTTAGAACTGGTAATGTGCTTTGGGGGGGTGGTTAAGACTGGTAATGTGCTGTGGGCTGATGGGGGCTGTCTGGTAATGGGCTATGGGGGAGCTAGGACTGGAAATGGGCTGGGGGGGGTTAAGACTGGAGGTGGGCTGATGGGGTTAGGACTGGTAATGGGCTGTGGGCTGATGGGGGGGGTTAGGACTGGCAATGGGCTATGGGGGCTGACTGGAAATGGGTTGATGGGGTTAGGACTGGAAGTGGGCTGATGGGGGGTTAGGACTGGCAATGGGCTATGGGGGGCTGACTGGAAATGGGTTGATGGGGTTAGGACTGGAAGTGGGCTGATGGGGGGTTAGGACTGGTAATGGGTTATAGGGGGGGCTTAAACTGAAAATGGGGTGATGGGGGGTTAGGACTGTAAGTGGGTTGATGGGGGCTAGGACTGGTATTGGGTTGGGGGGTTGCTAGGACTGGAAATGGGCTGATGGGTGGCTAGGACTGGAAATGGGCTGATGCAGGGACTAGAAGGGAATGGATGCTGGGTGAGGCTGGAACTAGAAGGGAGCTGATGTTGGGGGAGGATTAGAATGGGATGGGGCTGGAAGAGTAAAATGGAGAAGGGAAAAATATTTTGTGTGGGAGGGATAAAAAATCTACAATTGGCCGGGTATTGGGAGAGTAAGTGGGGATTGAGGATGGAGGGGTAAAATTTGAGTGGATAAAATAGGAATGAGGAAAGAGCAAAAGGAGAAAGATTAGTATGTTAAAGCAGATGTAGAGAGAGAATGGAAAAAAACTAGAAGAGAGAAGAAAGGACAAATGGACAGCAGACGATGGAGAGTTAGCAGAAGACACGAAGTAACCAGAAGAAAGTGGCTGGAGCAATTGCAGCTGAAAAAAATGCACAAAAGGTAGAAAAATATCTCTTTATTTTGAATTTATTAATTGGAATATGTCAGCTCTGGTAAATGTGCATCATTAACGTCTGCGCTTTGTTTAGTACAAGAGCAAATTAATGTATAGTTTTATTTCTACAGTGTTGTACATTCCAAGTTTGGCTTTTGGGATTCCCAGTTTAATTATTGTCTTCCTGTTTCTAAAATGTGATTACTTGTTTGGTGATGGTCTATGTTCTGCATGTGTAACTGAGCTGAGGTGTTCTGTTTATATAATTCCTATTTGACATTGCCACTTGTTCTCTTTCCCCAGTAGGTCATGTATTGTTGTTCTCTGAAATGTATTGGTTTAATATTTGCAGTGTTGCCTTTTGATTGGTAGAGTATGGTACTTTGTGAGTCCTGGTAGTGCTGTTAGGATACGGCGGGTTTGCTATGGGTTCTAAATGGGCAGTGTTTGTAGTAGTTCCTAATGTGTCTGGCAGTTGGCATTGGATTATAGTAATGTAGAAATCTTTTAGTCTTTCTTTATCCATACACTCATTAAGAGGCACGTTTACTAAAAGTTAGTATATGGTAACACTATGCAAATATTTATGCAAATGAGGCCCCTTATGCAAATGAGGCCCACACCCCCCTTGGGCCGCCCCTGCTGGGGGCCCACAATTTTTGTTGGCGTAGGGCCTCACTCAAGGTAAATCCGGCCCTGCTAATACGTGTTCAAATAGACCAAGAAGCATCAGAAACCTTCCCCCAAGGACAAGGAATACCCCAGGGATCAGCCCTTTCTGCCCTCCTTTTCAACCTATACCTGCAACCTATCACAAACATATTTAGAAAACACAGGATTAGTCACTTTATTTATGCTGACGATATCATGCTCGCTATCCCCATAACCACCAAAAACCCCACTTACGACACCCTATCCGAATGCATGGCTGAGACCACCTCTTGGATGGAAGCCAACTACCTCAGCATTAACCTCAAAAAAACGGAAGCAATGTTCGTTACAAGAACACCCGTGACCGAGGACACTTTTCCAACAACAATCTCAATCAACAATACATCAATACCTGTTAAACAAGAGGTAAAATACCTGGGTGTAATAATAGATCATACTCTCACCATGCTACCGCACATAAAGAAGACAGTAAGAACCATATTCCATAAACTCAAAACCATACAACACCTAAGGCCCCTCCTTGACACACATGACTTCAGATCGGTTGTTAATACACTCATCACACCCCATTTTGATTATTGCAACAGTCTCCTAATTGGCCTACCACAAAAAAACACATACCTATTACAAAGAGCCCAGAACATCTGTGCAAAAGTAATTACTAAAGCTCGTCTAACAGACCATGTGACCCCTATATTCCTAGAACTACATTGGCTCCCTATAAACAGCCGAATCAGATACAAAATTCTCCTAACAACTTTCAAGCTCCTAAACGACATTGCCCCCTCACACCTATCCACACTACTGCAGACCCCATCCGAATCCAAGAGCTCGCAGACAAAACGCAGCCCACTCACTTGATATGCCAAAAACATTCACGAAGACTAAAATATCCTCAAGTGCCAGAGCCTTCACGTTCACTGCTCCCATACCTTTTATCTCTGACTTTGTTTTACTTCTGCATCAGGCATACTGCCTTAAGCAAGGTTGCCTGGCAGCACCTCCTCACAGAGATCTTTTGTACCAGTGCAGCCTGTGGGCTCTGACTCTCATCAAGCTGCAGCTCCTGAGCCAGGGGAACCTGTTCCTAAGTGCAGGCGTTTAGTGCCTTCTGTCTGGGAGGACCAGGAATGCCCTCATGCAGGAGGTTCAGAGGACCCAATGGAGGGTTCCTCTGGTTTGTGGGAAAAGTCTACTGCTCCAGAAATTCCACTGGGAGATGACCCAAATGTGGTTTGTGTTTTCAGGAAAGAGAAGCTGGCATCTCTGATCTCTCATTCCCTCTCATCTTTAAATATAGTCCAGCTGCCTCAGTCTATGGAGAAGCCCTTTGAAGATCTCCTTCTCCAGGACCTGAAGACTTTTTATCCTGCTTTCCCAGTGCAGGGTAATCTAGCAGATGATACAAGTGGAGTGGGAGGTCCCAGAATCTGGACTGAATGGTGGTAGGGCCATGGGCCGGCTTTACCCCATTCCACAGGATGAAAGAGACCTTCTGAAGTTGCCAAAGGTGGATGCGCCAGTCACGGTTGTTGCAAGGTGGACCTCCATTCCCATTGAAGGAGGGGCAGCATTGAATGATGTGTGTAGGACTGTACGCTTGAGACTTTCTTAAAACAGGAGTTTGAGACCTTGGCCCTCACATTACAGGCCACCATTTGTGGGGCTTATGTAACCAGGGCATGTATTAGGTGAGCCCAGAGCCTGCTAGAGATGGAAACAGGTTCCAAGCCAGCGACCTCAGAGGCCGCCAAGTTAGAAAAATCATCCGCCTACTTGGCAGATACATTCTATGATTTGGTGCAAGCCTCCTTCAAGACTATGGCATCGGTTATAGCGGTGAGATGTTTCTTGCGGCTCCATAACTGGTCAGTGGATGTGTCCTCTAAGACTAGGCTCAGCAAGCTCTCTTACAAGGGGAAACTCTTGTTTCAGGAGGCTTTGGATAAGCTTGTGAAAGACCTTAGGAAAACCAAGGGTGCCCAGCTTCCTGAAGACAAGTCCAGGGGGGCTAAATCGTCTGCTCCACCTGGGGGCAGTCTCAGGATAATCATCTATTTTGGGTGGCCTGTTTTGCTCCTTTTCAGTGTGGCTGCTATATTTCCAGGGACCAGTCCTTTTGAGGGCACAGAAGGGTAAGAGGAGGATATTATTCCAGAGCTTCAGCAGCAACTAAGAAGCTGCAATGAGGTGAGGCCAGCCCAGGCAGATTCTGTGCCATTAGGAGGCCATCTGCAGTTGTTTTACTCTGTTTGGGCCCAAATCACTACCAACCAGTGGGTTCTAGAGATTGTTTATGACAGCTATACCCTAAAATTCGCTCTGCCACTTTCCAGTGCTTTCATGCTGTCTCTGTGCTGGGCTGTGGCCAAGGCGCAGGCAATTCTCAATTACACTCTGACTTCTCCACCTGAATACAGTGGTGACAGTTCCACCTGACAAGGTCGATACTCCATTTACTTTGTGGTCCCCAAGAAAGAAGGAGTCTTTTAGCCTATCCTGGATCTCAAAGGGGTCAAGCAAGCTCTGAGGGTTCCACATTTTCGCATGTAAACTTTGCGGCTGTAAGCAAGCGCTTGACGACCTTGGACCTCATGGAGGCCCACCTTCATATTCCCATCTGCCCCATTTTGCTCTATTGATGAGGCATTTCCAGTTCAAGGCGCTGCCTTTTGACCTGGCCACAGCACCGCGCACCTTCACAAAGGTGATGGTTGTGGCAGTGGAGTTAAGGTGCATTTGTTCATCCGTATCTCGATGACTGGTTGATCAAGCAATATTTGTGGAGGAGAGCACAGCAGTCACCAACTGCATGCTGACCTTGCTCTGGCAGCTTGGCTAGGTGGTCAATATAGACAAGAGTTGCAGCCCACTCAGGATATGGTATATCTGGGGGCGCACTTCAACACCAAGGAGTGGTCTGTGTCCCTGCCTCTTGATCGGGCCGTGAAACTTCAAGAGCAGGTGCGGAGTGTTTTGCGCATGGTGGCTCTAACAACGTGGCATTACCTTCAGCTCCTTGGTTCCATGGCAGCGATGCTGGAAGCGGTGTCATGGGCCAGGGCTCATTAGGTTGCTTCAACACTCCCTGCTTTCCTGATAATCTCCACAGAAACATCCTTTAATAAGATGCTTGGTTTGCCCGATGGACACCTGACTGCCTACGCTGGTGGTTACGGCTGGCGACCCTACTGGCAAGGATACCATTGGAATCCCCCGACTGAATCCTGGTGACAACGCATGCAAGTCTCGGGCTGGGGGGGCCCTCTGTCAGTCTCAGATGATGCAGGGTCCTTGGTCCCAGGAGGAAATGACCTGGTCTATCAATCGCCTAGAGATGCGAGTGGTCTTCCTGGCGTTGATTCTTCCACCCTCTGATTTACCACAAAGCAGTGCGGATGTGCTCAGACAATGCGAACACGGTCGCTTACATCAATCGCTGGGGGGCGTGGGCAGTGCGCTGCTGGCAGAGGAGGTTGGGCCCCTGCTACGGTGGGCAGAGGCCAATCTCCTGGCGCTGTTGACAGCTCACATGATCGGGAAAAAAAACGTCCAAAGCCGACTTTCTAAGTCGGCACCACTTAGATCCGAGGGAATGGTCCCTGGATTTGTTGGTGTTTCACAAGACAGTATGTCGTTGGGACGAGCCAGTCATGGACCTCATTGCAATGGTGGACAACACCAAGACACACCTCAGTGCCAACTGCATCAATTTCAATTAATCCAAAATACTCCTGTCCACTTATTTGCCCACACCCACTGGTTTGATCACATCACCCCCTCCTGTTCCAGTACCATTGGCTCCCTGTGAAGTTTCGACCTCAATACAAACTTCTTACCCTGGTCCACTATGCTCTACATATTGGTTCCCCCCATTACCTCTCAGATCACTTGCTTCTCCATTCCTCACCTTATGTCCTCCATGAGATACATGCTAACCAGTTACACTTTCCCTCCCCTTCTCAGGCTCACTTTGTCTCCACCCGATCCTCAGCCTTCTATTTTCTGGCCCAGCTTCCTAGAACTCATTACCCCCGGCCCTCAGACTTGAACCCTCCTGCCCAAAATTCAAAGCTCTCCTAAAAACCCACCTGTTTTCCATTGCCTTTGATCTCCCAGTCCCCTACCTACCTACCTCCCTGCCCTGCTTTAATCCTATTCCCTCTCATCTCTCTTTCCTACCCCTCCCCCTTACTCTCCCTGGTATGATTGTTTTTAAACTTTTCTTTTTAAAATGGAGTTCTTTTCTTTGTTTCTTTTCTTTATGTTTTGTAAGCCGCCCTGTTGTGCCCTATGAAGGGCGGTCAATCAAGCAAAAATAAACATAAAGCGATTTTACAGCAGGCACAGGGAGCGAATGTTGGAGGGCAACAATGCCCTAGCACAGATGTGGCCAACAGATCAGCTTCTTTTATGTGTTCCCTCCTTGGGCCTTGACCGATCATCTTCTTCACAGGGACCTAGTGATTTTGATAGCGCCGGATTGGCCCAGGCATCTGTGGTATGCTAATCTGTGCTGGTTGTTGGTAGCTGACTTGTAGCGCCTGCCTGCGAGCCACAATCTTTTCTCGCAGGGTTCAATCCTCATGTCGCAAGTGGATCAATTCTCACGGCCTGGATCTTGAAAGAGCGAGGTTGAGAAAGAAAGAAAGAATTCTCTGCCCAAATCATTTCTACCTTGCTGAAAGACCGCAAGCTGTCTATTTCCCTTTCCTATGTCAGGGTGTGGAGAGCGTTCAGGAATTGGTGTGATGAGAGAAAACCACAAGACTTGGCATCGGTGCTGAGTGTGCTCGCTTTTCTGCAAGCGAGCCTGGAGAAAGACCTGGCGCTCAATTCCTTGAAAGTGCAAGTGTCCATCTCATCGTATTATCGGGGCCACTTGCAGTAGCAGGAGGCTTCCCTGGCTGCTCATCTGGACGTAGTACGTTTTCTTTGAGGGGTGAAGATGGTCCATCCTCCAGTTCGTCCTTTGGTCCCTTCGTGGGATCTCAATCTTGTGCTTTCAGTACTTGCAGCCATTGGCGATGGCTGCTCTGAAGGATCTTACTTTGAAAATGGTATTATTGGTGGCTATTTGTTCAGTAAGATGGATTTCAGAATTGCATGCCCTGTCATGTAGGGAACCTTTCCTGCTCCTGTCAAAGAAAAAGGTGGTCTTGAGGCTGGTGCCTTCCTTCTTGCCTAAGGTCCTATCTGCTTTTCATCTAAATTAGCCAGTGTCACTGCCAGTCATTTTGGGTACAGGTACCTTGCCGTGGGATCGTCAGTTGCACTTGCTCAACATGCTTCAGGCTCTGCGCAGGTATTTGCGGTGGACTCGGGCCTTCCGTAATTTGGGGCTGCGACAAGGGGAGGCAGCATCTAAGGCTTTGATAGCCAAATGGTTGAAGGAGGCGATTGCCACTGTGTATTTGTTGAGACACAAGTCGCTCCCTGGAGGGTTGCGAGCTCACTCGATTCAGGTGCAGGCAGCGTTCTGAGCAGAACTGGGCCCCGTGCTTCCAGTAGACATTTGCAGGGCAGTGACATGGTCATCCTTGCATACCTTTTGCGAGGCTTACCGCCTCAATGTGCAGGCTCAGAATGATGCATAGTTTGGGGCTACCGTACTACAGGCCGGGCTCTCCGGACCCACCCATTGATGTTTTACTGCTCTGGTACATCCTACGCTTCTGGACTGGAGAAACAATAAGGAAGATGAAATTAGGTCCTACCTGGTAATGGCCTTTCCTTGAGTCCCTCTAGTCCAGCCCAGAACCCACCCTATAAATCAGTTGGAGTGGTAAGCTCGGAAGTGTTTTTTGCGCAGTATATTTTCCTGTGGAGGGGGTGTTTACCAGGATTGGTGTTTACCCCTTTTGTGGCACAGAGGGTTTCAGCTACTTTCTTTACCTCAGCTCTGTTTGTATATAGTTTTGGCATCTGTTGTGCTTGCTTGAAAGGGTATTAAAAAAACATAAAGCATAAAGAGATCTTATTCAATTTGGTAAAACAGAGTATATTTCTGTAGTGTTGTTAATGTTAATTGGATTGTCCTTGGAATCTGCTTTGTCAACAGAATATACTGGCTGGGCTGTGGGGGTACTGCAAGGGGGCTCTTCTACTGTGACATCAGAAAGTTCTGACATGCTCAATCTCTAGCTGCTGGTGAGGGCTGATAACCCATGCACCTGGACTGGAGGGACTCAAGGAAAAGCCATTCTGGACTTTCCCTGTGACCTATGCCAAGTAGTGGCAATCAGCATGTTGCCTGCGAGCCAGTGAACATTCATAGGCTCTTGTCGCCACCTGTTAGGCTGGAAACCCATGTTGAGTACTGGGTCTATAAGCACACACTTGACACAAGGGACCCTGTGCTGCTGCTGTTGCCACTACTGTTGCTGCTGCCTTCCTGCTTTAGATGAATGCAGGGAGAAGGAGGCTGGAGACCTGCTATGTTGCTTTTCATCATCATCTTTGGTCACATGAATTTTCAGTTTAAAATGGGGTCAAACATAGTAACATAGTAAATGATGGCAGATAAAGACAAAGTATGGTCCATCTAGTCTGCCCAGTAAGATGGCAAGAGTAGGTGCACCTGCTGCTCTATGCAGGCCACCCCTTCCCATGTCTTTGTCTTAGGGGTGAACCCACCGCTCCGTGTAGGACACCCCTGTATGTTGAGAAATTAGATAGTTAAGCTTATTTTGATTTTATCCATATGGGGTAAAAGTTTGAAAAGCACTGACCAAGATGATTCCCTCCTCATCCATTTTCTTTCACAGGGAAGAGCTGGTGGCATTGATTTATCAGGTGTCCTCTGCCCCTGCAGCTGTCAGATCTTCTGGCAGCAGAGCAGGTGCCACAAATGCATCCCTCTCTTGCAGAGGGTTTGGAAGCTCTCTAGGTGCGCATGGAATAGGACCTGTCAGATTTCCCTGTTTTGAAAGGGGTTAGGTTCATGAGCATGCCTTATGCTCTTCCTCAGGAGGATTTTAATATCTGGCTACATTTGCCCCAGGTGGACTTGCATGTGACGGCTGTCACTAAACACAGCACCATCCTGGTGGAGAGTGGTGTGACTCCCAAAGACCAATTGGATTGCAAGGTGGAGGCTGTCCTGAAGAACCAGTTTTCAACTTCTTCCTTTATTCCCCTGACAGTGATTTGTAGAGAGTTGACGGCTCATGCCCTCCTTCAGTGGATTCAGTTGGTCCTTCAGGACAATACCTCGGTTATTTTGGAATCAGCAGCAGCTTCCTTGTCGGATGCCATATATGATCTGGTCCATCTAGCAGTCAAAGATATATTGTATTATCTATGGTGACATGTTGGCAGCAGACATGGCCTCCAAGTCCATGCTATCTAAGTTTCTCTTAAGGCAGGGTTGCTTTCTTAGGCACCAATTTTTGTGTCTGGTTGCATTGCTGAAAAGGTGACATTTTACTTACAGATAATGACCTTACCTAGTCCTGCTAGACCAGTCCAGACTTATGTGGTAGGTAAAATGTTGCCTTTTTCAGCAACTGCAACCAGGCAAAAGAATTGGTGCGTAAGAAAGAAACTGGATGAAGGAGAGGGCTTATGAGAGGGAGTGAGAGAGAGACTGGCCGAAGCCTGGAGGTGGGGAGATGTGAGAGAGTACTTTCACAGTGTGCAGAGGCATAAAAGAGATTATTTTGCTTCATGTATCAACAGATCATGCTGAAACAAAAAAGGCAGTTTCCTCGGGTGCAACTATAAAGGGTCAATGTGATGATGTGGCCCTACTAAACTTTAAGGAAAGCTTTGACAAATGTTCTTGGAATCTAGGAGCCAGCCTAAAAATTTAGGTGTCGGCTGACAAGACCTAGGTCACAGCACCCCCTCACCCCCCACAGAAACATATTTTGCTGTTCCTTTTTTAGGTTTTAGGGCCTGATTAACTAAGACAACTTTCCCATTTTCTATAGGAAAAAAATTAACAAAATCAGACTATTAACATGTTACTGCACAGTATCAACAGAAGACAGTAGTCCTACTACCTTTGTAATTTGAGTTTACACATTACAAAGAGAGGGCTTAAAGTTTGAGAGGAAAAGTCCACTCAAATTTTTAGCACTCAGAAAACTATCCCATTGGCAGCATCTGTCACCATGGACCCAGGAGCTGCATAGAACCAAGCACCAGTAGGTCATATAGGGATTGGTCCCTCCACCAATTCCACCCAAAGGAAGAATTGGTCCTCTAATTCAATGGCATCAAGAACAATGGATGTTGGGTGAAGGCTTTGATACATATGAGTTCATCGAAATGTGATGCCAGGATCATGGGGAAACTGTGATAGCTAACCCTCTAAGCACCTCATTCGCCATGGTTTCAGAGAGGCCATGCCAGACTCCAAGGGTCCATGACCATCTAGCCTATTCACCTCTAAGATCCTATAACGTTAGACCAAAACTGCTGAAAAGGCACCACATCTTCACTCATGGCAGCCCTCGAGGAGCACTTGGCTAAGATGGAGGAAATGTTCACATGCATGCAGGTGCTGCTGGTTCCAAAGCCTCCCTCAGCAACAACATGCTGTTGAGCTGATTACTTGAGACTCTGCATTTGCCTACCTGAGATGGATCATCATCAATACTTGGAAGATCTTGACACAACCAATTCCTGGCCAATATTGGTATTGAGTGCATTAGGGGACAGTCTATCCTCACATCATCAGAGCCAGTCAATGTCCTGGCACTCCTGGAAAAGCCCTGATCTTCCTTGTGGAGCAGAGGACATTCCAGATCCTCTCTGTGTCAGAGCGCTTCTGGGTAATGGACTGTTACTCAGAGTTCTTCTCAGAAGAGAAGTCTCCAGAGCTACTATTGGACCCTCCCCATCTGCCTCATAAACAAGGAAAGCCTTTTCATGAGGACATGTCATTCTACAAATTTGTAAGGGGAAATGGCTGAGGCCAATCCATTTGCATTAAACACAGAGAATTTCAAATTAAAACACAGAAGAGAGCTTTCTGGTTAACTTTAGAATCCAGCAGAGAGCTTGTAGTTTAAATTTCATAGTCACTCAGGGCCTAGCATCAGCAAAGTACTTTTAGTTTCAAATTAAAACACAGAAGAGAGCTTTCTGGTTAAATTTAGAATCCAGCAGAGTGCTTGTAGTTTAAATTTCATAATAGGTTAGGGCCTAGCATCAGCAAAGTACTTTTAGTTTCAAATTAAAACACAGAAGAGAGCTTTCTGGTTAACTTTAGAATCCAGCAGAGAGCTTGTAGTTTAAATTTCATAGTCACTCAGGGCCTAGCATCAGCTAAGTACTTTTAGTTTCAAATTAAAACACAGAAGAGAGCTTTCTGGTTAAATTTAGAATCCAGCAGAGAGCTTGTAGTTTAAATTTCATAATAGGTTAGAGCCTAGCAGCAGCAAAGAGCTATAATTTAAATCAAATCAGAATATAGCTTAGCACAAAAGGCAAAACAAGGTCAATTCTCCTTGAGCAGCATATAAAGTCTTCTAGAGACCTTTACAAAGAGGCCTTCTACCTAGTGGGCAAGCGACCTGTGAAGCTTTTTCAATAGGTGTTAACACCAGCTGGCAGTTTAAAAGGCCATTTTGAAAGACTCCTATCCAAGCAAGGACTGTTAATTACCCAGGAAGTAGGTCACTGCTTACCTCAGCAGCACAAGCATAAATAGCTCAACCAGAGCTCTGTGATCCTCAGTCTTGAAGGACTAGAAAGGGGGGCTGTTACTTCTGGAGAGAAATCTGAAATTGTGAGTATATACTTCTGGGAATTTTTCTGAAAGGAATTTCTTTCTTTTAAAGCTAATTAATCTGTGAACCCACTATTTTTTGTTAAATCAGTCAGGGCCTAGTAGCAACAGTTTAAGATTCAATTTAAAACACAGAAGAGAACTTTCTGGTTACCTTTCATACCCAGTAGAGAGCTGTAGTTTAAATTTCATAGTCACTCAGGGCCTAACATCAGCAAAGTACTTTTAGTTTCAATTTAGAACAAAGAAGAGAGCTTTCTGGTTAACTTTAGAATCCAGCAGAGAGCTTGTAGTTTAAATTTCATAGTCACTCAGGGCCTAGCATCAGCAAAGTAATTTTAGTTTCAAATTAAAACACAGAAGAGAGCTTTCTGGTTAACTTTAGAATCCAGCAGAGAGCTTGTAGTTTAAATTTCATAGTCACTCAGGGCCTAGCATCAGCAAAGTACTTTTAGTTTCAAATTAAAACACAGAAGAGAGCTTTCTGGTTAAATTTAGAATCCAGCAGAGAGCTTGTAGTTTAAATTTCATAATAGGTTAGGGCCTAGCATCAGCAAAGTACTTTTAGTTTCAAATTAAAACACAGAAGAGAGCTTTCTGGTTAACTTTAGAATCCAGCAGAGAGCTTGTAGTTTAAATTTCATAATAGGTTAGAGCCTAGCAGCAGCAAAGAGCTATAATTTAAATCAAATCAGAATATAGCTTACCTCAGCAGCACAGGACAGGGTACTGTGTAGCAGCCCTCTTTTAATAAGTGTTATATCCCTCCCTCCCTCCCCACACCCACCCTCCCCTGGGATAATCACAGCTTTATAGGTACTTGCACAACTTAAAAGACAGGAGGTGCTCTCAGGTGGAGCTCATTACCCAAATCAGTCATACACTAAGGACCTGAGATTAATTAAGCTTCAGGTGAACAAGGTATATTAAACTTATTAGGTACAGTTTTAGTGGTATAAATATCCATAGCACCCTTTAGTACGTAAAGAACTTAAAGATCTAAACACAAACTTAAAACTAAGATGCAGACAGCAGTCCAGCAGCGGGATGTGGGCTTTCCAGTCTTTTGCATTGAGTGTCAAATGTATGATTTTCTCCCAGCTGGTGAGAGGTCTTACGTGTGCACTAGGTGCAAGGAGCTCTTTGCTCTCAGGGAACAAGTCCGTTCTCTAGAAGCTAAAGTAGCAGACTTGGAAAGCATAAGACAGATAGAGAGGTACATAGACGAGACCTACAGGGATATAGTCCTGAAGTCCCACCTCCAGTCTGGCAGCATCCCTGTTGCCATGGAGAAGAGAGGTCACGTGACAGGAGAGCATCACCCTGGTGTGGCAGGAAGTGATCCTGTAACTAGGACCTGTCCTCCAGGTGATGTAAACCCCTCTCGCACCGAGGAGGTTTCTCCAGGGCCAAGTGCCCATGAGGGAAGGGTTAGGACAGCAGTTATAGTTGGTGATTCGATCATTAGGCATGTAGATAGCTGGGTGGCTGGTGGACGTGAGGATCGCCTGGTAACATGCCTGCCTGGTGCGAAGGTAGCGGACCTCACGCGCCACCTAGATAAGGTCTTAGATAGTGCTGGGGAGGAGTCTGCTGTCTTGGTACATGTCGGTACCAATGACATAGGAAAATGTGGTAGGGAGGTTCTGGAAGCTAAATTTAGGCTTTTAGGTAGGAAGTTGAAATCCAGAACTTCCAGGGTAGCATTCTCCGAAATGCTTCCCGTTCCACGCGCAGGACCCAAAAGGCAGGCAGAGCTCCAGAGTCTCAATGCGTGGATGAGACAATGGTGCAGAGATGAGGGGTTTGGATCTGTTAGGAACTGGGGAACATTCTGGGGAAAGGAGGGGCTCTTCCGAAGGGATGGGCTTCACCTTAACCGGGATGGAACCAGGCTGCTGGCATTAACCTTTAAAAAAGGAGATAGAGCAGCTTTTAAACTAGATAATAGGGGAAAGCCGACAGTCGCCCAAGAGCGCATGGTTCGGAAGAATGTATCCTTGAAGGATACTACAAAAAGCAGAGAGGTTCAAAAAAAGAGTAAAGTAGCCCAAATGCCCTCGAGTATGGAGCAGACAGAGCTTAAAGATCCCAAATTACCCATGTCTACCAATAGCCAAATTAATATGATTAAAATACAGTCTCTAAAATGCTTGTATGCAAATGCTAGAAGTCTAAAAAACAAGATGGGAGAGTTAGAATATATAGCACTAAACGAGAGGTTAGATATGATTGGAATATCAGAGACATGGTGGAAGGAGGACAACCAGTGGGACACTGTGATACCTGGGTACAAACTATATTGTAATGATAGAGCTGATCAAATTGGTGGAGGGGTTGCGCTCTATGTTAGAGAGGGCATTGAGTCAGAAAGGATTAAAGTTTTGCAAGAAACAAAATTTGCTGTAGAATCTCTATGGATTGAAATTCCATGTAAAAAGGGGAAGGCGATGGCAGTGGGGGTGTACTATCGTCCGCCTGGCCAGAATGAACAAATGGATGATGAAATGCTCAAAGAAATCAAGGAAGCTAGCAAACGTTACAGTGCAGTAATAATAATGGGTGATTTCAATTACCCCGGCATCGACTGGGTCAGTGTCACAGCAGGACATGCTAGGGAGATAAAGTTCCTAGATGAAATAAATGACTGCTTCTTGGAGCAGCTGGTTCATGAACCGACCAGAGGGGAAGCCATATTAGACCTAGTCCTTAGTGGAACACCAGATCTAGTGCAAGAGATAAGGGTGTTGCGGCCACTTGGCAATAGTGATCATAGCATGATTGCCTTTGATTTAATTAGTGGAGGAGGGATAGTAAGGAAATCCACAGTACTACCCTTTAACTTTCGAAAGGGAGACTATGATAAAATGAGGAAAACAGTTAAGAAAAAACTAAAAGGAGCAGTTGCAAAGGTTAAAGACATACATCAAGCTTGGATGTTGTTGAAAAATACTATCTTGGAAGCCCAGACCAGCTGTATTCCACGCTTTAAGAAAAGTGGAAGGAAGTCCAAAAAACTGCCAGCATGGTCTAAAGGTGAGGTCAGAGAGGCTGTTGTTGCCAAAAAAGCATCTTTCAGGAAATGGAAAAAAGAGCCAAATGACGAAACCTGGAAACAGCACAAGCACTGGCAAGTCAAATGCAAGGCATTGATAAGGCAGGCAAAGAGAGAATTTGAGAAGAAGCTTGCTGCGGAAGCAAAAACACAAAATAAAGACCTTTTCAAGTACATTCGTAGCAAAAAACCTGTGAGAGAGTCAGTTGGTCCATTAGATGATAAAGGGGTTAAAGGAGCACTAAGAGGCGACAAGGCGATAGCGGAGAGACTGAATGAATTCTTTGCTTCAGTCTTTACTGAGGAAGATGTAGGGATGTTACCCATGACTGAAGTGGTATTTAAAGGTGCGGAAGAATTGAAGGAAATATCGATACATCGGGAAGATGTCTTACAACTATTAGATAAACTGAAGAGTAGCAAATCACCTGGGCCGGATGGTATACATCCAAGGGTGTTGAAAGAACAGAAATATGAGATTGCAGACCTGCTATTAGTAATCTGTGAACTATCATTAAAATCATCTCTAATACCTGAAGATTGGAGGATCGCCAATGTAACACCAATTTTTAAAAAGGGTTCCAGGGGTTATCCGGGAAACTACAGACCGGTGAGCCTGACGTCAGTACCGGGAAAAATGGTAGAAACCATCATAAAGAATAAAATTACTCAGCATGTAGATAGTCACGACCTAATGGGAGACAGCCAACATGGCTTTAGACAAGGAAGATCTTGTCTTACTAATCTGTTATGTTTTTTTGAAGGAGTGAATAAACAGGTGGACAAAGGTGAGTCGGTTGATATTGTGTATCTGGACTTTCAGAAAGCCTTTGACAAGGTACCTCATCAGAGACGTTTGGCAAAACTAAAGAGTCATGGGTTAGGAGGCAGTGTACTATTGTGGATCAGGAACTGGTTAAAAGATAGAAAGCAGAGGGTAGGGCTAAATGGCCAATTTTCCCAATGGAGAAAGGTGAATAGTGGTGTACCCCAGGGATCTGTGCTGGGTCCGCTGCTTTTTGACATATTCATAAATGACCTGGAAAGTGGAATAACGAGTGAGGTTATCAAATTTGCAGATGACACAAAACTATTTAAAGTTGTTAAAATCCAAGAGGATTGTGAAAAATTGCAAGAGGATCTTGTTAAATTGGAAGACTGGGCATCAAAATGGCAGATGAAATTTAATGTGGACAAGTGCAAGGTTATGCACCTAGGGAAGAACAACCCAAACTATGGTTACACGATGCAAGGTTCCACATTAGGAACCACCACCCAGGAAAAAGATTTAGGCGTCATTGTGGATACCATGTTAAAACCCTCGGCCCAGTGTGCAGCGGCAGCCAAGAGAGCAAATAGAATGCTAGGTATGATAAGGAAAGGAATGGAAAATAAAACAAAAGATATTATAATGCCTCTATATCGTTCCATGGTGAGACCGCACCTTGAATATTGTGTGCAATTCTGCTCGCCGTATCTTAAAAAGGATATAGCGATTTTAGAAAAGGTTCAGAGAAGAGCCACCAAAATGGTAAAGGGGATGGAAGGATACTCCTATGAGGAAAGGCTAAAAAGGTTAGGGCTCTTTAACCTGGAAAAGAGACGGCTGAGGGGAGATATGATAGAAGTCTATAAATTAATGAACGGAGTGGAACAGGTAAACGTAGATCGATTGTTTACGTTATCAGAATATAGAAAGACTAGGGGACATGCAATGAAGCTACAGGGTAAACTATTTAAGACTAATAAAAGAAAATATTTTTTCACTCAACGTGTAATCAAACTCTGGAATTTGTTACCGGAGGATGTAGTAAAGGCTGTTAGTGTAGCTGGGTTTAAAAAAGGTTTGGACAAGTTCCTGGAGGAAAGGTCCATAAACCATTATTAAGAAGTGACCGAAGATATCAATGCTTGACCCAGTACAAGCATTGTGGAACTTGTGTCTCTTGGGGAAACTGCTAGGTACATATGACCTAGATTGGCCACTGTTGGAAACAGAATACTGGGCTTGATGGACCTTGGTCTGACCCAGTATGGCATATCTTATGTTCTTATGCTAGACAACGGGAAGCAGGGACAGGAGGGCAAATGCAGGACAACAGGGTGGAGGGGACATGAGGGCAAATGCTGGACAATAGGGGGGAGGAGGGACAGGAGGACAAATGCTGGACAACACAGGGGAGGGACAGGAGGGTAAAGCTGGACAATAGGGGGCAAGGCCATGAAGGCAAATGCTGGAGGGCAAATGTTGGACAACAGGGGGGGTGCGGAAGCATGATGACAAATGCTGGACCAGTTCCGGCACTACCCAGTAAGCTGGATAAGCACGGGAGGGGCACCCAGACATCAGGAGGATTCCGTCACTAGCCACCTGCTTCCCACTCCCTATTCAGGTTGACCTACGGAGCACCGTTGGCCCAGTGGAGAGCCTGCCCACAGGACACACTGCTCCCGTGATCAGAAGACTGTAAAAGACCACAATCGCTACTCACAGTCTTGTATCTCCCATGGGCAGGCTGTCCACTAGGCTGCCGGCACTCCACAGCTCATCCTGAATGGGGAGTGTGGGTGAGTGACCAGTGATGGTGCCTCCCTGACGTCTGCTCCTGCGGATAGGCTCTGTTTCTCTGGGCCGCAGTCATGTCTTGCACAGTCCCTGCCTGCAGGACGTGATGCTTCCGTGAGCAGAAGGTTGTAAGAGGCTGCAGTCACTTCTCTCAGTCTTGTGTCCCACGAGCAGGCTCTCCACTTGGCCGCCGGCACTCTAAAGGTCATCCTGAATAGGGAGTGTGGGTGGGCAACTAGTAATGGTGCCCTCTTGACATCTGCTCCTGTGGACAGGCTCTGTCTCTCCTGGCCCCAGTCATAGCTTTTACAGCTCCCGCATGCAGAAGGGTATGGGAGGCAGTGTTCTTGGCCTAGAGAAGCAGAGCTTTCTTGCGGGAGCAGCATGTCCTTCGGGCAGGGGCTGTGCAAGGCCAATTGTGCTCTACCACTCTGGCCTGGGATCACAGCTTGTACAGTCCCTACCTATGGGACATGCTACTCCATGGGCAGGCTCTGCACCTTGTACATACAAGGAATGGACATGAGAGGGCATTGAAGGGGGAGTGGACATGAGGGGGCATTGGGAGGTGGACGTGGATCGGCACAAGGATTCAGAAGGGAGATGCTGGGTGCAGGGAGGGGATAGGGAGGCAGCAGGGAGAAAATTGAGGTAGGCGGCTAGGAAGATAGAGATACTGGACAGGAAAAGGGCATAGGGAAAAGCAAGGAGGGGAGATGGAGTGGTGATGTTGGCCAGAGGCTTAGAGGCTTATATTTATTTATTTATTTTTTTAAGTATTTTTTTTATACCGTGCTCTTTAGAATCAGTGCAGTTTACAAATAACAATAAATTGTACAATGTAGAATTGACCGTACATTGAAACTTACAAGAAACATGAGATAAAACTTGGAATTCAACAGGGATAACTATATACAAGTTTCAACAGGAGATAAAACTTGGATTTCAACAGGGATAACTATATACAAATTTCTACAGAGGTAACTATATACAAGTTATGTAATTGTAACGACGGCTATGGTTTTGTCAACATGAAGGGTAAGGGTGTGCTGGGTTATGTCATTGTGATGGGTAGAGAAGGCATGTTGGGTTATTTGATGTTATCAGGCTGAGAGTAATGCTGAAGGAAAAGGTGGTGCTTTAGAGCCTTCTTGAATTGTGCGAGGTCAGAAATAGACCGGATGGTGGTAGGGAGGGTTTTCCAAAGGGTGTGTGCATAAAATACAAAAGCTCTGTTCTTTGTTGCGAGGGAGCATTTTGTTATTGCATTGGGGACAGCGAGTGTGTTGGCAGCTGTTGATCTTCTGGATCTATTCTGAGGAGTGGGGTGGACAAGGTCTGTGAGGGAGGTGGAGGATAGTCTGTTAAGGGCTTTGAAGGTAATCAGTAGAACTTTGAAGGTGAGTCTGCAGTAGATAGGGAGCCAATGGAGATTTTGCAAAATAGGAGTTATATGATCTCTTCTGGAGGCTCCTTGCAGGATACGGGCAGCGGTATTCATTGCCAGTTGAAGTGGGTTAAGTGTGCTCTTAGGGAGACCATGTAGGATGGTGTTGACGTAGTCAAAATGAGGGGTTACAAGGGCTTGAAATATCGTCCGGAAGTCAGTAGGCTACAGTAGGGGACGCAGATGGCGAGTTGTACGTATCTTGTGGTAGATTGCCTTGATGGTGTTGCTTATATGCATTTTCATGTCAAGTTGCTGGTCTAGGGTGACGCCCAAGTAGCGTATGATGGGCTTACTTGGGAGTTCTGCATCTCTCACCTAAATTGAAGCAGGAGGGGTGAAGGATTGATTTCTTGTGAAAAATAGGACATCCGTCTTATTGAAGTCAATTCTGAGGTTTTGTGCGCAGAGCCAGTCAGTGACAGCGTCAAAGCATCTTGTTAGTAGTGAGAGGTCAGGCTGGTCAGTGGAGAATGGTGTGAACAGTAGTACGTCGTCGGTATACACAAGGCAGGAGATGTTAAAGGAGCGGATGATTGAGCGTATGGGCTGTATATAGATGTTAAAAAGGAGGGCAGAGAGAGAGGAGCCTTGGGGGACGCCTTGCTTTTGTTGAAAAGGCTCAGAGGTAGTAGTCGGTTCGTATTTCTTGCCATTTATCTGATAGGTAGGACTTGCACCAGCTCAAGGCTGAACCATTGATTCCCTTCTCTTGAAGATGTGTAAGGAGCAGCTCATGGTTGATTGAGTCAAAAGCGGAGGCAATGTCCATGAAGATTAGTGCATAGCCTTGTTTGATATTACAATCCCAGTGAGAAGGGTACTGAGTAGAGTGGTGAGGAGTGTCTCGACGCCGTTGAGTTCTCTAAAGCCGTGCTGGCATGGGTCAAGAGGAGCGGCAGTCTCAATGTGGTGCTGGATTTGGAGTTGAACAACCTTCTCGATTATCTTTGCCAACAGGGGGATGCTGGAGATTGGACGATAAGATTCTGCCTTCTGGGGATTCAGCTTGCTGTTCTTTAGGAGGGGTTGAATGGAGGTTCGCTTTAGAATCTGGGGGAATTCTCCCATTGAAAAAGACAGCTCCATGATCTTAGCTAAGGTTGGGCTGAATTCAGCACGAAGGGATCTTATCCAGAATGCTGGGCAAGGGTCATTGGGGGATGTGGTGGTGTTGATGGATATGAAGGTGTCCTTGATGGACCTCTCCGAAGGGGGTGTGAAGGAGGGAGCATGGCGTGTGAATTGGTGTGGAATTAGGGAGAGAGGTGTTGACTAGGCTGATTTTGGAACATAGATGATCAGCGAATTCCTGAGGGTTTAGGAAACCAGGTTGGGTGGGAGAAGGCTCCTTAGTGAGGGTCTTGATGATGTTAAAGAGGTCACGAGGTTTGTTTAGGGAGTGGAGCAGTATCTCTGAATGGTATTCCTTCATTTTCTTGGAGACTGCTTCTCGGTGTGTATTAAGGTGGGATAAGTAGGCTCCATGATCATCTGAGGACCGTGAGCGTCGCCAACGTCTTTTGAGCTTCCTTAGGAGGAGTAGTGAAGTCTATAGGTCTGAGCAGAACCATCGTGCTGTTTGCCTTCTTCTTGGTGGCTTATTTGAAGCCGGTAGAAGTGCAAAGGAGCTGAGACTGTTCCAGATGGATATTGGCGAATCGAGGCTGGGTGATGCTGTACTGAGGTTTGGTAGGACTTTATCGATTATCTCCTCTTTATTGAAAGACCGGAATCGTCTTGTGGGAGCTGAGGAAGCATCAGTGGCCTCCCGAGGGGTGGTGTGACCCTAAAGCATAGGCATCTGGAATTTAATTAAGTTGTGGTCAGACCATGGGACCGGAGTGATCGAGAGGGAGAAGTTGTAGTTTGAGTTGGTGGTTGATAGCAGTGCAAAAACAAGATCAAGTTTATTTCCTTTTGAGTGGGTAGGGGCGTTGATTATCTGTTTATAACCCAACTCAGTGAGTTCTTTGAGGAAAGCATTGGAGTGGTTGCTTTGGAGAGCTGGTAAGTTAAAGTTGCCCATTACCCAGTTTGGTTTGAGTGGGTTACTGGGTTTGCAAGCGAGGTCTATTATAGTGGAGAGGTCATCCAGGGAAGAGGATAGGGATCTGTAAATGAGGCATATTGAGATGTGTTTGTTGGTTATGCTGATTGAGTCTAGGTGAGTGGTACTAGTAGAGGAGAGTAGTTGGAATTGGAGATTCGTCTTAGCAAGGATGAATGCACCTCCTCCTCTGCGGTTTGTTCTGTAGCAGGTGTAGATTGAGAAGTTGGGAGGAATGAGGTGGTTAAGGAGGACTGAGTCCGAGTCGGTCAACCATGATTCTGTGACCAGGAGAATGTCTAGGTTGTAATTGGCTATTAGGTCAGAGATAGCCAGCCATTTCTTTCATACAGAGCATGCGTTTATGAGGGCGAATTTCAAGTTGCGGGGATGTATGTGCTTCTCTACCCAGGACTTTGTGGGATGCTGAAGGGCTATGTAGAGTAAGTGCTGTTGTCGGTCAGGCTTAGTTTCTATTGGTAGCCGATGGGGGCCACCATAGCATCTCTTACCTAGGCCTTGTAGAACTGGAATGGGGCTGTAGCTGGTGGTGAGAGTGGAGGCACTGCAGAATAAATTAGCAAGGAGGTAACAGCTGGTAAAGGCTAGTAAGGAGGGTGCCATCTTGAGGGAGGAGAGTTTAGGTTGGTTATGGATTTAATGAAGGAGGGAGTTTGACAGAGGTTTGGGCTAGATGCTAATGTTTGGTGTTTGTAAGTGATGTGGTGATAATGTGTGTCAGGGGTATAAGAACTAGAATTTGGCTGAATTAGCATTCGCACATTACATATGTACAGCTTTTACAACACTGCATTTACTATAAGCATTTTCAATACATACTACTCGCTTAGTATCGTTAAATGTTCATTTTCCAGGAACAAGCAGGAAGTCAGTCCTTACATATGGGTGACATCGGCGCCGATGGAGCCCCTGTGCGGAGCAATTCCCCAGTTTTCAAAAAAGCCTTTGGGATTGCCATGCGCATGCACAGTCCCCTTCCCGCCCAAGGGTGCCATCTTGCTCAGTCACCCTTTTTCTGCGGAGCCCTTCAGACTTGGTCCTGCTTTCCTCGAAAAAAGTGCGCCAAAACAGCAAAGTTTTCATTCGTTTTGGTACGGTTTGACGCTGGTTCCCCTTCCTGCCTTGGCTCGGTACACCAGTATCGAGCCCGGTTAAAGTTTTTTCGGTTTTTGTCCTTTGAGACTAGTGTTCGCACTCTTTTTATTTTTCACTGGCAGCTCGGTTATTTGACCTTGCAGGGGCCCTATTTCTCCCGATGGCTGTCAGTGGGTTCAAAAAGTGTGATCGGTGTAAAAAACCTATGTCCCTCACCGATACACACGACTGCTGCCTCCGATGCCTCGGACCCGACCATGACCCGGTGGGCCGTGTGGCAAAATGTCTTCGAAGGCACTTAGGAGTCGGCAGCACCAACGTGAAAGACTTTTCTCGGAGTCCGCATCCGTCTGAGCCCGGACCTCGTTAGAAGCCTCAACATCTCGGGAGTCTGACCCCGAGCATCGTCGTGGGTCTTCTGAGCGGTGGTCTCCCTCCCGGGAACACCGGAGGAAGAAGAAGCTCGTGAGGGCGTTGTTGTTGGAGGCCTCTGATCTGCCTGGGCCCTCGGGTTCCAGATTGCGGAGCCCTGACTGCCGTCCCGAGCCCTTGGAGTCAGAGAGGCCGGCCAAACAACCTCGCACAGAGCCGGAGACACCGAGTAAGGTAATGTCTGTTGTCCTCGTGGACTCTCCTCCGGGAGAACCAGCGGAGGCTGCGTAGCCTTCTGAGCTTGGTCTCAGGTTGGCGGCCCTGGACAGCAGCATGGCTGTCTTCATGGAGCAGCAGCGGGCACTGATAGCCGGTCTCACTGGTCCATCCGCCCCGACCACCGGGACCTTGATGTCTAAGTCGAACCCAGAGGCTGAGCCGATCCTCGAGTCGATAAGATCTTGAGTCGATCCTTGGCCATGGTCTCCCTTGACCTCCCGTTCGGTACCGAGGCCATCGACGCCGGTGCCCTCGGCATTGGGGCGGTCAGGTCCGAAGCCCATATGGCTGGAGCCACTTGATTCCTCCTCGGAGGATTCGGCATGGGAGACGGAGGATGAAGAGTCTCCAGACACCCACCGAACCCGGTGAATCCCATCGGACTCACCGGGCTCAGAACCTCGGAGAACGTCCCCTCCGGAGGATACCAGGTTCTTGGACTTTGTCAGGGACATGGCCAAGGCTTTGGCATTCCCAGCTGAGTCCGAGGAGGAGCCTCAAGCCGAGGAGCTCGAGACCCTCCAGTATGATTTTCCCCTGAGGGAAGCCCTTACTATTCCAGTTCCTCTGATGCTGGGAGTCCCCGGCCTCGATGCCAGTTCTCAACAAATGGGTCAATTCCATATATCGAGTCCGTAAGAGCCCTGGGTTCCAAAAAGCGCAGCTGCCACACAACTCCATGGTTGTGGAATCGGCCATGCAACGGCTCAAGAGCCAAAAAACGCACTCCTCGGTGCCTCCCAGTAGGGAGGCCCGGAACCTGGACGCCCTCGGCAGAAAGTGCTTCCAGGGTCGATGCTCTCATGCTGTGTCCAAACCTACCAGCTGTACATGGGCATGTACTTGCGGGACCTGGCAAAGGAGATTTTCGGGTTCTCAGCTGGCCTTTCCGAGGAACCCTTGCAGCGCTTCAAGACCTTGTCAACAGGGATTCGGGAGTGCTCAAAGTTTATGTCTTGAGCAGCCTACAACGACTTCGAGGCTTCGGCCCGAGTAGCCGCAGCCGGCATCAGTGCACGCCGTCAGGCCTGGCTAATGTCATCGGATCTGGAGTCATGGGTTCAGGACAAGTTGGTCAATGTCCCGTTCCAAGGTGACAACCTATTCGACAAATCCATGACTGAAAAGGCTGCGGAGATCAAGTCCGAGTACTTGACCTGGACAAGGCTCTCGAAGAAGACCTCTGCCCCTTCTCACAAGAAGAAGGGCTCAGGCGAAAAGGCCTTTTTCCTGAGGAAGGGTACTGCTTACCGCAACTACCCACCTATCAGGCCACCCCGGCTCCCCAGCAGGGGCAGCAGGCCAAGGGACAGGGGCATGGCCTGCGTAAGCAGAAGGCCCCCAAGCGTCCAGCTCTGACTCCTACCCAGCCGGGAGAGGGTTTTTGACTCTCACAGTGGTTTGGCCATGCACAGGAGGAAGGCTGACCCTGTACACCCACAGATGGCCAGCCATCACAACGGATACCTGGGTCCTGCAAATAGTTCAGAAAGGCTATTTGCTCCATTTCAGCCAGGTACCCCCCCCCCTCCTTCTTTCCAGGAGAGCCTCTCAGGCCCTCTCTGCACAGGAATCTCCTCTTGCAGGAGTTGGCAGGTCTTATAAAGGATCAGGCGGTGGAACTGGTGCCCCACCACCTGCAAGGGCAAGGCTTCTACTCCAGGTATTTCCTCATGCCAAAGAGAACTGGAGGCCTTCAGCCCATCCTCGACTTGTAGAATCTGAAAAAGTTCCTGGTGAGGGAAAAGTTCAAGATGCTTTCCCTTGGAATACTGCTGCCTTACCTCCACCAGGGAGACTGGCTATGCTCCTTAGATCTGAAGGATGCTTATACGCACATCCTCATACATCCAGACCACAGACAATATCTCAGATTTATTGTGGGAGGAAACCATTTTCAGTACAGCGTACTTCTGTTCGGCCTAGTCTCTGCCCCCAGAGTGTTTACCAAATGTCTGGCAGTAGTGGCGGTCTTCCTCAGGAACCAGGGAATTTTTGTCTTCCTGTACCTGGATGACTGGCTCATCAGGGCCCAGTCGCCTCAAGAAGCTCAACAGTAACACTATCAAGTATGTTGATAGTGCGAGCTGTGGGGCTTGCACTATCAACATACTGAAGCATCTAGGCTTTGTCATAAATCAAGGAAAGTCCACTTTGCTCCCCACTCAAAACTTAGAGTTCAAAGGGGCAAGGCTAGACACCCTTCAAGCAAAGGCTTACCTGCCAGAGGGCAGAGCACAGAGGCTTCTGGAGTTAGTACTCCAAATCAGCCACAATTCTCAAAAATCAGCAAGGCACTTTCTATGCCTCCTAGGACATATGGCCTCCACGGTTCATGTGACTCCAAACGCCCGTCTCCACATGAGGACAGCTCAGTGGTGCCTCAGAGATCAGTGGACACAAGCCACAGGAAGACTCCGAGACAGGATCAGGGTGTCCAAATGACTACTGATGTCGTTGACCTAGTGGCTTCAGCCATCCAGTCTGCTCAAGGGAGTGTCTTTCCAGCCTCTCTCTTACACAAGAGTGCTGATGACAGATGCATCTCTGCTGGGCTGGGAGCCCATTGCCAGGACTTATATACTCATGGGCTGTGGTCTCCTCAAGAGAAGACGCAACAAATCAACCTCTTAGAGCTCCGGGCGATACGCCTAGCTCTTCAAACCTTCTCTCATGTTCTCTCACACCAGTCTGTCTTAGTACAAACAGACAACCAGGTGGCTATGTTCTACATGAACAAGCAGGTAGGGACGGGGTCCCGCATCCTGTGTCAAGAGACACTGGACCTCTGTTCCTTTGCAATCCAACAGGGTATGTCTCTCAAAGCAGTTTACCTGCCATGTCAGGAGAACTGTCTAGCAGATAAGCTAAGCAGAATTCTCCAACCTCACGAGTGGCAACTGAATCAGGAAGTAGCTCAGCAGATCTTCCATTGCTGGGGGCATCCGACCATAGATCTCTTTGCCAGTCCGCAGAATCATCAGTTGCCCAACTTTTGCTCCAGACAGCCATACCCCCAAAGGATGGCTGCAGATGCTTTTCTAATCTCCTGGTCAGTGAGCCTCCTGTATGCATTTCCTCCCACGCCTCTGGTGGCTCAAACTCTATTCAGAATCCTTCAAGACAAGGCCTCGGTCATCTTGATAGCCCCCAGATGGCCAAGACAACCTTGGTTTCCACTTCTCCTCCAGCTGGCAGTGGAAACCCCACTTCCTCTGGGGATGCAGCCCGACCTTCTGTCCCAGGAGCAGGGCTCTATCTTACACCCCAACCTCAGGTCCCTCAACCTGATGGCATGGTTGCTGAAAGGGTAGTGCTGGCTCCTCTACTCCTACCTAAGGAGGTGGAAGACCTGTTGCTGGCCTCCAGGAGGCAATCCACTAGGAAGTCCTACGCCTTTAAGTGGCGCAGGTTTGAGATGTGGTGTAAACAGTGCAGTGAAAATCATTTCTCTTGCCTAGTGCCAGTGGTGTTGCAGTACTTGCTTCACCTCTCTGAATTAGGCCTCAAGTCTAACTCTGTCAGGTTTCACCTGAGAGCTTTATCAGAGAACTACTCTCAGGTGGAAGGTCGACCTCTTTCTGCTCACCCCTTGGTGTCCAGATTCCTCAGAGGTCTACTCCTGCTGAAGCCCCTGGTTCGCCCTCCGGCGACTGAGTGGAACTTGAATGTGGTCTTGCAGCAGCTTACTCGCCCACCTTTTGAGCCGATGTCCACTTGCCATCTGCGCTTCCTTTCCTGAAAGGTCCTCTTCCTGGTGGCACTCACATCTGCCAGACGTGTGAGTGAACTGCAAGCTCTGGTATCTGATAGACCGTACACACAGTTTTACAGAAATAGGGTGGTCCTTCGCACTCACCCCAAGTTCCTTCCGAAAGTGGTCTCTTCTTTCTACCTCAATCAAGAGATGGTTCTTCCAACTTTCTTTTCCAGGCCGCATGCAAGCCGGGCAGAGGCGGTCCTGCATACCCTGGATTGTAAGAGGGCACTTGCTTTCTACTTGGAACGTACGGAGGGACATCAGAGAGCTTCTCAGCTCTTCCTGTCTTATGACTCCAGTAGGCTGGGTCTACCTGTCACCAAGCTTACGTTATCCACCTGGGTAGCAGACTGCATCGCCTCGGCGAACAGGGCAGCTGACCTCCAGCTGCAGGGTCGAGTCACGGCCCACCGTGTCAGGGCTAAGGCTGCGTCAGTGGCTAACTACCGCTCTGTACCGTTGGCAGACATCTGCCGGACCGCAACTTGGTCTTCAAGCCAGACTTTTGCAGCCCATTACTGCCTGGAGAGAGAGTCCTGTTGGGACAGTGTTTTCGGCCAGGCGGTACTCCGTAACCTATTTGAGGTTTAGGCAGCTCCTACCTTCTGGCCCTTTGGTGTCAGGCTACCGTGGGGGTTGCGTTCTCAGAGAAAGTCCTTTCACAGCTGCTGCGGCTCTTCTAGAGGGAGCCATTTTTCAGCTATGGGTTCTCGGTAGCCTATAGCTAGGGAATCCCATATGTGAGGACTGACTTCCTGCTTGTTCCTGGAGAAAGCGTAGTTACTCACCTGTAACAGGTGTTTTCCAGGGACAGCAGGAATCAGTTCTCACGACCCTCCCTTCTCCCCTGGAGTTGCAGTCACTTATTTTATTTTTCATGTTGCCGTCTTTTTAGCTATGTCATCTGACTGAGCAAGTTGGCACCCTTGGGCAGGAAGGGGACTGCGCATGGCAATCCCAAAGGCTTTCTTTGAAAGCTGAGGAATTGCTCCGCATGAGGGCTCCGTCAGCGCCGATGTCGCCCATATGTGAGGACTGATTCCTGCTGTCCCTGGAGAACCCCTGTTAAAAGGTGAGTAACTATGCTTTCAGCTGGTTCTATGTCACCTGTTGTCCTTCCTCAGGACTGGGAATCCTTGTGGTGTCTCTGGTCGTGTTGAGTTGTGCAGCGCTGGTCGTAATTGGTCTTGGGGGCTGATCGGGGGGGAGCGATCCTCCCACTCGACTCCCCAACGCTTGTGCAAGCCTCCAGTGGAGGCCTGTGCTGATGCCGCTTTGCGCCAAAGGGCGCAGAGATTTGAATTGTGCAGTGCTGGTCCTTGTTGCTAATCGGATAGTTCACACGGTTCTGTGAAGCTGACAAGACTTCCTCAGTGCTGGGAGCAGAGTGGGCAACCCCGTGTCTGCAGAGTGGTGGCGCCTCTGGTTCACACCTAAGGGCCATGCCAAAGGGCCCTCTGGTGAGGCCCTCAGGCGCGGGTGCGCCCGATGGCACTCCTCTTTTGAAATCTAGATGAGCCCTCTGATTGGGCAGCAGTTGGTTGTAGGTGGGAGGTCGATGTGCAGCTCGGATTGACCCCGATTGCCCGGGGGAGCTCACTGATGTGGCTGGCTGCTGCTGCGCCTGATGGCTCTCCTCTTTTGAAATCTAGATGAGCCCTTTATAGGGAGACTATGGGAAAATGCTGGACTTGGGGGGGGGGGGGGACAGAAGGGAGATGCTAGACATGGGTAATAAGGGGAGAAGGAAATGCAGGATATGGGGGTAATAGGGAGAGAGATGGGAGAAGATGGACATGCGATAAAAAGGTTGAAAAAGATGAAGATATGCAGGACATGGGAGGGATAGTATGGAGATGGAGAAGATGCTGATTGCAGGGGGATAGGAAGGGAGAGGGCAGACAAGGAAGGAAAGAGAGGGCAGAAGTACTGGATGGGAGGGAAAAAGAGAGCCAGAAAGAGACAGACACTGGATGGGGGCTGAGAGATGTTAGACATGGAGGGGAAGAGAGAGTGAGCAAAAGACTAGGGAATAATGGACCAGGGAAGAAGAGCTGGGGAATGGAAGGACTGGGGTGAAGTTTGAAAAACTGTTGGTAGATGGCGTAAAAAAGAGGGAGATTGAGAACTGGATAGTAAGGAGTAATGAAATCTGGGTGGACAGAGAGAGAGAGAGAAATAAATGGAAGAAAGCTGGAAGGAAAAAAAATCAATAACCAAAACAGAAGGAGATGAAGAAAACAAATGTCAGATGGACTAGAAACCGTAGAAAGAGAGCTAAGAAAAGACAGAAGAAAGCAGAAGCCTCAGATCGGGACCAGCATGATCAGAGAATAAAATGATCAGACAACAAAAGTAGAAAAAATAATTTTATTTTCAATTTTGTGATTGAACTTTGCACTATTTTTATATTTACACAGTATGGGGAACTGCATCTCTTATTTCTCTGGTGTTGCACCGCATGCGGAGTCCGGCTTATTGGGGTTTCAGTTTAATTTTTGTCTACATATTTTTATTTTTACTTTAGGTTATGATCACTTATTCTGTACTTGGTGAGGTCTTTGTTCTAAGTGTGTGACCAAGGCCAGTTTTTCAGTTAACATGTATGTAGGGATCTATACTGTAGTATTCTAAATTGTTCCGCTTTTCAAATAGGTGTTTGGATGTTCCAGGGCCTGCTGCAGTATTTACAGTGCTGCTTTTTTTCTGGGTAGACTTTTTATGTGAGTTTTGGAAATTTGGTGCTGGTATGGTATGGTAGATTTGCTCTATAGATCCTTGGTAACTACTTGTTGTAGGGTTTTGTGTTCACAATATACCTGGTACTGGAGAATGTTGTTAATAAGATGACCAGAATCAGATTTTTTTTTAAAAGATATTGAGTTCTGTGGGTGAATGTCCTAGTTCTGCTTTGCACCATTGTTGAGGGATGGGGTTCTGTGAATGCAAAATATATGTTCAAAAAGAAAAAGGAAGAATCATAATGCAGTTTATAACAACAAAGTAAAAATGAGTTATAATTTGGTATTATAAATTGTGCTCTGGTTCTCGTTCTTTCATTTAGCTCCTTTGGTGTGCAAACATCTTGCATTTCCTTCACATGATCTAATCGGATTTTGGGTTGGTTCAGTCCCTGACTGGAGTTTTGAGAAAAGCCACACTCCTCCTCCAGCTTGGGGGTGCCATCTCATCCTTTGCCTCAGGCAGCAGATTGCCTTGCGTCCCCTCCCTCCCCTGCCAGTGCCCATAGTTAAAAGTAGCACCAAGGTTACCAATCCACTCCATTTTGCTGGTCAGTCTGCGTAGTCCCTCTTTCTCTCATCAATCATGCCGTGGGGAATTTGCATCAGAATTACCTGTGCAAGTGCTGTGGCAGGAGGCTTCAGCTCAGCATGTTAAAAAAACCCAGTAATAAATCACAATCAGTGAGTGCTTGCTCAGTGTTTCACCATTGCTCCGCTTCCATGCTGGTTGATGGCCTAACCCAATGAAAGTGCCATTGACCTCTAAGAAAACCAAAATGTTTCTTGCAGGCATGCATATGTGGGGCCAGCAAGGCACGTGGTAAAATGTGGGTATCGCAAAGCTGCAGGCATTGGGTGTTCAAGGGGCCTTGGCAGGGCTGGTGTAAGGATATGAGTTAGCCTAGGTGAACCCTCATTCCTGCTCCCATCGCCACTTTCTGGGACCCACATCAAAGCAGTGTTCACCCACAGTCTCTCACGCTGTATGCTGTTGGTGCTGTGATTTAGCCAGCCGAGCTCTTCCCCCCTGATGCAAACTTCCTGTATGCATGGAGGCAGAACCATGGAGCACAGCACTAAGAGCACACAGCGGTTCAGAGACTCTAGGTAAGTGCTGTGTTGCTGGTTTTATTTTTATTGCTGTCACTGCAGGTCCCAAAAAGGGGCGGTGGCAATAGTGGGAATGGACTCCTCTAAAGACTGGCACTCTGAGTGACTTCCCAGTTCACTTAATGATAGCACTGGCCTTGGGCCCAGGTGGCAACAAGCACTGGCATGCACTGCACTATTGGGTTACACGCACACAGCAGCATCCTCGCTTCCCCACAAGAGTAAATAGGAGAAGCTTTCTAAACTTCACACAGAATTTGCCTCAGGAAAGAAAGGAAAAGAGGGTTCTTTATACATGTGCTTGTGTTTACTGTTAGCTATATCTGGGAGAACCAAAGTAAAAATTAAAGGGGCCCATCCTCTGACATTTGCCCAGGGCTCCATAAGTTGTTAAAGCAACCCTATTTGTGCTTCACACTTTTTTAAATATTAAAGTTTGTTTTGAAAATCAGTACAGGGGTGATAGTCCATTTACTCTTTTAGATGGCTATTTGCATCTTCCTTATTCTTCTATCAAGTAAAAGTAGGCACCAATTACTCTTTTTGTGTGTGTGGCTGCCAGGACCCACTGCTGTGCTTTGACTGCAGCTGCTCTCCCAGAAGCTGCTGTCCTATTTGATTGCATAGTGTTTGGGCCAGCCCTGCCTCCAGGAAAAAATTTAATCTTCAAACATCAAGAACTGCTTTCTACAGGAAATTTTTGCCCTTCATATGGCAAACTTCATTGAGCTCATGGTACCCAAGCAAAAAGGGCAGGGATTTTGCTTAAGACAATTCTTGGTGCCAAAGAAAATCGAGGGATTCCATCCCATCCTAAATCTGAGAGACCTAAACAATTTCTCTTACTAGAAGTTCAGGATACTTTCTCTCAGCATGCTACTCTTGCCTTCAAAAAGAAGATTGGCTGTGTTCTATGGATCTACAGGATGCCTACGAGGTGTGACAAAAAAGAAACAAGACTGTCCCATAAATGTTTTATTACAAAAGCTACAGAAAAATTATGCATTGTTCCTTTCCCTCCCCCCCTGCTGAGGGTACAGGACAGGGTACCTTGTAACAGCCCTCTTTTAATAGGTCTTATTTCCCTCCCTCCCGCCCCTGCGGTAATTGTAGCTTTATAGGTACTTACACGTCTTAGAGGGAAGGGGCTGCTCTCAGGTGCAGCTCTTTATCCAAATCAGTCATACATTGAGGACCTGAGATTAATTAAGCTTCAGGTGAACAAGGTATATTAGAGGTATTAGATACACTTTTATTAGTATAAGCATCTACACCAACCCTTAGTAAATACAGAATTTAAAGACCTAAACACAAGCTTTAAGATGCAGACAACAGTCCAGCAGCGAGATGGGGGCTTTCCAGTCTTTTGCATTGAGTGTCACATGTATGATTTTCTCCCAGTTGGTGAGAGGTCTTACGTATGCACTAAGTGCAAGGAGCTCTTTGCTCGCAGGGAACAAGTCCGTTCTCTAGAGGCTAGAGTAGCAGACCTGGAAGACATAAGAAAGACAGAGAAGTACATGGACGAGACCTACAGGGATATAGTCCTGAAGTCCCACCTCCAGTCTGGCAGCATCCCTGTTGCCATGGAGGAGAGAGGTCACGTGACAGGAGAGCATCACCCTGGTGTGGCAGGATGTGATCCTGTAACTAGGACCTGTCCTCCAGGTGATGTAAAACCCTCTCGCACTGAGGATGTTTCTCCAGGGCCATGTGCCCATGAGGGGAGGGTTAGGACAGCCGTTATAGTTGGTGATTCAATCATTAAGCATGTAGATAGCTGGGTGGCTGGTGGACGTGAGGATCGCCTGGTAACATGCCTGCCTGGTGTGAAGATAGCAGACCTCACGCACTGCCTAGATAAGATCTTAGATAGTGCTGGGGAGGAGTCTGCTGTCTTGGTACATGTTGGTACCAATGACATAGGAAAATGTGGTAGGGAAGTTCTGGAGGCTAAATTTAAGCTTTTAGGTAGCAAGTTGAAATCCAGAACTTCTAGGGTAGCGTTCTCCGAAATGCTTCCTGTTCCACGTGCAGGACCCAAAAGGCAGGCAGAGCTCCAGAGTCTCAATGCGTGGATGAGATGATGGTGCAAGGATGAGGGTTTTGGATTTGTTAGGAACTGGGGAACATTCTGGGGAAAGGAGGGGTTCTTCCAAAGGGATGGGCTTCACCTTAACCAGGATGGAACCAGACTGCTGGCATTAACCTTAAAAAAGGAGATAGAGAAGCTTTTAAACTAGAAAATAGGGGAAAGCCGACAGTCACCCAAGAGCGTATGGTTCGGAAGAAGGTATCCTTGAAGGATAATACCAAAAGCAGTGAGGTACCAAAAAAGTGTAAAGTAGCCCAAATGCCCTTGAGTATGGTGCAGACAGAGCGTAAAGATTCCAAATTACCCATGCCTACCAATAGCCAGATTAATATTAATAAAATACAGTCTCTAAAATGCTTGTATGCAAATGCTAGAAGTCTAAACAATAAGATGGGAGAGTTAGAATATATAGTACTAAATGAGAGGTTAGATATGATTGCAATCTCAGAGACATGTTGGAAGGAGGACAACCAGTGGGACACTGTGATACCTGGATACAAACTATATCGTAATGATAGAACTGATCAAATTGGTGGAGGGGTTGCGCTCTATGTTAGAGAGTGCATTGAGTCAGAAAGGATTAAAGTTTTGCAGGAAACAAAATTTGCTGTAGAATCTCTATGTATTGAAATTCCATGTATGAAGGGTAAGGTGATGGCAATGGGGGTGTACTATCGATCGCCTGGCCAGAATGAACAAATGGATGATGAAATGCTCAAAGAAATCAAGGAAGCTAACAAAAGTCACAGCAGAGTAGTAATAATGGGTGATTTCAATTACCCCGATATCGACTGGGTCAGTGTCACGGCAGGACATGCTAGGGAGATAGAGTTTCTAGATGAAATAAATGACTGCTTCTTGGAGCAGCTGGTTCATGAACCGACCAGAGGGGAAGCCATACTGAACCTAGTCCTTAGTGGAACACCAGATCTGGTGCAAGAAATAAGGGTGTTGGGACCACTTGGCAATAGTGATCATAGCATGATCGTGTTTGATTTAATTAGTGGAGGACGGATAGTAAAGAAATCCACAGTACTACCTTTTAACTTTCGAAAGGGAGACTATGATAAAATGAGGAATATAGTTAAGAAAAAACTAAAAGGAGCGGTTGCAAAGGTTAAAGACTTACATCAAGCTTGGGTGTTGTTTAAAAATACTATCCTGGAAGCCCAGACCAGCTGTATTCCACGCATTAAGAAAAGTGGAAGAAAGTCCAAAAAACTGCCAGCATGGTTTAAAGGTGAGGTCAGAGAGGCTGTTGCTGCCAAAAAAGCATCTTTCAGGAAATGAAAAAAAGAGCCAAACGACAAAAACTGGAAACAGCACAAGCACTGGCAAGTTAAATGCAAAGCATTGATAAGGCAGGAAAAGCGAGAATTTGAGAAGGAACTTGCTATGGAAGCAAAAACCCGAAATAAAGACTTTTTCAAGTACATTCGTAACAAAAGGACTGTGAGAGAGTCAATTGGACCATTAGATGATAGAGAGGTAAAAGGGGCAGTAAGAGGAGACAAGGCTATAGTGGAGAGACTGAATGAATTCTTTGCTTTGGTCTTTACTGAGGAAGATGTAGGGATGTTACCCAAGACTGAAGTGGTATTTAAAGGTGATACTGCAGAGGAATTGAGAGAAATATCGCTACACCGGGAAGATGTATTACAACTATTTGATAAACTGAATAGTAGCAAATCACCTGGACCGGATGGTATACATCCAAGAGTGTTGAAAGAACTGAAATATGAGATTGCAGACCTGCTGTTAGTAATCTGTGAACTTTCATTAAAATCATCTGTAATACCTGCCTGAAGATTGGTGGGTCGCCACTGTAATGCCAGTTTTTAAAAAGGGTTCCAGGGGTGATCCGGGAAATTACAGACCGGTGAGCCTGACGTCATACCGGGGAAAATGGTAGAAACCATCATAAAGAACAAAATTACACAGCATGTAGATAGTCATGGCCTAATGGGAGACAGCCAACATGGCTTTAGACAAGGAAGATCTTGTCTTCCTAATCTGATATGTTTTTTTGAAGGTGTGAATAAACAGGTAGACAAAGGTGAGTCGGTTGATATAGCATATCTGGACTTTCAGAAAGCCTTTGACAAGGTCCCTCATCAGAGCCTTTTGGCAAAACTAAAATGTCATGGGATAGGAGGCAGTGTACTATTATGGATCGGGAACTGGTTAAAAGATAGAAAGCAGAGGGTAGGGCTAAATGGCCAGTTTTCCCAATGGAAAAAGGTGAATAGTGGAGTACCCCAGGGATCTGTACTGGGTCCGCTACTTTTTGACATATTCATAAATGACCTGGAAAAGGGAATAACTAGTGAGGTTATCAAATTTGCAGACGACACAAAACTGTTTAAAGTTGTTAAAACCCAAGAGGACTGTGGAAAACTGCAGGAGGATCTGGATAAATTGGAAGACTGGGCATCCAAATGGCAGATGAAATTTAATGTGGACGAGTGCAAAGTTATGCACCTAGGAAAGAACAACCCACACTATGGTTACACGATGCAAGGTTCCACATTGGGAACCACCACCCAGGAAAAAGATTTAGGAGTCATCGTGGATAACATGTTAAAACCCTCTGCCCAGTGTGCAGCGGCGGCCAAGAAAGCAAATAGAATGCTAGGTATCATAAGGAAAGGAATGGAAAATAAAACAAAGGATATTATAATGCCTCTGTTTCGTTCCATGGTACGACTGCACCTTGAATATTGTGTGAATTCTGGTCACCGTATCTTAAAAAGGATATAGCGTTATTAGAAAAGGTACAGAGAAGAGCCACCAAAATGGTAAAGGGGATGGAAGGCTACTCCTATGAAGAGTGGCTACAAAGGTTAGGGCTCTTCAACCTGGAAAAGAGACGGCTGAGGGGAGATATGATAGAGGTCTATAAATTAATGAATGGAGTGGAACGGGTAAACGTAGATCGATTGTTTACGCTATCAGAATATAGAAAGACTAGGGGACATGTAATGAAGCTGCAGGGTAAACTATTTAAGACAAATAAGAGAAAATATTTTTTCACTCAACGTGTAATCAAACTCTGGAATTTGTTACCGGAGGATGTAGTAAGAGCTGTTAGTGTAGCTGGGTTTAAAAAAGGTTTGGACAAGTTCCTGGAGGAAAGGTCCATAAACTATTATTAAAAAGGGACCTAGGATATCAATGCTTGACCCAATACAAGCATTGTGGAATCTGTGTCTTTTGGGGATACTACTAGGTACGTATGACCTAGATTGGCCACTGTTGGAAACAGGATACTGGGTTTGATAGACCTTGGTCTGACCCAGTATGGCATATCTTATGTTCTTATGTTCTTCAAAGCAATCCCCCCCAGAGTTAATGCACTTCTGCATTCGCTTCTGCCACGTACGGAAGCATTCAGTAAAGTCCTCCTCCTTGAGGACCCTCAGCTCCCTCATCACAGTGGCCTTGTTCTCTTCTACAGAGGCGAAATGAGTTCTTTTGAGCACCGTCTTCAGCCTGGGGAAGAGCCAGAAGTCACACGGTGCGAGATCTGGGGAATAAGGAGGGTGGTCGAGAGCTGTGATCTGTTTTTTTGGCCAAGAACTGCCTCACACTGAATGCAGTGTGTGCAGGTGCATTGTCTTGGTGGAGCAGCAATGACTTGTCTCTCCACAGAGCCTGCCTGCTGCGCTGAACCCGGTCATTGAGGCGATTGAGGACCTGCTGGTAGAAGTGCTGGTTGACTGACCCTCAGGCACAAACTCATGATGGACCACTCCCTTCTGGTCGAAGAATGCGATCAGCATGACCTTGATCCTTGATTTGGACATGCGCGCATTCTTGGGTCTGAGTGACAGTTGAGTCTTCCACTGCATGCTCTGTCTCTTGCTTTCAGGGTCGTACTGGAAGACCCAAGTCTCGTCTCCTGTGATGACTCGGCCAACGAACTCTGGATCTTCTCCGTTCTTCTCTAGCAACTCTCGACAAGCATTGACCCGGTTCTCCTTCTGGTCGTCCGATAAAAGCCTGGGCACCATCTTGGCACACACCTTCTGCATCCCCAGCTCCTGCACCAAGATGGTCCTCACTGACTCCCTGTTCAGGCTGAGCTCCTCAGCTATCATCCGCACCGTCAATCTGCGATCACTCCGCACCAGCTGGTTCACTCTGTCAATGTTCTCAGCCGTCTTTGTCGGGAAGGCCGTCCTGAGCATTTATGCCACTCGAAGACTCACGGCCTTAACATTGCATCTTCTCCATAAGCCTTTTGGAGAAGTTGGAGACACTGAGTTGGGCCCTTCTCCAACTTAACCAGAAATTTCAAGTTGATTCTTTACTCCATATTTCTGCCATCTCCAGTTGGGTGACAAAGCGATGGAGCAGTGTGCTACAAAAAAACCTGAAAAAAAACAGAGTGAGAGAGATGAAAAATATTTTAGCAGAATAGTGGCGAGATGTTGCACAACACAGTGACATAAGCGGTTAGCCAATTGGCATTGAGTAATGGGCGTGACTGCCACAGTCTCGTTTCTTTTTTTGACACACCTCATATACACACATCCAGATACTTCCTGTGACTGGGATATTTCTCAGATTTGTTGCAGGGAGGTACCACTTCTCGTCTTGTACCGTGCTTTGTTTGGCCTCACATCCACTCCTCAGGTATTCAACAAGTGCCTAGCCATTGTCTATGCAGACTAGATTGGCTATCTGAGCGAATGGCTTCTCAAGCTGCAACGCAAGGAGGAGTTCAAGGATTTGTATGCTTCACCATCTAGGAGCTAGAATTACTAGGGTTTGTTATAAATTATCCATTCTTGCCAATTGAATTAATTGGAGTCCTGCTAGACACGACTCTAGTGAAAACCGTTTTTCCTCAAGACAGGCTCACCCACAGTTCACCAAGTGGAAGAAGTTCAAGAAGAGTCAGTAAGAATCATGTTGAAAATGTTGAGCCACATGGTCTCCATAGTTCAGTCAACTCCCATGTGTCGTTTCTATTTCAGACAGTTTCAGAGTATTCTGAGCGCACCCAGTGGAGGCAATCCACTCAAAATGTCAGAGACGTATTCTCAGTCGCAAAGCCTTTTCAGGAATGTCTGTCCTGGTGGATGTTTTCCTCCAGTTTGACCAAAGACTCTCCTTTTCAAGAGCCAGAATATATTAAAAAAAGCTTTCCTGAGGGGAATCTGATAGCTGAAGAAGCCTCCATGGCGCCTGGATAGAATGAGCAGACAGATAATGTAATGTTATCAGAAATTAGGAAAGCTAGCAAAATTGGCAACACATGAATAATAATGGGAGATTTCATTTACCCCAGTATTGATTGATAAACGTCATATCGGTGCATGCCAGGGAGGTAAAGTTCATAGATGAAATACATGACTGCTTCATGGAGCAGCTGGTTCAGGAACTGACTAGAGAAGGGGCTATTTTAGACCGTTCTTTTGTAGAACACAGGATTTAGTAAAAGAGCCAGCCATATTTGGACCTCTCAGTACTAGTGATCATAATATGATCATATTTGACTTAAGTGTAGAGAATATGCAAAGGAAATCTATTGTCGGTATTTAATTTTCAAAAGGCAGACTATAGTAAAATAAGAGAAATGGTTAGAAAAAAATCTAAAAGCGGCAGCTGCAAAGGTCAAGAGTTCACATCAGGTGTGGATGTTGTTTAAAAGCACAATCTTGGAAGCCCAGAACGCCATATAGCTGCCAGCTTAGTTAAAAGGAGAGATAAAAGAGGCTATTAAGCCCCCCTCTCCCCCCAAAAAAAAATCTTTCAGAAAATGGAAAAAGGAACCAAATGAAGAAAATACGAAACAGCATTGGCACTGGCAAGTTAAATGCAGGATTCGGATAAATAAGGCTTAAAAAGAATTTGAAAAGAAGCTTGCCACAGAGACAAAAACTCGCAAACGTTCTCAGGTACATACGAAGTAAAAAGCTGGAGGAGTCAGTTGGACCATTAGATGATCAAGGGGTAAAAGGGATATTCAGCGAGGACAAGGCCATATCTAAAACTAAGGGGTATGTTTACTAAACCGCGGTAATGTTACCCGCGATAGGTTCTGCGGTAATGGTTCGGATGCCCATATAAAGGAATGGGCGGTGCATCGTTAAAGCAAGACATGTGAGGTAACACGCGTTACAAGGTGTTAACGCACAGTACAGTGCGCCATAAACCCACCACATGTGAACACCACAGCGGATGGGAAGCAGCAGCATGTCCGAAGGGAGTTGCAATCCAAGGCGCGTTACAGTAGAAGACGCGCTGAGGGATATGCAGACATGGTGCCACATGAGAAAAGGAGCCGTAGGTGTAAGGCCATAGATCACTGGCAGCTGATAACGCAGTCTGTAATGGGGACGTGAGCCACAGGTAACACAGGCACACGCACCATGAAATGGTGTGCATTGAAACAGCATGCAGAGGAGTAAACAAAAATATAACAGAAAGGGCATCAGGGGTCGGTCTGAAGGGCCAGCTGTGTGGATGGTGTGTGCAGTAGGGCAAAATGGGCAAGGAATCCAAGAACCGGTACATTGTACACGGTACCGATACACTGAGGAACCCAAACACAGCTCACTGACACCAATGCCAATCCACTGAGCCACCTGCCTACCCAGACAACCCAAAGAAAGGGAGCATATGTAACAGCTAGCATGTGACAGATAGGCTGCATGGAGGGGACACAGCAGTGTACAGTGAAGAGAGGGAAGGGTGTGTGGAGAAGGGACAAAGCCGGAGCCATTGTATGCCTTTTATGGCAGCCTGCACACTATCGCCGAGCGCATGTTAAGACAGTTTAGTAAACATACCCCTAAGTGTCTCAAGGGACAAAATCCCCCCTCTTATGTCAGGACTTGTTCAACATACCGAAGGCCCATCCTACTCCAATGTTGGGAAACGAGCTGAAGTGAGCCCCGGAATAAAATCCAAATAGCCCTGCAACGGCAAGTATACCGTTTGTGTGTGTGAGTGCTGTAGGTGCCCACAAATCCACTGCCACACCTGTTGCATAATTGTAATAAGTGGGCACCTTTGCCAAGCGACTGGCAGTTTGTTCCCAGCTGCGTGTAATATATACCTAAGATGTAGGGGCGCCACTAAAGCTCGCTCACATGCCAAGATAGTATATTCTTGAGTCTCAAACAACCAATCCTTTAGGTGACGCAGCACACAAGCCAAATTATATGCCCGGATATCCGGGATGCCCATTCCCCCTTGCTGCCAGTCATCCTGCAGTGTGGAAATAGCAATCCATGCTCTATGACCTGCCCACAAATACTGAGATAGATAGAAGGCGATCTATTTTATCCAAATCCCTACGCAAAAGCCATATCGGAACCATTTGAAACAAATATAACCACTTAGGGAAGACTACCATCTTAAATAAAGCAATCCGACCCCCCCAAGGAGAGGGGAAAGTCCCTCCACTTCGCTAGCTGCTGTGCCATCTCGGTCACTAATGGAGGCACATTAAGCCAGTATAGGATTTTGGAAGCCATAGACAACTTCAACCCCAAATATCGTAAAGACCCCTCTGCCCACTTAAGCAGAAACCCACCTACCCAGGAATGTTGCAAGGGTTCAGCAGGATTCTGATTTATCAAACTTAAGTCCCAAAACTTGTGAACTCCTGTAAAAGAATTTGAAGGGAACGCTCTGGGGACGTGAGGCACACTAACAAATCATCTGCTTACATCGCCAATTTAAATTCATAGGATCCCATCTGTACGCCTTGTATCTGCGGGTTTGACCACAGTCGTAACAACAATGGTTCCAAAGAGAGAATAAATAAACAGGGGGGAAAGGGAGCACCCCTGCCACGTCCCCTGCTCCAAAGGGAGCCTGTCGGTAGGCTTGCCATTGATCAACACTCGCACCCACGGAGCAGAATATAATGCCCATATTGCTTGCAGAAACAGTCCACCCAGACCAAACCGCTCCAACACCTTGAACATGTATTGCCAGCCCACTCTGTCAAACGCTTTTTCGGCATCGAAGCTAATGAGCAGGGCAGGGACCCCCTCACTTTAAAATGAGTCAAAGCTGCCTGTATCTGATGAATATTACCCACTGCCTGGCGTCCCTTAACAAACCCCACCTTTATCTTTATTTATCGCTTGATATACCACCCAAGCTTATGCGTCAGGGCGGTGTACAATAAAATCAATTGGAAAGTGTTAAAAGAAAGGAACGCCATTGTTTAGACAGAACAGATAGGGACAGGAAGAGACAGAAGAGGACAGTTAGGCAGGATGAAGGAGGGTGGAGGAGAGGCCTGGTTGGAGGTGGGGGGACTGGTGGAGTGTGGAAGCCTTAAGGATCCAGGAGGTCAAATGTCTGCCATGGCAGAGAGGTGGGTTTTGAGTGAGCTCTTGAAGCGTAGATAAGACAATTTGTTACGGAGGGCAAGGGGGAGGGAGTTCCAGAGAGCAGGGGCTAAGAAGAAAAAAGTGGAGTGATGTGTGGATTCCAGGTGAGCTGAGGAAGGGGAGGGAAGAAAGAGGTGATTCCTGTGTGCTGAGCGAAGGAGACGGGGAGAAGGCTGCAGACGGATGGAGTCAGCTAGATATTGGGGAGAGCCGGTGTGTAATGCTTTATGGGTAAGAATGAGAACCTTATAGAGGAAACAAAATTTGAGTGGGAGCCAGTGCAAACGGAAAAGGAGGGGGTGATGTGGTCCTGGGTGGAGGAATGAGTGAGCAGACGTACAGCTGTATTTTGAACCAGTTGGAGGCGCCAGAGTTGATATTGTGGGAGACATGCTAAGATGGTGTTACAGTAGTCCAGGCTTGAGAGAACAAGTGAGATAACTAGTGAGGCGAGAGAGGAGAAGGGGAGGAAGGGGCGAACAGTGTGGTTCTGGCGCAGGAAGAAGGAACGACGGACGAGCAAGGAGATATGGTGGTGAAAGGAAAGAGAGGAGTTGAGAGTGACTCCGAGATAGATGGTTGAGGAGGAATTAGGAGTAGAAAGGAAGAGAGGAGAACAAGTAGGAGGTGGTGTACTAAAGGAAAGCCAGAGTGCAGCTGATTTGGATGGGATAACATGAAGGAAGTTACTGCTTATCCATGTGGCAACACAAGCGAGACAGAGGTTGAGGGCAGAAAAATCTGGCGAGAGAGAACTGGTGTGGTGAACAAGAAGAATGTCATCAGCATAGAAATAGCCCGAAATACCAGACTGTTGAACAATGAGTGCCAGAGGGGCGAGAAAGATGTTGAAAAGGAGGGGAGCAAGAACTGAACCCTGGGGGACCCCATAGAGAAGAGCCCGAGGAGGGGAGATGGCTGAGCTGGTCTTTACAGAAAAAGTGTGAGAAGAGAGAAAAGAACGAAACCAAGAGAGAACAGACCCATGAATCCCAAGATCACCCAGGCGGGCCAGGAGGGTGCGATGATCCACAATGTCAAAAACAGAAGATAGATTCAACGCCACCACAAGGGAAAGATCATCCTGGTCGTGGGATTGGTGCACTTCGCTCAGAAGGGAAGTGAGAACGGTCTCAGTGCTGTGACCTGTGCGAAAGCCGGATTGGCGTGGGTGAAGGAAGAGGGTAGAATCAAGATGAGCAGAGAGTTGGACAAACACAAGCTTTTCCAAAATCTTAGACAGGAAGGGGAGGTTGGACACGGGATGCCAATTAGCTGGTATGGAAGGATCGAGGGATGAATTTTTAAGGAGTGGGCGAATGAGGGCGTGTTTCCAAGTTAAAGGGAAGACATCTGAGGAGAGGCTGTTATTGAAGATGTGAAGTATATAGGGAAGCAGGGTGAGGGAGGGGTCTGACAGCCAGGAGGAAGGTAAAGGGTCAAGTGGATAGGTGGTTTTATGAGAGGTAGCAATGGACTTGGACAACTCAGACGCGGTGATTGGGCGAAACGTACGCCAGATGTGGGGGAAAAACCCGTTGGAAGGGGAAGGAGAGAGAGAGGTGGACAAATGAAGGGAGTGCAGTTGGGGAGGGGGGGGGCAGAGGTGGGGGACAGGTAGCACGAAGAGACTCAATTTTACTAGAGAAAAAAGAGGCCAGACAATCAGAATCAGGCGGGCTGAGGGAAGAGGCAGAGGTTGTAGAGGGAGTGGACAGATTAGTAACAGAGCGGAGGATCCTGAATAGTTGTTGTGATGAATTGGAAGAGGAGGAGATACGGTCAGAGTAGTACGACCGCTTTGCATCAGTGATCATTGGACGGTAGAGCATCTGTGAGCTGCGGAATGTAGTTAGTTTGAAGTAGGATGCTTGCGCCATGCTCGTTCTGTGCAGCAAATATAGGTTCGCTGAAGTAGAGACCAGGATGGAACCAGGGATGACGTGATGGGGGACGAGATGGAGGAAGAAGACGGAGGGGAGCAAGTTGATCTAGTGCAATAGTGAGCGTAGCTGTCCAGAGGTCTGTTTGTTCATCCACGGGGAGAGAAGAAAAAGATAAAGGAAAGAGGGAATCTGCTGAAGGGAATTGCTGAGGAGTCAGTGGGGTGATGTGATGCCTAAGCCTGGGGGGAGGTGGAAGGGAGTGACGTGTGGGACATTGAGGGGGTGGGAGGGATAATGAGAAAAGAAGACAAGAATGATCTGACCAGGGTAAAGTGAGAGGCAAAATGTGGGCTGGGAAGACCGTGGAAGCTGAGGGGGTGAATACTAGATCTAACGTATGACCGGCGACATGCATGGGGCAGGAAACATGCTGAACAAAAGAGAGATCCTCTAAAAGGACAGCGGAGCTCTATCCTTTGGACGAGAGGGGGACTCAAAATAGATGTTAAAATCACCAAGAATGGCAAGGTTCGAGGACAAAAGGGAAGCTTCCGAGAGTGAAGCTAACAGACCGTTCCAGAGATCAGGACGAATGGACGGGGGAGCGTAGAGAAGGAGGAAGGAAGCAGAGGGTGGGGAACCGTAACGGAGGAGAAGAGACTCGGGGTAGGAAGCAGGGGGAACAGTGTCTGTAAAGGGAAAGGTGGAGTGATAAATGATTGCCACGCCCCCGCCAATGTGATTGCAGCGTGATTGGTGGAGGGCAGAGTAACCAGGGGGAAGGCAGCGATGAAGAATGGCATCCTCACCCTCCCGGAGCCATGACTCTGTGAGGAAGAGGGCATCCAAGGAATTGTGGACAAGGAGATTGTGAATCAGGTGGGTTTTGTTACGAAGAGAGCAACAGTTCAAGAGGGCAAGAGAAAGGGAGAGCAGGGGGAGGACTACAAGTGGAGCGGGAGAGATGCTGCAAACTGGATGCACGGTATGGCAATTCACGAGATTTGCTGTATGGCGGGGGAGGGAGGAACACAAAGGGAGCAAGGCCCTCGCAGAAACAGCAAAGAAACACAATGGACGAAGGCCAGTAGAGGTCACAGGTGCCAAACTTTAATGGTTAAAAGTCCTCGATGTGTTTCGGCATCACAGCCTTCATCAGGGGGTATGCATCTAAGAAAAATTGTAACAAATAATAATAATAAATAGAATCAAAGCATATAAAAACTAAAAACATAAAAATATGTGTAATGAACAATAAATATACATGAAAACAATTATATGATAAAAAATATAAATAATCATTCAGAACCTGTACAGATATGTAAATTAATAAATTAATAAATAAATAAAACATACATATACAGTTGGAATGAACAAATAAAAACCATCGAATAGAAATATAAGTGAGAATAAAAGTACAGACCAATGATAGTTAAAAAAATATATATATATAATGATCACAGAGAGGGTACTTACATGTTGCACGGTGTAAAGTTAAGTAACGGTCTTAAAAAATACCTTTTTGCATTACCGTTTCAAGGCTAAGGGAATAATGATAAATAAGTAAATGAATCTTTATCTTTATCTTTACTTGTCACTTGATATACCGCCCAAGCATGTGCGTCAGAGCGGTGTACAATACAATCAATCAAATACAAACAGGAAGAAAGGAAAGGAACGCCATCATTTTGGACAGGACAGAGAGAGACAGAAAAGATAAGGGCAAGAAAATAAGTTAAGATAGGTACTTGTGGAGATACCAGTTTTAAGGGTCTGGGAGTTCAAAGGCTGCTGAAACAGATGAGTCTTAAGTAAGCATTTGAATTTTTGAAAGGATAACTCTGTGCGAATGGCAAACAGGAGTGAGTTCCAGAGGGCAGGGGCCAGGAAATAGAAAGCAGAATGGCGTGTTGTTTCCAGGTGCGCAGAGAATGGGGCAGGAAGGTAGAGGCGGTAGCCATGTGCTGACCGGAAAAGATGGGGGGAAGGTTGAAGACGGATAGAATCAGCTAGATACTGAGGAGAACCCGTGTGCAATGCTCTGTGGGTGGCTGTGAGGATTTTGTATTGAAAACGGAAATTGATTGGGAGCCAGTGTAAGCGAAGGAGGAGGGGGGTAATATGATCGCGGGGGGAGAAGTAAGTGAGCAAACGTGCGGCTGTATTTTGGACAAGTTAAAGACGTCGAAGCTGACATTGTGGGAGACCTGCGAGAATGACGTTACAGTAATCTAACCTGGAAAGTACTAAGGAAATGACTAGTGAGGTGAGAGAGGAAGAAGGGAGATAAGGGTGAACAGCGTGAATTTGGCGTAGGAAAAAGAAAGAACGACGGATAAGTAAGGAGATGTGACGGTGAAAAGAGAGAGAGGCATCTAAGGTGACGCCAAGAGAGCGAAGGGAAGAGACTAGAGGTATAGGAGTTGAGAGAAAAAGAGGAGAGCAAGTAGGTGGGGGCATGCTAAATGAGAACCAAAGTGCAGCTGATTTAGAGGGGTTCACATGGAGGAAGTTAGAGTTTATCCACGTGGCGACTCGGGTAAGACAGAGGTTTAGGGTAGACAGGTCTGGTGAAAGAGAACTGGTGTGGTGAACAAGAATATGTAAACAAAGCAATCAAATTCATATGCATTCAAAATACTTATTGTAAAAGTCAGGAAAACACACATACAGAACCAGAGGAGAGAGGAGCAAAAGACCATAAATATTATAGAGTGAATAATATACTAATCAATATCTTAGAACTAGAGTGACACCAGATAAAATGTAATTAGTAAAAATAAACATTGTAGAGGAGGACTTATAAACCAAATGGACAATATTAAAAAATCCACAAACTTGTTAAAAAGAAACCATTGGGAAGTTACATGGGAAAGTTTATTCTTATCTTAAAAGAAAATGAGTGTCCCATGGAAACCATTTTTGACCAAATTAATTAAAATATAGCTTATATGTGAAGTGTCTAAAATGTATACAAACTGTAATGTAGGCAATGAATGCATGGAAAATGGAATTATTAAAAGAAGAGGGAAATCAATTAACCTTACCTACAAGTAGATTGAATACTAAATAGATAATGAATAAATAATAAAAAATATAAAAACAAGGGATTGTATTGTATCATTTTTTTAAATTTTATATTTATAAATTTTACATAATCAATCCAGACAATGAACATTCTGAATCTGAATCAGAAAACACAATAAGGAGAAATCAATTTAGAAAAACCAAAGGTCTTCTACAAACAACAACATCCCTGGAATAGACCACAATAGATAAACCCCACAATAGGATCCAAGAATAAAGAAATAAAATACAACACAAACGTGTTATCAAACAAAAAAAAATGATATCATAGGAGCATAGATTATATTATATGGCAGCCGAAGAGGGAGTATCCCCACCACCCCCTTCTCCCTGGAATCAAGAAATTGTATTGTATCAATTTTAAGAAACAGATGATATACAACCATCTTAGAACAAATAAATTAGAAATCATCTTAAAACAATGAACTGAGTTATAGAAGTGCCGGTATTATGACAAACCTTAAGTTCTGAAGCCTAATAACAAAACATGTGCCCAGCGGAGCATAGCAAAAAAGAAGAACATCAGACCCTAGTATCAAAATTCTGGCAAGAATAGCTACTAAAACTATTGAACAAAATATCAAATGTTATGAAACCATCTTTTTCTAAAAAACAATGAAGGGTCCTAAGCATAACTATAAACAAAAAACTAGATTACAGAAGTACCGATGTTTCGGCAAACGTTGAGTTCTGAAGCCTAATAACGGAACATGTGCCCAATGGAGCATAGCAGAATATGTCTGACCCAAGTATCGCAATGATGGCAAGAATGGTTACTAAAACTATTAAATAAAGAAAAACACAAGAGAAATTAAGATATTGGGGTATGTTTACTAAACCGTTTTAACGTGCGCCTGGCTATCGTAGTGTGCAGGATGCCATAAAAGGAGTGGGCGTTTCGGTCGTAACATAGCAAAACGGGATTATCGCGCGATAACCGCGCTGTGCACATTATTGGGCGAAACGCCGCTAAGCACGTTAACGCGCGATACTCTTAGGTAGGCACGCAGACATGCAACTATAGAAGCAGAGGTGTAGAACAATGGTTAATACACTGACTGATGGTACAGGGGTCATGAGTTTGATCCCCCAGTGTGCCTAATGCATAAGGCTAGCTGAGGCATCATCCTGTACATTTAAGTAGTGCTTTTTGAGGCATTTTACTTTTATTTTAATTAGTGCTGCCAGCAAACACACCCTCACGGTGGCATAACCTAAGGTGCCGCATAAGGCACCCCATAACGCACTCCATAGGGCACATTATAAAGTGCACTGTCCACCAAGGCACCTTATAATGTCCCCTATAGGACACCTTATAAGGCACCTTAAGGTTACAGTACTCTGAGGGTGTTTTTGCTGGCAGCACTAATGTACATTAAAAATAGACAATGCCTCAGACAGCCCTATCAAATAACCCCACCATGGGTTTGAACCTATGACCTCTGGCTTTACAGGCTGTGAAGTAACCAGTTTGGCTACAGCTGCTAACAAACCCCTGGCTGGCTGCAGAAGGACTGCACGGCACCACACAAACTGTCTGCTGTGGTTACCAGGATAGGGTTAACCCACCCGTACCCATGATGCACTGCACATGCAAATCAGCAGTCTACAGATGGGCACAAGATGGGGTATGCACCCCCACAGCACCTCGGCCCATTAGGGGGAACTGACCGTGTGTGGTACTGGCACAGAGTAGCCACAGACCGTCACATTGTGCGGGTACTGTGCCACCCTGAGGGTGAGGTGGGGCGCCCAGCACCAGGTCCACAGCACCTTTCATAGCTGAAATACGCCATGTTGCAGGTTCCCATCATTGTTACTGTGTGAGATAGATAGTTCCTGCAGATACACTTTGGATACATCTGTTTTTCTCAGTCAGGTTTAGCCCTTATGGACCCATAGGTGGATTATGTACCACCACCCTCTGGGGCTGAGGGTGGGAAATAGGGTCTCCCACCAACAGATCCACATTCTACCTCCCTGCAATGGTGGCAGTAGAGGGGACCATCAACTGTAGTCCTGCTGGGGAACAGACACCCTACAGGGCAGTCAATGCTACTGTGTGTGATAGGTAGTTCCTGCAGACACACCTAGGATACATCTGTGTCCTTCTGTATTTCTCAGTTATGTCTAGCCCTTATGGGCTATGATGCACCCAGAATAGTGCATATCCTGTGTTGGTGCCATGGTTACATGATGTAGGTGAAGGGGGGTGTGTTTGGACCCATAGGCGGGTTATGTACCACCACACAACCCACCCTCTGGGGCTCAGGGTGGGAAACAGGATCGCCCACCAACAGATCCACAATCTACCTCCCTGCAATGGTGGCAGTAGAGGGGATCAGCAACCCCAGTCCTGCTGGGGAACAGACACCCTACAGGGCAGGCAATGCAGAGCTGTACACATCCATAAAGCAATAGCAGACAGACAGTAGGCCTGGAAATGTTCAGCTGCCCCCCCCCCACCACTATATGACATTCTCCAGCAGCAAGCCTCAAGCCACTGGGTACTATCCCCTGTGGCACTGTGGGGAGCACACTCTTGCCTATGTTGGGCCCTCAGCAGTTGCTGTCTGGCTGCTCTACTGTTTCAGCATTGCTAAGGGCCAGCTAGGCATCACCCTAGTCTGCACTGTGGGCCAGCTGCACCGCAGCATGTGCTGCCTGCAGCCCTCTGTGTCCCCTTTTCCAGCATATGTCCAGTTGCCCATTCTGACATGCCCGCCCTGTTGTTGTGGAACATGTGCACGCCATAGAAAACCTGGCCGATGGAGTCGGAAACCCTGCTCAGCGCAATTACACTGTTGGCTCATTCACCTTGTATGGGGACGGAGCATAGACCCTTCCAAAATTCATATCTTTTTTTTGGAGCTTTCTTGGGAGTGTTTTTTGATGTTTCCCCATTGATATCACTATTGGCCAGCTTGGTTATTTTATTTTTACATTTTCTAGGTTTATTTGCCCTTTTGTTCTGTGCACATGTATCACTTATCACTTTTTGTAGGTTTCCCTGGTACATAATCTGCCTATGGGTCCATAAGGGCTAAACCTGACTGAGAAGTACAGATGTATCCAAGGTGTGTCTGCAGAAACTACCTATCTCACACACTAGCACTGCTGGGGACCTGCAGCATGGCCAATTTCTGCTATGAAAGGTGCTGTGGACCTGGTGCTGGACGCCCCACCTCACCCTCAGGGTGAGCACAGTACCCACACAATGTGACGGTCTGTAGCTACTCTGTGCCAGTACCGGGCCAAGGTGCTGTGGGGGTGCATACCCCATCTTGTGCCCATCTGTAGACTGCTGATTTGCATGTGCAGTGTATCATGGGTACGGGTGGGTTAACCCTATTCTGGTAACCACAGCAGACAGTTTGTGTGGTGCCATGCAGTCCTTCTGCAGCCAGCCAGGGGCTTGTTAGCAGCTATAGCCCACTGGTTACTTCACAGCCTGTGGAGCCAGAGGTCATGGGTTCAAGCCCATGGTGGGCTTCTTTGATAAGGCTGTCTGAGGCATTGTCTGTTTTTAATGTACATTAGTGCTGCCAGCAAAAAAACCCTCAGTGTACTGTAACCATAAGGTGCCCTATAAGGTGCCTTATCAGGTGTCCTCTAAAGCGCCTTATAGGATGCCCTATATGGGACATTATAGGGTGCCTTGGCAGACAGTGCACTTTATAATGTGCCCTATGGAGTGCCTTATAGGGTGCCTTATGCGGCACCTTAGGTTACGGCACGTGAGGGTGTGTTTGCTGGCAGCACTAATTAAACTACAAATAAAATGCCTCAAAAATCAATACTCACACATAACAGCTATTGGCTCAGCCAACCTTATGGATTAGGTACACCAGGGATCAAACTCATGACCCCTGTACCCTCAATCAGTGTTTTAACCATTGTGTTACACCTCTGTAGGTCATGTAGTGTTGTTCTCTGAAATGTATTGGTTTAATATTTGCATGTTTCCTTTTGATAGGTAGGGTATGGTGCTTTGTGAGTCCTGGTAATGCTGTCAGGATATGGCGGGTTTGCTATTGGTTCTAAATGGGCAGTGTTTGTAGTAGTTCCAAATGTGTCTGGCGGTTGGCACTGGATTATAGTAATGTAGAAATCTTTTAGTCTTTCTTTATCCATACACTCATTAAGAGGCATGTTTACTAAAAGTTAGTATATGGTAACATTATGCAAATAATTATGCAAATGAGACCCCGCACCGAGTCTCCGCACATGCCCCCGCACCCCCCTTGGGCCACCCCTGTACATCGGGAAGATGTCTTACAACTATTAGATAAACTGAAGAGTAGCAAATCACCTGGGCCGGATGGTATACATCCAAGGGTGTTGAAAGAACTGAAATATGAGATTGCAGACCTGCTATCAGTAATCTGTGAACTATCATTAAAATCATCTCTAATACCTGAAGATTGGAGGATCGCCAATGTAACACCAATTTTTAAAAAGGGTTCCAGGGGTGATCCGGGAAACTACAGACCGGTGAGCCTGACGTCAGTACCGGGAAAAATGGTAGAAACCATCATAAAGAATAAAATTACTCAGCATGTAGATAGTCATAACCTAATGGGAGACAGCCAACATGGCTTTAGACAAGGAAGATCTTGTCTTACTAATCTGTTATGTTTTTTTGAAGGAGTGAATAAAGAGGTGGACAAAGATGAGTCGGTTGATATTGTGTATCTGGACTTTAAGAAAGCCTTTGACAAGGTCCCTCATCAGAGACTTTTGGCAAAACTAAAGAGTCATGGGATAGGAGGCAGTGTACTATTGTGGATCAGGAACTGGTTAAAAGATAGAAAGCAGAGGGTAGGGCTAAATGGCCAATTTTCCCAATGGAGAAAGGTGAATAGTGGTGTACCCCAGGGATCTGTGCTGGGTCCACTGCTTTTTGACATATTCATAAATGACCTGGAAAGTGGAATAACGAGTGAGGTTATCAAATTTGCAGTTGACACAAAACTATTTAAAGTTGTTAAAACCCAAGAGGATTGTGAAAAATTGCAAGAGGATCTTGATAAATTGGAAGACTGGGCATCAAAATGGCAGATGAAATTTAATGTGGACAAGTGCAAGGTTATGCACCTAGGGAAGAACAACCCAAACTATGGTTACACAATGCAAGGTTCCACATTAGGAACCACCACCCAGGAAAAAGATTTAGGCGTCATTGTGGATACCATGTTAAAACCCTCGGTCCAGTGTGCAGTGGCGGCCAAGAGAGCAAATAGAATGCTAGGTATGATAAGGAAAGGAATGGAAAATAAATCAAAAGATATTATAATGACTCTATATCGTTCCATGGTGAGACTGCACCTTGAATACTGTGTGCAATTCTGGTCGCCGTATCTTAAAAAGGATATAGCGATTTTAGAAAAGGTACAGAGAAGAGCCACCAAAATGGTAAAGGGGATGGAAGGATACTCCTATGAAGAGAGGCTAAAAAGGTTAGGGCTCTTTAACCTGGAAAAGAGACGGCTGAGGGGAGATATGATAGAAGTCTATAAATTAATGAATGGAGTGGAACGGGTAAACGTAGATCGATTGTTTACCTTATCAGAATATAGAAAGACTAGGGGACATGCAATGAAGCTACAGGGTAAACTATTTAAGACTAATAAATGAAAATATTTTTTCACTCAACGTGTAATCAAACTCTGGAATTTGTTACCGGAGGATGTAGTAAAGGCTGTTAGTGTAGCTGGGTTTAAAAAAGGTTTGGACAAGTTCCTGGAGGAAAGGTCCATAAACCATTATTAAGAAGTGACCGAAGATATCAATGCTTGATCCAGTACAAACATTGTGGAACTTGTATCTCTTGGGGAAACTACTAGGTACATATGACCTAGATTGGCCACTGTTGGAAACAGAATACTGGGCTTGATGGACCTTGGTCTGACCCAGTATGGCATATCTTATGTTCTTATGTTCTTATGCTTGTATGTCTGCGCTCCCACTTAAGATTACCGCGCGTTAACGTGCTTAGTGGCGTTTCGCCTGATAATGTGCGCAACGCACGTTATCGCACGATAATCCTGTTTTGCTACTTTAAGACCGAAACGCCCACTCCTTTTATGGCATCCTGCACACTAACACCGGGCGCACGTTAAGACAGTTTAGTAAACATACCTCTTAGTGTCATTTATTTATTTATTTATTTATTTTTATTTATTTATTTATGTATATATTTCTATACCGCCCCTTCCAGCGATCAAGGGCGGTTTACAAGGAACATTTTAACAACTGTACACAGATGTATACATTTACATTGAACAATTAGATTTAACTATTTACAATGAACGGTTGAGTATAACTATTTACATTAAACAAAACTTCAACTTCAAGGTGTATTAATAATACAAACATCCATTAACTTATTTACATTGGATATTTACAGTGGTTGTGTATGTTTTGGAATTTATTTCCTTTTTTTTGACGTAAATCGGGGGTGTGTTTGGGGATTCAGACAGGGGGGGAAGTTATTTAGTTTTGAGTAAGGGGGTTCATGTGTGTATTATCATGGTTATGGAGGTGTTTTGGGGAATATGGGATTTCAAAGTGTTCAGTAAAGAGGTAAGTTTTTAGCTCTTTCCTGAACTGATGGAGGTCATTTATGACACGAAGGTCTATTGGGAGGTCGTTCCAGAGCGTAGGGGCAGTGAATGTGAATGCTCTAGAGCTGGTAGTTTTCTTTGTCTTCCTGAAGGCTTTTGGTGTGATAAGAGAGTGGGCTTCGTTTTGTCTGTGTGATCTAGTTTTGTTTGGTGATTGTAGAAGTGTGGAGAGGTGTGAGGGGGCTATGTCTTTTATGAGTTTAAAGGTTGTTAGGATAGTTATTTATATCTCCAATCATTATTCATTACATTTAGTTTGCAGTTTAGCTCTTAAGTTTATTTTCTGCATTTTTTTCTTCTTCTCCTGATCATGTACATTGACCTGTCAATCAATGTATGTTTGGCACGAAAGCCAGTTCATTCATTTATTTTGAGACGCTTACACACAACTCCCTTTAGTACAGTCAATACATTTTGCTGTGAGATAGACGCTCAGACATAATTCCCTTTAGGATGGTGAATACAATCTCCAGTGAGTTAGATCGGCATATTTAGTTTGCAGTTTAGTTTTTAAGTTTATTTCTCTGCACTTCACTTCTCTTCTTCTGACCATGCGCATTGACCTGTCAATCAATGTATGTTTGTTGCGAAAGCCGGTTTATTTATTTTGAGACGCTCACACACAATTCCCTACAGTACGGTCAATACAATTTGCTCTGAGATAGATCGCTACAATTCATTGGGTAACCTTTTTACTGCAACCACTGTTGTTTTTAGTATATCACAGAATGTTTTGTGTAGATGTTTTCTTAGTGAATACACAGTAGTAATTTATATGACTTTATTATACTCTACGTATAATTGAGATAGCTTACAAGTGATTTTACACGTTAAGTTACTTCATCAGTTGTATTGATATTGGCTTTCAAATATACGTACAATATCCTTTTGAAACATTTATTAGTCATTGTCTATTACATTTGCAGTTCCGTTTCCATTTTCTGCACTTTATTCTTCCTCCTTCCACCATGCACGTTGACAATCAGACACAATTCCCTTTAGGACGGTCAATACAATCTCCAGTGAGGTAGATCGGAACGTTCTTTTGCTACTAATTTTTGCTCAGACGTTTCTTTATTTACACATGGTTACAGTCGATATATTCCACGAAGAGTTGGGATAGTTTATATTCATTCATGTTATTGTTACTAAGGGGTATGTTTACTAACCCGTCTTAATGTGTGCCTGGCGATAGTGTGCAGACTGCCATAAAAGGCATGGGCGTTTCAGTCTTAAAGTAGCAAAACGGGATTATCGCGCGATAACGCGCACTGCTGCGCACATTAACGGGCTAAGCGCTGCTAAGCACATTAACGCGCGGTAATCTTAAGTAGGCACCCAGACATGCAAACATAGAAACAGAGGTGTAGTACAATGGTTAATACACTGACTGATGATACAGGGGTCATGAGTTTGATCCCCCAGTGTGCCTAATGCATAAGGCTGGCTGAGGCATCAGCTTTGACATGTAAGTATTGTTTCTTGAGGCATTTTATTTGTATTTTAATTATTGCTGCCAGCAAATACACCCTCACGTGCCATAACCTAAGGTGCCACATAAGGCACCCTATAAGGCACTCCATAGAGCAAATTATAAAGTGCACTGTCTGCCACGGCACCCTATAATGTCCCCTATAGGGCACCCTATAAGGCGCTCCATAGGACAACTTATAAGGCACTTTATATGGACTGTAACCATAAGGTGCCTCAGAAGGCGCTTTATAGGGCACCCTATAAAGCGCCTTCTGAGGCACCTTATGGTTACAGTACTCTGAGGGTGTTTTTGCTGGCAGCACTAATGTACATTAAAAATTGACAATGCTCTGGATAGCCCTATCAAATAACCCCACTGTGGGTTTGAACCCATGACCTCTGGTTCCACAGGCAGTGAAGTAACCAGTGGGCTATAGCTATTAACAAGCCCTTGGCTGGCTACAGAAGGACTGCATGTCACCACACAAACAGTCTGCTGTGGTTACCAGGATAGGGTTAATCCACTCGTACCCATGATGCACTGCACATGCAAAGCAGCCGTCTACAGATGATCACAAGATGGGGTATGCACCCCCACAGCACCTCGACCTGGTAGGGGTAACTGACCGTGTGCACCCCCACAGCACCTCAGCCTGGTAGGGGGTACTGACCGTGTATGTTACTGGCACAGAGTAGCTACAGACCGTCACATTGTGCGGGTACTGTGCTCACCCTGAGGGTGAGGTGGGGCACACAGCACCAGGCCCACAGCACCTTTCATGGCTGGATTAGGCTATGCTGCAGGTCCCCATCAGTGCTCGAGTGTGTGGTAGGTAGTTCCTGTAGACACATCTGTATTTCTCTGTCATGTCTAGCCCTTTATGGGCTATGATGCACCCAAAATAGTGCATATCCTGTGTTGGTACCATGGTCACATGATGCAGGTGAAGGGAGGGTATTTGGACCCATAGGTGGATTATGTACCACCACCCAACCCACTCTCTGTGGCTCAGGGTGGGAAACAGGATCTCCCACCAACAGAGCCACACTCTACCTCCCTGCAATGGTGGCAGTAGAGAGGACCATCAACCCCAGTCCTGCTGGGGAACAGACACCATATAGGGTAGGCAATGCAGATCTATACACATCCATACGGCAAGGCAGACAGAAAGCCTGGAAATGCTCAGCTGCCCCCCACCACTATCTGACATTCTCCAACAGCAAGCCTCCAGCTGCTGCACCCTGCAAGATGTTCCATCCAGACACATACTAGCTGCAGACAGTCTGCTAGCTAGTCCATAGTGCATGTTTCTGGAGAAAATGCATGTACCCAGAACTGGGATGTCAGCATACTTACCAAGCAGATAAGTCAGTGATTGGCCTCCAAAAGGGAACCATAAACATCGCATGAGAGTAGCACTATGGGGGAACCTAGCCATGCCGTGGTCACTGCTCAGTCAGGGTGAGAGTGACCTCCCAGCAGGACATGCTGTGGCCACCCTGTCCGTGCAGGTGGTTGTCAGGCACTTCAATGTCCGAGCCATTGCCCTATGCCCTGTGCAGATGCATCCTGGCCAGGCCACCCTGTTCGGGCTATACTCATGGTACCTTGCTCCTCATTATGCACATTGGCAGGCTTATACTGGGCTGGGCAGTGTGGGCTGAGGAAGGTGTTGGCAGACACCACACACTGGATAGACAAACACACGCTCCCACACCTATGCCAGCATTGTGCAAATATAGAGGCTCTTGGCAGCCCTGGCCACCGCAACAGTCCTGGGCTGCAGGCATGGCTATGGTACGCAATACTGTTGGGGTCACTCCCCAGGGTGGTAAACACTGTCAGACATCAGACCTGAAGCACACTCCACAGACAGCAGAAAGGTTGCTATGATGCAGCTCAATCAGCAAATTGTGCTTAACTTAGGAATTGCTATCTGCCAGTAATCATAGCAACCGTTTGATAGGTGTGTACAATATTCCCAGGTTTAGGGTGGCATTGCTAAGGTATGCAAGTGCTAGTATTGGGAGATGCACGCAGGGCCCAACATCCTGCCTCTCCAGGAGGCTTTGGATAATGGAGCCTGTGGGTGAGGGTGTGTCTGCCTCTGTTGGCCACTGCTCTAGGGCAGAGGTTCCCAACTCCAGTCCTGGTGGGCCAAACACTGTTCGGGTTTTCATGCTGTCCCTAATGAATATGCATGAGATACATCTGCATACCATGGGGGAGGTGCATAGACATGCAGCACAGCCGTGTTTATTAGAGGCAGCATGGAACCTGGATGGTGTTTGGCCCTCCAGGACTGCATTTGGGAGACTATGCTCTAGGTAATGTGCATGTTTATGGTGTCTGTGCTCCGTAGGGTAAAATGTAGGTTTATTGGGCATGTTTCTGTTATCTGCAATAAAGGTTCTGTCTGTATTAGCACGTTTTAGTAGTGGGTAAAATATGGGGACTGGGTTGGCAGGAACCACAGCTGGGACTTGAACCTGTGACCTTCTGATCCTGAACACACTGGCTGTGTTCACTGCACCACTGTGTTGCCACAAAGATAGTGCATTCCCTGGAGATACCATGACTGTTTGTCAGGCAGAGCCTGTCTGTTGCAGTGCACGGCACCCACCTAAACAGGGCTAGGCCATGGTCTGCTCTGGGCAGCTGCCACTGCCCCCTCCACCACCAGTACCCCTCTGCCACCATGCTGACATGCACTTCTGCTGGTGGTGCTGGTGCTGCGCAGTCTCAGGCCATCCAGTGTGCGGGTAGGCAGCTGCCTATGGTGCGGGTTCTGGGGTAGGGGTGCCTGCATAGCTGTCCACGCTTTCCCCCAGCACCGCCTGCCAATGTTCCGTGCCATTGGGGGTACCTGCTGGGTACTATTCCCTGTGACACCGTGGGAAGCACACTCTTGCCCATGTTGGGCCCTCAGCAGTTGCTGTCTGGCTGCTCTACTGTTTCAGCATTCCTATGGGCCACCTAGGCATTACCCTAGTCCGCAGTGTGCCACAGCTGCACCACAGCATGTGCCGCCTGCAGCCCTCTGTGTCCCCTTTTCCAGCATCTGTCCAGTTGCCCATTCCGACATGCCTGCCCTGCTGTTGTGGAACATGTGCACACCATAGGAAACCTGTCCAATGGAGAGGAAAACCCTGATCAGCGCAATTTCACTGTGGGCTCATTCATCTTGTATGGGGACAGAGCATGGACCCTTCCAAAATTCATATATTTTTTTGGAGATTTCTTGGGGGTGTTTTTTGATGTTTCCCATTGATATCACTATTGCCCAGCTTGGTTATGTTTTTTTTACATTTTCTTCTGGTCATTTTCACTGTTTCTTTGCCCTTTTGTTCTGTGCACATGTATCACACTTATCACTTTTTGTAGGTTTCCCTGGTTTTGCTGTACATTGCTGACGGAAATGGTTTCTTTTCCCTTTAAATCAGCTCTAACGCCAGGGTTTCACTGGCGTTAGTTTTCAGCCTCGGATTTCACAGCGTTAGTGTGCAGGGAGCCTCTCCCCTCCCACTCTCCGCCCATTGACCCTCTCTCTCCGCCCCTGGGGAGCCTTCCTCCGCCCTCCGGGAGCCTTTCTCCGCCTTCAGCGCTCGTTTGCGCCTTATCGCGCGATAAGGCGCCATTATCACGTGATAAGGCGCCTTATCGTGCGATAACGTGGGAGAGCGCATGTTAAGACGGTTTAGTAAACATACCCCTAAGTTTACAATACCTTAATTTCTCTTGTGCTTTTCTTTATTTAATAGTTTTAGTAACCATTCTTGCCATGATTGCGATACTTGGGTCAGACATATTCTGCTATGCTCCATTGGGCACATGTTCCGTTATTAGGCTTCAGAACTCAACATTTGCCGAAACATCGGTACTTCTGTAATCTAGTTTTTTGTTTATAGTTATGCTTAGAACCCTTCATTGTTTTTTAGAAAAAAGATGGTTTCATAACATTTGATATTTTGTTCAATAGTTTTAGTAGCTATTCTTGCCAGAATCTTGATATTAGGGTCCGATGTTCTTCTTTTTTGCTATGCTCCGCTGGGCACATGTTTTGTTATTAGGCTATAGAACAGGGGTCTCAAACACGCGGCCCGCGGGCCGCATGCGGCCCGCGAGAGACCCTTGTGCGGCCCGCGAAGCATTGGGGGGAAAAAAAAAAACCGGCTTCTGCTGCTGCTGCCGCCGCTGCCGTGGCCGGCAATAGCAGCAATATCGCAAGTCCCGCGGGCTCCCCCCCACCCGGCAGATCCCTTCCTGCTTGCCTGCCAATGCTGCCAGTTCTCCGCTTCGGCTTTCAGAGCCGCGAAGGGAGAACTTCTCCCTCGCGACTCTGTTAAGCTCGCCGGGGCAGATGGGAAATTTCCCATCTGCCCCAGCGGGCTTAACAGAGTCACGAGGGAGAAGCTCTCCCTTCGCGGCTCTGAAAGCCGAAGCGGAGAACTGGCAGGCAAGCAGGAAGGGATCTGCCGGGTGGGGGGGAGCCCGCGGGACTTGCGATATTGCTGCTATTGCCGGCCACGGCAGCGGCGGCAGCAGCAGCAGAAGCCGGGTTTTTTTTAAAGTTTAATTTTCCCGGGGGGGGGGGGAGGGAGCAGGACTTGATGTGTGGCGGGGGGGGGAGCAGGACTTGATGGGGGGGGAGCAGGACATGATGTGGGGGGGGAGCAGGACTGGATGGGGGGGAGGAGCAGGACTTGATGTGGGGGGGGAGCAGGACTTGATGTGGGGGGGGGAGCAGGACTTGATGTAGGGGGAGCAGGACTTGATGGGGGGGAGCAGGACTTGATGTAGGGGGGGAGCAGGACTTGATGTGGGCTGGGGGGGGTAGTACTGAAAATGGGGTGATGGGGGTTAGGACGGAAGTGGGTTATTGGCAGGGGGGGTTATGACTGGTAATGGCTATGGTGGGGGCTAGGACTGGAAATGGGCAGATGGGGGTTATGACTGGAAGTGGGCTATTGGCAGGGGGGGGTTATGACTGGTAATGGGCTATGGTGGGGGCTAGGACTGGAAATGGGCAGATGGGGGTTAGGACTGGAAGTGGGCTATCGGCAGGGGTGGGTTATGACTGGTAATGGGCTATGGTGGGGGCTAGGACTGGAAATGGCAGATGGGGTTAGGACTGGAGGTGGCTGATTGGGGGGTAGGACTGGTAATGGCCTATGAGGGGAGGTAAGACTGAAAATGGGGTGATGGGGGGGTAAGACTGGAAGTGCGCTATGGGGAGGTTAGGACTGGTAATGGGCTATGGGGGGTCTAGGACTGGTAATGGGCTGGGGGGTCTAGGACAGGAAATGGGCTGGGGGGGTTGCTAGGACTGGAAATGGGCTGAGTGGAAGGGGGGCTTGAACTGCAAATGGCTGATGGGGAGGGGGGCTTGGATGGAAATGGGCTGTGAGGGGAGGGAGCTAGGATTGGAAATGGGCTGATGGTGAGGCTAGGATAGGACTGGAAATGGACTGATGCAGGACTAGAAGGAGCAGATGCTGGGTGGGGCTGGAACTAGAAGGGAGCTGATGTTGGGGGAGGATTAGAATGGGATGGAGCTGGGAAAGTGAAATGGAGAGGGGAAAATATTTTGTCTGGCAGAGAAGACAAATCTACAATTGGCCAGGTATTGGGAGAGTAAGTGGGGATTGAGGATGGAGGGGGTAAAATTTGAGTGGATGAAATAGGAATGAGGAAAGAGCAAAAGGAGAAAAGTTAGTATGTTAAAGCAGATGTAGAGAGAGAGAATGGAAAAAAACTAGAAGAGAGAAAGAAAGGACAAATGGACAGCAGACGATGGAGATAGCAGAAGACACGAAGAAACCAGAAGTGGCTGGAGCAATTGCAACTGAAAAAAAATGCACAAAGGTAGAAAAATATCTCTTTATTTTGAATTTATTAACTGGAATATGTCAGCTCTGGGAAATGTGCATCATTAATGTCTGTGCTTTAGTACAAGAAATTAATTTATAGTTTTATTTCTACAGTGCTGAGGTATTCTGTGTAATTCCTATTTGACATTGCTACTTGTTCTCTTTTCCCAGTAGGTCATGTATTGTTCTCTGAAATGTATTGATTTAATATTTGCAGTGTTGCCTTTTGATAGGTAGGGTCTGGTGCTTTGTGAGTCCTGGTAGTGCTGTTATGATACGGGGGTTTGCTATGGGTTCCAAATGGGCAGTGTTGTTAGTAGTAGTTCCTAATGTGCCTGGCGGTTGGCACTGGATTATAGTAATATAGAAATTTTCGAGTCTTTCTTTATCCATGCACTCATTATGCAACATTATGCAAATATTTATGCAAATGAGGCCCCGTGTCTTATGCGGCCCCCGGGTTACTTTACAAGTCCTCATTCGGCCCTCAAAGCAATTTGAGTTTGAGACCCCTGCTATAGAACTTAACGTTTGTCATAACATAGGCACTTCTATAACTCAGTTCATTGTTTTAAGATGATTTCTAATTTATTTGTTCTAAGATGGTTGTATATCATCTGTTTCTTAAAACTGATACAATACAATCCCTTGTTTTTATATTTTTTATTTATTCATTATCTATTTAGTATTCAATCTACTTGTAGGTAAGGTTAATTAATTTCCATTTTCTTTTAATAATTCCATTTTCTATGCATTCATTGCCTACATTACAGTTTGTATACATTTTAGACACTTCACATATAAGCTATATTTTAATTAATTTGGTCAAAAACGGTTTCCATGGGATACTCATTTTCTTTTCAGATAAGAATAAACTTTCCTCTGTGACTTCCCAATGGCTTCTTTTTAACAAGATTTTCTTTTTAACAAGTTTGTGGATTTTTTAATATTGTCCATTTGGTTTATAAGTCCTCCTCTACAATGTTTATTTTTACTAATTACATTTTATCACTATAGTTCTAAGATATTGATTAGTATATTATTCACTCTATAATATTTATGGTCTTTTGCTCCTCTCTTCTCTGGTTCTGTGTGTGTGTTTTCCTGACTTTTACAATAAGTATTTTGAATGCATATGAATTTGATTGCTTTGTTTACATATTCATTTACTTATTTATCATTATTCCCTTAGCCTTGAAACGGTAATGCAAAAAGGTATTTTTTAAGACCGTTACTTAACTTTACACCGTGCAACATGTAAGTACCCTCTCTGTGATCATTATATATATATTTTAACTATCATTGGTCTGGACTTTTATTCTCTCTTATATTTCTATTCGATGGTTTTTATTTGTTCATTCCAACTGTACAGGTATGTTTTATTTATTTATTTATTCATTTACATATCTGTACAGGTTCTGAATGATTATTTATATTTTTTATCATATAATTGTTTCCATGTATATTTATTGTTCATTACACATATTTTTATGTTTTAAGTTTTTATATGCTTTGATTCTATTTATTATTCTATTTATTATTATTATTTGTTACAATTGTTCTTAGATGCGTACCCCCTGATGAAGGCTGTGACGCCGAAATGCATTGGGGACTTTTAACCATTAAAGTTTGGCACCTGTGACCTCTACTGGCCTTTGCCCATTGTGTTTCTTGGCGAAGGAGGGATCCAGAGATAGGGGCACGGAGAGGGAGAGGACGGTGGCCCCAGTATACTGGAATGGCAGCCATAGAGCCGACAACAATGCAAAGCACACTGAGAAGGAGGAAAGCCCAACATACAGGAGGATGGGGGAGAGAAGGCTGCAGAGACTAGATGCTGGGCAGAAGGATCTTGGGTGCAGAGGCACGGTATAGTGTGGAATGAGGGGGCCGTTCAAGGCCCTCATCGTCGCCCCAAGGAGCTCGCCCAAGGAGTCTCCTCCGCAACCTGGCTACCCAATTTCAACCGCAACCGCCGTAACTGCTGCCCCCTCTCCACTATCTTTTGATTCTGATCCTTCCTACGCCGACTGACAAAACCAATCACTATCCCCCGCATAAATGCCTTTGCTGTTTCCCAAAACATGCATGGGTTGTCTGTATGCTGCGCTTTCATCTCCACAAAATATTCCCACTGACTGCGCAAATATTGCTGAAAAGCCTCATCTCCCTTCAAGTAAAAGGGAAATTGCCAGCTTCTCGCTCCCCTTCCATCGGGAGCAAGTTGAAGGTTGATCCACACCATCGCATGGTCTAAAATCAGAATATTGCCCACCTGGGCCCCTTCCACCCTATTCAGTAACTGTGAAGAAATCAAGAAATAATCTAATCTAGACCATGTACCGTGGGCCCTAGACATGTGTATAATCCCGTTCGCCAGGATGCAGTATTCGCCAAATATCTAGTAAATCTACACTGTCGCATAATGCTATCAGCCGTCATCTCTGACGAGCCTCCCCATGTCCCCGCGCTGGGGCCCTGTCTATTGTGGGATCCAACACACAATTATAATCTCCACCCAATATCACTTCCCGATCCTCCATTGATAACAAATTTCTCAACAGTTCATCAAAACCCCCCCCAACATTCCCTAAACAAACAGGGACTCCACACATCTGTCCACACACAAAGATGCTCTGCCCCCCAGCCCCTTTGATTACCCGTTCCAATTGAAAACTAACCCTTTTCCTAATCAAGATTGCAACCCCTGCTTTTTTCTCCAATGCAGCTGCCCCATAAACCTCACCCACTCACCATCTCTTCAGTTTGGCATGTTCGATGTCAGTCATGTGGGTCTCCTGCAAGAAGGCGATAACCACAAACTTATCCCGCAAAGCCTTCAGCACCTTATGTCGTTTTATCGAGCTCCCAATCCCACAGACATTCCAAGTGACCAGATGTATCTTCCCACTACTCACGATACAGGATAGTGGTAATGCCCCACGTACCGATAAAAGCACAGTCTCACTGAGATGACCTCCCAGCCCAAGCCATCTCCTCGCTGCCTGCCTACAGTCACAGCCACAGATGGGGTTCCTTTACCCCCCTCCCATATCCACTCCCCTGCTCCAAATAACTCTAAGGGGGATGTTTACTAAAGAGCGGTAAACGTGACTAACGCGCGTTATACGACGTTAACGATCGTAAGTGCCGTATAACTTGCGTACCGACGCGCTAACGACCGTTAACGTCATACTGCGCGCGTTAACCGTAGTTAACGATCGTAAAGCTCCGCGGCGCGTTAAAACAGCGCAGAAGGTGGAGAGTGGGCGGAGAGAAGGGGTCAATGGGCGGAGAGTGGACGGGGAGAGGCTCCTCTCATACTAACGCGCTGAATTTCAGAGCTCAATTCCAACGCAAATGAAAACCTGCCGTTAAAGGCATTTAAAGGGAAGAGAAACCATTTCCGTCGGCAATGTACAGAAAAACCGGGGAAACCCACAAAACGTGAGCAGTGTGATACATGTGCACAGAACAAAATTTCACATAAAACGTTAAAAATGACCACAGGAAACATTTTAAAAAGCATAATTCAGCTGGGCAACAGTGATAGCAATGGGCAACAAGGAACAACACTCCCTGGAAAGCACCAAAATAAAAATAAATGATGTGTGGAAGGGTCTACGCTCCGCAGACCCTTTCAAAGAGCATTACATTGTAATGGAGCTGTCCTGGGCGTGTGGTGTAATGTTTCCCAATGATATCATTGTTGCCCAGCTTGGTTATGGTTGTGTGCCCCTTTTCTGAGGTCTTTTCTGAGGTTTATGTGCACCTTTGTCTGCATACAAGGTAAATGAGGCAACAGTAAACCTGTTGCAGAGCAGGGTTTCTGACTTGTCAGGCCGGTTTAACTAACTCCAGGGACTGCACTGTCTCTGTGGCCACAATGTGGTGCAACAGACACAGCCAGTGCCTGTAAGACCAGAGAGTCACAGGTTCAAATCCCAGCTGGGGCTCCTGCTAACCCAGTCCCCATAGTTTTACCCACCACTAAACAGTGATAGTAAAGACACTCCTTTATTGCTGAGAACATACGCATGGCCTATATTTTACCACACCAAACACAGACACCAGAAACAGGCACATTACCTAAAGCAGAGTCCCGCAAATGCAGTCCTGGAGGGCCCCACACCATTCCGGTTTCATGCTGCCTCTAATAAAGATGCCTGTGCTGCATAGCTATGCACCACCCCCATGGTATGCAGATGTAGCTCATGCATATTTATGAGGGACAGCATGAAAACCCGAACAGTGTTTGGAACACCAGGACTGGAGTTGGGGAACTCTGCCATAGAGCAGCAGCCAACAGGGACACCCACCCACCCACAGGCCCCATTGGCCAATGCCACCTGGAGAGGCAAGACATTGGGCCCTGCCTGTATCTCCCAACACTAGCAGTTGCATACCTTAGCAATGCCACCCTACACCTGGGTATATGGTACACAGCTATCAAACGTTTCCTATGATAACTGTCAGATATCAATTCCTATGTTAAGCACATTTTGCTCATTGAGCTCCACCATAACAATCATTCTGATGTCTGCGGTGTGTGCTGCAGGTCTGGTCTCTGACAGTGTTCACCACCCTGGGGAGTGACCCCCCAACAGTCTTGTGTACCATATCCATGCCTGTACTATGCCCAGGACTGGTGTGGTGGGTATGGCTGCTGACCACCTCTATAGTAGCACAATGCTGGCATAGGTGTGGGGGTGGCTGTCTGTCTATCCAGTGTGTGGTGGCTGCAAAGACCTTCCACAGCCCACACTGCCAGCAATGTTGCCAGTATTGGGCTGCCAATGTGCATAATGAGGAGCAAGGTACCATGGGTATAGGCCGGACAGGGTGGCCTGGCCAGAGTGCATCTGCACAGGGCATAGGGCAGTGACAGGCACATTGCAGTGCCCGGCCACCACCTACACAGACAAGGTGACCTCAGTATATCCTGCTGAGAGATCACTCTCACCCTGACTGTGCAGTGACCACAGCATGGCTAGGCACTCCCATAGTGCTATCTGGTATTTCTCTCATGTGATAAATATGGGTTTCTTTTTGGGGCCCAGTCACTGATGTATCTGCTTGCTGTGTATGCTGACATCCCAGTTCTGGGTGCAGGCATCTCCACTGGGCACTAGCAGACTGTTTGCAGCTGGTAGGTGTTGTGATGGAGTGGCTGATGGCTTGCACCAGGGGAATATCAGATAGTGGTGGGGTGCAGCCTAATGTCTGTCTGCTATTGTGTTATGGCTGTGTACAGAGCTGCATTGACTGCCCTGTGGGGTGTCTGTTCCTCAGCAGGACTAGGGTTAATGTTCCCCTCTACTGCCACCTTTGCAGTGAGGTAGACTGTGGATCTTTTGATGGGAGACCCTGCTTGCCACCCTCAGCCCTGGGGGAGGGGGGCGGTGGTGCATGGGGGCTACACCTGACTGAAACAGACAGAGATGTCCAAGGTGGTCCTGCAGAACCTACCTATCTCACACATTAACACTGCTTTGGACCTGATGTTGGGTGCCTCACTGCACCCTCAGGGTGAGCACAGTACCCGCACAATGTGACGGTGTGTAGCTACTCTGTGCCAGTACAACACACGGTCAGTACCCCCTACCAGGCCGAGGTGCTGTGGGGGTGCACATGGTCAGTCCCCCCTACCAGGCCAAGGTTGTGTTGGGGTGCATTCCCCATGGTGTGTATCTGTGGACAGCTGATTTGCATGTGCAGTGCATCATGGGTGTGACTGGCACAGTCCAACCCTGTGAAACCCCAGCAGCTGCTCACAGGCTCTGATAAACCATAGGCCATCACACGTACATCTGCTAGCATAATGCATAGGTGCAAGACACCCTACAGAGTCTGTAAAATAAGATGCCCACACTGGTAAAAACACACGTACCCACGCACGATTGTACGCGCGCAGCTACGCACGTACCAATGCACGCACCAACGTACGTGGCTAGGCACACTTCGAGGGTGTTTTTCTGACACCAATACTCAGCGTAACGAAAAACATGCCTCCTCTTTCCCTCTGTGATGTACAGGGTGATGCCTGGGACAGCCTTCTGCGTTAGGCACACTGGGGACTCGAACCCATGCTGCCTGTAACAGCGGTCAGTACCGTAACCATTGTACTACAGCTCTGTTTCAGTGCTTTGTGTCTGTACGTCTTCTTATGATTAACGCGCAGTAACGCAGCACGGCGCCCGGTAACGCTCGTTAATTTTTCTAACGCGCAGTAGTGGTGACGATGTACCGCCCATGTCCTTATTTGGGGTTTCTTTCACTACCGCGGCTCCTAACGCAAATTGCACTAATGCAGTTTAGTAAACATACCCCTAAGAGCCATCCCCTAACCCTTATTAAAGACACCTTACCCCCCTACCAACCCCCTCACCTCCCCCAACCCCTCCCCCCCTCCTGAACCCTTAAATGGCCCGACCCTCCCGGAGCTCTACTACCCAGTTGGCATTCAGGTCCACCCTCCATACTAATACATAACATTTATCAATCTATAGACACCAATAACACCCTTTCCACAGCCCATCCTTGAAACACTCCCACCTCTCCTTCTCTTCCCACAAAATCTACAACTCCCTTAGCATGCAAATACCACATCAACACTATACCCTCATTTGCTACCCAGCCTCTTGTCCCTCCCCTCAACCCCCACCTCTGTCCCTTCACCATTCCTCACCCGTGCTCCACCCTGCCTAACAGAAACATCAAACATTACACATATTACAAAAGAAGGCGCAAGGGAGAGGGAAAAGAAAAAAAAAAAGGAAGAGAGAAAGAATTTGAAAAGGAATCACACTGAGTCCATCAACCCTTCCTTTCGTTCTACTCCAAACTGCCTTTTAAAAAGCAGGGAAGGGAGCCACAGTGAGTCCAACAACTAGTCCTCTCTGCTCCAAGCAGCCCTTCAAAAAGAGACATGGGGCCCTCCAACATGCGCCGCCAGCCACAAATCCTGCTCAAGAAGCGAAGTCCCCATCCAACTGTCCCAAAAACACTTGGGCCTCTTCAGGCATTGGCAGGTATTTAGTTTGTCCTTTGTAGTCCACACAAAATTTGGCAGGGTACAGTAAGGCAAGTCGCAGACCTCTGTTTGCCAGCTGTCCACACAGCGTAGAAAATGCTCGCTGCTTCTGGCTTACCAACATTGAATAGTCCTGGAACACCAGAATGTGGGTTGAGTCCTCTGGTTGTTTCCGATGACCCTGGGCCGCCTGCAGAACTGCCTCCTTCTGCCAAAACTCCAAAAACCGCGCAATGACTGCACACGGTTGGCATGAGTTCTCCTGCCTTAGGCCCAACCGATGCACTTGTTCCAACTTTATGGGGCCCAGAGATGTATTGCTATTAAATTGCTGTGCAACCAGGTCTCCAGAAATCCATGCAGCTCGCCATCCATTACAGTTTCTGCAATGCCTATAAAATGGAGATTCTTACTCCGCCCCCAGTTCTCCAAATCGTCAATTTTCTCTCGCTGCTGTTGTACCAAGTCCTTCAAGGATTTTAGCCTATCTATCTGGGTTTGCTGCGTGTCCTCCAGATCCGAGATGCGTTGCTCGGCCTTTTCCATGCTCCCCGTGAACTCCCCGATATTCTGACTTACTTGCGTGAGCTGTTCTGCCAGCGAGTGGAACCGTTCTTCCAAGGCGCCCACCACTGCTGTTGTTACTTCTATTACCATGTGTTGGTTGGTTTCCATGCTTGGACTCGCCAGAGCTCCCTCCGCCATCTTACCCTCAAGTGCGCGACTCTTCTCCTTATGCACTGTTTTAGATGCCATGTGGCTTGTGAGATTCACTTTACCCCTTAGCAAAATCTCGCTTCCGTTCCCATACACTTGATAACAACTTGAGGGTGCTGATCAAAACAAATAGCTTAAAATTGCTAAAGTTAGGGGTGATCAACCCGGAGCTGGTCTGAACACATCTTCACCGGCTCATTGCCACCGGAAGTCCCACAGCACTTTTAAATAGTTTCCCTGAAGCAGGCAATTTTACTACAACATGGCCACGTTGGGGTCTTTGCATTAAAATTTGTTGTATGAATGCTTTTTAATATAGTTTTTTATTTAGTTGTTTAGTATGCAAATTTTAAAAAATGGTGTTTAAGTTCTCATACAGTACAGTAGCTGTAGAAAGTTCTATATCCCCTTCCGAAATGTTCACCTTTTTATTGCCTTATACCCTGGAAGGAAAACTTATTAAAACTGTGTTAGTTTCATGTATCCACAAATCCCTACCCTATAACAACCAACTGAAAAAAATATATTTCAGAAATCCTTAGACAATAAAGTAGAAACAAATATTTAAAATAAAGTAGAAAAACATGAAATAACTTGAGTAAGTAGCCACCCTCTCTGTGCTTCTGTAGCAATTTTAAATTCTATAAGTTCTGGCCTAACCATCACCTTGAAAAACATACACCAAATGAATTGGTTCTACTGTTCTGTTATACATAATGACACATATATTCATAAGAACATAACTGCCATATTGAGTTCAACCAAAGGGTATAGCAAGGCTCTGATGAGAGTTGAACTCATGACCCCTGCTCTGACCACTGAGCTACAGAGTCAACTACAAAGAATTCATGTTTTCTTCTGTAGGTAGTATATTTCAAAGCCAACTCAACCTTAAGCACCAAAAAGCTGGCAAAAGAACTCCAAGACAAAGTTGTTTAAAAGGTATAGATCAGTATAAAAGAATTGCAGAGTCCCTGAAAATTCCTTTGAACATGTTCAGGATCATTAAGAAGTGGAAGGCATATGGCATCACCAAAAATCTGTCTAGACTGGGCCATCTCTCCAAAGTGGATGATCGAGCAAGGAGGAGATTGGTCAGGGAGGCAACAAAGAAGCCTGTACCAATTTTCATGGCCAAGACTAATTAAAGTGCATAACAATATCTCAAGCACTCCACAAATCTGGCTTATTGGGTAGGGTTCAGAATAGTCATTACTTAAAGACCACCTTGAATCTCATTTGATGTATAAAAGAGAACACTTGGGAGATAGTGCCATCTGACAAAACGTTTTGTGGTTTGATAAAACTAGAATAGAATTTTTTTGGCTTGAATGCACAGCATTACAGTTGACACAAACTAAACAGCACATCATCCAGAGAATGCCATCGTTCCTGTGAAGCATAGTAGGGGTATTATGTTATGTAGATGTTTCTCAAAAGCTGTAGTAGGCCTGGTATTAGGTATGCTGGAGCTCAGGAGAGACATTGTGGAGGGTTCCCTCAAAGCTTGCCAGCAAGTTCTATCACCTCCAGCTTCAGGCAGGTTTTGGGCCCAGGGCAATTGCACTGGTTGAACCCTTCCTCCTCCCAATGCTGGCATGGGCAAAGAGTGAAAGCACTTGTCAGAACTGGAAGGTGAATGGAGAATAATAGGGAAGTCCTTGAGAATGTGTTGCCCTTTGCATTGAGGTTGCAGCTGGGATGGAAGTTCACTTTTTCAACATAATTCTTAACAGGGATTCCATTGCAAGCAAGATAATTCTGTGTGGCTTTTAAATATAAGATCTCTGCCTGAAAGCTCTTAAAGGGATTTTGGTTTTCATTTTTAAAAGCTCATTCTTTTTCTATACTGTAAAGGGAGATTTTTTTGTGATGTTGGGCAAAGCTGTCAGAGTTCATTGTTTGTTTTTTGTTCCAGCTACCCATTCACAGCTAGCTCTTTGAAGCAACCAACCTCATCAGATGCCTTTGACACCGTTCCACACAGGCAACTTATGAACAAAATGAGCACCCTAGTGATGGACCCTAAAGTTACTGATTGGGTTAGAAATTGGTTGAGTGGGAGATAGGATATAGGTAAATGGAGCTCACTCTGAGGAGAAGGTGGTTACCAGTAGTGTGCCGCAGGGTTCTGTCCTTGGTCAGATTCTTTTTAACATCTTTGTTAATGATATTGCAGAAGGACTGATAGGTAAGGTTTGCCTGTTTACGTAATCTGTAATAAAGTAGATACCCAGGAAGGAGTAGATAACATGAAGAGGGATCTAGCTAAGCTTGAAGAATGGTCTAGAATTTGGCAGCTGAGCTTTAATGCTAAAAAATGCAGGGTCATGCATTTGGGCTACTAAAATCCAAAGGAGTGGTACAGTGTAGGGGGTGAAGTACTTTTGTTCACAAAAGAAGAGTGATACCTGGGCATGATTGTGTCTGACGATCTTAAAGTAGCTAAACAGGTAGAAAAGGTGACGGTGAAAGCCAAAAGGATGCTTGGATGCATAGGGAGAGGAATGACCAGCAGAAAAAATGAGGTGATAGTGCCTCTGTATCAGTCTCTCTTGCGACCTCATTTGGAGTATTGTGTGCAATACTAGAGACCATACCTTCAAAAGGATATAAACAGGTTGGAATCAGTGCAGAGTGGCTACTAAAATGGTTAGTGGTCTTCATTATAAAGTATATGAGGACAGACTTAAAGATCTTAATATGTATACTTTAGAGGAAAGGTGGGATGAGGAGATATGATAGAGATGTTTAAATACCTCCATGGCATAAATGCACAGGAGGAGAGTCTCTTTCGATTCAAAGCAAGCTCTGCTATGCGGGGACATAGAATGAGGGTGAAAGGGAATAGACTTGGGAGTAATATGCGGAAATATTTCTTTACAGAAAGAGTGGTAGATGTGTGGAATAGTCTCCCAGTGGAGGTGGTACAGACGAGGACAGTATCTGAATTAAAAAAAGCATGGACAAACACAAGATCTCTAAAGATAAAAAGGGGACTATTGTAGTTGATATGGAAGGGCAGACTAAATAGGCCATGTGGTATTTTTCTGCTGTCATGTTTCTATGTTTTTATAATGATCTGAAGCACATACAGTCATGGTCAACATTATTGGCATCCTTGCAATCCAACCCCATAATGTCCAGTATCCCCTTAAAAAAAAGTGGCCAATGAAATGGCTTTGGACTATATATGCACACATATTTGACACACAAAAGAATCAAATAAAACAAGACCAATTAAAAGGAAATAGTAGGAAACAGTATAAAAACTGGGACATTGCCAAGATATGATCATTGACATCCTTATAAACAATTCAAGTCAGTTGAACAGAAGAGCCATCTTCCCATTGCAGTAAAATTAGACACACCTGTGATCAATAGTCAGCATTCACAAGACTTGAATCAACCAGCGAATGATGACTCTAATGTTTAAAATGGCCATATTCACTCCCTGTTCCATTTTCACAATGGTAAAAACAAGAGAGCTGCCTGAGACCATCAGAAAAAACATTATCATGAAACTTCAAAGGGGTACAAGGTCATCTCCAAAGACCTTGGGATTCCTGTGTCTACAGTTCTCATTGTTATGAAGAGGGTTTCTGCTCATGGACCTCCAAGGACATGTGGGAAGAGGAAATTTATCCAAGAAGTCTTTGAAGATTAGTGCGAACTATTAGGAAAATACCACATACAACATCCAAAGAGTTTAAGGCTGACCTGGATGCAATCTGGAGTGGTGTTTTCAACCTGCACCATATACCACACACTAAACAAAGGAGGACTTCATGGGTGAAGGACAAGGAGGACCCCATTGCTCAAAGGCAGACATAAAAAGGCACATCTGATCTTTTCCCAAACCCATCTTGAGAAACCACAATCCTTCTGGGAAAATGTTCTATGGACAGATGAAACCAAACTTGAGTTCGTTGGCAATGCAGACCAGCGATACATTTAGAGGTGAAGAAATGAAGCTTATAAGGAAAAAACCACCCTTCCTACAGTTAAGTATGGTGGAGGTTCCATAATGTCATGGGACTATTTTGCTGCCTCAGGAACTGGAGGCCTGGAATGTATTAAAGGAATCATGAAGTCAGAGGACTACCGAGGTATTTTGGAGTGAAATGTGCTACCTAGTGTCAAAAAGCTAGGTCTGGGTCGAAGGTCATGGGTCCTCCAGCAGGACAATGACCTAAAGCATACATCCAAAAATACAAAAGTACAAAAGAATGGTTGGTTAAAAATGAACAAATGGGCTGAGTCCATTTTAAACTGGCCAGCAATGAGTCATGATCTCAATCCAATCCAGAACCTTTGGAAAGAGCTGAAATCTGCCATTGGTAAAAGGAATCCTGGAAACATTCAAGAGCAGGAACAAATCACAGTTGAAGAGTGAGAGAAACTACCAGCAGACAGATGTTAAAAACTTATAGATGGCTACGAGAAACGTTTGAAGGCTGTCATCACTGCCAAGGATTCTGCAACCAAATAGTCATTGTTTTTTTTTCTCAGAAATTACTACTTCTAAGTTGCACAGACATCTTTTATTTGTTGTATACCTTTGAACATACTATTGAAATATTATGATGACATACAGTTGAAATATTTCCAATTATTTCTCAAGGTGTTGTACACAACATACCTAAAAGGCAAGGAAGGGTGCCAATAAGGTTGGCCACAACTGTAGTTGTCATGGTATGTGCAAAACTAACCCATATGAAGAAATGGAGCCAAAACTACAGTGGAGAGCCTACAAAAGAAGATAAATGTCCTTGAGTGAAACAGTCAGGGCCCTGATATTTATCCACTCAAAAATTTGTGGCATGACTGTCCATCGATGCTCACCCAAGGAACTTCAGCAGTTTTGTAGAAGAGGAGTGGTCAAATATTGAGAAATCTAGATGTGCAAAGATGTGGGCTTTTAAACATTTTCTATTTGTTTAGATTTAGCTCATGCCTTTTTCATTAGTAGTTTAAGGCGAGGTACATTCAGGTTTACAATCTTAAGTGTGTACCTGAGATGATGAAGGTTAAGTGATTTGTTCAAGGTCACAAGGAAGTTCAGTGGAACAAGCAGGATGTAAACTGTGTGGCTTCTCTGATTCTCCATCACCCACTGCTTTTACTACTAGACTAGTCTTCTACCGCTATTATTGTACAGTTGGGGGGGGGGGGGTTGCTTAGTTGACTAGAGGACAATTGTTTCTCCTGGAAGCTATGTAGTATGATATATTAAGTGGAAGAAATCTCTTCATTTAGATGCATACAAGTCTTGACATACTGACAGCAAAATGTGAAAATATTCAAGGGGGTGTAAACTTTCTATAGTCAATGTATTCTTATTTATCATAGCAGCTGTAGTCTATGGTTTATTCATGCTTTTTGCAGGCAGTAGTTGACTTTTCTTGTTTTCAGACTATGCAGATTAGCCTAGCTCTTAGATCATATGCATACAGATACATCTCATGAATATTCATTGTAGGTAGCCTGAAAACCAGACCTGTTTGCAGCCTTTGCTGAAAATTTCTGATTAAGCGCACCTTTGCTAGTCAGATGACTTCAGAGGTTAAAAGAATCTCTCCTTTGGCTGTGTGTGAAGTTTGTTAGTAAATGCTAGATAACCCTGATAAACATACTTGGGGAGGGGGGAGGGGGGAAGTAGGAGGTTGTACTTGTCGTTCACAGATGAAATGCATTTTTCTTTATCAATGCTTCAATTATATCCTGTGAAGTTAATTTATGTGGATTCTAATGAGTTTCCTACAGGTTTTTTTCAAGGCAGACAGGTTCATTTGTTTTTATTATTGTCAGTAGCAGCATAAACTTCATTTGCAATGAAAAATATTACAGTACCTCTTCACTGGTAAAGGCCCTTTGAGAGGCAGAGGCATATGGCCACTTCCATAGAAAAGACAGAACTTGGGTCATACTTACTAGGCAGTCATGTTGTTTGGTGAGCACATCAGGCTGATTGCACTTACTTTTTCTGTGGACGTAGTGCAAATTTACATGCATAAATTATAAAATACTATAATTTCTGCATGTTCTTGATAAATCTAGGCATTGGCATTTACACCAGATGCAGAGTTGGCACAAGTGCTTATGCCTAGATTTAATACTTGTATCAGGGGTGGCTCAAGGCAATCTGCTGCCTGAGGTGAAGTATGAAAAGGCGCCCCCCCCACACACACCTTAGAGGGGGCGGGGCTTTTTCAGAAATCCAGTCAAGAGACTCAACCAAACCAAAAAGCCGATTAGATTATATGGAGGAAATGCAAGATGTTTGCACACAAGGCCATATCGAGCTGCAATTGCACCCTGTGCGACTTACAGCTCGGATGCACACCCCGCCCCCCTCTCCACCCATACCTCTGTCCAGTGCTGCCTGCTCTTTCCCTGCTGCTGCTGCCCTCTGTTTTTTTCATGGAGGCGCCGGCAGCAGGGAAAGAGCAGGCAGCGCTGGATGGAGGTATGGGGAGGAGGAGGGGGGCATGTGCCCAATTTGAAAGGCACCGGCACTTTAAGAAGATCTGTCCCTCCCTACTCTGACATCGCGTCGGAGAAGGGAAGGACCAGACCTCCTTAAAGTGCTGCAAAAAGGCTTGGGTAGCGCATTTCGTCTGCCTGCTATTGTCCTGCCAGCAGTGGCAGGGCAACAGCAGACAGCTGAAATTCGCTCCCCAAGCCTTTCCGCCCTGTGCGGCTGCACCGCTTGCACAGGGCTAGGTATGGTCCCGTTTGCACACCAAGGAACTAAAAGACAGCAAGAACCAACAGCACAGTTTATAAAACTAAATTATAACTCATTTTTATTTTGTTGTTATAAACTGCGCTATGGTTCTTGCTTTTTCTTTTTGAACATATATTTTGCATCCACAGTAGGTGCAGAGCAGAACCAGGACATTCACCCACAGAACTCAATATTTAAAAAAAAAATCAGATTCTGATCATCTCACTAACAACAACAACAACTACTATTCTCCAGTACCAGGCATATTGTGAACTAATACAAAACCCTTCAACAAAGAGCAAACATACCATACCATACCATATCAGCACAAACTTCCAAAACTCACATAAGGAGCCTATCCAAAAAAAGCATCACTGTAAATGCTACAGTGGGCCCTGGAACACCCATACACCTATCTGAAAAGCTGAATAAGTCAAATTACTACAGTACAGTATAGATCTTTATGTACAAACTCCATGTTAACAGAACACCTGACCTCAGTCAAACACTTGCAACATCGACCCTCACCAAGTACAGAATAAGTAAACAGAATTGAAAGCAGTTTTGGGGAAACTGCTAGGTACGTATGACCTAGATTGGCCACTGTTGGAAACAAGATACTAGGCTTGATGGACCTTGGTCTGACCCAGTATGGCATATCTTATGTTCTTATGTTCTAATATGTAGACTAAATTTAAATTGAAACCCCAAGAAGCCAGAGTCCACATGCAGTGCAATATCAGATAAATAAGAGATGCAGTTCCCCAATACTGTGTAAAATATAAAAATAGCGCAAATTCCAATAACTAAAATTAAATAAAATTATTTTTTCTACCTTTGTTGTCTGACCATTTTATTCTCTAATCATGCTGGTCCCGATCTGAGACTTCTGCTTTCCTGTCTTCTCTTAGCTCTCTTTCTGTGGTCTATGGTCCACGGTCCATCTGCAATTTCTTATTTCTTCTTTTGTTTTCTTCACTTCCTTCCATCAGCCCATTTCCAGTAACCCTCCCCAGTATCAGCCTCCTTTCCAGTCCTCCCATCCCAGTACCTTCCAATGTCAACAGCCTTGCATTCCCAGCTCATGTCCACTCTCAGTGCCACCGCCCCCAGTCAGCTCCCATCCAGTCGCCCTACACTCTGTCCATCCCCCTTCCAGTGCCATTTGCATGTCAGCTCCCTTCCAGCCTCCTCCCCATTACCCAACCACCTACCACTCCCATCCCCAAGTGTCAGCTCCCTTCCAGTCCCCGTTCAGTACATTCCAGGTGTCAGCTCCTTTCCAGCCCCCTCCTTCCCCCGTGTCAGCTCCCTTCATGCCCCCTCCTTCCCCTGGCAGACCCTCTCATTATCCTCTCCCTTCCAGTCCTATTCTACCATCCTCCTGCATCTGCCCATTTGTAACCCTAGCCCCTAGTTTTCTTCCAGGGCCAGCAGCACTCTCTTCCACTCCCCCATTAGCTCTATTCCAGTCCTATCCCCCTTCAGCCCACTCTAGTCCTAGCCCCCCACTCAGCCCATTACCAGTCCTAGCTCATTTCCAGTGCTAGCCTCCCATCTGCCCATTACCAGGCCTACCCCCCCCCCGAATAAGTCTATTTCCAGTCTTAGCCCCCCCAATCAGCCCGTTTCCTGTCCTAGCCCCCCTAATCAGCCCTTTTCCAGTTCTAAACCCCCATCATCCCATTTCCAGTTCTAACCCCCTCCCGATCAGCCTATTTCCATTCTTAACCTCCCATCAGCCCATTTCCAGTTCTAGCCCCCCATCAGCTCATTTCCAGTCCTAGCCACCCCCGATAGCCCATTTCCAGTCCTAAACCCCCTACATCAGCTCATTTCCAGTCCTAGTCCCCCATAGCCCATTACCAGTCCTAAACACCCCCATCAGCCCACTTCCAGTCCTAACCCCCCCATCAGCCCACTTCCAGCCCTAGACCCCCCCATAGCCCATTACCAGTCCTAACCCCCCATCAGCCCATTTCCAGTCCTAACCCCCCCCCCTTCAGCCCATTTCCAGTCCTGGCCCCCTCCCCACCCCAGGGAAATAAAAACAAAAAAAACCTGGCTGCTGAAGCCACTGGCAGCAGCAGAAAAAAGTGCCCCGCGGCCTCCCCGGCAGAGCCCTCCTCTCTCCCTCAGCATGGCTGTACAGAGCCGCGAAGGGAGAGTTTCCCTTTCTCGTGGCTCTGTTAAGCCCGCCGGCGCTGATGGGAATTTCCATGCGGTGGCTGATCGAGCGTCGGAGGTGGAGGCGGGAGCTGCTCGCCTCACCCGCTCCCACCACCAAAGCCCAATCGGGGCACTGCCAGAGCCAGAAGGACATTTAAAAGCTGCAGCCGGCGGGAACATCAGCCTCTCAGCTCCTGAACACCATGCGGTGGCTGATCGAGCGTCGGAGGTGGAGGCGGGAGCTGTTCGCCCCACCCGCTCCCACCACCAAAACCCAATCGGGGCTCTGCCAGAGCCAGTAGGACATTTAAAGCCGCAGCTGGTGGGCATGCCTGCGCCTGGCGGGCCCGCGCCTGAGGGCCTCGCCACAGGGCCCTTTGGCATGGCACAATGGCGTGGCACAATGGCGTGGCACAATGGCGAGACTTGCCCCACGGATGCCATCACGAAGAGCAACCAAGCAACCCTGGCTCCACCTCTGCAGGGTAAGCATCTACCGCATGGAGAAGAAACACCGGCAGCAGACTTTTAAATTAAAACACTCCTAAGCGCGACACTATGGAATGGTCGCATTCTCCTCCTCCTCCCCACTCCTGCAACTCCACCGAAGACCAGACCTAATCAGAGGCAACTGAACCATAAGAAACACCACCATGTAAGCATCCTCTAAATGTAACCCTTGATGTAATGTAATGTATGCAAATGCCCAGCCTGCCTGTAATGTAACCCCTGATGTCATGTATTGTACCCTGGATGTAATGGAATGTAACCCATGATGCCCAGCCTGCTTGGAATGTATGTATGTATCTATACTGTGTGTGTAGTAAATGCGCAGTAGTACTAGTAGTAGTAATGGGAGACAGCCAACCTGGTTTTGCCCTAACTAGACTGTTGCTCTGTGTGTGTGTATTCTGTTGTCTTATTTAGATTGTAAACTCTGATGAGCAGGAACTGTCACTCTTTATATGCCTGTACAGCGCTGCGTATGAGGTAGCGCTTTATAAATGTTTAATAGTAGTAGTAGTAGTCCTCTCATATTCAACAAATTGCTATGTTGCTTCTTTCTCTTCAACATTAACAAGATTCGCCCCTTCCTGTCTGTTTCCACTACTAAGACTCTTGTTCACTCCCTTATTACCTCCCGTCTTGACTATTGCAAACTCCTCCTTGCTGGTCTCCCTCAGTCTCATCATTTCCCTCTACAATCTATTCAGAACTCTGCTGCTCGGTTAATTCTCCACCAACCATGCTATACTCACATTACTCCTCTTTTAAAGTCCCTTTACTGGCTCCCTATCCGCTACAGCATTCAGTTCAAGCTGCTTATCTTGACACATAAATGCATTCACTCTGCTGCTCCTCCTTATCTTTCTTCTCTCTTCTCTCCCTATACCCCTCCTTGTGATCTCCGCTCCTCTTCTGCCTTCCTTCTCTCTATGCCGCTCTCTTCTTCGGCAAACTCCAGGCTTCATTCCTTTTAACCTTGCTTGGAACAACCTTCCCCTTTCCTTGTGTCAAATCTCCTCCTTCACCCTCTTCAAGTCCAAGCTGAAGACTCATCTCTTTGAGGCCACTTTTGATTCATAATTCCCCTTCTTTGTGTTTCAGCTCCTTATTCCTATTGTATTATTTTGTATATTCATCTTTTAGATTGTAAGCTCTATGAGCAGGGACTGTCTACTTATGTGTCTGTGCAAGGCCACGTATGCTTGATAGCATTATATAAATGCTTAATAATAATAATAATACTTTAATAATAATAGATAACTGCACAAAAAGACCAATTGACCAGCTCTGTCTGCCCAGTTATTTCTGTCCATTCTACTACAATATCCTAGATACTAGCCATAGAGAATTGCTACCTCTAGGAAATCACGCCAGATTCGAAATCACTTTAGTTAACTTTCGTTGCATGCTGAGCTACCCAAGAGGGTGGCATACATCATCTTTTTAGTTCACATTTAGCACTCCTCTTCCCTTTCATCCAAGCACCCACCAATACCAGCATAGGTATTACTTAGTCATCCAGCTTTATAGGTTCCTGTGGTCCTTATGGATAGTGCCCCACTTCCAACCATCAGCTTGCTGTACCACCTTAGTCAAAATGTGCACAGACCTGGTTACTTGAGCGCTTGTGTTTTCATTAAGGCATCCAGTTGCAAACTGCCTGACAAGCCAATTTGCTAATTAGTGCTGCCAGTGCAGCTTGCCACAGCCCTGGTTATGGACTTCTAGTTATTTGCCATGAACAACTGGAAGTCAAAATGGGTGATAGCCTTTTGAAACTATAACTGTACTGTGGTAGGCGAAGGCCTATGATCCATGGTGTCTGAAATAAGCAGACAGGCCTAACTAGCTTGACCTGTAAATGAAGCCCATGAAGAGGCCCATAGGAATTGCACATTCCCCAGAATGCTGCTACTATAGAACTGAAACTTAGCAAAGCACAATCAGCTTAGCTGAGCAGAATCGAAACTCAGAAAAATATAGAAAAATAAGTTCAATTGCTATTGATAAGAGAGTACAGCTGCTATGGAATTAATTAACACTGCTGAAAGAAAGGTTACAGCGCCCTGCTTTCCCACATGTTCTAACGAGTTAAATGGCCTTGGAAGAGAAAAGTATCTAAGCTGGTGAACTGACCATTGTAATTGGGACTAGAAGGGGGGTAAGCAGGTGCTAAGCCCAGTTAAAGAACATCATTGGATAGCCATATCGGTACCGGAACCAATAGAAGGTGTACGGGAGGGTACCGGGACCAATGAAATGTTTTCCTATGTCTAGAATGGAGAAGAAGTCTATAAAAGTTGTTGTTTTGCTAGAAACCATTGCTCAGCCATTTTGAATTTGATTCTGCTTGAGACTTGTGCACAAATAAATGATTTGGACCTTCTGAACAGACTCCTGGTATCATTGGTTTGTCTGCGCTCTGCTGCTACAGTACAAGAGCACCGTTTCACAGGATAAGAATTTAGAGCACGTCTACCTGTTGAACAGTCTGATTGATCAAGTCACCTACTGTATGTTACAACATTCATGTATAGAGGCATTTCATATTTGTTCATGATGAAGATAAATCCAATTATTTATTTCAGTTTCATTACATGTCCTATCAAAAAACTACACTATAAAAATAAAATAAATTAACATCAATCATATAACAGCATCAGTTATGTTACCTCCCTCACACTCCATGGCTCCTTTATTTATAATTTAACCAGTCTCCTTCTCTTAATCAACTGTAAAAGGCCAGGTTTTAACCATCTTTCAAAACTTAATATAATTTCTTCCTAATTTGGCAATGAATGACAAACAAGGGAAAGGGGAATCTTTTTTTTTGTGTCACTGAATTCCTTGAAGACCCTGACTGCATGTCACTACATACATGTGTGTTTGTGTATCGGGAGGGGGGAGGGATGCATGTCATGGGGAGTGTGTTTCATCCATCTTTCTAAAAAAACCCTTCTTCTTCCTGCCCCCACTTTTGACCCAGTTTCTCCTTGGACAAGCAGGATGAGTCAGCCATCCCGGCCCGCCCCTAGCTAACCAGTTTTTGTTCTTCCGCCTTGCCAGCAAGACGGACTTTTCTACTCTCCACCAATTTTCCTTTTACAGATCCTATTCTCCTAATCGTATGTATTTATCAGTTTAACTTGACTTAATATTCCATATCTCTTCAGAGCTGGCCCAGCGGAGCTTGATTCCTGCGGGCCATTGCTCCTGGTCTCAACATCTTAGAAATATTTCTTACTGTTGACCAGTCTCTCTGGCATTTTAATCCTCCTACTCGTATGTATTTGCAGTTTAAAATTGCATTAATGCTCTTTCAATATTCTTACTGTTGATCAGTTTCATCTGCGCTTAATTACTTATTTCTACTCTTATGTATATTACGGTTAAACTTGCTTAATGCTCTTCCAAGCTCTGTCCCAGATCTCGGGACTGCACTTCGACCGCTTGCAGCATGACCGGAGTGCACTGATATCCTCGTGCAAGCCACTAATCACAGACCTTCGTGGGACCTCTCCGACGCTCCTCCAGCTCCGCCACCGCTCAGGGTGCGCCTAAGGGCCTCCACCCTGCCGCAGGCTTGGGCCGGCAATCTCTGTCGCCGCTCGGGGTGCGCCTAAGGGCCTCCGCCCCAGCCGCAGGCTGGCCGCCGCTCGGGTTGTGCCTGGGGGCCTCCAACCCGCAGCGAGCTTCAATCTCTCAACGCGACTCTGCCCAAGAAGGGACCCTCTTCCAGGATGAGAGCCTTGCGGCTGCCGGGCCCTCCCAGGACTCTACCTGAACACCCTCGCACGTGGGTGACCTATGGGGGCGGCCATTTTTCCTGCTACGGTGTGCTGCACGCAAAGCCGCGCCCCCCATCTTGCCTCTGATGTCAGGACACAAGCCCCTCCCCCGACGGCGCCATTGGCCGGCGCTGACCCAACGTCACGGGGGAGGCACTAGCGCGGATGACACCACGTTTGCTGACTGCCCTGTCAGCACAGAGACGTCGGCGCAGACACCAGATACAAGAGCGTTTAAACCTCGCCGGCGAACCGACATTGCGGAGGCTCCCTTGCAGCGCCAAGCCCCTCCTCCGACAGCGCCATTGGTCGGCGCTGACCCAACGTCACAGGGGAGGCACTAGCGCGGATGACACCACGATTGCTGACTGCCCTCTCAGCGCAGAGGCGTCGGCGCAGACACCAGATACAAGAGCATTTAAACCTCGCCGGCGAACCGACATCGCGGCGGCTCCCTTGCAGCGCCGTTAGTCGGCGACCATCTGAATCTAAATCCAGGCATTCTTTCCTCTGTCTATGGGGCTGCCTTGGAGCTCGGCGTCGTTGCGCTACCAGGCTGGAGCACATCAGAACCTCTGCTCTCGTCCGATCCCACTGTGATATCCGATCAGAGGAACTTCGGCGCCGAGGACCTCACCCCCCTCGAAGGTCCTCTTGCTCTGAGAACCGCTGGCACTGGAACCCTCTCCCTTTACTTGCACCTCTTCTGTCTGAGGATGCAGAAGGCTCCAGAGCCTTCTTTCTCCATCACTCCTGGTGCTGCATGTTGGCGTGTGTGCCTCACCAACCTACCCAGGTTACTTCAACCCCGAACCGTTGCACTCCTTCCTGCCGCGGGTTGCCGCAGAGACAGGGGAAGGGGCAGCTTGTAAACCTACCCTCCGGATCAGATGCATGTCGGCAACCATTAGAGGAGGTGGGGGTTTGCTGCCAGCTGCTGTGCGCCCGTACAATTGCCTATGCTGCTTAAACAGCATTAGCCCTTGCTGCCGCAAGAAGATGGCCCCTCCTCCTTTTCTCTGCCCCCTTACTCTAGATGCCGGACTGGCCTGAGCCAGTCCCAGATTGCGCTCAGTGCCTACTCAGGATGCTGCACCGAGGATCGACATTCGGGGGCATAGAATTCAGCACCCGGCGGTCCCTTTGCATCCTCTCCCGATTGCTCTAGGGTAGAATGCAGCGCCCGGAGGACACTTGCATTCTCTTCCGGTTGCCTTAGACACCCGCAGTATCTTCTATCACTCTCCGCCTCCTGGGCAGATCCTCCATGCTGGCACAGCAAGAGAGGGGTAGTACAATGGTTAATACATTGGCTGCTGAACCAGGGGTCATTAGTTCAATCTCCCAGCAGGCCCGGCATCTCCCCGACAGCAGGTATGGAAATGGTGCCAGGGAGTTAGATGGCAGTAAGACAGAAGAGGATGGACAGGCAACCATCACTCATCAGTACCCTGGAGAAAGTCTGTGCCTGGTCAAGCATCCCTTGAAATCAACAACCGCAAACCTGCCATTCTCCATGGCACCTTGCACAACATCCTATGAAGGTGACCTTGCACTTAACCCCAGTGTCCATAATCACAGCCGCAATTCCAAGAACAGTGGCAACAGTGTGGAGCGGTACACGCTGCACAGTGTGTTCAAGGTCAGGAGTGCACAGGTTCACCTTAGCCGTGGCTCCTACAAACCATATTTCGGACTCCCACACGCAGAAAGAACAGCGCACCCCATGTCTGACCTGAACTGATGGTATAGATCTCATATCATCACACAGTCCGAACTCCAGGTCTCCAGGAGTAGACACAGACTCGAAATCAGGCATGACACCCATCAGTCGTGGACAATTTTTAAGAAGGGACCCAGGATATCAATGCTTGACTCTGTACAAGCATTGTGGATCCCTTCTTGGGGAAACTGCTAGATACTTGTGACCTGGTTTAGCCACCTTGGAAACAGGATACTGGGCTTGATGGACCTTGGTCTGACCCAGTATGGCATATCTTGTATTATTATGTTCTTGTGGATAGAACTCACATCTCTTGTGAAGGAAACCTGCCGATCTCCCAACCCCATGCAGCAATCCGCCAGATGTGGACCCAGCAATTTGACAATTCCCCAACCCAGAAATTCAGTGGACACTCACAGAGGTAAATGAGTTGCACTCCTCTTTACTTCCGAAAAAAGGTTGGGCAATCCCCTCTATTGCACAACCAATAAACCAGGAGACAAGGCTGGGCAATCTCCCTCCAATTGCATCCAAGGACTCCGGAGCCACGCACATCGACAGCAGGGTATGACCTGCATCTAAGAATGTGAAAGATGGCATTCTCAACTCCTCAAGCACAGAGGATGCCCTCAGGGCCCTGGTCAGTGCATGGGCATTCAGGTGAAGCCCCCCGAGGCTCCTCATTGCTCACTTTTCTTGGCCACGCATGACCCCCTGAACCAGGCAACCATTTCAGCATTTAAACAGCCCTGAAACCCTCGTGGGGCCACCCGCCTAACGGTGCCACCTATCGGTCACGAGACTGCCTTCCACCGGATCGTGGTGAGGAAATCACGTCATTGACACCTGGTTCTTCGTGGTGTACATGAGTGCAAGGTGGCAAGCTCTTCCGCCCGTCAGAAAGCATTGCTCACTTTTGCTTCCCAGCCGCAATACATCGATTCTTGCAAATTCCTCCACAAGGGGATGACACGCCTACATTACTCAGGTCCCACCTGACTCTATATGCCTAAGGCATCAGGGGTACAGTGCCACATCACAACTTCATACCTTGTGGCTGGCTCACTGTTCTACCCCATTGTCGCTAGGTCCCATGGCTCTACGCCCAGGGACAGGGGGTACTCAGCCGATTAAGATGCCATACAGCTCTACAATAATGCATATGATATGCATGAGCACAGGGTGGCAAGTTCAATTCCACCATTACAACAACATTGCTGTAACGCTAAGGTAGCGTTCAGCTCTCAATACTGTTAAGATATGCAGACTGCATCAAGGGAACTACACCGTGCCCTATCAAATCACATAGGCATCACGGTAACCACTAACTACAAACAGGTTACAAATGGTCGGAGCAGCTATCTCGGCCCTTGAAACTGTCAACAGTCGGCCCTTGCACTGGTGAGGAACTTAAAGCAAGTCCTAATCCCACTACTGATCGCTGGACACCAGTCACCACGGTGACTCAATGCATGATTCTGTTTGAGACCGACACCTCAGTCTCCCTTTGGGGAATCCCGGCGACCTGTTTTCTGCAGGCCAGATTCTCCCAGATTCTCCCAAATTCTCTTCCATTCCTGAAGACTGAACCTCCATATACGGGCCAGTCCAGTAACATGGTACCATGGCAGTCTGCCTGCATATGATCCAGGATCCTCTCTATGTTACCACTCCGGTAAGGCCTTAGGCCTCTGGTGGCCAGAGGTTATAGTCTAGCCGGACTACGAGTGCTCAGCTCATACCGCACCCATCATAAGGACTGCCTAGAATACACGGTTTCCAAACTAATCCATTACAGGTTAAGCTCTCTCAACCATCCTGCCTTGTTAACGCCATTGAACTCTGTAGTCAGTGCCTTTGTATCTCAACTGCTTGCCAAGGGCTTCCATTCTCGAGATCAACTCTCTCCAGCTTCCCTAGTCTGCAAGGACTCTGGCCCCGGGATTGGGAATAGTCCACTAGGAGCATGTCATAGGCTTCATGATCATGCTACCAATGGCTACAACAGAAACCCCATCAGTGGGGACTCCATGATCCTTAGTCAGCTAAGCAGTGATATGTGGGAGAACTTTCCTCCCACTCTCCAGACAGAACATATCCTGCAGAGGTTAGGCAACTATCACACCAATCTCTCACCTATGCATATACGGGCTGTCTTCCTATCCGCCCATTTCCCTAAGGCATAGGCAAAAGGTTCGTCTGCCCGAAGTGTGAAGCCAGGTCCACACGCACCAAAGAAGCCTACACCGCTGTCCCAGTGTTCAGAGCTCCACTCAAATGACCTCATTGCACCCAAGGCTAAGGAACCCTCAGATCCCGCCAATGTCTCGAGCAAGGTTCATCGCTGGTGGTCAACTGCATGCCTTCAACCATTCTTGGTGACTTGCACAGTCCAGGGATGATTTCTCCACCCATCCCCCAAAATAAGGCTCACACGTTTGGGTCACATAGCAAACACACCGTATCACCTGCCTTGAGGACACACCTGACCCTATGGCATAACTCATATTCTCATGTTCTAGCGATCTCAAGGACATATCTGACCAAGTCATGAACTGACGCGTGGCTCAAGGCCCTTGCGATGTTAATGCTCTTGTAGCGCTATCGACATTGTTGATGGCCTACTGTAGATATTGCAGCGATGCGTCAGTCTTGCACCACTCCCGCAACGTTTTTCAACACTGCTACTGTGGCTATCCGGCTCACAACAGTTCACTCTACGCTACGGCAGGGTGGGAAAGGGGATCCCTCTGCGATTGCATCGTCTATTGCCTCTTGGATCCCTCTGCGGTGCACCATCTATGGCTGCCCTCTGAGACCATTCTTCAAAATAGCGACCACGTGGATGCGATGTGGGACGGCACGTCGGCGCAACAGGACGGCATCTCTGCTAGGCGCTCCACACAGCGCTGTATCCTGCACATTCTCAGTGTACGCGTTTGCACATTGCCACTACCACCAGTCGCCCAAGGTACACTTCTACCCAGGGCACACCATTAAAAGCACCCAATCCTGATAATGGGTCACCTGTACCTGATCTCGGCCTCCCCCTTTTCCACCTCAACGCATGTCAGCTTGGGAGGCACCAATTGTGGCTGACTCATCCTGCTTGTCCAAGGAGAAAACGGAGTTACTTACCTGTAACATGAGTTCTCCATGGACAGCAGGATAAGTCAGCCACACATACCCGCCCACCTCCCCTTGAAAAGGACTCGGCCTATGACCGGTGCCCGCCTCCTAGCGGCTAAGGCTCAGCTAGTGACGAACTGGTTAGCTAGGGGCGGGCCGGGAGGTGGGGCCTGTTGGCCCATGCTCAGAAGGGCAAAGCCCTTCTGAGCTATGGAGAGTACTTCCGTCTCGGCGCCGTCGGATGACATCACCAATTGTGGCTGACTTATCCTGCTGTCCACGGAGAACTCATGTTACAGGTAAGTAACTCCGTTTTCTGTTTCTCTCATAACCCCTCCCCCCAAGATGCCACCTAATCTGTTTCTCTTACCCCCATCCCCTAGGTGTCAACCAGTCTCTCTCTTTGCCTTCTGAATCTAACCCCCCCTCCCCCAAAGCCCCAGTTTCACAAGAAGGGAAGAAGCAAACATCCAAGCCCTTGCTCTTTATCTTTATCTTTATTTCGTATTTGATATACCGCCCATGATTTGTAAGTAGATAATAAACAATAGAGTCCTGTGATCAGGGCCGGATTTACCTATACGCCATGTACGCCATGGCGTAGGGCCCACAGCCGGCAGGGGCCCACAAAAAAAGAACAAGTTGATTTTTTGTTAATACAATTTAAAAAAAAAACCCTGGTGGCTGCCGCCGCGGGGCCCCCTCTGCTGCCGCGGCAGCACCGACTGACCCGCGGGGGCCCCGTCTACAAGCTGAAGCCGTCGGGTCGGGTCGGGTCGGTCCTCCCTCCCTCCCTCCCTCCGTGCAGGCTGCAGGCTGTGAGAGACGCGAAAGGAGAGTGTCTCCTCGCGTCTCTGTTAAGCCCGCAGGGGCTGATGGGAAATTTCCCATCAGCCCCTGCGGGCTTAACAGAGACGCGAGGAGACGCTCTCCCTTCGCGTCTCTCACAGCCCACAGCCTACAGCCTGCAGCCTGCACGGAGGGAGGGACGGAGGGAGGGAGGGAGGACCGACCCGACCCGACGGCTTCAGCTTGTAGACGGGGCCCCCGCGGGTCAGTCCGTGCTGCCGCGGCAGGAGAGGGGGCCCCGCGGCGGCAGCCACCAGGTTTTTTTTAAAATTAAATTTTACTTTAGGCCGGGGGGGGGTAGGACGGGTAAGGGGCTATGGGGGGGGGTAGGACTGGTAATGGGCTATTGGGGGGGCTGGGGCTGGAAATGGGCTGGGGAGGGTAGGGCTGGTAATGGGCGATTGGGGGGGTAGGACTGGTAATGGGCTATTGGGGGGGCTGGGGCTGGAAATGGGCTGGGGGGGGTTAAGGCTAGAGGTGGGCTGATGGGGTTAGGACTGGTAATGGACTGTGGGCTGTTGGGAGGGCTAAGAAAAGGCAATGGGCTTTGGAGGGGGATAAGACTGGTAATGGGCTGTGGGCTGATGGGGGCTGTCTGGTAATGGGCTATGGGGGGGCTAGGACTGGAAATGGGCTGGGGGGTTAAGACTGGAGGTGGGCTGATGGGGTTAGGACTGTAAATGGGCTGTTGGGGGGGTGTTAGAACTGCTAATGGGCTTTGGGGGGGGGGGGTTAAGACTGGTAATGGGCTGTGGGCTGATGGGGGTTGTCTGGTAATGGGCTATGGGGGGCTAGGACTGGAAATGGGCTGGGGGGTTAAAACTGGAGGTGGGATGATGGGGTTAGGACTGGTAATGGGCTGTGGGCTGATTGGGGGGGGTAGGACTGGCAATGGGCTATGGGGGGCTGACTGGAAATGGGTTGATGGGGTTAGGACATGAAGTGGGCAGATGGGGGGTTAGGACTGGTAATTGGTTAAAGGGGGGCTTAAACTGAAAATGGGGTGATGGGGGGCTAAGGACTAAGTGGGTTGATGGGGGGCTAGGACTGGTATTGGGTTGGGGGGTTGCTAGGACTGGAAATGGGCTGATGGATGGCTAGGACTGGAAATGGGCTGATGCAGGGACTAGAAGGGAATGGATGCTGGGTGAGGCTGGAACTAGAAGGGAGCTGATGTTGGGGGAGGATTAGAATGGGATGGGGCTGGAAGAGTAAAATGGAGAAGGGAAAAATATTTTGTGTGGGAGGGATAAAAAATCTACAATTGGCCGGGTATTGGGAGAGTAAGTGGGGATTGAGGATGGAGGGGTAAAATTTGAGTGGATGAAATAGGAATGAGGAAAGAGCAAAAGGAGAAAGATTAGTATGTTAAAGCAGATGTAGAGAGAGAATGGAAAAAAATCTAGAAGAGAGAAGAAAGGACAAATGGACAGCAGACGATGGAGAGTTAGCAGAAGACACGAAGAAACCAGAAGAAAGTGGCTGGAGCAATTGCAGCTGAAAAAAATGCACAAAAGGTAGAAAAATATCTCTTTATTTTGAATTTATTAATTGGAATATGTCAGCTCTGGTAAATGTGCATCATTAACGTCTGCGCTTTGTTTAGTACAAGAGCAAATTAATGTATAGTTTTATTTCTACAGTGTTGTACATTCCAAGTTTGGCTTTTGGGATTCCCAGTTTAATTATTGTCTTCCTGTTTCTAAATTGTGATTACTTGTTTGGTGATGGTCTATGTTCTGCATGTGTAACTGAGCTGAGGTGTTCTGTTTATATAATTCCTATTTGACATTGCCACTTGTTCTCTTTCCCCAGTAGGTCATGTATTGTTGTTCTCTGAAATGTATTGGTTTAATATTTGCAGTGTTGCCTTTTGATTGGTAGAGTATGGTGCTTTGTGAGTCCTGGTAGTGCTGTTAGGATACGGCGGGTTTACTATGGGTTCTAAATGGGCAGTGTTTGTAGTAGTTCCTAATGTGTCTGGCAGTTGGCACTGGATTATAGTAATGTAGAAATCTTTTAGTCTTTCTTTATCCATACACTCATTAAGAGGCACGTTTACTAAAAGTTAGTATATGGTAACATTATGCAAATATTTATGCAAATGGGGCCCCTTATGCAAATGAGGCCCCGCACCCCCCTTGGGCCGCCCCTGCTGGGGGCCCACAATTTTTGTTGGCGTAGGGCCTCACTCAAGGTAAATACGGCCCTGCCTGTGATGAGTCTCTGCTGGTGTAAGGCCTAAGGAGAAGGCTTCTCCTAAGGTTACTGGCAATTAATGTTGGGTAAATCCTTTCAATAGCCCTTGACAAACTCATTGAACATCTTTTTAAGAAAAGGGTGAGGCCTCTCCTAAAGTGGCAGAGACATAGATGATGAGGATTCATCAGCCACAGTAACTAACATCGAAGTACAAGAAATTGACTGTTGAGCAAAGGATTGTGCACAGGTGAACTGTTCTGCTCCAAACAGTTCTTTAGCTGTGTTGGAAATCTCTGCGCAGCATGTACTTGAGTTGTGCTGAGGTTCTTGTGCAGAAAGAGTCTAAGCGCTTCCTTTTAACCTGAAGAGATAGAGTGCTATTATGTTTGTGTTTCTCCAATGCTTTAGAACCGGTTGAGGAAACCACCAGGCCCTTAGGCCTTTGCAGGACTCCAGAAGTGGCTGTGCTATAAGCTTGGAAACCTCATGGGGTACATGCTTTAACTTTAAAGATATGGGTGGCTGGACTTTTAAAGACATTGTGCCTAGAGGATCAAGGCCATGCTCTGGAAAATTCTCGACTCATGTGGACAGAGCTCAATTTTCTGTACAGAGGAGCTTCCCTACAGACTTTTGGCGAGAGGAAATCTTTTCTCATCCTTGAAATGGTCACTGAGGCAATTTAGATGATCTCTTCAGAGACCTTGGAACACGATACTTCCAGTCCTGATTGTGGTTCGGATCCAAGTATAGAAGACATTTTGAATCAGTATCAAAGTTCTGGATTTTTTTGTTGCACTTCATGCAATGTTGAAATCCTTACTTTGGAGGTAGCTTCATTTGCTCCCCCCCGCCGCCTTCCCCTTTTTTTAAAATAGTAAATCAAAACAATAAAATAATTGAAGTGACGAAGACCATCATTTTAGCAATTTGAAAAACCTTTACAGCAGGGCTTTGGTTTGCATCCATTTGGCAGAATGGAAAAATAAATGCAGAGGAGACGACAGCATGCAGAAGGGCTGTGCTTGCTTGACCTTTACACTAAGTTCTGAGCTGTGAGGAAAGCCGTTTCATCCTGGTGCCTGCAGATGACATCACCTGCTTGTGTGCGTCACTCAGTCCTACTTGTCGATGGAAAACATAGAAACCTATATGCCTTTAGAAAAGTGCTTCCCTGAAAGCTAACACACAAATTTAAATCTTTTCTGAGGAAGGAGCAACTTTATGTATGCATGTGCTGGTATGAATCGATGCTTGTATGCATTTCATAAAATATGCACATAATATTGGGCCTGCCCTTGGAAATGGCTACACATACATTTTGTAAAAGTAGGCACTATCTTTTCCTAGCATCTGCTTTTATTTCTATTTACACTAGGGCGGTTTTATAAATGCTTACGTTAATGTGTAAAACAGTGTTCTGCATGCTGAAGCTATTTATAGACATTGGAGTGATATTGCATTGAGCATGAGCTAGGTTTACAGTTGTGATTCCTGTTTATCTGTTAACTCTTTGGGGTGTCTGGATGAAGCTGAACATGTGAGTATATCTCTTATTAGTCTGGCAGTGATTCTGCTTTACCACGAAAGAGGATAACAATCCATTTGAAAGATCAGAGTGCTATCTAAAGAAGACTTATAGCGGATGTCTTACTTATGATCTTGAAAGTGAAAGCAATGTATTTGCATTGCGGCTGCATGCATAATTTTATGCAATCTATAAGAAAAGCTTTCACTCATTAAACATGAATTAGGAGTTAATAGTACAAAAATATAGGAGGAAAAAATCTCAGTTCTACAAGAGCTTAAAGATCCCAATTTACCCATGTCTAACAATAGCCAAATTAACATGAATAAAATACATTCTTTAAAATGCTTGTATGCAAATGCTAGAAGTCTAAAGAATAAGATGGGAGAGTTAGAATATATAGCACTAAATGAAAGGTTAGATATGATTGGAATATCAGAGACATGGTGGAAGGAGGACAACCAGTGTGACACTGTGATACCTGGGTACAAACTATATCGTAATGATAGAGCTGATCAAATTGGTGGAGGGGTTGCGCTCTATGTTAGAGAGGGCATTGACTCAGAAAGGATTAAAGTTTTGCAGGAAAGAAAATCTGCTGTAGAATCTATATGGATTGAAATTTCATATAAAAGGGGCAAGGCAATGGCAGTGGGGGTGTACTATCGAGCACCTGGCCAGAATGACCAAATGGATGATGAAATGCTCAAAGAAATCAAGGAAGCTAACAAAAGTTACAGCGCAGTAATAATAATGGGTGATTTCAATTACCCCGGTATCGACTGGGTCAGTGTCACGTCAGGACATGCTAGGGAGATAAAGTTCCTAGATGAAATAAATGACTGCTTCTTGGAGCAGCTGGTTCATGAACCAACCAGAGGGGAAGCCATATTAGACCTAGTCCTAAGTGGAACACCAGATCTAGTGCAAGAGATAAGGGTGTTGGGGCCACTTGGCAATAGTGATCATAGCATGATCGCCTTTGATTTAATTAGTGGAGGAGGGATAGTAAGGAAATCCACAGTACTACCTTTTAACTTTCGAAAGGGAGACTATGATAAAATGAGGAAAACAGTTAAGAAAAAACTAAAAGGAGCAGTTGCAAAGGTTAAAGACGTACATCAAGCTTGGGTGTTGTTGAAAAATACTATCTTGGAAGCCCAGACCAGCTGTATTCCACGCTTTAAGAAAAGTAATGTAATGCAAGCCATGACGCTCCCACATCTGGACTACTGCAACATAATCTACCATGGCCTTCCAGCCACACAGACAAACCCCCTCCGAACAGCACTAAACACCACGGCAAGAATCATCCAGACTGCAAAGAAAACTGACCACATCACCCCAATTCTGAGAGACCTACACATACTTCCCTTCGAAACAAGATCTAAATACAAAGCCATCCTACTCACCCACAAAGCCATCCATCAAGCACAGAACTCCCTGCTTCGCACCCTACTGTCTCGTCCAGCCCACGGCAGAACTACCAGACAAACCTCCAACAATTCCCTCACCATCCCCCACAAAAGAACTAAATGCTTGCAACGGACCTGCAACCGAGCCTTTGAACTTTATGCTCCATCCCTATGGAACTCTTTACCGAGTTATCTCAGAAACAACACCAATCTACCATCTTTCAGGAAACAGCTGAAAACCATCCTGTTCCAGGAATACCTCGACACGACCCCCACCAAAAAGCGAACTAACCTCTGATCTCGTCCACCAAGAACCTCTGATTCAAACTATAGTAGCCTGCCCATGTCCAATGTCTGTCCCATGTCCAAAGTCTGTACCATGTCAAAATCATTAATGTTGCCTCCCTGGTGATGGCCCCGCCCTACCAACTTAATTCCCCCACCCTTCTATGTAACACCGCTTTGACCCGGTGAAAAGCGGGATATAAATACAGCTAAATAAATAAAATAAATAAATAAGTCCAAAAAACTGCCAGCATGGTTTAAAGGTGAGGTCAGAGAGGCTGTTGTTGCCAAAAAAGCATCTTTCAGGAAATGGAAAAAAGAGCCAAACGACGAAACCTGGAAACAGCACAAGCACTGGCAAGTCAAATGCAAGGCATTTATAAGGCAGGCAAAGAGAGAATTTGAGAAGAAGCTTGCTGCGGAAGCAAAAACGCGAAATAAAGACCTTTTCAAGTACATTCGTAGCAAAAAACCTGTGAGAGAGTCAGTTGGTCCATTAGATGATAAAGGGGTTAAAGGAGCACTAAGAGGCGACAAGGCGATAGCGGAGAGACTGAATGAATTCTTTGCTTCGGTCTTTACTGAGGAAGATGTAGGGATGTTACCCATGACTGAAGTGGTATTTAAAGGTGTGGAAGAATTGAAGGAAATATCGATACATCAGGACGATGTCTTACAACTATTAGATAAACTGAAGAGTAGCAAATCACCTGGGCCGGATGGTATACATCCAAGGATGTTGAAAGAACTGAAATATGAGATTGCAGACCTGCTATCAGTAATCTGTGAACTATCATTAAAATCATCTCTAATACCTGAAGATTGGAGGATCGCCAATGTAACACCAATTTTTAAAAAGGGTTCCAGGGGTGATCCAGGAAACTACAGACCGGTGAGCCTGACGTCAGTACCAGGAAAAATGGTAGAAACCATCATAAAGAATAAAATTACTCAGCATGTAGATAGTCACAACCTAATGGGAGACAGCCAACATGGCTTTAGACAAGGAAGATCTTGTCTTACTAATCTGTTATGTTTTTTTGAAGAAGTGAATAAACAGGTGGACAAAGGTGAGTCGGTTGATATTGTGTATCTGGACTTTCAGAAAGCCTTTGACAAGGTCCCTCATCAGAGACTTTTGGCAAAACTAAAGAGTCATGGGATAGGAGGCAGTGTACTATTGTGGATCAGGAACTGGTTAAAAGATAGAAAGCAGAGGGTAGGGCTAAATGGCCAATTTTCCCAATGGAGAAAGGTGAATAGTGGTGTACCCCAGGGATCTGTGCTGGGTCCGCTGCTTTTTGACATATTCATAAATGACCTGGAAAGTGGAATAACGAGTGAGGTGATCAAATTTGCAGATGACACAAAACTATTTAAAGTTGTTAAAACCCAAGAGGATTGTGAAAAATTGCAAGAGGATCTTGATAAATTGGAAGACTGGGCATCAAAATGGCAGATGAAATTTAATGTGGACAAGTGCAAGGTTATGCACCTAGGGAAGAACAACCCAAACTATGGTTACACGATGCAAGGTTCCACATTAGGAACCACCACCCAGGAAAAAGATTTAGGCGTCATTGTGGATACCATGTTAAAACCCTCGGTCCAGTGTGCAGCGGCGGCCAAGAGAGCAAATAGAATGCTAGGTATGATAAGGAAAGGAATGGAAAATAAAACAAAAGATATTATAATGCCTCTATATCGTTCCATGGTGAGACCGCACCTTGAATATTGTGTGCAATTCTGGTCGCCGTATCTTAAAAAGGATATAGCGATTTTAGAAAAGGTTCAGAGAAGAGCCACCAAAATGGTAAAGGGGATGGAAGGATACTCCTATGAAAAAAGGCTAAAAGGTTAGGGCTCCTTAACCTGGAAAAGAGACGGCTGAGGGGAGATATGATAGAAGTCTATAAATTAATGAACAGAGTGGAATGGGTAAACGTAGATCGATTGTTTACGTTATCAGAATATAGAAAGACTAGGGGACATGCAATGAAGCTACAGGGTAAACTATTTAAGACTAATAAAAGAAAATATTTTTTCACTCAACGTATAATCAAACTCTGGAATTTGTTACCGGAGGATGTAGTAAAGGCTGTTAGTGTAGCTGGGTTTAAAAAAGGTTTGGACAAGTTCCTGGAGGAAAGGTCCATAAACCGTTATTAAGAAGTGACCGAAGATATCAATGCTTGACCCAGTACAAGCATTGTGGAACTTGTGTCTCTTGGGGAAACTGCTAGGTACATATGACCTAGATTGGCCACTGTTGGAAACAGAATACTGGGCTTGATGGACCTTGGTCTGACCCAGTATGGCATATCTTATGTTCTTATGTTCCGAATGTCAGGTGCCCAGACAGTAGTCCCATACATCATGGATCTGAAAAAAACTTCCTAGAAATCGGAAAACATAACACTTCTTAAATTAAACCATATAGTGCTTCAATTCTACATAGTACTGCATTTATCTTCAAGCTGCTTCCATTACTCCAACGCTAAGAGCGACACCAGGGGGATGGAGAATAAAACAAAGGATATTATAATGCCTCTGTATCGCTCCATGGTACAACCGCACCTTGAATATTGTGTGCAATTCTGGTCGCCGTATCTTAAAAAGGACATAGCGTTATTAGAAAAAGTACAGAGAAGAGCCACCAAATTGGTGAAGGGGATGGAAGGCTACTCCTATGAAGAGAGGCTAAAAAGGTTAGGGCTCTTTAACCTGGAAAAGAGACGGCTGAGGGGAGATATGATAGAGGTCTATAAATTAATGAATGGAGTGGAACGGATAAACGTGGATCAATTGTTTACGCTATCAGAATATAGAAAGACTAGGGGACATGTAATGAAGCTACAGGGTAAACTATTTAAGACAAATAAGAGAAAATATTTTTTCACTCAACGTGTAATCAAACTCTGGAATCTGTTACCGGAGGATGTAGTAAGGGCTGTTAGTATAGCTGGGTTTAAAAAAGGTTTGGACAAGTTCCTGGAGGAAAGGTCCATAAACCACTATTAAAAAGGGACCCAGGATATCAATGCTTGACCCAGTACAAGCATTGTGGAACCTGTGTCTTTTGGGGATATTGCTAGGTACGTAGGACCTAGATTGGCCACTGTTGGAAACAGGATACTGGGCTTGATGGACCTTGGTCTGACCCAGTATGGCATGTCTTATGTTCTTATGTTCTTATCACTAGCGTTTCGCTGAAGGCTTCCTCAGGGAGTGAACCTTAGCATCTTAGCTTTGCAGTTATGGGCATTATAAAAAGAAAACAACCTAAAACATGTTTGTAGTTTATTTTTGCAAGGAAACATATCTATCTCACTTCTAAAACATCCTTGATCAATATCTTTAACAATGGAAAGAGAAACATTGTAACAACTCTCCCCTCCCCCCTTTGCCACCAAAGGAGCCCACACTCTGTAATGTTCAATGAAAATCTAAAGCACAGAGCTTTACCTCAAACATACCCATGGATCTTGACCAAATTCCTCACAGCAGCTGCCAGTTAGAACTGCTCCAAATCTTATCCGACTGCTGAAAAAAACACTGCACCTGTGCGCTATAAATGACTATGGACCCCATTCACAAATGTGGGTTACGGGACGTGCAGCCCTGCAAGCCGCCTGGACCATATTCCCCCTCTTGCCCTCCCCACACGTCTTGTGCTGTAAGATGGGGAGAGCTGGGAAGGGGTGAGCCAGCCCGGCAGCACATACAGAGAAGATCAGGTCATGGCCCTTATGTAGTGCTGGGCCCGTAGGGTCGCGCTGCTTATACCACCTCAGAGATCAGGTGTGGGGAGGTCCCTGCTACCCGACCAAGGCAATGGCAGGCCAGCCATGGGTCGGGCGGTGGGGATAAGGGGGGCCGGAGCCATGGACTCTGTGCCCCAAGACTCTGGAACGCTTTACCATCTAACATCAGATCAATCACTAACCTGGCCCAATTTAGAAAGTCCCTCAAACATTACCTTTTCCTTAAATATTTCCCAGAGAACAATGAACTACAGCACCACTCAAACTCTCAGCTACACTAACACAACTATGAAGCCATGAGAACACACTTTGTTAGGTGTCCTGGATCATTTAACTACATGTACTTTATATGATGACTCTAATGTGTAAATAGTTTCTCCTATGTATTCCAAGTTTGCTACACTGTTATTTATAACTCTCCCTTGTTATCCAAGTTTGATGTCCGGTTAATTGTAAACTCAGACACATGTTATCCTGTCTGATTTTTCTGTTCCATGTAAACCGCGCTGATGCAGAATAGTGCGGTATATAAGAAATTGTAATAAATAAATAATAAATAAAATAAATGGATTTGGGGGCACTTGTGGGGAATATCCTTGCAGGCAGCAGAGGCATGGCGGGCCATCTTTGGGCCCGATTCTGGCTGCCATGGGAAACTTTTGTTCCCGCAGACAAGAATCGGGTCCAAAAGGGACTATCTTGCCTGGAGCTGTCCAGTTGGCCCTCACATGCCCTTACGAGAATTGGGCTCTACATCTCTCCCAAAACTTAGAGACCATCTCCGCTCAAAAACAAAAAAACTATCCAAAACCTCCATTCCAAAACCTACAAGTATATTAAAAAACCGAAACAATATACAAATATAGAGAAACCTATAAAAATGTAAATAAAAAAATAATTCAAAAGAATGAAAAACAAAACCACCCTAATCCTCCCATCTCTTTTACAAATCAACCTATACACATTACAAATGTAAATAGTCATCAAAAGGGCCATTATAATTTGGAATGCCGGTTGGTGAAGAGTTATTTCTATCCACAGGGTGGCCCAAAATAAGTGAGAACATCTCATAAATTAAAAGCTTAAATAGTTTACTTATTTACCTTTTTTAGCTGTATAACATCTTTATTTCTACAATTTCCGGTCGCCATCTTTTTTTTTTAAATTTGTCAATCGTTTACATCTGTCTTTTTGAATTTTTAAATAACTTATTGTATATGCTACGAGATGTTCTCACTTTGTTTGGGCTACCCTGTATATAGCTATTCTAAGAAAAGGTTACAAAGCATTGAGTCTAAAAATCCACTGCTGCTCACACCGTAGCAGAGGTTTGTTCCGATCACCCGCTCTAATGTCTGGGGGAAGATGGTATAAACAAAAACACCATAAATCTGAAAAACTATGCTGGTAATCACTGCTGTGTTTTACAGTCGGAGCTTCTATATTCTTACAGTGCAACTGACTTTTGTGTTCAATCATTGTAGTTTTAAAGTGCCATTTGGTCATGCCAATATATAGCAAATTGCATGGACAGCATATTGTATAGACCACAGATGTAGAGCTATAAACCGTGCTACAGTTCAGCACATACTGCCTGCTGCTATGTACAAAGGCCCATATAAACAGGGTAAGGTGCAGATCTGACAAGCCCCACATGCTTGGTGCCCTTTTGAAACCTCTACCAATGCCACATGTTGCAAAAACTTAGCTGGACTCACTATCTCCTTCAAATTATGGCCTCTAGAAAAACAAACCTAGCCTTACTGTCCTCTAGACCAGGGATAACATTCAAAATGTGAAACTATTTCTTAATTATTCTCTGTATCTGATAACCTATCGGGGAGAAATTAGTCACAAAGAACCTGATAGTCAATTGAGTTGGCTATGCGTCTAAGGCGCATAACTGTCGCCACTGAACTTTTACACTGGATAGTCAATTCAGGGCCATATCGGAGCACTGGAATTGAATATCCAGATCTTCTGCCACACACTGAAATGCTCTACAAGCCGCAGAAGATAACCTTACCCTGTCTATAGATTCCTAACTTTTACCCACGAGTCACTAACCGGGCAGTGGCTCAATATCGCCACTGCCCGGTTTGCAACAGTGCTGCCTCCTCTCTGCCCCAGAACGCGCATGACATGCCTCAATTTTATGCGGATTGCATCAAGGCGTGTAGCAGCGGAACTGGGGGATGAATATCACAGTACAGCGGCATTTACACAGTGTGCAGGGTTTTAAAATGCGTAAATGCCGTTAAATATCGGGCCCAAAAAATATATATCTATTCATGCCGTGGAACGCACTAAGCGGACTGTTTGGACTGTAGCAACCAATCCCTGTCGTTAAAAGCCATCTTTTGATAGGCACGTTTAATGACAGAGATAGGATACCCCCCTCTGCTGAAAACCTTCCATTAAAGTACTTGACTGCCTACGGTATTCAATCAAGATACTGCAATTACGACGATATTGTATAAATTGTGAAAATGACAAACCATGCCTAAGCCCTACAAGATATGTACTGGAATAATGTAAGAACATAAATTTAAGAACATTTGAAAATATTGGCCTACTTTTCTCAAAACTGATAAGATGTGAATCATATGGGCCAATTGAACATCATCAGCTGATCTGGGGGGGTTGGAACTATACCCTGACTATGAACACAAATACAAAATTTTGGTTTTGTTCTGCTTTCATTGTTCTATTGTCATAAGCTTGTTGAAATCTATGAAGAAATGCCTTAATATGGGAAGTGAGGAGGAAATACTCATTTTATCTGTTCTATCCTGGTCTGGCCAGTTTTACAAGATATGGGAATGACAACATTTGCAGAGGAAAACAATGGGCGTACTTTTAACCTTTGAAATGCATTGGTGTCGATATACTTTACAGGGATGGGAAAATGGGTCATTTTGAGAGCACTTTTCTTGCCTCACGGGGAATTTGTAGGTGCAAAGAATGTATGAAGATTTTAACATGAAATCCTCATGTACACTTTACTTCCCAGGCCCTAAACCTGGAAAAGTCCATACAACATGCACTTCTGGCCATTGAGGACAGGGTAATTTTCAGCCTCTGGAATCTGCCTGGGTAACTGCTTAATCACCTGGGTAAATTCCCTTGGAAATGGTTTTCATAGTAATAAAAAATGTAAGGAATATTTATCCCAAATAGGTACAGTAATTCTGGCAGCCCAAGAAATATATATCAACCCCAGTAGGTTCTGTTTCTGATCTATTGACTTGCTCAGAGGTTTGTGTCTTCTGGGATTTCATCTGAGTTGCCCTTGTGGGTTTTTTTGCCACCACATTAACCCCCTCTTGTAGTTTGCTTTTTCCTCATATATACTACAAGAGAAAAGTCCTTAAGATCATTCAGTTGAGTTTTCTCTGTAGAGAAGATGCAGACAACGAGAACAGTGCGAGTTCTACACAGGAAATCAGTAGCTTCAACTGAACTTAAATAAAGCTTTCCAGCTCACCACAAGCATCTGTTCTCTCTGCCAGTTCAAGCTCTGCTGTTTCTCTTTGGGGCTTGTTTACAAAGCCGCGGTAGCGGCTTCCGCCCAATATCGGAGCCGCGGCCCCATTGAATTCAATGGGGCTGCGGCTCCAATATCGGGCAGAAGCCCCTTTGTTTATTTGGGCCCAATATTCAGCAGCAGCAGCTAGTGCTATTAGAGCAGTTAAGTGTCGCTCCAGCAGCAAAAGTTAGGCCAGCCTTTATTGCACCTGACTTAGGCCGCTTAGCAATAACCAGGCAGGGACTCAAAATTTCCATTGCCCGGTTATCTCTTTGTGCGCCCCTAGACTGCCTCGATGCTAACCAGTTAGCATAGAGGAGTACAGTGGCAGTACTTGTGGAAATTCAGGGACACTAACAGTGCGAGTGCCGCTGAATATCCCTGACAAGGGGATTAACACAGCAGGTCTGTTAACCATGTTAATCCCTTTGAATACCGGGCCCTTTGTTTTTATTTGCCACCTTTATTTATGAGGGTAAAAATTTAAAAGAATATATCTTCACACTTTTTTTTCCTGTTATTCTGTTGTAAAACAGAGTTAAGCTGATTCATGTACTTTCCCTGAGACTAATATGGGACGGATCAGATTGTTATCGAAAGCAATTTGCCTGTTGTGCTCCTATTTTTTTGAGACAAGTCTCTTCTGGCCTAATTGAACATGATCCCTTCCCAGTATTGGCTTGAAATAATTGTAGGGCCTCATAAAGGAAAGTTCAGCACACCAAAAATGGTAAACCCTACCCTTAATGAGCTAGTCCTAGCCTTGAAACCTCAGGGCAAACTGGCATTCATAGATGCCAATGGACAGCATATCTTTAGCATTGCATTGTTCTGAGGCTTTCAGGGTTGACTTCCTCATGACACCAGCTTCACCGCTTGGACATTTTCTCTTGGGGCTGTTAGAAGCAGGATGCAGTTTTACTGTCAAGTCTCATCTATACTACAGTAGCAAGCTGCACACACACTTAACTGAAAAACCATCTACTTAGTTTTATTTATCTCTAATTCTTCTTTTTGCCTAGTTGTTGGGCAAGTTGCCTCGGACTGGAGAGCCGCAGGCTGGAGAGACTGGAGTTTCTAGTCCCACAGGAGCTCCTTGTGGCCTTGGGCAAGCCACTTAACCCTCCATTGTCTCAGGTACATAACATAGATTATGAGCCCTTCGGAGGACAAGGGAAATATATACCATACCTGAATGTACACCGCTTTGACCCGGTGAAAAGCAGTATATAAGCATTGCTAAATAAATCTTTCCCTTTTTGCTTTATTCTAGCAGGGCCGGGGCTTCCATTAGGCAAACTAGTCAGTCACCTAGAGCGCCAAAGTTCTGAGAGCAGCAAATGAGCAGCAACAAGCCAGCAGCTCAGCCCCTGACTCTGACCTGCAGGACAAAAGATGCATCAGTTTCCTCTTCAGGCATGGGGAGCCGAGGACAGCTGCACAAACATCCCAGTAATTTAATCTCCAACCCCGTGACCAGAACAAAAAAGGGCACTGAAGAGTGTGTCAGTTTCCTCTGTGTCAGTGGTTCTCAACCCAGTCCTCTGCGGGTGTTCAGGATATCCACAATGAATATGCACGAGATAGATCTGCATACAATGGAAGCAGTGCATGCAGATCTATCTCATGCATATTCATTGTGGATATCCTGAACACTTGACTGGCCTGGGGGTCCCAGAGGATTGGGTTGAGAACGACTGCTCTACGTTGAGGTCAATATCATTAATCTAATGAGACTGACCCCATGCCACAGAAGAAAGTGATGTGCTGTTCCTTTTCTCATGCCAGCTTGGGAGGGGGGGAGGGGTGAGATTGAACTGCTGGAATATCTTTTGCTCTTGTGGCTCCCCTTGCTGCAGAGGAAGCTGACGTGCTCCTAATCACCTTTCCACCTGCACGGAGCTGAGCTGCATGTTGCTGTAGTCAGTAGGTAGGAGGCGCCAGAAGGAAGGATTGCCTAGACCAGGGGTTCTCAACCCTGTCCTCGGGACCCACCTAGCCAGTCGCGTTTTCAGGATAACCACAATGAATATGCATGGGTACATTTGCATATAATGGAGGCAGTGTATGCAAATCTCTCTCATACATATTCATTGTGGTTATCCTGAAAACCCGACTGGCTAGGTGGATCCCGAGGACAGGGTTGAGAACCCCTGGCCTAGACGCTTGATAGCTTTGCACCAGCCCTGTGCAATATAACAGGGTTGCTCAACCTCCATCTCTGTGAAAGAGCAAATGTGCTGTATGGGATTAGGTAGAAACAATTCTATCTCCCTCCCCCCCTTCAAAATAATTAGAAGGCTGGCATGATGTTTTCATGGACAAGTTTTATGTTGTTTCTGGGGCAATTTCTCCAGGTCAAACCAAAATATAAGAAAGGGGCAAATATTCCAAATTGAAAAAATGCCTAACAGAAGCAACTCCCCCTCCCCCCCCAAAAGAAAAAAAATGCAAGGAAAGGGGTTTTCTAATGCTTTGGAATTTTGACTGAATTGAAAATGACTTTTAGCCTTAGCAAATCAAGAATATTCTCAGTAGGTTTGGTACCTGGTTCATTCTCCTCCTTCCTTCCAAGTCTGGCTCCTCTCTATGACTTATTCTGCCACCAGACAGTCAAAATGAATTGAATCATTGCCATAGCATTTCTAGTCCTGACTGAAAACTACTAAATAAAGAGCAAACTAAGCAAAAATAAATTAGCCAAAATAACAACAAAATACAAAGAAGTTATTAGTGGGGAAAAAGAAACCTTTCTTCTAGCTCTAAAAAATTTTGACTGGCGCCAACAAATTCTCCATCTGACAATCTGCATAATGCATTCTATAGCAACAGACTTCAACAAAAAGGTCGTAAACCCAGCTGTCAAGCTTTCAGGTTTCTACCTGCAATATGTTGAATATTAAGCTGTACTGGACTATGTACATATGGTCATGGCAAATGTGTATATATCAAAACAATTGGGCATGAAGGACTTAATGAACTAAACATGTGGAGGAGGGCAGTCAGTAAGCCACATTCACAAACTCCTGTCTTCAGCTTTGTATGCCATGGAGGCACTGAAGCAATCTGTTTAACTGGCCTGTACATCATCAACTGGCTACCAAACCTCAGCATACAACTTTTAATCTGTTTCTACTACTACTTATTTGTATAGTGTTTGTCCCAGCAATATGAAAGAAGCGCATTCTCTGTTAGATACATAAAACCTTCTTTGCTGTTCTCTTTGCAAGCTGAACAGAAATATGACTCATCATATGCCTGTTCTCTGCCAGTTGGTGTAAATGTTGCAATCGTGGTCCAGTCTGCCATGTCTGATTACTAAAAGCATGCCAACTCTATAAGCATAAATGATTTGAAAGAAGAAAAGATGTAAAAAGTCCCTACTTTCTTTTGTAATTGTTAGAAAGACAATTGGAGGTAATACTGTAAAACGTTTTTCACGCATGAAATTCTCTTTTAAAATTAGGTAAAATCTAAAAGTATATGAACAGTTGTAGAGTAAGGGGGATGTTTACTAAACTGTCTTAATGCAGCAGCGGCGACGTTATCACGCGAAAAGTCACGTATCGTGCGATAATGTCGACAGCGGCGTTAAGGCACACTAACGCTGTGAAATCTGTGGAGTAAAGCCTCCCCGCGTTAGAGGCACATTTGCAGTAGAGAGAAACCATTTCAGTCAGCAATGTACAGCAAAGGCAGGGAAACCCAGAAAAGTGATAGTAGTGATACATGTGCAGGAACCAAAAAGGCAAATAAACATATGGAATGACCAAAACCACATTTGAAATCCCAATAACCAAGCTGGCCAATAGTGATATTAATGATAAACATAAAGCAACACCACTGACAAAGCATAAAAAGGAAGATATCATGTTTGGAAAGGTCTATGCTCTGTCCCCCTACAAAGTGAATTATCCCACATTGAAATAGCGGTGATCAGGGTTTTTGTCATTTATATTGAGCAGGTTTGTTATGGTGTGCACATGTGCAGCAACAGCAGAGTGGGCACGTAGGAAAGGGCAACTGTACTGATGCTGTAAATGGGATACAGGGGTCTGCAGGTGGCACATGCTGTGGTCCAGCTGGGGCACAGTGTGGACTAGGCAGATGCCTAAGTGGCACATAAGAATGCCGAAACTGTAAAGCAGCAAGACAGCAACTGACAAGGGTCCAACATGGGCACGAGTGTGTGTCCCACAGTGTCACAGGGGATATTACCCAGCAGGTACCCCCAAGGGAACATAACATTGGCAGGCGGTGCCGGGGGGAAGCGCACATGTCCATGTAGGCACTCCTACCTGAGAACGCACACCATAGGCAGCTGCCTACTGGCACACTGGATGGCCTGGGACTGCGCACCACCAGCACCACCGGCATAATGGCATGTCAGCATGGTGGCGGAGGGGTGCTGGTGGCGGAGGGGGCAGTGGCATCTGCCCACAGCAGACCATGGCCAAGCCCCATTTAGGTGAGTGCCGTGCACTGCAACAGACAAGGTCTGTCTGACGAACAGTCATAGTATCCCCAGGGAATAATTTGCCCCATGGCAACAATTTGGTGCAGTACACACAGCCAGTGTGTTCAGGGGCAGAAGGTCACAAGTTCAAGTCCCAGCTGTGGCTCCTGCCAACCTTGTCCCCATATTTCACCCAGTACTAAACCGTGGTAATAAAGATGGAACCTTTAGTGCAGATAAAATCAACACGCCTGAAACGCCTATATTTTACCCTACAGAGCACAGACACCATAAACATGTGCAATCCCTAGAGCAGAGTTTCCTAACTGCAGTCCTGGAGGGCCAAACACCATTCAGGTTTCATGCTGTCCCTAATAAATATGCCTGTGCTGCATTTGTATGCATCGCCCCCATTGTATGCAAATGTATCTCATGCATATTCATTAGGGACAGCATGAAAACCTGAACAGTGTTTGGCCCAATAGGACTAGAGGTGGGAACCTCTGCCCTAGAGCAGCAGCCAACAGGGGCACAGACACCCACACCCACAGGCTCCACTATCCAAAGCCTCATGGAGAGTCAGGCTGTTGGGCCCTGCGCGGAGCAGCATCTCCCAATACTGGCACCTACATACCTTAGCAATGCCGTCCTAAACTTGGGAACACGTTCCACATATATCAAAAGGTTGTTATGATTAATGTCAGCTTACAAATCCTAAGTTAAACACGATTTGTTGATAGAGATTCATCATAGCAATCTTTCTGATATCTGTGTTTCAGTTATTGCTTCAGACAGTGTTTACCATCCCAGGGAGTGACACCAACAGTATTGCGTAGCATAGCAATGCCCGCACTGTGCTCAGGACTGGTGTGGCGGCCAGGGCTGCCACAAACCTCCATATTTTCACAATGCTGGCATAGGTGTGGGAGTGTGTGTCTGTCTATCCAGTGTGTTGTGGCTGCCTACACCTTACTGAGCCCACACTGCTTGCACTGTTTCCAGTGTTAGCCTGCCAATGTGCATAATGAGGAGCAAGGTACTGTGGGTATGGCCCGGACAGGATGCATCGGCACAGGGTATAGGGCAATGGCTGGGACATTGTAGTGCCCGACCACCACCTGCACGGACAGGGTGGCCATAGCATGTCATGCTGGGAGGTCACTCTCACCCTGACTGAGCAGTGACCACGGCATGGCTAGGTTCCCCCATAGTGCTATGTAACATTCCTCTCAAGTCATATTTATAGGGTTTCTTTTCTGGGGCCTAATCACTGATATATCTGCTTGGAATGTGTATTCACATCCCATTTTTGGGTGCACACAGTTTCTCCAGGTGCATGCTCTATGTACTAGCTAGCAGACTGTCTGCAGTTAGCATGTGTATGGCTGGAATACCTTGTAGGGTGCAGTGGGTGGAGACTGACTGAATGTCAGATAGCGGTGGGGGGCAGCTGAGCTTCTCCAGCATTCTGCCTGTCTGCCATTGCCTTATGTGATATGTACAGATCTGCATGGACTGCCCTGTAGGGTGCCTGTTCCCCAGCAGGACTGGGGTTGATGGTTCTCTTTATCTGCCACCATTGCAGAGATGTACAATGCGGATCTGTTGGTGGGAGATCCTGTCCCCAGACCCTGAGCCACAGAGGGCGGGTTGGGTGGTGCTACATAATCCGCTTTGGGGTCTGCGCACCCCCCTTCACTTATAACATGTGACCATGGCATCCACACAGGATATGCACTATTCTGGGTGCATCATAGGCCACAAGGCCTAGACATGACTGGGAAATACAGATGGACACAGGTGTATCCTAGGTGTGTCTGCAGGGACTACCCATCACACACTGGCACTGATGGTGACCTACAGTGCAGCCTATCTCAGCCATGCCATGTGCTGCGGATCTGGTGCTGAGCCCCCCACTTCACCCTCGGTGAGCACAGGAACCGCACAATGTCACGGTCTGTAGTTACTCTGTGCCAGTAACACACATGGTCAGTTCCCCCTACCAGGCCGGGGTGCTATAGAGGCGCATACCCCATCTTGTGATCAGATGTAGGCTGCTGATCTGCATGTGCAGTGCATCATGGGTACGGGTGGTTTACTCTATTCTGGTAACCACAGCAGTTTGTGTGGTGACCTGCAGTCTTTCTGTAGCCAGCCAGCAGTGTGTTAGATGCTATAGAGATGTAGCCCACTGGGTTTGATCCCACAGTGGTGTTATTTAAGAATGCTGTCTGAGGCTTTTCCTTTTCATTTCAATCAGTGCTGCCAGCAGAAACACCCTCACAGTGCTGTAGCCTAAGGTGCCTCATAGGCGCCCTGTAAAGCGCCCTATAGGGCACATTATAGGGTGCCTTGGCAGACAGGGCACTTTATAATGTGACCTATGGGGCGCCTTATGAGGCACCTTAGGTTACGGCACTGTGAGGGTGTTTTTGCTGGCAGCACTGATTTAAATTAAAAGAAAATGCCTCAGATAGCCTTTTTAGATTACACCACTGCAGGATTAAACCCATGATCTCTGCCTCCACTGTCATTGCAGTAACCAGTGGCTACATTTTTATAGCTTCTAACACTGCGCTGGCATGTACTTAGGGTTAACGCATGTTAACGTGCCACGGCGCCCACTATTGCGCGATACAGATTCTTGCTACCTTAGGACTGGAACGCCCACTCCTTATATGGCATTCTTCACATTATCGCTGCAACTAGTGCCGGTAACCTTAAGACGGTTTAGTAAACATACCCCTAAGTGTGCTTAGAGGAGTGTAGGTGGAGTCACAGATGTAAATATCAGGGCTCACAAACTAGGTGCTATCTCTGCAGGATTTATGTTAGGTGCCTATATCTTAATAAAATACTGCAATGCAATGTGTGCCTTCAAGTCAGTCCTGACTCCTGGGTTTTTTTGGCAGTGTCACTGGAAGTAGATTGCCAGGCCTTTCTTCCAAAGCAATGGAGGGTTAAGTGACTTGCCCAAGGCCACAAGGAGTGCTAGTGGGAATTGAACCCTAGTTGCTTAGTTACCAAGCCAGTGTTCTAACCACTAGGCTACTCCTCCACTCTGATAAGATACTATGGGTCCGATTTATTTAAAGGGATTAACGCGGTTAGAAGATCTGCTAACTCTATTAATCCCTTTTACTGGGATATTCAGCAGCACTAACATGATTAGTACCCCTTTATATTCGTGGGTGTCGCCACTGCACACCCTGATTCTAACCAGTTAGCATTGGGGTGGTCTGGGGGCCACATCTGGCATTCAACTGGGTAGCGGTCATATTGAGCCACTGCCTGATTACTGCAATGTGGCAAAAGTCAGGCACAGTAAAGGCTGGCCTAACTTTCACCGCTGAAGCTAACCGGGCAGTGGCTAAATTTCACCACTGCCCAGTTAGTTCCATGGCAATCCGGGCAACCTGCATATTGAAAGTCAAGGCCCAGATAAGGCCCCAGCACTGAATATCCGAGTCTAATGTTCAGCAGCGCTAGCCACTGTCCCTGAATTTTGGGCCTGTGTGCTTTTATAAAATAGGCTAGAAGTAGACACTTTCTGCACTTCAGAGCTAGGTGCCCTGTTTATAATATTACCCATATAAGTAGAATATGGTTTTGAAAACAGGTTTCACTTCTAGCATAATCAGTACAACCATTCATGTTTTTGAGTTAATGTGATGGGGTGTATGTCCCATCACAGCCAGAGTCCTAACGGACCCCAGCTAGTCCCTTGGAGTAGCAGAGGAGAACAGCAAGGGTCTGAACTCTTGTCCCCTAACCACTTAGAAAACCCAAGGCCCTACTCTCTAACTACAGAAGGATTGAGAGGCAAGAAGTGAAATACTTAACTCAGCCTCTCCCCTCTCCTGTTAAACCTCTTCTTGAAAAAAACAATAGGAAACACACAGGAGGAGAAGGAGATGGACTGGGGGTTGAAGAACAACAAAACCATGACAGGACCCCATGGATACTCAACTGGTAGACAGCCTGCCACAGTTGGGGTGGAAGTAGCAATAGGACGCTACAAGGGATGTGGCGGGGTGTCCAGGTAATTCAACACCTGGAACGCATCCTGGTTGAACTCGGGACTTAAGGAGGGGAGTTTATGGTGAGATTTGGTGTGCATGTTTGCTTGAAATGAAGGACATTGGGAGGATGTAATTTGCATACCTCCACCTTGATCTACATATTGTCTATATTTGTGTTGCCTAGAAGGACCCTGGTGAGGGCTACGTTGGACACGGAGAGGGGACCGTTGTCCACAGGATGGGGGGAAGACCCCAGCGTGTGAAGGGATCCAACCAAACTCGGACTTTGGGACTGTTGGATACTCACCCTAATGTACAGGGGAACCCCAGAGATAGAACATCCTGCAAGGTAAGATCATGAAGTGTGGTGTTTGGCCTCTTCTTGGGTTTAGGAGAGATGTGAAAGAGCTACTAGCTGTTGGGATTCTGGGTTTAGACAGGGCTATAGATGGTGTCAGGGGTGGAATCTTAGAGCATGCTGCCACAGAGCTGCTAATCTCTTGATGAAGGAGCAAGTAGGAGCCAGAGAAAGGGTTTATCTAGGGCATGGGATGGGGTAGGAGGGTTAGTTCTGGTAAAGATAGATAGGTGTATCCTCCTGAGAACCTGCACTTGGGTTGCTTTCTTTCTAGCCATGGCCTTGGAAGATCTGATTTGTTAGCTTGTAGAACAGACTCGACTCCAGCAAGAGGCGATGGATCATAGGATCGTCCAGATCCTGGGTGGTAAACACTGTCAGACACCAGACCTGAAGCACACTCCACAGACATCAGAAAGGTTGCTATGATGGAGCTCAATCAGCAAAATGCTTAACGTAGGAATTGGTATCTGCCAGTAATCATAGCTACCTTTTGATAGCTGTGTACCGTATTCCCAGGTTTAGAGTGGCATTGCTAAGGTATGCAAGGGGGTGGGGTTGTATCCACATGCAGATTATGTGGTGCCACCTACCAGACTGCTCTCACTTGGCCAGGGTCGGTGGACAGGATATGGTCTCCAACAGACTCATACTACACATCTTTGCAAAGGAAGCACATGATTATGGGCTGTGGGTCTAGTAATCAGGGCTGTTAATGTAGATCTGTACTACTTGTCACAAGGGCACAGGCCTGGAAGGGCTCAGCTGTCCCACCCCACAAACTGACATCCACCAGCAGAGAGCATACTCAGTCTGCACCCTGCAAGGTGTTCCAGACATACACATGCACCAGTCCACAGTGCATCTTCCCAGGGGAACTCTGTGCACCTAGACGCGGGATGTACCCACAGACACCAAGCAGATATCTCAGTGATTAGGCCCCAGAGCAGAGACCACATAGATATCACTTAAGAGAAGCACTGTATAGCACTATGTGGGAACCTAGACATGCCATGGTCACTGCTCAGTCAGAGTGAGAGTGACCTCTCAGCATGACATGCTGTGGCCACCCTGTCCATGCAGGTGATGGTCGGGCACTACAATCTCCCAGCCATTGCCCCACACCATGTGCAGATGCCCAGTCTGCCCTGTCCACGCCATACCCACAATACCTTGCTCCTCATTATGCACATTGACAGGCTAATGCTGGAATCAGTGTAAGCATTGTGGGCCCAGTGAGGAGTAGGCAGCCACAAAACAATGGATAGACATATGCACACTCCCAGTCCTATGTTGGCATTGTGCAAAAATAGGGGTGGTTGGCAGCCCTGCCCGTCACACTGGTCCTGGGCACAGTGCAGACATTGCTAAGGTATGCAGTTGCTAGTAGTGCTGCTTTGCTGGAAACTGCTGCTCCATGCCGGGCCCAACAACCTGACAATCCATGGGGCTTTGGATTGTGGAGCCTGTGGGTGTGGGTGTTTGTGCTCCTTTTGGCCGATGCTTTGGGGAGTGCACATGACGATGTTGTATCTGCAACGTAGGGTAAAATGTAAGGACATGGTCTGCATGAGCCACAGCTGGGATCTGAACCTGTGACCTTTTGTTGCAAGACACACTGTCTGTGTGTACTGCACCACACTGTTGCCACAGAAGCATAGTAGTCCCTGGGGCTACCTTTGCTGTTCATCTGATAGACCTTTGCTGCACTGCACACCATGCACTGGTACAGGGCACGGCTTTGGTCCGCTGTGGGCAGGTGTCACGGCCCCCTCCACCACCAACGCCCCCTCCCCCACCATGCTGATGTGCCCATATGCTGTTGGTGCTGGTGGTGCGCAGTTCCAGGCCATCCACTGTGTAGGTAGGCGGGTGCCTAGGGTGTGGGGTCTGGGGTGGGGGGGCATACATGGACATCCACACGTCCCCCCCATCACCGCCTGCCACTATTATGGCCCTTCCACATGGGGGGGAGATGGTTGGGGGTGGCAGGTCGGTGATCTAGCAACTATTGGCTAGGGTGGGCCTTGTAGATAGATTGTGTTCTGCCAGCAGACTGTGGACAGGCTAGGGTATGCAGTGTGGGTACAGTGTATCCACTTTATTTATTTTATTTATTTAAAAGGATTTATAGACCGCCTTCTCCTGTAATCAAGGCGGTTACTTTGGACTGCTGGGTGTATACATGTGTCAGGCAACGCGTGGCTGCTCCCTGCACTGTCCTTCCAAGGAGCTGGTGTGACAGGTGTTCATATAGCTGGGTGTTCGGACATTTTGGGATGTATCCTGGGGTGAGTACGTGGACCCCTATTAGAGTGGTTCCCAGATGTGCACTGCTTGCCCCATTACAGGCATTGTGTTTCCTGTGTGATGTTTGGGGTACCTGCAAGGTACGTCTCCCCTGGGTGGGACACTGTGGAGCACAGACTACTTGGCAAGTTTGACCTTGGTCAGCCGCTGTCTTGCTGTTTTCCATTTTCTGTGCTCCTCTGTGCCACCTAGGTGGCTGCCTGGTCTGCCCTGTACCCCACCTGCCCCCCCTACATGTCCCACCTGCAGCCCTCTTTGCAGCATCACCATAGTGCCCTTTCATACTTGGACACTATGCTGTTACTGCACATGTAGCACTACTAGCACTGTTTTTGGGCTATCTGCCTGTGATATAGATTGCTGACAAGACATGGTTTCTCTCTCCTACAAATGTGCATTTACCGACAGGTTTTCACTCGCGGTACTGTTCCAGCGTTAATGTGACAGCGTTAGTGCAGCAGGTCACAGTGCTGTTTTTGGGCTCTCTGCCTGTGATATACATTGCTGACAAGACATGGTTTCTCTCGCCTACAAATGTGCATTTACTGACAGGTTTTCACTCGCGGTACTGTTCCAGCGTTAAGGCGACAGCGTTAGTGCAGCAGGTCACAGTGCTGTAACCTTAAGGTGCCTCATAAAGTGCCCTATCGGGCGCCCTATAAGGTGTCCTATAAAGCACCCTATAGGGCACATTAGAAGGCGCCTTGGCGGACAGGGCACTTTATAATGTGCCCTATGGAGTGCCTTATAGGGCGCTTTATGCGGCACCTTATGTTACGGCACTGTGAGGGTGTTTTTGCTGGCAGCACTGATTTAACTTAAAAAAGGAAATGCCTTTCAGACAGCACTGATTTAGATGAAAAGGAACTGCCTCCTTACATAACACCACTGCAGGATCGAACCCATGACCTCTGTCTCCATAGTCATTGCAGTAACCAGTGGGCTACATCTTTATAGCTGCTAACACTGTGCTAGCATGAACTTAGGGTTAACGCGCGTTAACGTGCCACGGCGCCCACTATCGCGCAATACAGATTTTTGCTACCTTGCTGCCGGAACGCCCACTCCTTATATGGCATTCTTCACATTATCGCTGCAACTAGCGCCGGTAACATTAAGATGGTTTAGTAAACATATCCCCTAGAATGATTAGAGTGACTTGAAAGAACATAAGAACATAAGATATGACATACTGGGTCAGACCAAAGGTTCAACAGTGGCCAATCCAGATCATAAGTACCTGTCAGGCTCCCAAAAAGTAGAAAGATTCCATGCTGCTTATCCCAGGGATAAGCAGCAGATTTCCCCGGTCAACTTTAATAATGGTTTACAGACTTTTTCTCCAGGAAATGGTCCAAACCCCTTTTAAACCCAGCTATACTAACAGCTTTTACTACATCCTCCACCAACGAATTCCAGATTTTGATTACATATTGAGTGAAAAAATATTTTTAAGCCTGTCCTCATAGCCTTCCATCCTCTTTATCATTTTGGTGACTCTTCTCTATATCTTCTAATTCTGCTATATCCTTTTTAGACAGGGCGACCAGAACTGCACATAATATTCAAGGTGCTGTTGCACCATGGAGTGATACAAAGGCATTATAATATCATTTGTTTTATTCTCCATTCCTTTATGATTCCTAGCATTCTATTTGCTTTCTTGGCTGCTGCTGCATAGTGAGCAGGTTTTCAATATATTATCCACAATGATGCCTAAATCCTTTTCCTGGGTGGTGGTTCCTAATGTGGAACCTTGCATTGTGTAACTGTAGTTTGGGTTGTTCTTCCCTAAGTGCATAACTTTGCACTTGTCCACATTAAATGTCATCTGCCATCTGGACATCCAGTTTACCAATTTATCAAGGTCCTCTTGCAATGTTTTACAATCCTCTTGTGCTTTAACAACTTTGAATGATTTGGTACCATCTGCAAATTTGATCACCTCAGTTGTTATTCCCATTTTCAAATCATTTATAAATATGTTAAAAAGCAGTAGGCCCAGCACTGACCCTTGGGGTACTCCACTGTTCACCTTTCTCCATTGAGAAAATTGGCCATTTAGCCCTACTCTTTTTTCTATCTTTCAACCAGTTCCTAATCCACAATAGTACATTGCCTCCTACCCCATGACTTTTGAATTTCTCCAAGAGTCTCTCATGAGGGACTTTGTCAAAGGCTTTCTGAAAATCAAGATACACTATATCAACCGTCAAATCTTTATCTACCTGTTTATTCACACCTTCAAGAAAATATAAAAGGTTAGTAAGAAAAGGCTTTCCTTGGCTAAATCCATGTTGGCTTTCTGTCATTTAACCATATTCAGTAATTTTGGTTTTTTTATAATGGTTTCTACCATTTTGCATGGTACTGATGTCACTCACTGGTCTGTAGTTTCCCAGATCACCCCTAGCATTACATTGGCCATTCACCAATTTTCAGGTACTTCAGATGATTTTAATGATAGATCAAAGATTACTAATAGTATTATTTATTTATTTAACATTTTCTTCTATACCGCGCTATTAAAATCAGCGCGGTGTACATCGAACAAGAATACTGCAATGTATACAAATAACATTGAGTTAGTAGTTCTACAATCTCATATTTAAGTTCTTTCAGCACCTTGAGATGTATGCCATCTGGTCCAGGTGATTTTCTGCTCTTTACTTTATCAAATAGCTGTACTACACCTTTCTGATTTATTGACATCACCTTAAATATAATTTCTGTCATGGGTAAGTCTCCTATATCTTCTTCAGTAAAAACTAAAGCAAAAAATTAATTCAGTCTTTCCACTATGGCCTTGTCCTCTTTTAGTGTACCTTTTACCGCTTCATCATCTAATGGTCCAGCTGACTCCCTCACAGATGTTTTGCGACAAATATACTTGAAAAAGTTTTATTCTCTAGGACCAAGCAGAATGTCAGTTCTCACTTATGGGTGACGTCACTGATGGAGCCTGCATGGGAACGCTTCCCAGCTTCCAAAGGAAGCTTCTGGACATGCACTACGCATGCGTACTGGTCTTCCCACCCGAAGGAGCCATCTTTACCTCAGTCTTATTTTTACCTTGGAGCCCTTCAGACGTAGTCTGACACCCTGGAAAGAGCTGATACCTTTCGGTATGATTTTTTTCATCTTTTTTTTCTCTTTTTCAGTTGTTACTGGAGGAGTAGAAAATAGTTAGAGCACTGGCTTGGTAACCAAGAGACCAGGGTTAGTTTCCCATTAGCACTCCTTGTGGCCTTGGGCAAGTCACTTTACCCTCCATTGCCTTGGAAGAAAGGCCTTGCAATTTACTTCTGCTTCCTGTCCATTCCCAGGAGCGTCAGTGCCTCAGCGCTGCATTTTCTTTGGGTTAATTTTTCTTTTTCTTTTTTTGAGGCGCGGGGATATTTTCTATCATGCCCCCTGGTTGGCACAGACACTGGAGTCATTTGGGGTATGTTTACTAAACAGCGGAATTCAATGGGGCTGCAGCTCTGATATCGCATGGAAGTCGCTACCGCTGTTTAGTAAACATATTCCATTTGACTTGAAGAAGCCGTCTTCCCCAACATGTCGAAGCCAGCCAGTGGATTTCAAAAATGCATCCAGTGTGGTTGGACGATATCGGTAACCAACCCCCACAACTGGTCTTTGCAATCCCTCGGGCCTTACCAACATCCCTCATCCTGCACTCTCTGCCGTCAGATGATGCACAAAGGACTCCGGAATCAGGAAAAGCAATGAGAATCACTATTCGGTTCTTCAAAATTCTCTGCCCTCGAAGGTCTCCGTCAAGTTTTCAGCTTCATACGGGGACCGTGCTCTTTCAGCACACCGGCTTTCTCCCTCAAGTGCTTCGAGGTTGGATCATTGACACTCTCAAACTCCCTCCACTCCACCAGATCACCAGTGGCACTGAGAGGAATCGTGCCGCTACTTCAAGTACCTCTCTGAGTCAGAGTCCGATGATTGGGAAATGGAGGAGGAATCACCTGAGATCGTGCGGCTTCGGGACATTCCTTTGGATCCCACACCAACGCACGAGCATCAGAAGTCCCCTCCAGAGGACTTGTCCTTCCTGGATTTTGTGAGGGACATGGGGGAAGCTCTCCCTTTTACTATCAAGGCCGAAGAGGAACCTGGAGCAGAGGAACTGGAACTCCTCCAGTCCCCTTTGCCTCTGAAAGAAGCCATAACAGTACCGGTGCACCACATCCTGGAGAGGCTCCTCTTCTGCATCTGAGAGGCCCCCCCTCTCGGTGCCCATCATGAGCTGGCACCTGGATTCAAAGTATCGGGTTATCAAGAGCCCTGGTTTTGAGAAACCACAGCTCCTACATAATTCTATGGTGGTCCAGTCGGCTATGCACTGTGTCTAGAGTCAAAAGAATCATTCCTCAGTGCCTCCAGGCAGAGAGTCCTGTACTATGGATGCTTTCAGCCACAAATGCTACCAGGGCTCCATGTTGATTGCACATATTCAGATGTACCAGTTTTACATAGGTATGTTCTTGTGCAATCTGGCTGGAGACCTCACCGGGTTCTCCTCGGAGCTGTCAGAGGAACAATGGCAGAAGTATCGCTGCCTTGTTTCTAAGGGAGTGCTCGAAGCATGTCACCAGAGCTGCCTACAATGGCTTTGAGTCCATGGCTTAAGTCTCTGTGGTAGACATTGGGGTACGCCGACTGGCCTGGCTTCAGACCTGGACCAATGGGTCCAGGATAAGTTGGTGGACATTCCCTGAAAGTGTGAAAACCTTTTTGGAGCACCTTTGAGGGAGATGGCGGGTGAACTGGAGCAAGACCAGCTCACCATGAATCACCACTCTGGGAAGATTTCTGATCCCTCTAAAAGGAAATCTGCTGAGAGAAAGCCTTGATTGATAAGAATGATAAGAATGGTACAGATTGATAAGAATGGTACATATATGCTGTACCATTCTTATCAATCTTCTCAGCAGGCTCCACAACAAAATGATCAAGGCCAGTGCCAACAGCACCATCGCAAGCAACAGAAATCCCAACCAGCCCCACAACTGCAACCTGGTGGGGGATGTTGACTTTTTCTTCAAGGACATGGTCTGTCTTCCTCTTCTAGATGCTGTTCCTCTGCAAGTGGGAGGATGGCTGCTCCACTTTGCCCACCGTTGGCCCACCATCACATTGGACTCCTGGGCTTGAGTCAAGATAGTCCACTTCAATCAGCTTCCTCCCATTTTCTGCCTGGGGGAGTACTCCCTCAACTCTCACCATCGCTCTCTTCTCCAGCTTGAGATGCAAAACCTCTTGTCAGTCCGAGCAGTGGAGTTAGTCCCACCACCTCAGACAGAGCAGAGGTTCTACTCCTGGTACTTCCTGGTCCCCAAAAAGACAGTGTTTTTTTGTCCCATCCTGGACCTCTGGAACCTCAACTGGTACCTCATGGGAGAAAAATTCAAAATGGTGTCACTGGGTACCCCCTTAACCTACCTCCAGCAGGATCTGAAAGATGCTATGCACACATTCTAATCCACCCCCTTCATTGGCAAAACCTCAGTTTTGTGCTCAGTGGTCGGCACTACCAATACAGGGTGCTATCCTTCGTCCTTGCCTCCGCTCCCAGAGTCTTCAAAAAGTGTCTAGCAGTGATGGCTGCTTTTCTTCGAACAAGGGGAATATTTGTCTTTCTTTATCTGGATGACTGGCTGATCAGGGGCGTGACCTCGAAAGACATTCAGAGTGCGACCAGCTTAACCATTTAGGTTCTGGAAAACCTGGGGTTTCTCATCAATTACCCCATATCCCACCTAGAGCCCACTCAAAAGCTAGAGTTCATTGGGGCTGTCCTTGATACCACCCTATCATGTTCGTACCTGCCGAGGGACAGGGCCCAATGCATGATGGTTCTGGTGAAGGCAGTCCAAGCTGCTCCTCTTTTCACTGCTCATCAATGCTATGCCTCCTTGGCCACATGGCTTCCACAGTCCACGTCACCTCGACAGCATGCCTTCACATGTACCAGGTGATGGGCCAACTCAGAGACAGAGTCCGCGTCACCTCTCCACTCAAAAAGGCTCTATCTTGGTGGCAGCAATCCATGAACCTCCTGGCAGGCCTTCCCTTATAAGCCCCACTACACCAATGCATCCTGACAGCGGATCCCTCCAAGTTGGGCTGGGGAGCTCACTTGGATGGTCTGCGCACACAAGGACTTTGGATATCCCGTGAGAGCCTCCACCAGATCAATTTCCTTGAACTCCAAGCCATTGCCAATGTACTCTGAGTTTTATGGCACCAATTTGCCTACCAGGAAATCCTCATCCAGACAGACAACCAAGTAGCTATGCTCTACATCAACAAACAGGGTAGCACGGGATCCTACCTTCTCTGTTGGGAAGCAGTGTGCCTCTGGAAATTTGCCTTCTCCCAGGGAATTTCCCTCAAAGCAGTATACCTCCTGGAGAACCTCAACATTCTTGTCGACTGCCTCAGTAGAGTCCTCCAACCGCACAAATGGGCTCTCAACAGCCAGGTGGCCAACCAGATCTTCCAGGCATGGGGCACACCGTGGATAGACCCTTTGCCACTCCTCACAATGCCCAGCTGCAGCGGTTTTGCTCTCGGGTGTCCTGTCAACATTGGGTGGCTCCTGATGCTTCCTCCTCGACTGGAGCAAGGGTCTTTTCTATATGTATTCACCGACACCTCTAGTGGCCAAGACTCTTTTCAAAGTTTGGATGGATGGCGCCTCCATGATTCTCATTGCACCCTATTGGCCAAAATAGTCCTGGTTGCTCCTCCTGCTACAATTGTCACAGCGATGGTCTCTCTGGTTGGGCTCGGCCCTTGATCTCATTTCTCAGGATGGAGGGACATTACTACATCCCTACCTTCAATCTATGGCTCTCACGGCATGGTTGCTGAACGGGTAGCATTTGTTACCCACCAGCTGCTGCTGGGGATAGAGAATGTTCTCCTTGCTTCGCAGAAGGACTCCACACTCAAGCAGTGCAGATTCTCTGTATGGTATACGAGCAGAGCCGATCATTTCAGTTTTGTCATACCTGTTACATCTTTCAGCCATTGGCCTAAAATCCAAGTTGGTCAGGGTACACCGCAGTGCAGTGGCCACTTATCATCATTCAGTGACTGATAAGCCCCTCTCCGCTCACCCATTGGTAAGTGATTTCAGGAGGAAGCTGCTTCTTTCCCATCCTCCTATTAAAGCACCACCGGAGACATGGGACCTTAATGTGGTACTGGGTTGGCTTCTCTCCCCAGCTTGAGCCACTCAGCTCTTTCCTACTCAGATTCCTTACTTGGAAGGTCATTTTTCTGGTAGCACTCACTTCTGTGCACAGGGTTAGTGAACTGCAGGTGCTGGTGGCGCATCCACCTTATATCAGATTTCATAAGAACAGAGTCGTCCTCTGGAATCACCCTAAATTCCTACCTAAGGTAGTTTCTGCTTTTCATCTCAACCAATTGGTAGTGCTGCCCACCTTTTTTCCCAAGTCTCATGACAACAGGATTGAAGCATTTTTGCATACATTGGATTGTAAGCAAGTACTTGCATTCTATCAGGAAAAGGACGAAAGTCCACCATCGTTCTCCCCAGTTATTCGTCTCCTTAGACCCCAATAAACTGGATGTGGTGGTGACAAAATGCACCCTCTCGATCTGGGTGGTGAACTGCACCTCCTTTGCTTATGCTCAAGCTAGCCTCTCCTTAGAACACCATGTGACGGCACACAATGTGCAAGCTATGGCTACTTTGGTAGCCAACCTTCGTTCAGACTCCACGGTGGAGATCTGTAGGGCTGCTATGTGGTCTTCTGTCCATACCTTTTCAGTCCATTACTGTCTGGATGGAGATTCCCGGTGTGACAGCAACTTCGACCAGGCTGTATTCCTCCACCTTTTCAGGAATTAGAGCATCTCCTTCCCACTGGCCCTTCTGTCTGTCCAGGCTACCCTAGAGTTGTGCTGATGTCGATGCCCCTGCTGACCGCTGATGCCAAAGGCAGGGTTGGGCTACCGGGAAGCTACTCCACCCCCTTGTCCCACTGACCTGGTCCTGCGCTGCCATTCTCCAGCATCCAGGGGACTTATTCCACCTCCAAGGTGGAATAAGTCCCCTGTCAATGTTGGCGACCCCGGACTACAGGATCAGCCCTGTACATCCGGTGTCGCATCCCCGCCCACTGCCTGCTCTCACTCCTCCCTTGGCCTGCTCCCTCCCGCCCCATCCAGAGCATCCCTGCACATCAGGGAGTTTTGGGCAGGGGATACGGTCCCAGCGTTTAGCAGAGATGGACGTCCGACCCAGACGTCCATCCCCACTAAATGCGTCTTGGAATGACACCCAATGAGACTCATATGGTGAAAAAAGGTGGTGCGGATGTAATCCATGTATCCAAGAAGGGTGTAGAGGCAGCGACGCAGCTTGTAATTCCTGAACTTGATTTTATAGGCTATTAAACTTAAAAGAATGACTTTTTTAAAAAATTGAAAATGGATCCAAATGAAGAAAATTAGAAAGGAATATGAACAATGGCAAGTTAGGTGTAAAGCAGGCCAAAAGGGAATTTGAAAAGAAGTTTCAAGTACATTGGAAGCAGGAAGTCTGTGGGAGAGTTAGTTGGACCATTAGTTGACTAAGGGATAAAAGGATCACTTATAGGTGCTAGATGATGCAAAGCAATCTTTAGACTTGATGTCCAAATTGCAGTTTGGGAATCGAGGTCAAGAGAAGTAGAGTCCAGGGGGGCATAGGCATCCGGAAGGGATGGGCCATATGAGCCCTGGCCCCAACAAAAATCGTGGCCGGCAGGCAGCAGGCATCCTGTGGGGATCCCATATCCCGTGGGCAGAAGGAAAGAGGCTGCAGTCGCAGCAAAGACCCTTCCTGTCTGCCCACAGGAGACCGGATCCCCGCAGGCAGAACAGGAAGAGTCTCTGCCTGTGGGGCAGAGTGAGGGTGGAGCTTTGGGTGGTGCTTGGGGCCCCCTAGAGAAAAAGACCTTCTTGTAGATTGTAATATTACCAAAACTAGGGGGCACTATATGAAATTAATAGGTAGCACTTTTAAAACTAATTGGAGGATTTTTTTTTTCACTCACTGAACAATTAACCTGTGGAATTTGTTGCTAGAAGACGTGGAGAAAACAGTTAACATAGTTTGGTTTAAAAAGGGTTTAGACAAGCTCCTATAGGAAGGATTAATAAACCATTATTAGCCAGGTAAACTTGACACAGTCACTGTCTATCCTGGGATGTAAATAAGAAATTGATCTACACTTTAGGATTTTGTCAGGTAATTGTGACCTGGATTGTCCACTTTTAGAAACAGGACTCTGGGCTTGATGGACTTTTGGTCTGACCCAGTATGGTATTTATGTTCTTATGAAGTGAGCTGATTGCAGTAGGGAGAAGACTCTTATTTTACTAGTGTGCAAAGGCCACATGTTCTTTTCACCCATCGACTTTGCACCACATTTCAAAAGGAAAGTGTGTGCATACCTTTCTTTTGAAAACTGCTGCTGGTACAAATTACTAGTGCACTTCTGCACCTGCTTGTAGCGTGGTCAGAATATTGCAGAATATCATATGCTCAGATCTGAAATGTCAGTCTACAAACATTATTTTCAGAAAATGCTAAAAACACATCTTCGGGAACTCCACCTTCCTCTCCCAATCTGACTAAAAATGAGAGCATATACTTATAGCCAGGTTGAGGGGAGGGTGGTTTTCAATCCATTTTCCAGTGTAAACGACTTTGAATATTGCCTTTCTCAGCATTAAATGGTTAGCTCTGTTAAGATGCAGACATGGACATTCATTCAATCAATGAAGGTCATGGAATGAATACTTTCAAACATTGTGATGAAAAGTACTGCCTTCAACCTGTCTATATCCTTCAGAGGCATCTAAGAAAGTTAAGTATGTTCTTTTGCATTTGTGAAGCCTTTTTGGCACTTTTTTTTAGTGCCATCAAGGCAGTGTTGACTCATAGTGACCCAGCTATCTCTGGGTTTTTGTTACAATGCATCATTGGAAGTACATTGCCAGCCTTTTCTTCTGAGATAATGGAGGGTAAAGTGACTTGCCCAAGGTCACAAGGAGTGCTAGTGGGAATTGAACCCTTGATCGTCTGAGTACTAGGTAGTTACTCTAACCACTAGGCTACTCCCCTTCTTAAATTCCTTAATTTTATACCACCTGTTAATCTCACTATAGGGCAGTCCACCTTTGTCATTTCTGGTTTGTACCAGAGGCAATAAAGGGTGCAAATGGCTTGCTCAGCTTCCCTGGTTCTCAGCTCTAACCATTAGGCCACTCCACTCAAAGGATATGCTTGCACAGCTCCCATGCTCACACACAGCCTGCTATAGCTACAATACCTAGAACTAGACCCTGTAGTTTTTCTCAGTTACTTCAGGGGAGGAAAATGATGACAGCCTGGGGAGAAGGCCATGAGCAAAGATTGGGAGGCAGGGGCAGGCAGCAGGGAAAAATGAACGTGACTGGGTAGGTTTGATAAAAAAAATGCAGGGGCTCATATATCTATGGGCCCAATATAGGTAGAATTAATCCAGCTCAGTCTGACTATATATGAAATAGAGCAAAGTACAGTGGACTATGAGCAAGTTCCATCATTTAAAAAAATTGCCCTCTATATTGTAGATGAGTTGGAAGGCACTCAGTGGGCTACTTGGGAAAAGCTGAAAACAAAGTAAATCTAGCATTTATGATGTAGTTGGAACAAAACCCTTCTGATGTCTGACTTCTGATACAGCAGTGCATGAAATAAGGCAGAAGCTGCAAAGATGCCTTACATATTGGGACGCATGAAGCATGAATCAAGTGAAGCTGGTCAAGAATGAAATGGAACATGTACAACTCAATCTGTTGGGCATCAGTGAACTGAAATGGACTGGCATTGGGTGCTTTGAATTTGATAATCACATGATATGCAAACACAATGGGGTATGTTTACTAAGCAGTCTTAATGTGCGCCCGACGTTAGTGTGCAGGATGCCATAAAAGGAGTGGGCGTGTCGGTCTTAACATAGCAGTTCTGGTTACCATGCGATAAGGTACCTTTTCGTGCAATAGAGGGAGCCGTGGCACATCAACGCACGTTAGCCTTAAGTAGGTGCGCTGACCTGTAAACACAGCAAGAGAGGTGTAGCACAATGGTTAATGCAATGACTGCTGACCCAGGGGTCATGAGTTCAATTCCACAGTGGGGTTAATGAGTAAGGCTGTCTGAGACATAAAGCAGTGCTGCTGGAGGAATCTTCCTTTTTACATTAAACCAGTGCTGTAGGAGGACTGTTCCTTCTATACTTTAAACCAGTGCTGCAGGAGGAATGTTCCTTTGTACTTTAAATCAGTGCTGCCAGCAAAAACACCCTCACAGTGCTGTAATCCTCATGTGCAGTGCAGCATGGGTATGAGTGGATTAACCCTATCCTGGTAACCAAAGTAGTCTGTGTGGTGACCTGCAGTCCCTCTGTAGCCAGCCAGGGGTTTATTTGCAGCTATAGAGTTGTAGCCCACTGGTTACTTCACTGCCTGTGGAACCAGCGGTTGTGGGTTTGAGCCCACAGTGGGGAAATTAATTAGGGCTGTCTGGGGCAGTTTTGTTTTTTAATTTAAATCAGTACTGACAGCAAACAAACCCTCACAGTGCTATAATCTTCAGATGCCCCATAAGGCACCTTATAAGGCACCTGAGGATTACAGCACTATGAGGGTGTTTTTGCTGGCAGTCCTGATTTAAATTAAAAAGGAAACTGCCCCAGACAGCCCTAACAAATAACCCCACTGTGGAATCAAACCCACAGCCTCTAGCTCCACAGGCAGTGAAACAACCAGTGGGCCACAACTCTATAGCTACAAACAAACCCCTGGCTGGCTACAGAAGGACTGCAGGTCACCACACAGACTGCTGTGGTTACCAGGATAGTGTTAATCCACTCGTACCCATGATGCACTGCACATGCAAAGCAGCCGTCTACAGATGATCACAAGATGGGGTATGCACCCCCACAGCACCTAAGCCTGGTAGGGGGTACTGACCGTGTGTGTTACTGGCACAGAGTAGCTACAGGCCGTCACAGTGTGCGGGTCCTATGCTCACCCTGAGGGTGAGGTGGGGCGCCCAGCACCATGTCCACAGCACCTGTCTTAGCTAAGATAGGCTATGCTGTAGGTCCCCATTAGTGCCAGTGTGTGATAAGTAGTCCCTTCAGACACACCTATGATACACCTGTGTCCATCTGTATGTCCCAGTCACGTCTAGACCTTGTGGACTATGTTGCCCCTGTAATAGTGCATATCCTGTGTGGGTGCCATGGCCACGGCCATGGCCACATAATATATGTATCGGAGGCGGAGGCGGATTATGTAGTACCACCCAACCTGCGCTCTGGAGCTCAGGATCTCCCAACAACAGATCCACATTCTACATCCCTGCAATGGTGGCAGTAGAGAGGGCCATCAACCTCAGTCCGGTTGGGGTACAGATAACCCACAGGGCAGTCCAGTACACATCCATAAGGCAATAGCAGACAGACAGTAGGGCTTGAAATGCCCAGCTGCCCCCACCACTATCTGACATTTTCCAGCAACAAGCACAGTGAATCTCCAGCCGCTGCACCCTGCAAGGTGTTCCAGCCATACACATACTAACTGCAGACAGTCTGCTAGCTAGTCCATGTTACCGGAGGAGATGTGTGCACCCAAAACTGGGATGTGAGCACCCCCACCAAACAAATATGTCAGTGATTGGGCCCCAGAAAAAGAACCCATATATATCACTGCACAGAAATACTATATAGCACTATGGGGGATCCTAGCCATGCCGTGGTCACTGCTCAGTCAGGGTGAGAGTGACCTCCCAGAAGGACATGCTGTGGCCACCCTGTCTGTGCAGGTGGTGGCCGGGCACTACAGTGTCCCAGCCAGTGCCCTGTGCAGATGCATCCTGTCCGGGCTATACCCAAAGTACCTTGCTCCTCATTATGCACATTGGCAGGCCAATACTGGCAACAGTGCTAGCAGTGTGGGCTGAGGAGGGTGTTGGCAGCCACCACACACTGGATAGACCAGAGCTACTCAATTCCAGTCCTGGTGGCCCGCAACCCTGCAGGTTTTTGGGATATCCCTAATGATATGCATGAGATATATATGCATTAGAGATAGCCTGCCAACCTGACTGGTGTTTGGCCCTCCAGGGCTGGATTTGGAGACCCCTGCCTTACACCTCTGTCATTTAAGATTGTAAGTGGGCAAGGTGCAGATGTCCAAGACATCAAAAAGGTTAGAATTTGTCACATTCCTCCTTGCTTCTCACCACCACCAAAATATTGTCCATTAGACAACTTTTTGGTGGTGTTGAGAATCTAGGAGGAATGTGACACATTCTATCTACCCTTTTGATGTCTAGAACATCTGTACCTTGCCCACTCACAATCTTAAATGACAGAGGTGTAAGGCAGGAGTCTCCAAATGCAGCCCTGGAGGGCCACAAACCAGTCAGGTTGGCAGGCTATCTCTAATGCATATATATCTCATGCATATCATTAGGGATATCCCAAAAACCTGCAGGGTTGCGGGCCATCAGGACTGGAATTGAGTAGCTCTGGGATAGACAGACACACACTCCCACACCTATGCCAGCATTGTGCAACTATAGAGGTGTTTGGCAGCCCTGGCCACCGCAACAGTCCTGGGCACAGTGCAGGCATGGCTATGGTACGCAATACTGTAGGAGTCACTCCCCAGGGTGGTAAACACTGTCAGACACAGGACCTGTAGCACACTCCACAGACATCAGAAAGGTTGCTATGATGCAGCTCACTCAGCAAATTGTGCTTAACTTAGGAATTGCTATCTGCCAGTAATCATGGCAACCTTTTGATAGATGTGTACCATATTCCCAGGTGTAGGGTGGCATTGCTAAGGTATGCAAGTGCTAGTATTGGGAGATGCACACAGGGCCCAAACTCCTGCCTCTCCAGGTGGCTTTGGATAATGGAGCCTGTGGGTGCGGGTGTTTCTGCCCCTGTTGGCCTCTGCTCTAGGGCAGAGGTTCCCAACTCCAGTCCTGGTGGGCCAAACACTGTTCGGGTTTTCATGCTGTCCCTACTGAATATGCATGAGATACATCTGCATACCATGGGGGTGGCGCAGAGAAATGCAGCACAGGCATCTTTATTAGAGACAGCATGGAACCTGAATGGTGTTGTGCCCTCCAGGACTGCATTTGGGATACTCTGCTCTAGGTAATGCACATGTTTATGGTGTCTGTGCTTTGTAGGGTAAAATATCGGCGTTTGAGGCATGTTTATGTTCTTTGCAATAAAGGTTCTGTCTTTACTACCACGGTTTAGTAGTGGGTAAAATATGGGGATTGGGTTGACAGGAGTCACAGCTGGGACTTGAACCTGTGACCTTCTGCTTCTGAACACACTGGCTGTGTGCACTGCAACACCATGTTGCCACAGACATGGTGCATTCCCTGGGGATTTCATGACAGGGCCTGTCTGCTGCAGTGTACGGCACCCACCTACACAGGGCTAGGCCATGGTCTGCTGTGGGCAGCTGCCACTGCCCCCTCCACCACCAGTACCCCTCTGCCACCATGCTGACATGCCCTTCTGCTGGTGGTGCTGGTGGTGCGCCATCTCAGGCCATCCAGTGTGCGGATAGGCGGCTGTCTATGGTGTGGGTTCTGGGGTAGGGGTGCCTGCATAGCTGTCCACGCGTCCCCCCAGCACCGCTGGCCAATGTTCTGTGCCCATAGGGGTACCTGCTGGGTACTATCCCCTGTGACACTGTGGGAAACACACTCGTGCCCGGGTTGGGCCCTCATCAGTTGCTGTCTGGCTGCTCTACTGTTTCAGCATTTGTATGGGCCAGCTAGGCATCACCCTAGTCCGCACTGTGGCCCAGCTGCACCACAGCATGTGCCGCCTGCAGCCCCCTGTGTTCCCTTTTCCAGCATCTTTCCAGTTGCCCATTCCAACATGCCCACCCTGCTGTTGCAGGACATGTGCATGCCATAGGAAACCTGTCCAATAGAAAGGGAGAACCCTGATCAGCGTTATTTCACTGTGGGATCATTCACCTTGTATGGGGACAGAGCATAGCCCCTTCCAAAATTGATATCTTTTTTTGGAGCTTTCTCGGTAGTGTTTTTTGATGTTTCCCATTGATATCACTATTGCCCAGCTAGGTTATATCTTTTTTCCAGTTTGTTCAGGTCATTTTCAATGTTTATCTGCCCTTTTGTTCTGTGCACATGTATCACACTTATCACCTTTTGTAGGTTTCCCTGGCTTTGCTGTACATTGCTGACGGAAATGGTTTCTCTTCCCTTTAAATCTACTCTAACGCCAGGGTTTCACTGGCGTTAGTTTTCAGCCCCGAAATCCACAGCGTTAGTATGCAGGGAGCCTCTCCCCTCCCACTCTCCACCCATTGACCCCTTCTCTCCGCCCCTGGGGAGCCTTCCTCCACCCTCAGGGAGCCTTTACTCTACCTTCAGCGCTCATTTGCACCGCTGAGCGCATTAGCACGCAATAAGGCATCTTATCACACTGTAAAGCGCCATTATCATGCGAGGGGAGGGGGAGGGGGAGTGTATGGACCCATAGGCAGATTATGTACCACCACACAACCCACCCTCTGGGGCTCAGGGTGGGAAACAGGATCACCCACCAATAGATCCGCAGTCTACCTCCCTGCAATGGCAGCAGTAGAGCGGACCAGCAACCCCAGTCCTGCTGGGGAACAGACAGAACAGTACACATCCATAACACAATAGCAGACAGAGGGCAGGCCTGGAAATGCTCAGCTGCCCCACACCATTATCTGACATTCCCCTGCAGCAAGCTTCCAGCCGCTGCACTCTGCAAGGTGTTCCAACAAGACACACACTAGCTGCAGACAGCCCGCCAGCTAGTCCATAGTGCATGGTCCTGGAGAAGATGCATGTACCCAGAACAAGAATGTCAGTATACACACCAAGCAGATAAGTCAGTGATTGGGCCCCATAATGAAACCCATAAATATCACATGAGAGAAATGCTATATAGCACTTTGGGGGAACCTAGCCATGCCATGGTCACTGCTCAGTCAGGGTGAGAGTGACCTCCCAGCAGGACATGCTATGTCCACCCTGTCCGTGCAGGTGGTGGCCAGGCACTACAATGTCCGAGCCATTGCCCTATGCCGTGTGCAGATGCATCCAGGCCAGGCCACCCTATCCAGGCTAATCCCACGGTACCTTGCTCCTCATTATGCACATTGGCAGGCCAATACTGGCAACAGCAGTGTGGGCTGTGGAGAGTGTTGGCAGCCACCACACACTGGATAGACAGACACACACTCCCCACCCCTATGCCAGCATTGTGCAACTATAGAGGTGTTGGGCAGCCCAGGCCACCACACCAGTCCTGGGCACAGTGCAGGCATGGCTATGGTACGCAATACTGTAGGAGTCACTCCCCAGGTTGGTAAACACTGTCAGACACAAGACCTGTAGCATACTCCACAGACATTAGAAAAGTTGCTATGATGCAGCTCACTCAGAAAAGTGTACTTAACCTAGGAATTGCTATCTGCCAGTACTCATAGCAACCTTTTGATAGATGTGTACCATATTCCCCGGTTTAGGGTGGCATTACTAAGGTATGCAAGTGCTAGTATTGGGAGATGCACGCAGAGCCCAAAGTCCTGCCTCTCCAGGAGGCTTTGGATAATGGGGCCTGTGAGTGCGGGTGTGTCTGCCCCTGTTGGCTGCTGCTTTACGACAGAGGTTCCCAACTCCAGTCCTGCGGTGCCAAACACTGTTCGGGTTTTCATGCTGTCCCTCATGAATATGCATGAGATACATCTGCATACCATGGGGGTGGCACATAGAAATGCAGCACAGGCATCTTTACCAGAGGCAGCATGGAACCGGGATGGTGTTTGGCCCTCCAGGACTGCAGTTGGGAGGCTCTGCTCTAGGTAATGTGCATGTTTATGGTGTCTTTGCTCTGTAGGGTAAAATGTAGGTGTCTTGGGCATGTTTACATCATCTGCAATAAAGGTGCTGTCTGTATTAGCACGTTGTAGTAGTGGGTAAAATATGGGGACTGGGTTGGCAGGAACCACAGCTGGGACTTGAACATGTGACCCTCTGCTTCTGAATATACTGGTTTTGTGCACTGCACCACTTTGTTATCACAGAGTCAGTACCTTCCTTGGTGATACCATGACTGTTCGTCAGACAGGGCCCATCTGTTGCAGTACACGGCACCCACCTACACAGGGCTAGGCCACGGTCTGCTCTGGGCAGCTGCCACTGCCCCCTCCACCACCAGTATCCCTCAGCCACCATGCTGACATGCCCTTTTGCTGGTGGTGCGCAGTCTCAGGCCATCCAGTGTGCAGGTAGGCGGCTGCCTATGGTGCGGGTTCTGGGGTAGGGGTGCCTGCATAGGTGTCCACGCTTCCCCCCCAGCACCGCCTGCCAATGTTCCGTGCCCTTGGGGGTAGCTGCTGGGTACTATCCCCTGTGACACTGTGGGAAACACAGTCGTGCCCATGTTGGGCCTTCAGCAGTTGCTGTCTGGCTGCTCTGCTGCTTCAGCATTCGTATGGGCCACCTAGGCATCGCCCTAGTCCGCACTGTGGCCCAGCTGCACCACAGCATGTGCCGCCTGCGGCCCTTTGTATCCCCTTCTCCGGCATCTGTCCAGTTGCCGTTCCGACATGCCCGCCCTGATGTTGCGGGACATGTGCACGCCATACGAACCCTGTCCGATGGTGGGGAAAAACCTTAGCAGCGCTATATCACTGTGGGCTCATTCACCTTGTATGGGGGCGGAGTATAGACCCTTCCACGATTTATATCTGTTCTATGGAGCTTACTCGGGGGGGGGAGGGGTTGATGTTTCTCATTGCTACCACTATTGGCCAGCTTGGTTATGGTCTTTTTCCAGTTTGTTGGGGTCATTTTCAGTGTTTATGTGCCCTTTTGTTCTGTGCACATGTATCACACTTATCACTTTCTTTAGGTTTCCCTGCCTGGGCTATACATTGCTGACACTGAAATAGTTTCTCTCCCCTGTAATGTGCATTTAACGGCAGGTTTTCATTCGCGTTGGAATTGAGCTCTTCAGATCAGCGTGTTAGTGTGAAGGGAGCCTCTTCCCGCCCACTCTCCGACCATTGACCCCCTTCTCTCCGCCCTCTCTCCACCTTCTGCGGTGTTTTACCATGCCGCAGGAGTTTACAATCGTTAACTACGGTTAACGCTCGTTAAGTAACGTTAACGATCGCAAGCGCGTTATAACACGCGTTATGATGCGCTTACGATCGTTAACGTTACATAACGCGCGTTATTTACGATTACCGCAGTTTAGTAAACATACCCCATAGAATTCTGCAAGACCAACAATCTATTCATCTCAGATACCTTTTTCCAGTAACAAAAGCAGCAACTGTACACATGGACTTTGCTCAAAGAATTGTATAAAAATCAAATTGACTACATCTATGGAAGGCAACGATGGAAAAGCACAATAACATCAATCAAGACAAAACCTGGAATCTGACTATGGGACAGATCACCAGCTATTAGTATGCAAACTCAAGCTAAACCTGAAAAAGAGCAAGCCACTCATGAATGTAACCAAAGTATGAAAGTAAAAATATACCACTGGAATTTAATGACTGCCTGCAAAATCAATTTGCTGCTTTAGATACAAATGATGGAGCACCAGAAGAGTTATGGGATAACTTCAAAAAAGTTGTGATTTGAAGAAAGTAAATAGTCTCTGCAACAGGTGGAAAAGCAAAAATGGCCAAAATGGAAGAAACTCTGAAAATTGTTCAGAAATGTAGAGAATCTAAAGCCAGAGAAGTAAGAGAGATAGTCACAGAACTTAACAGATTTCCAATGTGCAGCAAAATGAGACTAAGAAGTACTAAAATGATGCATGAGAAAAAATAGAAGCAAGCTATCAGAGGAAGAACAAGATTGGCTTTCCTAGAGCTTCGAGATTTAAAGAGAAAATTCTAGTCGTGAACTGGAATGCTAAAAGATGCTCAAGGATCCATGTTGAATGATGCTGAGAAGATCAAGAAAAGGTGGAAAGAATACATCAAATCATTATGCCATAAAGATCAAGAATATGAACAGCCGTTTCAACCTCTACCTTTACAATCAGAACCATTGGTGATGAAAGAAGAAGCTGAAGCAGAATTGAAAGCATTATCAAAGAGCAAAGCACTGGGCATTGATGACATTCCCACTGAAGTATTACAGCAATCAGATGCAGTTGTTATAATACTAACAAGGCTCTGCCAGGAAGTTTTGGAAGACAGCATCATGGCCGACTAACTAGAAAAAAACTATGTTTATACCAATACTGAAGAAAGATAATCCAACTGACTGGAAATTATTGTACAATCGCTCTGATCCCACATGCCAGCAAGATTCTACTCAAGATCATTTTAGGGGTATGTTTACTAAAACCCCGGTAAAGTGCAGGCCCCGGTAGTGTGCGGTTGCCATATAAGGAGTGGGCGTTCCGTCCTGAAAAAGAAAAGCCGGAATTAATCATGCGCTAAGGTGCGCGGCGCCCATGTGCGCCCCGCACCTTAGCGCATGAGATAGCTGCGCGGGAGGCATAAGTGGCGCACTGAAGTGCATGAAAAAAAGCAGAGCCACAGCACAATGGTTAAGACACTGACCAATAGTACAGGGATCTGGGGTTCAATCCCCCACAGTGCCCAATGAAGACAGCTGGCTGAGGCGTTAATTTATGAGGCGCAGAAATACTGGGCAGCATAAGGCGGCACACTAATGTTTTCGGCAGCATATTAATACTGGGCGGCATAAGGCGGCGCGCTGATGTTTATGGAGGCATTATAATACTGGGCGGTATAAGTGGCGTGCTGATGTGCAGGAAGAAAAGCAGAGCCACAGCACAATGGTTAAGGCACTTACCAATGGTGCAGGGAACAGGGGCTCAATCCCCCACAGTGCCCAATAGAAACATCTGGCTGAGGCATCATTTTAGGAGGCATTTAAATGATGGGCGGCATGCTGATGGGCATAAGGCGGCGCGCTAATGTTTTAGGAGGCTTTTTAATATTGGGCGGCATAAAGCGGCGCGCTGATGTGCAATCACAGGAACAGAACTGCAGCACAATGGTTACGACACTTGCCAATGGTGTTGGGATCAGGGGTTCAATCCCCCAAAGTGCCCAATGAACAAGGCTGGCTGAGGCATAATAGATTATGGGAAAGATTGCTTTAGGATGCATTTTATTCATATTTTAATTATCACTACTAGCAAATGCACTCTCAAAGCGTGTTAACATAAGGCGCCCTATAAGGCACATTTTAAAGTGCACTGTCAGCCAAGGCACCCTAGAATGTTGCTTATAGGGTGCTTTAGAGGGTGCCGTATGAGGTACCACAAGGTCAGTGTACTGTTTTTTATGGCAGCACTGTGCAGTGTAAGGAATGAAAAGCATAAGTAGGTGCGCTGACAGGCAAGGAGGAGCAGCATTGGAGCACAATGGTTAAGGCACTGACTGCTGATACAGGGGTCATGAGTTTGCTTCCCAGTGTGCCTAATACATAAGGCTGGCTGTGGCATCAGCTTTGCATTGTACATATTATGTCCTGCAGCACTTTATTTTTATGTTATTAATTGCTGCCAGCAAACACACCCTCACGTGCTGTAATTGAAGGTGCCGTATAAGGCACCCTATAAGGCACTCCATAGGGCACATTATAAATTGCACTCTCCGCCACAGCACCCTAAAATGTCCCCTATAGGTTGCGTCACAGGATAATGTATAGTGCACCTTATATGGATGGAAACCATAAGGTGCCCTATAGGGCGCCCTATAAAGCACCCTCAGAGGCACCTTATGGGTACAGTACGCTGAGGGTGTTTTTGCTGGCATCAAAATATGTACAGTAACAAAAGATAATGTGTTGGACAACCCTATCAAATAACCCCACTGTGGATTTGGACCCATGACCTCTGGCTTCAGAGGCAGTGAAGTAACCATTGGGCTACAGCTCTATAGCTGCTAGCAAGCCCCTGGCTGGCTGCAGAGAGCATGCATGTCACCACACAGACAGTCTGCTGTGGTCACCAGGATAGGGTTAGCCCACCCATACCCATGATGCACTGTACATGCAAATCAGCTGTCCACAGATTAACACAAGATGAGCAATGCACCCCCACAGCACCTCGGCCTGGTAGAGGGAAGTGACCATGTGCATCCACACAGCACCTCGGCCTGGTAGGGGGTACTGACCATGTGTTTTACTGGCACAGAGTAGCTACACACCGTCACATTGTGCGGGTACTGTGCTCACCCTGAGGGTGCGGTGAGGCGCCCAGCACCAGGTCCACAGCACCTTCCATGGCTGAATAAGGCCATGCCAGAGGTCCAACGCAGTGTTAAAATGTGAGATAGGTAGTTTCTGCAGAAACACCTTGGATGTCTGTTTGTTTCAGTCAGGTGCAGCCCCCATGGACCCCCAGGCCAAGGGTGGCAAACAGGGTCCCGAATCAATAGATCCACACTCTACCCCCCCAAGGTGGCAGCAGAGGGGAACATCAACCCCAGTCCTGCTGAGGAACAGACACCCCATAGGGCAGTCAATGCAGCTCTATACACATCCATAACACAATAGCAGACAGACATTAGGCCTGGATATGGTGAGCTGCACCCCACCACTATCTGATATTCTCCTGCAGCAAGTCCTCAGCCACTGCACCCTGCAAGCTGCTCCATCACAACACATACCAGCTGCAAACAGTGTGCAGTTAGTCCACAGTGGAGATGCATGCACCCAGAACTGGGATGTCAGCATACACAGCAAGCAGATAAATCAGTGACTGAGCCCCAAAAAGAAACCCATATCTATCACATGAGAAAAATACTATATAGCACTATAGGGGTGCCTAGCCATGCTGTGGTCACTGCACAGTCAGGGTGAGAGTGATCTCTCAGCAGGACATACTGAGGTCACCCTGTCTGTGTAGGTGGTGGCCGGGCACTAAAATGTCCCAGTCAGTGCCCTTTGCCCTGTGCAGATGCACCCTTGCCAGGCCACCCTGTCCAGCCTATACCCATGGTACCTTGCTCCTCATTATACACATTGGCAGCCCAATACTGGCAACATTGCTGGCAGTGTGGGCTGTGGAAAGTGTTTGCAGCCACCACACACTGGATAGACAGACAGCCACCCCCACACCTATGCCAGCATTGTGCTACTATAGAGGAGTTCAGCAGCCATACCCACCACACCAGTCCTGGGCATAGTACAGGCATGGATATGGTACGTAATACTGTTGGGTGTCACTCCCCAGGGCGGTAAACACTGTCAGAGATCAGACCTGCAGCACACACCGCAGACATCAGAATGATTGTTATCGTGGAGCCCAAGGAGCATAATGTGCTTAACGTAGGCATTGATATCTGCCAGTTATCATGGGAAACATTTGATAGCTGTGTACCATATACCCAGGTGTAGGGTGGCATTGCTAAGGTATGCAACTGCTAGTATTTGGAGATACAGGCAGGGCCCAATGTCCTGCCTCTCCAGGAGGCATTGGCCAATGGGGCCTGTGGGTGTGTGTGTGGGTGTGTCTGGCCCTGTTCGCTGCTGCTTTACGGCAGAGTTTCCCAACTCCAGTCCTGGTGTTCCAAACACTGTTCGGGTTTTCATGCTGTCCCTCATAAATATGCATGAGCTACATCTGCATACCATGGGGGTGGTGCATAGATATGCAGCACAGGCATCTTTATTAGAGGCAGCAATGAACCTGAATGGTGTGGGGCCCTCCAGGACTGCATTTGGGAGACTCTGCTCTAGGTAATGCGGCTGTTTATGGTGTCTGCGTTTGGTGTGGTAAAATATAGGCGTATTAACCATGTGTATGTTCTCAGCAATAAAGGTTTGTCCTTACTATCACGGTTTAGTTGTGGGAAAAATATGTGGACAGGATTGGCGGTAGCCCCAGCTGGCCTTTGAACCTGTGACCTTCTGTTCCTGCACACACTGTCTGTGTGCACTGCACCACCGTATTGCCACAGATATGCTGCCTTCCCTGGGGAGTCCATGACTGTACATACAACAGAGCCTGTCTGTTGCGGTGGACGGTGCCAGCCTGCACACACCTAGGCCACTGTCTGCTGTGGCTTGCAGCCACCGCCCCCTCCACCACCTGTACCCGCCGCCAACATGCAGACATGTCCTTATCTGGGAAAAAGCATATGACCTGATTGAGTTGTGGCACTCCAGGACTGAATTTGGGGGACTTGGCTGTAGGTAATGCCCATTGTTATGGTTTGTGTGCGGTGTAGGGTAAAATATGGGTGTTTGAAACATGCTTATGTTCTCTGCAATAAAAGAGTGTCTTTACTATCACTGTTTAGTGGTGGGTAAAACTATGGAGACTGGGTTGACAGGAGCCCCAGCTGGGATTTGAACCTCTGACCCTCTGGTTTTACAGCCACTGGCTGTGTCCATTGCACCACACTGTGGCCACAGAGACAGTGTGGTCCCTGGAGATAGGAAACCTGGCCTGACGAGTCAGAAACCCTGCTCTGCACAATTTTACTGTGGGCTCATTTACCTTGTACGGAGACAAAAGTGCAAATAAGCCTCAAAAATGACCTCGGAAAAAGGGCCAAAAAACCATGACCAAGCTGGGCAACAGTGATATTAATGGGCAACCATAAAAAACACTCCCAGGAAAGCTCCAATACACTGCTATGAATTTTGAAAGGGTCTATGGAGCGTAGACCCTTCCAAAAATAATTTCCTTTTTTTGGAGCTTTCTTGGGAGTGTTTTTTATGATTGCCCATTAATATCACTGTTTCCCAGCTGGATTATAGTTTATTTGGAATTTGTTGTGGTCATTTTCAATTTATATTTGCTATTTTGTTCTGTGCACATGTATCACACTGCTCACGTTTTGCAGGTTTCCCTGGTTTTGCTGTACATTGCTGACGGAAATGGTTTCTCTTCCCTTTAAATCAGCTCTAACGCGAGGGTTTCACTCGCAGTATTTTTTTGCCGAAATTCAGCCCCGCTCCTGTGTGGGGAGCCTCTCCCCTCCCACTCTCCACCTATTGACCCCGTCCCCCCGCCCCTCGGGAGCCTTCCTCCGCCCTCGAAATGCCTTTCCATGCCTCTATCGCACATCAGCGCGCCCCGCTCTTGTGCGGGCGGAGCGCACTTGTGCGGGGGGCGCTCACACGTGCGGGGCACCAAAAACGCACTATTAGTGTGCGCTAAGGTACCTTAGCGCACGCTCAAGTGCGCCCTGCACATTTGCGCGGTTTAGTAAACATACCCCTTAGTGATTACAACCATACCTGGAACGATAACTGCTTGAAGTACAAGTAGGGTTCAGGAAAGGGAGAAAAACAAAATATATCGCGGATGTGTAGTGGATCATTGAAAAGACAATGAATACCAAAAGGATGTCTCTGTGTGTTTCACTGAGTACGGTGAGGCCTTTGCATAAATCATGAAGAACTCTGGGTCACATTAAGAAATACAGGTATACCAGAACACCTGATAGTTTGCATACGCAACCTTCACATTGATTAAGAAGCCACAGTTTGAACAGAACAGGGAGAAACTGAATGGTTTAAAATTGGCAAAGGCATACAACAAGGCTATATACTTTCCTCACACCTATTCAATTTATATGCAGAACAAATAGAGAAGCAGGCCTGTATGAAGAGTGGTGGAAGACTCGTCAACCTTAGCTATGCTGGCGATACCACATTACTGACTGAAAATGGAGACAATCTAAAACATCTGCTTATCGTATACATCAGGTCTCGCCTCTCCGCCTTTTCAAATCCATTATAAAAGCTCACCTCTTTGAGGCTGCTTTTCGATTCTAATTCCCTTGTTCTCCCTGTGCCTCCTTTCCCTATTTGAACCCCTTGTTTCTTTTATATTGTACTGTTTGTCTTAATTAGATTGTAAGCTCTAACGAGCAGGGCTTGTCTTCTATATGTTCTTGTATGCCTTGTAGCGCTATATAAATGATTAATAGTAGTAGGTTGTCAAGATCAAGGAACATAGGGCCCAATATACAAAGGCATTTACACGGCATATCCTGGGTGCCGCTGCTACACGCCCCAGTGCTAAGTGGTTAGCATTGGGGTGTTCCAGGGCGGAGCAGAGGCGGCACCCATCGCTAACCGGGTAACGGAGATATTGAACTGCTGCCTGGTTAGTGATATGCACCTCTTCCTTTCTGAGAACACTACTAAGACCCTTATACATTCTCCAGCCACCTCCTGTCTAGACTATTGCAACCTGCTCATCTCTGGTCTCCCCCTGAACCATCTCTCTTTCAATCTGTTCAAAACTCAACTGCACGGCTAAGCTTCCGCCAGTGTTGCTATGCTGCCTGGTTAGCTACGGCGGTGAAAGTTAGGCAAGCCTTTCAGTGCCGCTGAACATCCTGATTGCCACAATTAATGCAGTTAGCAAGTTTGCTAACAACATTAATCACTTTGAATATCAGCCCCCTAATCTTCAAAATAAGATAGAGGAATTATAACTAAGCACCACCGTGGCAGTGGTCTTGGAGGTGAGGAATCAGGCAGGATAAAGGCTACTGGTTCTGGCAGAACTAGAAATTATGAGCAAGAACAGAACAGATTTTTAAAATTATGTGCACAGTCTTTATTGTACTGTCTACATTCCATAAAAATGAATACCCTAGCCAAATCATGATTGGGGGAGTGGAAAAGACTCATGTAGGATTCTGCACAGTAGAATAACGGTAACAGCATGAGACAGAAGTGAAGGTGTGAGATTAGGCAAAATACAATGGAGTGGAGGAGGTACAGGTCACACATAGGCTAATTTTTTGCAATTACCTAACAATGTTTTCTATATAGAAAAGACTGTCCCTTTTCAGATTGCAGCTTCAGTCTAGTTCACTATTCTTACTGCAGAGGATTGTAGTTTCTATATTAGTCCATTTGAATATGTAGAAATAAAGGTCAAACAAGTTGCAGGTGCTATCTTTTTACTGTATCAGTCTGTGGCTACCTTTTGAGTTATGGAGCTGTTCCAGGGGGTGGTTACTAAAATCGCCAGTGGTCCTTTTTTATAAAACATATGGGGACAGATTTCAAGATTTAAAAATGCAAACTGTGGAGAAAAGGCAGGATAAGGGAAATCTGATAATTAGTGATTTAAATACATAGGCCTCTTTTGATGAGGGGTCATAGGATAAGAGTGAGAGAGGGAAGAGTCAGAATTTTGCTAAAGAAATATTTCTTCAGAGATAAGATGGTGGATGAATAGAACAAGGCTCCCAGTGAAGGTGATGGAGAGACAGACAGTATCTGAATTCAAAAAAGCATGGGACAAGTACACAGGATGTCATACACTTAACTTGTAGGAACCGGGCCTTAAGTCTCTTCCTGCTTTTATCCTACTATCTGTCTCCACCCTATCTCATGGTGCAGGCCAATTGGTTTCTCCTAAGATTTCCTGGACTGATCGAACCTTGAAAAAGGCTGCCACTGGTTCTCTACACCAGGGCTCGACAAATCCTGGGCACTAGGTCACCATGGCATCCATAAATTGCACCCTGGCGCCATGGATTTGATTGCATCCCTCCCCCAGCCATCACTTGATATCTCACCCTGATCGGATGTGCATGTAGTTTGAGCCGTGAGATGAAGGAAGTTTGCTAATCTCGAGAGTCTTGAAACAGCAGGATTAGTAAACTTCCTCCACATGCGGCTCAAACTACAGTACATGCAAAACCAATTGCGGTGCAGGAAGTTTGCTAATCTCACTGTTTCAAGCCACGTGAGATCAGCAAACAGCAAGCTTAGCAAGCTTGATTGGCATAAACTACTGAAGAGCTGATTGTGGTGGAAGAGTGAAGAACGGTAAGACATTGGATGTGGCTGGGGAGGGTCAAGAGAGAGAGAGACATATATTACCAGGTCATGGTAATATGAGAAGCAAAAAAGCAAGTTGTCTCGGGTGCAACTATAAAGGGTCACCAATATGCTGCTGACAACCAATGTTCCCTCTAATTTTCTGTAGGCTGTGTGCGCATAAAATATAAGCTGTGCAGCTTTTGAAGGAAGGTTAAAGTTTTGTGTGCCACATAACGACACTCGGCGTTATATACTTTAAAATTTAACTACACGTCAGAATACAGTAGGTACACCACATTGATTGCACTAGAAAATATTGTAGAACTTGTGAAAACCATAAATACACAACAACTTTTCAATTTTAAGAACGTCTGTGTTGTTTTCTATCAGAATCAGAACTGTAATTTTTGTGCGCTCTGTTGTAAAGTATGTGCGCTCACTTGGCGAGGTGTGTGCGTGCGCACACGCGCACAGCTTAGAGGGAACAGTGCTGACAACATATTCATTGGGGGTGGTGGGAGGGGGAGGAGAAGGGTCACTGCCTTCTGTTGGCATTGTGTAATGGCATGTTAAGGGCCTGATTTATTAAGCTTTCTTCCCCATAGAAAAGGCAAAACAGTAAATCCGGCCCTTAATAAAAAACAGGGTGGGGTGGGGGAGGGGCATTGTGACTGAGGTTTCAGTGGCCGGCTCCAAAATGTTTAAGTGGGATCCCAGATTCCAAGAAAATTTGTCAAGGCCTGCTGTACATATATAATGTAGAACTCCTTGGGAGCTCCGAATGCCTTGTTCCCTGTTTGATTCTTGGTATCTTGCTAGCCTTCTAGTATTGCACCTTTGCTACCTGCTCTGGACTCTGCCTCTCCCTGCTGTTTGAATATGGTGCTACATCCGGTTCTTAATCCTGTAAGGCATCCAGTGTCCACTCCACTATGCTAGGAATACCTGCACTTCAAGCCCTGGCTGCTCCTTAGCTCCAGAGGGCTCAACCTGAAGGGAAAGGGAGCTGTTATAGGTGAAAGTGCACTCTCACAGTCCCTGATGTTCTCTGGGAGTTGTTCCTATCATGACACAGGACATCAGAGAGAAAGTGATTGCAGAGATGAACAGTTGGTGTGGATAGGCAGACTAGGTAGGCTATATGATCTTTTTTGGCCATCAAGTTCTTTGTTTCCAAGGTGACGAGAGCTTACAACTATTCATTGATGTATTAAATAAGTCCGATAGAAAGGTATTGCCAGCAACTTGTTTTTTTATCTTTATTTCTACTTATTCTTTCCCAAATTTATATTTTGGGGTTTGTTGGGCACCAGAGAAAGTGGTTCCGAAGTGCAACATCAAACAAGTGTCAAACATTTGTAACATTGATGATTAAGCTAGGAAAGCAGATATATTTTTGTTTGAGACTTCTTGTGAGTTTTGAACCCTGAAAGAGCTATTTTCCCTTTATGTCCTCCTCTCTGTACTGTGTAATTTTTTGTAGCCTTAATCCTATTATTCCTCCTTTCTTCTTCTCAGGAGCTTTGTCTTAGTTTCTTCTTGATGACTTCTCCAAGCAGCAATAATTTCATCATCATCCATTTCTTTTCCCACATCGGTGCTTTTTCTGTATTGAGACCATCGGCCTAATGTATATTGTCCTTCTCCACTGCTATTTGTTTTCTCCTCCAATTCTTTGTCCTCTTCAAACTTAGTAAAGCTTTGGTTAAACTTTCTCTTTGCTCCAAGTTCTGATGAATCTGGATTGAGAAACTGTTGAGATGCTTCAGTGTGGTAAGTTCTAGTCCAATTTGGTACTGGTTCAGGGATTACAGGCTTACCACCTGGTTCTGGTGTCCTAAAATAATGGGGTTCTGGGCTCTTTCCTTGGAAATCTGTCATATCATTGACTTTAGACTTTGTATAACATATCTCTTTGTCTTCTCCTGTGAATGTTGAGAATCTCGATGTAGTCTTAAGTGTATCACTTCTGTTCGAATGAACAGATAAAGAGTTGTTGGCTTGTTCTGCTTGGGATCTGGAGAATCTGTATTTGGATTCCTCCATGTTTATCTCTGTCTGAGCACATGGTCTTCTTGTGTACGTTTCACCACTTTTCTCCCTCCAGTCCTGTTGTATTGGTTTCTCTTCATTTTTTAGGTCACTGAGCCATTTGCTAACATTTCTCTCTACCTCCATTCTCATGGGGCCAGTGTTGGCAAAATGTCCTGAAAAAGCAGAGGCTGTGTCAGCTGTGTCACGCTCCTGATTAGAGGAAGGCCTGTAATTTCCATTTCCAGTACTTTTGAAATCTTCTTCCTCTTCATCATCCTTGGCCTTTTTCTTTTTAAATAGCATACTGCGTTTGTTGTCAGTGGTGACTTTTTCTGTCCTGTATTTATCCATTTTCTCACTCATCTCCATTTTCACCTCCTTCTCTTTCCGATTGAGTTTATTTAAATCAATGTCATCCTGAAAGAGACTGTACAGTGGCTTACTGGTTTGATCAACCTTTCTTCTTGAACTAAATGAGCTATTAAAAGACGTGACTGATTGGGTGTCCATATTTCTCATTTCTTGTGGTTGTACCATCGAACTACTGAGAGATGAACCATTCTGCATGCTGATGAGGGAGACCTTGTCATCTTCCTTATTTCTGCCAAGCTCAATAGACTTTGCGATGCTGCTTAACACAGAGGGTGTGCGGGATGTCATCATGATCTCATTTTGCTTTTGAGCAATGGTTTCACTGACCACATTGGCAATCCAGTTCTGAATGCTTGTCAAAGAAACTAAATCACCAGCCCCAATAGCAAGGTTTGGCAAAGGTGTTGTTGGCAATTGGGAAATGCCTACTGGGCTCTGTTGTTGGGGTACAAATGATCTGCTGCTTTGCATACTCAACACAGAAGCTGAATCTCCAGTGCTCCTTGCTACGGATGCTATTGGCCAAAATGCAGACAAAGGAATACTTCCACTCATGGCACTTTCATTCTCCCAGCTGCACAATGACTGACTTTCTTCCAAGGTCTGCTTAGAATGTTCAAGTATCTCTGCTCGTCTCTGTTTTCTTTTGGCTAAAGCAGTATCTTCACCCTTAGTAAGCTCTACAATCTCATCTTTGTTCTCATTGCCAGTTTTTTGCTGGTGTTTTATCTTCCAAGCTTGGTAGGCTGTTAGATTTGCATCTGATAGATTTTTCTCTTCTCTTTCTTGTTGCTCACCATTTTCTTCTGTCTTGGATGTTTCGGTGGATTGTGAATCTTTTGTGTGAAATCCAAATTGAATCCTTTTAATTTTCCATCTTTCCAGTGGAGTAAGTTTGTCCTTATTCTTCTTGCAGAAGTTATAAAAAGAGCTGGTCTCTGAGAACACGCTTTCTTCATCTTCTTCTCTTACTTTTCTTCCAGTTTCAGAATTGTCATCTTCACTTTTATTTTTGGAATGATACCTCTTAGCAGCTTCCATTTCAATTTCCTGAAGCCTTTTGTCCCACATGCCATCTTCTGTGGACACAGAATCTGTACGATTTCTGCTCATTCTGTTGATGTAGCTGGCTTTCAGTTGTTGCTTCAGTGTCTGAATTTCTAAGCTGCTCACACTTTCTATATCACTGAACTGACTTGGAGAATATCTCCTCCCACCCATGGTGGAATCTCCATCTTCCTCTAGCTCCAGTTCTTGGTACTTCTCATTTCGATGTCGCCATTCTTGGATCATCTGGTGTATCTGATTTTCGCTCTTGTCTTGGTCTTGAAGCGTCAGACATTTTTCTTTTTCACCTCTGTTTGGTAATTCCCGTGGTGGCAGGCCTTGCTTTTTCCTCCATTCTTCATATAGCTTTTCTTCCTCGTCCTCATCAATGATAGTGGGTTGTTTGGAAATCACACTTGATTTTGCTATGGAACTCATGACACTCCCCATATTGCTTGTGGTGTCTTCCTCTTCCACTATGATTGAGTGCACTTTGGCTCCCATAATGCTCCCTGAATCCTCTTCTTCCATCATCACGGAATGGGATTTGACTTCAATGACAGAGCCTTCATTGCTTATGCCACCATCTCCACTGTCATCCTCATCAAAATTTTCACGCTCCTCTAGAAGTTTCTCATTTAGCTCTCGTAACTGCATAAGAAAACCATCGTTTGGGTAAATGGCACGTTTCTTTCGGATTGTCATTAGGGCCTCCAGGATGGTCATATGATGAAAGATCATTAGGTAAGCAGCAACTAGTATAGCTGATCTACTCATTCCCATTTCACTGCTCACCAAGACTTTGCCTGTAATGAAAAAATAAAGAGTCAGCTCTGTCCAAAATTACAAATGGAGCGATTGTCAACAGAGAAGATATCCAAACACAGGCTTCCTGCACTATGGTATACAGAGCATTGTGACAAAGCTACAGGGCCAAATCTTTGGTTTTTTTAAAGTTGATTTTGACAGCATATGGGAAGGGGGATATTGCTGCAGTGACGTGAATCATTTGAACTGCAGTCTCTGCTGTCTCACTGTAACCTTGACTGAACTTGATCCAGTTTGCCCTGGATCAGCTCTTGACTTGGCCTGCAGTTCTGAATATAGGTGGACTAAGGTACAGATGTGCACTTTAAAGTAAACTGCTCTAAGGTTGCTGCCCAAAAAATTATAGGTGAAATGAGGAGGCTCCTTAAATCATGAGAGAATTTCCTGTGCACTCTATCAGAAGTAAGTCACCTTGAAAATCTAAACTGGTTTACCTTGAGAGCCTTATTCAGTAAAGAATTTTTTTATACAGGCATGAATAGGGTGATTTATAACGGACCACTAAACTTATGTGACAGATATGGGCATAAGTTATGTCTATTTTATAAAGCAGTGTGGTTGTCCACTTTTAATGGTAGTTAAATAAAAACAAAAAAGGAAAATATGGTGATAACCTTTTAATAGACTAACTTAAAACATTTTTCAACTAGCTTTCAAAGGTTAAATCCTTCTTGTTCAGGTCAGGACAGTATGAGCAACAGATGACAATATCATAATATATAAGTGAATTACAAAAGCACTCCAGTGACAGTCTCGGGGGAAGGGGGGAGGTGAGACGCAGGGCCGGCACAACCATTAGGTGAACTAGGCAGTGGGCTATAACACTGACATTCTGGGGGCACCTATTAGATGTGCGTTGGAGGGGGACAGGACTTAGAAGACAAGAACCGTGACACCAAGCCAGAGAGTTTAGGTAAGTGCTGCGTTCGCAGTTTCAATGCCATTTTGCTACCATTGCGGGCCCTGGAGAGAGAAGGCAGCATCAGTAATGAGGGTGGCATGGCAGCATGATGGAGGGTTCACCTAGGGCACCTTTAGTCTTTCCACCAGCCCTGATGGGATGGATGGGTGATTGGAGGGTATAAATATTTATAACGTGATAGAAAGGAATTTCAATCGGACCAGACATGACTAAATAAAGATATGAACAGATCCCAGAGAAATATCGTTTGTGGAAACTTAATGACAACCTTTTTCAGCTAAGTACAATATAAGCTGTTTTGAACTGTTAAAAGTTTTTTCTTATTAAAATGGATGGGCCGCAGCGGTAGGAGGTTTGTGTCCTCTTCACTGTGATGGCCTCTCCGACAAAAAACATGCGAATTTGAAAATTTGATTGGTGTTTTTTTCTATAGATCGGGTTTTTTTTATGGTTTAGGTTTTTTTCCTGGTCGGGTATTTTTGTATTTCTCTTAAATAAAGATATGGGCTTTCTATCACATTTTAAATATTTACAGCCTGGTCACCCTCTGATCACTCACCCATCCCAACTTCCCCCAACCCTCTTCCTCCGATGCTATCAATGGAATGCTTTTTTATATATATTATAGTATTTTGTCATCGGTTGCTCATACTGTCCTGACCTGAAGAACATTTAAACCTTCAAAAGCTAGTCCAAAAATGTTTTTAAATTAGTCCAGGAAAAATTTATCACCTTATTTTCCTTTTTTGTTTGTACTTAACTACTATTTTATAAAGGCAACTTATGTGCATAAGTGCCATTAAACAATTTTGCCCTGGAACTCTTCTACAAAGTTATACCTGCTTTGAGGCCTGAACAACTTCTTCATTTTATTTTATGTGCTTATGCATGTATTTTACAAAATATGTGCATAAGGAAAATGCCACTCCCCTTCCCCCGAACTCTGACACAATGGTAAAAGTAAGCACATAGGGGTTGTCTGCACATACTTTTACGTGTGTGTATACCTCTTGCAATTTTTTAAGTGCCTAGTTCTGCCTTATTAAATATAGGCTTACATGCATAAAAAGCATATAAAATTACCTCTAAAATGGGAAAATGTCACTTCTAAATAAGACCCTGAATATCCTAAACAATAGTACTATAGACCCAGACAGCTTCTTATTGTTCTTAAATAACAAAGTAGTCTAGATTTTGCTAAGTGCACTATTTATTCCAGAATTTTAATATATTATTTTTATAATTTCCTTATAAATGGAGAGGCAATGACCCAAAGCTTGACAAATTCATGCTGTTATCAGGGGTGACGCTGCCACAGTTTTCTTTTCTCTTTAGTTTGTAGATTCATAAGGCAGCAGGGACCAGAGTGAGTGCAAGGATATGAGATGCCTAGGCAAACCTAGGACCGCAGCAGCGGCAATGCCACTAAAACAGCAACAGAATGCTTACCCAAAGCCTCCGCTGCTGTGTTGCTCTTCATGTTCTCATTGACTAGCTGCTTCTGCAAACAGGAAATCTGTGCCAAGGGGGCAGAAATGGCTGGTCAATGAGAACATGAAGAGGAATGCAGCAGCCATGCTATGTTGCTGTTTTTGGCATTGCTGCCATCACAGGTGCTGGAGAGAGGTGGAATAGGCTGCCCTGGAAACATTGGAACTTGAGATAACCACTTTATTCACCTGTTGGGTGGCACCGGCCCTGGCAGGGACAGAAACACACTACATTTTTCCAGGAAACATTAGTCCCATTCATGATCTTGTGACTAATTACATTGATTAGATGGTGCTATCAAAACATCAAGACCAGGGCATGATGTATCTTTTTTACCTCGTAGGCCAACTGTAAGCTCAGTGTTAAAACATTTTGACAAACCAATTTGGGGATATTAAATATTGAATATTTATTCTAGAATCTTTAATTTCATTCTTTCTGGGGCCTTGGGAAACTTATCGTGAAATAAGAAAAGGTCTCATTAATTCTAAAATCGACTTACTGAGGCTTGGTTCTAGTTAGCAACTAGAGTTTATCTGTTTTTAGTAATGTTGCCACGCTCAAAGAGGAAGAACCAATCATTATTCTTATGGAACCATAACTATTGAGTACTCAGCAACAAATACCCGTTAACTAGACATTTAAATCTGTCCTCTCTTGCACTCCACTATCTCTGTTTTCATTATTATCAAATAATGTCAAAATCTACTACATATGTTAGCATGGATCTCTCTGGGAAGGGCATTCTAGAATTAGATACATTTCTGTCATTCATTTGCATCGTGGATAAAAAGTAAGGTATGTCAAGATCCAGTCTAGCTACAAGGCATTGCCTTAATCTGTTATTGGTAGAGTAGTTTTCTTCTACTGAGCTATTCTTTCACTTCTACAGGTCATTCCTCATATATGTAAAAGAACCATTGACATAGTATTTATTACATGATTAAATAACTAGTAGGAATGTGCATCCATTTTCATGACTGATAGGACAGAATGAGCTAAATCCTCATTTGTACCATTCATTTTCAGGAATAATGCGGTCAGAAGGGCCAAACATAGCAGAACCACTTTGGGAAGAGGCTAAGCAGAAGCAAAAGGCACCTCAGCAATCATGTTGAAACTTTTTGACAAGCTGCCAGACACATCTATCCCTCTCTCCTTTCTCCCAGATTCATTGGTTAATGTCAACAGCTCAGTAAGAAAATTAAACAAAGCAACAGTAGAGCACCAATTTCTCTTCTGCATTCAGGGATAAAAAGGTGACTATAAATTGCTGCTGAATGCATACTTTGCTGAAGTACAAAAAGTGTAAAAAAATATATAGAAATTATCCAAAGAGGAAATAGGGGGTATGTTTACTAAACCATCTTAATGTTACCGGCGTTAGTTGCAGTCTTACTGTGACGAATGCCATTTAAGGTAGTGGGCGTTCCGGCCTTAAGGTAGCATTTCTGGTTATCGCGCGATTAAGTCCGTTATCGCACGATAGAGGGAGCCGTGGCATGTTAACGCGTGTTAGCCTTAATTAGGCGCGCTGACCTAAAAACACAGCAACAGAGGTGTAGCACAATGGTTAATACATTGACTGATGAAACAGGGTCATGAGTTCAATCCCCCAGTGGGCTTAATGAGTAAGACTGTCTGAGGCATTGCCCTTTACTTTAAATCAGTGCTGTCTGAGGCATTTTTTTAAATTTAAATTAGTGCTGCCAGTAAACACACCCTCACAGTGCCGTAACCTAAGGTGCCGCATAAGGTGCCCTATAAGGCATTCCGGAGGGCACATTATAAAGTGCACTGTCCGCCAAGGCACCTTATAATGTTCCCTATAGGGCATCTTATAAGGCGCCTTATGAGGCACCTTAAGGTTACAGCACTGTGAGGGTGTTTTTGCTGGCAGCACTAATTTAAATTAAAAAAGGAAATGCTTCAGACAGCCCTTTCAAATAACACCACTGTGGGATCAAACCCATTACCTCTGCCTCCACATTCAGTGAAGTAACCAGTGGGCTACATCTCTATAGCTACTAACAAACCCCTGGCTGGCTACAGAAGGACTACAGGTCACCACACAAACTGTCTGCTGTGGTTACCAGGATAGAGGTAACCCACCCGTACCCATGATGCACTGCACATGCAGATCAGAGGCTACAGATGATCACAAGATGGGGTATGCACCCCCACAGCACCTCGGCCTGGTAGGGGGAACTGACCGTGTGTGTTACTGGCACAGAGTAGCTACAGACTGTCACGTTGTGCGGGTACTGTGCTCACCCTGAGGGCGAGGTGGGGCGCCCAGCACTAGGTCCTCAGCACCTGGCTTAGCTGAGATAGGCTATGCTGCAGGTTGCAATCAGTACCAGTGTGTGATAGGTAGTCCTTGCAAACACACCTAGGATACACCTGTGTCCATCTGTATTTTTCAGTCATGTCTAGCCCTTGTGGACTATGCTGCACCAAGAATAATGCATGTCCTCTGTGGGTGCCATGGTCACATGGTTTAAGTGAAGGGGGGTGTTTGGACCCATAGGCGGATTATGTAGTACCACCCAACCTGCCCTATGGGGGAAAGGATCTCCCACCAACAGATCCACATTCTACATCCCTGCAATGGTGGCAGTAGAGGGGACCATCAACCCCAGTCCTGCTGGGGAACAGGCACCCTACAGGGCAGTCAATGCAGATCTGCACACATCCATAAGGCAATTCCAGACAGACAGTAGGTCTGGAAATGCTCAGCTGCCCCCCCCCCCCCCACACTATCTCACAGTCTCCAGCCACTGCACCCTGCAAGGTGTTCCAGCCATACACATACTAACTGCAAACAGTCTGCTAGCTAGTCCATAGTGCATGTTCCTGGGCAAGATGCATGCGCACACACCAAGCACATAAGTCAGTGACTGGGCCCCAGAAAAGAGAACCCATAAATATCACTTGAGAAAAATACTATATAGCACTATGGGGGAACCTAGCCATGCCGTGGTCACTGCTCAGTCAGGGTGAAAGTGACCTCCCAGAAGGACATGCTGTGGCCACCCTGTCTGTGCAGGTGGTGGCCAGGCACTACAATGACCCAGCCATTGCCCTATGCTCGTGCAGATGCATCCTGCCCAGGTCACCCTGTCCAGACCATACCCACAGTACCTTGCTCCTCATTATGCACATTGGCAGGCTAACACTGGAAACAGTGCTAGCAGTGTGGGCTCAGTAAGGTGTAGGCAGCCACAACACACTGGATAGACAGACACACACTCCTACACCTATGCCAGCATTGTGCAAATATAGAGGCTTTTGGCAGCCGTGGCCACCACACCAGTCCTGGGCACAGTGCAGGCATGGCTATGGTACACAATACTGTTGGGGTCACTCCCCGGGGTGGTAAACACTGTTAGAAACCAAAACTGAAACACACTCCACAGATATCAGAAAGGTTGCTATGATGCAGCTCTATCGGCAAATTGTGATTAACTTAGGAATTGCTATCTGCCATTAATCATAGCAAGCTTTTGATACATGTGTAACATATTCCCAAGTTTAGGGCGGCATTGCTAAGGTATGCAAGTGCTAGTATTGGGAGATGCTGCTGCATGCAGGGCCCAACAGAGCACAGGCACATTTATTAGGGACAGCATGAAACCTGAATGGTGTTTGGCCCTCCAGGACTGCAGTTGGGAAACTCTGCTCTAGGGATTGCACATGTTTATGGTGTCTGTGCCCTGTAGGGTAAAATATAGGTGTTTCAGGCATGTTTATTTTATCTGCAATAAAGGTTCCGTCTTTATTACCATGGTTTGGTACTGGGTAAAATATGGGGACTGGGTTGGCAGGAGCCACAGCTGGAGCTTGAACTTGTGACCTTCTGCACCACACTGTTGCCACAGGGACAGATCATTCCCTGGGGATACCATGACTGTTTGTCAGACAGACCCTGTCTGTTGCAGTGCATGGCACCCACCTAAACAGGGCTAGGCCATGGTCTGCTGTGGGCAGATGCCATTGCCCCCTCTGCCACCAGCACCCCTCTTCCACCATGCTGCCATTATGCCGGTAGTGCTGGTGGTGCGCAGTCCCAGGCCATCCAGTATGCCGGTAGGCAGCTGCCTATGGTGTGGGTTCTCGGGTAGGGGTGCCTACATGGATATGCACGCTTCCCCCCCCCACACACACACACCGCCTGCCAATGTTATGTGCCCTTGGGGATACCTGCTGGGTAATCTCCCCTGTGTCACTGTGAGACACACACTCATGCCCATGTTGGACCCTCGTCAGTTGTTGTCTTGCTGCTTTACAGTTTCGGCATTCCTATGTGCCACCTAGGCATTTGCCTAACATGCACTGTGCCCCAGCTGGACCACAGCATGTGCCACCTGCAGCCCTTTATATCCCATTTACAGCATAAGTACAGTTGCCCTTTACTACGTGCCCACTCTGCTGTTACTGCACATGTGCATGCCATAACAAACCTGCCCAATATAGACGTGAAAAAACCCTGATCAGCACTATTTCAATGTGGGATCATTCACTTTGTAGGGGGACAGAGAATAGACCCTTCCAAACATGATATCTTATTTTTTGAGCTTTGTCAGTGGTGTTGCTTTATGTTTATCATTAATATCACTTTTGGCCAGCTTGGTTATTGGGCTTTTAGATGTGGTTCTGGTCCTTTTATATGTTTATTTGCCTCTTTGTTCCCTGCACATGTATCACAACTATCAGTTTTCTGGGTTTCGCTGCCTTTGCTGCACATTGCTGACTGAAATGGTTTCTCTTTCCTGCAAATGTGCCTTAACACGAGGGTTTCACTGGCGTTAGTGTTCAGACCCAGATTCCACAGCGTTAGTGTGCCTGGAGCCTCTCCCCTCCCACTCTCCACCCATTGACCCCTTCTCTCCGCCCTCTGGGAAGCCTTACTCCACCCTTCAGACCCAGATTTCACAGCGTTAGTGTGCCTTAATGCTGCTGCTGCGTTATCGTGCGATAAGTAACGTTATCACTTATTGTGCGATAATACCACCGCTGCAACTTTAAGACGGTTTAGTAAACATACCCCTAGGTCTCTGAACGACGACAGGTAGAACTACATCTGTTGCAGATACAGAGTTTTAAAAATCTCTCAGGCTGTCTGGCTCCAGGATCAAGAGAGACTGCATAGAGTAGGAAACCAAAGAGAACAAAGACAGGACATGTGGAAAGAGGCAGGTGGGCAGTCATTTACTGCTGTTTCTTATTTCTAAAGCACTACAACAAATCTGCAGCATTGTACATATAAGTGAAGCAATCTTGGAGTTTAATTAGATATAGGTCTTGCATTTAAAACACAAATTCCTTTGGTCATAAAAGCGTTATTTATGGCTCTACATAAAATTAGAACCATAAAATACTATCTTAACCAAAGGATCTTTGTAGTCTAATTCACACCTTAATACTATCGAGGCTTGATTACTATAAAAGCCTATATAATAAGCTGCCCAATGTGTGGCTTAAATGCTTTCAACTGATTTGAAAACACAGCTGTTAAACTGTTATCTGTGCTGTTATCTGATAGGGTAACCTCTCTTTTAATAGAACAGCATTGGCTTCCTTTTATTTATTATACCAAATTCAAGATGCTTATGCTCTCTTTTCGGGCATTAATGCCAAGATGCTCCGTGGTATCTTGCAGACCATTCCATTCCATATGCTGCTACTAGATTTCTGTGTTCATCACAAGCAAACTTGTTAGTAATATCTTTAGTTTTTAAAGCTAGATTTGATTGTACATGTGCTGCAGCTTTTGTAGTTTTGGCCCCCACATTATAGAATTCTCTTTCATTAGACCTTTAAGCTGAAGTGTCACTGAAAAAATTTAAGGCAGGCCTAAAAACATGGTTTTTCACGAAAGCTGTCCATCTCCGGCGGGATAGAGTGAGCCGGAGCACCGCTCCACCCCCACTCAGAAGAGCTGCCCAATCGGGGCACACAGCCTGCATTTTAAAAGGCCGCGCCGATAGGCACGCTCGCGCCTCTGCGGGCCCGTGCCTGAGGGCCCCGCCAGAGGGCCCTTTGGCGTGGCCCTTAGGCGTGGACGGTCACAGCACCAATCTCTTGAAAGCATCAAGCCATCACGCTACAGCTATAGACCTGAATCCAGATTCTGCAGTTTATAAAATCTCAGTCATTCCTTTTTGCCATCTAAGAGAACCGCTGAAGAATCCCACAATGATAAAAGTTATAATAATCAAAATGGACACGTGACTGCCCTCATGCTTTCCAGCATGCGCTACTGCCTGCATACTTTACTATAAGAAAAGGTACTCTCTAGAATTGCTTCTCTAGTTTACAGTCGACAAGTCTATATTTTCTGCATAACATGTAGCTTGATGAAACAATGTAAAATGTGTCTCCTTTAACCTATTTATATCAGAGCTGATACTCGATACTAAACTGATACTAAGCATAGTATATTGACTGATACATACTTTTTCTTCATTGTTGCAACTTACGTACATGCTACTTTGAAAACAGTTAGGTTTCATTGTCTCAATCCTATTAGACACAACATTGAAGCTATATAGCTAAAGGTGCAACCCACCTAGTATTATTAAGCTCCCGGTATATATACCTTCCCTATCTAGTTCCATCTGTAACACCTTAAGCACCGATTACAACACAACATATCACAATTAAATGTCCACAATGTCCAGCATTCACATCACTAACATAACCCGTGTGCTACTATATTTCATCACTATCATCATCTCCAGCCACGTCTCTGAAGCACTACTACTTGATGTTAATCCAATTCCTATACTATATGGATCAATCAGAAAACATTATAGCAATCATCAATTCCCTCCACTGCATGCCCATCATGAAAGGCAGTCTCACCTGCTATATATAACTTTGAACCCAACTACCAACACAACAATCAACAACACAGAGTCTAAGGGGTATGTTTACTAAACTGCGTTAGTGCAATTTGCGTTAGGAGCCGTGGTAGTAACAGAAACCCCAAATAAGGACATGGGCGGTACATCGTCACCACTAACGCGCGTTAAAAAAATTAACGAGCGATACCGGGCGCCGTGGCGCATCACTGCGCATTAAACGTAAGAAGACGTACAGACACAAAGCACTGAAACAGAGCTGTAGCACAATGGTTACGGTACTGACCGCTGTTACAGGCAGCATGGGTTTGAGTCCCCAGTGTGCCTAACGCAGAAGGCTGTCCCAGGCATCACCCTGTACATTACAGAGGGAAAGAGGAGGCATGTTTTTCGTTACGCTGAGTATTGGTGTCAGAAAAACACCCTCGGAGTGTGCCTAGCCACGTACGTTGGTGCGTGCGAGGTTGCGTGCATTGGTACGTGCGAAGTCCCGTGCGTAGCTGCGCACGTACAATCGTGCATGGGTACGTGTGTTCTTACGTGCGGGGGTACGTGTGTTTTTACGTGCGTGGGTACGTGTGTTTTTACCAGTGTGGGCATCTTATTTTACAGACTCTGTAGGGTGTCTTGCACCTATGCATTATGCTAGCAGATGTACGTGTGATGGCCTATGGTTTATCAGAGCCTGTGAACAGGTGCTGGGGTTTCACAGGGTTGGATTGTGCCAGTCACACCCATGATGCACTGCACATGCAAATCAGCTGTCCACAGATACACACCATGGGGAATGCACCCCCACAGCACCTCGGCCTGGTAGGGGGAACTGACCATGTGCACCCCCACAGCACCTCGGCCTGGTAGGGGGTACTGACCGTGTGTTGTACTGGCACAGAGTAGCTACACCCCGTCACATTGTGCGGGTACTGTGCTCACCCTGAGGGTGCAGTGAGGCGCCCAGCACCGTCCATGGCGCAGGTCCAAAGCAGTGTTACTGTGTGAGATAGGTAGGTTCTGCAGGACCACCTTGGCCATCTCTGTCTGTATCAGTCAGGTGTAGCCCCCATGCACCCCCCCCCCCCCAGGGCGGAGGGTGGCAAACAGGTTCTCCCATCAAAAGATCCACAGTCTACCTCCCTGCAAAGGTGGCAGTAGAGGGGAACATTAACCCTAGTCCTGCAGAGGAACAGACACCCCACAGGGCAGTCAATGCAGCTCTGTACACAGTCATAACACAATAGCAAACAGACATTAGGCCTGGATATGGTATGCTGCACCCCACCACTATCTGATATTCCCCTGGTGCAAGCCATCAGCCACTGCACCCTGCAAGCCACTCCATCACAACACCTACCAGCTGCAAACAGTCTGCTAGTGCCCAGTGGAGATGCCTGCACCCAGAACTGGGATGTCAGCATACACAGCAAGCAGATACATCAGTGACTGGGCCCCAAAAGAAAACCCATATTTATCACATGAGAGAAATACTAGATAGCACTATGGGAGTGCCTAGCCATGCTGTGGTAACTGCACAGTCAGGGTGAGAGTGATCTCTCAGCAGGATATACTGAGGTCACCCTGTCTGTGTAGGTGGTGGCCGGGCACTACAATGTGCCTGTCACTGCCCTATGCCCTGTGCAGATGCACCCTGGCCAGGCCACCCTGTCCGGCCTATACCCATGGTACCTTGCTCCTCATTATGCACATTGGCAGCCCAATACTGGCAACATTGCTGGCAGTGTGGGCTGTGGAAGGTGTTTGCAGCCACCACACACTGGATAGACAGACAGCCACCCCCACACCTATGCCAGCATTGTGCTACTATAGAGGTGGTCAGCAGCCATACCCACCACACCAGTTATGGGCATAGTACAGGCATGGATATGGTACACAAGGCTGTTGGGGGGTCACTCCCCAGGGTGGTGAACACTGTCAGAGACAAGACCTGCAGCAAACACCACAGACATCAGAATGATTGTTATGGTGGAGCTCAATGAGCAAACTGTGCTTAATGTAGGAACTGATATCTGCCAGTTATCATAGGGAACGTTTGATAGCTCTGTACCATATACCCAGGTGTAGGGTGGCATTGCTAAGGTATGCAACTGCTAGTATTGGGAGATACAGGCAGGGCCCAATGTCTTGCCTCTCCAGGAGGCATTGGCCAATGGGGCCTGTGGGTGGGTGTGTGGCCCTGTTGGCTGCTGCTTTATGGCAGAGTTCCCCAACTCCAGTCCTGGTGTTCCAAACACTGTTTGGGTTTTCATGCTGTCCCTCATAAATATGCATGAGCTACATCTGCATACCATGGGGGTGGTGCATAGCTATGCAGCACAGGCATCTTTATTAGAGGCAGCATGAAGCCGGAATGGTGTGGGGCCCTCCAGGACTGCATTTGAGGGACTCTGCTTTAGGTAATGTGCCTGTTTCTGGTGTCTGTGTTTGGTGTGGTAAAATATAGGCCATGCGTATGTTCTCTGCAATAAAGGAGTGCCTTTACTATCACTGTTTAGTGGTGGGTAAAACTATGGGGACTGGGTTGGCAGGAGCCCCAGCTGGGATTTGAACCTGTGACCCTCTGGTTTTACAGGCAGTGGCTGTGTCTGTTGCACCACACTGTGGCCACAGAGACAGTGCAGTCCCTGGAGTTAGTTAAACCGGCCTGACGAGTCAGAAACCCTGCTCTGCAACAGGTTTACTGTGGCCACATTTACCTTGTATGCAGACAAAGGTGCACATAAACCTCAGAAAGGACCTCACAAAAGGGGCACACACCCATAACCAAGCAGGGCAACAATGATATCATTGGGAAACATTACACCACACGCCCAGGACAGTTCCATTACAATGTAATGCTCTTTGAAAGGGTCTGCGGAGCGTAGACCCTTCCACACATCATTTCTTTTTATTTTGGTGCTTTCCAGGGAGTGTTGTTCCTTGTTGCCCATTGCTATCACTGTTGCCCAGCTGAATTATGCTTTTTAAAATGTTTCTTGTGGTCATTTTTAACGTTTTATGTGAAATTTTGTTCTGTGCACATGTATCACACTGCTCACGTTTTGTGGGTTTCCCCGGTTTTTCTGAACATTGCTGACGGAAATGGTTTCTCTTCCCTTTAAATGCCTTTAACGACAGGTTTTCATTCGCGTTGGAATTGAGCTCTGAAATTCAGCGCGTTAGTATGAGGGGAGCCTCTCCCTGCCCACTCTCCACCCATTGACCCCTTCTCTCCGCCCACTCTCCACCTTCTGCGCTGTTTTAACGCGCCACAGAGCTTTACGATCGTTAACTACGGTTAACGTGCGTAGTATGACGTTAACAGTCGTTAGCGCAATGGTACGCGCGTTATACGGCACTTACGGTTGTTAACGTCGTATAACGCGCGTTAGTCACGTTTACCGCACTTTAGTAAACATCCCCCTAAATGTGACATTAGATGTGCTCTTATCAATGCACGCTCGGTTCGCAACAAATGGCCTGTCATCACAGATTTAATAGCGACACACAACCTTGACATTCTAATGATCACAGAGACATGGCTTTCAGAGTCAGATGCGGTGATAGTAAATCAAATGACTCCTCCGAATTTCTCCTTTTATGCATGCAACAGAGAGAATAGAAGGGGTGGTGGAGTATTAATTCTTGCTAAATCTTCTTTACAATACCAAGTCAGCCTAGCCAGGAGCACTCAGTACCTCGACACCTTAACAATATCTAATAAGATGAGCATAATAAACCTCATCTACTCAGCTCCAAATGCACACCCGGAGGACCTCTCAGATATAATCAGCCTAGCGTGTAACCCAGATAATCCTAACAAGCCAAACTGGCTTTTAGGAGATTTTAACCTTGCCTCCTTAAAACCAGCTGCTGCAAATGCCTTACTAGAAGCAATGGAGAATCTAGACTTCAAGCAAATCGTCAACTCTAAGACCCACGAAAGAGGGAACATCCTTGATCTCATCTTTGTTCCTCCTGCAGTCGTAGGCCATAGTATGCTTCTTGACCTCACCATCACCCCTGTCCCTTGGTCGGACCATAGCCTGATAGCCTTTAAGATACCCTTAAATCCAAACTCACTAAGCTTACCAAAGGGAGAGCCCCCAGCGCAAACTAGTCACTTTAGACCACTTGACACCGATTCGATCAAAGCACAAGTACTACCTAAATTATCAAAGCCATCTACCAACGTTGATGAAATGGTTGACAACTGGAATGAGACTCTCCACCAGTGTTCTATAATACCTACAATGGAAAATAAGACAGCTTCTAACAATGGTGCCAATAGAAAGAAAAATGCCCCCTGGTTTTCTCCTGAAATTCGTTCATCACTACTCCAACTTAGGAGACTAGAAAGAAAGTGGAGGCGCACCCACAATATTGTCATTCAAGATCAATACATGGAACATCTCAAAAATCACCGTGATCTAATGTGGTCCAAAAGGAAGGAATTCCATGCTGGATTACTCAGTCGAGCTCTGAATAAACCACGCGAGTTATTCAACTTAGTTAAAGCATTAACCAAGGAGCCGTCACCTCAAATGCAAGAACATATCCAACCTCAACAGTATGCTAACTATATCCAATCCAAATTAGTCAGAACAAATTCAACTTCTTTACAAGTTTCCCCCCAGTCCACACAACCTCAAGCACCACTCCTCAGTATCTCACCTCCATCATCTAAAACAATTGAAGAACTTATTGCTACTTTGAATACCACAACTGCAGCTAACGACCCATGCCCAGCACACTGGATCAAATCAATGCGATCGGAGATCAGTCCATACGTAGCCAAAATCGCAAACCTCTCCTTTTCATCAGGAACCTTCCCAATCGCACTCAAGCAAACTTCAATACGACCACTATTAAAGAACAATCAAATGGACCCAAAGAAGGAAGAATCCTATCGCCCAATCTCCAGTATCCCAATACTTGCCAAAATTCTGGAGAAGGAGACTCAACGCCAAATACAGCAGTATATTGACACATATTCCCCGTTAGATCAGAGCCAGCATGGATTCAGGGAAGCTCATGGAGTCGAGACCCTCATGACCTCCTTAATCAATACACTAATCATCACGAACAACAACATAAAGTCAGGTGTGGCAATGATTTTCCTCGATATCTCGGCCGCGTTTGACTCAGTCGACCATAAGATACTACTATCACGACTCTTTGAAAAGGGTATTCAAGGTCTAGCATGGAACTGGTGTAAATCATACCTGGAAAATCGACAGCAACAAGTTCGAATCGGCTCAAACACATCCGAACCATTCCTCCAAACACAAGGTGTCCCACAAGGATCCTCCCTCTCTGCGCTGCTTTTCAATATATATATGCAGCCAATCTGCCAAATCACCAAATCCTTCAATGTATCTTGCCTCATCTATGCAGACGATGTGCTTATCTTCACTCCGATTGACACCAGGAGTCCAAATTACACTAACTTAACCAACTGTTTCAATGCAATAACAGATTGGCTCTTAGCCCAAAACATGCAAATTAATCTCAAAAAGACAGAAGTCTTAGTTGTCACCAGAAACAAGCTCTTCTCCCCACCAGTTTCACTCAAAGTAAGAGATGCTGAGCTCCCAATCAAGAAGTCAATCCGCTACCTAGGTGTTATACTCGATCAACGGCTAGATTTTACTGAGCATATAAAAAGTACGGTAAAAACGATTTACTTAAAGATAAAAAGCTTGCGCCAACTAAAACCCATGTTAGAAGTGAATGACTTCCATTCAATATTCCAGGCAATAGTCACTCCTCACTTTGACTATGCAAATATTGTCTTACATGGCCTACCAATGAACACCATCAACCCGCTGCAACTTGAAATGAATGCTGCGGCACGTCTCTTAGTAGGTGCATCAAGAAGAGACCATATTACGCCAATCCTAATGGACTTACACTGGCTCCCAATAAGATGCAGAATTACTTATAAAGCGCTCCTTATCACATTCAAGGCCTTCTATAAAATTTCGCCATCAACGATCGCTGACCTCATCTGTCAAGCACCTAGTACAAGAGCAAGAAGACCTCTCACTGAAAACATGCTAGTCATACCCAGCGAATCCACAAATTGGTCACAATCAACGATCAACAGGGCATTTAATTCTTTTGCTCCTAGATGTTGGAATAAACTCCCCCCAGATATTAGAGCAATACAAGATATTAAACAATTCAGAAAGGCTATCAAGCACTATTTATTCACGGAATACTTTCAGCCACCGTAACATAGATCACCTGCAACATGTACTTCCAGTGCTTAACAAAAACCCAAATGTACTAGAATTAAGCAATTCAGTTGTATATACACTTAGAAATACATATGTTTTTGTTGATCTTATGTAAATAGTTAATGGAATTGTTCTACAAATAGAGTATCCCAGTTATCCAAGTTCTTAAACTGTTATCTGTAAACGCATACTTGTTTAAATGTACTGAGATGTTTTTGTTCTATGTAAACCGCGCTGATGCCGAATAGTGCGGTATAGAAGAAACTTTAAATAAAATAAATAAATAAATAAGAAAGGCTGGGTGTGCTGGCACTTGGAATATGGAAAATGTTTTCTTTATTTTTATTGCTGCAATTGTACATCACCTTGACACTACAAAGGCTGTTAATCAAATGCTGTAAAATGAATAAATAAGTCAGTCCCTACTTAATGGAATTTACAATTTAGTCTGATCAAATCACAGTGCTGGGGGGGGGGGGGGGTAGGCTTTTAAACATATTCATAAATGACCTGGAAATGGGAATAATGAGTGAGATGATCAAAATTGCAGATGACATAAAATTATTCAAAGTTGTTAAAACACAAGGGGATTGTGAAAATTTGCAAGAGGGCATTGATAAATTGGAAGGCTGGACATCCAAATGGCAGATGACATTTAGGGGTATGTTTACTAAACTGCGTTAGTGCAATTCGCGTTAGGAGCCGCGGTAGTAACAGAAACCCCAAATAAGGACATGGGCGGTACATCGTCAGCACTAACGCGCGTTAAAAAAAATTAACGAGCGTTACCGGGCGCCGTGACGCGTCACAGCGCGTTAAACGTAAGAAGACGTACAGACACAAAGCACTGAAACAGAGCTGTAGCACAATGGTTACGGTACTGATCGCTGTTACAAGCAGCATGGGTTTGAGTCCCCAGTGTGCCTAATGCAGAAGGCTGTCCCAGGCATCACCCTGTACATTACAGAGGGAAAGAGGAGGCATGTTTTTCATTACGCTGAGTATTGGTGTCAGAAAAACACCCTCGGAGTGTGCCTAGCCACGTACGTTGGTGCGTGCGAGGTTGCATGCATTGGTACGTGCGTAGCCCCGTGCGTAGCTGCGCGCGTACAATCGTGCGTGGGTACATGTGTTTTTACGTGCGTGGGTACGTGTGGTTTTACGTGCGTGGGTACGTGTGTTTTTACCAGTGTGGGCATCTTATTTTACAGACTCTGTAGGGTGTCTTGCACCTATGCATTATGCTAGCAGATGTACGTGTGATGGCCTATGGTTTATCAGAGCCTGTGAGCAGGTGCTGGGGTTGCACAGGGTTGGATTGTGCCAGTCACACCCATGATGCACTGCACATGCAAATCAGCTGTCCACAGATACACACCATGGGGAATGCACCCCCACAGCACCTCGGCCTGGTAGGGGGAACTGACCATGTGCACCCCCACAGCACCTCGGCCTGGTAGGGGGAACTGACCGTGTGTTGTACTGGCACAGAGTAGCTACACACCGTCACATTGTGCGGGTACTGTGCTCACCCTGAGGGTGCAGTGAGGCGCCCAGCACCAGGTCCACAGCACCGTCCATGACTGAAAGAGGCTATGGCGCAGGTCCAAAGCAGTGTTACTATGTGAGATAGGTAGGTTCTGCAGGACCACCTTGGACATCTCTGTCTGTTTCAGTCAGGTGTAACCCCCATGCACCACCACCCCCCTCCCCCAGAGCTGAGGGCAGCAAACAGGGTCTCCCATCAAAAGATCCACAGTCTACCTCCCTGCAAAGGTGGCAGTAGAGGGGAACATTAACCCTAGTCCTGCTGAGGAACAGACAGCCCACAGGGCAGTCAATGCAGCTCTGTACACAGCCATAACACAATAGCAGACAGACATTAGGCCTGGATATGGTATGCTGCACCCCACCACTATCTGATATTCCCCTGGTGCAAGCCATCAGCCACTGCAAGCCACTCCATCACAACACCTACCAGCTGCAAACAGTCTGCTAGTGCCCAGTGGAGATGCCTGCACCCAGAACTGGGATGTCAGCATACACAGCAAGCAGATACATCAGTGACTGAGCCCCAAAAGGAAACCCATATTTATCACATGAGAGAAATACTAGATAGCACTATGGGAGTGCCTAGCCATGCTGTGGTCACTGCACAGTCAGGGTGAGAGTGATCTCTCAGCAGGATATACTGAGGTCATCCTGTCTGTGTAGGTGGTGGCCGGGCACTACAATGTGCCTGTCACTGCCCTATGCCCTGTGCAGATGCACCCTGGCCAGCCCACCCTGTCCGGCCTATACCCATGGTACCTTGCTCCTCATTATGCACATTGGCAGCCCAATACTGGCAACATTGCTGGCAGTGTGGGCTGTGGAAGGTGTTTGCAGCCACCACACACTGGATAGACAGACAGCCACCCCCACACCTATGCCAGCGTTGTGCTACTATAGAGGTGGTCAGCAGCCATACCCACCACACCAGTCATGGGCATAGTACAGGCATGGATATGGTACACAAGGCTGTTGGGGGGTCACTCCCCAGGGTGGTGAACACTGTCAGAGACCAGACCTGCAGCAAACACCGCAAACATCAGAATGATTGTTATGGTGGAGCTCAATGAGCAAACTGTGCTTAACGTAGGAATTGATATCTGCCAGTTATCATAGGAAACGTTTGATAGCTCTGTACCATATACCCAGGTGTAGGGTGGCATTGCTAAGGTATGCAACTGCTAGTATTGGGAGATACAGGCAGGGCCCAATGTCTTGCCTCTCCAGGAGGCATTGGCCAATGGGGCCTGTGGGTGGGTGTGTGGCCCTGTTGGCTGCTGCTTTACGGCAGAGTTCCCCAACTCCAGTCCTGGTGTTCCAAACACTGTTCGGGTTTTCATGCTGTCCCTCATAAATATGCATGAGCTACATCTGCATACCATGGGGGTGGTGCATAGCTATGCAGCACAGGCATCTTTATTAGAGGCAGCATGAAGCCGGAATGGTGTGGGGCCCTCCAGGACTGCATTTGCGGGACTCTGCTTTAGGTAATGTGCCTGTTTCTGGTGTCTGTGTTTGGTGTGGTAAAATATAGGCCATGCGTATGTTCTCTGCAATAAAGGAGTGTCTTTACTATCACTGTTTAGTGGTGGGTAAAACTATGGGGACTGGGTTGGCAGGAGCCCCAGCTGGGATTTGAACCTGTGACCCTCTGGTCTTACAGGCACTGGCTGTGTCTGTTGCACCACACTGTGGCCACAGAGACAATGCAGTCCCTGGAGTTAGTTAAACCGGCCTGACGAGTCAGAAACCCTGCTCTGCAACAGGTTTACTGTGGCCTCATTTACCTTGTATGCAGACAAAGGTGCCCATAAACCTCAGAAAAGACCTCAGAAAAGGGGCACACACCCATAACCAAGCTGGGCAACAATGATATCATTGGGAAACGTTACACCACACTCCCAGGACAGCTCCATTACAATGTAATGCTCTTTGAAAGGGTCTGCGGAGCGTAGACCCTTCCACACATCATTTCTTTTTATTTTGGTGCTTTCCAGGGCATTTGTTTCCTTGTTGCCCATTGCTATCACTGTTGCCCAGCTGAATTATGCTTTTTAAAATGTTTCTTGTGGTCATTTTTAACGTTTTATGTGAAATTTTGTTCTGTGCACATGTATCACACTGCTCACGTTTTGTGGGTTTCCCCGGTTTTTCTGTACATTGCTGACGGAAATGGTTTCTCTTCCCTTTAAATGCCTTTAACGACAGGTTTTCATTCGCGTTGGAATTGAGCTCTGAAATTCAGCGTGTTAGTATGAGAGGAGCCTCTCCCCGCCCACTCTCCGCCCATTGACCCCTTCTCTCCGCCCACTCTCCACCTTCTGCGCTGTTTTAATGCGCCGCGGAGCTTTACGATCGTTAACTACGGTTAACGCGCGTAGTATGACGTTAACGGTCGTTAGCGCATCGGTACGCACGTTATACGGCACTTACGGTCGTTAACGTCGTATAACGCGCGTTAGTCAAGTTTACCGCACTTTAGTAAACATCCCCCTTAATGTGGACAAGTGCAAAGGCATTGTGGAAAATACGATAAAACCTTTCACCCAGTGTACATCAGCGGCCAAGAAAGCAAACAGAATGCTAGGAATTATAAGGAAAGGAATGGAGAATAAAATTGAGGATATTATAATGCCTCTGTATCGTTCCATGATATAACCGCATCTTGAATATTATGTGCAATTCTGGTCGCCATATCTTAAAAAGGATATAGCAGAATTAGAAAAGGTACAGAAAAGAATCACCAAAATGGTTAGGGGGATGGAAGGATACCCCTATGAGGAAAGGCTTAAAAGGTTAAGGTTCTTTAACTTGGAAAAGAGATGGCTGAAGGGAGACATGATGGAGGTCTATAAATTAATGAATGGAGTGAAACGGGTAAACGTAGATTAGTTGTTTATATCATCAAAAAGTAGAAAAATTAGGGGACATGCAATGAAGCTACAATGTTAGCCAGCTACAGACTACATAATCACCTTGCATGCTCACTCTTAAGGAATTCCCCGAATGACGTCCTACATCAAAACATTGCCGCTTGTTGTTCTATTGGTGGCGGCTCCTGGTTCCTGTAAGTTTCTTTTTCTTTTTCCTTTTTTTGATGCCATTTCTTATATCAGTTTTCCCTGGGTATAAGTGAGGGGGTTTTTTTTGGCTTTTGTTGTAGATTTTGGAGCATAGCGCTATCGAGCTCCCTGATGAAGCTGTGAATGGCGAAACAAGTGGTGTCGGGGCTCTAATGGCCATTGGGATCATATGCTGTAAGCCGGAAGCTGTGTGCTGACTGATAATCTTGCATTATATTGAAGTGCAGTACAACGCAACAAAACGGGATGTAACACATTGCATAAGGACATGCCCAGCGAAATGCCTTTGGGAGATTATATTGGGAGATTACATGATAACTTCTTGGATGTTGGTCTCTAGCATAGTCTAACATGACAGCGTGTGCATAACAGCTTGTATGGGACATTTGATTGTGACTGAATTATTGATACAAGATTGCAAGCTTCATGTTACTTCATCATCTAACTGTATAGACTGTATAACTGGAGAAGAGGCTTTTTCAGACCGTTAATCTTTCAAGCTTTACCAGTTATCAGTTGATTCGATTCTGGTTAGCTCACCCTCTATTTCATAAGTCATGTTGTGGCCTTGAGGGATACCGAGATCTTTTCCTCTTATAGCAGAGCTGTTTACTGATGTGCTGTTCATATCTTGGACTTTTAGAAGGGGTATTAATTTGTGTTCCTTTCTTTTTTCTTTTTTATGTTTTTTTTTTCTAAAATAAGGATTTTTTGTTTTAATATTTGACTGAGACCTAGGGCCAGCAGGAGGAGTAGTTCAGAGGAACAGAGAGGACAGTTTCCAATCCCCATTAGTTCAACTGTTAAACTGAAAATAGATTTTTAAGAGCAGAATAGCAATGGCTGCAGCTGACAGTAGAAATCTGAAAGACCAGTTGTCTATTCCCATTTCCACAGAGGTGTAAAAGATGGCAGAGACACTACAGGATTGAGTGGAAATAGGAGACCAGCAACAGGTAAAGCCGTTGCTAAGAGAGCAAATTAGCAGGAACACTCTGTTCTCTGCTGAGAAGTGTAAAGGGTGGGTTTTGTCACTTACAGAATCTGAAGAATTCTCATCTGAAGGATTTCTATAATTGGACTGTGAAAGATTTGTAGCAGAGGAGGATCTTTAAAAGTGCGGTTTCTTACCTGTAACGTACGTTCTCCTTGGACAGCAGGATAAGTCAGCCACACTTGGTGACGTCATCTGGCAGCGCTGGGACGGGGTGCTCTCTTCTGAGCATGCTCCAGTGCCCCTAATCCCGGGCCCGCCCCTACCTGGCTCAGTTTGTGCCAAGAGTAGCGTCTCCGGCAGGTAGGTGCGAGCCTTGCTTTCACGGACGGACGGGGCCATCCGTAGGGGAGGAGGCTGAGAATGTATGGCTGCCTTATCCTGCTGTCCAAGGAGAACCTATGTTACAGGTAAGTAACCCCACTTTCTCCCTGGACAAGCAGGATGTCATCAGCCACACTTGGTGACTCCCTAGCAAGGCCGGAGGCCTACTGTGCTATGGGCGGATGGGCCCGAGAGTCATAATTGGAGTACAGAGGGTTCCGAGACCAGTAGTGTGTCAATGTGGAATTTATTAACAATCACACCGGAACCGTGGAATCATCATTGTAACAACAATGGTTGTGGTGGCACTGTAACATATAACATGATGTATCGTATAACATAGAACAGCGTAGTATAGCATAGAACAGCGTAACATCGAGTATAGCGCAGCCTTAAGAGGCAGGGCCCGAGGCCTGTCCCATGTGCATGCTGGCACTCAAGAAGGTCTGTCCGAAGAAGGCGTTGTTGTGGACCAGTTGGTCCATGCAGTAGTGCCGCTGAAAAGTGTGCACCGAGGACCACGTGGCGGCTTTGCAGATGTGTTGGATAGGCACGGTGTGGAGGTTGTCCATAGTGGTAGCAATGGCCCTGAGTTGGTGTGCATGCGCTGCAACAGGTGGCTGCGTCCCCGTCTGGGAGCAGCAGACGGTGATGCACGCTGAGATCCAGTGGGAGAGGGTTCTTTTCATGACAGGGTGACTCGGTCTGCCAGGGCCGAAGGAAACGAAGAGTTGAGGCCCTTTGTGGTGCCCTTCCATGCATTTCAGGTAGATACGCAGAGCCCGCACGCAGTCGAGAGTGTGGAGGCGGCGCTCTTTGGCGTTGGCATGCGGTTCAGGGTAGAAGTCTGGGAGCTCAATGCTTTGGTTGACGTGGAAGGTGGACACCACTTTGGGTACAAACTTGGGGTGTGCCCATAGTGAGGCATGGTCCTTGTGCAGGACCATGTACAGCTGGTGTGCTACCAGGGCTTGCAACTCACTGACTCGTCTGGCAGATGTAATAGCAATCAGGAAGAGGGTTTTCCAGGAGAGGAACTTCAGTGGTGCCTCGGTTAAAGGTTCGAAGGGGCTCTCGTTGAGTGCGTTGAGGATGCTGGGCAGGTCTCACAGCGGTACCAGTTTCTGTAGCGGTGGGTGCAGGTTGGAGAGACCCTTCATGAACCTGGTGGTTAACGGATGGGTGGAAACTGGGTTGTCTTCCACGTGATCGTGGAAGGCTGCGATGGCTGATAGGTGCACCTTCACTGACGATGCTTTGAGTCCTTTGTGGACGAGGGTGGTCAGGTAGTGGAGGACCTGCGGAAGGGGGCAGGGGATAGGGTGGAGGCCCTCTCCCACACACCAGGCGTCGAAGCATCTCCACTTCATCTCGTAGGAGCAGTGGGTGGAGTCCCTGCACGCTGCGAGAATGAACCGCTGGACTTCAACTGTCAGGTGCATGGAGGCTAGCTGGGACCTTTCAAGCTCCAAACAGTCAGTGCGAGGGTGGCCAGGTTGGGATGAAGGGTGCTCCCTTCATCCTGGGTGATGAGGTCCGGTCTCTGGGGTAGCCGGAAGGGCGTCCTGTATGCGAGCTCGCTTAGGATGGGAAACCACATCTGCCTGGGCCAGTAGGGCGTGATAAGGATGACCGAGGCTCTGTTGTGTAAGATCTTCTGCAGCACCTTGGGGATCAGCGGTGTGGGGGGATAAGCATATAGTAGTTGGAACTTCCCCCAGTGTAGGTCAAAGGCGTCTGCTGCCTTCCTCCCTTGGGACGGGTGTCGAGAGCAGAATTGCTGACATTTGGTGTTGGAAGGGTGAGCAAAGAGGTCCAGTTGTGGGCAGTCCCAGTGCCAGAATAAGTTCTCTGACACCTCCTTGTTGAGGGCCCATTCATGTGGTAGTAGCTGGAAGCTCAGTCTGTCCGCCAGCTGGTTGTCCGTGCTTGGTAGGTAGACAGCCTGTAGTTGACAGTCCATGTGGAGTGTGAATGTCCAAATTTGGAGGGCCTCCCTGCAGAAGGGTAGGGATCCCATGCCCCCTTGTTTGTTTACATAAAACCTCACAACTTGGCTGTCAGTCTGAACACGTAGGGTGCTTCCGCGTATCCACTTCGAAAAGGCCCGGATGCCATAATAAATTGCACGGAATTCAAGGAGGTTGATGTGCAGGTCGTGCTCAGTCTCTGTCCACGTTGCTTGTGTGCGCAGATGACCGAGATGTGCTCCCCATCCTGTGTTGGAGGCATCTGTTATGGCGGAGTGCCTGGAATGGTTTCCCTTGTCCCAGGTTTGACCTGAGGCGCCACCAGTGGAGGGTGCTTTTTCTCCTCTGGTCGATGTTGATCCTTGCGGACATCGGTTGCTTTTTCTGGTTCCAGTTCTTTCTCAGGTGCCACTGTATGGCCCTCATGTGGAGTCTGGCATGTGGGAGCACTTGTGTAGTTGCTGACATGTGGCCCAGGAGGCGTAGCATTGTCTTAGCCGACACACTGTTGGCCTTGGCTACTGACGTGGAGAGGGAGATGATGGTGTCCGCTCTTGGCGCGGGAAGGAACGCCTTTGCCATGGTTGTATGGAGGGCGGCTCCGATGAATTCCAGAGTCTGTGTGGGTTGCAGCTGAGACTTCTGGAAGTTGATGAGGAACCCCAGGGTCGATAGCAGCGACATGGTGTCTTTCACTGCTCTGTGCATCCTGTCTTTCGAAGGAGCGGAGATGAGCCAGTCGTCGAGGTAGGGAAAAATACAAATTCCCTTTTTTCGTAGGTGTGCCGCCGCCATGGCCACACATTTTGTGAAGACCTTGGCGCTGGGGAGAGGCCGAAGGGGAGTACCCGGTACTGATAGTGTTGTTGGTTGAAGCGGAAGCGCAGGAACCATCTGTGTGAGCAGTGGATGGGAATGTGGGCGTAGGCATCTTGGAGGTCCAGCGAAGCCAGCCAGTGGTGCGGTCGCAGAAGCGGCAGGATAGACCCCAGAGAGTACATCCGGAAACGTTCTTTGCGGATGAATTTGTTGAGGCCCCTGAGGTCGAGGATGGGGCGGAGGCCCCCAGATTTCTTGGGTATGAGAAAATACCTCGAGTAGAACCCATATCCCCGCTGGGCCGGGGGTACCTCCTCGATGGCTCGCACTGTTAGGAGGGTGCAGATTTCTGTAGCCATAGTGGCTAGTAGCCTGTCCTGTGTGTGGTTGGAGGGGCGTGAGCGCTGGGTTGGTGTTGTGGAGAAGCGCATCTTGTATCGTGAGCATATGATCTGTAGGACCCAGGAATTGGTGGTGATGCTCTCCCAGGCCTTTATGAATGCCGAGAGGCGCCCTCCCACCCGTGGGGTCCTGCTTGGCGGAGCATCAAAAGGAAGGTGTGCTCTTTCCTGAAGACGAGGAAGGTTGCTTTTGCTGTCTGCAGTCCTTCTGTCATGGTTTCTGATGGTAGGACTGGTACTGGTACTGTTGTTGCTTGGGTCTATTGGGCTGCCACTTCTGGTAAGGTTGGTAGCACTTGGATGATGTGAAAGTTCGGCTCTGGTAAGCACCCTGTTTGTTGCATGGGTTAGGGTTGCGTTCCATGCCTTCAGAGGCTAAGGTTTTGAGGGTGGAGCAGTGGTCCTTCATATCGTCCACTGTCTCCTTGACTTTCACTCCGAAGAGGTTGTCCCCTGTGCATGGTGCATATGCTAGCTTTTCATGGGTGTCCTCTCGAAGGCCAGAAGCTCATAGCCATGCCCAGCATCTGGAGGCGATTCTGTTGGCGGCTGTCCTGGCTGCTGTGTCGAAAAGGTGGCGCGGATAAGGTGCTTGCCGCATTCTTTCAGGTCATTCAGGATAGTCTGGAAGGGGGCTTTTGCCTCGGTGTTGAGCCCTTCGATCGCTCCCTTGAGGTTGTCGAGCATTGTGTCTAGGTATAGCACCTGTTGGAAGGTATGTGAGGCGATTTTAGCGCTCATCATGGCTGCTTGGTAAGTCTTTTTTCCAGAGTCGTCTAGTATTTTATAGTCCTTGCGCGGGGGGGCGTTGGAGTGTGTCCGTGTGCTTTTGTTGTGCTTCAGCGCTGACTCCACCACAATGTATTGGTGGGGGAGCTGAGTTTTGTTGAAGCCTGGGGTAGGAGTGACTTGGTATTTTGCCTCAAACGTCTCTGTGAAGTCACTGCGCTGGACGCTGGGGTTTGCCAAAACTTGGTGAGGTTTTCCAGGAGCAAGTGATTACTGGGATGGAGATTATGGACCTGGGTGTGTTGAGGAATTTGAGGAGGCCGAGGCCCTCATTTCTGGGGTCTGGTGTGTCTGTGGGTGTGAGTACCAGACGTGTTGATATCTTTTGTAGAAACCTGGGGTATGTTAGATCCTCTGGTGGAGATGGCAGCAGAGGTGGTGGCGTTGGGATTGGTGGTGAGGGTGAGCGAATTGTCCTTTGCTGGAGGAGTGGCTGGAAGGAGATAGTCCTGCAGTGTGTTCTGGAGTGTTGTACTGGTGGAAGTTGACCTTGAAGAGGGTGATGGAGCATGTTTTGGTGGATCCGGGCAGCGGGTCCATGCGGAGTGCTGGCTGGAGTCCCATTGTGTGATGAGTTTAGACAGGAGCTCTGTGAGTGCTGTTTGCGTATCTCTTGACTGCAGTCTGTCACCAGTTGCTAGGGAGTTGTGAAGGGCATCTTTACCTCTTTTGCTGGTATCCCCTGAGGTTCTGGAGTGTTGTACTGGTGGGGAGAGTGTGCCTGAGTGTGATCTGCGTGGGGAGGCTTTCCTGTGGCGTTTCTTGCTCCTGTGATGGCTGTGGGAAGAACTGGTGCTGTGAGATCTGCTTCCTTGGTTTCTCCGGTGTGATCTGTACTCTGAATCGGAGTGGGACTCTCTGGCGTGGGAGCTGCGATCCCTGGGTTCTTTGGCATGGGAGCTGTGAGCCCTGTCTTGTTTTGTGAAGCTATGCAGAGGTTCCTTGTCGGAGTGGAAGTGATGTGATGAGGTGTTGGTGGTAGGCAGAGCTTCCTTGCATCTGTGCTTCTTGGCGTGGGGAGGTTGCCAGGAGGAGGGCTGAAGCTTGGGGGAGCGGCTGGTAGAGGTGGTGGTCTTTCCTTTCACCGGGCAGGCTCGGAGGAGCGTGGAGGAGGTGCTGCAGCCAGGGAGCCATCAGAGGAGTGGTTTGGAGCATCTGGGGGAGCTGTGGAGGAGGAGGGAGTCCCAGAGGCGGCCAAGACGGCAGCAGCCACATTGCTTACCTCCTTCCTGCTGGTACTGGCTTTGCCCTTAGTGGATTTGCCCTTCCTTGGTGCTTTTTCTTTTCCAGGATTTTGGAGCCTTGCTTGCAGTGCTTTCTGAAGATGAGAGGACTTCTTTGAGGGTGTAATTCCTTGCTTTATGAGCTCTGGGGTACATGCAGGCACAGTCCTCCATGTGGTGAGCTTCCCCCAGGCAGCGGATACAAGAATCGTGGGAGTCCTTCCTTGTACATTTGGGGCACTTCTTAAATCCAGGTTTGGAGTTTTTCCTTACAAGTGGGATTCAAACACTGGTTTGTTGCTTACTGAGCCATTAGGCTACACCCTCACACTTTCCTTGTTGATTTGTTCCATGTTAGAAGAAGTATGTAGGAGAGCTGTAGATTCCGTCCTGCAGGCAGGCGGACAAAGAAAAAACTGAGCCAGGTAGGGGCGGGCCCGGGGGTGGGGGCACTGGAGCATGCTCAGAAAGGCTTTGCCTTTCTGAGTATAGGAGAGCACTCCATCCCAGCGTTGTCGGATGACGTCACCAAGTATAACTGACGACATCCTGCTTGTCCAGGGAGAAATAAAGTTGTTAGCATGCTAAGTGATAAGGAGCCAGGCCAAGAGCACCCCACAAGTATAGCATGTAATGGAGACCATGAAGGATGTCCCTGGCTTTTTATTTTCTGCTTTGCCCTTAGCCCCAGTTGCAATAGTAGCAACAGCACTAGCAATTTTCAAACAAGCAGAAAGGCAGTCCTATAAAATATCCAATGTACAGAGGTATTTTAAAGCGCTCCAGGATCTTCATAAGCAGAAAGTATGTACTATTGCAAGGCCATCAGTAGAGGAATGCTATTGGGCCATTTTCTGAACAGTGGTATGCTGCATTGTTTGCAGAAACACCTTTTCAAGCTAGGTTCATGGAATGGTGCTGATACTAGTGTGGGGGGACTCCATCCTGCAATGCAAGAAGCCATGCAGGAAAGGTACCGAAAGAGGAAATCTGTTTCCCAAGCTGTTTAGTATTATATTTGTTTTATTGTAACATCTGTTTTACTAAATTGCATGTGTATATTTGAGAGTCACCTAGGATTTTAGATGGGTGGCATACTACATTTATGCAAATGATGCTGCAATGAGTCTCCGCACATGGCCCTGCATCACCCTCATGCTGTCCCTGGGAAGAAGTAGACAAGGGGGGGGGCACTGGGAGGTGGAGGAAAGCAGAAACTTCAGATTGGGACAAGCATGATCAGAGAATAAAATGGTCAGAGAGCAAAGGTAGAAGAGAATTTACTTTCAATTTAATGATCGGACTTTGTGCTATCTTTATATTTTATACAGTACAGGGAAATGCATTTCTTTCTATTTCTCTGGTGTTGCATTGTATGCAGAATCTGACTTCTTGGGGTTGCAGTTTAATTTTTATCTACAAATGTTTATTTTTAGGTTATGGTAGAGTCTGTGTTCTGAATGTGTGACCAAGGCCAGGTGTTCTGTTAACATGGAGTTTGTATGTAGGGATCTGTACTGTAGTAATCTGAATTGTTCAGCTTTCCAAATAGGCATTGGGTGTTCCAGGGCCCAATGTAGTATTTACAGGGATGCTTTTTTGGATGGGCTCCTTATGTGAGTTTTGGAAGTTGGTGCTGGTATGGTATGGTATGGTAGATTTGCTCTTCAGATCATCAGTGACTTTGTTGTAGGGTTTGTATTAGTTCACAATATGTCTGGTACTAGAGAATGTTTGTTAGTGAGATGACCAAAATATTTTTTTTTTTTTAGATATTGAGTTCTGTGAGTGAATGTCCTGGATATTTGCTTTTGTCAGTTTGGTTGTATTGTCCTTCATTGCTCTACACGTTTGCAAGGTGATGGCTGAAACATCATTGTAAATCTCAATCATATTGTTCTTCTATTTAATAGTACCCATACGACAGGCCTGTCATTTTTGATAGTATAGGTCCAATCAATATCCACCTAACTTCCTTCTGGAGATTCTCTCTCACACTGACAAAATCACATAGTATATATCATAGTCAGTAGCACCGCACAATCCTCTGTGCCTCTGATTCTGGGACACCATAGACGCGCAAGTTGTTCCTACAGGAGCGATTCTCTAAATCTTCCAGTTTTTCTTCAACTGCTATAGTCTGCATTTCCATGTTTTTCGTCAGATCCTTTAAAGTATCCAGGGCTGCCTTGTTGGCTTCAAGGGTATGTTCAGCCTCCTCAACCACAGACCTAAATCCACTATACTTTGGCGCACTTAAACCAATATACCTTTCACCTCTTTCACGCTCTCTGTAAAATCTTTCTTTGGTGCTCTTTTAAGTTACCAGCATTTCATGGAGGTCCACTTTAGTAAGTGTATCCTAGTGCAGTCCATCCTGCTCCACAGATTTGCTACTCGAGCACTCGAGCTCCTTATCCCAGGCTGCAGGCTGCTTGTCTGCCTCTCCATCACATGACCCTATCACTTCCCATTCCACTGCTTGAAAATAATGCTTTAAACCACTGGACTGTTTGCAAGGCATCTTTCAAAACCTCGCACCCAGAGGCGGCTCTATAATGAGGCCGAGTGAGGCGATAGCCTCAGGCGGCAACTTTTTCTGGGCGGCAAAATTGCCCCCAGAAAGATCACCTCACATGGCCTTCAAAATAAAAATTAACACCCCCCCCTCCGGCTGAAGAAGCAGCTGCTGCTGCCATGGCGGCAGCAACAGAATGAAGAGCCCCGCGGCTGCCACCTCCTCGGAAGGGACGTGCTCGTTTCCCCTCTGCACTGACTCAGCTTTTGCAGATCCATGCGAAGGGAGAGTGTTTCCCTTTTCCGCGGCTCTGTTAAAGCTGGGCCCGCCATCGCCAATGGGAAACTTCATTCTGACGCTGCGGCAGTTGCTTCTTCAGCCGGAGGGTGGTTTGTCTTTTCATTTTCCCTGGGCTGGGGAGGGGACTAGGACTGGAAATGGGCTGATGGGGGCGGGTTAGAACTGGAAATGGGCTGACGGGGGGGGGGTAGGACTAGTAATGGGCTATGGGGGGGGGTCTAGGACTGGTAATGGGCTGATGGGGGGTTAGGACTGGAAATGGGCTGATCATCGGGGGGGGCTAGGACTGGTAATGGGCTATTGGGGGGGCTTGGACTGGAAATGGGCTGATGGGTGGTGAGGACAGGAAAAGTGCTGATCAGGAGGGGGGATAATACTGGTAATGGGCTATCGGGGGGGGCTAGAACTGGAAATGGGCTGATCAGGAGGGGGGCTAAGACTGGTAATGGGCTATTGGGGGGGGGGCTAGAACTGGAAATGGGCTGATAGGAGGTTAGAACTGAAAATGGGCTGATGGGGGTTTAGGACTGGTAATGGGCTATGGGGGGGCTAGGACAAAATGGTCTGATGGGGGGTTAGAATTGGAAATGGGCTGATGGGGGTTTAGGACTGGTAATGGGCTATGGGGGGCTAGGACAAAATGGGCTGATGGGGGGTTAGAACTGGAAATGCGCTGATGGGGGGGTTAGGACTGGTAATGGGCTATGGGGGGGCTAGGACTGGAAATGGACTGATGGGGGTTAGAATTGGAAATGAGCTGATCAGGAGGGGGGGCTGGAACTGGTAATGGGCTAATTGGTGGGGTTAGGCCTGGAAATGGGCTGATTAGGGGGGCTAGGATAGGAAATGGGCTGATTGGGGTGCTAGGACTGAAAATGGACTTATTGGGGGGGTTACGACTGGTAATGGGCAGATGGTGGTCTAGCACTGGAAATGAGTTAGGACTGGTAATGGGCTGATTGGGGGCCTAGGACTGGAGTGGGCTGATAAGAGGGATAGGACTGGAAATGGGCTGGGGCAGGAAATGGGCTAATGGGGAAGGGGAGGAGAGTGCTGCTGGCCCTGGAAGAAAACTAGGGACTAGGGCTACAAATGGGCTGATTCGGGGGATGGTAGAATAGGATTGGAAGGGAGCAGATGCTGACAAGGTCTTCCAGGGGAAGGAGAGGGCAGGAAGGGAGCTGACACGGGAGAAGGAGGGGGCAGGAAGGGAGCTGACACCTGGGATGTACTGAAGGGAGAGTGGAAGGGAGCTGACACTTGGGGGTATGTTTACTAAACCGCGTACACGTGCGCGGCGCACAGTAGCGTATGCTAATGATGCACTTAAGTGCTCTTAAGTGCCCCGCACGCGTGCGCGTCACACTAACGGGCTCGCGCACGTGTGCGGGGCGCTGATGTGCAATAGAGGCGGGGAAAGGCATACGGAGGGCGGAGGAAGGCCCCCGAGGGGCGGAGGGACGGGGTCAATGGGTGGAGAGTGGGAGGGGAGAGGCTCCTCGCACAGGAGCGTGGCTGAATTTCGGCAAAAAAATACTGCGAGTGAAAACCTCGCGTTAGAGCCGATTTAAAGGGAAGAGAAACCATTTACGTCAGCAATGTACAGCAAAACCGGGGAAACATGCAAAACGTGAGCAGTGTGATACATGTGCACAGAACAAAATAGCAAATATAAATTGCAAATGACCACAACAAATTCCAAATAAATTATAATCCAGCTGGGCAACAGTGATATTAATGGGCAACCATAAAAAACACTCCCAGGAAAGCTCCAAAAAAAAGAAATGATTTTTGGAAGGGTCTACGCTCTGTAGACTCATTCAAAAGCACTGCATTTTAATGGAGCTTTCCTGGGAGTGTTTTCCAGGTTGCCCATTGATATCACTGTTGCGCAGCTTGGTTTTGGTTTTCTTCCCCTTTTTTGGAGGTCATTTGTGAGGTTTATTCGCACCTTTGTCCCCATACAAGGTAAACGAGCCCACAGTAAAATTGTGCAGAGCAGGGTGTCTGACTCGTGCGGCCAGGTTTCCTATCTCCAGAGACTGCATTGTCTCTGTGGCCACAGTGTGGTGCAGCAGACACAGCCACTGTCTGGAGGATCACAGGTTCAAATCCCAGCTGGGGCTCCTGCCAACCCAGTCCCCATAACCTTACCACCACCAAACAGTGATAGTACAGACACTCCTTTATTGCAGAGAACATAAGCATGGTTCCAACACCTATATTTTACCCTACACCACACACAAACCATAACAATGGGCATTACCTACAGCCGAGTCCCCCAAATTCAGTCCTGGAGTGCTACAACTCAATCAGGTCATATGCTTTTTCCCAGATAGGGACATGTCTGCATGTTGGCGGAAGGGTACAGGTGGTGGAGGGGGCGGTGGCTGCAAACCACAGCAGACAGTGGCCTAGGCCTGTGCAGGCTGGCACCGTCCACCGCAACAGACAGGCTCTGTCGGATGTACAGTCATGGACTCCCCAGGGAACACAGCATATCTGTGGCAACACAGTGGTGCAGTGCACACAGGCAGTGTGTGCAGGAACAGAAGGTCACAGGTTCAAAGCCCAGCTGGGGCTGCTGCCAATCCAGTCCACATATTTTTCCTACAACTAAACCGTGATAGTACGGACAAACCTTTATTGCTGAGAACATACGCATGGTTCATACGCCTATATTTTACCACACCAAACACAGACACCATAAACAGCCGCATTACCTAGAGCAGAGTCTCCCAAATGCAGTCCTGGAGGGCCCCACACCATTCAGGATCCATGCTGCCTCTAATAAAGATGCCTGTGCTGCATATCTATGCACCACCCCCATGGTATGCTGATGTAGCTCATGCATATCTATGAGGGACAGCATGAAAACCCAAACAGTGGTTGGAACACCAGGACTGGAGTTGGGACACTCTGCCGTAAAGCAGCAGCCAACAGGGCCAGACACACCCACACACACACCCACAGGCCCCATTGGCCAATGCCTCATGGAGAGGCAGGACATTGGGCCCTGCCTGTATCTCCCAATACTAGCAGTTGCATACCTTAGCACTGCCACCCTACACCTGGGTATATGGTACACAGTTATCAAACGTTGCCCATGATAACTGGCAGATATCAATTCCTACGTTAAGCACATTTTGCTCATTGATCTCCACCATAACAATCATTGTGATGTCTGCGGTGTGCGCTGCAGGTCTGGTCTCTGACAGTGTTTACCACCCTGGGGAGTGACCCCCAACAGTAGTGTGTACCATAGCCATGCCTGTACTGTGCCCAGGACTGGTGTGGTGGGTATGGCTGCTGGACTCCTCTATAGTAGCACAATACTGGCATAGGTGTGGGGGTGACTGTCTGTCTATCCAGTGTGTGGTGGCTGCAAACACCTTCCACAGCCCACACTGCCAGCAATGTTGCCAGTATTGGGCTGCCAATGTGCATAATGAGGAGCAAGGTACCATGGGTATAGGCCGGACAGGGTGGCCTGGCCAGGGTGCATCTGCACAGGGCATAGGGCACTGACTGGGATGTTTTAGTGCCCGGCCACCACCTACACAGACAGGGTGACCTCAGTATGTCCTGCTGAGAGATCACTCTCACCCTGACTGTGCAGTGACCACAGCATGGCTAGGCACCCCCATAGTGCTATGTAGTATTTCTCTCATGTGATAGATATGGGTTTTCTTTTGGGGCCCAGTCACTGATGTATCTGCTTGCTGTGTATGCTGACATCCCAGTTCTGGGTGCATGCATCTCTATGGGGAATATGCACTGTGGACTAACTAGCACATTGTTTGCAGCTGGTATGTTTTGTGATGGAGCAGCTTGTAGGGTGCAGTGGCTGATGACTTGCTCTAGGAGAATAATCAGATGGTGGTGGGGTGCAGCTCACCATATCCAGGCCTAATATCTGCCTGCTGTTGTGTTATGGATGTGTATCGAGCTGCATTGACTGCGCTGTGGGGTGTCTGCTCCTCAGCAGGACAGGGGTGGATGGACCTCTCTACTGCCACCTTTGCAGGAAGGTAGAATGTGGATCTATTGATAGGTGACCCTGTTTGCCACCTTCAGCCCTGGGGGAAGGGTGGTGGTGGTGGTGCATGGCCCACCTGGGGGTCCATATGGGGGGGGCTACACCTGACTGAGCCAGACAGAGCTATCCAAGGTGTTTGTGCAGGAACTACCTATCTCACACATTAACACTGCTTTGGACCTCCAACATGGCCTCTTTTAGCCATAGAAGGTGTTATGGACCTGGTCCTGGGCGCCTCATTGCACCCTCAGGGTGAGCACAGTACCCGCACAATGTGACGGTGTGTAGCTACTCTGTGCCAGTAAAACACACGGTCAGTACCCCCTACCAGGCCGAGGTGGTGTGTGGGTGCACATGGTCACTTCCCTCTACCGGGCCGAGGTGCTGTGGGGGTGCATTGCCCATCTTGTGTTAATCTGTGGACAGCTGATTTGCATGTGCAGTGCATCATGGGTATGGGTGGGCTAACCCTATCCTGGTGACCACAGCAGACTGTCTGTGTGGTGACGTGCATGCTCTCTGCAGCCAGCCAGGGGCTTGCTAGCAGCTATAGAGCTGTAGCCCAATGGTTACTTCACTACCTCTGATGCCAGAGGTCATGGGTTCAAATCCACAGTTGGGTTATTTGATAGGGTTGTCCAATGCATTATCTTTTTTTAATGCACATATTTTGATGCCAGCAAAAACACCCTCAGCGTACTGTACCCATAAGGTGCCTCTGAGGGTGCTTTATAGGGCGCCCTATAGGGCACCTTATGGTTCCCGTCCATATAAGGTGCACTATACAATATCATGTGACGCAAACTATAGGGTGCCCTATAGGGGACATTTTAGGGTGCTGTGGCGGACAGTGCAATTTCTAATGTGCCCTATGGAGTGCCTTATAGGGTGCCTTATATGGCACCTTCAATTACGGCACGTGAGGGCGTGTTTGCTGGCAGCAATTAATAACCTAAAATTAAAGTGCTGCAGGACAAAATATGTACAATGCAAAGCTGATGCCACAGCCAGCCTTATGTATTAGGCACACTGGGGAGCAAACTCATGACCCTTGTATCAGCAGTCAGTGCCTTAACCATTGTGCTCCACTGCTGCTCCTCCTTGCCTGTCAGCGCACCTACTTATGCTTTTCATTCCTTAAACTGCACAGTGCTGCCATAAAAAACAGTACACTGACCTTGCGGTACCTCATACGACACACTCTAAAGCGCCCTATAAGCAACATTCTAGGGTGCCTTGGCTGACAGTGCACTTTAAAATGTGCCTTATAGGGCACCTTATGTTAACACGCTTTGGGAGTGCGTTTGTTAGTAGTGATAATTAAAATATGAATAAAATGCCTCCTAAAGCAATCTTCCCCTTAATATGTTATGCCTCTGCCAGCCTTGTTCATTGGGCACTTTGGGGGATTGAACCCCTGATCCCTGCACCATTGGTCAGTGTCTTAACCATTGTGCTGTGGCTCTGTTCTTGTGATTGCACATCAGCACACCGCCTTATGCCGCCCAGTATTAAAAAGCCTCCTAAAACATTAGTACACTGCCTTATGCCCATCAGCACGCCGCCTTATACCGCCCATCATTTAAATGCCTCAGCCAGCTGTCTCCATTGGGCACTGTGGGGGATTGAACCCCTGATCCCTGCACCATTGGTAAGTGCCTTAACCATTGTGCTGTGGCTCTGCTTTTTTTCCTGCACATCAGCGCGCCACTTATACCGCCCAGTATTATAATGCCTCCATAAACATTAGCATGCCGTCTTATGACGCCCAGTATTTCTGCGCCTCATAAATTAATGCCTCAGTCAGCCATCTTCATTGGGCACTGTGGGGGATTGAACCCCTGATCCCTGCATCGTTGGTCAGTGTCTTAACCATTGTGCTGTGGCTCTGCTTTTTTTCTTGCACTTCAGCGCGCCACTTATGACTCCCACGCAGCTATCTCATGCGCTAAGGTGCGGGGCGCACATGGGCGCCGCGCACCTTAGCGCTTATGTAAATTCCAGCTTTTCTTTTTCAGGACGGAACGCCCACTCCTTATATGGCACCCGCACACTACCAGGGCCCGCACTTTACCGGGGTTTTAGTAAACATACCCCTTGGAGATGGGAGTGGTAGGTGGCTAGGTAATGGGGAGGAGGCTGGAAGGGAGCTGACTGGGGGGTGGCACTGAGAGTGGATCTGAGCTGATACCTGGGATGGTATTTGAACTGGACAGTGGGGAAGGAGGGGGACTGGAAGGGAATGGACACCAGTGGCAGTCATGGGAATGCAAGGCGGTTGACATTGGAAGGTAGTGGGATGGGAGAACTGGAAAGGGGGCTGTTACTGGGGAGGGGTACTGGAACTGGAAATGGGCTGATGGAAGGAAGTGAAGAAAACAAAAGAAGAGATAAGAAATGGCAGATGGACCATAGACCACAGAAAGAGAGCTAAGAGAAGACAGGAAAGAAGAAGCCTCAGATCGGGACCAGCATGATCAGAGAATAAAATGGTCAGACAATAAAGGTAGAAAAAAATAGTTTTATTTAATTTTAGTGATTGGACTTTGGGCTATTTTTATATTTTACACAGTATTGGGGAACTGCATCTCTTATTTATCTGATGTTGCACTGCATGTGGACTCTGGCGTCTTGGGGTTTCAGTTTAAATTTTGTCGACATATTTTTATTTTAGATTGTGGTTACTTATTCTGTACTTGGTGAGGGTCGGTGTTGTGTGTGTGTGACTGAGGTCAGGTGTTCTGTTAACATGGAGTTTGTACATAAAGATCTATACTGTATTGTAATAATTTGACTTGTTCAGCTTTTCAAATAGGTGTATGGATGTTCCAGGGCCCACTGTAGTATTTACAATGACGCTTTTTTTGGTCTGCTTATGTGAGTTTTGGAAGTTTGTGCTGATATGGTATGGTAGGTTTGCTCTTTGTTGCAGGGTTTTGTATTAGTTCACAATATGCCTGGTACTGGAGAACAGTGGTTGTTGTTGTTGTTAGTGAGATGATCAGAATCAGATTTTTTTTGTTAAATATTGAGTTCTGTGGGTAAATGTCCTGGTTCTGCTCTGCACCTACTGTGGATGCAAAATATATGTTGAAAAAGAAAATGCAAGAACCATAACGCAGTTTATAACAACTGTCACAGCCCCTCCCGGTGGCAGCGTGCTGAAGGGTCAGGGTGGACATTTATTGTTTGTTGAAGCTGGGAACTCTAACTTAGACCAGGTGCATTATGGTCCTTGTAGTTCCCTTCTTTATAAAGAATAGTTGTGTGAGCCTTGTGCTGGGTTAAATATAAGGTTTTATTCCCTTCATGCGCTAAGGTTCTCCAAGAAGACAACAGAATTCACCTTGATTCAGGGTTTCTACCAAAGTATTTACAAAGTCCAAAACTGTTATAAGAGCTTCACAGTCTTTTCCATTCAAACAGGATCTTTCAATATCAACAGGTTAAATAAACACAAAAAGCTTCTTCTTTTCAGCTCAACAAAGCAATGACATTTTTTTAAAGCATGTCTTATGCTATGACTCTGTGAGAGATTCTATACTTTCAGCTACACAGAGAGTACAGTCCATAGGATATTCAGGTAGCAATGGTTCTGGTTCTACAAGGTCTGTTTGCATATCCTCTTGCTCAGATATGGTGTCTGCTAAGACTGAGCTTTCCCTAGGCAAAACTGGATGTACTTCAGTAGTTCTCTCCAAGACTTTCCAGCCTGGCTGGACCTGGTCTGGCCAACAATTAATATGGCTTTTATCTAGGACCTTCTGCACAGGTTTCCAAAGCTTTCCCCAGCTTTGTTTCTCATATCTATGGCTCTCTGGTTTACAAGCCTTTCTAGGACCTGGCACACATTCAGGAAAGGAGGTGTGAATGTACCTTTGTTCTCTGAGACGTGCGTTGCTGGTATTCCCTCTACCAGGCACTCTCCTGCTTACACTGTCTTCCCTGGAGACTTCTTTCTGGAGCTTTTCAGCATGGGCTTGTCCTTCCTGGAAGTTGTCCCTTCCTTGTAAGGACTGCAAGCTTAACTGCCTTTCCTTCCGTAGTTGGAGCTTTCCCCTTTCTCTCTCCTTAGTAGCAGGGGTTTCTGTTGCTCTCTGTATTTGTGGTCCTCTCTGCTCCTGTGGTCGTCTCTCTATTCGTGGTCCTCTCTGTATTCGTGGTCCTCTCTCTATTCTCTTATAAAGCCGTTTCTCTAGTGAGCTTTCTGGCCTTCTATTCAGGTGTGTTTGATTAGCTATTGCATCATTACAATCTGGGTGTGTCAGCCTACCTTCTGCAGCCTCATGCCTACTCCCTCTAGCTGCACTTCTTGGTAACTGCATTCTCTGTAAATCAGTTTCTTTAAAAGAAACTGAGTTTTCTCCTAACTCCATAGCTTCAGTAGTGTCAGCTTCATCACACAACAAAATAAAAATGAGTTATAATTAAGTTTTATAAACTGTGCTGTTGGTTCTTGCTGTCTTTTAGTTCCTTGGTGTGCAAACAGGACCGTACCTAGCCCTGTGTAAGTGGTGCAGCTGCACATTGCACAAAGGCTTGGGGGGGCGCATTTTGGCTGTCTGCTGTTGCTCTGCCGCTGCTGGCCGTACAATAGCAAGCAGATGAAATGCTCCCCCAATTCTTTTTGCAGTACTTTAAGCAGGGCTGGTCTCTCCCTCCTCCAACGGAATGTCAGAGCAGGGAGAGACAGATCTGCTTAAAGTGCCGGTGCCTTTCAGATCAGGCACATGCCCCCGCTCCTCCTCCCCATACCTCTGTCCAGTGGTGCCTGCTCTTTCCCTGCTGCCGCCGCTGCCATGAAAAAAACAGAGGGTGGCGGCAGCAGCAGGGAAAGAGCAGGCAGCGCTGGACAGAGGTATGGGGAGGGGAGGGGGGGCGTGCACCCGAGCTGCAAGTCGCACAGGGCGCGATTGCAGCTTGATATGGCCCTGTGTGCAAACATCTTGCATTTCCTCCATATAATCTAATCGGCTTTTTGGTTTGGTTCAGTCTCTGGATTTCTGAAAAAGCTCTGTCCCCCTTGAAGGTGGGGGGGGGGGGGCGTGTCATCTCATTCTTCGCCTCAGGCAGCAGATTGCCTTGAGCCGCCCCTGCTCACACCTACTCTCTGCCACTCAGTAAGTTGGTAAGCAGGCTGTATAGCACAGTGAGAGGACAAATTAGCTCACATTTATGAGTTGCCTGCTCAGTGCTTCAGCACCACATGGTCTCATTGTAATAACGCCACTGGAAGTCCAGATTCTAGATTTTAAATTCAAAATTTGAGATATTCTATGAAGGGTGAAAAGAAGCAAGAAAATATTTATTTTATGGATATGAGGGATGACCTATAGTAGTGAAGGCATAGCTCAGTAGAGTGGAGGAACGAACATTATCTCTTCCTACTAAGATTAAGTCAGTATTTTCCAAACCAGACTGAATCTTGACATATTGTATATCTCTTGCTTTTACATGAATGGCAGAGACCTATTTGTAACTCTGGAATGCCCTTCCTAGCGAGATCTGTTCAAACATATTTGATAGATTTTGAAACTCTTCCTCTCTGTGAGTGGTAGCATAGTTACAACCCTAAAAACAGTGGTATGATTGCATCAGGGCTACGAGAAGCATGGGAAGGCCTTACTGTGATGGGATTTGGACATGCTAGAGAAGGAGATGAAAGGTTACATGGATGACATGGGCAAAGAAGCGGTTATAGAGTTGCATTTGGGAATTTTTTATGCACATCTGTTAAGAGAATGAATTTCACCTGGCTAGACTGGATGGACCATTTTGGTCTATCTGCTACTATTGTATCAGCCAGTCAATGAACCAAATCTAGATCTCACTATTAAGCTTAATCTATCCATATTATCAAATACAGGGAGCCAGTGATAGCCTAATATTGTTAGTCATTCAATTCCTGGTCTTCCTGCACAAAAGCCAGAATTTTATTTCTACAGTTATCACAAGCCATTAGGGCACCAACCTAACTTTCCTGTAATTCCGAGGCCTCTAGCCTCCAGCACGTCTTTCTGTGAGACTCTCTACAGGTTCTTCGCTGTAGCTGCTACAGCGATTCTGACTAACATCTAACTGCCTGCTGCTTAACCCTGCTCTTCTGGCCAGTTCTACCCGCTTCACGCTGCCCAAGGCACCCAATTGCCTCCTTTCATGCTGGTGTAACTGAAGAGCATATAAAGACCCATTCCATTACCTCTATAGGTCAGAAGAACTTCATCAAGGAACTCGGCACCTTTACGTAAATGCTGGGAAATATCTGCATCAGGGAAGTCATCTACCTCAATGCCCAGGTACTGAATATCCATGCCAGCATAGAACTCGGGCCCAGTGAAAACGCTAGTGCCATGCCCAGCATTCAGAATGTGGGTGATGCCCATTCTCTTGAGACGTCCTTTGTTCACAGCCACACTTCTATAGCAGATAGGAAATGAAATAGGATTTTAGTTATTTTGGAAGGAAATATAAAATCAGTATAGAACTGAGTGGAAAAGGCTAAAAGAAAAGAGGGCCTGGTTGAGAGCTCATCAGGAAAAAAAATGTACAGCTCGAGTTTTGCTGCCTCATTCTGAAATCACAGTAAACTTGACCTAGTTGGTATTTGACAGCATCAGATCAGGCAATTCTATGGCCAGGGACAAACCTTTAATCATCTAGACATTCTGAGCAGCCAAAACACTCAAGCAAGGAGTTTGGATGCTAAATGTAGTCGTTTTGTTAATTTGCATTGATGGTATCCCCTTACCTTTCTAAGGCATGCAGAAAATAACTGAGTCAGCACACATTTGAAATTGATAAGGGGTAAACACTGTGGTTAAGACTTTGAATCATGTTATTGCCATTTTGCAAGCTTCCACCCACAGGAAGAGACCACCTCATGGCAGCAGTTAAAATGAAAAGGGCAGAAACTTCTAACTAACAAAAGGGACTATGGGCATAACTGTTTTTAATCCTTGAGACGAGCAAGCGCTATAGCACTTCTATATCTGTAGTGTTGCAATACAGATCTGATACTACTACATAACAATTTAAGCTGTTAAGACCTTTTCCTCTGCCTCACATCTCATTTGGCAGTCAATAAAAGCTGACCAGGAATCTTCCCATTCTCACTCTTTGGGGCTATGAGTGATGGAGTGGCCTAGTGGTTGGGGCAAGGTACTTCAGGCTGGAAGGTCAGGGGTTCAAATCCCACTAGAGGACAGCAACCTTGGGCCGGAAGGACTGGGGCTTCTAGTCCCACAGGTGCTCCTTGTGGTCTTGGGCAAGCCACTTAACCTTCCATAGCCCATGTTCCCTGTAAAATAGTTATCTCCAAGTTATAATTTTATTTATTTAGCATACATTTGTATGCTAAATAATGCCCTGTTCAATGTAATTTCAGTTTGTTTAATGTAAACTGCACTGATGCAGAATAGCATGGTATATAAAAGAATGTAAATAAATAAATTACTAAACATTAGCGTGTACTATCTGCAGGATGCATGTTATTCCGATGGGCATGGTGGCAGTGTGTGCTAACATTTAGCAAACATGGTTCTGTGTGTCTTAGCACTTTCCTCCTGGCCTCAGGGATGCAGCCCAGCCCAGTCCAGACTCACTTTTCTGCTATAAAGACATTTGGCCAGACTTCATCCACAGAGTTTAGGGGGGCCTCCAAGCGATCTTGCATAAGGACCCTCTGCAGATCCATAACGCAGGGTGTATTGAACAAACTTCTGTCATCTATTTTTTCCTTGACCCGGTTGTAGAGGTCCTCCACCAGCAACTGCTCTGCTGATTCCAGCATCTCTGGACAGATGGACCCTGCTTTGATTTCCTTAGGTTTCAGCTCTGGAAAATATCACAGATGAGACTCAAGATCACTGTGCCCGCAAGGCATTTACCCAATGTTAGAAATACAGATAAAGGCCTGGAGGAAAATCTCAAGAAAAGCTTTGTGAATTGTTAGTATTTCCCTATAAACACAAAACTGTACACCTTCTAAGCTTGTTACTATAACAGGTAAAATATTTTAACTGGTCTCTCTTTTCTAGCATTCCTCATCTGTAGAGCAAAAAAGTTTAATCTACAGCCCATGAAACACCTTTTGGAAACTGCAGTTTTGACTAAGGTTTTATGCTTCTGTCTAATGGGTTTTTCTAGTCTAAACATCTTCAGGTTGCTATCCAAAAGCACATAGTAGTTAACTGTGGTACTAGATACTCAAAAGCTTTTTTAAAATAAATTTGCAGCAGGCAAACATAAAACTCTGGCCATTTTAATGGCAAAGGAGGTCACTTTAAAAGGCTTAGATGTGATTTGGACATCCGAAAACATGCATGCGGATGTCCAAATCACTGAGGTGTCTCTGGAGTCATTTGCAAATGACTTTTTAATATGTCTGTGCTGTGGAGCTGCCCAAGTGGGCAGGGGGTGTGCTGGAGGTGTGGCCAGGACAGGGCGATGAACGTAGATGTCTCTGATCAGTTTCAGAAACCTTGGGGATGTCTATGACCTTGTCCAACTTTAAGACCTGCTCCAGGCACAAATAAGCATCAGAAAAGTGCTCGTTTGGGCCCAAAAAAATCTGGAAGTTGTAGAGAAGATGACAGTCCACTATCTTCAGTATGCTCCACTATCACATCTTATTTTTTTGTGTGATTGATCAAAGAGTTTTGTGTTTGCAGTACTGTAGATCATAGTAGATGTCTCTGGTCTTTGATACTATGCTGGGGGACACCTATGTAGATGCCCCCACAGATGTCCATATTGGGTACGTCCACATGGGTGAAATCGTGCCCGAATTTGTACATGTCTGGCTTTTTTTTATTTTTGACGTTCTGGCTTGGACGCCCCAGATTGCACTTGGCCATCCTTTGTAAAATGTGACTTCACACAGCCAAAGTTATATCCTTAAAGAAAAATAATTTAGAGGGAGGTGAGGGCGAAAGCAGTGAAATTCAACTGCAGAATGTATAAGTGATCTGTTCAAGTGATAGCAGGTAAACGGCATGTTGTACTTAACATGGGTAAGTATGCATTTACGGTTATACATGAATTTTTAGCAGCGCTATTCATGTAATTATCCATTTAAAGTTGGATGACGGCCCTACTGCTGAACTTTCACCTCCTTGACTCTGGCTATTGTATCAAGTGCTCTACATGATGTTGTGGTTCATTATTATTTCTTCCAATTTATAAATGTTATAATGGAATCGATCAGATGCAATATGCGTGAACTATGTTATATTCTAGATCTGATGCTTAGCTTCTTAGCTTTCTAACTCGCAGACCCTAAGGAAGTGCCATCTCATTTTTGACATGCAATACAAAAGCAATCCTGAAGTTCGATAAGTGTTACAGCTCAAGAGGAATGCAAACTGACCTTCGTTGATGATCTGTTTAGCAGCCACTTCTGATGAGAGGTGAATGGGCTCCATGAAGATGCTTTCAGTGAAAGTGTCTGATACTATGGAGTACCTAGCGGGCGAAAGACATTAACAATGAGCTTCAGATTAAGATAGCCATGTGATGTCCATCCTGAGAGAAGTAAAGGGGTGAAGGTGACTTTCGTCATAGAGTATCTGCAGGGCTTTTGCAATGGCTGCAGGCTGTACATTGGTAAAGTGCGCGTTCTTGAGGAGCACAGACTGAGCTGTCAGAGAAAGGATATAGTGGTAGAATTGCTGTTGCCACTCTTTTGGTGAAGAGGAGGGGCATGCCACACTGTTTTAGCACAGGGTAGTAAATTCTCTCTAAGCACATAGGGCCAGCTAGTTAGAGCCAGCTATGTTTGCCAGCCGGTAACAATTGCAGAGCTCGCTTATGTGTGTATTTTCAGCCATTGTGAAGGTGTCTGCGCATTGCCCTGCATGCATCTGGAGCCAGTTCTATAAAGTAATGTATATGCAACTTCCGGTGGTGGCAATGAGCTGAGTAGACGTGCGGTGGTCAGCTCTGGGCAATCTACCCCCTAATTCTGCATATAATAACTGCAATAGTGGCTATCGCCCTCCTAGTTATAAAGAGCTCCAGTGAAGGGGAGAAATTGAGAACAACGAGAGAGATTAGACACCCAAGAGCATCTTGATGTCTGCGAAACCATCTAGGCGGGAGAAGACCCGGGTCCCGGATGCAAAAATGGCGGAGGGAGCACCAAGGAGCCCGGGAGCTGATGCTAACCAAACGCTGATAGCGGAGGTCAGTGCTGCCGTTGTGCGGGCTCTAGATGAACGTTTCCGCGGACTGGCGGATCAATTGCATGCAATTCAGCAAAATTTTACTGACCTCACCGCCAGAGTGGAGCAGGCAGAAAATTGAATTTCAGGCGTCGAGGATACCCAGAGCTCATTGGTAGGCCGCATGAAGGCCCTGGAAGACCTTGTGAAACATCAAGGCGACAAGCTCGACGATATGGAGAACAGAGGTCGCCGAAAAAACCTTCGCTTCATTGGCATTGATGAAAATGTGGCGGATGGAGCTCTTCGTAGCTATTTGGTGGCCTGGATTGAGAAGATCTCAGCAGGCAGTGTGGCCGGCCCCATCAAAATAGAACGCGCACACAGACTGGGTCCGAGGCGTGACCGGGAGCGCAGGCCCCGCGCGGTAATCGCCCGCTTCCTTGACTTCCACCAGAAGGAGGAGGTCCTGAAGGCTGCCAGGGCTCATCAGCGCTCCACATCGGACCCGGAGAAGATATTGGTGTTCCAGGACTACTCGCTGTTGGTAAGCCAGAGACGTCGGGCATTCTCAGCGGTGTGCTCCCAATTAGTCACCAAGGGAGTGCGCCTCTCCCTGTTGTACCCCGCTAAGCTGAGAGTCGAGCACCAGGGGCGGACACAGTACCTACAAACCCCTGCGGAGGCCCAAACCTTTTTGGCAGGCCTGACAGGAACTACCAAAGGGGCCCCCCCCTCCTCGTGAAAACATCAAGAAAGCCGAGGAACAGTTAAATTTAAGCTGCTGCGCACAGCGGAGAGGCCCGGAGTGAGAGGTCGACTACCGCCGGGTGAGACCGTGGCGAGAGGAGCGCCTCGCAACAGTGGCTGGACAATGCTTTTATTTTTACCTTGTACTTGTAGCTATTTTTAATTGTTTGTCGGGCGCTTTTTTTTTCTTTCTCTCTTCTCCTTTTTCTTTTTTGTTTTCCTTTCTTCTTTATTTCTCTGAGCATGATCATTGTGGTGGATGCTAAATATTTAAGGCCCTAAGCCACATTGCAGAATGCTATACAAGGGAGGGTCTGTTGATTTTCTTTGATGAGCCCTAAGCCAAGTGGTTTTCTAATAGGGAAATTACCGAGTGAGTGGCTGATAATCACAGCTTGGTGTCTGCTGGTGGGAGAAGGCTCGCGGGCCTTCGGGCACTGGGTCCTCCCGCCCGTCCACTTTCGACGGGGTTCGGGGGGCTCCTGGCCTTCGAAGGCTCGAGCTGAGTACGTGGAGGGATACTGTGGCTGCTCCTTTGAATTTGCGGGGGGAGATGTTACTTTCTCCCCCGGGGCTGTGACTCCCTTCACCGGGGCTGCTATGCTTTGTGAGAATTGGGGAAGGGGTGGCATAGGGAGGCGTTGGGCACCTCCAGATACTGGCAACATGATTGCTGCATGCCTGTCGGTAGGGGGGACTTCACTAAGGGTTTTTCGTGGTTTCTATTAAGGGGTAAGTGATAAGGGAAATTGACTAGACGGATTGGGGGCTGTGGCTTAGGCTCCACGGGAGGTGACATGCTGACTTTTGAGCCTCCGACCATGGATGAAGGTTTCACCTGGCCCCACGGGGTTTTGTGCCCTCAGACCCCCTCCCTCAGAGGCGGGTAGCGATAGTGGGTTAAAATAATCAGAATAGGTGCTGGGCCTACTTGACCAGCGGAGGTGGTGACATTTGGAGAGGTTCATCGGCCCTACGGGGGGGGGGGAGGAGGGTAGGGGGTTTTAAGTGGATTTCTGGAGGGGATTCTCTAGGGGGTAGGCCCAATGCCACAGGAAGTGTGTTTAGCTTTAGGGTTAGGTTAGGCACTGGAGGGAAGGGAGTGAGGGGTGGGGGGTGGGCGGAGCGAGGTAGAGGGGGGAGGCTAGATGGGATAGTGGGAAAACGGGGGGGGGGGGGGGGGGGTCATGAAGGGAGGGTCGCCATCTCCACCACGCACGGCCGGCTGGATTCGGTTCTCAGGGGGAGGGTCCGAGGAAACCCCAGGCTGGGGGGGTTTCCTAGAAATAATACACTCAGCAGACAAAACGCCCAAGAAGAGCGTCTAGTATGGTAAAAATTATATCTTGGAACGTTTGTGGCCTGGGAAGCCCCATCAAGAGATATAAAATACTTAAAGCGCTTGCAAGACAGCGATGTGACATTGCGTTATTACAGGAAACCCATCAAACCGCGGAGGAGCATGCTAAGCTTATGCGAGACTGGGTGGGCCAGGTTTGGGATGTCCCAGCAGTGGGAAAAAAAGGGGGACTTGCCATTTTGGTTCATAAGAAGATACGGTTCACACTAACAAGACAGGTGCTGGATCCACGGGGACGCTTTTTGCTACTGCATGGCACGTTGGAAAATCGGTTGATAATTTTGGGCAATTTATATGGTCCTAATACACCGGATCCTGAATTCTTCCACCGTCTGGCGGCGCAGGTAGAACAATTGCCGGAGGTGCCCTTGCTTTTGGGCGGCGATTTCAACGGGGTTTTTGAGGTAGGTCTTGACACCTCGAGAGAAATGGGAACTCGAGAACGACAGAATCTTTCCCGTACGTTGCAAAGGTTTAAGTCTCGGCTAGGCTTAGTGGACCCGTGGCGACTTTTGCACCCCTCGGAAAGGGACTTTACCCATGTATCTCGAGCGCATGGAACTAGCGCCCGCATTGATTACCTGTTGGTTTCGGCGACTCAGTTCGCATCTGTTGAGGACGCGCAGATTGGTCCATTGGAGATCTCGGATCATGCCATGGTATGGATTGACTGGCACGGGGGGGGAGGCCTGGGCGGGACTCGCTTATGGCGGTTCCCTATAGAACTTTATAAGGACGCCCCTTTTCGCCAATTTCTAAACCATCGGTGGCGAGATTTTGAAGCGAATCATCAGGGCCACAGAGATGACCCAGAATTGATGTGGGAGACGGCCAAGGTGGTCCTCCGGGGGGACATCATTGGATATGTAGCACGGAAGCGCAGACTACTGGCTGCACAGGTTGTTAGGCTCGAACAACAGGTGGCACAAGCGCGGCGTCTCCACGGACGCACCCCCACCTCCCACAATAGAAAGAAACTATGGGAACTTCAAGTCGTGTTAAATGAATTGCTCCATCAACGGGCAAAAAAATCCCTACTGTATTATAAATATAAGTTGTATTGTTTTGGTGATAAGCCCGGTAAACTGTTGGGGAGATGTCTGAAAGGTCAGCGAGACTCGCGATTAGTGGCAGCTCTCCGAGATGATCAAGGAAAATTACAAAACAATCGGACGGTGATTAGTACCCTTTTCAGAGATTTCTTTCAACACCTCTACACCGCGGAGGAGACTGCCACTACTAGCATGGAAAACTACCCACGGCGACTAGATTTGCCCAAGCTGACCGAGGAGCAACGTGTTGGTTTAGGGCAACCCATTACCTTACAGGAGGTACAGCAGGTGATCTTGGCCGTGAACTGTTATAAAGCCCCAGGTCCCGATGGATATGGGGTTGAATTTTATAAGATATTGTCGGCTGGGGTGAGTCCCCTCCTAGTGGAAACGTTTCAGCGACGGGCGGTGGGGGGCGGTCCACGCTGGGGGGGCAATCAGGCATACATCACCCTGATCCCCAAGCCAGGGAAGGACCCGCTGAGGGCCTCCTCATATCGGCCGATCTCCCTGTTGAACTTCGATATGAAGTTGCAGGCAAAGATTTTGGCGGAACGGTTGGCGGTCCTACTGGGTGCTTTAGTTCATGAGTCGCAGGTTGGATTTGTCCGGGGGCGCTTCGCGGTGCGCAACTTACGTAAAATCTTAACGTCTATAGAGTGGGTGCAGCAGCACCAGCTACCTTCCCTCTTGGTGAGCTTTGACGCCGAAAAAGCGTTCGACAGAGTTAGTTGGCAATATCTTCATTACCTGCTACCGCTCTACGGCTTGGGGACTCCCTTTTGTGAGATGGTGCAGAGCCTCTATGTGCAACCTACTGCCCGGGTGTTATGCAATGGGGTTTTGTCAGACGCGTTTTCTCTCTCCCGTGGGACCAGACAAGGGTGCCCGTTGTCACCTTTGTTATTCGTCTTGGCTCTGGACCCCTTAATTCGTAGCATAGAAGCCGACAGGGGCATAAGGGGGGTGGTGGTTGGGACCCATGAGTTCAAACTATCAGCCTTTGCGGATGACATGCTGGTCCACTTGCTTGCCCCCAGGGAGTCGCTGGAGCGGCTACTGAGGGAATTCGAGGCCTATGGCAGCTTTGCGGGGCTCCGCATAAACGAAGATAAATCAGAGGCCCTAGATATGTCGGGGCAACTTCGGGACAGCTGGCCAGGGGAATTTCCTCTAAAATGGGCGGGTCAGACTTTTGTGTATCTAGGCATCGTTTTGACACGTCTGCCGCAAGATTTATATTACACTAACTTTGAGAAAATTCTGAATGGGATACGCCACCAGATGCGAGCCTGGAATCCTTTACCACTGTCCCTGTTGGGGAGAGTGGCAGCGGTTAAAATGGTGATTCTACCCCGAATTCTGTATTGGCTGCAGACGTTGCCGGTTTGGCTGTATCGTCGCGACCTCCTGCGCGTGGAAAGGGAGATTCAGAGATTTCTATGGAGGGGAGCTAGGGCTCGTATCCCGATGAAGCGCATGATTGGGCCTTGGCGGGGTGGGGGTATTGGGCTGCCGGACTTGTGGCTGTACGCCTTGGCATGCCAGGCACGCCACGTAGGTGACTGGCTGGGCGAGACGGACTTCTATACACCGAGACATCTGGAGACGGCGGCGGTGGCCCCACTTTCCCTGTTGGGTGTTCTGCATGCGGAGAGTGCCCAACTGCCTACTAGTGTTAAGCGCAGTGTGATGATGACATCCGCGCGACGCACGTGGCAACAACTGAACGGTTATTGGAATCGGAACTGGAGGAACTCGAGTTGGCTTCCCTTAGGGGGTAATGTGAATTTTACACCTGGCTCTGAGTCCCGCGGGTTCCAGTCTTGGAGGGCAAAGGGGGTCCGGATGTTGGGCCACGTTGTGGGATTGTCTGGTGCCTGTAAATCGTTTTCGGAATTGAGTGCTGAATATGAGTTGGAGCCCCACCACTTTTTCGCATATCTCCAACTCTCTCATTATGTGACCTCGTTGCCCAGAGAGGGCCTTGAAGCGGACCGCTCAGCGCAGATTATTGAATTTTTTGGTCTCGGGGGGGGATTCCCCTCCTTCGATATTGGGTTTGAAGACCCGACTGGATTGTTTTCGGGTACTGCCAGATTACGGACGAGTTGAGCAGGCCTGGGCAAGGGAAATGGGGCGGGAGGTCCCGGTCGGGTCCATTCAGAAGGCCTTGGCGCAGATTCCTTTACTGGTGGAAGGGGCACGGTAGAGGGAACTTCAGTATAAAGCCTTAACCCGTATACATTTTTCCCCCCGACGGGCCCTACGGAGCCATGTCACTCAGGACGGGTCATGCCCTCGATGTTCCGAACCTCTGGCGGACTTAGCCCACATGTGGTGGACATGTGGGCGCCTCCGCCCATATTGGGCACGTATCAGTAATTGTATAGCGGGGTTGCTGCAACAGTGTTTCCCATGGACGGGGTCTTTGGTACTTTTGTATCAGCTGCACCTGTCTTGTCCCAGTGGGCGAGGGGCGCGCCTCCTCGTGCGCAAAGCGTGCTTGGTGGGGAAAGGCCCAATTCTTCGTAGATGGCGAGAGCAGCTCCCGCCGACCTTCCTGGAGTGGCGCAATAGTTTTCACCAATTGATGCTGGCAGAACGTTGGAGAGCACGGAGCCATGTTAAACGATGGGCCACTTTTATGCTAATCTGGGAACCATATATTCAGAATTTGGGGCCCCGCTGCCAAAATGAAATAGTTAACGTAGGTCTCTAGAATATTAGAGCGCACCTGGGGGCACCCGTGGGGATGAAGCGGGCGACTCTTCCTCCTGGGAGCGAGGCTGGCTGGTGTGCTGTGGATGGAGATGGCGAGGGGTTGGGGAAGGTGGGGAGGGGGTGGGGGTGTTTTTCTCTTTTTTCCCTCTTATGTTTAGTGGGGGGGGTATAGGAGAAGCAAATAAAAGTATAAAACACTGGTTTCTTCATAAGGCACGGTTTGTTTGCTGTCTTTGACAATTACATATGTAATTCACCCTGCGGCAGGGATAAGAGCACACCCTGCCGGGGGTTTTTTGCCTGATACTGTGTTTATTGTTGTTTGTTGATGATCTATAAATAAAGTTTTCAAAAAAAAAAAAGTAACGTATATGCCTACTTTACATTACAGAATAGGAACGCACTGGTGCACCCGAACCCACTTGTGGCAATTATGTTAGATCTGCTCGAGAGCAGGCGTATCCGCATACGGTTAGATTGGCAAGGAAATGTGCCTAAGTTACAGTATTCTCTAACATGCCCGTGTGAATTTCGACCCCACCTATGCTCTGCTCTTCCCCCACGCATACCCCTATGGAAAGTACACCCGATGAGACTTGCGCATGCTCTCGCAGAATGGCTGCTGCCCAAAGCATGCATGTAATTCCTTAAGAATAGGGATTGGTATGTAGCTGTCCACATGCACTATACAGAATCAGCCCCTATATGGATAAAATCAGCCCGTTTAACTCGCTAAATGGCTAAACATAATCTGGTAGAATCTACGCACATATTCGCACATTCTGCCCAAGGTGCACTGAAACTTCGCCCATGCGCATCCTCTTCTGCCAGTATTTTATAAGAGAGCATGTATGCGCAGGAATGACTTTATAAAATGACCTCCAAACCTTTTTACAAAGGACTAACACACGTAAGCCCTTCACAATTCTTCTTGTCATACAATCTGAATAAAGCAGGGCAGCTGGTTCCAAAAAGAGCATTGCCCACTTGGATTGCAGACTATTTATCATCCTGTTACCAGAAGAGCAATTCATGTCTCCTTAAAAATATAATATCTTACTGACTCCAAGCTCCAGCAGCACGGATACAATAGTCATTCACAGAGAACATTTGTAAAGCAGCAACATAAGCACCGGTAGAGCACCTTGAAGAAATATTATTGCCTGATCAAGCATTGAGATTAAACAGAACCTTTGGTCAAGCAGTCCTTCATAACCCAAATAACCACCTTCTCCGGCTGATACACAACACATGTTGCAGATACGAGTGGAATAGATAGGTTATTTGCAACCTTCGGCTTGGGAATCTTCACTTGTATGGCTGTAGTGATCTGTTTGCCCATGAAGAAAGTTTAGTTGCATACCTGCAATGGATGTTCCCCATAGACAGCAGGATCCTACAGTCCTGCCTTCCCTTCCAAGGCTGAAGCTTGCAAAAAAACCTGACTAATATTGTGCCCTTTGTCAGTGCAGGAAGACCCAGGCAGGGTTAAAAATTTTTCCAGTTTTCTGACCTTTAGAAGGAAGACATGACCAGCTCCATCCCTGGTGATGTCACCCACTTGTGTGACTGTAGAATCCTGCCGTCCACATGTTACAATTAGGCAACCATGCTCCCTCCCCCTCCCCCCCAAAATAAAGGTAGTGAAGGAGGAGGGTAGAATCTTAACAAAAAAAAACCCTTTTCTTATGAGATATAAGAATATAAAACAATGTCATACTAACTTATTCAGGCCAATATTTAAAGGGACTTACGTTTAGTGGCTACCGCTAAATATGTAAGTTCCCTATGTGAATTTTCAGTGGCATTGTACAGATAGAGCTGCCAAAACGTCCCTCTAAATGCTCCATTGCTATCCACTTAACTATACGAACATAGAGCATTTTACAAGAGGTTCTGCTAAACGTAGAGCCCCTTGTAAAACAGCTGCAGCACTGCCACAGGTCTGCCCTTGCATGTCTGGTAGGAGCAGTGATTTTAGGAAGTTGCATGTGGGATAAGAAGCCATGGAAACCTCCTCACAGACGTGGGAGCAGCCTCCTAAAATATCACTGCACTAGCACAGACTATATACCAGTGCAGCAACACAGGTCCTGAGGGTCTCCCCTACCCCGGTTGCCCCTGACCTGGTATATACACCCCCCAAAGTAACACAGGACCGGGCTCTCCCTCTTCAAAGCATCAGTACCACAAGATTCCCGCTAGGGGTCATCAGTGACCGTGTGCAGAGCAGGAGCGACTGGGCCTCCCTCCTGATCCTGCTGGACACCAGTAGCTCCAGTAAGCCCGGAATGTCAGTTTGGGGTTGAAGGGGATCTGGATGTTGGGAGGGGTTTTCAGGGGAGGTCATCATTGTACTTTTTGGCTGGGGGGCCTTCAAGGGGAAGGGGATCAGACTGACGCCTCATGGTGGATCAGAAGGGGATTGCACTAATGCTTCAGGAGGTATATATACCAGGTCAGGGAAGATGGGAGAGGGCTTCCTGGGGTCTGCGGATCAGATGGGGAGCCCCAACATCGGCATTAACATCAGCCCACTTATTCATGCTGGGGGTGGGGGAGGACAAGTGTAAATGCCGACATCTACAATTTTTGTTCCAGACATGGATTCCCTTTATAAAATGGGGAATCCACATCTACCCACACTACTCCCACTCTCTATCCCCACCACTTCCCCTGGCTCAGTAGACATGTTGAGCAATCTTAGATCTACTAAAAGCAATCTACATGTCTCAATGCTGCCTTTTGGATGTGGCGATGCTTCTAAAATAAACCCCACAGTGGGTAATTGTATAATAGGATGCCTAGGTTATGTATTTCATGCCTATTTTATAAAGTAAAGTATTGTGCATGCTACACTTTATAAAATAGAGGCATTAGGTAATGAGATAGCTGCACCAAACTGAGGTGCAACCACTTACATTAACTCTGGACTTAGTGCTTAGATTTGTAAAGAATGCGCGCGCAGGGCCAGACCAAGGATTTCTGCTGCCTCAAGCAGGAGCCCTGGCTGTGCTGCCTCCACCCCCTCCCGTTGCAATGCTGTCCCCTGCTGCTGCTGATTCCATCTTCTGAGGGGGCCAGCAATGGCAGCAGTTTAAAAACGGAAGCTTTGGCTGATGTTTTGGTGCCCACAGCAGGCCACGTGCTAGAGCACACATGACCTGCTGCTTCTGATCTGCCTCCCACAGGAGGTCAGGAAGTCAGAGGGGGATCAGATGCAGCAGCCCATGTGTGCCAAAGCACCTGGTCTGCCATGTCACCAAAGCGGTGGCACAAAGCTGCTGTGCTGCTCTCCAAGGGCTGCCATCCTAGGTGGTTGCCTAGCCGTCCTAGTAGATGGGCCAGCCCCGAATGCGTGTAAGTTATATTTTCTAACGTAAATGTGTAAATTTGGACTCCACCCATGGCCATGCCCACACTAAACGTTCACACCATTTACCTGACATTGGTACTTACAGAATAGTGCCTGATAAAGTAAAGGCCCATCTGTAAACATAAGTCATGGCAAATACATGACCTATGCATATTGATAGCACGTAACTTTACACAGTTCTTTATAAAAGCAACTCCATAGTGGGTATATAAGAGCATAAGAAAGGCCATACTGGCTCAGACCAAGGTCCATCAAGCCCAGTATCCTGTTTCCAACAGTGACCTATCCATGTCACAGATACCTGGCAGTTTCCCCAAAAGGACACACAGGTCCCACAATGCTTGTCCCAGGCTAAGCAGTGGATTTTCCGGGTCCTTTTTTTTTTTTTTTTTCAAGTTATTAACAATCTTTATTTCAAATATAAACAGGAATTACAATCAAGTCCACATCAAGGGGAGAGCGAAAGAAGAAAACAAAACAATAACACAAATACGAACTGTTCCACATAAGTATATACTGGGCCCAAAATAAAACTATACTAGCCCTATTTACCTAGAAAGGAAGTAGCAACATTCTATCCATTTACTAGTCAGAAACACATCCAATTGATCGGATTCCATAAACACATACTTTGTCTGCTCATAAATCAGAATACACTTATACGGATATTTCAAGAAAAAAGAGGCCCCAATTGCCAGAGCGCAAGGCTTTAATAAAAGAAAAGCTTTCCGCCGCCTTTGAGTAAGTCTACACACATCTGGGAAAACCTGAATCGTGCTACTACAAAACAATTGATTCTTCTTAGAGAAATATAACCGCAAAATTAGATTTTTATCTGATAATGAAATAAAAGACACAACTAGTGTAGCACGTTTGGTAATCTCATCAGTCGAAGACTCCAAAAAAGCCGAGACATCCAATGATTGAGATACTAAAACATTCTCTGCATCCTTGGCAATGGGGGAGGAGGCTTCTGTGGTGGACAATAAAGGAACATAATAAACAGAAGAAAATTTTATAGGATCAACATCTTCAATCAATAGAACCTCCTTGAAGTATTTATATAACAAAATGTTAGGAGAAAGATAATGAGTACGTGGAAAATTTAAAAATCTCAAATTTTTTACACGTGCTACATTTTCAAGGTATTCTATTTGATGATGTATATTAACATTATCCCTAATTGACGAAGAGGCAACAGCCTGCATAACAGAAACCCGCCCCTCTAATTTATTCAAGGAAATATTATTTTTAGCAATAGCCTCCTCATGAGCACCCAACTTCTGTACCACATCCTTAGAAAATTGAGAGACCTGGGAAAGGGACACACGCAGGGATATCTCCATGCGTGTCACCACTTCCCACACGTCCCTCAAGGAAACATCAACTGGAGAAACCACTGCCAGAACAAAAATAGGGAAATCCAATATAGATGGAAGAGAAGACAATTTGCATTTATCCTCCTCCACTAATACTGAGCAAAGTTCCAGTTCACCCGACGAGGGTTTCACACCCAGATTATCCACTCTGGGAGGAAACACCCTCTCAGTCATGACTTCCTGACTGGGTAGGGAAACACCCTGCGCATTGGGAGACAAATCAGAAGCAGAACTTACGGACCCAAGGGTTAAGTTTGGTGTCTCTTGCTCTACCTGAGCATTCTGGAGATGACAATCCATAGGGCCCATGATCTTGGGAGCCTTAATGCCCACTGTAGGAAAAGCCTTCTTTTGTCGCTTACCCATGAGCCCGAAGAGTCCCTCTGTTTCTCCTCGTTGCTCCGAAGGGGCTCCAAAGGGGTGTGACCTGCCCCTTTGGTCACACCCCTTCGGGCACGCAACCACGGGTCGCGTCCGCGGTGGACCAAAGGATTTTAAAGGGCTCTGGGGGGCGGGGCTACACCGCTCCTCCTCCCAACGATCACGGGCACCAGCTCCAGCTGCTCTCATTGCTTGGCTTGTAGAAAAGCAGTATATAAGCCTAGCTAAATAAATCAAATTTGCAGATGACTCAAAGTTGTTAAAATGCAAGAGGATTGTGAAAAATTGCAAGAGGACCTTGATAAAATGGAAGATTGGACAGTCAAATGGCAGATAAAATTTAATGTGGACAAGTGCATAGTTAAGTACCTAGGAAAGAACAACACAAACTACGGTTACACAATGCAAGGTTCCATATTAGGAACAGGGCCGGCCTGTCCATTGAGCAAGAATGTTGTTGGTACAGGGCCCCGCGCTTCAGGTGGCCCCACGTCAACAACATTCTGCACACTGCTCACCTTCTTTAGCGGCACACGGCAGTTTTAGACTCCTCCACAGCCCATTTCAAGCCCAAGCCCCCCTCCCCAAAGAGCCCCGCGGCAGGCTTCAGCGGCTCCCGGCAGGCTCAGCACAGCTCGTTACAGCCGCCGAAGTGAAGAGCGTTGTTCCCTTCACTTCGGCAGCTGTATTGTAATGAAGATCGCAGGCACGCTGAGAGCCGGGAGGCATGCCTGAGATCTTCATTACAATACAGCTGCCGAAATGGGCTGTGGAGGGGGTTAAAACTGGAATTGGGCTGGGGGGGCTGTAATTGGAAATGAGCTGAATGGGGGGAGGCTAGGATTGGAATTGGGCTAGGGCTATAATTGGAAATGGGCTGAATGGGGGGGGAGGCTAGGATTGGAAATGGGCTGAGGGGGGTGGCTAGGACTAGGACAGCAAATGGGCTTTTGGGGGGTAGGATTGGAAATGGACTGATGTAGTTCTACAATAGGATTGGAAATGTCCGATGGGGGGGGCTACTTTTAGAAATGGCTGATGGGGCAGGTTGGACTGGAAATGAGTCGATGGGGGGGGGGGGGCTCAGACTGGAAATGAGCTGATGGGGAGGCTCAGACTGGAAATGGACTGAGTGTGGGGGAGCATGGACTGGAAATGGGCTGAAGCTCCTCTACACTCAACCCAATTTCCAGTCCAAGCCCCCCCATCAGCTCACTGGAATAGGATTGGAATTGGTTTATGGGGAGGCTAGTATTGAAAATGGCTGATGGGAGGGCCTAGGATTTCAAATGAGCTGATGGGGGAGCTTGGACTGGAAATGGGCTGATGTGGGGTGGAATAGGACTGGAAATGAGCTGATTGGGGGAACTAGGACTGGAAATGGGCTGATGGGGGGGGAGAGAATGCAATTAGAAGGGAGCGGATGCTGAGTGGGGCTGGAACTAGAAGGGAGCTGATTTTAGGGGAGGACTAGAAGGGGATGGGGCTGGGGGAATGAGGATGGAGGGGGAAAATATATTTTGTGTGGGAGGGAAGAAAAATCTACAAATTGCTGGGTACTGGCAGAGTAAGTGAGGATTGAGAATGGAAGGGTGAAATTTGAGTGGATGATAAAGGAATAAAAAAGAAATTGGGAAAAGAGCAAAAGGGGCAAGATCAGTATGAGAAAGCAGATGTAGAAGATAGAATGGAAAAAATCTAGAAGAGAGAAGAAAGGACAAATGGACAGCAGGCAATGGAGAATTAGCAGAAGACAGAAGAGACCAGAAGAAAGTGACTGCAGCAATTGCAATTGAAAAATAAAATGCCCAAACAACAAAAGGTAGAAAAATACTTTTTTATTTTGAATTTATTAACTGGAATATGTCAGCTCTGGGAAATATGTATCACTAACATCTTTGCATTTTTGTTTAGTACAAAAGGAAATTAATTTATAGTGTTGTACATTCCAAGTTTGGCTTTAGGGGTTCCCAATTTAATTATTGTCTTCCGATTTCTAAATTGTGATTCCTTGTTCTTTGTTTGGTGATGGTCTATGTTCTGCATGTGTAACTGAGCTGAGATATTCTATTCTTGTAGTTTCTGTTTGACAGTGCCACTTGTTCTCTTTCCCTAGTAGAGGATGTATTGATTTAATATTTGCAGTGTTGCCTTTTTAATAGGTAGGATTTGGTGCTTTGTGAGTCCTGGTAGAGCTGTTATGATACGGCTGGTTTGCTATGGGTTCTAAATGGTCAGTGTTATAGTACTTCTTAATGTGCCTGGCGGTTGGCACTGGAGTATAGTAATGTAGAAATCTGGTAGTCTTTCTTTATCCAGACACCATTAAGAGGTATGTTAACATTATGCTAATGTTTATGCAAATGAGACTTCTTATGCAAATGAAGCCCCGCAATGAGCCTCCGCACATGGCCCCGCACCCCCCTTGGGCCGCCCCTGATTAGGAACCAATACCCAGGAAAAAGATTTAGATGTCATCGTGCATAATATGTTGAAACCCTCTGCTCAGTGTGCAGTGGTGGCCAAGAAAGCAAATAGAATGCTAGGAACCATAAGGAAAGGAATGGAGAATAAAACCAAGGATATTATAATGCCTCTGTATCGTTCCATGATGCAACCACACCTTGAATATTGTGTGCAACTCTGATCACCCTATCTAAAAAAGGATATAGCGGAATTAGAAAAGGTACAGAGAAGAGCAACCAAAATGATAAAGGGGATGGAAGGATACCACTATGAAGAAAGGCTTAAAAGGTTAGAATTCTCTAGCTTGGAAAAAAGTTGGCTGAGAGGAAAATGGCAGAGGTCTACAAAATAATTAGTGGAGTGGAACAGGTAAACGAAGATCGGTTGTTTACTCCTTCAAAAAAGTAGAAAGACTAGGGGACACACAATGAAGCTACAATGTAACCCATTTAAGACTAATAAGAGAAAATATTTTTTTCGCTCAACACGTAATCAAACTGTGGAATTCATTACCGGAGGATGTAGTAAAACTGTTAGTGTAGCTGGGTTTAAAAAAGGTTTGGGTAAGTTCCTGGAGGAAAGGTCCATATATATATATAGTTCCCTTGTCCCTGAAGGACTCACAATCTATGTTTTTGTACCTGCGGCAACGAAGGGTTAAGTGGCTTGCCCAAAGCCACAAGGAGCACCTGCAGGACTAGAAAGCCCAGTCCTTCCGGCCCAAGGTTGCTGTCCTCTAGCAGAATTTGAGCCCCTGGCCCTCTAGCCTGAGGTAACTTGCCCCAGCCACTAGGCCACTCGTTATGCCCATTTCCAAGTCATTTATGAATATGCTAAAAAGCAGCGGGCCCAGCACAGATCCCTGAGGTACTCCACTATTCACCTTTCTTCAATGAGAGAATTGGCCATTTAGCCCTACTCTCTGCTTTCTGTCGTTTAACCAGTTCCTGATCCACAATAGTACACTGCCTGCAATCCCATGACTTTAATTTTGCCAAGAATCTCTCATGAGGGACCTTGTCAAAGGCTTTCTGAAAATCCAGGTACACTATATCAACCGGCTCACCTTTGTCTACTTGTTTATTCACACCTTCAAAAAATATAACAGATTAGTAAGACAAAACCTTCCTTGGCTAAAGCCATGTTGGCTGTCTCCCATTAAGCCATGACTATCTACATGTTCAGTAATTTTATTCTTTCTAATGGTTTCTACCATTTTGCCCAGTACCGATGTCAGGCTCACTGGTCTGTAGTTTTCCGAATCACCCCTGGAATCCTTTTCAAAATGTTGAAAAGGGGGATTGTGTGGCTTCCTCAGTAGTTCGTTGTGCGGAGTTGTGGGAAGGCATCCTGCGGAGGTTGAGGCACCGGATCCAGAAGTGTCGGTATATTGATATATTTTGACTTTTGGATGGGAGGAAGCGGTCTGGTGAGAGCAGGAAGAAGCGAAAGGAGGATGAGAAGGCGGGCAGGGTGTGGAAGGTCTCCCGCAATACCTTGAATTGTACGCAGGCCTTTTTAAGATTGGCAAGTGTATGGGGGCATCATGACCCGGGCCAATATGGCGCACTGTTGGCCTATGCTGACGCGATATTGGCGACATCTCAGGCCCACGAGGGTTAGGCCTGTTTAAACTATGATGAGGAGTTCCGTGACATGATGGAAGAAAATACGCAGTTGTCGTGGGGGACTAAGGATATTAATTTGTGGCTTGCACAAATGTCGGCCAAAAAGGGGATGGGGTGGGGGAGGGCGAGCGGCATGGCTAAGGCGGTTTCACAAGTTGCAACGGCGGGCCTTAGGTCCTTTCGTGCGCCAGCAAGTCTTTCCGTGCCAGCAAAGGGTGGGCCACCTGGGGGGGGACCTGTGTTGGCGTTTCAACAAATCATCTTGTCCCTTCCCAGACTGTAAGTTTCGGCACGCCTGTTCGCTGTGTAGGGGGGGGGACATCCTGCCACGAAGTGTAGTAGGAAAGGGGTTGCGGGTGCTCCAGCTGGGGGCAAGTGAGGGCGGTAGTTCAGATTTGGCACCTACCCCGATCAAGGTTGAAGCAATGCGCCCGTGGTTGATTCGTTTTGGGGGGAGTCGGCAGGGTAAAGCCTGGAGAGTATTATTGTTGGGTTTCTTGCAGGGATTTCAGATACCTTTTATTGGTGAGGTGACTGACGTGTTCACAACTAATAGCAGCTCAGTGCGGGGGTTGGGTGATGTGGTACGCAGGAAGATTGCGGCAGAATATGCGTTAGGCAGAATAGCTGGGCCTTTTGTCGATCCACCATTTTCGCTTTTCATTGTTTCACCTTTGGGAGTGGTCCCTAAGAAAGAGCCGGGGCGTTTCAGGCTAATACATAATCTGTCATTCCCGCCGGGGCGGTCAGTTAATGATCACATTCCGCACGAATTGTGCACGGTGCATTATGTGTCATTTGATGCCGCGGTTGAGTTGGTGCGTCGGTGTGGTGAGGGTGCGCTGATGACAAAGGTAGATATTGAATCTGCTTTCCGGCTATTGCCGGTTCACCCATCGGCATTTCCGTTGTTGGGTTTTCAGTTCGATTCTCAGTTTTATTTTGATATGTGTTTACCGATGGGCTGCGCGATTTCATGCGCTTATTTCGAGGCCTTTAGTTCTTTTTTGCATTGGGTGTTGGGGCAGCGGACGGGGTCCAGGTCCATTGTTCATTATTTGGATGATTTTTTGTTTGTGTGGCCCGGTCAGATGGAAACGTGTGCTACCTTGCTGACATCCTTTCAGGAGATGGCCAGTGACTTCAGTATTCCATTAGCGGAAGGGAAGACGGTAGGGTCAGGGACGTGCCTTTCTTTTTTGGGGATAAAGATAGACTCTGCAGATATGGTGGTGCGCTTGCCTGTGGAGAAAGTTGAACGGCTCAAAGGTATGGTTGCGGCGGTGGGGTCTGCTGCTAAGGTCACACTCAAGGACTTACAGTCCTTGGTGGGTCATCTTAATTTTGCCTGTAGGGTTATCCCAATGGGGCGCCCCTTCGCGCGGCAATTGTTGTTGGCAATGGCGGGCATTCGGCGGCCTTATCATTCGCGTATCGGTTGGGATGCGAGAGGGCTTGAGGGTTTGGCATTCGTTCTTATCTGAGTTCAACGGATGCATGGTGGTGCAGTTACCCGAAGTGGCGAATGCAGATTTGCAACTGTTTACTGATGCGGCGGGTAGTTTTGGTTTCAGCATATTTTGTCAAGGGTCGTGGTATGCAGAAGCTTGGCCTTCGGCATGGACGGTTTCCGGGTTGACCCGTAACATAGTGTTTTTGGAATTGTTCCCCATTGTGGTGGCCCTTTGGGTGTGGCCTGAGTGGTTGCAGAATAGGAGGGTCGTGTTTTGGAGCGACAATGCGGCTGTGGTGGAAATAATTAATAGGCACTTGCCCAAGTGCCTGTGGGTGGCGGCGCTGATGAGAGTCTTTGTATTGGCTTGTCTGCGTCTTAATGTGACGGCCAGGGTGCGTCATGTGCCAGGCATACAGAACTCAATTGCGGATGCTTTGTCTCATTTTCAGTGGTCACAGTTTTGTCGGTTGGCCCCAGGAATGGAAGAGGAAGCATCGGCGGTGCCGGAGCATCTATGGCAGATTGGGACCCTGTAGTGATGGCGTTGTTGCGTTCATCGGTGGCACAGGGGACATGGACAGTGTACCTGCGGGGATACTCCAAGGTGTGTGACTTTTTGAAGGGGCGGGGTTGGGGGGGAGGGAGAGTGGATGATATGATGCTGGGTGTGTTTGTAGTGTGGGCCAAAGCTGAAGGCTGGTCCAGGCCGGCAGTCCTTTCGGCGTTAGCTGGATTTTCATTTTTCTGTATGGCTGCAGGTTGGGGCAACCCCAGGGTTTCCTTTTTAGTGCGGTGCCTGTTTCTGGGGTGGGCAAAAGAGCACCCCAAGGTGCAAGATTGGCGTCACCCAGTTTCGCATGAGTTGCTGGTGCAGATCTGGGAAGTGATGCCTGGGGTGGCGGTCTCTGAATTCGAGTCCGTGTTGTTTAGGGCCCTGTTTGTCACAGCCTTTTTTGGCGTAAAACAACTATATATGGTCTACTCCTTGAGCGATGCTACTGTCAATAAAATATTACATATTCACTCAAAATATAACAAAAGAGTGCAGATGTACTAAAGAGTGTTCCTTATGGTTAAATCCACGCTTGTCTCAAAAAGACAAATTCTGTAATATGTTGAGGAAGGTCTCAGACCCCATGGCACTGGTCTTAGCTGCAAAGCTGTCATCCAATTGTGCCTGTTCGCATCAGTGACCTTCCCCAAAAAGTATATTGTCCTTAATATTATGTTGTACTTAGAAACAATCTCTCTGAGACCTTCCTCAACATATTACAGAATTTGTCTTTTTGAGACGAGCATGGATTTAACCATAAGGAACACTCTATAGTACATCTGCACTCTTTTTGTTATATTTTGAGTGAATATGTAATATTTTATTGACTGCCTTTTTTGAGGCATTTCGCGTTTGTGAGCTGGTGCCCCGCTCCAAAAAACGAGAGGTATTTGGGGGATTGGATCTCCAGCATGTGGTGCCAACAGCGACCCAAGTGCATTTTTTTCTCCCTCAGTTGAAAACTGACCAGTTGGGAAAAGGAGGATGGGTGGTGCTAAGAGCAATCCCTGCATTGTGTTCATGCCCAGTGCAGAATATGGCGTTGTATTTGCGCCGGCGGCCCAGGGTACCAGGCTACTTCTTGGTGCACAAAGATGGGAAGCCTATAATGCAGTTCCAGTTTACTGCGGTGCTTCATCTGGCGGTACGGCAGATTGGCTGTGATGAGACGCAGTTTGCGTTGCATTCCTTCAGGATTGGGGCTGCTACTAGTGCGGCAGGGGCCGGGCTTGAAGGAGAGGTGATTCAGCGGATTGGTAGGTGGCGCTCTGGTGCATACGGGGGTTATGTTCACCCAGAAAAGTCATGAAGTGCTCTGGTTTGGGGGGGCTTCCTGTGTCGGGAATGCTGGGGGGGGGGGGTATTTGGGGGAGAAGGGGTGGGGGGGAGGTGTGGGGTGGGGGACGTCAATTGTTTTGTTCATTTTACAGGCTCTCCAGTGGGTGGCAGTCTGAGGAGTTTGGCTACAGGTGGCGTCCACGTTCATGGTGGCAAGTGGTGGATCATAGGTCATTTCTTCGTGTACTGGGCAGAACGCCGCGCCATATCATGTCCTCTCGGAGTGCACCTGGGCATGGCAATCTGCAACATGCGGCTGATTTGGATGGGTGAACGTGGCATGCGCTGGTGGCAGCTCCTTCCGTTTGTACAGCAGAGGGCCGGACAGCGACAGTGGCCATTGGGGCTGCTGATTCACCTGGGTGGCAATGATCTTTCTAGCTGGACTTGCCGACAGATCATTCGTGCAGTCCATAGAGACATTGGTTTGATGCGGGAGTTGTTGCCAAGGGTGGCGATCATCTGGTCAGACATCATTCCTCGCCCTGTCTGCCAATCTCAGCATCGTTGGACTCGGGGCCTGATCAAGATCAACAGACAGATTGGGGTGCAGCAGACTGGTGGGGTGCAGGTGCAGCATGCTTGGGTGGATGTGAATTGTGCGGGTCTATATCGCACGGATGGTGTACACCTTTCTCCAGTGGGTCAAGATTTATTGTTAAATGACTGGCAGGAGGCACTGGAGGAGTTGGTTGGTCGCAGCTTTTTTGGTGGGGGCGGCACAAGGATAGGCAGACTACCTTGTGCTGGTGGCAGGGTATAAAGCTAGCCCTCGCCGAGACGGCAGGGCTTAAACAGATTAAGGCGCATTGGGGGGGGGGGGGGGCGAGACGTCTCGGTTGGAGGTCTCTGCCCGGTCTAGGGTAGTGGGGCTGGCCTTTGCTACTAACATGGCAAGGCAGGCGGTGGGGTAGGGGGGGAGGATGATGCACCACCTTGCTAATAATATGGCGGGTGGGGGGCATCGTCCGGAATGGTGGGTGGGGTTATGTTTGAGATGTTTATAAATGTTTGGATCCGTGTTGTGGGCCGGTGTTTTTATATGGATAATAAAGCTGCGACCAAGGTTGTTCCAGAATTGGTGTGCATGTCTTTTGTTATGGAGGGGAGGGGGGGGTCATGGTGTTAAGGTTTGTGGGGCTTGTAGAGGTGGTATACTTAGGGTGAGGGGAGAGGCCTCCGGGATACCCTAGTTATTAAATATATTTTTATTATGTTTTTTGCTTCCACGGCAAGCTTTTTTTCAAATTCTCTCATTACCTGCCTTATCAATGCCTTGACCTAACTTGCCAGTTCTTATGATGTTTCGCGTTTTGGTCATTGGGCTCCTTTTTCCATTTCCTGAAAGATGCTTTTTTGGCTACATCAGTCATTTCTGACTTCAGTTTTAAACCATGCTGGCAGTTTTTTGGCCTTCCTACCACTTTTCTTAAAGCATGGAATACATCTGGTCTGGGCTTCTAAGATAGTATTTTTAAACAACGCCCATGCTTGATGTAATTTAACCTTTGCAGCTGCCCCGCTTACTTTTTTCTTAACTATTTGCCTGATTTTATCATAGTCTCCCTTTTGAAAATTAAAAGGTAGTACTGTGGATTTCCTTGCCGTAATTTTATAACAGGATGCCTAGGTTAAGTGAGCAGAAAGGTACCTATTTTGGCACTAGTTTATAAAGAGATACTGGCACTCATGTGAAATACTAGCAGATATGCAGCAGGAATTCCACATTCAAGACTGTAGACATGACATCTGCTGAAGGACAGGAATAAATGTTAGTGCAAACTTTATAAAATATGTGGGCAATTTGCAACTCTGCCCTAACTTTGCCCCATGTACACCTACCGTACAAGTACATTTTTATTTATTTATTTAACAGGTTATTTTATACCGCTTTATCATTTCAGTCAGTATATGCCGGCTTGCACTAATTTTATAATGTCATGTATTCATAAAAATGGTTTATAAAATTACTTTCATAGTGGTGATATTCAGCAGCTAATTGATTTAATTTAGGTCAGCAAAAGGGCTGCCCTGAATTAAACCACTCTTTGAATAATGCTGCTGTATGTATGACTACCAGAGATGAGCACTCTCTATGTATAGTCGGCTCTGCCACCCCTCTGTGTAATGATGCTGACTATACATATTAGTTTAAATACCATGGCCCTGATTTAAAACAAAAACAAAAAATGCTCTCGGGTTTAAATAGTGACCGGAGAATTTTGTTCTTTCGTTAAATTTCTTACATGTTCCCAAACAATAACAAGAAGTAGAAATGAGGTAGCATATATCTTTCATAATATCAAGCACTATTAATCTGACAGAGCTCTCAGACATTTTATAATCATCTACTGTATTTCAAATCTGTTCATCCCAGTGAACTGCTAGCTGCATTCCTAGGCCCAGATCAGTGTATTTCCTTTTTGGAAATGTTTAGTGACTTTTAAAGAGAATTTTCATTCCAACACAGAGTTAGAGCAGTCTGAGAAGTTAAGAGATCGTCAATTTATGTTTTTAAGACCCATAAGGGCTTTTAAATTGGCCTTTGTGACGCACATTCACTAGGATGAATAGTTCTGAAGTGAGGTAAATGATTATAAAATGTCTGTGAGTGCTCTTGGATTAAGGGCATTGGAATTAAGAGAAATATGGCACTGCAGTACTATTTATTATTAATGCTATTTCTCTTTGGAGAGTTGCAAGTAAAACTAACAAAGGAAAAAATTATATTGTTCTTTAATATATGTGTAAGACAATGGTATGGGTCACCTTTTTTGGGTTATTTAAATAAGTACATCCCATGACTCAACTCAAACCATGGTATGTTAAACATAACAGCCACAGAAAGAGTATACTAAAAAAAAGGAAGGATAAGGTGAAATCTAATATGTTCCTGATGGTAGATAAGGAAGCAAGGGTAAGCGAATACAGGAACTGGGCTTCTTTGGGCAGTCAATCTTAATCTTGCCCACTGGAGGGCGTCTGTGTTGCAGGATTTAGAAGACAAGTTAACATATTAATCTTTCATACCCAGAGCCTGATTTCTGAGGATTTTCTCTCTCTCTCTGAGCCTACAGGAGAAACAAATCTTCCATAGAACATGCCACAAACTGCAATTCTCAGTTTGTACTTGACAGCTATATTTTTTTATGATGACTTGAGTCCCTGAGTGGAGGAGTAGCCTAATGATTAAGAACACTGGCTTGGGAACCCAGAGACCAGGGCTCAATTCACACTAGCACTCCTTGTGGCCTTGGGCAAGTCACTTAACCCTCCATTGCCTCAGAAAAATCCAAGTTATCAATGTCCCTGTTTAATGTACATTACCAAGTTTAAGTTTCAATGTAAACCACTTTGATTGAAATGATAAAGCGGTATATAAAAACTGTTAAATAAATAAAAATAAAAGCTATAAAATAAACTCATTGGGCCCAATTTTTGAAAGGCATTTACACAGTTTACAGCCCGGGTTAGTGCTATTGAATATCCCCTTCTAAGTCCCCTACACGACCCGTTGCTATTTAGTTAGCATCAGAGTGAAGGGGGTGTTCCAGGGCAGAGTGCAGGCAGAGACCGTCACTAACCAGGCAGCAGCGATATTGCATGCTGCCTGGTTAGCAAGCTGTGCCTATCTTTAAGGCACAGGAGCTAACCAGGCAGCATCCAATATCTCTGCTGCCTGGTTAGCCTCGGCAGCTTCCTGAGTCCGTGGCGATCACCGGACATTCAATGCCGTCGCCACAGCATTGAATATCCAAGTTAGAGGTCAGCGGAGAGGGCTATGCGCCGACAAGGCGCATAGCCCTTCCAAAATGCAGATGACTCAGTATCAAGCCCATTATGTTCACCACAACCCCTGCTTGTTTCAACTTAATTATAAGAATGATCCCTTCCCAGGAAAGCAACTGGCCTCTTACCAGCATCCTAGAGTTCATTGACATTGTTTCCTCTGAGGTGTGTTAGAGATGAGTGCCAGTCAGAACTGTGTGGGACTGGCAGCTCTCATATGCAATGGGAAAGGGTGGAGTACTCTGAACCACAGGATGACTGGAGTGTGCCCCATAACTGAGAGTGACAAAGGTGTTGGTAGTCTCTCCTGCACCTACCTTACAGGGAATGTTGATTGCCATCATCCTCTTAAAACTACATTCCCAAAACAAAAAACAATTCACCTCAAAATCCACTTGCAGAGACCTTTTTTAAAAATTTTAATGACTAAGTAATAAAAACTGTTACTTCATTTGCTTAGCTAATTTTAGATGATAAAATCTAACCTCACAGAACTCCCCATTTGGTGTTAATCAGAAGGTACTTCTTGATAAGCTCCTTAATCATGAACCTTTAGTTGCAGCAGACTGTGCTGACCTGTCCATAGTGATCCCATGTTAAAGGTTTACATCCATATTGTGATGGGGTGAATGGATCCTGCACTGCAAATAGGTCTGAAATTGCAATCCTGAGACAACGTGTAAAAGACTCGGCCCTGTCTCTCTTTCATCTATTTTCTATCTGCAATTGTTTTTATTCATACTGTGAACCATTTTCAATGATGGGTGTCACTAAGATGGTATATAAAGTCTTTTAAAGAAACAAATAATATTTGTTCCGAACTACATTATACCCCTGAAGTGAGAAATAAGGCTTTCTTTTCTTCTTCTTTTTTTTTTAAATAATTCTGCTGAGGTGAATAGCGACTGTCTCAAAGTATTTCAGGAAATACTTAAATTCTACTTTCCATATAATGGCCATCATCATGATCGTCCATCTGGCCGATCTGTCACAGTGTATTAAAAAAGGCTTTTTTAAAAGGTACTCTCTTTCCTTCATTTACATAACTTCAGGCATTCAGAAGATAAATGTTCTCAGTCCAGTGTTTTGTAGAAGGGAAAAGGATTTTTGAATTTCATTTAAGATGATCATTTGTCTTCCTGCTCAGTGCACCCAAGCCTGTGTGAGACCCTATTTATTAATTTTGTAACAGGTCACCTAGGTTTCAAGGGCTACTACTACTACTGCTATTACTACTCATTTGTTTAGGGCTAGTAGGTGTCTATTTGTAATCTATTTTATAAAGATACATTGACACCTATGTGCCTTTATAAAATAGTAGAGGTAAACCGGCAGAACTGTGGCTAGATTGAAGTTGTGGACATTTACACTTGCTTGGGAGCAGGTGCCAGTACTTGTGCATAAAGTATGCCTTTGAGTGCGTATTTTATACCATAGGCTGGTAGTTCAGAACTTCACATGTGCTGCGCCCCAACTCAGCCCCAGTACATGCCTATATGCAGGTTGGGTACACGTTCGTGCCTAACCCTGGAAGTAATTTTATAAAAGCCTTTTTATGTGCATAAAAGAGGGTTTTACCTCCTTAATGCGTGTTAACAGTAGATGTTAACCCGTGGTAACTGCAAAACATCCGTGGTAACTGTTGGGGACTTTCCCAGCACATTGTCTCTAACGTGGGTCGTGACAAATGTTAATGACGAATGTTGTGCTAACACACAATGCAGTTTGCTATATTCCCGTCCTGCATTATCTGCCATGTTAGTGTTTAATGCATAGTAAGGACATTAGCTTTAACTGCAAGGTGCATCGCCCACCCAGTCCATGCCCACTAATTGAAATTTAAGCTTTAGATGTTTCATGCAGCAGTTAACTGTTTATGGAGCTCCGTGTTTACTGTTAATGCATGTTCAAACCTGTAGTAGACACCTAACACAACTTCTCACTCAGCTTTTAATGTAAGGCTGGTGGTTTTCTAAAATGAAAATGTTAACAAAATAAAAGATTCTGCAGCAATGCAATTGTGTGGTGAATTCTGACTGCAGAAGTTATTACGCCTGCAAGACATAACAACTTATGGGCCGATATTGAGCCCATGGCAGTCAGCATTTTTTTAAAAATCGAGGCCTCTAGCATTAAAATGAAATCATATATTCAGCAGAAATCTTCAGATAGTGGCTTCCACTGAATATCCGGTTTCAGCAGTGACTGCCACAGGCTATCTGGATAAACTGTTCAACCTAGTCCTCAGGACACTCCTCGCCAGTCAGCTTTTCAGGATAACCATAATGAATATGCATGAGAGAGATTTGAATGCACTGCCTCTATTGTATGCAAATCTCTCTCATGCATATTCATTGTGCTTATCCTGAAAACCTGACTGGCGAGGAGTGTCCTGAGGACTGGGTTGAGAACCCCTGCTCTAGAGAGTGCTATGGCGGTCAAAGGAAATTTTCAGTGGTTTTATCTGGATAGTGCTACTGATTAACCCTCTCAGTGGGGTTTATCTGAGTAGCAGGTGATGCTGCCTGAATAAACTGTTTTCAGTAATTGGGCCCATGGTAACCAATGGCAGATAAAAGACCAATTGTCCGTTTCAGTCTGCTCGGCTCCGATTCTTTTTTCCACCATCTTTGAAAGATGAGTAAACAAACTCCCATATGCAAACTGGTGCCAGTTCCCTTCCACCTCTCCATGTCTTCCACCTGACCTTTCTAACCCCTCCCACGTATCCCAAGCATGACTAAAACATGCCACAGTGCTGGCCTTTTTAGACCTTGTCATCATCTTCTTTTGACTCTTACAAAATTAATACTGTATTTCCATATCGTCCCTGTTGACCAGTCCAGACAAGTGAGTTGTGTTCTTCTACCAGCAGATTTGTGGAGACAAAGAAACAAAGAAAAGCCCAGACTTTAATGATATCACTCCTATGCCTCTATTTGCCTCAGCCACTAGAGGTCTCTTCAGTATTTCTTTGTCTCCAGCAGATGGTAGATAGATTTTCTCTTCTCTGAAGAAAATCTATTGATTGAGAGGAAAAGATTGATTAAATGCTCATGAACATAGTAACATAGTAAATGACGGCATATAAAAACCAGTATGGTCCATCTAGTCTGCCCAGTATGATGGCAAGAGTAGGTGCACCTGCCGCTCCGTGCAGGCCACCCCTCCCCATGTCTTTGTTTAGGGGTAAACCTACCACTCCATGTAGGACACCCCTATTTGTTGAGAAATTAGATGGTTTAGTTTATTTTGATTTTATCCTGTTGCTGTAAAGGGATCCACTGTGTCTGTCCCATGCCATTTTGAATTCCGTCACCGTGTTTGCCCCCAGCACTTCCATCAGGAGGGCGTTCCAAGCATCTACCACCCTTTCTGTGAAAAAGTATTTCCTGACATTGCCTTTCAGTTTACCACCTTGTAGCTTCCTGTTATGCCCTCTAGTTTTACAGCTTCCCCGTCTTTGGAAGAGGCTTGTTTGTTCATTATTTCCCTTTAAGTATTTAAAGGTCTGAATCATATCTCCTCTATCCTTCCTCTCCTCCAAAGTGTACATGTTTAGGTCTTCAAGTCTCTTCTCATAAGGCTTCTGACGCAGGCTCCAAATCATTTTGGTCGCCTTCCTCTGAACAGTTTCCAGTCTTTTTACATCCTTTGCAGGGCCGGCCCGTCCATTGAGCAAGAATGTTGTTTGCACAGGGCCCCGCGTTTCAGGGGGCCCCGTGCAAACAACATTCTGCCCATCAGTCACTTTTTTTTTTTCAAGTTTAAAGTTCGTTTATTAAGAAACTTCAAAGAAAAATACAGATATTACTGTTCCACCAATGTTATCACATAAAATACAAAGGAAAAACAAACAGAATATCCATAATAAAGTCCACATCAAGAGAAGCGTGCAAGTGGTCTATTTTGACTAGGATAGAGTCTTCATTGAATTCTGTCGTTTCACAAATGTCGGACTTTACTAGAGACTCTGTAGCTAAATTCACTCAACATGATTCTCAGATTGATGTTCTGGGGGATAGATGCCAGAAGTTGGAAGCTCAGTGTATTGCATTACAAAATTCTTCGTTATCTTTTATGAAAGATAGTCTTATTCTCCATACTCAGCATGAGTTATTGGAGAATAGTCTGCGTGCTTTGAATTTGCGGTGTATAAATTTTCCCCGCACTCGGTTCTTATCTCCTCAGATTTTGTTAGATAAGTATCTGATAGATATTTTGGGATATCGAGAGGATAATAAGCTGTCTGTGACTAAAGTGTTTTATATTCCTTCTAAAGGGGCTTCTGAGGCGGGAGGCCCTGCTGATTTAGCCCCGATTAGATCTCAGGAGTCCCTGAATATTTCAGAATTTATTGAGTCTTCTCAAGATAGAATTTTCACTCGAGCTACCCTTCTGGTGTCTTTCTCCTCGGAAGTTGATAAAAATGCTGTGATGCGTTTATATTTTTTAAATAAGGCATCGATTTTCTGTGGAGAGAAGGTTAGTATTTTTCCCGATGTCTCCAGGAAAACTCAGCTACGACGTAAGGCTTTTTTAGTGTTGAAGCCACGCGTCTTAGCTCTTGGTGCCACATTTTTCCTCAAATTTCCTTGTAAGTGTTTAGTTACCTTTCAGGGCACCAAGTATGTTTTTCGGGAGTCATCGGCTTTAGAGTCTTTTCTCCTATCTAATAGTCCGCTGGTTTCCTAAACTGTTTGTTAAACTGTTTGTTGTGTTAATTTCGGTAGTAGATAGTTAGCAAAAAGAGTTTGTAATTGATTGAGTCAGCATCCTCTTTCCACTTGCACGCTTCTTTTGATGTGGACTTTATTATGGATATTCTGTTTGTTTTTCCTTTGTATTTTATGTGATAACATTGGTGGAACAGTAATATCTGTATTTTTCTTTGAAGTTTCTTAATAAACGAACTTTAAACTTGAAAAAAAAACTGAACACAGTATTCTAAGTGAGGCCTCACCAGTGACTTGTACAGTGGCATAAGTACCTCTTCCTTTCTGCTGGTAATTCCTCTTTGTATGCAGCCCAACATCCTCCTGGCTTTTGCCACCGCCTTGTTGCACTGTTTTGTCACCTTGAGATCTTCAGAAATAATCACACCAAGGTCTTTCTCCTGATCCGTGCACACCAGCCTCTCGCCCCCTATCGCGTACATTTCCCTTGGATTTCTGCTACCCAAGTGCATGACTCTGCACTTCTTTGCATTAAATCTTAATTGCCAAGCATTAGACCATTCTTCCAGCTTTTGTAGATCTTTCCTCATGTTAACCACTCCCTCGGGGGAGTCCACTCTGTTGCAAATTTTTGTGTCATCTGCAAAAAGACAGACTTTTCCATTCAGTCTTTCAGCAATATCACTCACAAATACATTGAACAGTGCTGGGCCCAGGACCGACCCCTGGGGCACCCCGCTAATCACCTTCCCTTCATCCGAGTGAGCTCCATTTACTATCACCTTCTGTCGTCTGTCAGTCAACCAATTTCTGATCCAATTTACCATCTTGGGATCTGTCCCCAAGCTACTGAGTTTATTGATAAGCCTCCTATGAGGAACAGTATCAAAGGCTTTGCTGAAATCCAGGTAGATGACATCCATCGCATGCCCCTGACCTAGAAGGTGACTCTCACTTGAGCGCAATGTGGAAGCCCCATTAGACTGCGGTCTTTTCGATAGCCATAGGAGGAGGGAAAATTGATTTAGTTCCACACGCTTATCATGATAAGAACTTGTTGAGCAGCCAGAAATTGGAAGGATCTGGAAGAGTGCAGTAGCCTCTCATAACCTCGACGCCCCCTCCCTCCTCCTCTGTTCCCCCTGCTCTCTGCCAAAGATTGCAGAAGGCTCTCAGAGAACTCTGCCTGCCAGCCACCTTAAACTCATTGCTGCAAAACCAGTAAAACAGTTTCAATGGAGTAGAGATGAGCCCGGCACGGATTCTCTGCCTGGGGCTCTCAGGGAGTGAGTACCAAGGCTTGACCTTGTCATTGTCCTTGTTGGGGACTCCCGATTCTGTCTTTCTGGGACACAATTCGGGTGGACTGCTGGTGACTGTTGGTGTGGTGTGGGGGTTTCTGCCTTTTGTGCACGCATTAGTAGCATTTTTACCTATTGTGCGCCTAGTGGTCACACTGTCCTAGCGTTCATTCTGCCCAAGTGGCTCCAGCATGTATTCCTTCCCTAGTGCCTGAAATGTGAGTTGCAATAAAAGCGCAGTTAACGCACGCCTTTCAGGTTGCCGCATCCTTAGCGCATGCTATTGTGATACTTGCTTTAACTCTCTATGTCTTCTTCCAGGAAATGTTGATTGATCTGGGCAAGCGAGGTACCTCATCTCTGGATTCTGGACTCTGCTCTTCTTGCATGGCAGTGTCTGAGTCATCCCTGAAGAGCCTGCTCCCCCTCTCTCAGCCGGGGGGTGCAGTTAGTCCGGGCTTGCCTGCCTCAGGGCAAGAGGCGACAGATGGTGCTATGGATAAGGATATCCAGCCAGCTGGAGGGGCCAGCGACCATGCTGTGACCCTCTCCTCATCCTCTAGAGGGTCTGCAGCAGCTGTGCCTCCTGGTGTTGGGGGTCATTTCCATGAGAAGAGCTTTGGATTGTCCTCCCTGGAATTCTTTTCTTTTTTGCAAGAGGCCTGGTCCTTCTGGCATGGAAATTTGGACCCTGCGGCCTCTGTATGCCCCCGAACACAGTCTCATGCAGGGCAGGCTGAGAGTGGAAGTCCTGTTTGATTGCCTTTGGCTAAGAATCCCTGGCAAGGGGCGCCTCCTGGAGATGGGGAACAGCTGGCAGTTGTCTGAGATTTTGACTGTGACTTGGATTCAGGTGGCTTGGTAGTGGGCTCTCATGTGGATGAAGAAGTACTCTCACCTTCAGAAGACTGTGAAGAGGTTGGAGTGATCTGCCTATTCTGGAAGGAGGAGCTGGCGGCGTTGATTGCCAGGGTCTCATCCGCCTAGAACTTGACGGATGCTTCTGGTATGGAGCAGGAGATGAAGGTGCACCCACTCTTTCAAGAGGTGCAGAAATTCATTACTATCTTCCCATTCCCATATGTGATTAAGGATATGATACGGTTGGAGTGGGACTCTCCTGACTTCCCGCCTAAGTGATTAAGAGTGTGTAAGAAGATCTACACTCTCCCCAAGGTGGATGCGCAGGTCACAACGGTTATCAGATGGACCACCATTCCTGTGGAAGGCACATCAGCCTTAAAAGATTTACTGGACCATAAGGTGGATTCATTGTTGAACAGCTGGTTTGCCATGGCTGGTGCTATTCTGCAGCTGGCAGTATGTGCCAGCCTGACATTCTCAAGCCCTTCTCCAGTGGATTCAGTCTCTTCTGCCAGATGATACTGCCCCTCTTTTGGAGTCGGCTACGACCTTCCTTTCTGATGCCATGTATGGCCTGGTACATTTGGCAGCCAGGGATGGTACCCTGACTGGGCACTGGGCAGTGGACTCATCTTCCAAAGCCCAGTTGGTCCAACTGGCTTTTAAGGGGAAGCTTCTATTTGGAGCCAATTTGGAGAAGCTGATGAAGGACCCGGGAGAGACAAAATCATACCACCTTCCGGAAGACAGGTCCAGGGGGCCTGTGAGCAGGCTGGTGCCCCTTTCTCATCAGCCTCTGCCTGTCCACTGAGGGCATGCTGGCCGGATCCCCAGAGGTCTCGGGACTTTCGTCTTTACCGATTTGGAAAACCTTTCCTCCCCTATGCTTCCGGGCTTCGGGCTCATTCTCAGTCCTTTCATGGAGTGCATGCGCCCAAGGACTCGGTCCCCTCCAGAGAAGGACCCTCCTGGGCTGTGCAGTGAAGGTTTGGGGCCCATTCCCTAGTTCCCCTGGTTGGAGGTAGGCTTCGCCTTTTCTTGCAGGAATGGGCCCGGTTACCAAGGATCGCTGGGTGCTAGACACTTCAGTTTGGCTGTGTCCTGGAATGCAAAGAGCCGATTCCGGATGCCTTTGTCATTTCCCCTTGTGGGGTTTCGATCAAAAGTGCCACTGTGTGGACTACCTTGAACACGTTGCTGTGCCTAAAGGTGATTGTGCCCGTCCCCCCAAATTAGAGGAGCAAAGGCAGATACTCCATCTATCTCTTTTGGTGCCCAAAAAGGACTGTTCCATCTGGGCCAATCTGGACATCAAGGGGTCAATGAGCACTTGCGCATCTTTCGCTTCTGGATGGAAACCTTGTGCTCTGTGATTCAAGCAGTACGCCGAGGGGAGTTCTTGTCTTCTCTGTTTCTGGTTGAGGCGTATTTTCATATCCCGATCCAGGCAGATCTGCAAAGGTATCTGTGTACTGCTGTGCTTTGCTCTCACTATCAGTTCACTGCCCTCCCTTTCAGACTATCCACTGCCCCAAGTACATGATCCAAGGTCATGGTGGTAGCAACTGCGGTGGAGAGGGATCTGTGTCCATCCATATTTGGATGACTGGCTCATTCATGCCTGTTCCCTTTCAAAAGCATCTTGGGTATTTCCCCAAGTGGTTCCCTTTTTGAAAAGCCTCAGCTGGATGATGAGTTTGGGAAAGAGCCAGCTGTTGCTGTCCCAGTCCTTGGAGTTCTGGGAGCACATTTTGACACTCGGGTAGGCAGTGTTTTCCTGCCAGAGACAAAAGTCAAAAGCCTGTTGGATTGCCTGGCACTGTTCTGTGCGCAGCAGACTCCCAGAGTCTGTGAAGCGAGGGTCATCAGATTGGCTGTTCTGCTTTTCTGGCCCCTAGTTGAGGGCTTGGTGGTTTGAATGTTTTCAGACAATGCCATGGTGGCTTATGTCAATCGGCAAAGGACATGAGGAGTGCCCCAGGGTAGCTCTGGAGATGGCTCTTCTGTTTGCCTGGACAGAGACGAACTCCTAGCCTTGTTGGCTCAGCACATTGCTGGGGTGGACAATGTGGAAGTGGACTTCCTCAACCAGCAATCTTTGGATCCTGGAGTGGGTGTTGAGTCAGGAGTGTTTCAGTTGATTCTGTGCAGCTGGGATCACCCAGAATAGGATCTGATGGTGACCCGCTCCAATGCCGAAGTTTGCCGCTTCTTCACTCACCACACAGACATGGGGTCTGAGGGCCTAAACACCCTGGCTCAGCCTTGACCAAGTTAGCACCTGCTGGTGGGGCATGGGATTTGGCATATAGAATGCCACCTGGGCAAGATTATCCTAGTGGCACCGGATTGGCTGACCTGGTTCGGAGACCTGATGTGGCTTCTGCAGGCACCTCCTCATCAGTTTCCTCCATCTTGGGGCCTATTGCAGCAAGGGCTGATCATCCTAGAGGATCCGGTTCTCTTCTCGCTTATTATGACTTGGCTCTTGAAAGGAGACAGCTAGTGCATAAGGGTTATTCTCTGGTGGTGGTCTCCACTCTGCTCAGAGCCCAGAGGTCCGCCAAGCTTGCATACATGCGGGTCTGGTGCCTCTTTGAGTGATGATGTGGCACTCAGCAGTTGGCTCCTGAGGCAGTCAAGGTGCCATCTCTGATGGCTTTTCTACAGCATGGCCTGAACTTTCCCTTAGCTCCCTGAAAGTTCAGGCGGCAGCTTTGACCTGTTTCTGAGGTCCAGTGGCTGGTAAGCCTCTAGCCTTGCACCTGGATGTCTCGCGCTTTCTCCAGGGGGCTTGATGTTTGTGTCCTTCTTTCCGGTTTGTGGGCCCTTCCTGGGATGTGTTTCTGGTGCTCAGGGCCCTGATGTTGGCTTCCTTTGAGCCACTGAAGCACACTACTTTGAAGGATTTGATGCTCAAGACAGTCTTTTTGGTTGTGATTTGTTCCGCAAGGCAGATTTCTGAGCTGCAGGCTCTATCTTAATGAAATCCTTATCTGTCTTTTTCAAAGGAGGCCGTTCCCATTCAGCCTGTGCCATTCCTTCTTGCCTAAGGTGATTTCTCCCTTTCATGTGAACCAGGTGGTTTGCCTGCCCTCCTTCTCTAAGGAGCAGTGTCGGAGGAAGAATAAGGATCTTTGCCTTGTGGATGTCTGGAAGGTGCTTCTCCGGTACTTGGAGGTTACGAATTCTTTTTGTAAGTCTGACCATCTTTTTGTGCTGTTTCCTGGCCCGTGCAAGAGTGACACAGTGGCTAAGTTGACTTTGGGGCACTGGATTAAGGAGGCCATTGCCTTGGCATATCTGTTGCGGAACCGGCTGGTTCTGGAGGGTTTGTGTGCCCATTCTACCTGAGCACAAGCGTCCTCGTGGACTGAATGGAGTTCGGTAGCCCCTGCAGACATTTGTCAGTGGCAACGTGGGCATCACTTTTCACTTTTATCAAGCATTACCGCTTGGATAGGCACATGCAGGTTGACATGACCTTTGACTCAAGGGTTTGTGAGCTGCTGTGTCATTTTCCCACCCAGTGGAGTCATAGCTTTGATACATCCCACTTGTCTTGAGTGGTCTAGCACAATGATATGGAAGACGATATTTTACTTGTTCTGTTCATCTGCTGAGGTATCCTTAGGTCCGCTATGATTTTTATACTTGTCTCTGCAGATTTATCATCTACTCACAGCCTTCTGTTTTATGCTTTCCTATACATAGTTCTCTGCTGTTGATTGCTCATTGTTGCCTACGATTGAGGTCGTGTAAGGCTTGCCATGTTTCTCCCATATGCTTTAGGGTGAATACTGAAGAGACCTCTGGTGGCTGAGTCGAATAGAGGCATCAGAGTGATGTCATTGAAGCCTGGGCTTTTCATTGGTCTTTGTCTCCACCAATCTGCTGGTAATGGAATGCTCTGCAGTGCCATTCTGAAGCGCCAAGTTCCACTCAAAGGCATCATTGCCCAGTGACATCGCACCGTATAACTAAGCAATTCTGCAGGCTAACTCTCTCTTGAGCAACTGGATGTCCAGCAGACAACACCCAACTGCATCCTCCATGTGCAACCCACCACCAAGGACTCTCGGCCTACCTTCACAGTAGCAAGGACACTGCTGGACACATGAAGTGAGCCCTGGTCGCATCCATCTAACATTTGGATGCACAAAAGTGCCTCACTCTACAGCGCCAAGCTCTGCCCATAGGCATCATCGCCCAGCAACACCACACCACATAACTAAGCGCTCCTGCAGGCATGACCGTGCCTGGTAGACCCACGCCTAAGGGCCACACCAAAGAGCCCTTAGATGTGGCCCTTGGAGTGTCCAGGGAATGGACTACTAGGAGGAGCCTACCTACTCCCAACTAGCCAGTAACACACACCACAGGAAAATGCAGAGCAACATTGCAGCGACCACCGTAAATAAACCCCAAAACAACCCTTAAGAAACTGGAACTCTGCATCCCTCTACTCACCATGAAGACCCACCGCAACAACCTCCTTTTTATCCTCCTAGTCCTACACCTGCTTCACCTACACCTGCGCATAGGGGCTGGCCCAAACAAGACAAATACACTCATGCTCCCACTACTAGCTCAAATCCAGTACAGCACCCCGTGGAAGTACCTCAACAAACACCTGACCCGAAAGACATACACTCTTATACAAATAAAACCCACCAGACATGCCCAAGACCTTGTGGTCTTGGGCAAGCCACTTAACCCTCCATTGCCCATGTTCCCTGTAAGTATTAGTGTATGTGTCTCATATCCCTGCGTGTTAAATGTATCCCCCAATTGTGTTGTGACCGCTTTGATTGAAGGATAAGTCGGTATACAAAACTGTCTAAATAAATAAATAAAACATGCACAAACCACACACACCAACCCCCTCTTGAACTCCTCCATCATATGCACCCTCATTAATGCCAGGTCGGTCAAAAATAAAACCAATACCATTACTGACTATCTGCAAACCCAAGATATGCCATACTGGGTCAGACCAAGGTCCATCAAGCCCAGTATCCTGTTTCCAACAGTGGCCAATCTAGGTCATACGTACCTAACAGTTTCCCCCAAAAGACACAGGTTTCACAATGCTTATATTGGGCCAAGCATTGATATCCTGGGTCCCTTTTTAATAATGGTTTATGGACCTTTCCTCCGGGAACTTGTCCAAACCTTTTTTAAACCCAGCTACACTAACAGCCTTTACTACATCCTCCGGTAACAAATTCCAGAGTTTGATTACACGTTGAGTGAAAAAAATATTTTCTTTTATTAGTCTTAAATAGTTTACCCTGTAGCTTCATTGCATGTCCCCTAGTCTTTCTATATTCTGATAACGTAAGCAATCGATCTACGTTTACCCGTTCCACTCTGTTCATTAATTTATAGACTTCTATCATATCTCCCCTCAGCTGTCTCTTTTCCAGGTTAAAGAGCCCTAACCTTTTTAGCCTTTCTTCATAGGGGTATCCTTCCATCCCCTTTACCATTTTGGTGGCTCTTCTCTGAACCTTTTCTAATAACGCTATATCCTTTTTAAGATACAGCGACCAGAATTGCACACAATATTCAAGGTGTGTTCTCACCATGGAAAGATATAGAGGCATTATAATATCCTTTGTTTTATTTTCCATTCCTTTCCTTATGATACCTAGCATTCTATTTGCTCTCTTGGCCGCCGCTGCACACTGGGCATATTATTCATTAGAGAAACATGGCTCAATGACACTGACCTAGTCATTCTTAAACAAATCACCCCACCCACATACTCTGCCTTCAACTGCCCCAGAGCATACAAGAGAGAAGGAAGGGTGCTAATACTAGCAAGGAGCCAGTGTAAATTCAAAACCCTCTCATCAAGCTGCACAGCAGAGTCCAACATGATCACTATTACCAACAGCTATGTAAACCTGTGCCTCACATACAGAGCCCCTAATGCCAAGACCGACAAACTCTCCACAGTACTTGAGACAATCTGTGCAAACAACTCAACACATAAACGATTCATAGTCCTGAGAGACTTCAATCTCACTTCCATTCCTAACAAAGAGGCCAGGTCATTTCTGAAAGCAATGGATTCGCTAGAATACACTCAATTATTAAATGCCCCCACACACCGACTAGGAAAAACCCCTGACCTCATCTTTACCCGTAAATTGCTAATGGAATACAATTCCATAACATTCCCAGCAATCATTCCTACACCCTGGCAGATCACCATTTAATAACATTCACTATGTGGATCGCCAACCTGATTGACCAAAAACACCAGCGGTACAAAGGCAGAAGGTTCAAGAGCTTTAACAAAGAAAAATTCCTGCAAATATACTTCTGCAACTTCACCAAGATACAGATGACTTAGACAACACTACTGAAAACTGGAACCACACCATAGCCACAGTTGCATCAGCACCAAGCATAAAACATACAAAACACACAGAATAAAAACCGCAGCATGGTACTCCAACAAAATTAGAGAAGCAAAGAGAATCCTAAGGAAACACGAGAGAAAATGGAGAAAGAATAAGGCCCCAGACATCCTACAAAAATACAGAACTAAACAACAAGAATACAATCACCTGATCAATAGATGCAATCAACAATTCTACACTGATCTTATTATGAAATCTGCAAGTAAAGCCAGGGAACTTTTCAACATTGTATGGATGCTCACCAACAACCCATCAAACAGAAGAGACCTTGAAATACACCCCAAAAACATGGCAAACCACTTAATGGCCAAACACATGAATCGCAAACAGATCCTCCCACCACACACAACAAGCCATAAACAAGGCTCAGTCCACACCAAAACTTGGGGAGAATTTAATATATCATCCATTCAACAAATAGATCATAAAATATCCTCCCTTAACACTACCACCTCACCATCGGACCCATGCCCCGTAACATGGATTAAATCATCCAAGGAACAGCTTAAGCATTTCATACACAAAATAGCAACAACTTCCCTCGCCCAAGGCTATATGCTAACATCTCTCAAACAAGCAACCATAAGGCCAATCATCAAGAAAACTTCACTCAATAAAAATGACCAGCAGCATATCGCCCAATATCCAGCCTGCCATTTATTGCAAAATTATAGAAAACGCAGTTCAAATGTTACTACAAGACCACATAGACCAACATGCTCCATTAGAACCCCACCAACATGGATTCAAACCAAACTACAGTGTAGAAACATTGTTAACATCACTCTTCGACAGCATCATCAGGAGCATAGATAATGTAAAAACCGGCTTTCTTCTCATGTTCTTGGACATATCATTGGCCTTCGATACTGTATCCCATACTATCATGTTGCAATGTCTAGAAGAAATTGGCCTACACAACACGACCATAAAGTAGTTTCATTCTTATCTAAGTAACAGACAACAGCAGGTCAAATGTGGAATGAACAAGTCCTCACCATTCCCCGTAAACCAGGGTATATTACAAGGATCTTCAATTTCTTCACTTCTCTTCAACCTCTACATACAGCCCAGCTGCAACACCATTAAAGAACACAAAATGCAGTACTGGTCATATACCAACGATATATATATATATTCACATAGTGAATGTTATTAAATGGTGAAAGTTTCTCTAACTCTTAGTGGTTCATTTGTATCTACTGAATCCCTACCATATGACTCTATGTAACAATATTTGTAAATAGTTTACCACTGTTATCCAAGATTATGTAGCAAATGTTGTAAATAGTTACCCCTGTTATCCAAGTTTCTTACCCTGTTATCTGTAAACTCATACATGTTATCTGTACACTCATACATGTTATCTGTACTGAGCATTTTTGTTCCATGTAAACCGCGCTGATGCTGAATAGTGCGGTATAGAAGAGACCGTAAATAAATAAATAAATAAATATCATGGTATACACTCTGATTGATCTAGACAAACTGGACTTCTCAGTCATAACTAAATGTCTAGAGGATATGATTATCTGGCTCAGCAACAACAACCTAACCGTAAACTATAGCAAGATAGAAGCACTCTATATCACAAGAGACATCCCATTCAACCCCCCTCAATCAATCAATGTACTACACAGGACAATAACAGTAAAAAACAAAGTCATATACTTAGGAGTTACCCTGGATCAAAACCTAAACCTACAGTCCCACATAAACAAGACCACTACAAACATCTACCTCAAAATGAAAATCATTAGGAAACTAAAACCAGTCCTAAGCCAGGACCATTTCCGCACAGTATGCCAGGCTGTCGTCACCCAAATTCTGGACTACTGCAACTCGTTATACCAGGGGCTCTCAAAGCAAACCATTCTTCCAATCCAATTGGCACAAAACATAGCAGCCCGAATCATTACTGGGGACAACTAAACATGACCATATCACTCCGATATTCAACCAACTACACTGGCTCCCAATACAGTCTCGCATCAGGTTCAAATCTATGCTCATCTTTAAATCATACATCACTCCTCGGCGGCTATCCTACAAGACCCAATTATAAGAAACTCAGGCACACGACCCAGAAGAAATAACAACAAAAATATGATCGTCACACCTACCGAATACCAAAAATCCAAATAAGTCACATCCAAAAGAGCATTCTCACTCTCCACACTGGCCTTACGGAACTATCTCCTGGAGAACACGTAAGCCACCGTAGACATTAAAGACTTCAGGAAAAAACGGAAACATTACTCTACACAGAACACTTAGTCCCGTCACTTAGCACCAGTCCTCCCCCTATCAAACCAGAACAACTATGATCAACCTCATCCTAATGACTAAGACTAACACTGTACATAAGTTATAACCTGTTAATTCAGCCTGCATGCCAAATCCACCCCCCCCTCCAACTTTGTTCTTCGTTATAGTATATTCAGCTTAAATTACAATGTAAACTGCTTTGGTTGAAGGATAAGGCAGTACAGAAAACTGGCTAAATAAATAAATAACACAACCTGGTCAAGGAAAGGACATTAACTGGTAAATAAAATGTCACCTTAATTCAGTCCAGTCCCCCCTCCATATTTTATTACCAAGTTTTGTAGCAATCTACATAGCCAGTAACTTATCCAAAACATCCAGCCCCTTCTCAAACCACCCCCCCCCCCCCATGTTCATTTATATTTGGATTTTAATCATGGTCAGTCCATAAAGTCTACTCCAGTGCTGTTTTAGAAGCCTGATGCAGCCACACCACTTATGTTTAAGTCTGTAACAGCTGCTGTGTACAGCTGGTTATTCCACTGCCTTCCTGAAGGGCTGATGGAGTTGTACCACCACTGTTTAGGGTTGCAACTACCACTTGGTGCAGTTTATCCCAGTGTTTCTCTCCTATCCTGGTTAGATGAGCATACGAGGTCCTACAGTTAATACTCAGACTTCCCCATGCCTTTTCACTAACCTTTCTAAGAATCTAAACTGCTGTTCTCTTGGTCTTCCACGGCCATTATCATGATCTTTGCAGTTTTCAGGGTCATACCACATATTAGTCAGGGTCAGCCCAACCATTAGGCAAACTAGGCGGTTTCCAAAGGCATCAGCTTCTTGGTGGGGGGGGGGGGAGCAGCAAAGATCAGGGAATTCAAAGTTAAACAATAGATTCTGACAGTCAGTGTGGATAGAAGTCTTAAGGTCTGTCTAGGGCTCCAGTACCTTGAACTAAATCTGGGGCCAACCCTGGTCTTAGTAACTGGAACCGACATTTCAGCCATTGTACTGTAGCTCTCTTCAAGGTTGAAATCACAGCACAATGGCTGAAACTTCGATTCCTTTTACTAAGACATGGCATGACCTGGAAAACTGCAAAGATCAATCTAAACTGCTTCCAAATCTAGCAAGGGTGTTGCCCTAACTTCTGACCTCCTAGTTCCCAATAACTTACTGAACCATGTTCCGTCAACATCAAACTGCTTGCACCAAATTGGTTTGTTTCTGGGAAGTTGTAATCCACCAATGGCAGCTATCCAGCTACCTCATGCCTGTAGCATCACTGGATTGTGTTCCCTTTTTCATCCTCTTCTCATTTCCCCTTACCAAAGCAGTGTTACGCAAACAAGTGTGTTCCATGGAAAGTATATATTGAATGCTAAGAATGTTATCACATGAACCCTACAGACTCATCAGCAGGAGGTTCTAGACATCTGCTGGAGGGTGAGTTAATATGCTTAATCTAAGCACCGTTAGTATTTATGTCCACAGGTCTGAATATGGGAATGGTGCTAAACCTTTCTTCGCCTTTCGTCAAATTTGTTCCGTCCATTCGCTTCTTCCTGATTCTGCTATTGCTATTCTGCTTCTGGCCCTGCTCATATCCCATCTAGATTACTGCAATGTCATTTATGCCGGTCTCCCTAATTATCAAATCAAGCGCCTACAAACAGTTCAGAACACAGCCATTAGTATACTTCACCATGCTGCCAAATTCGATTGCATCTCCCCCTGCTTATCAAGTTTCTTTAGTTATCTGTTGCATATCGCATTCAGTTCAAACTTTTTACCTTAGTTTATAAAACCTTACACATTGGTACTCCCACCTATCTATCTTCTTGTATCATTCCACACGGCTTCTTCGATCCATCCATGCTAATTGTCTCCACCTCCCTTCTCCTTCACATACCCACTACGAATCTACCCAGCACTCTGCTTTCTATTTTCTGGGTCCTAGTCTTTGGAAATCACTTTCTGCTGATCTTCATTTGGAACTATCCTTCCCTAGATTCAGATCTCTTCTGAAGACCCATCTGTTTCAGTTAGCCTTCAACTTACCCTCATAGGCTGTTCAGAATTCTGCCTCCTCTCTCCCCAGCTCATCTCTCTCTCCCCTCTCCCTCCTCCCTCTGTACTCCTGTTGTATATCTCTTCTTCATCTTTACTATAATGTTATTGGTGTTCTTTTCACTCCCTTTTAATTGTTTTTAGTGTACACTGCTCTGTTGTTGCGAAGTGCGGTGTAGCAAGTTTTAATAAACCATAAACCACTCCAGGGAAAAGCAAAATGTCTTATTTAACACAAGAGTCCATCACAGGAATGAGAGCAACTAAAAAGCATTTGGATTATTTCTGTCATGTACGAGAATGGTATATGGTCCATCCTCTGTTACAAATTAAGACTTACCGGCTGGGAGAAGGGCTGCGGAGATAGTGGGCCTGAACCGCCCTCACATCGCTTTCGTCACCTTCATCTGGGACAACTTGTTCCTCCTCTGAATCTTTGCTGGTTGCCATGGTAAGCTATTACAATCTGTCAGAGATGGAGCAAAGTGTGTGAATTAAAAGATATATTCTGTGTTGTACAAGTCCGGGAACCTTCATTATGGGAAAGAGCAGGTGGTGAAAAAGAGCAGTTTGCGGGAAGGAAAATTGGGCAATATGGGTAGCAGACTGAATGGAAAATTGACCGGAGGGACTAAGGAGCATGTTGAAGGAGGGGAAAAGGGGAGAGGAAGTTAAGCCAGACCATTGTTGCCAAATTACCTTTGTTATGAGATGCTTTGGTGCACTTAAAAACAAAAATTAACTCCTGTCTCAGCAGTCTAGTACCCAATAAACTATGATGGGAATTAGAAATTCAGAACTGGAGCACAATCATATAATGAGCCCAAAGCTTAAAGGAACATGGATAGCAGGAGGAAGAGGATCAGTAATCACAGCCCAACCTCATTACCAGAGATTTCATGTGCAGAGATTTCACATACACACATAAATCTCAAAAGACTACCCCAGTCAGGATCCTTTTGGACTCTTCCTACTCCTTCTTGTGACCTTGGGCAAGGTGCTCTCTCCATTGCCTCAGGGCCTGATTCTGGGATGCGGGTTGCGGGGCTGCACATCCTGATGGGACTTGCGGCCCCACAAGCTGTCCAGGCCCGATTCTCCCTCCGGCTCTCCCCGTATGTCCTGAACAGCAGGACAGGGGGAGCCGGCGCGAGGGGGCAGGATTGGGGCAGAGTGGGGGCAGGCCAGCCTGGCAGGATGTACAGGGCCGATTCAGGTCACAGCCCTGTATGTCCTGCGAGGTCAAAGGTGACATGCTGCTTATTCCACCTCAAAGAAATAAGCAGCACCAACCCCGCGATCGGGTCAGGGGATCCCCACCGCATGATCCAGGACCCGGCAGGCCAGCTGAGAGTCAGGCAGTGGGGAAGAGGGGAGGCGAGGCCACGGGAGTCGGGGGTGTCTGTGGGGAGGACGTACCTGCAGGTGGCAGGGACACGCTGGGCCATCCACGGGTCCGATTCTGTGCACTGCAGGAACGTTTTGTTCCCACGGTCCAGAATCAAGTCCAAATGGGTCTGTCATGCTTGGGACCATCTGGATGGCCCAGACGTGCCCCTACGTGAATTGGGCTCCACAGTGCAAACTTTTATTGTAAGCCCTTTAGGAGAGGGAAATACTGTACCTACTGTACTTGGATATAGTTTGCCTTGAACTACTTTTGGAAAGAGGTGAAATAATTCCAAAATAAACAAATCACTAATGGTTCTGGTAATAATCTTGAATTAGTAATTCAGTAAACAAACCTGATGAGGACAGTTTACAGCCTTGGTGTAGTGACTCGAGACAGTGTGCAGAAGAGAGTATGACTTAAACCGGTTTCTAGAATCATTGTCTGCTAACTTCTTACCAACTGGAAATGATACGGGGCATCGGATTTTACTATTATAATGCTTCAAAAAGATGATGCCCTCACTTTATGCATGTGGGTACATGGCCTGGTAGCACACTGTGAGTGGATTCTATGAAAGTTTCGAGGAGAAAGGAAAACTGACATTATCACCCAGCTCTAACTGAATGAACAGTCTTTCTCAGTGCCTTGCTATTTCAGGACTGATGCTATCATGAAGAAGACAGTCATCCTCTTCAAGACATCATTTATCACAGAAAGTATCAGCATCACCCTCTGAAATGGCAGAATTATAAGTCAGACAGATGGCTTGCTGGTATGTGCTGTGCACTGTCATGTGGAAAATCCCCTGGTCTGATTCCCACATGGAGTCTTCCATTCCTTAGGTTGGCTGGAGAAAGTGCAGAGTCAGCATATACAGCCCTATCGGGAGGGAGTCAGGGCCATTGCTCAAGGGTGACAATTATTTGTCATATATAAGTCCCATTATTGCAGGGTTCCAGAAGAAACTCTGGTGCATGGCTCCTGGCCAAAGAAGCTGTCATTCTTAAACAGGGAAAACACGATAAAGTTTGCTGTCATGTTCCATCCTAACACACACAAAAAAGCATAATGGCATTTCTTTTCTGTGTTGTAATGCACACGGGCTAATTTTATAACAGGATATCTATCTGCGAAGTCCAAAAAGGTGCCTGTTTTATAAAGGCCTCACACAAAACCCAATTGTCAAGACAATACAACTCACTTTTCAGCCTTAGCAATATTATATCCCAGCTTAACAGAGAAAACATTTTTAGGGTCCATCAAAAGATTTCACACATAGCTTTATCCATATTTTTCATGTGAATTTTTTTCCCAACATTTTTTTTTTATTTAAATCTTTTTGCACATTTCCATTGTAAATTACGAAATGCATATGCATATGTTGGGTCAATGATGGTCCTTGAAAAATGTTTTCTCTGATAAGCTGGGATATAATATTGCTAAAGTTGAAGAGTATGTTTTATAAAGGCAGCATAGAAGTCTGTGAAACAGGACCAGCCTCAGATGACGATGCACAAATTTACGCCTGTCCTCTACCCTAACTACACCCCTGGGGCCATCTACATGCAGATTATGTAAAACAAAAGGCACTCTCTCTGGGCATCTACTTTTTATTTGTGTACATGGCTGACAATTTTTTTTTATAAAAGACTTTTTCCTTGTATAGAACAATCTTTACCCATGGAAAAATCTTTATGAGCCTAATTTTATAATAGGATGCCCATGTGAGAATTCCAGCAAGGAGACTATTTTATGCCTTTTTTAAAAAGGCAACATGTATCTTTTCTAAAAGAGGTTCCCAGTTCCAATAGCACACAAATGTCCATGAACACCTTTACACCTGCTCCAAAGCTGGTGAGTGTGTTTGTGTACTCTATGGGGGGTCATAATAGAAGTCCTATTCATGCTTTGGGTGTCCAAAAATGGGCATAGAGACGTCTCCAGAGCCATTTTAGAAGCCGGCTCTGGGGATGTCCAAGTCTGAACAGAGGCATAGTAGAGATGTGGCCAGTGCATTCTCAGGAACCTGGATGCCCCCACCTGATCTCAGAAACATCATGGACGTCCGCGTCGTGTCTAAGTTTAGACCAGCTTCAGGCACCCTCCCTGAAGAACTAAGAGCACAAGGGAACCTTAAGGACTTCCAAAAATCCCTCAAAACCTATCTGTTCAGGGCCTCTTTTGAACAAGAACCCCAACTCCATCCCTGCCAATAAGACGCATCCAGCACCATCACCCCTCCAGATTATATGTATGTTTGTCCCCGATGTTAAATGTACTACCTCGTCCCCCTTACCACCTTGATTGAAGGATAAGGTGGTACACAAATCTGGCTAAATAAATAAATAAATAAAAATAGACAGCCCCACAGACGTCCATATCGGGCATGTCCATGTTTGTGAAATCATGTCTGCACCTGGTCGTGCCCACTGTTCCCTCTAAGCTGTGCGCATGTGCGCGCTCACACACCTCGCCGAGCGAGCGCACATACTTTACAACAGAGCGCACAAAAATTACGGCTCTGATTCTGATAGAAAACAACACAGACGTCTTAAAATGTTGTAATTACTAGAAATTTCCCGCTTCATTTAGTAATCGTCTATTTTCATTTACTTTGATTAAAATCAATGTGGTATACATACTTAATCTGACGTGTAGTCAAATTTTAAAGTATATAAATAACTCCGAGTGTCGTTATGTGGCGCACAAAAATTTAACCTTCCTTCAAAAGCTGCACACAGCTGATATTTTATGCGCACACAGCCTACAGAAAATTAGAGGGAACATTGGTCGTGCCTGCACTTTTTTCAGATGTTTTGGCTTAGATTTCCCAGATTGCACTTGGACGTCCTTTCTAGAATTTTCCTCTATGAATGTATATCTCAACTCTGTCTCCACTCTGCCCGAGAATGCCCACACCCAGACCGCATGAAGGGAGGCACAGCTTTCCATGCATGTACTTTTTATGCATGTATGAAGTTGCACATGCTTATGGTCCCTGTACTGAGCAGGCAAACATGTTGGGACAGGGGATATAAAAGAGGGGGAAAATCCCGGATAGTTGCGAATTAAGATTTATGGCTGGAAATGTAAAGGAGCAGGAAGAAACTGTTGAGTTAAAAAAAAATCCAAATTCCGCCATTATGCTGACTGAAAGTCGCAAACATTTCTCAGGGCAGGGTCTCCAAAAGGATTTTTTTGGATATACCATCATAGTATCAAACCTCACACCTAAGCCAGGGTATATTGGGTAAGAGATACAATGGGGTATGTTTACTAAACTGGGCTAACGGTTAACCTGGACTATCTGCAACTAGGTCCCATTGAATAACAGCTGCCTAATTTGAATAATGGTAGCACTGGCTCTAACCACACCCTTGATAGCCCCCTTGCCATTTCTACATATTGCACAGAGGCACTGGAACACCGTGTTCCATGGGAGGGCCAAGCTGAACTCCATGTGGCTGCGATCACTGGCCTTCCCCTACTTCTGCCTATGGAAGATTGGGTCCGATCGCATTAGTGAAGTTTTGGGGTCAGGGTCCCTGTGGTCCCCCCGTTTCGACACCTATGACATTATGGACATCCATTTGTAAATTTTGCCTTTTCTAAAATTGCCATGTACATGTAGACACCATGTCCACATGAAAACTGCAATTAAGACTTCTAAAATAATCCCTGAGGTTTAATAGGCTTCTTTGAGTGTTTAGGGAGGTTTCTTTTTCTACTGTAGTTTTATGTTTCATTATGGTTGCTTTTTACGTGTGCTTTTGTATTCTAAGTAAGCTTGGTAGATATAATTTTGAAATTTGTCTTTTTTTTCTTAAAGCCACCAGTTTTGTGGGCGCATAAACATTCTGAAATTGGTTTTCTTGGAAAGTCACCTTTGCCAATCGGATCTTCTATCATCCCGGAAATATTAATATTTATATGTTCAGTATGCTTCTACTACCTAGCTAATTTCATCAATTGCAATGTAGTGAATTTACATTTTTGGGGAGAGAAAATTGTTTTTCACAAATTTAACATGGCTTAGAATTGTCATACGTGCACATGCTTGCTAAAAATTATTTTCTATAAAGTTTAAGCATTTCTTATTCTTCGGGAAGGAAATAAAAATTCAAAAGAAATAACATTTTCATTTCTCTAGTTTGTACTTGGTTTCATCTGAAAATGTAACCTGAGAGTTTGCTGGCATTGCGCTTCAGGCATACAGCCTCATTTTGCCCATGTTGAAGTACTCCTGAGTGGGTACTTAACTTAGCACTATATTATTGAATAAGCCTATACCAGTGCTTTTCCAACATTTACCCCATATGATCCCAAATTTACATAACCCCAGATGATGATTAGATCAAAATAGCAGGTCTCCAGCCTCCTTCCCCTCCCTCCAATTCTCTAAAGCAGGAAGGCAGCAGCAGTCAGCACAGAGTCCCTTGTGTCAGTGTGCAGGTGTGCTTACAGACCCCAGTACTCAGCATGGGTTCCCAGTCTATCAGGAGGGGACAAGAGCCTATGAATTTTCACTGGTTCACAGGCCACATGCTGACTGGTGACTGCCACTACTTGGCATAGGTCACAGTGAAAGTCCAGAGAGAAGGGGAAATGGCCATGTTTCTCCGACACTATCCACTGATGATGTGACCTCATTTGGGGTCCCTACCCCAAGTTTGGGAACCACTGGCCTATACTACAGGCTGAACTTAATTGTTTTTTTGTTTATGGATGCGTAAAAATGTGTAGCTGAAAATCGGTTAAAATGACAGTTACATGCTATCTAGATTTAGCTGAAGGGAGTGATGTAGACTCATGAAGATCCTCTTCTGTGACAGCCCAGAAAGGACAGAACATCTGTAGCTCTCCATAACACTGGCACTGTAAAAGTGCAGTGAGGATATCTGCAAGCAGGCCCTGGCTTTATCCCTGCCATAGGGATGAAGTACAGAGGCAGCAGGGTTTGACCCTTTTCCATTGGGGATAGAGTAGAAGAGAAGGTTATGCTCATGGCTTTGTTTGCTTTTAGGAAAGGCCTAACAGCATGCCTGTTAATTCCCATCCCTCATTTTTGATATCAGCCTCTGAACGGCCAGGGAAAATTAGTGGACCTTCTGAGGAAACTACTGTTAAAGATTCTTAATTAGCACAGGCTTGAAATTTGAGAGCAGTGGTACCAGTCATCAAGACAGCCTTTTCTGATCCAAGCTTAAGGAGAATGTTAGAAAACATTTTAGTAGTATTTTAAGATAAATGAACTATGAATGTACTGAATTCTAAATGTATAGGAAAGATGTGCGAACTGACTATAGCCACGGTTTAAGCCTCGGCAACTGGCGCTACTGCTGCCAAGTAACATACCTGTGCTAATTCAAATCCTTTTTTGTGAAAGTTACCAGATGTCCCCAATTTTAGAGCAGTGTTCCTCACTCCCACCTATTTAGCAGCCTCCAGCAATAGGGACAGAGGGGGTAGAAAATAAATTATTTTCAATTTAGTGATTTAAATATGTCATTCTTGAGTAGATCGTAAGCTCTGATGAGCAGGGACTGTCTTTTACATGTGTCTGTGTAGCGCTGCGTACGTCTTGTAGCGCTATACAAATGTTCAGTAGTAGTAGTAATCGTTTTTAGAATTTATGCCCATTATCTTTATATTTTGCACAGTATGGGGGAAAGGCGTTACTGTTTCTATTTCTCTGTTGATTTATCTGCTTGGAAGTGATATTGTTGCTGTCATGGGATGGATGTGGGGGCAGAGTAATGACTCCCCTTCCCTCCCCCACACCTTGTTGCTCAAACCTGGAACTAAGGTGTCCCTTCCTCTTCCAGGGAATGCCCAAGGGAGAAGTAGAATTTGAATGATGGATACTGGATTCCCTGGTTCTGAGCTCATTATTCTAACCAGTAGACCACTCCTTTTTGTTTTATTCTGACAATTCTCCAAACCCGTTTCCATTTGAGATTCCTTTGGATAAGTGTCTCAGATTTGGCTGCAAAAAAATCTGGTAATCTTATTTTTTGTGTCTGTTACCATGTATTCAATCTATATATTTCCCGGTGGAAAGGGCTCTGAAATCCTTAGAAGGTAATGCAGTGAACTAGGAGACAAGAGCGACTGGTGCGAGAGCCTCTGAAGCCCCCCAGCAGCTGGCGGGTGATGTCAAATAAAGAGTCCACTGATAGCAGCAGGCCGAAGCAAACATTCACTTCAGTTCCAGCCCTCCAGTAAGTTAGAGAAACAAAAGTCACTCACCTTCAGTGTAAATCTCCTTCTGATAGCAGGGAATACCTTCCTCAAGTAAGCTGGACTTGACCCTTGAGAAATAAGATAAGAAAGAGAGAAGATCTCTGGAATTGCAAGACGTTACTCCCTCTTCTACTGTGTATCCCCTTCTCCCACAGTCAATAGGACCAGGATGCCTGTCACCAGAAAGCTTGAAACAGCTTTCCAAATTTAGTGGCTGACCCTCACTGGCTGGGGTTACAGTTCCTGGGAAGATATCCAGCGCCTCATCGCTCAGCCAGCCACATGTCTCAGTTTAACACTTTCAGGGCTGGATATTTGACCGCTCTTCCTACAGTAAACTCTGAATCCTACACCCCCCCCCCCCCCCCTTTTTCCAGGTCCCCAAGACTCTCATAAATATAAAAGGAAAAAGAAGAGAAAATAGAGCCTGTATAAAGTTACAGATATGTGCCTATACTTTCCTTAAGATCAGCAGTTCTAGATTATAGTAGTTTTAAACGTTTAGCCTGCCTTTCCACAGGATGCTCAAAGTAGCTTACAGCATTGTTCAAAAAGTACCACAGAACAGAAACAGAAGACCCATGATGCAAAACACACTAGAGGTCCCAAAAGTAATAACAAAATGCACAAAAGCAACGACAAATAGGGCTTTTACGATTTACGCACCCAGAGCATGGAACGCGCTCCCCACCTCTATTCGAAACATCACTCACCTAATTGACTTCAGGAAGGCACTAAAGCAGCACCTATTCACCACATACTACCCTGAATCCAGCACTAGTAATCATACATATGCCCCCTCAGACAATCACTCATTGCAATTAAACAATCAGACTCAGCATGAAAAAGGATAATCAACTGATCGATCAGAAGATACCCACTGAAATGGAATCAGGACCCCCAGTGTAAATAAGATGTAGATATGTTATACAATGTACATAGTTCCCCCCAGTTACTTCCAAGTTGATCTCCTGTTTATTGTAAATGCAACTCAGGGTCCCTGTGTTGTATGGTTGATGTTGGATGTAAACCGCTCTGATCTAGAATAGAGCGGTATAGAAGAACTGTTAAATAAATAAATAAATAAATAAATTCAGGTGTACTTCCCAAAGTTTACAATATCAGGGGCCAATGCAGAAACGCTATAGCGTGACATCTGCGCACAACTACTGCCACTGATTGCTGCAGAGATTGACGTGCACTTATCTGCATAAAAAGTTGTGTGCACACAGCAGTGTGACACATAAGTAAAACAATATCCACGTGAGCTGTGCTTATTGAAATGAGATATTAATGAAATCATCAAGTACCTTGCCCCATTGCAGAGAAACGTGCAGAAAGACAGACGGCGGAGCGCAGAGCCTGGTTTTAACGTCTCGTCAGAGATGATGCAAAATTCTGGCTCATGTAGGAAAAGACAGTTTTGGCATGTGTGTACCAGAGAAGAGTTATTTCTTTGGCATGACGCTTGTGCATATAGGAGAAAATAGAAATGACATCTTTTGCTTCTTATCCATTATTGGCTTGTTTGTTCCTTCCATGAGCTAGAGCTCAGCATGAAAGAAATGGGGGGAATGACAGAGAACTGAGCAACACAGCGCGTGAAATCTGTGCGCATGTGTGTGGCATTGCTGGTAGCGTGTCTATCGTCTGCGCAAGTGCCTACCCCCTGCTTCTCACTTTACGCCCAAGCTTTGAACATACCTACTTTGCATGTGTTTCCACTGCTGCACATCGGCGAATAACTTTTGTGATTCTTGCGTGTTACAAAATCTTTGCACACAGCTAACAGCGCGCGACTTTAACACCGATGTTCTGCAGAGGACTGTAAGTGGCTGCCTGAAGCAACAGGAAATAAACCGATTTGCCCAAGGTCACAAGGGATGTACATGGGAGAGGGAGAATTTGAATGCTGGATACTGGATTCCCTGGATCTGAGCTCATTATTCTAACCACTAGGCCACTCTTTTGAATTAGAAGGTTTTTGTTTTATTCTGACGATTCCCCAAACCACGTTCCATTTGAGACCCGTTCAAGACTGATGAGAGAAGCAGGGAACCCATCACTCCGCATCACAGTTTAACAGCGTTTTCAGCCTTACTGGAAGTTTGCATTTTTTTCTTTTTATTCTGAATCCAGGAACAGCATAGTAACAGCTTTTAAATCCACTAAATGACTATTTTCTAGTTTTACAAATCCCGCCTCCCACCTTCAAACCCCTTCCTGCTTGTAGTGTGCAAGGAGACTGTACGTTCCCATGTTTGTGCAAATCACAAAAAAGACTGGGTAGCACTGTCTAGACTTCAGATAGTGCTATCTCTCTGTGACTGCTCCCCTAACGGGTCGTGGAATTGCCTTCTACAGATGCTCTGATCGTTCTTTTTGTTTATACTTGTATAACTTGTATTCTTTCATGATTTCTTTTTTCATTTCTTGGATGATGAATTAATGTATGTGCAGCCTGAATTTTTGGTATATGCAATGTAGGCCACTGCCTCTGGTGCCCAATTTAGATAGGCACTGAAATGTTGCTGCTATGATCATGCCTTGATCAGGGTCTGGTATAGCTATACTGAGGAATGTGCTACAGCAACTCTGCTTTTGTAAGTCACTTCAGTGCAGTCCTTTCTGTACTCACGCACTGGTAGACCTGTAGTTCCCTGCCTTAGTATGGATTTCTGTGGTGACAAGAGTCCTGTGCTAGAGGAGAGAGTGAGGTACTGGTGCGCCTGTCATCACACCAGTGGAGGAAAAACCAATTCTGAAGATGCTTGTAAAAGAAGGGCTTCCATGGGGCAATATTCAGCACAGTGGCAAGGTAAGGGGGGCCCATGAGGAAAGGAAGGATTTGGGCAGGGGCAATCGGCGTGGTGAGGGATCTACTTACTAGTAATTTCAGGAAGGGACCACTCCTTTCATTTCTGTAGTGTTCTGCCAAAAATAAGGTCATAGGCACCCATGGGGGGAGGGGGGTTGGGGTGGGGTGGCGGAGGGGGGTTCTGATAAGCATCTAGAGCTTGATCCTGAAAGAAGAGGAACAAGTCTTCGTAAAATCAGGCCTGTCCCTTACAGCATGGATATTTCTGGTCATTTGAAGTGATTTACCTGAGCAGACCCTTTCCCTTAAATGCTTCCTAAATTTATTTATTTACACCCGTTTTTTCCCTCAGGAGAGGAGGAGGTTCATTCTGTCCGTCTGTAAAATAAAACTGGTCACCCCAATCATAACTAACCTTTAAAACTCAAAATTTGCTGCCAAATCAGTCTAAAATTTTGTATTATGGATACCTACCTCCACCTGCTGATTCAAACCCAAGTAGACCAAAGATTTAGAAGCTTAAACCGGGCATTCACTTATTTGGTGCAGCTGTTCTTTATCTGTCGTTGTCTTTTGGGTGCTGCAGGATTTGTGCCCCGGCTCTTTACAGTTACTGCTGGACTGATATCACCCATCCCGGCTGCTGCGATCTTCTCAGACTCGGTTGCTAGCAGCGCTGGGGTTAGATGTACAACATAGGGCCACTATTTGGGGCAGAGCATTTAGGGTTGTGGTGTGTGAACAATGCAATGCGCTTCCCCTGGAGCTTCATGCTCAGACCTCTCTGACGGTTTTTCAGAAGCTTCTGAAGACTTGGCTGTTTTCTAGGGATTGAGCAGTAGGAGTTAGGGTTCTCTGGTTTTTAAATTTGGGGGGTCCTGTTTGTTACTGATGACTGGATTTTTATGAGAGGTGGGAGAAGGGATCTAGTGAGGGTTTGAGGTGTCCCTTTTGCTGGGGGTCCTGATGATTTTGTATTTATGGTGGTATTTTGTATACCCTTTTGAATGGACCTTTGTTCAAAAAGGTGGCTAAAACTCGTGTAAATCAATCAATCAAGAAATCCCTGTCTGCTTTTTGTAAGGCTAATTGTGCCTTTTTCTGTATGAGACGATGGTGAAATGTCATCTGTTCTTTCAGGTAAATGTCATCTTTCTAGCTGTTGTGCCATGAGAGTAGGTACAACCAGATGGAAGGCCTGTTCCTTGACATGAACAGTTTTCTTAATCTATGACGACTTAAAAAAAAAAAAAGACACACTCACTCCTGCCCTACAATAGAGACGCTATCACATCTGTTTACTGCACATAATACACACGGGTGGGTCACTACTATAGCATGTTCTAATGACCTCCATAGAATGGGCAAATTGATTTCCATATTAATCAGAAGAATTAAACACTCATATGTATACTAGTAGTGTTATTGACTAAGATATTTATTTATTTTATTTATTTAACTTTTCTTATATATCACTTTTCTTATATATGGTTTTCAATGTTATCAAGGATATGACCTTAGCACATTACAGTCCTTTGTCAGCTGATCTCTTAAAGCATTGTGAATAAACCTTAAATTCAGTAAAACATTGGTAGTATAGTATAATAATCACATAACTGTATGCCATTAAAATATAGACAACTTCAGGGACAAAAAAAAAAACCACTAAAAAATCTTCTTTCAGGGCCAGCCTAGTAGCTCAGTGGCAGTGCTCTCAGTTGCCATGTGGATGGATCTGGGTTTGATTCCTTGATCAGGTCTTCTGCTCCTTGGGCTGGCCAGGGCAAAGGATGCTGTGCAGGAAGCATTTACAGCCCCTGGAGGAAGGATGTTCTAGTCACTGTGTAACAATACCACCTTATGGCCAGATTTAGTATTTCAGGAGCAGCCTTGATACATGGCCCCTGACCAAAGTCTGTCACTGCAGTGGTCGGACCAAACTACGTTGACCCTTTTCCCCCATATAGTTACTAATGAAGACTCATGATACCATAATCCAACAGAGGCTATTGCCAATCAAGTTAGAGTAAGTGGTCAATTCCCTGCACCCCTCCCTCCTAATGCCTTTTTTCAGATCCCTAGTAAATGCTGTCCTCTGAGAGGGATCAACACATTCTCTGCTAGCTTCACTAGTGACTGTTTCACTTTCTTTCTTATGGCCAAGATTGTCCATCATCAAGGTTTGGATGCCTGGAAGGCAATTTTTTTCCCTCCAGTCTCTTTGGAAACTGAGCATGTATTGCCTAGTTCTAATCTGATCCTTTCTCAGATAGGACTTGGTAAGCTTTCTTAGTTTTTTCCATTATCACATTTTAGTTTGGGACAGATGATTTCTGGTATAGATCCATCAGGTGTTGTGCAAGGCTTTTCCTTCTTCTCTGCTGAAACAGCACTAGGAAAGCTTTGTACCTGTGTTCCTCGAGTTCATTAACAATCTGTGTTTTATCCTATCCCCAAGAAGGTCAACCTTGACCCCTTCTCTATGTCGGATTTTCAAACTATTTCAGATCTTCCATTTATAGTCAAGTTGACAGAGAACAGTTGCTCTGCAACTAATGAGTTTCTTGGAAAAATTAAATAGTTTTTATCCATGGCAATCAAGCTTTCAAATAGGTCACTCAACAGAAACGGCCTTGGTGTGTATGGTTAATGAAATTGTTATTCATCAAGACAGTCGCAAAGACATTCTCCTTGTTCAACTTGATTTGACTTCTGCTTTTGACCTTGTAGATCATTCCATCTTGTTGTCTTGCCTGCAAGAAATTGGACTTAGAAACTCTGCTCTGAATTGGTTTAGATCTTATTTTTCGGAATACAGTTTTCATGTATCCATTGACGGTCCTCATTCTACTTCTTACCCACTTTTCTTTGGGATACCATAGAGCTCAATCTTAGCTTCTAAGTTGTTTAATATCTTTGCCGCTCCTTTGGTAACCATTATTCAGAGGCTGGGTATTAGTTCATGTTTATACTGACAACTTTCAGCTTATTATTACTCATGATTCCTGGGGTCAACTTTGTTTAAACTAGAATTGCAACTTACTGCATACCTAACCACAATATCAAATTGTTTATCCTCTCAAAAGTTGGTTTTGAATCCTCACAAAACTGAAACCCTTTGGTTCTCTACAAATAACTCTCCGCCGCCATCCTTAATTCAAATTAATGGCTTTAAGGACACTGTTAAATCTCTTGGAGTGTTCCTGGATGATAAATTTTTCATCTTTTCTTTCTTCTGTTGTAAAAAGTTCTTTCTACACTCCACAAAATTAAGGCTATAAGACCATTTATTGATATTAGTTCTCTGAAGATTCTTCTTCATACTCTTGGTATTAATAAGATTGACTATTGTAGCTCTTTGATGACAGGTGTTCCATCCTACCAGATTAAACATCTTCACTTAGTTCACAAAGTTGCTATCAAAATTATTTATCATGCAAAGATAAAGCAACATTGGTTACCAGTTAACTGTTGTCTCCAATTTAAAATTATTACACTTTCTCATAAAGTCTTTATTCTGGCTTGCCTTTCTATTTATATTCATGACTGATCCACTATCAACCAACTAGGACTTTAAGATCTTCCCAAGATAACTATCTCGCAGTTCCTCTTATAGGCGACTTCATCTTGAACACTGTCCTAAAACTGCTTTCCATTGCACTGCCCCTCTTGTGTGGAATAAAGTATCCCCTGATCTTAGGATAGAATCCTCTTATAGGAGGTTTAAAAAAGATCTGAATACCTAGTCTCTGGTCTTCCCCATTATCTTACTCTCCACTCCTTACACCAGGGGTCTCAAACTCAAATTGCTTTGAGGGCCAAATGAGGACTTGTAAAGTAACCCGGGGGCCGCATAAGACGCGGGGCCTCATTTGCATAAGGGGCCTCATTTGCATAAATATTTGCATAATGTTACCATACACTAACTTTTAGTAAACATGCCTCTTTAATGAGTATGGATAAAGAAAGACTAAAAGATTTAGAAACAAGAAGACAATAATTAAACTGGGAACCCCAAAAGCCAAACTTGGAATGTACAACAACACTGTAGAAATAAAACTATAAATTAATTTCCTCTTGTACTAAACAAAGCGCAAACATTAATGATGCACATTTCCCAGAGCTGACATATTCCAGTTAATAAATTCAAAATAAAGAGATATTTTTCTACCTTTTGTGCATTTTTTTCAGTTGCAATTGTTCCAGCCACTTTCTTCTGGTTTCTTCATGTCTTCTGCTAACTCTCCATCGTCTGCTGTCCATTTGCCCTTTCTTCTCTCCTAGTTTTTTTTCCATTCTCTCTCTACATCTGCTTTAACATACTAATCTTTCTCCTTTTTCTCTTTCCTCATTCCTATTTCATCCACTCAAATTTTACCCCTCCATCCTCAATCCCCACTTACTCTCCCAATACCTGGCCAATTGTAGATTTGTCTTCTCTCCCAGACAAAATATTTTTCCCCTCTCCATTTCACTTTCCCAGCTCCATCCCATTCTAATCCTCCCCCAACATCAGCTCCCTTCTAGTTCCAGCCCCACCCAGCATCCGCTCCCTTCTAGTCCCCCCATTAGTCCATTTCCAGTCCTATCCTAGCCTCACCATCAGCCCATTTCCAATCCTAGCTCCCTCCCCTCACAGCCCATTTCCATTCCAAGCCCCCCTCCCCATCAGCCATTTGCAGTTCAAGCCCCCCTTCCACTCAGCCCATTTCCAGTCCTAGCAACCCCCCCCCAGCCCATTACCAGTCCTAGACCCCCCATAGCCCATTACCAGTCCTAACCTCCCCATAGCGCACTTCCAGTTTTACCCCCCTTCACCCCATTTTCAGTCTTACCCCCCCCATAGCCCATTACCAGTCATAACCCCCCTGCCAATAGCCCACTTCCAGCCCTAACCCCCATTACCCCATTTCAGTCAGCCCTTCCATAGCTCATTACCAGTCCTAACTCCCCCCATCAGCCCACCTCCAGTCCTTCCTAAACCCCACCTGCCCATTTCCAGTCCTAGCCCCCACCATAGCCCATTACCAGTCATAACCCCCCTGCCAATAGCCCATCTCCAGTCATAACCCCCCCCTGCCAATAGCCCATCTCCAGTCATAACCCCCCCCCTGCCAATAGCCCATCTACCGTCATAACCCCCCCCTGCCAATAGCCCATTTCCAGTCATACTCCCCCCCCCCTGCCAATAGCCCATTTCCAGTAATACCCCCCCCTGCCAATAGCCCATTTCCAGTCATACCCCCGCCCTGCCATTAGCCCATTTCCAGTCATACCCCCCCTCTGCCAATAGCCCATTTCCAGTCATACCCCCCCCTGCCAATAGCCCATTTCCAGTCATACCCCCCCCTCTGCCAATAGCCCATTTCCAGTCCTACCCCCCCCCCCGGTACATTAAAATAAAACCTGGCTTCTGCTGCTCAAGCAGCAAAATCAGCTGTCCTGCGGCCCCTTCCCCTGTGCCCGGAGATCCGAGTTTGCTCTATCAGCGGCGTGCTTTTCAAGCCGCGAGGAGAGTATTCCCCTCTCGCGCGGCTTGAAACCGCGCGAGAGGGGAATACTCTCTTCGCGGCTTGAAAAGCACGCCGCTGATAGAGCAGACTCGGATCTCCGGGCACAGGGGAAGGGGCCGCAGGACAGCTGATTTTGCTGCTTGAGCAGCAGAAGTCAGTTTTTTTTTAAATTTGACAATTGATTCTGCCGCTGCCACGGCGGCAACGGCAGAAGCCAGGGTTTGGGGTTTTTTTTGTTTTCCTCCGTCGCGGGCCGCACAAAGTTGTCTTGCGGGCCGCATGCGGCCCGCGGGCCGCGTGTTTGAGACCCCTCCAAGATATCCATGCTAATCGGCTCCACCTCCCCTCAGCTTCTCAAGTTCACCTGATATCAGCTCGCTCATCTGCTTTTTATTTCCTTGCCCCTGCCTTCTGGAACTCTCTCCCACCTACCCTCAGACTTGAATCCTCCTATCCCAGATTTAAATCCCTCCTGAAGACACATCTGTTTACTCTTGCTTTTAATTTACCAGTTCCCTGACCTCCTCTGCTTTTCCCTCTCCCCGTCCTTCCCTTTCCTCCCCAGTATGATTGGTTTTAACTGACCTATAATTTATGGCATTCCTTTCTGTCTTTTTATCTCTGTTTTTAATTTTTGTATACCACCCTGCTGAAGGGAAGTTAAGCAAATTCAATAAACATAAACATAGTAGTTTCAAAAAACATTTGCTTATTTTACTTGGATCAGCCATGTTTACAACTCTGTAGCTGGCCCGATATTCAAAGATATTTACACTGTAAACCGTGTAAATGCAGCTGAACTGTTAGTGCCGCTGAATAGCCCCAATTAATGCCACTACATTAATGTTATTTATTTATTTAACATTTCTTTTATACCACCTTTCGAATTATCAAGGCGGTTTACATAGAACAGCAAACTTGTTATATATGGAACAGTGAAAATAGAACATAGTACAAGAAATAGGGGATTAGGGTGTGGGGTGAACATTTTAGGGGGGTGGCAGGGTAGAACTACATACAGGGGGGACGATATTTACATATTGCTAAATACAAAGGGTTATCCAGATATCTGATAGCATATTGGTAGAGGGAGGGGAAGGGAGCATTTTACATTAAGTGTTGGGGCCAAAGTATTCTTGAAATAGGAAGGTCTTCAGTTTTTTACAGAAATCACTGCAGTCTTTGGTGTCTCTTAGGGGTATGTTTACTAAACTGCGTTAGTGCAATTCGCGTTAGGAGCCGCGGTAGTAACAGAAACCCCAAATAAGGACATGGGTGGTACATCGTCACCACTAACGCGCGTTAAAAAAATTAACGAGCGTTACCGGGCGCCGTGGTGCGTCACTGTGCGTTAAACGTAAGAAGACGTACAGACACAAAGCACTGAAACAGAGCTGTAGCACAATGGTTACGGTACTGACTGCTGTTACAGGCAGCATGGGTTCGAGTCCCCAGTGTGCCTAACGCAGAAGGCTGTCCCAGGCATCACCCTGTACATTACAGAGGGAAAGAGGAGGCATGTTTTTCGTTACGCTGAGTATTGGTGTCAGAAAAACACCCTCGGAGTGTGCCTAGCCACGTACGTTGGTGCGTGCGAGGTTGCGTGCATTGGTACGTGCGTAGCCCCGTGCGTAGCTGCGCGCGTACAATCGTGCGTGGGTACGTGTGATTTTACGTGCATGGGTACGTGTGTTTTTACCAGTGTGGGCATCTTATTTTACAGACTCTGTAGGGTGTCTTGCACCTATGCATTATGCTAGCAGATGTACGTGTGATGGCCTATGGTTTATCAGAGCCTGTGAGCAGGTGCTGGGGTTTCACAGGGTTGGATTGTGCCAGTCACACCCATGATGCACTGCACATGCAAATCAGATGTCCATAGATACACACCATGGGGAATGCACCCCCACAGCACCTCGGCCTGGTAGGGGGAACTGACCATGTGCACCCCCACAGCACCTCGGCCTGGTAGGGGGTACTGACCATGTGTTGTACTGGCACAGAGTAGCTACACACCGTCACATTGTGCGGGTACTGTGCTCACCCTGAGGGTGCAGTGAGGCGCCCAGCACCAGGTCCAAAGCAGTGTTACTGTGTGAGATAGGTAGGTTCTGCAGGACCACCTTGGACAGCTCTGTCTGTTTCAGTCAGATGTAGCCCCCATGCACCACCACCCCCCTCGGCTGAGGGTGGCAAACAGGGTCTCCCATCAAGAGATCCACAGTCTACCTCCCTGCAAAGGTGGCAGTAGAGGGGAACATTAACCCTAGTCCTGCTGAGAAACAGACACCCCACAGGGCAGTCAATGCAGCTCTGTACACAGCCATAACACAATAGCAGACAGACATTAGGTCTGGATATGGTATGCTGCACCCCACCACTATCTGATATTCCCCTGGTGCAAGCCATCAGCCACTGCACCCTGCAAGCCACTCCATCACAACACCTACCAGCTGCAAACAGTCTGCTAGTGCCCAGTAGAGATGCCTGCACCCAGAACTGGGACGTCAGCATACACAGCAAGCAGATACATCAGTGACTGGGCCTGAAAAGGAAACCCATAGTTATCACATGAGAGAAATACTAGAAAGCACTATGGGAGTACCTAGCCATGCTGTGGTCACTGCACAGTCAGGGTGAGAGTGATCTCTCAGCAGGATATACTGAGGTCACCCTGTCTGTCATGTGCCTGTCACTGCCCTATGCCCTGTGCAGATGCACCCTGGCCAGGCCACCCTGTCCAGCCTATACCCATGGTACCTTGCTCCTCATTATGCACATTGGCAGCCCAATACTGGCAACATTGCTGGCAGTGTGGGCTGTGGAAGGTGTTTGCAGCCACCACACACTGGATAGACAGACAGCCATCCCCACATCTATGCCAGCATTGTGCTACTATAGAGGTGGTCAGCAGCCATACCCACCACACCAGTCCTGGGCATAGTACAGGCATGGATATGGTACACAAGACTGTTGGGGGGTCACTCCCCAGGGTGGTGAACACTGTCAGAGACCAGACCTGCAGCACACACCGCAGACATCAGAATGATTGTTATGGTGGAGCTCAATGAGCAAAATGTGCTTAACGTAGGAATTGATATCTGCCAGTTATCAGAGGAAACGTTTGATAGCTGTGTACCATATACCCAGGTGTAGGGTGGCATTGCTAAGGTATGCAACTGCTAGTATTGGGGGATACAGGCAGGGCCCAATGTCTTGCCTCTCCAGGAGGCATTGGCCAATGGGGCCTGTGGGTGGGTGTGCGGCCCTGTTGGCTGCTGCTTTACGGCAGAGTTCCCCAACTCCAGTCCTGGTGTTCCAAACACTGTTCTGGTTTTCATGCTGTCTCTCATAAATATGCATGAGCTATATCTGCATACCATGGGGGTGGTGCATAGCTATGCAGCACAGGCATCTTTATTAGAGGCAGCATGAAGCCGGAATGGTGTGGGGCCCTCCAGGACTGCATTTGCGGGACTCTGCTTTAGGTAATGTGCCTGTTTCTGGTGTCTGTGTTTGGTGTAGGAAAATATAGGCCATGCGTATGTTATCTGCAATAATGGAGTGTCTTTACTATCACTGTTTAGTGGTGGGTAAAACTATGGGGACTGGGTTGGCAGGAGCCCCAGCTGGGATTTGAACCTGTGACCCTCTGGTCTTACAGGCACTGGCTGTGTCTGTTGCACCACACTGTAGCCACAGAGACAGTGCAGTCCCTGGAGTTAGTTAAACTGGCCTGACGAGTCAGAAACCCTGCTCTGCAACAGGTTTACTGTGGCCTCATTTACCTTGTATGCAGACAAAGGTGCACATAAACCTCAGAACAGGGAAGACCACGTGATGTGGTGAGCTCGAACGGACGTGTCCGGCTTGAGCTCTGGGCCCCCTGCTCCCTAAACCGTGAAAAGCCGTCAGCCGCTACCCTCGTGTGAGAGGCGACTTGATCAATCCCTGGCACCGTATCTCACCTCCAAATCACCATGGCTTCCGTGGTTAAACTTGGGCGAAGGGAGAAGGACCGAGGCGCCGGGTTATCTAAGATGGTGGACTCCCCCCCGAAGCAGACCGGGCCTCCCACCTCGCCGACCCTGACGGCGGAAGTCTCGGCAGCGGTGACCAGTGCGCTGTCGGGGCAATTCGATGCCCTACACACTAAAATGGACACGATCCAAAACTCCCTGGGGGCGCTGGGGTCCCGCATGCACGAGGCCGAGACCCGAATAACTCAGACCGAGGAAGACCTGGCAACACTCCAGCGGGAACTTTGGGCGGCGCAAAAGCTAGCCATGGACCATGCCCTCAAGCTGGACGATTTAGAAAACCAGTCCAGGCAGAACAATTTAAGATTTTTGGGTGTCGCTGACTCAATACCCGACAAAGATCTTCCGGGGTTTGTGGAGGCTTTGGCGACATCCTTGCGATCTGAGACCGGAACGCTGAGCCCCATTACAGTGGAGCGCGCTCACCGGATCGGGCCCAAACAGTCGGCGAATGATCGCCGACCCCGAGTGGTCTTGGCGAGGTTTCTCAGCTTCCCACAGAAGGAGGAGCTGCTTAAAACTGTACGGCAGAAGGGAGCAGTGGAATGGGAGAATATGCGCATCCGAGTCACACAGGATTACTCGGCCGCGCTGAGTCAACGCCGAAAAGCTTACGCCTCCCTCTGCCAAAAATTAATAGCAGCTAATATCCGTTTCCAGGTACAATACCCAGCGCGCTTGGTGATTTGGAATGAGGGGACCCGCCGGAGCTTTGAATCAGCGGGCGAGGCTACTGCCTATGTGGAGAGGCTTACATTACCTGCGACGGACCCGAGTAACTCGCCATGTGAGTGAGAGGGTATCCTCTGAAGCAAGGATAAGGGGAAGACCGTTTAGTGCACTGGCATTTGTATGGACAGAGCGAAATTTGGCCTCCCACTGCCCCAGTTGAAGCTGAGAACTCAAAGTGTGTTCTGCTGGTCTGCGGGACCTTTAACCATCTGTTCTACCTCAACCTTAATTTTTTTTGGAGCTCATGCAATACCTTGAGGAGAAGACCCTCGGCCAGCGGAAAGTGGGAGTGCAGGCCCCAATATGTTTCGACGGGGCTAGCGGGAACGGAAGACAGCGGACTTCCTCAGGAATTTTCAGATCCCTCGGAAAGAAGGCCTGGTGCTGAGGGCAGATTGTATTTTATATAGCCGATATCAGGCAACTGTGTTACTATGCAATGTTACAATGTTTGTATGCTCCTATATGGCCACATGTACTGCAACAACATAGCTGTTTTGCGTTTGACAGGCAGGAGGCTTGCTCAGGCCTCCTGATTCTGGTTAAACAGCCATCTCCCGGACGACAATTTTACCGTCTGGAGGGGACTCCAGAGGGGGTCCATGTGTATGGGCTAACGGGGAGCAGTTAGAACACCCAACCCTGCAGCGGATATTCGCAGTCCCCTGAGATCATCATACTTCCGGGGCGAGGGGGGCCCCCCCTTTTGCCCCCGAAGCCAGCACCCCACTCCATAAGACCCTAGAGAGTGAGCGCTGGGTCCAGCGATATCCGTATGGCCTCCTTATTTGGACCCTTAAGCGAACAGAATAATGCCGGAGACTCATTGAGGGTTGCGGGGGGGGGAGGCGGGGGGAGCACTCCACGCTGCGTTTGTTTGGTTTGGCCGCTGCAGCGTTTAGTCTGCGACCCTTCAGGGTTGCCCCGTGGGGGTTTCTTTTCTTTTTTCTTTTTCTTCTTTTGTTTTGCTGTTTTTGGCTATAACCTCCCCTGTTGATTAGCTGCTGCTTGTGGAGTGCTGCCCATCCAGCCTATGTTTTCCGGACTGACGGGGTTGTGTAGCGATTGGATATGTGGGGTACTTCACCTCTGTTTTCCCCCCCCTCCGGTGGTTTTTTTTTGTGTGTTGTTATGTTGTGGTATCACTGGGGTATTTGGTGGGAGTATAATGGAGCTGGGGCAGGGCGGGTTACGACGGGGTGGGTTACGGAGTTTTTTAGATAGGGGTGGATGGCGGGGGGTAGTTTGGTTTATAGGTGGGGAGGGGGTCCTACTCACATCCTTAAGGTCTCTTATGGGTAGGGAGAGGAGTTTAATTGGTTTGGGGAGGGGGAAGGTGGGACGAGGGCAGGGGGGGGGTCGGGGGGAAGTAGAGAGGGGGGGTTGGGTAAGGTAGGGGGAGGGAGGAAGGGGGGTAAGCGTGTATGGTTAACCAGGAGCATTTTTTTATCCAGGGGGGGACCTCAGGCTGGGGAGGTTCGCCCACACTATACTAGCCGGTTTGTGTTATACCTGCTGAGTGTCTACTATCCAACCTGAAGATTATTTCCTGGAATGTCTGCGGGATAGGTAATCCTATCAAAAGATCAAAAGTGTTACAAGTCTTGGCGCGACTGAAATGCGATGTCGCCTTGCTACAAGAGACCCACCAGACAGCCGATGAACATGTAAAATTGCAGAGAGCGTGGGTGGGGCAGAGTAGGGGAGCCCCAGCCAAAGGTAGAAAGGGTGGAGTGGTCACACTTATTAGCAAAAAGACACGATTTGACCTGATTAAAGAGATTGTTGACCATGAAGGCCGCTACCTTTTGCTGTATGGTCACTTAGATGGCAAGCCAATAGTTCTCGGGAACCTGTATGGTCCCAACATTTTGGATCGTGCATTTTATGCACGCTTGGCTTCCCAAGTGGAGCAGCTACCTGATGTGCCTTTGATACTAGCCGGAGACCTGAATGGGGTCCTAGATATAGCCGTGGACACTGTTGGGACAGGGGGCGAAAGAGGGCGGGCCCCTACTACGGCAACACTTCGGGAGCTGTGTCGGCGTTTGGGTGTCATGGATCCGTGGCGTTTATTACACCCCCTCGAGAGAGACTTCACTCATCAATCGCGGGCTCACGGGACTAGTGCCCGCATAGATTATATTTTGGTCTCGGAAGGGATTTTTTCACAAGTGGATGAAGCGCAGATTGGTCCCACTGAGGTGTTGGACCATGCTCCGATCTGGGTGGACTTAGCGTGGGGAGTGGCAGCTGATACGACGCGCATCTGGCGGTTCCCCACAGGTCTTGACCGTGATCTGGACTTTCAGGCCCATCTGCGGTGCTGCTGGGAAGATTTCATGTCCCACCACAAAGTACATGCTGCCGATCCGGAATTGCTTTGGGAGACTGCTAAGGTTGTGCTGAGGGGTAACATTATTGAATATGTGGTGCGAAAGCATCGACGTCTGGCGCGGCAAATTGTGCATTTGGAAAAACAGGTGGTTAGGGCGCGTCGTCGCTGTGCCGGAGACCCCTCCGGGGCTAACCGTAAATGCTATTGGGAAATGCAAACATCGCTTAATGAACTTATACATCAGCGGATGAAAAAATCCCATTTCTACTACCGATATTGTTTATATCAGTTTGGGGATAAACCAGGCCGTCTTCTAGCTCGGTGCCTTCGCGGCAGTCGTGGTGTCAGATCGGTAGCCGCCCTACGAGACGAGGCAGGTCACTTGCATAAAGATAACCGGGCTATTGTGGGGCAGTTCCGTTCCTTTTTCCAACAACTCTATGCGCGACGGGAGGGGTCCATGTCCGAGATGCAGGGTTATCTGCGGAAACTGACTTTGCCAAAACTGTCCACAGCACAGCGGGCAACTTTGGACGCCCCGATCACTGTAGAGGAGGTTCGCGGCATTATCCAGAGAGCACAGTGTTGTAAGGCGCCCGGGCCTGATGGTTTTGGGGCCGAGTTCTACAAGGTGATCGGGGACGTGGTTTCTCCGGTTCTCGTGGACATGTACGGTCGTAGGGCGCGGGTTGGGCGATTCACCTGGGGATCCAACCATGCCTATGTTACTTTAATACCCAAACCTGGGAAAGATCCTACTCGGGCGGCTTCATATCACCCTATTTCGCTGTTGAACTTTGATATGAAGATTTTGGCGAAAATAATGGTGGATAGATTGGCTTCGGTGCTCGATGGTCTGATTCACGAGTCGCAAGTGGGTTTCGTGAGAGGGCGATACGCTGTTCGTAATTTACGGAAGATTTTGGCATCCTTAGAATGGGTCCGGGAACGGGAGCTGCCTTCTTTGCTGATCAGCTTCGATGCTGAGAAAGCCTTTGATCAGGTGCACTGGGACTATTTGAAGGGTTTGTTGCCGTATTATGGACTGGGAGATACGTTTTGCAGCTTTGTGACGCTGTTATACGCAGACCCGACAGCGGGCATCCTTTGCAATGGAATGCTCTCCGATCCCTTTCATCTGGAACGGGGTACACGCCAAGGGTGCCCGCTTTCACCTTTACTTTTCGTTCTATCATTAGATCCACTGATACGGACCGTGGAGGAATCCACGACCATCTCGGGGGTGCAGATTGGGGCAGTGGGTTTTAAAGCGGCCGCTTTTGCAGACACATATTGGTTCACCTCACGTCCCCCCAGCATTCCCTACCACATTTGTTGGACGCCTTTTCAATCTATGGGAGATTTGCAGGGTTATGTATTAACACAGAGAAATCTGAGGCCCTAGATGTGGGGGGTTCGCTGCGGGCTCAATGGTCGGGCACCTTTCCCCTCCGTTGGGCGGAAGAGGCCTTTGTTTATTTAGGTATAGTGTTGACAAGGGTGCCTGCGTCATTGTATAAAACAAACTTTGATCGGGTGTTTCTCAAACTCCAGGCGCAACTGCGGGCCTGGATGCCGCTGCCTCTGTCTCTGCTAGGCCGGGTGGCGGCCTTACAGATGGTTATACTTCCACGTATACTCTATTGGATTCAAACCCTCCCAGTGTGGTTGTTGTGGCGCGACGTGATACGTATAGAACGGGAAGTCCGACGTTTTTTATGGAAAGGGGCCCGAGCGCGCATACCGCTCTCTCGGATGCGGGGTGGTTGGAGGACCGGAGGGGTGGGAGTTCCGGATTTTTGGAAGTATGCACTGGCTTGCCAAGCACGTCATCTTAGTGATTGGTTGGGGGATACTGCAGTGTACACCCCCCGTGAGTTAGAGCGGGCCTTTATAGCGCCGCATGCCCTAAAGCGGCTTTGCAGCTGCCCGGGGCGCAGTTACCGGTTCGGCTGACCAATAGTGTTTTACTGCAAGTGATGCGGCGTACTTGGCAGCAGCTTAATAAATTTTGGGGCAGCAATCCCACGGTGTCGTCTTGGTTACCGCTACGGGGTAATGTTCAGTTTACCCCTGGTTCCGATTCGTCCGCTTTCCTGCACTGGGAAAGAGCCGGAATCGGCCGTTTAGGGAATGTAGTGGACGCGGCAGGGAAATGTAAGACATTGGTGGAGCTTGCTGCGGAATATGGTTTGAATCGGCCAACTTCCAGTTTTGCTTATGCCCAACTGTCCCATTACGTAGGCTCTTTGTCCCAGTCGGAGCTCCGTGTGGAGCATTCGACACAGATTTTGGAATTTTTGAGTTTGGGAGCCGAGAGCCCTCCATCTATTGCCAATCTGAAAAAGCGCTTGGATGGCCTTGAAAACCCCACGGATTTTTCAGCTGTGGAACGAGCATGGGCACGGGACCTGGGCCGGGCGGTCGACCCGGGCTCCGTATCGGCCGCTCTACGTCAGATTCGACGTTTAGCGGAAGGGACCCGATGGCGGGAGGTGCAATATAAATCTATCCTTCGTGCACACTTTTCCCCAAGGAGGGCGTTGCGGAGTCATCTTGCCGAATCCGGCGGCTGTCCTAAGTGCTCGTGTTCCTTAGCTGACCTGGGTCATATGTGGTGGAATTGCCCGGTGATACAATCTTATTGGCAGCGCATCGGAGATTATCTCGGTGGGCTTTTGAGACAGCGGGTTAATTGGACAGGGTTATTAGTTGTGCTGGATTGCCTGGGACCACTCCACCCTAAGGGGCGGTGGGAGCGTTTTCTAGTGCGTAAGGCTTGTCTGGTGGGGAAAGGACCTATTCTCCATAGATGGAGAGAGGCAGCGGCCCCTACATTTTGTGAATGGCGCAACTGCTTCCATCAGCTTATGCTTTTTGAGCGACGCCGTGCACTGGGGTCTCCCAGGCGCTGGGCCCATTTTCTCTTGGTCTGGATGCCCTATGTTCAGAATTTGAGCCCTATTGCCCGCAGCGAGGTGCTTAAGGTTGGATAGAGATGCTCCTGGTTTAGTGCTTAGCGGGGTTCAGGGGTTGGGGGGGGGAGGGGGGCATATTAGGGATAGTCTTCGACCGGTTTGTTTTGCCTTGTTCGAGGTTCCTGGCCTCCGGCGATGGATCAGACACAACCACGCCTGGAGGGGTTCTGTAATGAAAAAAATTTTTTTACTGTTGTTTTGTGAACCTGTTGGTTGCTTTATACTGTTTGTTTTATTCAATAAACAGATTATACAAAAAAAAAAACCCTCAGAACAGACCTCAGAAAAGGCGCACACACCCATAACCAAGCTGGGCAACAATGATATCATTGGGCAACATTACACAACACTCCCAGGACAGCTCCATTACAATGAAATGATCTTTGAAAGGGTCTGCGGAGCATAGACCCTTCCACACATCATTTCTTTTTTATTTGGTGCTTTCCAGGGAGTGTTGTTCCTTGTTGCCCATTGCTATCACTGTTGCCCAGCTGAATTATGCTTTTTAAAATATTTCTTGTGGTCATTTTTAACGTTTTATGTGAAATTTTGTTCTGTGCACATGTATCACACTGCTCACGTTTTGTGGGTTTCCCCGGTTTTTCTGTACATTGCTGACGGAAATGGTTTCTCTTCCCTTTAAATGCCTTTAACGACAGGTTTTCATTCGCGTTGGAATTGAGCTCGGAAATTCAGCGCGTTAGTATGAGGGGAGCCTCTCCCCGCCCACTCCCCGCCCATTGACCCCTTCTCTCCGCCCACTCTCCACCTTCTGCGCTGTTTTAACGCGCCGCGGAGGTTTACGATCGTTAGCTATGCTTAACGCGCGTAGTATTACGTTAACAGTCGTTAGCACGTCGGTACGCACGTTATACGGCACTTACGGTTGTTAACGTCGTATAACGCGTGTTAGTCACGTTTACCACACTTTAGTAAACATCCCCCTTAGTGTGCTTGGAAGTGAGTTCAAAAGCATGGGACCATATATAGAGAAGGATATCCGGCAAGTTGCTTGAGTGCTAGTTGTTTTGAATGTTGAGATGTTGAGCAGATTTTGGTTGTGATATCTTCTTGATCTTGTACTAGATGGTTTTTTGGATGCGGTTATGAAGGCAGACTGAAGCTTGGTTGTGGGTGGATTTGTAGGTGAGCTTGATGGCTTTGAATTTGATTAGTGCTTGTACAGGGAGCCAGTGAAGAGTTTTGAGCACTGGGGTGATGTGTTTAAGTCTTGCTGTCCCTGCTATTAGTCTTCATATGTTCTGGGCCAACTGGAATGAATAGAGGGCATGCTTTGGGAAGCCTTGAAGGATGGAATTGCAGTAGTCCAGTTGTGGGGTGATTATAGCTTGGCATACTATCCAGAAGTGACTGGTGTCTAGGAGTGGGGGAAGGTTGTGTAGGGGTTTCATCTTATATATGATATTCTTTATGTGAGCCTGCATGTTCAATTGCTGGTCCAGGGTGACTCTGAGGTATTTGACTTTCTGTTTGACTGGGAGGGTTATCTTGTCAATTATGGTTGTGTCTGGAGGGGTGAAAGAGGGATCTCTTGGGATGAACATGGCTTCAGACTTTGGGGTATGTTTACTAAACTGCGGTAATTGTAAATAACACGCGTTATGTAATGTTAACGATCGTAAGCGCATCATAATGCACATTATGACGCGCTTACGATCGTTAATGTTACATAACACGCGTTAACCGTAGTTAACGATCGTAAAATCCCATGGCACAGTAAAACACCGCAGAAGGTGGAGAGAGGGCGGAGAGAAGGGGTCAATGGGCGGAGAGTGGGCGGGCAGAGGCTCCCTTCACACTAACGCGCTGATCTGAAGAGCTGAATTCCAACGCGAATGAAAACCTGCCGTTAAATGCACATTACAGGGGAGAGAAACCATTTCAGTGTCAGCAATGTACAGCCCAGGCAGGGAAATCTAAAAAAAGTGATGTGTGATATATGTGCACAGAACAAAAGGGCACAGAAACACTGAAAATGACCCCAACAAACTGGAAAAAAAGCTGGCCAATAGTGGTAGCAATGAGAAACATCAACCCCTCCCCCCCCGAGTAAGCTCCATAGAACAGATATAAATCGTGGAAGGGTCTATACTCCGCCCCCATACAAGGTGAATGAGCCCACAGTGATATAGCGCTGCTCAGGTTTTTCCCCACCATCGGACAGGGTTCGTATGGCATGCACATGTCCCGCAACATCAGGGCGGGCATGTCGGAACGGCAACTGGCCAGATGCCGGAGAAGGGGATACAGAGGGCCGCAGGCTGCACATGCTGTGGTGCAGCTGGGCCACAGTGCGGACTAGGGCGATGCCTAGGTGGCCCATACGAATGCTGAAGCAGCAGAGCAGCCAGACAGCAACTGCTGAAGGCCCAACATGGGCACGACTGTGTTTCCCACAGTGTCACAGTGGATAGTACCCAGCAGCTACCCCCAAGGGCATGGAACATTGGCAGGCGGTGCTGGGGGGAAGTGTGGACACCTATGCAGGCACCCCTACCCCACACTGGATGGCCTGAGACTGCGCACCACCAGCACCACCAGCAGAAGGGCATGTCAGCATGGTGGCTGAGGGATACTGGTGGTGGAGGGGGCAGTGGCAGCTGCCCAGAGCAGACCATGGCCTAGCCCTGTGTAGGTGGGTGCCGTGTACTGCAACAGACGGGCCCCGTCTGACGAACAGTCATGGTATCACCAAGGAATGTACTGACTCTGTAACAACAAGGTGGTGCAGTGCACAAAACCAGTGTATTCAGAAGCAGAGGATCACAGGTTCAAGTCCCAGCTGTGGTTCCTGCCAACCCAGTCCCCATATTTTACCCACTACTACAACGTGCTAATACAGACAGCACCTTTATTGCAGATGACGTAAACATGCCCAAGACACCTACATTTTACCCTATAGAGCACAGACACCATAAACATGCACATTACCTAGAGCAGAGCCTCCCAACTGCAGTCCTGGAGGGCCAAACACCATCCCGGTTCCATGCTGCCTCTGGTAAAGATGCCTGTGCTGCATTTCTATGTGCCACCCCCATGGTATGCAGATGTATCTCATGCATATTCATGAGGGACAGCATTAAAACCCGAACAGTGTTTGGCACCGCAGGACTGGAGTTGGGAACCTCTGCCGTAAAGCAGCAGCCAACAGGGGCAGACGCACCCGCACCCACAGGCCCCATTATCCAAAGCTTCCTGGAGAGGCAGGACTTTGGGCTCTGCGTGCATCTCCCAATACTAGCACTTGCATACCTAAACCGGGGAATATGGTACACATCTATCAAAAGGTTGCTATGAGTACTGGCAGATAGCAATTCCTAGGTTAAGTACACTTTTCTGAGTGAGCTGCATCATAGCAACTTTTCTGATGTCTGTGGAGTGTGCTACAGGTCTTGTATCTGACAGTGTTTACCAACCTGGGGAGTGACTCCTACAGTATTGCGTACCATAGCCATGCCTGCACTGTGCCCAGGACTGGTGTGGTGGCCTGGGCTGCCCAACACCTCTATAGTTGCACAATGCTGGCATAAGTGTGGGGAGTGTGTGTCTGTCTATCCAGTGTGTGGTGGCTGCCAACACCCTCCACAGCCCACACTGCTAGCACTGTTGCCAGTATTGGCCTGCCAATGTGCATAATGAGGAGCAAGGTACCGTGGGAATAGCCTGGATAGGGTGGCCTGGCCTGGATGCATCTGCACACGGCATAGGGCAATGGCTCGGACATTGTAGTGCCTGGCCACCACCTGCACGGACAGGGGAGGTCACTCTCACCCTGACTGAGCAGTGACCATGGCATGGCTAGGTTCCCCCATAGTGCTATATAGCATTTTTTTCATGTGATATTTATGGGTTTCCTTATGGGGCCCAATCACTGACTTATCTGCTTGGTGTGTATGCTGACATCCCCGTTCTGGGTACATGCATTTCCTCCAGGACCATGCACTATGGACTAGCTGGCGGACTGTCTGCAGCTAGTATGTCTTGCTGGAACACCTTGCGGGGTGCAGTGGCTGGAGGCTTGCTGTTGGGGAATGTCAGATAATGGTGGGGGGCAGCTGAGCATTTCCAGGCCTGCCGTCTGTCTGCTATTGCGTTATGGATGTGTACCGCTCTGTCTGTTCCCCAGCAGGACTGGGGTTGCTGGTCCCCTCTACTGCTGCCATTGCAGGGAGGTAGACTGCGTATCTATTGGTGGGTGATCCTGTTTCCCACCCTGAGCCCCAAAGGGTGGGTTGTGTGGTGGTACATAATCTGCCTATGGGTCCATACACCCCCTCTTCACCTACAGCAGGTAACGATGGCACCAACACAGGATATGCACTATTCTGGGTGCAGCATCGCCCATAGGGACTAGACATGACCGAGACATACAGCAGGACACAGATGTATCCTAGGTGTGTCTAACGGAACTACCTATCACACACTGCTGGGGACCTGCAGCATGGTGTATTTCAGCCATGAAAAGTGCTGTGGACCTGGTGCTGGGTGCTCAACCTCAGGGTGGGCACTGTACCCGCACAATGTGACTGTCTGTGGCTACTCTGTGGCAGTGCCATACACGGTCTGTTCCCCCTACAAGGCCGAGGTGCTGTGGGGGTGCATATCCGATCTTGTGCCCATCTCTCGACTGCTGATTTGCATGTGCAGTGCATCATGGGTACGGGTGGGTTACCCCTATCCTGGTACCCACAGCAGACAGTTTGTGTGGTGACGTGCAGTCCTGCAGCCAGCCAGGGCTTTGTTCACATCCTTATAAGGTGTCCTATAGGGGACATTATAGGGTGCCTTGGCGGACAGTACACTTTATAATGTGCCCTATGGAGTGCCTTATGCGGCACCTTAGGTTATGCCACTGTGAGGGTGTGTTTGCTGGCAGCACTAATTAAAATACACGTCAAATGCCTCAGCAATCGCTACTTCAATGTAAAGCAGGGGTCTCAAACACGCGGCCCGCGGGCCGCAGCATTTTCTGCGGCCCGCAACGCCACGGAGAATTGTTGTGCTGTTTCTTACCTTTTCAGCGTGATTCGTAATTCCCGGGGCTGCGTGGTGTTGGTCTGCTTACATGACCAAGTCACGCGCCTGCCGCCTGCCCTCCACCAATCAGGGACAGGCAGGAGGAGGATAAGAAGGAGAAGGGGGGGGGGAGCCGGGCCCAGCCTAAAAGCAATCTGAGCAGCCGCGAGGCATAACGTGCTCTGGAGGATCGCTGCCCTGTTGGAGGATCGCTGCCCTGTTGGAGGATCGCTGCCCTGTTGGAGGATCGCCGCGGTAGGTAAGGAAGCACCCGAAATTAAGCCAGCCCTGCCTTCCTCAGTCCCTCTCCTCTTCGGCTTTCAGAGTCGCGAGGGAGGAACTCTCCCTTCGCGGTTCTAAGCCGAAGAGGAGAGGGACTGAGGCAGGTAGGGAGGGAGGGAAGCAAGGAGGGAGGGAGGGCTGGCTGGCTGGCTCTGCCCGGGGGGGGGGGGGGGGCGGCAGCGGGCCCTGCGGGCCAGGGGGTTTTTTCCGCGGGGTATGATTGGGGGGGGGGGTCAGAACTGCTAATGTGCTGTGGGGCTGGGGTATGACCTGCTGGGGGGGGGTCAGAACTGCTAATGTGCTGTGGGGCGGGGGTCAGAACAGCTAATGTGCTGTGGGGCTGGGGTCAGAACTGCTGGGGGGGGGTCAGAACTGCTGGGGGGGGTCAGAACTGCTAATGTGCTGTGGGGCTGGGGTCAGAACTGCTGGGGGGGGGTCAGAACTGCTAATGTGCTGTGGGGCTGGGGTCAGAACTGCTGGGGGGGGGGTCAGAACTGCTAATGAGCTGTGGGGCTGGGGTCAGAACTGCTAATGTGCTGTGGGGCTGGGGTCAGAACTGCTGGGGGGGGGTCAGAACTGCTAATGTGCTGTGGGGCTGGGGTCAGAACTGCTAATGTGCTGTGGGGCTGGGGTCAGAACTGCTGGGGGGGGTCAGAACTGCTGGGGGGGGTCAGAACTGCTAATGTGCTGTGGGGCTGGGGTCAGAACTGCTAATGTGCTGTGGGGCTGGGGTCAGAATTGCTGGGGGGGGTCAGAACTGCTAATGTGCTGTGGGCTGGGTTTTTTTTAGAGCCGGTAATGTGCTGTGGGGCTGGGGGGGGGGGGGTCAGAACTGGTAATGGTTCTGACCTCCCCCCCAGCCCCACAGCACATTTACCAGTGTGCGGTGGGGCTGGGGGGGTTAGAACTGGTAATGTTCTGTGGGGCTGGGTTTTTTTTGTGCTGGTAATGTGCTGTGGGGCTGGGTTTTTTTTAGAGCTGGTAATGTGCTGTGGGCTGGGGGTTTTTTAGAGCCGGTAATGTGCTGTGGGGCTGGGGGGGGGGGTCAGAACTGGTAATGGTTCTGACCTCCCCCCCAGCCCCACAGCACATTTACCAGTGTGCTGTGGGGCTGGGGGGTTTAGAACTGGTAATGTGCTGTGGGGCTGGGTTTTTTTTGAGCTGGTAATGTGCTGTGGGGCTGGGTTTTTTTTAGAGCTGGTAATGTGCTGTGGGCTTCTAATATTATTTTAACACACACCTCTCTTTTCCAGACCACTGTTTCATCGGAAGGGCAGAGATTCAATTGTGATTGCAATCCTAATTTATAATGAAGAGATTACAATCAGAAAAGTCTGGATGCAAGGACAATGGAGATAGCAGTAAAAAGAGAAAAATTGCGAGCGAAAACGGAATTTTTCAAGAAAAATGGGAGGAGTTATATTTTTTCACTGAGATCAACCGTACAATTCAATGTCTCATTTGTCAACAAACATTAGCTGTTCCGAAGGAGTATAACGTGCGTAGGCACTACGAAACAAAACACCATGAGAAGTATGACGCGTACGTGGGCAAAGTTAGAGAAGACAAAGTTACAAAACTTAAATCAGCATTATGGAAACAAAGACGTTTATTTACCACTAGTAATCAGTCCAACGAAGATTCAGTAAGAGCAAGTTTTGTTATAAGTGAACTTATTGCAAAGTCTTCACGGCCCTTTACAGAAGGTTTGTTCATAAAAGAATGTCTTTTAAAGGCAAGTGACATTTTATGTCCTGACAAAAAGAAACTGTTTGAAAGCTTAAGCTTGTCACCCAATACAGTTGCCACCAGGATTACAGAATTAGCAGATAATGTGGAGAAACAATTAATTGAAGTGGCTAAGGACTTTGAAGCATTTTCAATTGCTCTCGACGAAAGTACAGATGTGTCTGATACCGCACAATGTGCTGTATTCATCAGAGGTGTAGACTGCAGTTTAAATCTGACAGAAGAATTCCTAGAATTAATACCATTGAAGGGTACTACAACTGGACATGATTTGTTTCAATCCCTGGAAAAATGCATAGAGAAATATTGCTTACCATGGGAAAAATTTGTATCTTTGGCCACAGACGGTGCACCGTCAATGTGCTCTCAAAATGTAGGTGTAGTTGGATTGTTGAAAAACAAATTAAACAGTCTTGAAACAGTAGGAATCAACTTCACTAGTATACACTGCATTTTGCATCAAGAAGCTCTTTGTAGTAAAAGTCTACAAATGAAAGAAGTAATGGATGTAGTTGTTAAAACAATCAATTTTATACGTTCTCGGGGGCTGAATCACAGGCAGTTCATCTCATTTCTTGCAGATATGGACTCTGAGTATGGTGAACTTCTTTATCACACTGAAGTTAGATGGCTAAGTCGCGGAAATGTTTTGAAGCGTTTCTTTGCACTTAGAGATGAAATCGCTTCATTCATGATGATGAAAAATAAGGCAGTTCCTTAGCTAACTGATTCTATTTTTCAATGCAACCTTGCTTTTCTAACGGATATTATGGATCACTTGAATGGATTGAACTTGAAGCTTCAAGGTAAAAAACAGATTATCACACAGATGTATGACAATGTGAAATCGTTCAAAGTTAAACTACGTTTATGGATGAAGCAGGTGGGTGAGGGCAATTTGGTCCATTTCCCAACCCTGAATTCTTTACAAAAAGTTGAACCCAAATGCCTGAAAGAATATAGAGATTTGTTGTCTAACTTACTTCAACAGTTTGATGTGCGCTTTGAAGACTTTAAGATACTGGAGCCACAATTTCAACTTTTTTCAACGCCGTTTGCTGTAGAAGTTGATAATGTTGCAGAGGACTTGCAAATGGAGTTGGTGGAACTTCAGTGTGATACTATCTAGAAGCAAAAATATGTAGAATTAGGGATTCCCGAATTCTACACGTTTCTTCCACGAGACAGGTTTCCGAGGTTACACTCTGCTACAGCAAGGATTCTTGCAATGTTTGGAAGTACATATGTATGTGAACAATTTTTCTCATCCATGAAGATTAACAAGTCTGTGCTAAGGTCACGGCTCACTGATGAACATTTGCAAGCAACACTGAGATTGCTTTTTTCTAATAAATTAAAGCCTAATATCGACGTCCTTGTTGATGCAAAACGCTGCCAGCTAAGTAGCCAGAAAAAAACTGAATGAAACATAAAACTTACATAATTATTCATGTTACACATGTTATAATAAATGGATTAAATAAAATAATTAGTTTGTAAAGCGCTATGTTCTTATGTTGACTTTAATTGAGGGGGGGGGCTCAGGGATGCTTGATACTGCGGCGGTGGAGGCAGCAGCAAGTTTCGATTTTTTAAAATGTACCTGGACTGCATGAAAAAAAAACTAGAAGAGAGAAGAAAGGACAAATGGACAGCAGACGATGGAGAGTTAGCAGAAGAAACCATAAGAAAGTGGCCGGAACAATTGCAACTGAAAAAAAATGCACAAAAGGTAGGAAAATATCTCTTTATTTTGAGTTTATCAACTGGACTATGTCAGCTCTGGGAAATGTGCATCATTAATGTCTGTGCTTTAGTACAAGAAATTAATTTATAGTTTTATTTCTACAGTGCTGAGGTATTCTGTGTAATTCCTATTTGACATTGCTACTTGTTCTCTTTTCCCAGTAGGTCATGTATTGTTCTCTGAAATGTATTGATTTAATATTTGCAGTGTTGCCTTTTGATAGGTAGGGTCTGGTGCTTTGTGAGTCCTGGTAGTGCTGTTATGATACGGGGGGTTTGCTATGGGTTCTAAATGGGCAGTGTTAGTAGTAGTTCCTAATGTGCCTGGCGGCTGGCACTGGATTATAGTAATATAGAAATTTTCTAGTCTTTCTTTATCCATGCACTCATTATGCAAACAAGGCCCCTTATGCAAATGAGCCCCCCGTGTCTTATGCAGCCCCCGGGTTACTTTAGAAGTCCTCATTCGGCCCTCAAAGCAATTTGAGTTTGAGACCCCTGATGTAAAGGGTGCTGCCTCATCCAGCCTTATACATTAGGCCCACTGGGGAATCGAACCCATGACTCCTGTACCACCAGTCAGTGTTGTAACCATTGTGCTACAGCTCTGTTGCTGTGCTTGTATGCCTGCGCACCTTCTTAAGATTAATGCGCGGTAACGTGCCCTGTAGCGCTCGTTCATTTATGGCGCCTTGTAACGCGCGTTCTCGGCGCATTCTCAGCAACGATGTACCACCCATGTTCTTATTTGGGGTTTCTGTCTCTACCGCGGCTCCTAACGCGAATCGCACTAACGCAGTTTAGTAAACATACCCCTTTGTATAGTTTATTAGGAGGTTGTTGTTATTTAGCCATTCTGCCACAGTGTTTAAGATACGGCGACCAGAATTGCACACAGTAATCAAGGTGTGGTCACACCATGGAGCGATACAGAGGCATTATAACAGCCTTGGTTTCATTCTCCATTTCTTTCCTTATGATACCTAGCATTCTATTTGCTTTCTTGGCCGCCACTGCACATTGGATGGAGGGTTTCAACATTTTATCCACAATGATGCCTAAATCTTTTTCCTGGGTGGTAGTTTCTAATGTGGTACCTTGCATCGTGTAACCAAAGTTTGGGTTGTTATTTCCTAGGTGCATAACTTTGCACTTGTCCATATTAAATTTCATCTGCCATTTGGATGCCCAGTCTTCCAATTTATCAAGATCCTCTTGCAATTTTTCACAATCCTTTTGTGTTTTAACAACTTTGAATAATTTTTTGTCATCTGCAAATGTGATCACCTCACTTGTTATTCCCATTTCCAGGTCATTTATGAATATGTTAAAAAGCAATGGGCCCAGCACAGATCCCTCCGATACACCACTATTTACATTTTTCCATTAAGAAAATTGGCCATTTAGCCCTACTTGCTGCTTTCTATCTTTTAACCAGTTTCTGATCCACAATACTACACTGCCTCCAATCCCATGACTTTTTAATTTCGCCATGAGGGACCTTGTCAAAGTCTTTCTGAAAATCCACATACACTGTATCAACAGGCTCAATTTGTCTACCTATTTATTCACACCTTCAAAAAAATATAACAGAATAGTAAGACAAGATTTTCCTTGGCTAAATCTATGTTGGCTTTCTCTCATTAAACCATGACTATATACATGATCAGTAATTTTAATCTTTATAATGGTTTCTACCAATTTGTCCAGTACTGATGTCAGGTAAAAGGAAAAGGAAACTGCTATGGCTTTTGAAAGAAGTAGCTGAAAAGATGAAGAAAAAGAGAGAGGCCTTCATGAAATACAAGAGATCACAGAGAGAGGAAGACAGGCATCTATATTTGGAAAAACTTAGAAAAGCTAGCAAAATAGTCAGGAAAACAAAGATCCAAAAAGAGGAGGAAATAGCCAATGCAATAAAATGGGGGATAAGACATTTTTCAGAGATGTTAGTGAGAAGAGGAAGGGCAAAAGTGGTATTGTCAGACTCAAGGGTGAAGGGAGGAATATGTAGAAGCTGATGAGGATAAAGCGGAATTGCTTAACAAAAATTTCTGTTCTGTGTTCACAGATGAAGAACCAGGAACGAGACCTCAGAAAACACCCTCAAACAGGAACAGAAGTGAGGGGCATCTTGAACAATTTTCAGAAGACTGTGTTTGTGAGAAATTAGCTCAACTTAAGTAGACAACGCGATGGGACTGTATGGGATACACACTAGAATACTAAGGGAACTTGGGGACGTTCTAGCAGCTCCACTGACTGACCTTTTCAATGCCTCGTTGGAAGAGTTGGAAGAGGTGCAAAAGGACTGGAGGGAGGCTCATGTGGTGCCTTTACACAAAAGCGGAAGTAAGGATGTGGTTGAAAACTACAGGCCGGTTAGTTTAACTTCAGTGGTGAGTAAATTATTGGAAACACTGCTGAAAGAGAATATAGTGAGGTTTCTGGAGTGCAGCAGATTACAGGATCTGAGGCAGCATGGATTCACCAGAGGCAGGTCTTGTCAGACAAATCTGATTGATTTCTTTGACTGGGTGACCAGGGAGTTGGACCGAGGGAGAGCCTTAGATGTGGTGTATTTAGATTTCAGTAAAGCCTTTGACACCATTCCTCACAGGCGACTTATAAACAAACTGAGCACCCTAGGGATAGACCCTAAAATTACTGCTTGGGTTAGAAATTGATTGAGTGGGAGGCGACAAAGAGTACAGGTAAATGGAGCTCACTCTGAGGAGAAGGAGGTTACCAGTGCTGTGCCCCAGGGATCTGCCCTTGGTCCGATTCTTTTTAACGTCTTTGTTAGTGATATAGCGGAAGGGCTGTCGGGTAAGTTTTGCCTCTTTTTGGATGATACCAAAATCTGCAATAGAGTAGACACCCAGGAAGGTGTAGATAGCATGAGGAGGGATCTAGCTAAGCTTCAAGAATGGTCTAGAATTTGGCAGCTGGGATTTAATGTTAAAAAATGTAAGGTCATGTATTTGGGCTGCAGCAATCCCAGGAAGCGATATAGTATAGGGCGGGAAGTACTTTTCTCCACTAAAGGAGATCGGGACCTAGGCGTGGTTGTGTCTGATGATCTTAAAGTAGCTAAACGGGTAGGAAAAGCGACAGCAAAAGCTAGAAGGATGCTTGGGTGCATACGGAGAGGAATGGCTAGCAGAAAAAAGGAGGTGATAGTGCCTCTGTATAAGTCTTTGGTGCAACCTCATTTGGAGTATTGTGTGCAATTCTGGAGACCACACCATCAAAAGGATATAAACAGGATACAGTCAGTACAGAGGATGGCTACTAAAATGGTTAGTGGTCTTCATTATAAAGCATATGAGGACAGACTTAAGGATCTTAATATGTACACCTTAGAGGAAAGACGGGATAGAGGTGATATGATTGAGATGTTTAAATACCTCCATGGCATAAATGCACAGGGGAAGAGCCTCTTTCAATTGAAAGCAAGTTCTGCTACGAGGGGACATGGGATGAGGGTGAAAGGGGATAGATTCAGGAGTGATTTGCAGAAATATTTCTTTATGGAAAGAGTGGTGGATCCGTGGAATAGTCTCCCAGTGGAGGTGGTAGAGATGAGGACAGTATCTGAATTCAAAAAAGCATGGGACAAACACAGAGGATCTCTAAAGGAAAAAAGGGGACTGTTGTAGTTGTTGATATGGAAGGACAGACTAGATAGGCTATGTGGTCTTTTTCTGTCATCATTTTTCTATGTTTCTATGACTCACCGGTCTAGTTTCCCAGATCACCCCCGGAACCCTTTTTAAATATTAGCATTGCATTGACCATTTTCCACTCTTCAGGTACTACAGATGATTTTAATGATAGTTCACAGATTACTAATAGTAGGTCTGCAATTTCATATTTCAGTTCTTTCAATATTCTTGAATGTATACGATCTGGTCCAGGTGATTTGCTACTCTTCAGTTTATCAAATAGTTGGAATACATATGCCCAGTTTATCGATATTTCTTTCAATTCTTCTGATATATCACCTTTATATACCTTTTCAGGCACGGGTAAATTCCCTACATCTTTTTCAGTAAGGGCCGAAGCAAAGTTTTCTGCTACAAATGAACTTGAAAAAGGTTTTATTATGCATTTTGCTTCTATGGCTAGCTTTTTTTCAAATTCTCTCTTTGCCTACCTTATCAATGCCTTGCATCTAACTTGCCAATGCTCATGTTTTTTCCTGTTTTCATCATTTGGTTCCTTTTTCCATTTCCTGAAAGATGCTTTTCTTGGCAGCAACAGCCTCTCTGACCTCGCCTTTATGCTGGCAGTTTTTTGGCCTTTCATTCACTTTTCTTAAAGTGGGGAATGCATCTGTTCTGGGCTTCCAAGATAGTACTTTTAAACAATGCCCACACTTTATGTAAATCTTTAACATTTGCAGCTGCTCCTTTTAGTCTTTTCTTAACTATTTTCCTCATTTTATCATATTCCTTTTTTAAAAATTAAATGGTAGTACTGTGGATTTCTTTGCCATCCTTCTTTCATTTATTAAATCAATAGTGATCATGCTATGATCACTATTGCCAAATGGCCCCAACACCCTTATCTCTTGCACCAGATCCTGCATGCCACTAAGGACTAGGTCCAGAATAGCTTCCCTTCTTGTCAGTTTATGAACCAGGTGCTCCAAGAAGCAGTCATTTATTTCATCTATAAACTTTATGGCCCTGGCACGTCCTGCTGTGACACTGACCCAATCGATACCCGGGTAATTGAAATCACCCATTATTACTGTGTTGTAACTTTTGTTAGCTTCCCTGATTTCTTTCAGCATGTCATCATCCATCTGTTTATGTGAGTGATATTACTGAAGGACTGAAGGGAAAAGTCAGCCCTTTTGCAGATGACACAAACATTTGCAATAGAGTGGACTCCTCTGAGGAAATGGACAACATGAGGAAAGATCTACAAAAGCTGGAAGAATGGTCTAATGCTTGGCAGTTAAGATTTAATGTGAAGAAGTGCAGAGTCGTGCACTTGAGATGCAGAAATCCAAGGGAATTGTATGCAGTACGGGGTGAGAGGTTGCTGTGCATGGACCAGGAGAAGGACTTCGGCATGATTGTTTCTGAGGATCTCAAAGTGGTGAAACAATGTGACAAGGCAGTGGCCAAAGCCAGACGGATGCTGGGATGCATACAGAGAGGAATAACCAGCAGAAAGGAGGAAATATTAATGCCCCTGTATAAGTCATTGGTGTGGCCTCATTTGGAGTATTGTGTTCAGTTTTGGAAACCAAAGGATATAAAAAGAATTGAAATGATTCAGAGGAAGGCAACCAAAATGATTTGGAGCCTGCGCCAGAAGACGTATGAGAAGAGACTTGAAGACTTAAATATGTAGGGTAGTCCACAAACCAATGCAAAAAATTAATATTTATAGAATCATTTCTCCACAAGAATTATTTTTGTCCATTAGGGATAACTTGCTTACCTGTGAAATTTCAGCCTGATTGTGAAACATTTACAGATTGCCCCATTCTGAACATTTTGGGCCCAATATTCTTCTGGGCAGGCTATGCTCTTTGTCGATGCATAGCCCTGCCTGCCAACTCTTAAACCTGGATATTCAATGCCAGGGTCATATGTGGCCCCAGCATTGAATATCCGGGTATCGCTGCACTACCTGGAAGCCGCTGAAGCTAACCGGGCAGCAGTGATATTGCATGCTGCCAATTAGTGCCTGTGCTGTAAAGATAAGCGAGGGGTTTCCTCACCTATCTTTTCTGCGCAGAGCACTAACTGGGCAACATGCAATATCGCTTCTGTCCAGTTATCTTGTGCCCCCGCCTTTGCTCCACCCCGGAATGCCTCCAACACACCCCGATGCTAGCCGGATAGCATTGGGGTGCGTAGGGGACATAGATGGGGATATTCAATGGCACAACCCGTGTATGTACTATTGGATATCTCCTTCTAAGGCATTTACACGGTGTACTAGGCTGTAAACTATGTAAATACCCTTCGAATATCGGGCCCTTTATGGATGTAAAAAGGCATTTATGTATTGAAAATATTCCTTTTTAAGGCTGAGGTCAGGATGATTGCATGTGAGTCCACGAACATCACAGATTTGGCTCTGTCAATCTTGTTAATATCAGAAAGTGGAATTACGTACCATTTGCAATCCAAGCTCCTCTCAATGATAATCAAATTTTTATCATTTCTTAAGACACCCAAAGCAGGCTGTTGCATTTTCAAGGTACTTCTGTTTTTTGTCTGAACATTTGGCAGGCTTAAACCTTTTTGATGACAGTGTCTCAGCAGAAACAAAGAAAAAGATGGTGCATAACTTTCAGCGGCAACCATTACCAGACATTCCAGTTGTCTGTTGTTTAGTTCAAATGACATAAAAACTGCCAAATGGGGTGACCGCTAAATGTTGCTTATTTTCATTAATATTTTGTGTGTTTGTTAGAAATATGATAAAGAACAAAATCAGCCTTGTGGAGAACTGAATGTATACCCTAATGTATACCCTAGAGGAGAGAAGGGACAAGGGAAATATGATACAGATGTTTAAATACTTAAAAGGGTATTAATGAACAAACAAACCCTTTTCAAAGAAAGGGAAGCTGTAATGCTAGAGGGCATAAAATGAAGCTGCAAGGAGGTAAACTTAAAAGCAATGTCAGGAAATACTTTTTCACTGAAAGGGTAGTGGATTCTTGGAATGCCATCCTAATGGAGGTGGTAGGGGTAAATACAGTGATAGAATTCAAAATGGCATGGGACAGACACAGTGGATCCCTTTATAGCAAGAGGATAAAATAAAAATAAACTTAAATATTTTTTATACTTCAACAAATAGAGAAGGATGACCTGCATGGAGCGGCATGTAATACCCAAGACAAAGGCATAGTGAGGAGTGACCTGCATGGAGCGGCAGGTACACCTGCTCTAGCCACCTTACTGGGCAGACTAGATGGCCCATACTCTGTAGTTTCCTTCTATGGCCTTTGGACAGATATCTCTTCTTGAGTCTTTGTAGAGGGGTGTACACCCCACCAGCTAATGACAGACAACTATCACATGGATCCTAAATGCATTATACTCTATATACATTAGAAATTATTTATTTCCGTTTATCTACCACCTTTCTGTCGTTTGCCCAAGGTGAGTTACAGCATGTATTAAAAATTGTTTCATGTTTGCTATATTCATTATCACACACCTAAAACTAGTAACATAAAGTCCCTCTAAAAATCATAAATAATTTACACAAACTTTAAGAACCAATACAATTAGAAACAGCAGCAAAATATAATAGACAGGACCTACACACTAAAATAAAACAATTGGTAAGCAGCGGCAAATTGAATTAAATCTAATCTAAATTGAAAAGGCTCATTGAAAGACTGCATTGAAGTCATTGTATACTGCACTTGACCTTCACTCGGTGACTTATAATTAAGGCTTCTGATTTAAAGTTTTAACTGATGAACACCGATAAAACACCGCTGATACAAAAGAAATCAGATATTTATTGGACAGAAACTGAAAAACACCACTTACCTAGTATTTTTTTATCCCTCTCCTGGCTTCTCTTATATCCTCCATTCAGTTGTATCTTTTCTTCATGAACAAGCAGGATAGGTTTTCATTCATGGTTGACATCATCAACAGATCCCTGTGTGGGAGTCTTCTCAGCTTCTTCTAGAAGCTGTTAGAAAGCTCTTTGCGCATGTGCAAACATTTCCCATTCCTCAAATAGCAAAAACTCTTCTGAAATGCCAAAACAACAGAGGCACCATGATTCTCAAAGAACTTGCTTGGCCCAAACAGCCTTAGTTTCCCTTTCTTATCAACCTTGAATTTGCAGGATCGGGGCAGACTTCTGCACCCAATTGTCAGGTCCTGAATTAGATTCCTTTGAATCTGTTTGTTAGAGTAGCCAATGTCCTTTTGGCTTCCAGGAGGTATTCCACTAGGAGGTCTTATGGTTTCAGGTGGTGAAGGTTTTCCGTCTGGTGTGAGAGGCAGGCCCTTGATCAGTGTTTCCCAAACATTTATCCAATATGACATCATTTTGACACTTAAAAATTCACGTTACCCCCAGGTGATGATGAAAACATAGTCCCCTCCCCTCTTCAATCCAATTCTCTTGTCCCCACTTACAAGGTGTGATCAAAAAGTATCAAGACTTGTTGTGTAGCTGTATAACAATACGTCACACCACCATGCTATTAAGCATGCAGTGACCTAGTTATGTGCTCTGCATGTGCAGAGTGTAGTGTGACTGCAGCACATCTGTACCTTTTTAAATTATGTGATGTTTGGTATCGTGTAAAAGCAGTTCATCAGATTTACCATGAGTGAAAAAATTGAACAGCGAGTTTGCATTAACTTCTGCCAGAAACTTGGAGATTCATGTAAAGAGATATGATAAGTTACAGAAAGTGTATGGTGAGGAATGCATGAGTCGTACACGAGTTTATGACTGGTACAAACATATCCAAGAAAACTGCCAAAATGTTGACAGTGACGAATGTTCTGTAAGGACATCCATGAGCAGGAATGAAGACAAAGTTGAAGCAGTGCCGCAATACACTCAACTTGTTGATTGACTATCAGGGAGCTTGCTGAGGTCATGGACATCAGTTTTGGGTCAGTACAGTCCATGCTTAATGTCAATTTGGGGATGAGATATGTGTCTGCAAAATCTGTGCCGAAACGTCTGTCCCCTGACCAAAAAGAAGATCAATTGTCTGCAGTCAGGGAGTTGTTGGAATGCGTTGAAAATGACTCCAATTTCATCAAAAAGATTATTACTGGTGATGAATCATTGGTTTATGGTTATGACCTGGAAACTAAGGCTCAGTCTTCATAAAGGAAAACGCTAGACGTTTGAGAGATGTAGTTCGTCTTAAGAGGCCAGAATTGCACAGGAATGGTGAATGGTTGCTTCATCATGATAATGTCCTAACTCACGCATCATAGTAACATAGTCAGGGGTAGCTCTATAATGAGACCGAGTGATGCGGTGGCTTCAGGCGACAACTTTTTAGGGGCGGGAAAAAATGCCCCCAAAAAGGCCGCCTCACTCGACCTTCAAAATTTAAACAAAAAAAAGGGCTGGAAAAGCAGAATCAACCACCCCACGGCTCCCGCTGCCCTGGAAGAGCCCTGACGTTGTTTTACTGGCGCCCCCGCTCACCTTTGCAGAGCCACTAGAACAGCATTTCTCTTCTTTCCCATGGCTCTCTTAAAGTTCAGCCCGCTGACGCTGAGGGTAAAAGAGGCATTTCCTGTCTCGTGCGAGACAGGAAATGCCTCTTTTACCCTTAGCAGGCTCAACTTTAACAGAGCCACGGGAAAGAAGAGAAATGCTGTTCTTGCAGCTCTGCAAAGGTGAGCCGAGCACCAGTAAAACAATGGCAGGACTCTTCCCCAGGGGGGCTTGGACTAGAAATCAGCGGAGGAGGTCTGGGGCTGGGCTGAGCTGGGCTGGGGGGGGGGGAGTTAGCACTGGAAGTAGTCTGATTGAGTGGGTTAGGACTTGTAATGGGCTGAAGGGGGGGCTAGGACTGGAAATGGGCTGATGAAGGGCTAAGACTGGAAATAGGCTGATCAGGGGGGCTAAGACTGGTAATGGGCTGATCAGAGGGGTTAGGACTGGTAGTGGGCTGATCAGAGGGGGCTAGAACTGGAAATGTGCGCTTAAGCGAGGCTAGGAATGGAAATGGGCTGATTGGGGGAGTTAGGACTGGAAATGGGCTGATCAGGTGGGGTTAGGACTGGAAATGGGCCACAACTGGAAATAGGCTGATCGGTTTTGGGAGGGGTGGAGGCTAGGACTGTAAATGGGCTTATCAGGGAGGGTTAGGACTAGTAATGGGATGATGGGGAGCTAGCATTCAAAATGGGCTGATCGGGGGGCTAGCAATGGAAATGAGCTAGGACTGGTACTGGCTGATTGGAGGGGCTAGGACTGGAGTGGGCTGATAAGGGAGATAGGACTGCAAATAGGCTGGGACTGGAAATGGTCTGATGGGGGGGAGGAGAGAGCTGCTGGTACTGGAAGAAGACTGGGGGCTAGAACTGGAAATAGGCTGATGGGGGGAGGGGAGGAGAGTGCTGTTAGCCCTGGAAGAAAACTAGGGGTTAGGGATATAAATGGGCTGATGCAGGTAGATGGGAGAAAAGGACTGGAAGGGAGTGGATGCTGAGAGGGTCTGCCAGGGAAAGGAGGGGGCAGGAAAGGAGCTGAAATGGGGGGGGGGGGAGGGTTAGGTAGGAGCAGGAAGGGAACAGACACGGGGGGAGGTGGGGCCTGGAAGGGAGCTGACATCTGGGTATGGTACTGAAGGGGGACTAGAAGGGAGCTGACACTTGGGGATGGGACTGGTAGGTGGCTGGTAATGGGGAGGAGGCTGGAAGGGAGGGGGTACTGGGGCCTGAAGGGAGCTGATATGTGGAGATGGCACTGGAAGGGGGAGGGACAGAGAGTAGGATGATAGGAAGAGAGCTGACGAGAGGGGGGCAGGCACTGAGAGTGGAAGTGAGCTGATACCTGTGATGGTATTTCAACTAGAAGGGGCTGAACAGTGGGGAAGGAGGGGGACTGGAAGGGAATGGACACCAGAGGCAGTCCTGGGAATGCAAGGCAGTTGACATTGGAAAGTACTGGGAGAGGAGGACGGGAAAGGGGGCTGATACTGGGGAGGGTTATTGGGACTGGAAATAGGCTGATGGAAGGAAGTAAAGAAAACAAAAGAAGAGATAAGAAATGGCAGATGGACCATAGACCAAAGAAAGAGAGCTAAGAAAGGACAGGAAAGCAGAAGCCTCAGATTGGGACCAGCATGATCAGAGAATAAAATGGTCAGACAACAAAGGTAGAAAAAATAATTTTATTTTCATTTTAGTGATTGGACTTTCTGCTATCTTTATATTTTACACAGTATGGGGAACTGCATCTCTTATTTATCTGATGTTGCACTGCATGCAGAGTCTAGCTTCTTGGGGTTTCAATTTTAATTTTTGTCTACATATTTTTATTTTAGGTTGTAGTCACTTATTCTGTACTGTAATGCAGCGAGGGCTGATGAAAGCCCAGAGGAAAAAAAAGAAGCTGTTTTTCAGAGGAAAAAAGATGTGCACAAGTTGCAATATTCGCAGGAACCAGCTAGAGGGAGCAGGAGAGCATTCAGAGAGACTGAAGGGCCACGCCCAGCTGGTCATGAGGAACTGACAACCTGCTCCTAATCCTCAAAGGCAGGAGTGCTTTATAAGAGGAGGGTGGAAGACTGGAAGAAGGAGAGGTTGAAGTGGAAGCCTGATTCCTCCGGAGCTAGAGGATCACCAGGAGTGAGAGGTGACTCACCAGGAGCTGAGGAAGGACCTAAGGAGGGACCAGCTCAAGCAAGAGAGAGAGCTGTTTGCCCGAAGAAGCAAAAGCACTGCACTAATTGCAAGCAGAAGCCAAAGGAGAATCAGCAGGGGAAGCTAAGCCACGCTGAGCAGGAAAGCCAGGAGCTGGGCTTATGCAGAAGCAGGCGCTTACCAGGAGAATGGGTTCAAAGGCTGCAAGGTAAACCAAACTTTCAAAGAAAAGGATTTCATGAAGCTGCTGACTGTGAGAGGCAAGCAATTGAAGAAAGCCATTTACCTGCTTGTTGCTGAAATACAAGGTATGATAAATATATGCCTATGAAGAGAGCTATAAATGTTAAAGACTATGGTAAAGCCGCTATAAAACCTCTAAGAAGAGAGAACACATTTAATCCTAATACAGCACGTGGCCGACGCCCTAGGCTAGGCCAAGGACATTGGCAAGTACTGCAAGAGATATACAAAACCCCTGGAGGTGTTTCCCAAGAAACTAGGGATACAGAGTCAGACATATCTGATTATGAGCCAATGCAAGTGGAACTGGCAGGAGAATTATCAGACCAGGAAATGGATTGTACTCTCTGTGTGTCTGGTAGCGTAGAGTCTTTGCCAGACTTGTGAGTTGCTTGAATTGCCAAACGAGCATTCTTTAATTGACTAAGCACTGCTATTCCTGTGAAGTTCAACAGTTTTGCTTTAAACCTGAGTTTTCTTTCTTACCTGAATTAAGGACATTTACTTTGAGTTGTAACCCAACAATTGGAACCATTGTGTAAAGGGAATAAAAGCCTTATTTTTCCCACCACTCTGCTTTAATGGTTTCTTTAAAGATTGGAGCTAAAAACTACAAGGACCCAAGTACCTTTTGGCCCTTAAAAGACTCTCCTATCTTAATATTAAAATGTTTATGTCCCACCTGCCCTGGCGTCCACTGGCCACCAGGGAGGCATGCCGACATAAATGACGTAGTTGTTTGGATTTTTTTTATTGGGTTCTTACAACTGGAAAAGGAAAAAGACAGAAAATAATCTCCAAGGTTTAAAAAGTAAAACCCGGAGTGGAGTAGCTGAAAACCAGATTGAAAAAGTAAAACCCGTAGTGGAATAGCTGAAAACCGGATCGGAAGGTAAAACCCGGAATGGAGTAGCCAGAAACCGGACCGGAAGGAAAACCCAGAGTGAAAGACCAGATCGGAAGGAGAAAATCCAGAAGGGGGACACCTGGATCAGTGGACCGGAGGATCCTGTTGCTGACACTAAAGGCGGAGAGCTGCAGAGTGGGGCAGCAATGGTCATTACAAAACTGAGGCAACACGGATATCAGGTAAAATGTAATTACACCTGACCCGTGTTGGATATCATAGTGAAGCTTGAAAAAAAAAAAAAAGAGCTCATTTGTGTTTGTGAGCCACACTTGTTTTTTTTTCTCCTCTGGGCTTTCATCAGCCCTCGCTGCATTACAGTACTTGGTGAGGGTCTGGGTTCTGAGTGGGTGACAGGCCAAGTATTCTATTAATATGGAGTTTGTACATAGGGATGTATACTGTACTGTAGTAATTTGACTAGTTGAGCTTTTCAAAAATAGGTGTATGGATGTACTACAGCCTGCTGCAGTATTTATAGTGCTGCTTTTTTCTGGATAGGTCCCTTGTATGTGTTTTGGACGCTTATGCTGGCAATGTATAGTAGATTTGGCCTTGTAGATCTTAGGTGTCTTCTATAGGGTTTTATATTAGTTCCCAGTATGCCTGGTACTGAAGAATGTTTGTTTCTTAGTGAGATGACCATAATCAGATTTTTTTAAAATATATTTAGTTCTGTGAGTGAATGTCCTACTTCTGCTCTGCATCCATTGTTGAGGGAGAGGTTTCTGTGGATGCAGAATATAAATTCAAGAAGAAAAAGTGAGAACCATAACGCAGTTTATAACAGAATAAAATGAGTTATAATTTGGTTTTATAAACTGTGCTGTGGTTCTCACTTTTTCTTTTAGTTCCTTCATGTGCGAGCATCTTGCATTTCCTTTGTTTTTTTTATGGAATATATATTTACATGACCACCCTGCTGGTCCAGTGCTCAGCTTTGGGATTTATAGTGGGGTTGCTAAGCCCTTCTTGGTGTTTATGTTGGAGTGGGAGGTGTAGTGTTGGAGTCACATAGTCCCTCTTGTTTTTCAGAGGGTGGGAAGTGCTGTTTTGGGGTACCAAGTCACTCTTGTTTTTATGGAAGTGGGAGATGCTGGATGGATGCTTTTGAGCCCCTCTTGTTTGGCATATTTAACAGCATGTTTCCTAGACTCTACACTGGTAACAAATGAACATAAGAAATGCCATACTGGGTCAGCTTAAGGTCCATCAAGCCCAGTATCCTGTTTCCAGAAGTGGCCAGTCCAGGTCATAAGTACTTGGCAGGTTCCCAAAAAGACACACAGGTTCCACAATGCGTGTTGCAGGGCAAGCAGTGGATTTCCCAGGTCCTTTTTATTTCAAATTGTTTTTATTAGTTTTGCACAGATTATGTCAAGACAACAGGAAGAAGGACAAAAGCACTGCCGCAGTCCAAATAACATAGTTAATGAAATAAAGTTGTTTGAAACAATAAGATGAGATTTGCTTGAAACAGTAACTAATACAATAACAAGGAACAATGTGCAATCCCACATCAACAAGAAGATAGAGCATAGTGGCACAAAGCCTACCATATGCAGATATACAAAACAATGCCTCCTACATGTACATTCAATAATAGATGTCTCCCTCTGGCTCATACCCTCCCCCACCTCCCACTCCCCCCTTCCCCCCCCCCCCCCAGCACTATCAGCACTGGACGGTAGATGGCAATATGTGAAGTCTGGATCAGAAGAGTCAATACATTTCCATCAAAAGCAAGGGGTACCTCAAGGCTCCTCGTTATCCTCCTTACTTTTCAATATTTACATGCAGCCCATCTGCAATATCATAAGATCATTCAATGTGAACTGCTTGATATATGCAGATGACATTCTCCTATACATGCCTTTCTCCACAACTCACATGGACCTGGCCCCACTCACAGATTGCTTCAATGCAGTTTCAACATGGCTCCAGACACAGAACCTACGCATTCAACATAAAAAAACAGAGGTGCTATTCATCACCAGAGACTCCCATCCCACATCAGTGTCAAGGAAGCTGACTTGCAAACTAAAGATGCAATAAAATACCTGGGAGTTACTTTGGACCAACGTCTAGATATGAAACGCCACATAAGCAACATAGTCAAAGCCGTCTATTTCAAAATCCGTTCACTCAAGCACCTACGCTCCCTGTTGGACCCAGATGATTTCCGAACCATATATCAAGCGCTGATCCTGCCACATTTTGACTTTGCAAATGCCATCTTACAAGGTCTTCCCCAATCCACACTAACCCCCTTACAGTTGGCCATGAATGCCGCAGCTAGGGTCCTCTACGGAGCATCCAGAAATGACCACGTGACCCCCATTCTCAAACAGCTGCACTGGCTACCGATCCATGGGAGGATCACCTTCAAAACCCTTCTATTAGCATTCAAGGCAACCAAAGGTATTTCATCCTCCTCACTCACGCATCTTATCCACATTGTCCCCCCCAACAGATCCAGAAGAGCAACAGCTGTAAACTTGTTAACAACACCAAAGGCATCGACAAAGTCCAACACGACAACCACAAACAGGGCGTTCAGTTTTTATGTCCCCAAATGCTGGAATGCTCTACCCCCAGACATTAGGACCATTACCAATCTATATCAGTTCAGGAAGGCTCTCAAAACCCACCTTTTCCTCCAATACTTCCCAACCAGCAATTGATCCTAGATATCCCTCTCAAGAAATGACCCACTCTAGAAAGGCCCTTACATGCATTATCTGAGTTTTACCTATCCTTGCAGTGTAAATAGCTTATGTATATAGTTAACCCTGTTATCCAAGTTTGTACTCCTGTTCGATGTAAAACCTGACAGCTTGTCGTCATGGTCGTTATGTTATGATGTAAACCGCGCTGATACTAAATAGCGCGGTATATAAGAAACTGTAATAAATAAAATAAATAAATAAATCATAGAGCGGACGCATGCAACCAGCAAACACAGTAATGAAAACAGCAAATACATTAATGAGAACTGCAAATATCGTGGAAGGAAGGATAGAGCAAAAAGAACAGAAACACAGACATGGGATGGGTTACATACTACAGCACTGTAGTAAACCTCCGGGGATCTCACGGGACAGCCCCTCTAGACATTCAACACTACACCACGTTCTCTAGGCGATAACTGAGAAATCATTGGAGACCATAACTCCAAAAACCCCTCCCAACTCTTACCCCCTTTTTGTTGCGCTGTCATTTTTTCCATGTACATCAAATCGAACATGGAGTTTTCCCATATCGCCGGGCTCGGTGGAGATACAGTTATCCAGTGATTCAACAATGCTTTCTTAACCAACAAGAAACCTCGCTCTAGCAGTGCTCTGTGCATGAGAGTGAGTCTCTCAAAGCTCAACCCCCAGCTATGAAACAAGCCTCCCTCTGCAAGGCAAAGCTCAACCCCATCCACCCCGTCAACTTAGGACATACTTGTACCCATAAGTCCCGCACCAACTGGCAACCCCAAAATTTGTGGGTAAGGGTCCCTACCTCTCGTCCACACCATGCACACATTGCAGATGACTTAAGGCCTATCTGAAAGGCCCACTTATTGTTAGTGTACGCTCTCCACAGGAATTTATACTGAAGTTCTTGTAAATAAACCCACACCGTCCCTTTCGATATCCGCTCAAAAGCCTCCTGCAACAACTCCACCGTCATTTCCTCTACACCATCCCTCCGCCACCGCTGTGCAAGCTCGGAGAGGAACGCAGTACCTCCTGATGGCTGAAGCACTCGCCTACAAACTTCCTCCCCCGGTTGATTCTCCTCTAACTTCTCCAATATTAATCTTGGGAATCCTATGGCGATCCAATCCCGCTCTCCCGCAGTCACACCTTCCAAATAATGCCTAGCTTGTAAATACCCATAAAAATCATGCTGACGAAGAAGATGCCTCCTCTGCAAATGTTGAAAACTATCCATGACCACTTCCTCACGTAAATATAAATCTCCAAAAACAGACAATCCCCTTCTCTGCCCAATCATGAAATATATTCCGCTTGGAAAACCCAGGCACAAAATCAGGGTTACCCACCAACGGTAGCAGGGGTGAATTCCTCCAATCCCATCCACATCGCTGACAGAGTACTCTCCATGCTGAACGCAAGACACCCATATATCTCCCACCCACTCCATTCCTAACCGTCGGTGGCAGCTGGCCTGCATGCAAAACATACAATCGGTGATAGGGCGCCAGTGCCTCATCCAACTGCCGTACTGGAGCACAACCCCCATCCTCCTCCAGTAGCGCCCAGATATGTCTAGCTAAATAGCGAAGATTATAATTTCGCAGCGAGGGCAACTCCAAGCCCCCTTCTGCTCTCCTACTCATTAAAGCCCGTAGGGAAATCCTTGCTCGCCGACCCCCCCCACAAAAACCCACGCAAACATTTTTCAAAACGCTTCCAGTCTTTGTCTAAAATCCATAAGGGTAGCATACGTAGCACATATAACCATCTAGGAAACTCCACCATAACAAACAATGCAATCCGCCCCTTCAAAGACAAAGGCAAGCTGCACCATCCCGTTAAAGTTTTTATACTTTTGGCGAGCAATCCAGGCACATTGGCTTGATATAAATTTTCAGGGCGATCCAGCAGCTGTATCCCCAGATACTTGATAACTCCGTCAGCCCATACCAGCGGAAACGCCCCCTCCCAAAACGGCTGCACTTTACCCCCCACATCCAAAACTACCGACTTCATGGCATTAATTTTTAGGCTCGAAAACCCCCCATATTCTTGTATCATCCGGAGCGCTCGATCTAAAGAGGTGGGTAGGTTCGTGAGGCAAAGCAACATATCCTCAGCGAAAGCACTAATTTTTATGTCCTCTCCTCCCATACGTATGCCTGCAATCTCTGAATCACTTTGAATAGCTCGTAGTAAAGGTTCCAAGGCAAGCACAAAAAGCAGAGGGGACAGAGGGCACCCCTGACGAGTACCCCTCTCCAGCATAAAGGGTTCCGAGAAAACACCATTAGTTCCTACTCTAGCCATTGGTTGTTCATACAATGCATGAACCCATTGCACAAAGCTCCCTTGCAGACCAAATGCAGAACACACATCCCACACATAAGTCCATGCAACCCGATCAAAAGCTTTTTCGGCGTCTAGGCTTACTAGAAGCAGAGCCTCGTCCCTCCGTAAACAGTGCTCCATTCCCAAAAGCAATTTAGCAATATTTCGGGACGCCTCTCTCCCTTGCACAAAACCGACCTGTCGGGGATCAATAAGCGAGGGCAAGATAGGATTAAGCCATGCCGCCAGAACCGATGCCAAAATTTTTAGATCACAATTAATGAGAGAAATCGGCCTATAAGATGCCGGATCCGTCGTATCCTTCCCCGGTTTCGGAATCACCGTAATATCCGCACATCGCATGTCTCTAGGGAACACACCCGCTACACGAGCCGCCTCAAAAATCACCACCATGGATGGGGCAAGGCGAGAGGCCAACATTTTATAGTACTCAATACCAAAGCCATCAGGGCCTGGGGCCTTATGTGACTTTCCTCTCTTAATTCCTTTTAAGAGCTCCTGCACCGACAATGGCTCATTTAGCCTCATCAGCTCGTCCTCCGACACTCTGGGCAAAGACAGTTTACTTAAAAATGCCACTCCCTTCCCATAGTCCCTCTCCTCTTCACTATACAACTTTGCATAGAAGGCCCGGAAGATCTTCGCAATTTGTGCTGGCTGATGTTGCAGTGTTCCCGCTTCCTCGCGGAGCACAGGTATAAATCGAGTACCTCTTGGGTCCCTAACAAGTTTTGCTAATAACTTCCCTGATCTATTACCATAGCGATAGAGACGATGCTTGTGATAATACATCAATAGGGTAGCTCTCCTCTGAAGCAATTCATTAAGTGCTGCCTGCGATCGGGTATAGTCTCACTGTATAATGCCATCTTGACCTTTACAGAGCTGATTTTGTAGAGCCTGTATGCTGCGTTCCAATACTAAAATACTACGATCCAAATGTCTACGACACATGGCAGTGTAGGAGATGATCGCTCCCCTCATCACCGCCTTACTTGCTTCCCAAAATAGGAGCGGGGAGCATTGTGGGGTATCATTGAAATAGACATACTCATCCCACTGTTTTTCAAGATGGAGCCTGAAAGCTTCATCTTCCCAAAGATAGGCTGGAAATCTCCACCCTACTCTCGAGGACCCCTGGCACTCCCATGTGATCCATACCATCCCATGATCAGAGACTACGATAGGGTCTATTCTCGCCTGTAACACCTTTGGGAGCCCCCCTTCACTGACTAAGATGTAGTCGATGCGGGACCAAGTGAGGTGAGCTCTCGATTTATGCGTATATTCCCGCATCTCTGGATGCAGAACCCTCCAAACATCAACTAAATCCCCCATTCTACACAGATATCCTACACCCTTGCGCGCCCAAGAGCCCACCCCATTCTGTTGGGATTTATCCAAACGTGGGTTATGCGGACAGTTGAAATCCCCAGCTACAATAATCTTATTCCTCCCCGTATGTTTTAATAACCCCACCACCTTGTTAAAAAATGCATGATCATAGACATTTGGTGCATAAACATTCAACATCCAAACTGGTTCATTGTACAACTTAACCTGCAACAAAATATATCTTCCATTGGGGTCAGTTTGCACATTATTCACTTCAAAAGGAACACCTCATTTCACTAACACCACTACCCCCGCTTTCTTCGTACCCCACTCCGCCCGATACGCAGCTGCCACCCAATCCCTTGCCAATTTCCGATGTTCCAGGGCACTCAAATGAGTCTCCTGTAACATGGCTATATGTGCTCCCTTCCGTTTCAACATCTGTAATATCTTAGTACGCTTAACCGGAGATCCTATGCCACCCACATTCCATGAGATTATCTTAACATCAAGCATACCCTAGGCATAAAAAAGAATGCCAGCAGGTGACCCAGCTGAAAGTGACCCAGAGACGCCCAGCCTCGCCCCTAGGGCCATACCCCATCCCAACCACTTTTCCAGAGCTCCCACGTTGGTTAATCCCCCCCCTTGCCATCCAACAAGAACTCCGCAATGTAGTGCTGTCCCCTTCCTTTACTCGTGCCCTATCCCCTACCCACAGCTGCTTCCTCCCTCTCTGCCCCTCCCCCCTCCCCAACCCCAAGCTGTCCACCCTCCCTCCCCCCATCCCATCACTGTAGTCTCCCTTATCCCCACCCCACCCCTAAGAACCATCCACTATCCTCAGGCCCGAAGTGCCGAGGCTCAATCCCCATTAGACACCTCAGGGCCACCCCACAACAAATCAGCCAACACATGAGTCCACCAAACACCCCACACAATAATTAAAACGAATAAAACATAAAACATAAGCAACTCTTGTACAGCTACCAGCAATAACACATATCAAAGTCCTCTTTCCTTCCCGAGCTTGCACACAAGTTCGCTGGACTGCAGCTCTCAAATGATGCTGAGGTCTCCTCCGCTGCGTCCACTGCTGCCGTCGCTCTTCGCTCTACAAACCGCCTGGCCTCCGCTGCGTTGGTAAAGGAATAATTCTTTCCCCTGTCCGATATACGCAATGTAGCTGGGTATGCTAAAGTGAAGCGCAGCTTTCGTTGGATCAAGTCGGCACAGACCGCAGAGAACTCTTTTCTCTTTCCAGCTACTATGGCCGAATAATCTTGAAAGATCAGGATCCTTTGATTATCCAGCACCAGCTCTCTCTTTTTGCGGTAAGCCTGCAGAATCTGGAATTTATGTTGAAAGTTCAAGATTCTAGCGATGACAACCCGAGGCCGCTGACGAGACTCCATTTTGGCCCCCAAGAGATGTGCGCGCTCCACCTTTAACTCTCCCACCAACGCAGTCAATCCCAGCGCGCTAGGGAGCCACTGCTCAGCTAGGTGCTCCAGTATAAGATCCGTTGTGGTCTCCGGAATCCCCACCAGCCGCAGATTGTTTCTGCGCGACCGGTTCTCAAGATCGTCTACTTTAGCGAGTAGGGCCTCAATCTGAACGTGGTGCACCTCCGCTTCCCACGTTGTCCGCCCCTCCGTATCCTCCAGCGCTGACACCCGATGCTCCAACTCTTCAACGCAGCAGCCCACCTCCGCCATTGCTTCCCCCATCACCTCCAGCTTCATCAATATACGATTAAATTTTGGATCCAGCAATTTGACAGCCTCACTTGCTACCTCTTCCGTCGCCAATTCAACGCTTTCTGTCCCAGGAGAGCGCGGCTGCGAGATCGCCGCCGCCGCAGGCCCTGTCTTGGTAAGCTTCTCCTTATCTCGTTTCGGCAGCGGATGCATCTTCGTACTATGTCGTCGGAGATGCTCGCTTCCCACTACGCTCGTCAGTATGGGGCCACACTCCTCCACAATTTTATGCCCAGGAAGGAAGTTTAATGCTAGTTTTAGCGTGGAGTAGCCCCGGAGCAAGCAAGACACGTCTTACTCCTTCATGTGTCACGTGGGATCCCAGGTCCTTTTTAATAATAGTTTATGGACCTTTTCTCCAGGAACTTGTCCAAACCTTTATTAAAACCAGCTACACTAACAGATTTTACTGCATCCTTTGGTAACTAATTCCAGAGTTTGATTACATAGGGCTATAGGTTAACTGCAGGGAGGCAGTTATATCCCCCTGCAGTTATCGCATTTCAGCATGGCAAAACAGCTGCTGGTGCAAATAAGGCCACCTACTGAGGTGGCATTATTTGCACTAACGCTACTTGCGCTGAACCATTATGTTAGTTTCTGTTGACAATGTAGATGCCTGTGTGCGAGAGTTCTTTCTCTCACCTCACTCTGCAGTAAAGTATAATTTTGGAAAAGAAATCCTGTAAACCTAACAGTAATGGGTAAAAGCATTTTTTTTTTACTACATATGTCTGGTTTTAGTTTGTACTAATATATTCCCTACTTGGTGAAGATCTATCTCTGTTCTGCATATGTGTGACTGAGGCTACATGTTTTGTTAGCATGAGTTTCTATGTAGGGAGCTGTAGTATCTGGCTTGTTCAATTTTCTGAATAGAAATATGGATGTTCTAGGGCCCCCTGCAACATTTGTAGCGCTGCCATTTTCTGGGTACGCTCCATGTTGTGTGAGTTTTTGAAATTTGCGCTGTCATGGAATAGTAGATTTGCTCTATGGGTCCTGTAGTCTGGGTTCTTGGTGAGATCAACTGTAGGGTATTGGTTTGTGTGGGGGGGATACTGGAATATGTATTGTTTTAGAGATTTGCAGTTTTGCATTCTTTATGCTGCCAGACTGAAATTTAAAATATTTTGTCAGTTCAGATTCAAGGAAATTTCAAATTTTAAGGGAACATCTCAGTTTATTTTTCTTTGGTAGCCTAAAAGCTTCACTGCTGCTGAATTCCGGACTTTTCCAGCTTTAGCACAATCCAAATTCAGCGTTTGAATTCATGGCTACTAGGATTAGTTTCTCATTTTATATCTTCCCTCCTCATGAATAATCTGGTCATAGCAAAATAAATCTGATGTACAGATACTTATAATGGTTTAATGGTGTGGGGGGGGGGCTATGTAAGTGGCTTTTCATTAATCAAATTTAATGTTTTATTATTATTTTGTTTTATTGTAACATCTCTTACACTAAATTGGATGTGTATGTTTAGAAGCCACCAAGGATTTTTGATGAGTGGCATATACATTTAAAATTAAAGTATACCAAATTTATGCATATGATGCCGCAATGAGCCTCTGCACATGGCCCTGCATCACTGGAGATAGAGGAAAGCAGAAACCTCAAATTGGGACATATATGATCAGGGAATAAAATGGTCAGACAACAAAGTTCAAAGAGAATTTTATTTTCAATATAATTATCTGACTTGGTGCTATCTTTATATTTTATACAGTACATGGAAATGCATCTCTTTCTGTTTCTCTGGTATTACACGGCATGCAGAATATGACTTCTTGAGGTTGCAGTTTAATTTTTATCTACATGTGTTTATTTTTAGGCTATGATCACTTATTTTGTACTTGGTTAGGGTCTGTGTTATGAGTGTGTGACCAAGATCAGGTGTTCGGTTAACATGGAGTTTGTATGTAGGGATCTATACTGTAATAATCTGAATTGTTCAGCTTTTCAAATAGTTTTTGGATGTTCCAGGGCCAACCGTAGTATTTACAGTGATGCTTTTTTCAGATGGGCTCCTTATGTGAGTTTTGGAAGTTGGTGCTGATATGGTATGGTAGATTTGCTCTGTAGATACTCAGTGACTTTGTTGTAGGGTTTTGTTTTAGTTCACAATATGCCTGGTACTGGAGAATGGTTGTTGTTGTTGTTAGTGAGATGATCAGAATCAGATTTTTTAAAGATATTCTGTGGGTGAATGTCCTGGTTCTGCTCTGTACCCTCTGTTGAAGGGGGTTCTGTGGATGCAAAATATATGTTCAAAAAGAAAAAGCAAGAACCATTACGTGGTTTATAACAAAAAATAAAAATGAGTTATAATTTGATTTTATAAACTGTGCTGTGGTTCTCGCTCTCTTTTAGTTCCTTGGTGTGCAAACATCTTGCATTTCCTCCATATAATCAAATCGGCTTTTTGGTTTGGTTCAGTCCCTGACTGGAGTTTTGAGAAATCCCCGCCCCTCTACAGGGCGGGGGGGGGGGGGGGCGCCATCTCATCCTTTGCCTCGGGCAGCAGATTACCTTGAGCCGCCCCTGAACATACTGTAGTAACATAGTATATGACAGCAGATAAAGACCAGCATGGTCCATCTAGTCTGCCCAGCAAGGTGGAAAGAGTAGGTGCACACCTGCCGCTCTGTGCAGGTCACCCCTCCCCATGCCTTTGTTTAGGAGTGTACCCACAGCTCTGTGCAGGTCGCTCCTATTGTTGAGATATAAGGGATAGTTAAGTTTATTTTGATTTTATCCTGTTGCTATAAAGGGATCCGCTGTGTCTGTCTCATGCCATTTTGAATTCTGTCATTATATTTGCCCCCACCACCTCCATCGGGATGGCATTCCAAGATTCCACCACCCTTTCAGTGGGAAAGTATTTCCTGACACTGCCTTTCAGTTCACCCCCTTGCAGCTTCATGTTATGCACTCTAGTTTTACAGCTTCCCTGTCTTTGAAAAAGGTTTATTTCTTCATTAATACTCTTTAAGTATTTAAAGGTCTGTATCATATCTCCCATGTCCCTCCTCTCCTCTAGCATATACATATATAGGTCTTCAAGTCTCTTCTCATACACCTTCTGGCGCAGGCTCCAAATCATTTTGGTCGTCTTCCTCTGAACCATTTCCAGTCTTTATATATCCTTTGTGAGATATGGTCTCCAAAACTGGACACAATATTCCAAGTGAGGTCTCACCAGCGACTTGTACAGTGGCATTAGTACCTCTTCCTTTCTGTTGGTAATTCCTCTCTGTATGCAACCCAGCAATCTTCTGGCTTTGGCCACCACCTTGTCACGCTGTTTTGCCACCTTGAGATCCTCAGAAACAATCACTCCGAGGTCCTTCTCCTGGTCCATGCACACCAACCTCTCGCCCCCTATCGCATACAGTTCCCTTGGATTTCTGCATCCCAAGTGCATGACACTGTACTTCTTCGCATTAAATCTTAACTGCCAAGCATTAGACCATTCTTCCAGCTTTTGTAGATCTTTCCTCATGTTATCCACTCCCTCAGGGGAGTCCACTCTGTTGCAAATTTTCATGTCATCTGCAAAAAGACAGACTTTTCCATTCAGTCCTTCAGCAATATCACTCACAAATACATTGAATTGTACTGATCCCAGGACCAATTCCTGGTGCACGCCACTAATCACCTTGCTTTCATCTGAGTGAGTTCCCTTTACCATCACCTTCTGTTGTCTGTCAATCAATCAATTTCTGATCCAGTTCACCACCTCAGGACCCATCCCCAGGCTGTTCATTTTATTGATAAGCCTCCTATGAGGAACAGTATGAAAGGCTTTGCTGAAATCTAGGTAGATCTTGTCCAGCAGTTCTTGGCCAAACACCAAATCGAACAAGTCCATCAGCCTCCATACTCACCTGACCTCACACCCTGTGACTTTTTCTTGTTTGCAAAACTGAAATTACCACCGTAAGGAATGAGATTCGACGACTTGGAGACCATTAAGAAAAATTTGACACAGCAGCTTCACAGCATAATGAAAGAGGCATTTCAAAATTGTTTCCAGCAGTGGCAGGAATGCTGGAAGAAGTGTTTTATCGGAAGGGGACTACTTTGAAGGAGACTGAGTGAATTAACTGTCAGTGTTATACTTCTTGTGTTATTGTACAAGCGCGATACTTTTTGATTGCACCTCGTATCCAAAGCATGGAAGCAGCAGTAGCAATAGTCATCAGGACCTTGTATGTCAATTTCTGCTCACATATGAGTTGCATGGGTTCCCATTACAAAGCAAGCCCTCACAGAAGGAGGAAGTAAGGCCTTTGAATGTTCACTGCCTCACGGGTCCTATGCTGACTACTAGATACAGGTCATAGTGGAGGGCCAAAGGAAGAAGGAGCAGTCCTCTTTCTCTGACCCCATTCACTGATGACGTGACCCTATTTGGTCTCCAGATCCACAGTTTGGGAAACACTGCCCTAGACCCTTGATCTTGTTCCACACAAAACTCCTTCTTCACGTTTCACAATCTGCTCTCCAGGCCAGCTCCGTAAGAGTCCATCTCAATGTGATTAGTGCTTATCTTCACCATGTAGAAGGAAAGCCCATCTCTCTACAGTCTTTGGGTGATTGCTTCATGTGTGGCTTGCTTCTGTTAAAGCTACCCCTGAAGCTGCCACTGTGTTGTAGGATCTCAATGTAGTTTTGTCTCAGCTGATGAAAGCTCCTTTTGAGCTGCTACGTACTTGTGGACTGAAGTTCCTGACCCAGCAGGTCCTGTTTTTGGTGGCGATTACTTCAGCACACAGAATTAGCAAGCTCCAGGCTCTAGTAGTGGATCCACTGTAGTCTACGTTTTTTCACAGTAGGTGATGCTGCGTACTCATCCTAAATTCCTTCTGAAAGCAGTGTTGAATTTCCATCTTAACCAGGCATTCGACCTGCCAACCTTTTTCCCAAGACCCCATGCCCACAAAGGCGAATGTGCAGTGCACATATTGGAATGCAAGAGAGCCTCAGCCTTCTATTTGTAATGGACTAAAGCCCTTTGAAAATCCAGCCAGCTTTTTGTTTCTTTTGACCTTCAACAGAGTGGGTGCTGCCATGAACTAATGCACACGTTCAGTTTTGTTAGCAGACTGCATGTCTTTTGCTTATGCCCAGGCAGGTCTGACACTTGAAGGTCCATGTCACAGCTCATAATGTCCAAGCCATGGCTGTGTTGGTGGTCCACATGAGGTCAGCTTCCACGGAGGAGATCTGTAGTGCTGCAGCTTTTGACCTTGGTCCACACATTCACATTGTACTGCTGTTTGGAAAGGTACTCTAACGTGACAGCAGTTTTGGTCAATCTGTCCTTTGGAATCTGTTCAGGGTTTAGAATTGTATTTATTTAGCTGTATTTATATCCCGCTTTTCACTGGGTCAAAGCAGTCAATTGGGGGATACATTTAACACAAGGGGATATGAGACACATACTTACAGGGAACATGGGCAATGGAGGGTTAAGTGGCTTGCCCAAGACCACAAGGAGCATCTGTGGGACTAGAAACCCCAGTCCTTCCGACCCAAGGTTGCTGTCCTCTAGTGGGATTTGAACCCCTGACCTTCCGGCCTGAAGTACCTTGTCCTAACCACTAGACCACTCCTCCCCACTTCCATTTCCATTTCCCTCCTAGGTGCTTCTTTTCTGTTCGGGCTGCCTTCTGAAAAAAAAAAAATAACAAGCTATAAAAGCTATAAAAGGCTCGTTGCCTACAAAAACAGTTTTCAGTTTGTCAGCTTGTTTTTTTTTCTTTAGCGGTAACCTGTAGCTGGGAATTCCCATGAGTAAGGACTTATCCTGTTTGTCCACAGAGAAAATGAAGCTACTCATTTAAAGCAGGTGTTCTTCCTGAACAGCAGGATAATTCCTCACAACCTGCCCTTCCCACATGGAGTTGTTTGGCTAAGCTAGGAACACAGCTGAAACCCTCAGGCATGGCAGCGGCAAGAAGGAATGGGTGAACATGCGCTAAAAGCTTTCTAAAATCTTCTGGAAGGAGTTAAGATGGTTCTCACATGGGATTCCATCGATGCCGTCACCCATGAGTGAGGACTTATTCTGTTGTCCATGGAAAACACTTGTTAAGGTGAGAACTTTGTTTTCTGCATTAATGATTCTTAAGTGGCACAAACATATATGTTTGATACCACAGGTAAAACCACCCATCAAAACTACCTGTAGTATGACAATGCTGTCCTCAAAAACACCTCATTAGCTAGAAAATAAACACCTAACTTTACAATTTATAAACACCTAGGAATAGACTCCCTATTTATAATATACAAAGGTTCCTTGATGGTAATGATTTCCTATTTCACGTGTTCATGCTTGGATACATAACATTCCATAGGGTATGCCTATATATGTATATGTGTGTGTGTGTGTGTGCGTGCATGTGCGTGTCTTGCGTAGGTTGTGCAGCACAACATGGAAACAGCTAGCTCAGAGCGTGAGATCACAGCATTGTTGCCAGTGGAGGAGAATGCCTCCTAAGTGCTATGTAGAAGCAGAAGCCCCACAAGCTCACTGGGAGCAGTAAGGTCTCAGAGCAGGGTTGGTGGCTAGAATGTTTGTATCCCCTGTGTAAAAAGAGAAAGAAAAAGCTATGTTAAGGACCAGGTCTGAAGAACTTGCTGTAGAGACTGATGGCATGACATTAAAGAGACATTGTTCTTTAGCTCGGGCTGGTGCATGGTAGTTCTTTTTGTAACTGCAATTTTAGGTTTTAAGTCCTTTGTTATTGCAAGACTTGTTAAATAAAAATTTGTGTTTGGGTGAATGTTGTCTGGAGTTGAAGCTTGCTGCCATACTGAGAGTGACCAGGACCAAGGATAGGAAGCTTCCTTAAGAGATCAGCCCCCGAGTGGTTCACGGTGCCCTCTAGCTGTGACAAATGGTGTCAGAGGTGGGACTCTTGTTGTCTATATAGCAGCGGTTCTCAAACTGTGGGTCGCAACCCCCACGGGGGTCACCACAGGATTCAGCGGGGGTCGCCTCACTCCGCCGCTTCTCGGCAGCAGCAAACTGACAGACTCCAAACTTCTGCAGCCGCGGCTCCCTGCCTCTTAGGGAACCGCGGCTGTGCCTGCTGTGAGTGAAGCCGTTACGGAGCCTTTCTGTCTCTCGACGGGCTCCGTGCAGCATGCCATTGTCCTGCCTCCAAAGGAAGTGGTAAACAACTTCCTTTGGAGGTGGGACAATGCTGCACGGAGCCCATCAAGAGACAGAAAGGCTCTGCAATGGCTTCACTCACAGCTGGCACAGCCGCGGTTCCCTAAGAGGCAGGGAGCCGTGGCTGCAGAAGAACAGGGCAGTAGCAGGCAGACAGGGAGAGGGGAGGAGGGGGCAGGGAACGTGCAATGGGGCTGACAGGAGGGAGGGAGGGGGCTGACATGGAGGGATGGATGGAGGGAGGGAGGGGGCTGACATGGAGGGATGGATGGAGGGAGGGAGGGGGCTGACATGGAGGGAGGGGAGAGCTGATTGTTGGATGGATGGATGAATGGATGGAGGGAGGGAGGGGGCTGACATGGAGGGAGGGAGGGAGGGGGCTGACATGGACAAAGGGGGGGCTGACATGGAGGGAGGGAGGGAGGGCTGACATGGACAGAGTGGGGGCTGACGGAGGGAGGGAGGGAGGGCTGACATGGACAAAGGGGGGGCTGACATGGAGGGAGTGAGGGGGGCTGACATGGACAGAGGGGGGCTGAGATGGAGGGAGGGAGGGAGGGGGATGACATGGAGGGATGGATAGATGGAGGGAGGGGGCTGATATGGAGGGAGGGATGGATGGAGGGAGGGAGGGAGGGAGGGAGCTGACATGGACAGGGGGCTGACATGGAGGGAGGGATGGATGGAGGGAGGGAGGGGAGCTGACATGGACAGGGGGCTGACATGGAGGGAGGGAGGGCTGACATGGACAGAGGGGGGCTGACATGGATGGAGGGAGGGCTGACATGGAGAGATGGAGGGAGGGGCTGACATGGACAGAGGGGGGCTGACATGGAGGGAGGGAGGGAGGAGGGCTGACATGGACAAAGGGAAGAGATAGAGGGACATACTGGACAGACGAGGGATAAATGCTGGACAGAGGGGAGAGACAGTGCGGGTTAGGATTATAATGGGCAGATGGGGGGGCTAGGACTGGTAATGGGTTGATTAGGGAAGGCTAGGACTGGGAATGGACTGATCAAGGGGGGGTTGGGACTGGTAATGTGTTGATAGGGGGGGGTAGGACTAGTAATGGACTGATGGGGGGCTAGCATTGGAAATGAGCTGATCGGGGAGGTTAGGACTGGAAATGGGCTGAGTAGAGGAGTCTAGGACTGGTAATGGGCTGAAGGGGGGGGGGGGTAGGACTGGTAATGGGCTGATTAGGGGAGCCTAGCCCTGGTAATGGGGTTGAGGAGGGACTAGCACTGGAAATGAACTGATTAGGGGAGTCTAGCACTGGTAATGGGGTTGAGGAGGGACTAACACTGGAAATGAGCTGATTAGGGGAGGCTAGGACTGGTAATGAGCTGATGGGGGGGTAGGATTGGTATTGGACTGATTAGGGGAGGCTAGCAATGGTAATGGGGTTGAGGGGGGACTAGCACTGGAAGCGAGCTGATTGGGGGCTTCGACTGGGAATAGGCTGATTGTGTGGAGGGGAGGATAGAGCTGCTGGCTCTGGAAGAAAACTGGGGGCTAAGGCTACAAATGGGCTGATATGAGGGGATGGGAGAATGGAACTGGAAGGGAGTGGATCTGAGAGGGGCTGCCATGGTATTTGTACTAGAAGGGACTGGTCAGTGGGGAAGGAGGGGGACTGGAAGGGAATGGACACCAGTGGCAGTCATGGGAATGCAAGTTGACATTGGAAGGTACTGGGAGTGAGGACTGCAAAGGGGCTGATACTGGGGAGGGTTACTGGGACTGGAAATAGGCTGATGGAAAGAAATGAAGAAAACGAAAGAAGAGATAAGAAATGGCAGATGGACCATAGACCACAGAAAGAGAGCTAAGAGAAGACAGGAAAGCAGAAGCCTCAGATAGGGACCAACATGATCAGAGAATAAATTGGTCAGACAACAAAGGTAGAAAAAATAATTTTATTTCATATTAGTGATTTGACTACAAAATCATCATAATTTTGAAATCAAATATTGTTACTTGTTATTGTGGTTGAAATAAGTAAATTTTATAAATAAAAACATATTGCAAAGGCCTATAATATATTAATAATTCAACAAATGATTACAGCGACAATGCGTTAACGATAAAGGAAGAGAGATGCATTTGATTTTATCATTGGGGGTCACCACAAGTTGACCAATGGTAAAAGGGGTCACGGTACAAAAAAGGTTGAGAACCGCTGCTATATAGGCACAGAACCCATATCTGCCGGAGAAGCAGGGCCTCTAACTGGGGGGAAGGGCGGTTGTATAATAAACTAAATGGACTTGCCCTGCATTAGAGAGGGATTGGAAAAAAGTTGAGTAATTGCCAGACAGGCAGGATTTTCTTTTGTTTTCTCTGCCTTTGAGCAGGCAGCTAGCTGCACTAGCCTTAAACTCTACCTCATGATAAGCAAATCACGTTTGGAGGTCACAATGGCTTCAACTAAGGGAATAAAGAATTGCAGCAAGGCCTGGAAAAGGTTGAATGGGCTAAGCTGCTCAAGAGTGTTCAAAATAAATTGGAGATCATGCCAGCTAGTCACCTGAGTGAGGCAACTTCTCTGCAGGGGTTGAGGGAAGACCTCAGACAGGTACGGGCATCATGAGTTGCAGAATATGAGGACAGGATCACTAGGATGACTAGCAAATATGGAGATGCTTTGAGAGAAATGGGTCAAGTACGTGATTGTAATAAGCAGCAGGCAAGATTGCTGGTGGAACTGCACCAGTCTGTAGGCTCCAAGAGCTGTTGAAGCAACAGGATTGTATGGCAGAGGATTTTCAGAACATAGAGTACCCTGGCTACTGAGCAGACCAAGAAAACAGAACTGCTGGCAGCTGGCACAGTAGCAGGAGAAAGTAAGAGGGCCTACAGGACCAGATTGCCCTACTGACAGACCAGATCCAAAGCTAGCAGGCAGAAACAGAGGTGGCACATGCCGAGCTTGAGAAACTGCACCAAAGCCAGCAGCCAAAGATCTGAGTCTTTCAGGATCATTTTCTCTGCTGATGAGTTAGTCCAGAGTATCAAGCAGAAGAGGAGGTTACGTGCCTGGAAATGGAGTGGCTACAACAGGAGCTGGCGGCAGTAGTGCCTGGAGACGGTATAAAGAGTTGGAGGAATACAAGGAGGTTACTACAGCTAACCTTGAATCCCAATTAGCAGCCGTGAAGTTGGAACAGGAGAAGGAAGAACTCCAACAGAAGTTAGACTGCCTCCAAGCTACGTATATTCTGCTGGACAGGCACCTGGAAGAAGCTGCAGTGTTGAGCCAGAGAGTGATCAGCTGCAGGAACGATTAACTGAGTTTCAGCAGAGCTACTAGGAAGGGTAATTTAGGGTCTCGGGAGCTGGAGATCCTTCATGCCAAACTGCATACAGAACTGCAGGAGATTACTCTCTGGGAACAAAGTGCCTGGAAGAGGGGACAGAGAACCCAGCAGAAGTATGTCCTGCTGGAAGAAGTAAGTGAAGTGCTCCAACTGCAACTAAAAGACTTGCAGAATAAGATAAATTACAGGAGCCCTGAGAGAAAATGGGAGTACTGAAAGATGAAGTGCAAGTCCTGCATAAGTAGCTGGCTGGACGTAGTACCCAACCAGCCAGAGCCAAAGAGATAAAGGGAGACCCTGGAGTTCAGCCGAGGCCTCAGGAGAGGAAAAGAGACCTTTGGACCTAAATCTTGAGACCACACCAGAGAAAAGGAACCAGGTGCCAGAAAGTTGCCAGATTCTCTGGAAAAGTGGCAGCCCCCCAAGTCCAGCAGATGAATGGACTGCAGGAAGATGTTTGCCCTAAAGTTCCAGAAGCAAGTAGAGAGGGGCAAGTACTGCAACAAACCTGGCCAGTCTATGCTGTCTACAAGGAAACCCAGTCAAGGTGCAAGCCACAAGCCCAGCAAAGCTTGTGAAATTAAGCAAGGCTGGAGTCAAACCAAAAGAGAGAATTCTGTCCCAGTAAAGAGGGGTAAGTTGAACTGGACTGCTTATAGACTATAATGCAGCATGGGAGAAAAAAGGAATGTCTTCAAGGTCATCCAATAGAGGTAAAGCACCAAAGTCTAGGTTATAACTGCATGGTGAACATACATTCAGTCACCGGAATAAGCCAAGAGTTAAGTAGCACACCAAAGACTAAGAAATAGGGACAAGAAGCATGAAGGGGGAGAAGAGCCCCTAAAGCTGGTATTGGATACCATGGGTACCTCTGCCCAAATGGAAAGGGACAGACTATCCCCTGCCCAAATAGAAAAACCATGGGATCCAAGGCCTTTAAGTCTTTAACCAATGGAGAGATAGCTTGCAGAGAATCTACCTTTTGGGAACCTGATAGGTACTTGTGACCTAGATTGGCCACTGTTGACAACAGGATACTGGGCTTGATAGACCTTTGGACTGACTCAGTATAGCATATCTTATGTTCTTAAGCCAGCATGCTCTGGAATGTGCTACTCCATATATAAACAAGCTGTCCTCATGTCTGCCTTACGTTTATCAAATGCTGTGAGTATAGGAAAGACCTCAGCAGGAGGGGAAGCTGGTGTCACTGCTATTTATATCCGATGTTGTGGAATTAGTGCCTGGCCTTACTTATCCTGGCACTCAACATTTGAGATCTGCGGTAACACCAAGCTAAAGAAAGACATGTATTTCAGCAGGAGGAACGAATAGGGTGGATGGGTGATTCAAGCACAGAGGCAGAATGAAAGCTGGAAAGAACCAATAAGAGACAGAAAAATAACGACAGAGAGACAGATTTGTATAGCAGAAAGCAATTTATATTGTTCTGAGCAGATTTTTAGTATGGACTCATTCAGAGAGCAGAAAGTAAATAAGTGTTGTTGTTAAATATAAAAAGAAACTGTATTGTCTCCTGAATGATCACTTTTAGCCATAATGTGGAAAGGATCTTTGAAACAGTAATGTTATTTGGTATACATAGGGCTTCTGATTTTCAGTTATAACCAGAAACCCCTGAAAATCCTCCATCCAATAACGTTATCCAGCTGCTGCCCACACAGACGGATAATGTCACTGAATTAACATCATAGGTGCCAGCCAGTGGTGGGATTCAAAAATCTTAGGAACTGGTTCTGACCCAGTATGGCGCCCACTGCAACCTATACATCAGCGCCCCCTCTAAATTGTATCCTACCTTCTGTGCGTCTCCGGCCTCAGCCTCTCGCAGCATGCTTCTTCTCTTCAGCCTGCGAGACAGGTTGCTCCTGCGCGCTCACAATATGGCTGCTGGCCGTGATTGCTGCCATCTTCACTTCCACAGCCCACAGGAGCAACCTGCAGGCACAAAACTGCAGGCTGCGATCCCTTCAGCCCATGGGACAGACTGCTCTTGAAGGCACAACCAGTGCTAGCACTGATCGTAGCCTCCTTCACTTCTTCAATCTGCAGGGGCAGCCTGTCCTGTGGGCCAAAAACGGAACTGCTGGATGTGATCCCTTCAGTGGCTGCTCCTGCGCTCACAACATCACTGCTGGCTTCACTTCTTCAGTCCGTGGGAACAGCCTGTCCTATGGCTCGAAGGGATCACATCCAGCAGTTCAGTTTTTAGCCCGTTGGACAGGCTGTTCCACCACCATACCTCCTCTGCTGTCTCGTCTTAGACCATAAAAACTGCAGTAAACTACTTTGCTTTAATAAAGCTGCGCTCCTTTCCACAGTCACAGTGGCAGGAAGAACTTAATATGACTTCACTTCTGGTGTCTCTGCACACCGGAACATAAATCATATTAAGTGCCTCCTGCCATGGCGACCCCCAGAAAAGAGCACAGCTTTGCTTAAAGGGAAGGAGATTGCCGCAACTTTTTTCTCCTCATTGCCTGCTGCCAGACTTTGTTTCTCTGCTTCCTGCTGCTGCCACTGACCTCCTGCACCGCACCGGCTCTGCGCAACACACTGGATAAGCAATAAAGCATTGAGGATTTTTGGCAATATAGCCGCTCTGGCGTCCCTGGACATCGACAACCCCTGCTGCACTTACCCCACTTACTGTGCAGCACCGGGCCTATTGGTGACGTAGTTTCACATGGAGTGCAAAACGGCCTATAAGGAAATTCTAGGAATAGGTTCGTGTGAACCGGCTGAATCCCACCACTGGTGAAAGCTGTGTGGGTGCTTGAGTACTCACAAGGAAGAGGAAACACCTCTGTGTCCAAAGAGAGAATTTGGGCTGTGTTCAACACCCTCAATTTTTTTGAAAGTGGGCTCCTATGAATATTACCTGACTGTTTATTCCTCCACTTCGGCGCTGCCAATAAACAAAAGCAAGAGCTTCTCTTCACCACACAGCTTTTCGTAGGTCTGAAGTGCATGGTGCAGGTGCTCCTTTGCTGGTCTGGCCATCTCAAGTCCCACAAGACTAGCACCTTTAAAGTGATTTGGGGTATTATTATGGTCTGTGGCTCCTTTTTCCTTGGCGCAGAAGTAACGGATTTAGAGAAAGCCTGGGGCTTGCCAGACACTTGAAACCGGGTCTGAAACCTGGTAACTTAGATCCAGTAAGTTTCTCTCCTAACGTAGCCCCTTTCACTCCCTCTCCCACTATCCCAAATCTCCCCTCTCTCATTCCCTCTCCTGATCCCTCTCCCTGACCTGCCAGACCCTGAAGAGAAGGAGGTGAGAGATGTGTGAGATGGACAATGAGAAAGGGAGACTGCTGGGGATGGGGGGAGGTGGATGAAAGACAGAGAGATTGATCGCTGGGGTGGACGAGAGGGATTAAGAGAGAGTATGCCAATTTTACACTTTTAATAAGGTTATGTAAAATATGGAATCTATCTAAAAATGTTCCTAAAATTTTATTTTGCAACAAGACAACACTAATGGACACAGAATTTTAGTGCCCTCTCAAAGTTCCTAATTGGCTTGAAAATAAACAACTAAATTCACATTTTATAAACCCCTAGAATCAGAAAGTATAGGTATATGCCTATAGCTTGTTCAGAAGGGAGGAGTGGCTCAGTGGTTGGGACAGGTTACCTCAAGCCAGAAGGCCAGGGGTTCAATTCCCACATGGGGACAAGCAACCTCAGGTCAGAGGGACTGGGGTCTAGTCCCATGGCCACACCTTGGGGAAGTCACTTAACCAGGGCCGGATTTACATATACGCCATGTACGCCATGGCGTAGGGCCCACAACCGGCAGGGGCCCACAAAAAATAGAACCAGGTTTTTTTTTTTTTTCAACTCGATTAAAAAAAAAACCTGGTGGCTGCCGCCGCGGGGCCCCCTCTGCTGCCGCGGGGGCCCCGTCTACAAGATGGTCTGGTCTGGTCGGGTCGGGTCGGGTCTCGTCTCCCTCCCTCCCTCCCTCCCGGCTGCGAGAGACGCGAAGATAGAGCGTCTCCTCGCATCTGTGTTAAGCCCGCAGGGGCTGATGGGATTTCCCATCAGCCCCTGCGGGCTTAACACAGACGCGAGGAGACGCTCTCCCTTCGCGTCTCTCGCAGCCTGCAGCGAGCGAGGGAGGGAGAGAGACCCGACCCGACCGGACCGGACCCGACCAGCTTGTAGACGGGGCCCCCGCGGCAGCAGCGGGGGCCCCGCGGCGGCAGCCACCAGGTTTTTTTTTTAAAATTAAATTTTACTTTAGGCCGGGGGGGGTAGGAGTCCTATCCCCCCCGGCCTAAAGTAAAATTTAATTTTAAAAAAAAACCTGGTGGCTGCCGCCGCGGGGCCCCCACTGCGGCCGCGGGGGCCCCGGCAAAAAGCTGGGCGGGTCGGGTGGGGTGGGGTCGGGTCCGGTCGGGTCTCTCTCCCTCCCTCCCTCGCTGCAGGCTGCGAGAGACGCGAAGATGCGTCTCTCGCAGCCTGCAGCCTGCAGCGAGGGAGGGAGAGAGACCCGACCGGACCCGACCGGACCCGACCGGACCCGACCAGCTTGTAGACGGGGCCCCCGCGGCAGCAGAGGGGGCCCCGCGGCGGCAGCCACCAGGTTTTTTTTAAAATTAAATTTTACTTTAGGCCGGGGGGGGTAGGACTGGTAATGGGCTATGGGGGGGGTAGGACTGGTAATGGGCTATGTGGGGGGGGGGGTAGGACTGGTAATGGGCTATGGGGGGGGTAGGACTGGTAATGGGCTTTGGGGGGGGGGGTAGGACTGGTAATGGCCTTTGGGGGGGGGGTAGGACTGGTAATGGACTATGGGGGGGTAGGACTGGTAATGGGCTATTGGGGGGCTGGGGCTGGAAATGGACTGGGGGGGGTAGGGCTGGTAATGGGCTATTGGGGGGCTGGGGCTGGAAATGGGCTGGGCTGGGGGGGGTTAAGGCTAGAGGTGGGCTGATGGGGTTAGGACTGGTAATGGACTGTGGGCTGTTGGGGGGGGCTTAGAACTGGCAATGGGCTTTGGGGGGGGGTTAAGACTGGTAATGGGCTGTGGGCTGATGGGGGCTGTCTGGTAATGGGCTATGGGGGGGGCTAGGACTGGAAATGGGCTGGGGGGTTAAGACTGGAGGTGGGCTGATGGGGTTAGGACTGGTAATGGGCTGTTGGGGGGGGGATTAGAACTGGTAATGGGCTTTGGGGGGGTTAAGACTGGTAATGGGCTGTGGGCTGATGGGGGTTGTCTGGTAATGGGCTATGGGGGGCTAGGACTGGAAATGGGCTGGGGGGTTAAAACTGGAGGTGGGATGATGGGGTTAGGACTGGTAATGGGCTGTGGGCTGATGGGGGGGGGGTAGGACTGGCAATGGGCTATGGGGGGCTGACTGGAAATGGGTTGATGGGGTTAGGACTGGAAGTGGGCTGATGGGGGTTAGGACTGGTAATGGGTTATAGGGGGGGCTTAAACTGAAAATGGGGTGATGGGGGTTAAGGACTGAAAATGGGGTGATGGGGGGTTAAGGACTGTAAGTGGGGTGATGGGGGGGCTAGGACTGGAAATGGGCTGATGGATGGCTAGGACTGGAAATGGGCTGATGCAGGGACTAGAAGGGAATGGATGCTGGGTGAGGCTGGAACTAGAAGGGAGCTGATGTTGGGGGAGGATTAGAATGGGATGGGGCTGGAAGAGTAAAATGGAGAAGGGAAAAATATTTTGTGTGGGAGGGATAAAAAATCTACAATTGGCCGGGTATTGGGAGAGTAAGTGGGGATTGAGGATGGAGGGGTAATATTTGAGTGGATGAAATAGGAATGAGGAAAGAGCAAAAGGAGAAAGATTAGTATGTTAAAGCAGATGTAGAGAGAGAATGGAAAAAAATCTAGAAGAGAGAAGAAAGGACAAATGGACAGCAGACGATGGAGAGTTAGCAGAAGACACGAAGAAACCAGAAGAAAGTGACTGGAGCAATTGCAGCTGAAAAAAATGCACAAAAGGTAGAAAAATATCTCTTTATTTTGAATTTATTAATTGGAATATGTCAGCTCTGGTAAATGTGCATCATTAACATCTGTGCTTTGTTTAGTACAAGAGCAAATTAATGTATTGTTTTATTTCTACAGTGTTGTACATTCCAAGTTTGGCTTTTGGGATTCCCAGTTTAATTATTGTCTTCCTATTTCTAAATTGTGATTACTTGTTTGGTGATGGTCTATGTTCTGCATGTGTAACTGAGCTGAGGTGTTCTGTTTATATAATTCCTATTTGACATTGCCACTTGTTCTCTTTCCCCAGTAGGTCATGTATTGTTGTTCTCTGAAATGTATTGGTTTAATATTTGCAGTGTTGCCTTTTGATTGGTAGAGTATGGTGCTTTGTGAGTCCTGGTAGTGCTGTTAGGATACGGCGGGTTTACTATGGGCAGTGTTTGTAGTAGTTCCTAATGTGTCTGGCAGTTGGCACTGGATTATAGTAATGTAGAAATCTTTTAGTCTTTCTTTATCCACACACTCATTAAGAGGCACGTTTACTAAAAGTTAGTATATGGTAACATTATGCAAATATTTATGCAAATGAGGCCCCTTATGCAAATGAGGTCCGCACCCCCCTTGGGCCGCCCCTGCTGGGGGCCCACAATTTTTGTTGGCGTAGGGCCTCACTCAAGGTAAATCCGGCCCTGCACTTAACCCTCCATTGCCTCAGGTACAATTAGGGGTATGTTTACTAAACTGCGGTAATCGTGAATAACGCACGTTATTTAACGTTAACGATTGTTAGCGCATCATAACACGCGTAATAATATGCTTACGAACGTTAACGTTACATAACGCACGTTAACCGTAGTTAACGATCGTAAATGCCTGCAGCACGGTAAAACACCGCAGAAGGTGGAGAGAGGGCGGAGAAAAGGGGTCAATGGGCGGAGAGTGGGCGGGGAGAGGCTCCCTTCACACTAACGCGCTGATCTGAAGAGCTCAATTCCAACGTGAATGAAAACCTGCCGTTAAATGCACATTACAGGGGAGAGAAACCATTTCAGTGTCAGCAATGTACAGCCCGGGCAGGGAAACCTAAAAAAAGTGATAAGTGTGATACATGTGCACAGAACAAAAGGGCACAGAAACACTGAAAATGACCCCAACAAACTGGAAAAAAAACATAACCAAGCTGGCCAATAGTGGTATCAATGAGAAACATCAACCCCTCCCCCCTCCCCGAGTAAGCTCCACAGAAAAGATATAAATTGTGGAAGGATCTATACTCCGGCCCCATACAAGGTGAATGAGCCCACAGTGAAATAGCGCTGCTCAGGGTTTTCCCCACCATCAGACAGGGTTCCTATGGCATGCACATGTCCCACAACATCAGGGCGGGCATGTCGGAACGGCAACTGGACACAAGCCGGAGAAGGGGATACAGTGGGCCGCAGGCGGCACATGCTGTGGTGGAGCTGGGGCACAGTGCGGACTAGGGTGATTCCCAGGTAGGCCATACGAATGCTGAAACAGCAGAGCAGCCAGACAGCAACTGCTGAAGACTAACATGGGCACGAGTGTGTTTCCCACAGTGTCACAGGGGATAGTACCCAACAGCCACCCCCAAGGGCACGGAACATTGGCAGGCGGGGCTGGGGGAAGCGTGGACGTCTATGCAGGCACCCCTACCCCAGAACCCGCACCATAGGCATCCGCCTACCTGCACACTGGATGGCCTGAGACTGCACACCACCAGCAGAAGAGCATGTCAGCATGGTGGCTGAGGGATACTGGTGGTGGAGGGGGCAGTGGCAGCTGCCCAGAGCAGACCGTGGCCTAGCCCTGTGTAAGTGGGTGCTGTGTACTGCAACAGACGGGCCCTGTCTGACGAACAGTCATGGTATCACCAAGGAATGCACTGACTCTGTGACAACAAGGTGGTGCAGTGCACAAAACCAGGGTATTCAGAAGCAGAGGGTCACAGGTTCAAGTCCCAGCTGCAGCTTTGAAAACCGGTGCCAAGGGGATTGATGCATGGAGGACTCTGCCAGGCAGGCAGGGTGCAAGACACTTGATTCTGACGCTGCCGTAGCATCAGCCAGTTTTCTTTTTTTTAAATTTTACCTGGGCATTTAATATAGAATGTTGTTTGCGCGAGGCCCCCTGAAACGCAGGGCCCTGTGCAAACAAACATTCTTGCTCAATGGACAGGCCGGCCCTGTGTGCAGCCGCCCTTCCCCTCCCCCCTTCAGGTTCTGTATCAGCTGTTTGAACCTGCCCCAGGACTAAAGCATTCACCGTTCCAGTGAAAGTACCTCCATGGGCTCAAGGGATTTGTCCTCCTCATGTTCCTGGGCTTCCATGGATTCCTCTGGGTCGATTTCACTCTCCCCTACATTGTGGAACCTAGGGATCTTTTCTAGGGCATGGCCTGCCCCGGCCGCCTCTATCCAGCCTCCCTTTGGTTCCAAAGGGTATTGCCTAGAGAGCCAGTGAAACTGGACCAGCTCAGGATCCTGTAGCAGCTCAGTGGACTGGCTCTATTCCTTTCTAGCAGGGGATGTTGAGGAAAGCATCCTCCCTTCCGAAGGCCAGGCCAGAGATTTATTAGAATTGTAGGTTCTAGGCTTTCTTTGAGGTTGTAAGGGAGCCTGCACAATCTCAAAGTTATTTTTCTCTTGTTTGTTGCCCTGCTGATCATTACAACGTGTACATTGCAACTCTGCCTCCAACAATCCAGGAACGGGTAAACATAGATCACATAAAAATAGGAATGCTCTTTTGGTGTGCCTACTTTTTTGTGTATATGGAATTGTGCAATTTTATAAAAGACTTTTTCAGGGGGTCACGTGATGAAGCCATGCTGAGTGTACATCCCAGTGATGAGCTCTGTGGAACTCCCCAATAATATTGTACAAAAAGCTGCAATTGCCCTTAATGATTTCTTAGAGTGCATTCGCACAAGCTTCCGGACTAGTCCTGGATCTTTTTGAGGCATCCTGTGGGGCTGGTGGTGGAAGACACTGCAACACAGATATGCTGCCTAAGCTTGCTTAAGGTCAGTGTGAGCTAGAGCATGAGCACAAGATTGCGGCGAGCACAGAGGTGATGACAGTGGCGTTCCAGAATGAAACAATGCGAGCACTGACGAAGAGCCTTACAGCTGTGCTGGATGGCAGATTGGCAAAATTGCAAGCTTTTATGGATGAGATTAAAGAAGGGATGGAAGTCCAATCTGCGCATCTACAGCACATGGAGGAGTGCATTGTATTGGGAAAGAGCAGAATCGATGGAGTGGAGATGCAGCTAAATGGCTTGGAGCAATCCTATAAGGCCCTGCTTAACAGAGTCAATCACCAAGAGAATCGAGGAAGGTGTAATAATATCAGGACTGTGAGCCTACTGGAGAGCATTTAGGATGACAAACTTTGTGAAATTACTGAACAATGGCTGCTAGAGGCCCTGGGACTTGATCTGCATGATGATCTTCTACAGGCATAAAGAGTGCACCACGTGGGCCCCAAAAAAGACAATGCTCCGAGACATCAGCAGGTGGTGGTGCACAAAATTAATCATGTGTTGAAACACAAGCTCATGAGCGCTTACAAGAATAAGAGAAGCCTGGAATATAAGGGTTCGAAGGTGCTGTTGTTTAATGATTACTTGGCTAAAGTGGCAGAAAGCCAGAGAATTATGGCACTATATTGCACTATGCGAGTACAGAAAGGCATCCGTTTTGCCTTTCAATTCCCGACAGTGGTACAATTGACATATGGAAACAAGACACAAGCTTACGATATGCCAAGCAGTCTGAAGGCATTTGTGGAGCGCCTACTATATCGAGGAATCTGCAAGTTATAACTGAGAGACAAGACATCTACTGAGGGAGGAAATAGCTGCAATGAAACGCACCTCTTCTAGGATACAAACTGAGCAAAGTCCACCACCGCTCCCACAAAGAATCAAACACCCCAGGAACAAATGGATCACAGTGGGTTCTGGAAGATTGCGACCTGTAACTCTGAGACATCCTATACATCAAGAGATATCCCTGCATAATGCCTTCTCTGCCTTGGCTAATGAGGATGCTCAATCCAATGAAACTGAAGGGCCCTTAAATGAGTCAGACAATACCCAATCTCCTGCTAAAGCACCAAATATGAAGAAAACCTCACCAAACAGAAAACTACTACTACTTGGAGATTCCATCATCAGAGGCACCAACTTGGGAACACAGTTCAAAGGAGAGAAGATAGTCATGTGCCTACCAGGCTCGACAGCCAGCAGGAATACAAACCAAATTGTTGAAGTACTTAACACAAAAAGTGAACACTCCAAACTTGATGTTGTTATCCACATGAGCACAAATGACCTGGCTAGAAACAGTGCCTCTACAGTCCAAAAGGATTTCCAATCTCTGGGAGAGAAACTCAAGCCCATTGTGAACACTTTTTGCATTCTCAGAGGTTCTGCCTGTTCTTGGTAATTGGACAAAAAGGCTGCATCGCATTAACAGCTTTAATACATGGCTCCAGACCTGGTGCAAACAAGAAGGATTCAGATTTATTGGTGACTGGGGAAACAGGTGGACCAACAAGAGACTATACGGTGCTGATGGACTACATCTCTCTCTCGCAGGGAAAAGAATCTTAAGTGAAAAATTCAGACACTATGTGGATATGCATTTTAAACTAGGAAAAGGGGGTGACGGATGTGGAAGGTCAAGACCGGCACGCCACCCCCTGCAAAAGCAGAATAATATCAGAAAGAGCCACACTTTTAAACCACACATCACAAACAAGTGGGAAGATGTGGGCAGAACAAAATCAATGCAAAATACACACAAGCCAGGTAAATGCTGGAAAGCAATAAGCACAAATGCTCAAAGCTTAGCCAAAGTTCTGGACCTGGAAGCCCTAATGGTGGAAATGGATTTGGACATTGTGGCCATTACAGAAACATGGTTCAATGAATCGCCTGATTGGGATGTGGCCATAGCTTCTATTCAGAAGAGACAGAGAAAATGGAAGGGGAGGAGGAGTGGCCTTGTATGTCAGAGGCAATATTAAAGCTACTGAAATGCAGGGGGCATGGGGAAAAGAAGAAGCTCTCTGTATTGCGTTGGAAAGAGGAGATGGCACTGTTATCCATACTGCTGTAGTCTACAGACCTCCGACTCAAATTGAAGAGATAGATAACGATTTGATTAAAGATATTGCCAAGATAGCCACAAAGGGGGAAGTAATCATTTTGGGTGACTTTAATCTACCTGATGTGGATTGGATTACTCCTTCTGCACATCTGGAAAGAAGCAAAAAAATTGTAGATGCTCTCCAGGATGTATCACTTAGACAAATGGTCATGGAACCAACCAGGGAAAGCTCAACGCTGGATAGTGTGTCAAATGTCTGCATGAATACCCCTGTGAGCAACAGTGATCATTACACAGTGTGATTTGAGATAAAAGCCAGGGTACAGGCCAAACATAGCAAGCTCAAAGTCCTAAACTTCAAAAACACTAACTTCAATAAAATGGCCAAGTACCTAAAGGAGATGACAGGGTGGAAGGAGATAAAGGAAGTGGAATTGCAATGGGATAAACTAAAGGTGGCAATAAAAGGGGCAACAGACAAATATGTTAAAAAAGTAAACAAAAACAAGAGGAGAAGGAAACCTATTTGGTTTTCCAAAGAAGTGGCTGCTCAAATAAAGGCAAAAAACACAGCTTTCGCAAAATTCAAAAGCTTGCAAACAGAAGAACACAGAAATGAATACAGGATCAAACTCAAAGAGTCAAAACGAGAAATAAGTATAGCAAAATCAAAGGCAGAGGAAAAGATGGCTAAAGATGTTAAGGGTGGCGACAAAACTTTCTTCAGGTATATTCGGGAAAGGAAGAAGATCAGAGTTGGAATTGCAGAACTCAGAAGTGCTGGAAAAGACTCGTGGAAAGTGACATAGAAAAAGCGAAATTGCTAAACAAATACTTCTGCTCTGTTTTTACTAAAGAAAATCCTGGAGATGGACCAGTTGGGACTCCCAAATATAAAAATGGGAATGAAGTAGATACAACATCATTCACAGAAGATGAGGTGTTGGAACAACTTGCTAAACTGAAAGTGGGCAAAGCCATGGGACCGGATGGGATACATCCCAGGATACTGAAAGAGCTCAGAGAAGTTCTATCAGGGCCATTAAAGGATGTATTCAACAGATCCTTGAAAACAGGAGAGGTTCCTCAGGACTGGAAAATGGCTGATGTCGTACCTCTACACAAAAGTGGTGACAGGGAAGAAGTGTCAAACTACAGGCCCGTGAGCCTTACCTCAGTGGCGGGAAAAGTAATGGAGGTACTCCTGAAAGAGCGAATAGTGAACTTTCTCAAAACCAACAGGTTGCAAGATCCGAGGCAACATGGTTTTACTGAAGGACGGTCTTGCCAAACAAATCTGATTGAGTTCTTTGACTGGGTGACCAAGGAACTAGATCAGGGGCATGCGATGGATGTCATCTAACTGGATTTCAGCAAAGCCTTTGATACTGTTCCTCATAGGAGGCTTGTCAATAAACTCAGTAGCTTGGGGATGGGTACCAAGATAGTAAACTGGATTAGAAATTGGTTGACTGATATACGACAGAGGATGATGGTACATGGAGCTCACTCGGATGAGGGGAAAATGATTAGCAGGGTGCCCCAGGGTTCGGTCCTGGGCCCGGCACTGTTCAATGTATTTGTGAGTGATATTGCTGAAGGACTGAATGGAAAAGTCAGTCTTTTTGCAGATGACACAAAAATTTGCAACAGAGTAGACTCCCCCGAGGGAGTGGATAACATGAGGAAAGGTCTACAAAAGCTGGAAGAATGGTCAAATGCTTGGCAATTACGATTTAATGTGAAAAAGTGCAGTGTCATACACTTAGGTAGCAGAAATCCAAGGGAAATGTACGTGATAGGGGGCGAGAGGTTGGTGTGCATGGTTCAGGAAAAAGACCTTGGTGTGATTATCTCTGATGATCTCAAGGTGGCAAAACAGTGCGACAAGGCGGTGGCAAAAGCCAGGAGGATGTTGGGCTGCATATAAAGAAGGAATTACCAGAAGAAAGGAAGGAAGAGGTACTAATGCTACTGTACAGGTCGCTGGTGAGGCCTCACCTGGAATACTGTGTTCAGTTTTGGAGACCATATCTTGCAAAAGATGTAAAAAGACTGGAAAGTGTTCAGAGGTAGGCGACCAAAATGATTTGGAGCCTGCGTAAGAAACCTTATGAGAAGAGACTTGAAGACCTAAATATGTACACTTTGGAGGAGAGGAGGGATAGGGGAAATATGATTCAGACCTTTAAATACTTAAAGAGGAACGATGAACAAACAAACCTCTTCCAAAGACGGGGAAGCTGTAAAACTAGAGGGCATAACATGAATCTGCAAGGTGGAAAATTGAAAGGCAATGTCAGGAAATATTTTTTCACTGAAAGGGTGGTGGATGCTTGGCATGCTCTCTCGATGGAAGTGGTGGGGGCAAACACGGTGACGGAATTCAAAACAGCATGGGACAAGCACAGCGGATCCCTTTACAGCAACAGGATAAAAACAAAATAAACTGAACCATCTAACTTCTCAACAAATAGGGGTGTCCTACATGGAGTGGTGGGTCCATCCCTAAACAAAGACATGGGAAGGGGTGACCTGCACAGAGCGTCAGGTGCACCTACTCTTGCCGTATTGCTGGGCAGACTGGATGGACCATCCTGGTCTTTATCTGTCATCATTTACTATGTTACTATGTTACTATGAGGTGGAATAAGTTCCCCGATAAGGCAGTGGACGGCAAGCTCGAGGATGTAAAGCGGCGAGAGGGGGCAGAGAGCATTTCCTGCAGCCTGACCCTGGCCTTGGGAGGCCAGATCGGGGGTCAGGCTGCGGGGAAAGCAGTTCAAGAGCCAGAAACCAGGGATCGCGGCTTTACAATGGAGCCACGGTGCCATGGCAACTGGAAGCCATGGTGCCATGGCTCCATTGTAAAGCCCAGACTGAGTTAGTCGGGCAAGGCCTGTATGTGCAGGTCAAGCTGAATCGCGGTCCTGGCCTGCACGTACAGGCCTGTTCACAATTCTGATCCCACTGAGCTAGACGTGCTCCACGGGATCAGAATCGCGACTTCCTCTGTGCATCTGGTTATGACCAGGTGCACAGAGGGCCTGTACATCCAGGATGGAATCGGGCTTATAGCCAATGTCTTGCTGGGGTTATCTTTCAGATGGTTCAAGCGAAGCCAGGAGGACATTACAGAAAACATATAATTGATAGAAGATAGATGTGGGTGCAAGGGGTTCATGTCAAGGCCGGCCTGAAGGTTTCTGCCATCCCAGGCAGAAATCCCAATCTGCCTTCCGCCTCTTGCGCCGAGCCGCACCGCTCCCACACTCCGAATACCATCGCCGCCGATTCCATCTTCTGTCCGGGGGGGGGGGGAGGGTGTTGGCGGTGGCTTTGTGACTGCTGCAGACCATGTGCTTCAATACACATGGCCTGTGCTTCTGACCCCACTCTGATGCAAATTCCTGTTGGAGGGAGTCAGAAGCGGCAGTCCTGTGTGCTGAAGCATATGCCCTGCCACAAGCACTGTGCCATGCCATCCACTAAGGTCTGCCACCCTAGACTGCTGCCTAGCCCAAAGACAGTAATAAGCATTTCCTGAGAAACAGGAAATGCTTGTTACTGCTGGAAACTCCGTGACCCAGCAGTTTAAAAGAGAGCAGAGCCGTGGGAACAGAGAAAGGGGCCAGAAGGAAGCAGACATGAGGGGTGGGGAGCTGGAAGGCAGCAGACATGGGGGGCTACAAGAGAGCAGACATTGGAGAGCTAGAAGCGAGCAGACATGGGGGGAGCTGGAAGAGAGCAAACACTGGGGGGCTGTAAGGGAACAGACACTAGGGGGCTGGAAGGGAACAGACACTAGGGGGCTGGAAGAAGCAGACACTGGGGAGCTGGAAGGGAGCAGACATGGGGGCTACAAATGAGCAGACACTGCGGGGAGCTGGAAGGGAGCAGACACTGGGGGGAGCTGGAAAGGAGCAGACAGGGGAAGCTGGAAGGGAGCAGACATGGGGGGCTACAAGGGAGCAGACACTGGAGGGAGCTGGAAGGGAGCAGAAATGGGGGCTACAAAAGAGCAGACACTGCGGGGAGCTGGAAGGGAGCAGACACTGGGGGGAGCTGGAAAGGAGCAGACACGGGGGGAGCTGGAAGGGAGCAGACACTGGGGGGAGCTGGAAAGGAGCAGACACGGGGGGAGCTAGAAGGAAGCAGACATGGGGGGCTACAAGGGAGCAGACACTGGAGGGAGCTGGAAGGGACCAGACATGGGGGGAGCTGGAAAGGAGCAAACACTGGGGGGCTGGAAGGGAACAGACTCTGGGGGACTGGAAGGAAGCAGAAACTGGGGGGACTGGAAGGAAGCAGACACTGGGGAGCTGCAAGGGAGCAGACACTGGGGGGGAGCTGGAAGGGAGCAGTCATGGGGGGAGCTGGAAGGGAGCAGACATGGGGAGCTGGAAGGGAGCAAACACTGGGGGGCTGGAAGGGAACAGACACTGGCGGGCTGGAAGGATGCAGACACTGGCGGGCTGGAAGGATGCAGACACTGGGGAGCTGGAAGGGAGCAGACATGGGAGGAGCTGGAAGGGAGATGACACATGGGTTTGGGACTGGAGGGGGATGGACAGAGGAGAGGTGATTGGAAGGGAATTAACATGGAAGGGGGCACTGGGACTGGAAATTCGCTGATACCTGGGATGGTATTTGGACTAGAAGGGGCTAGACGATGGAGAAGGAGGGGGACTGGAAGGGAATAGACACGAGTGGCAGTGCTGGGAATGCAAAGGGGATGACACTGGGAGTGGAGTCTGTAAAGAGGGCTGATACTGGGGAGGGTTACTGGGACTGGAAAAAGGCTGATGGGAAAAAATGAAGAAAGCAAAAGGAGAGACAAGAAATGGGAGATGGACTATAGACCACAGAAAGAGAGCTAAGAGAAGACAGAAGAAAACAGAAACCTCAGATCGGGACCAGCATGATCAAAAATCATCAGACAACAAAGGTAGAAAAAATAATTTTATTTTCAATTTAGTGATTGGACTTTGATGCTATCTTTATATTTCACACAGTATGTGGAACTACATCTCTTACCTAGTGTAGCACCGCAAGCGGAGTCTGGCTTCTTGGGGTTTCATTTTAATTTTTGTCTACATATTTTTATTTTAACTTTAGATTGTGGTCACTTATTCTGTACTTGGTGAGAGTCTGTGTTCTGAGTGTGTGACCAAGGCCAGGTGTTCTTTTAACATGGCATTTGGACTTAGGTATCTGTACTGTAGTAATTTGACTTGTACAGCTTTTCAAATAAGTGTATGGATGTTTTGGGGCCCATTGTAGTGTTCTGTATGAGTTTTGGAAGTGTATGCTGGTATGGTATGATAGATTTGGCCTTGTAGATCTTCAGTGACCTTTGCAGTGTTTTATATTAGTTCACAATATGCCTGGCACTGGAGAATGTTTATGTTGTTGTTAGTGAGATGACCAGAATCAGATTTCTTTTTTGGAATATCATAGCCTGTTTGTATGATGATAAGTATTTACTGCTAATTACTTTTATTTTGGCTATGCAATTCCTCTTTTGCTGCAATTTTCTTGCAACACTGGATTTGAAGGAGAAATGCTAATATCGCTTGAAAAGAGTTCACAAAGCGGTTTTGGGAAAAAGGAGAGTAGGGTGCAGCCAACATTAATAATAATGAGGGAGGGGCGCCAATTTATAGGTTGCAGGGGGGGTACTAGAAACCCTAGCACTGGCCCTGCCCGTGGGCACACTAAAAGTAGGAAGAGGAGTTATGTGCAACGCTGGAGAGGTTTCCTGGAGAAGTGCATTTGAGCTTGTCCAGGTATGGATATGTATTGATGCAAAACTATTTGGATGAGTTGCTTTATCTATGTTTATTTATTTATTATTAGTATTTAGCTCACACCTTCCCAGGAGAAGATCAAGGTGAGTTACATTCAGGTACAATATGTTCTGGCTACTCTGCTGAGATGTGTGCAGGGGTAGCAGGTTCAGCAAGCTGGGGGGAGGGGAGTGGAAATGGGGAAAAATAATACCAGAAATGATGGGGAGCACTCTGAGAAGCCCCACAGTCAGTGGGGGATCTGTGCCCAACAGTTGTTGCAGATCTGACCCTTTTTATTACTCTTCTTATTATTAGTATTGCTATTCTTATTCTTACACTTATCTATGACCCTCTTCATTGGAAGTACTGTACATACAGGTGCTGGATAGTGCTACTGTATGACTATCAATCTGTCATTGTAGTTGCTATTGTATTCTGCAGTATTGTGCCATCTGGGGGGAGGGGACGGTCATGGATGTTTTTGTTACTATTGCTGTTCATTGTTGGGACACAGTGATACCTGGGTACAAATTATATCTCAATGATAGAGCAGATCAAATTGGTGGAGGGGTTGTGCTCTATGGTAGAGAGGACATTGAGTCACAAAGGATTAAAGCTGTGCAGGAAGCAAAATTCACTGTAGAATCTCTATAGATTGAAATTCCATGTAAAAAGGGGAAGGGGAAGGCAATGATAGTGAGGGTGTACTACCGACTGCCTGGCCAGAATGAACAAATGGATGATGAAATGTTCAAAGAAATCAGGGAAGCTAACAAATGTTACAGCACAGTACTAACAATGGGTGATTTCAATTACCCCAGTATCGACTGGGTCAGTGTCACGGCAGGACATGCTAGGGAGATAAAGTTTCTAGATGAAATAAATGATTGCTTCTTGGAGCAGCTGGTTCATGAATCGACCAGAGGGGAAGCCATTTTGGACCTAGTCCTTAGTGGAACACAAGACCTAGTGCAAGAGATACGGGTGTTGGGGCCATTTGGCAATAGTGATAATAGCACAATCACGTTTGATTTAATAACTTGAGGAAGGATGGCAAGGAAATCCACTGTACTAATTTTAAAATTTCAAAAGGGAGACTATGATAAAATTAGGAAAATAGTTAAGAAAACTCTAAAAGGAGCAGTTGCAAAGGTTAAAGATTTTGATCAAGCATGGGTATTATTTAAAAATACTATCTTGGAAGTCCAGAACAACTGTATTCCACACTCTAAGAAAAGTGGAAGGAAGTCCAAAAAACTGCCAGCATGGTTTAAAGGTGAGATCAGAGAGGCTATTGTTGCCAAAAAAGCATCTTTCAGGAAATGGAAAAAGGAACCAAATGAAAAAAACTAGAAACAACATAAGCATTGGCAAGTTAGATGGAAGGCATTGATAAGGCAGGCAAAGAAAGAATTTTAGAAGAAGCTTGCTGTGGAAGCAAAAACGTGTAATAAAGACTTTTTCAAGTACATTTGTAGCAAAAAACCAGTGAGAGAGTCAGTTGGACCATTAGATGATCGAGAGGTAAAAGAGGCACTAAGAGGTGATCAGGCCATAGCGGAGAAACTGAATGAATTCTTTGCTTCAGTCTTTACTGAGGAAGATGTAGAGATGTTACCCATGACTGAAGTGGTATTTAAAGGTGATGCCAAAGAAGAATTGAAAGAAATATTGATATACCAAGAAGATGTATTTCAACTATTTGATAAAATGAAGAGTAGCAAATCACCTGGACCAGATGGTGTACATCCATGGGTGTTGAAAGAACTGAAATATGAGATTTCAGACCTACTATTAGTAATCTGTGAACTATCATTAAAATCATCTGTAATACCTGAAGGTTGGAGGACGGCCAATGTAACGCCAGTTTTTAAAAAGGGTTCCAGGGGTGATCCGGGAAACTACAGACCGGTGAGCTTAACATCAGTACCGGGCAAAATGGTAGAAACCATTATAAAGAACAAAATTACTGAACATGTAGATAGTCATGGCTTAATGGGAGACAGCCATATGGCTTTAGCCAAGGAAGGTCTTGTCTTACTAATCTGTTATGCTTTTTTGAAGGTGCGAATAAACAAGTAGACAAAGATCAGTCGGTCGATATAGTGTATCTGCATTTTCAGAAAGCCTTTGACAAGGTTCCTCATGAGAGACTCTTGGCAAAATTAAAAAGTCATGGGTTAGGAGGCAGTGTACTATTGTGGATCAGGAAATGGTTAAAAGATAGAAAGCAGAGAGTAGGGCTAAATGGCCATTTTTCCCAATGGAGAAAGGTGAATAGGGGAGTACCCCAGGGATCTGTGCTGGGTCCGCTGCTTTTTAACATATTCGTGAATGTTCTGGAAATGGGAATAATGAGTGAGGTAATCAAATTTGCAGATGACACAAATTATTCAAAGTTGTTAAAACCCAAGAGGACTGTGAAAAATTGCAAGAGGACCTTGATAAATTGGAAGACTAGGGGGTATGTTTACTAAACCGCGCACACGTGCGCGGCGCACAAGAGCGTATGCTAATGATGCACTTAAGTGCTCTTAAGCGCCGTGCACGCGTGCGCGTCACATTAACGGGCCGGCGCACGTGTGCGGGGCGCTGATGTGCGATAGAGGCGGGGAAACGCTTACGGAGGGCGGAGGAAGGCTCCCGAGGGGCGGGGGACGGGGTCAATGGGTGGAGAGTGGGAGGGGAGAGGCTCCCCGCACAGGAGCGGGGCTGAATTTCGGCCCAAAAAATACCGCGAGTGAAACCCTCGCGTTAGAGCCGATTTAAAGGGAAGAGAAACCATTTCCGTCAGCAATGTACAGCAAAACCGGGGAAACCTGACAAACGTGAGCAGTGTGATACATGTGCACAGAAAAAAATAGCAAAAATAAAATGAAAATGACCACAAAAAATTCCAAATAAATTATACTTCAGCTGGGCAACAGTGAGATTAATGGGCAACCATGAAAAATACTCCCAGGAAAGCTCCAGAAAAAAGAAATGATTTTTGGAAGGGTCTACGCTCCGTAGACTCGTTCAAAAAGCACTGCATTTTAATGGAGCTTTCCTGGGAGTGTTTGTCATGTTGCCCATTGATATCACTGTTGCCCAGCTCGTTTTTGTTTTTTTCCCCTTTTTTGGAGGTCAGTTTTGAGGTTTAATTGCACCTTTGTCCCCATACAAGGTAAACGAGCCCACAGTAAAATTGTGCAGAGCAGGGTGTCTGACTCGTGCGGCCAGGTTTCCTATCTCCAGAGACTGCACTGTCTCTGTGGCCACAGTTTGGTGCAGCAGACACAGCCAGTGCCTGAAAGATCAGAGGATCACAGGTTCAAATCCCAGCTGGGGCTCCTGCCAACCCAGTCTCCATAGTTTTACCCACCACTAAACAGTGATAGTACAGACACTCCTTTATGGCAGAGAACATAAGCATGGTTCCAACACCTATATTTTACCCTACACCGCACACAAACCATAACAATGGGCATTACCTACAGCCGAGTCCCCCAAATTCAGTCCTGGAGTGCCACAACTCAATCAGGTCATATGCTTTTTCCCAGATAGGGACATGTCTGCATGCTGGCGGAAGGGTACAGGTGGTGGAGGGGGCAGTGGCTGCAAACCACAGCAGACAGTGGCCTAGGCCTGTGCAGGCTGGCACCGTCCACCGCAAAAGACAGACTCTGTCGGATGTACAGTCATGGACTCCCCAAGGAACACAGCATATCTGTGGCAACAAGGTGGTGCAGTGCACACAGACAGCGTGTGCAGGAACGGAAGGTCACAAGTTCAAAGCCCAGCTGGGGCTACTGCCAATCCAGTCCACATATTTTTCCTACAACTAAACCGTGATAGTAAGGAGAAACCTTTATTGCTGAGAACATACGCATGGTTCACACGCCTATATTTTACCACACCAAACACAGACACCATAAACAGCCACATTACCTAGAGCAGAGTCTCCCAAATGCAGTCCTGGAGGGCCCCACACCATTCAGGATCCATGCTGCCTCTAATTAAGATGCCTGTGCTGCATATCTATGCACCACCCCCATGGTATGCTGATGTAGCTCATGCATATTTATGAGGGACAGCATGAAAACCCGAACAGTGGTTGGAACACCAGGACTGGAGTTGGGACACTCTGCCGTAAAGCAGCAGCCAACAGGGCCAGACACACCCACACACACACACACAGGCCCCATTGGCCAATGCCTCCTGGAGAGGCAGGACATTGGGCCCTGCCTGTATCTCCCAATACTAGCAGTTGCATACCTTAGCAATGCCACCCTACACCTGGGTATATGGTACACAGCTATCAAACGTTGCCCTTGATAACTGGCAGATATCAATTCCTACGTTAAGCACATTTTGCTCATTGATCTCCACCAGAACAATCATTGTGATGTCTTTGGTGTGCGCTGCAGGTCTTGTCTCTGATAGTGTTTACCACCCTGGGGAGTGACCCCCAACAGTATTGCGTACCATATCCATGCCTGTACTGTGCCCAGGACTGGTGTGGTGGGTATGGCTGCTGGACTCCTCTATGCTGGCATAGGTGTGGGGGTGGCTGTCTGTCTATCCAGTGTGTGGTGGCTGCAAACACCTTCCACAGCCCACACTGCCAGCAATGTTGCCAGTATTGGGCTGCCAATGTGCATAATGAGGAGCAAGGTACCATGGGTATAGGCCGGACAGGGTGGCCTGGCCAGGGTGCATCTGCACAGGGCATAGGGCACTGACTGGGACATTTTAGTGCCCGGCAACCACCTACACAGACAGGGTGACCTCAGTATGTCCTGCTGAGAAATCACTCTCACCCTGACTGTGCAGTGACCACAGCATGGCTAGGCACCCCCATACTGCTATATAGTATTTTTTCCATGTGATAGATATGGGTTTCCTTTTGGGGCCCAGTCACTGATTTAACTGCTTGCTGTGTATGCTGACATCCCAGTTCTGGGTGCATGCATCTCCACTGGGAACATGCACTGTGGACTAACTAGCACACTGTTTGCAGCTGGTATGTGTCTTGATGGAGCAGCTTGTGGGGTGCAGTGGTTGATGACTTGCTGCAGGAGAATATCAGATAGTGGTGGGGTGCAGCTCACCATATCCAGGCCTAATGTCTGTTTGCTATTGTTGAATGGATGTGTATAGAGCTGCATTGACTGCCCTGTGGGGTGTTTGTTCCTCAGCAGGACCTGGGTTGATGGTCCCCTCTACTGCCTCCTTTGCAGAGAGGTAGAATGTGGATCTATTGATGGGAGACCCTGTTTGCCACCCTCGGCCTTGGGGGGGGGGAGGGTGGTGGTGCATGGCCCACCTGGGGGTCCATAGGGCCTACACCTGACTGAAACAGACAGAGATATTCCAAGGTGTTTGTGCAGAAACTACCTATCTCACACATTAACACTACTTTGGACCTCCGGCATGGCCTCATTCAGCCATGGAAGGTGTTGTGGACCTGGTCCTGGGCGCCTCACCGCACCCTCAGGGTGAGCACAGTACCCGCACAATGTGACAGTGTGTAGCTACTCTGTGCCAGTAAAACACACGGTCAGTACCCCCTACCAGGCCGAGGTGGTGTGTGGGTGCACATGGTCACTTCCCTCTACCAGGCCGAGGTGCTGTGGGGGTGCATTGCCCATCTTGTGTTCATCTGTGGACAGCTGATTTGCATGTGCAGTGCATCATGGGTATGGGTGGGCTAAGCCTATCCTGGTGACTGCAGCAGACTGTCTGTGTGGTGACGTGCAGGCTCTCTGCAACCAGCCAGGGGCTTGCTAGCAGCTATAGAGCTGTAGCTCAATGGTTACGTCACTACCTGTGATGCCAGAGGGCATGGGTTCAGACCCACAGTGGGGTTATTTGATAGGGTTGTCCAAAGCATTATCTGTTTTTTACTGTACATATTTTGCTGCCAGCAAATACACCCTCAGCGTACTGTACCCATAAGGTGCCTATGAGGGTGCTTTATAGGGCACCTTATGGTTTCCGTCCATATAAGGGGCACTGTACATTTTCCTGTGATGCAACTTATAGGGTGCCCTATAGGGTACATTTTAGGGTGCCGTGGCGGACAGTGCACTTTATCTTGTACCCTATGGAGTGCCTTATAGGGTGCCTTATACGGCACCTTGTCAGACGGCTGCCTGGGTGAGAATGTTCACAGTCTTGGCAAGTGCATATATCAATATGATTTGCAAGGGATTGTGGGAAATGCAGTCCATTCACACCAGACACAGCTGCTCACAATAATTAGTTGTGCTTAAGTGTAAAGCCAATAAGATATTTATTTATGGGTTATTTCTCCCAACACAGATAAGCTTGGTAGCACATAAAACAGGATACTTGCTTTCAGTGTTAAACTTAGAAAAACAAAATCAGGAAAACAACAGATGAACTTGTCAGGCAATCAAAGCAAAAAAATAAAGACCTGGTTGGTAACAAACTGGTCTTTTCTGTAGGCTTTAGCTAATATTTTCTTAGCAGTGTTTCAAACAACAAGCAAAACCCACAAAGAATGGAAAAACTGTTCTTTTCAGGTTAACTTCTTATATCTTCACACATAGACTCAGAAGTGATTCCCTCAGAGCTCACAAGCAATTAGGCAAGGCTCAATTGCTAGCAGTTATCCAGCTGAAACCCCTTAGCTGGCTTGCTTTCTACTGCGTGGCCCAAAATCCTACTCAGGAGCTTTTCTGAGTAGATTAAAGAATAAGTTTGTATTTCTTTGTGATGGTTGCTGTACTTTGTAACAGTAAATTACCAAAGGAGTTTAGACAGAGAGCAATCCATGTATTCACAGCCTATATCTAAGACTCCTCCTTCCCCTTCTTCAACAATCATGGGTTCAATATCAGGGATTGGCACAGAGGAATTTCTCAATGGAGCACTTTCAGGAGAATACTTGTTTCCCTGCTGTCTTTCAAGGTTATAGCTAGGGCATAGATCAGTGTTCATACCTGAGCTTCCATTGCTGTTAGAGTTCCTCTCTAAATAGCCTGGCCAGTATGTAGTCCAGTTCTTATGTCCAGCCTTCCAATCCAGATCCCTGGACACTGGATCTCTCTTCACATACCTTCTGGCACGGGTCTTAGGGTCCCTTCCACGTGCATCCGTCTCCCTCACAGGTACCGTCTGGAGATTCCTAGCCCTGCAGCACCATTCCTCTGGCTTTCCCCAGTCCAATGGTGTATGCTGGCCTTTTGAATGTCTCCCAGTATACGTACTGCTCTGGACTCCTTTAGACCTTCCAAATGCTTTTCTCTTCTTTCTTCCAAAGGGTTTCTTTCCCTCTCTGTCCGTCCGCTCTGGCTTCTGCTTCTGATGATCCTCCAGATGATGAAGCTGTCCAAGATGAATCTGAGGATGATGATCTCCCAGATGAAACTGAGGATGAGGATAATTCTCTGTAGAATAAACTCTACCTTTATTCTGCTTTGATGAGTGCTCCACCCTAGCACAGCGCAGCTGTGCTGAATCAGGCCCTGCCCTTTGAGATGAGTGCTTGGGGATTACCTCATAGCCCTCTTGATTGAACACACGTTTCCCCACTTCAGCTCCTCTAATGGCTGCTGGAAACCTGGTGCATTCTGGGACTGGTAGTCTTTTATGGCAAAATTCAGTTTTCTTATTTCTACCAGAACTGACAGGTTGCTTGTTCAGAGTCACTTCACCTTTTCTATAGCTCCTTCCTGAGCTATGATAAGCTTCCTTATCACATACCCCCCTGCTTAAGTTATTACGGACTGGTGTAACTGGTGAAACTTCTTCTCTACAGTCCGTAATACGGGAAAGGGCATCCGTATTCTTGTGTAACTTCCCAGCACGATGTTCCACTTGAAAATCAAATGCCTGTAAGGCCATGTACCAGCGTGTCAACCTGGCATTGTGGTTCTTCATTTGCTGCAACCACTTAAGTGGGGCATGGTCTGTGACTAACTGGAACTTTCTCCCTGTAAGGTAAAACCTTAACGCCTCCACTGACCACTTGATAGCTAAACATTCTTTTTCTATTGTGGAATACTTTTGTTCAGCCGGTGACAACTTCCTGCTCAGGTACATCACAGGATGCTCCTCCCCTTCATGACACTGGGATAGAACCGCTCCTAGCCCTACATCCGATGCATCTGTTTGAACCAGAAAGGGTTTCCTGAAGTCCACCCCTTTCAGTACCGGTCCTGTACACAATTTTCCTTTTAGGACTAAAAATGCTTTTTCAGCTTCAGGTGTCCACTTTAGCTGTTTTGGACAATTCTTCTGCAGCATATCCGTGAAAATTGCACTTTTCTCTGCAAATTGCGGTATAAATCTGCAGTAGTATCCAATAAGTCCCAAGAAACTTCTTAGTTGTTTCTTTGTTGTTGGAAGAGGAAAATTCCTGATGCTATCTACTTTACTCATTACAGGTTTAATTTTTCCTCTTCCCACTAGGTGGCCCAGGTATTTTACCTCCCTGTTTGCAAAGGCACACTTCTTCGGGTTTAAAGTGATTCCCGCTTGCTTCATGGAGCACAAGACTGCCCTGATCCTCTTTAGATGCTCCGCCCAGGTGTTACTATGGATTATGACATCATCCATATATGCAAAAGCATAATTTTGGTGGGGTCGAAGTACCTGATCCACTAACCTTTGGCAGGTAGCCGCTGCTCCATGCAGTCCGAAAGGCATCCTCTTGAACTGGAAAAGACCAACGGGGGTGCTGAACGCAGTCTTCGGCTTCGACTCCCTGGTTAGAGGGATTTGCCAATATCCTTTTGTCATATCAAGGGTGGTTAAGTATTGAGCCTGTCCCAGCTGGTCCAACAGCTCTTCAATTCTTGGCATTGGATATGCATCAAAAACTGATATTGCGTTTACCTGCCGGAAGTCAATACAAAATCTTAAAGATCCATCAGGCTTCGGCACCAGGACTATGGGGCGATTCCAGGGACTCTTTGACTCCTCTATTACTCCCATGTCCAACATCTCCTGGACTTGTGCCACTACTTCCTGTCTCTTGGCTTCAGGCAAGCGGTATGGCCTTTGATGAATTAATTTCCCCGGTGGAGTTATTATTTCATGGGCAACCAAATGTGTCTCCCCAGGTATGGGTGTCAACACAACTGGAAAGTCTTTGAGCAATTTCCTAATTTCTTCCTGTTGTACCACTGTCAGGTCCTCACCTATTTGGGGCTCTGATTTTTCTTTACAATCAGATACCTGGGGTCCCAAATCTTCCTCTTCATTCACCTCCCTCTCTCGGGCACAGGTGGCAGCTAGGCTTTTAACCCCTTTGACGTCAGTAGAACCAAAGCCTTTGGTTCCACGCTCAGAATTTTCCAGGGATGTGACCTCCTCCACAGGTGGAAAACCCAGTCTCTCACAGATCAATTGGGCAATTCTGTCTCCTGTCTTCACGTGATAATCATTCTGTCCAAAATTAAATAACAGAACTTTAATATTGCCCCTGTAATCGGGATCAATTACTCCCGCACCCACATCGATGAAATATTTAAGGGCTAATCCGGACCTTGGGGCTACTCTCCCATAGCATCCAATAGGTATTTCCACTTGGAGACCAGTGTCCACCAGGGCTCTCCCTTGGCTAGGTACAGTCACATTTTCTATGCTGCACAGGTCAAACCCAGCAGCTTGTGGGGTTGCCCGCTTAGGAGCTTGAGCCTTCTCTGTGACCCTATGGTACTTTAAGACAAATGTTTGCTTTGGGGTAGTTTGGTCTTCTGGACGCTTAACCATCTTTTTAGCTGGGGTCTGAGGACTTCCAAATAAAGGCCCGGGAGCTATTACCATTAATCCTTCTCCCTCCTTCTTTCCTAGTCCTTCCACTAGACCCTGTTTAAATCTTGGCCAGTCTCTTCCTAGAACCAAATCAAAGGGTAGCCTAGGCACCACTGCTAACAGGACTTCCTCTTGTTTCCCCAGGCACTTAACCTTTAGCCTATGGGTGGGATATGATGTTGCAGCACCATGAATGCATCTGATGTGAACTTGGCTTTCAGGGGTTCTAGGCACAAATCCTTCTTGGGCCTCTATTCTCTTCCAAAGCCTTTTTGACATCATACTCTGGTCTGCCCCAGAGTCTAACAAAGCATTTGTGGTAATTCCTTGCACATCAACCATCAAAAGAAATCCTTCTTTGGGCTGTTTTAAATCCACACCCATTAAGCTAGTGTGTGTCTGGCATCCCTTTTCTAAATGTCCCCATTTTCCACACTTGAAACATTTCTTTCTATTCCACTGTGTCATCTGCTTTGGCATAGTACATTTATTTTCAGAAACATTTTTAATTATTTTCTTTTCTGATACAGCACAGCTTGCCTCAGCACCCATCTTCAGAGGGCCACCCATTCTATGGCAAGCCTGCGTGGCTTCCAAGAATCTCTCTGCTAGCATGGTTGCCTCTCCAAGATTTTGGCAATTTTGCTGTATAAGGAAAGTGTGCAAATCTTTAGGCACCGCAGACATAAATTGTTCAAGCATAATAATGTCTAATAACATTTCTACCGTTTTTTGCTCAGGCTCCAACCATTTTACAGCTAATCCTCTGATTCTCTGACTCAGAGCCCTGGGTGTCTCACCCACTCTCAATGTAGTAGCTCTAAACATTCGCCTATACTCTGAAATAGACAACCCTAGGCGATCTCTAATAGCAGCCTTTACATCCTTATAATTCAAAGCCTGGGCTGCTGGCATTGCTCTATAAGCTGCAAGCGCCTCTCCAGTTAATGAGGCTGCCAGCCTTACTGCCCACTGGGTCTCTGGCCATGCTAATGCATGTGCCACTCTTTCAAAAGACTCTAGAAAATCATCAACATTATCATCTGGAGTTAGCTTCCCAAAACTAAATGCCCCAATTCCTTGATTGAGTCCCACACTGTCCACATGTGGTGTACCAGTATTTACTGCTGGTCTTGCATCTGGTCCACTTTGATTCTGCAGTTTAACTAGGGCTTGCACCAGATCAAGCACTGGCTTCTGCTGGTCCATTAAGGCTTTCATAGCAGTGTCCTGAGCCTGCTGTGCTAGCTCCTGTTGCCTGCTAAACTGGGCTGCCATCCACTGAGGTAGTTCCCTTGGATCCATCTTGATCCCTGCAAGAAGACACAAAAAAAAAAAACCCACAGTGCACCACCTTCCAAACAGGTGTTTTTTTCTACTTTTGTTTTTCAATTACCCCTGTGCCTTACTCCCATCCACCACTAGACATGCCCAGGTACTTGTTACCTTATGCCAGTGATGAATCCAGCTCTGCACAGGGTCTTTTCTTCCTGGAACAGCTCCTGGAACAGCCACCCCTCCTCCAAAGTGCAGTTGAGGGAAAATCTTTTCTTTCAGCTTTTAAGCTTGTACTGTCTTTTCCTTCAGACTTGAGTTGAAATCCCTTTGCGCAAAAGCAATCCGAAAAACAACGCCATTTGTCAGACGGCAGCCTGGTTGAGAATGTTCACAGTCTTGGCAAGTGCATATATCAATATGATTTGCAAGGGATTGTGGGAAATGCAGTCCATTCACACCAGACACAGCTGCTCACAATAATTAGTTGTGCTTAAGTGTAAAGCCAATAAGATATTTATTTATGGGTTATTTCTCCCAACACAGATAAGCTTGGTAGCACATAAAACAGGATACTTGCTTTCAGTGTTAAACTTAGAAAAACAAAATCAGGAAAACAACAGATGAACTTGTCAGGTAATCAAAGCAAAAGAATAAAGACCTGGTTGGTAACAAACTGGTCTTTTCTGTAGGCTTTAGCTAATATTTTCTTAGCAGTGTTTCAAACAACAAGCAAAACCCACAAAGAAGGGAAAAACTGTTCTTTTCAGGTTAACTTCTTATATCTTCACACATAGACTCAGAAGTGATTCCCTCAGAGCTCAGAAGCAATTAGGCAAGGCTCAATTGCTAGCAGTTATCCAGCTGAAACCCCTTAGCTGGCTTGCTTTCTACTGCGTGGCCCAAAATCCTACTCAGGAGCTTTTCTGAGTAGATTAAAGAATAAGTTTGTATTTCTTTGTGATGGTTGCTGTACTTTGTAACAGTAAATTACCAAAGGAGTTTAGACAGAGAGCAATCCATGTATTCACAGCCTATATCTAAGACTCCTCCTTCCCCTTCTTCAACAATCATGGGTTCAATATCAGGGATTGGCACAGAGGAATTTCTCAATGGAGCACTTTCAGGAGAATACTTGTTTCCCTGCTGTCTTTCAAGGTTATAGCTAGGGCATAGATCAGTGTTCATACCTGAGCTTCCATTGCTGTTAGAGTTCCTCTCTAAATAGCCTGGCCAGTATGTAGTCCAGTTCTTATATCCAGCCTTCCAATCCAGATCCCTGGACACTGGATCTCTTTTCACATACCTTCTGGCACGAGTCTTAGGGTCCCTTCCACGTGCAGCCGTCTCCCTCACAGGTACCGTCTGGAGATTCCTAGCCCTGCAGCACCATTCCTCTGGCTTTCCCCAGTCCAATGGTGTATGCTGGCCTTTTGAATGTCTCCCAGTATATGTACTGCTCTGGACTCCTTTAGACCTTCCAAATGCGTTTCTCTTCTTTCTTCCAAAGGGTTTCTTTCCCTCTCTGTCCGTCCGCTCTGGCTTCTGCTTCTGATGATCCTCCAGATGATGAAGCTGTCCAAGATGAATCTGAGGATGATGATCTCCCAGATGAAACTGAGGATGAGGATAATTCTCTGTAGAATAAACTCTACCTTTATTCTGCTTTGATGAGTGCTCCACCCTAGCACAGCGCAGCTGTGCTGAATCAGGCCCTGCCCTTTGAGATGAGTGCTTGGGGATTACCTCATAGTCCTCTTGATTGAACACACGTTTCCCCACTTCAGCTCCTCTAATGGCTGCTGGAATCCTGGTGCATTCTGGGACTGGTAGTCTTTTATGGCAAAATTCAGTTTTCTTATTTCTACCAGAACTGACAGGTTGCTTGTTCAGAGTCACTTCACCTTTTCTATAGCTCCTTCCTGAGCTATGATAAGCTTCCTTATCACAACCTTCAATTACGGCACGTGAGGGCGTGTTTGCTGGCAGCAATTAATAAAATAAATATAAGGTGCTGGAGCAGAAAATATGTACATTGCAAAGCTGATGCCACAGCCAGCCTTATGTATTAGGCACCCTGGGGAGCAAACTCATGACCCTTGTATCAGCAGTCAGCGCCTTAACCATTGTGCTGTGGTTCTGTTCCTGTCTTTGTATATCAGCGCACCGCCATATGCCTGCCAACATTAAAATGCCTCCAAAATCATTAGTGCGTTGCCTTATGGCCATCAGCGCACCTCCTTCTGCCACCCAATATTACACTGGCTCCTAAAATAATGCCTCAGCTAGCTGTCTTCATTGGGCACTGTGGAGGATTGAACCCATGATCCCTGCACCATTGGTTAGTGTCTTAACCATTGTGCTGTGGCTCTGCTCTTCTTCCTGCACATCAGCGTGCCACTTATACCACCCAGTATTATAATGCCTCCATAAACATCAGCGCACCGCCTTATGCCGCCCAGTATTAATATGCCGCCAAAAACATTAGCGTGCTGCCTTCTGCGCCTCATAAATTAATGCCTCAGCCAGCTGTCTTCATTGTGCGGGATTGAACCCCTGATCCCTGCACTGTTGGTCAGTGTCTTAACCATTGGGCTGTGGCTCTGCTCTATGTCTTGTAGTTCAGCACGCTGCTTATGCCTCTTGCGCAGCTATCCCATGCGCTAAGGTGCGGGGCGCACATGGGTGCCGCACACCTTAGCGCATATGTAAATTCCGGCTTTTCTTTTTCAGGACGGAACGCCCACTCCTTATATGGCATCTGCACTCTACCGCGGCCCGCACTCTACCGGGGTTTTAGTAAACATGCCCCTAGGCATCCAAATAGCAGATGAAATTTAATGTGGACAAGGGCAAAGTTATGCACCTAGGAAAGAACAACCCAAACTATGGTTACACATGCAAGGTTCCACATTAGGAACCACTACCCAGGAAGATAACATGTTGAAACCCTCTGTCCAGTGTGCAGCGGCAGCAAAGAAAGCAAATAGAATGCTAGCAATCATAAGGAAAGGAATGGAGAATAAACCAAAGGATATTATAATGCCTCTGTATCGTTCCATGGTGCGACCACACCTTGAATATTTTGTGCAGTTCTGGTCGCCGTATCTTAAAAAGGATATAGCGGAATTAGAAAAGGTACAGAGAAGAGCCACAAAAATGGTAAAGGGAATGGGAGGATACACCTATGAAGACAGGCTAAAAAGGTTAGGGCTCTTTAACCTGGAAAAGAGACAGCTGAGGGGAGATATGATAGAAGTCTATAAATTAATGAACGGAGTAAACGTAGATCGATTTATGCCATCAAATTATAGAAAGACTGGAGAACATGCAATGAAGTTACAGTGTAACCTATTTAAGACTAATAAAAGAAAATATTTTTTCACTCAACATGTAATCAAACTCTGGAATTCGTTACTGGACGGTGTAGTAAAAGCTGTTAGTGTAGCTGGGTTTAATAAAGGTTTGGACAAGTTCCTGGAGGAAAGGTCCATAAACCATTATTAAAGGGGAACCGGGGAATCTACTGCTTGCCCCAATACAAGCATTGTGGAACCTGTGTCTTTTGGGGAAACTGCTAGGTACTTGTGACCTAAATTGACCACTGTTGGAAACAGGATACTGGGCTTGATGGACCTTGGTCTGACCCAGCATGGCATATCTTATGTTAGCTCCAAGGCATCTGGTTTGGCTGGCTTGTCCTATTGTTTTCTCCTATCAAATGAATTCTTTTCTTGTCAATGGGAAAAACAAAACTACAATACCCAGAATTCTTTGGAATGAAAGTTTACAAAACTCGATCTGGACCTGCACTAGCATGGTAGATAGTATTGAATTGCAGAATTGTCTAGAACTTTATCTTTATTTCAATACTTGATATACCGCCCTTTGTCAGGACATTAGAGCGGTTTACAAAAGAAAAATAAGTCTACGCTAAAGAAAAAATGAAACGAACGCCATAAAATATAGGAAAGAAGAAAGAGTAGTAAAGCAACAGCAAAGCTAACAATGAAAAACTAACATGGAGGGGCATCACAAAAGGGTATCATTTGGGATGAGGTTAAAAGCCTGCTGAAATAAATGTGTTTTTAACATGTTCTTAAACTCTGGATAAGAGGGTTCCAAATGGAGTGAAGCTGGTAGGGCATTCCAAAGTGAGGGACCGAGGAAGAAAAAGGCAGCCCGCCGAGTCTGCTCCAAGTGGGCTCTAGAGGGGGGAGGTAGGAATAGTCTGTTGGCATGCAATGAATGAAGTTGATGATATGGCGTATGGAGAGAGATGAGATGAGATCAGCCAAGTAGAGAGGATTTGTTGTATGAATTACCCGATGTGTCAGAATCAAAATCTTATATTGATATCTAAAACGGAGAGGCAACCAATGGAGGTGAAGAAGAAGAGGAGTAATATGATTCGACCATCGAGCATGAAAGATGATACGAGCTGCTGTATTCTGCACTAACTGTAAACATTGAAGCTGATAGGCTGGTAGGTTAGCAAGAGCTACATTACAGTAGTCTAACCTACTGGTGACCAGAGCCAAAACTAGTGTGACGAGGGCATCAAAAGGGAGGAGAGACCAAACAGCTCTGATTTGACATAGAGCAAAATAAGAGAGATGAGTGAGAATAGATATATGGTTATGGAAAGAGAGCGTGGAATCCAAGGTTTCACCTAAATAGCGAAGTGAGGAGGCGAGAGAGATAGGGGCGGAATTTAAGTGAGGAACAATGGTTGGACACGGGGTACTAAGAGAGATCCACATGGCTGTGGATTTAGCCTGGTTTAAATGAAGGTAGTTAGCAGAAAGCCAAGAGGCAATCTGGGTAAGACAGTTATTGAATGGTGAGATGTCTATGGATACTGGGGACATGTGAAACAGGAGAACAATTTCATCTGCATAAATGTAGGTCGAAACTGGATACTGCTGAAGGAGAAGTGGAAGAGGGGAAAGAAAGATGTTGAACAGTAATGGAGAGAGGACCGAACCCTGGGGCACCCCACATGGTAAAGGAAGTGGGGAGGAAGACTGGTTATTAGAATGAACGACAAAAGAACGAGCGGTAAGGAAGGACCGAAACCAGTGCAGCACCTTGCCCCGCAGCCCAGCATCATAAAGATGAGACAGGAGTGTTCGGCGGTCTATTAAATCGAATGCAGAGGATAAATCAAGTGACACTATGGGGTATGTTTACTAAACTGCGCAATTGTGCAGGGCGCACTTGAGCGTGCGCTAAGGTACCTAATAGTGCGTTTTTGTGCCCCGCACACGTGCGCGTCACACTAACGGACCCGCACAAGTGTGCGGCGCGCTGATGTGTGATAGGGGTGTGGAAAGGCATTCCGAGGGCGGAGGAAGGCTCCCGAGGGGCAGAGGGACGGGGTCAATGGGTGGAGAGTGAGAGGGGAGAGGCTCCCCGCACAGGAGCAGGGCTGAAAATCAACCTAAAAAATACCGCGAGTGAAAACCTCGCGTTAGAGCCGATTTAAAGGGAAGAGAAACCATTTCCGTCAGCAATGTACAGCAAAACCGGGGAAACCTACAAAACGTGAGCAGTGTGATACATGTGCACAGAACAAAATTGCAAATAAAACTTGAAAATGACCACAACAAAAATTCTAAAAATTATAATTCAGCTGGGCAACAGTGATAGCAATGGGCAACAATAAAAAACACTCCCAGGAAATCTCCAAAAAAAAGAAATGATTGCATGTTGGTGGAAATGATTGCATGTTGGCGGAAGGGTATAGGTGGTGGAGGGGGCAGTGGCTGCAATCCACAGCAGACAGTGGCCTAGGCCTGTGCAGGCTGGCACCGTCCACCGCAACAGACAGGCTCTGTCAGATGTACAGTCATGAACTCCCCAGGGAATACAGCATATCTGTGGCAACACAGTGGTGCAGTGCACATAGACAGTGTGTGCAGGAACAGAAGGTCACAGGTTCAAAGCCCAGCTACTGCCAATCCAGTCCACATATTTTTCCCACAACTAAACCGTGATAGTAAGGACAAACCTTTATTGCTGAGAACATACACATGGTTAATACGCCTATATTTTACCACACCAAACACAGACACCATAAACAGGCGCATTACCTAAAGCAGAGTCTCCCAAATGCAGTCCTGGAGGGCCCCACACCATTCAGGTTCCATGCTGCCTCTAATAAAGATGCCTGTGCTGCATATCTATGCACCACCCCCATGGTATGCAGATGTAGCTCATGCATATTTATGAGGGACAGCATGAAAACCCGAACAGTGTTTGGAACACCAGGACTGGAGTTGGGAAACCCTGCCGTAAAGCAGCAGCCAACAGGGCCAGACACACCCGCACCCACACCCACAGGACCCATTGCCCAATGCCTCCTGGAGAGGCAGGACATTGGGCCCTGCGTGCATCTCCCAATACTAGCACTTGCATACCTTAGCAATGCCACCCGACACCTGGGTAAACGGTACACACCTATCAAACGTTTCCTATGATTACTGGCAGATCATAACAATCTTTCTGATGTCTGCGGTGTGTGCTTCAGGTCTGGTCTCTGACACTGTTTACCACCCTGGGGAGTAACCCCCAACAGTATTGCGTAGCATATCCATGCCTGTACTGTGCCCAGGACTGGTGTGGTGGGCAAGGCTGATAAACTCCTCTATAGTAGCACAATGCTGGCATAGGTGTGGGAGTGTGTGTCTGTCTATACAGTGTGTGGTGGCTGCAAACACCTTCCACAGCCCACACTGCCAGCACTTGCCAGTATTGGCCTGCCAATGTGCATAATGAGGAGCAAGGTACCATGGGTATAGCCCGGACAGGGTGGGCTGGCCAGGATGCATCTGCACAGGGCATAGGGCACTGGCTGGGACATTGTAGTGCCCGGCCACCACCTACACAGACAGGGTGACCTCTGTATGTCCTGCTGGGGGATCACTCTCACCCTGACTGTGCAGTGACGACAGCATGTCTAGGCACCCCCATAGTGCTAAATAGTGTTTCTCTCATGTGATATATATGGGTTTCCTTTTGGGGCCCAGTCACTGATTTATCTGCTTGCTGTGTATGCTGACATCCCAGTTCTGGGTGCATGCATCACCACTGGGACCATGCACTATGAGTTAGCTAGCAGACTGTTTGCAGCTGGTATGTGTCTTGATGGAGCAGGGTGCAGTGGCTGATGGCTTGCTGCATGAGAATATCAGATAGTGGTGGGGTGCAGCTTAGCATATCCAGGCCTAATGTCTGTCTGCTATTGTGTTATGGATGTGTATAGAGCTGCATTGATTGCCCTGTGGGGTGTCTTCCTCAGCAGGACTGGGGTTGATGTTCCCCTCTACTGCCACCTTTGTAGGAAGGTAGAATGTGGATCTGTTGATAGGAGACCCTGTTTGCTACCCTCAGCCCTGGGGGGAAGGGGGTGGTGGTACATAACCCACCTAGGGGTCCATAGGGGCTACACCTGACTGAGTCAGACAGAGATATCCAAGGTGTTTCTGCAGAAACTACCTATCTCACACATTAACACTGCTTTGGACCTCCGGCATGGTCTCTTTCAGCTATGGAAGGTGTTGTGGACCTCATCCTGGGCGCCTCATCGCACCCTCAGGGTGAGCACAGTACCCGCACAATGTGACGGTGTGTAGCTACTCTGTGCCAGTAAAACACACGGTCAGTACCCCCTACCAGGCCGAGGTGCTGTGTGGGTGCACATGGTCACTTCCCCCTACCAGGCCAAGGTGCTGTGGGGGTGCATTCCCCATCTTGTGTTCATCTGTGGACAGCTGATTTGCATGTGCAGTGCATCATGGGTACGGGTGGGCTAACCCATCCTGGTGACCACAGCAGATTGTCTGTGTGGTGACATGCAGGCTCTCTGCAGCCAGCCAGGGGCTTGCCAGCAGCTATAGAGCTGTAGCCCAATGGTTACTTCACTGCCTATGAAGCCAGAGGTCATGGATTCAAACCCACAGTGGGGTTATTTTATAGGGTTATCCAAAGCATTATCTTTTTTTAATGTACATATTTTGATGCCAGCAAAAACACCCTCAGCGTACTGTACCCATAAGGTGGCTCTGAGGGCGCTTTATAGGGTGCCCTATAGGGCACCTTATGGTTCCCGTCCATATAAGGTGCACTATACATTATCCTGTGATGCAACTTATAGGGTGCCCTATAGGGGACATTTTAGGGTGCCGTGGCGGACAGTGCACTTTATAATGTGCCCTATGGAGTGCCTTATAAGGTGCCTTATACGGCACCTTCAATTACGGCACGTGAGGGCGTGTTTGCTGGCAGCAATTAATAAAATAAAAATAAAGTGCTGCAGGAAAAGATATGTACATTGCAAAGCTGATGCCACAGCCAGCCTTACGTAGTAGGCACCCTGGGGAGCAAACTCATGACCCCTGTATCAGCAGTCAGTGCCTTAACCATTGTGCTCCACTGCTGCTCCTCCTTGCATGTCAGCGCACCTACTTATGCTTTTCATTCCTTAAACTGCACAGTGCTGCCATCAAAAACAGTACTCTGACCTTGCGGTACCTCATACGGCACCCTCTAAAGCGCCCTATAAGCAACATTCTAGGGTGCCTTGGCGGACAGTGCACTTTAAAATGTGCCTTATAGGGCGACTTATGTTAACACGCTTTGAGAGTGCGTTTGCTAGTAGTGATAATTAAACTAAACATAAAATGACTCCTAAAGCAATCTTCCCCATAATATGTAATGCTTCAGCTAGCCTTGTTCATTGGGCACTGTGGGGGATTGAACCTTTGATCCCTGCACATTGGTCAGTGTCTTAACCATTGTGCTGTGGTTCTGTTCCTGTGCTTGCACATCAGCGCGCCGCCTTATGCCGTGCAATATTAAAAGTCTCCTAAATAAATAGCGTGCCGCCTAATGCCGCCCACTATTGGACTGGCTCCTAAAGTAATGCCACAGCCAGCTATCTTCATTGGGCACTGTGGGGGATTGAACCCCTGATCTCTGTACCATTGGTAAGTGCCTTAACCATTGTGCTATGGCTCTGCTCTTCTGCTTGCACATCAGGGCACCACTTATGCCTCCCATGCAGCTATCTCATACGCTAATGTGCGTGGCACACATGGGCGCCGTGCACCTTAGCGCATATGTGAATTCCGGATTTTCTTTTTCAGCAAGAAACGCCCACTCCTTATATGGCACCCGCACACTAGCGCGGCCCGCACATTAGCGGGGTTTTAGTAAACATGCCCCTATGAGTGTGATATCTCCCCTGTCATGAGCAACATGCACCTCATTTAAAAGAGCCAGGAGAACAGTTTCTGTACTGTGCCCAGGTCGAAACCCTGCTTGACGGGGGTGAAGGACAGTGGTAGCCTCCAAATGAGAGGCTAACTGAGCGAAGACAAAATGTTCTAGTAACTTGGCTAGAAAGGGGAGATTTAAGACGGGATGCCAATGGGATATCACAGAGGGATCCAGTGAGGGCTGTTTCAAAGGTGGATGGACAATAGCAGACTTCCAGAAAGAGGGAAAATATCCAGATGAGAGACTAGTGTTCAGAATAGAGGCAATGATAGGGATCAATTGTAGAGATGGTTCGCCAACCAATGTGAGGGAATAGGATCTAACTGACAGGTAGTATTCCTTGACTTCCCAAAGGCCTCCAGCAGATCAGAGGAGGTAATGGTGTAAAATGACGACCAAGTATGTCCTAATGCACGGTTGGAGGGGGGGGGGGGGGGAGATTGAGCAGTAGAACCAGAAATGACCAGCTCCATAGAGGGGGTTAGTGAACCTAAGAGAGGAGACGAGGGGCAGGGGGGCGATAGTGGAGATGGCGGAGAGTTAGGGAAAGTTGAGCGTAAGTTTTGATTTTTTTCAACGAAAAATAAGGCTAGAGTTGAAGCCGCAGGCATTGAGACCTGCAAATCGGGGGCTGAGGTGGTAGAAGAAAGATTTCGTAGAATTTTAAAAAGCTGCTTCGAAGAACTGGCAGCCTCTGAAATCTCAGAGGTATAAAAGGAATGTTTGGCAACTAAGACTGCAAAACGGTATTCAGAATAGAGTTGTTTAAATTGAGTCATAGTAGTGGGAGAAGGGTGCTTTGACCAGCGGCGCTCAGTCTGACGAAGTTGGGTACGTTGTAAACGTAGGCCTGGATGAAACCAAGGGGAACATACTGTATGTGAAGGCCTAGAAGAAGATTGGAGAGGTGCCAACTCATCCAAGGCAGCAGTGAGGGTAGAATTCCAAAGTAAAGCCTGCGAGTCCAGTTGGTATATAAATGTTATAAGTAAATAAAAAGATCCCAGAAGGGACACATCCAGGCCATCTGGATGCTCCCAAACAGGACAGGCCCATTAGGACCCAATTCTGCTCTGTGGGAGCCAGATACAACTGGAATAAAGCAGTACTGGGTTAACTTTTCATTTTGACATAGATCCCTTATTATACTTGGAAGGCTTCTAGTCTAGCTAGCCAAGCTCTTTCAGCTATAAGAGATCTATGGATTACCTTTTCCAACTCTTGCTTTCTTTCCTGTTCCTAAGCTTTTACTGACCTCAGAGAAAGAATGGAGCAGAGTTGCCCATTAGAATCCAACAGGTGAAAGCTAGCAGTCCAGTCTGTATGGCTGCAGGACTCATTTATTTATTTATCTAGATTAGTTCCAATTTAATTTAATATGAAAATTTATATTCTGCCTTTTATCAACATCAGCTGGTACAAAGCAGATTACACCCATCATTAAAATATATAATCATAACAAAAATCATAGAAAGACACAGAGATATACATTAATCCCAAATACAATACAATACAAAGTTCAGCAATATAACTAACTCATCATCCAACTACATTATCCCATGCAACTAAACCTACCAATTGAACCAACAGGATTCCGACCAGGGACTACTAATCATTTCCAATTCCAAAACTAAAGATTCTAACAATGATGAAACTACTGGAGCAGATTTTGAGCTGGTCCAGTCACTGGCTTAAGTTAAACAGAGGCACTTAATTTAATCAGCGTATTCAGTGCCACTATCTATATTGGTAGCAGAGCAGAATAAAGGGGTAGGCCGGTGGCTGCGCCAGCACTATCTGTTTAGCTTAGGACTGTAACCACCAGTTAATATCTATATTCGGCGCCGTTACCTATATGGATAGTGGCACTGAATAAATTATCTATTTAGCAGCTCAATATCCAAACCGAGATTCTAGCAACTGCATTCTAGGCTGCTGTAACCAGCAATTCTATAGATATGGAATAGTCCAAGTGACTCAGATAACCCACATCATTAATTGTAAATCATCATAGCTTTGCATAGATTTTATTATTTCTTATGTTGAATTGTAGAATTTTATTGAATTTTAGAATTGTCTAGAACTTTATTGTGATTTATGGTATATAAACGTTCTTATAAGTAAATAAAAAGACGTGGAACCCCATCTCAGAAGGGGCACATCCAGGCCGTCTGGACGCCCCCAAACACGACAGGCCCATTAGGACCTAATTCTGAACCATGGGAGTCAGATGTTCTTGTGGGTGTAGTATCGGACCCTGAGACGGCCTGGTGTGCTTCTTCAGCAGCTGCGGGAGATGTCCAGGCAGCGGACAGCCAGGTCCCCTCAGCTCCCGCAGGCCAGACACCCCCCTGACCAAGTTTCCCAATGCCTCACCCTCGCTGTGGTCCGTCAGGAACAGGATCGGGCGGCAGGGACTCACCCTCGACTGTGTTGTTGCTCCTGGGCGGGACACCGGGTGGAGGGAAGGAGTGCCCTACGCTTATTCCATCATAAGCTGTGCGTCCTCCTGGCGCTCCACAGATGTACAGGGCTGTAACCTGAATCAGCCCTGTACACCCTGGTGTCTGGCCCACCCATGCTCCACCCCCATGCCGCCCCCATCCTGTTCTCCCCACAATGCAGCTCTGTGAGTGCAGGGAGAGTGGCATGTGGATTCGGGGCAGGACGGCTTACGTGACTGCACGTCCCACTGGGATGTGCAGCCCCGCAGGTTGCTTTACTAAATCGGGCCCATATTTAACCGATCTTGGTCTACTAAAAGCTTTTTTTACAGAGCTGCTACTTAAGGATCCAAAGGCAGTGAAAAATCCAAGACCACTCCTAAACCTTTTAGGGCCCAATATTGATATTGGCAGGCTATGCGCCCCTAAGGTGCATAGTCCTGCCCACTGACCTTTAACCCTGGATATTCAATGCTGGGGTCATATGCGGCCCTGGCATTGAATATCCAGGTATCACCTATCTTTAAGGCACAGATTGCTGACCAGGCAGCATGCAATATTGCTGCTGCCCGGTTAGCGCTTTTCGCCACCTCTGCTCCACCCTGGATCACCCCTGACATGCCCCCGATGCTAACCGGAGAGTATCGGGGTGCGTAGGGGAGTTAGGAGGGGATATTCAATGGCACTAAGCATGTAAGTGCCATTGAACGTCCCTATTTAAGGCATTTGCACAATTTACTGGGCTGTAAACCGTGTAAATGCCTTTCGAATATCAGGCCCTTAGTGCCATGGAAAATGATCATAATATGGCTATTATCGATATTTAGGAAGAGAGGAGTGAGGGATCTGAGGGGAAAAACAGGGTCTTGGTTTTGTTTGTATTGACTTTTAGCCAAAGTGGAGGAGTAGCCTAGTGGTTAGAGCAACAGCCTAAAACCCACAAGATCTAGGTTCAGTTCCCACTGGCATTCCTAGTGACCTTGGGCAAGTCACTTTACCCTCCATTTCCTTAGAAGAAAAGGTCTAACAATCAACTTTGCCAAGAAAACTCAGGGGCTGCTGGATTGCCAGGAGTCAGCATTGACCTGATGGCACTTAAAAAAAAGATTTTCAGCCTTTGAGTAAGTAACAGATTTGCTATAATGGATAAGCAGTTTGTTGTTTTTTCTGCCTGAATAAGGAATTAGATGTCGTCTGCATAGATGAATGTATTAGAGTAGCCAGTGAAGACAAACGATATTAAAGAGAACAGATCTAAGAATAGATCCCTGTGGCACCCCACAGAGAGAAGAACGAGAGAGATTTCTTCTCATTGCATCAGACATACAAGGAGCTATTCTCTAAATAAGAGAAGAACCAGCCGTATACAGTATCTTCAATATCTTCTACTTCTTGCAGTTTCTGTAAGAGGAGGGCAGGGTCTATTACATCAAAGGCAGAGTTTAGAACTAGTGATAACATCTAAAGGTAATTTCTAAGAGGAAGTGATGTCGCCTTATCTAATGGCATTTTGAGCGGTGAGCTCTGGCAAAGATTCCCAATAAGCTATTTAATAGAGTTCCCACCAGTACAGAAAGGTGTTGTGAGCATTGGAAAAGCTGTTAGGGTGCTGGGAGCCAGTGTTGGGATGATGATGCGGTGAAAAATGGCAGACCTGAAGAAGTTTGCTTACACAGGAGCAAAGCCTGAGCATCATATTGGTGCCATGATGGCGTGCGGAGTGACTTGTGAGTCGGGTATGGAAGATGAGACCCCGGGAACTACTCAGGCTGTGGCAGTCATTCTCACACAGATTACATGGGAGGAACAGCGTGCATGGTTTGAGGAGGTCAAAACAGAAATCACAGCTGTCAAAGAGGAGTTGGGAGAAAAAGTGGCCAAAATCAAAGAAGATGTGGTTGAATGAGGGAGGCACATGGAGGAGCATGATGAATGCCTTGAGGAATTGAGTGGGGAAGCCAAGGTTATGCAATTCCAGCTATGTGAGTCGGCAGCAATGAAGGAGGCGATACAGCTGACAATAGAAGACCTAGAAAATAGACTAGAGAAATAACTTGCATATTAGGGGTGCCTGAGGTTATGGACAATAAGCAGGTAGCCATTGACATCTGCAAAGCGCTGCATACTATGGATAGTGATAAGAAAGTGTCCACGGACATTAAGATGGACACAGCCCATCATGCATTAGGGGCACTGAGAAGTAATATGCCTTGGGACATTGTGCTCTACATACATGATTTTGAATTAAAAGAACATATAGCTGCCAAAGTGCAGTCTGTGCCAAGATTTGAATGGCAGTTACTAGGTATCCATTTAAATGGATTTGGCAGCAGGAACATTGCAGCAGAGTGGCAATTTAGTGGTGTTATGGCATAATCATACGAGCAAAAACTGCACCACTGGTGGTGGCTATATCCATTTCGTTTGCCATTCACTAAAGAGGGGGGTACATGGAGAGTTCTGACTCTGGATGAAGCAGTGAAAGGCTTGAGAGAAGCCAGAACCGGAGGGCAGGGCTTGCTGCAACAACTAGTAAATCAACGGTGATGAAGAAGCAACGATGGCTGTCGGCACCTAAAGATGCAGAGACCTGAATGGACTTAAAGAAAGACTGGTTCGTTTACTGATTTTTATGGTTATTGATTAATGCAGTTCGAGAGGGGTTATGTATGAGAGAGGGTGAATGGTGTGGATCATATGTAGTGGTTATAGGAGTGTTTTGCTGGGTTTGGGAAGAGGGCTGTATGTATGAATATTGGGTTGGTCTATGTGGGGAGAAAGGCATCAGTATTGATGTGTAGTCAAATGGTTTGTGTGACGAACAGGGAGGGGAGTGGTCTCAAGGTGAAGGGAAAGGGAGGAAGGGTGATGGGGTGGCTATGGGAGTGGGAGACAGGAGTGGAAGGGTTGTGCAGAGGGGGCACGAGAAAGGTTTTCAGGGCATATTGGAAGGGAGAGGGAGGATGGGGTAGTATGAAGGATCTGATGGGAACAAGGTAAGGGGGAGGAGTTATTAGGATTGGATGGCTGCAGTAAGGGGAGGTGATGGCAAATTGTGAGTGGTTGAGACCATAAACGCCAAAGGACTCAGTCGTTTGCAAAAGAGGCAGTATTTGGTCAAGGAGGGAATAAGACTAAAAACTGATATTGTATGTGTCCAAGTGGTGCACCTTAAAACTCCACAAGCGTACTTTTTATGATCAAAAAGATACCCGCAGGTGTTTCCAGCAGCAAGTCAAGGGAACACATGGAAAGGGTGGTGGGAAGTTTAATGTCAGGAAGATGAACAGTTGAGATACAAAAAATAGTGAAAGACAAGAAAGGACGATATCTCTTCCTCCAGGTGGCACCAAAATAATTTTAGCCTGTATCAATGAAAGAGGGGGGGGGGGGGGAATTTTTGCTGAAATATCAGAATGTTCAGTGGAATTCCACTGCATACCGATTATTATTGGGGGAAGGATTTTAATCTGATAGTGAATCCGAGGTTGGTTAATTTGGGAGAAGGTTCACTGGGGGAGGGGGCGAGTGAATAGAAGATAATTAGTGAAGATGGCTGAATGTTTAGGGTTAGTGGGCATTTCGAGACTGAGGAATGGAGTAAAAACGGATTACTCATTTTATTCGCACTTCCATAATTCCTATAGTAGATTGGATATGATTTGGGTAGGAGGGGCCCTGGTGCAAACTGCTGGGGTAGAAATTGATCGGATAACCTAGTCAGGTAATGCCCTAGAGTTTAGATGGAGTTGGGGAAGGGAAGAGGGGAGATTGAAGTTCAGATGGTTGAATAGCTCTCTCCTGGAGGTTAGGGATTGCAAAGGTCATAGATGAATACTACCTTTTTAATGCAGATGTGGAGGTACCTATCAGGGAGGTTTCGGATGGCATGAAAGCGGTGGTACGAGGTCATTTTTTTGGTTAGCTGTGGCATTGAAGAGGCAGGAGGCCAGAGAGAGAGAACTACAAAGCTAAATTCTAAAATTAGAGCAGGAGCATATAGTTTCTCTGTCAGGGAAGGCTTTATGTGATTTGGAGGGTCTGAGGAATGAATTGGAGAGGGTTTGTGCAAAGGAAGTGGTAAATTGGAATTAGCAAAGCAGTTGCATTTTGAATATGGGAACAGAGCCAGTAGATTTCTAACATTAAAATTAAAAGAAAGAACTAAGTAGCAACAAGTTTTAAGAATAAGACTTCAAGGGGAAAGTGGTACATAGTTCAACGACATAAGATCGCTTTTCATCAGTTCTATGCAACATTATATTCTTGTGAAGTGGTGGAAGGTAAAGAAATAGGGGAGGCATTTTTAAGGGAGTACTCATTGTCTCAGTTATTGGAGGAGGAGGAGGAGCAGTTGTTAGACAGGGAAATAAGTCAAGCAGAGGTATTATCAACTATTAAATCTTAAAAAGTGGGAAGGTTTCGAGCCTGGATGGCCTGATGGTTAAGTTTTATAAGAAGTTTCAAGGGCAATTGGCTGAACCTCTGGTCATGTTGTTTAATGTTATTGTAGTGGGGGAGGGGTGCCCTGTTCAATGAATATTACAGGGATCACAGTGTTACTGAAAAACCTGCAAGGATGTCAACGTTTGCAGGTCAAACCGACTTATCTCACTGATTAACCTGAATTTAAAATTGTTGACAAAAGTATTAGCTAATAGGTTACAAGTTTTTTGTCAAAGATAGTGAAAGCCGCCCAAGCAGAGTTCATACCTGGCCTTCAAGCTAGCAATAATATCAGGAAGTTGTTACATTTAATTTCGTATGCTAAATTGGATGAGAGAGACATGTTAATGATAATGGTCAATTCGAAAAGTCATTCAACCGGGTTGAATATATTTCAGGTGTTAGAGACAATGGGAGCTGGAAAGAGGGATATTCAATGGATTAAAGCTCTATATGCGGTGCCTAAGGCCCAAATTAGGATTACTGATAGTTATTCCAATGCCTTCCCATTAAGCAGGGGCACAAGGCAGTGGTGCCCATTGTTGCCCCTACTGTTTGCTCTATAGAACCATTATCGGAGACAATTAGAAGCAGGGAGGAATTCACATCTCACCAAAACCCACTATTTAAGCAGTTTGACAAAGAAGCTTTCCTCGATGAGGTAACCCCCAACTCGCTCCACAAACATAAGACCTTGACGAGATAATAAAAAACTGGAATACTATAATTAATAAAGCTGCCAATCCAACAACATCTATCAAGAAAACCCCTCATAGGCCTTCAGAAAAATGGTATACTCAAGATATACATGCCCTTAAGAAGGTGCTCCGCAAACTGGAGAGAAAATGGAGGGCAAAGAAAACCCCTGAACATAAGGATCAGTATAACACAGCAATGAGCACCTATAAGGAAATGATTCTCAGAGTAAAGAGGGCCTGCCATATCACCATATTAAACAAAGCTATCAACCGCACCAGAGAACTAGTTGAAATTGTAAAAACCTACACATCTAAATACAACAAATAGCACCCCCATCAACCCTCAAACCATAGCAAACCACTTTGCTACAAAACTAAAGCAAGTCTAACAGAACACATCACTCCCATACTCTATAATCTCCACTGGCTCCCCATAGCAAACAGGATAAGATATGAAATATTAGTTACTACCTTCAAACTTATCAATGGTATCTCCACCTCCTACCTTACATCTAAAATTCATGTCCAACCCGATGTCAGGTGCAGGAGAAAAAGTACTCAAAATCTCCTCACAGTACCATCCTCTATATGGAAGATTAAATAGATTACCAGCAACAGAGCCTTCAGATATACAGCTCCTACCCTTTGGAACTCACTCTCAGACACTATCAGATCAATCAAAGACATACAAACATTCCGCAAAGAACCAAAAACATTATTCTTTTCCGAACACTATAACACGACCACTGCTAACTACATTTTTACCCATTCCACTCTTTCTATGCCTCCCAATTGAACCAACATTTTACTCTTCCAATCCTTTCTACCCCCTCCAATTAATCCCTCCCTCCCAGGAGCTATCAACCACATAAAACATTCCCCTCATCTCACCTTTATATCTAGTTTGTAATCACTGTCTAGCTATCATGTATATAGTTAAGATGACCAGCTAACACTATTCACCGGCATATGTGGTTGCTGTTTTGTAAATAATTCAACTGTTTCAATGTATTATAAGATCACAATAACGTTCTCTGTAACTGATTTTTGTTTGATGTAAACTGCCCCTGATCGTTGAAAGGGGCGGTATAAAAAACGGTTCAAATAAATAAATAAGTAAATAAAAATGAAAGGGATATATAGTAATTATCCCCCCCCCCCCCACTGTGGGGGATAGTTACTATATATCATTGTTTGAAGACAATGGTATTTTTACTATATGGGAACTGCTTGTATCTTTGCTGGTTTTCATGGAGGAAATAAAAAAAGGTGTGAAGTGGCATTTTAGAAGGGAATCTAGAAAGAATCTGGGACACCCAGAGCAGAACATCTATAAATCCGGGGAACTGACTGCTGTTGTGGAGACAGGCCCCACACAAACAGCAAGGTCTGGTACATGCATGGGTGTAGTCATTTCACAAATATGGACATCCACAAATTGCATGCCTGCAGAACCGGGTACTTGGATGTCCCGTCCAGGGTGGTTCAGAAGGGGGGATGACTATGTTCTGAGACTAGCACATCCTGGCCTGCCATTTCAGATACTCAGATGTGTAGTGGCAGGCCCGTAATACGTTTATTTATTTATTTGAAAACTTTTATATACCTCCCCTTCCCAAGATCAGTGGCGGTTTACAGAGAACAATGGTGAAAAATAAATACGTTTAGCGTATTTATTTACATGCAGGTTTCTTCAGTCAGGAAATATTAACTGTGGCAAAGCAAGTACATTTGCTCTTCCTCCTGGAAGCACTGCAGCCATGAAACAAGCACTTTTTTGCACCTGATGTATGGGCAGGAGCAGATTTAGCCATGGACGCCTGAACAATCAGGGCCAGACATGCTTGTGGCATTCTGAAATCACACCACAACGTGTATCTCCCTTGCCGTACTCAGGGCGTGCCTTCACCATGCCTGTGTGCTACATGGAAGCTCTCACACTAAGGACGTCTATATATACCTGGCTTTCTAAAATGGTTCCAGGGGCATTTCCATACTTTGCACGTCCAAGTGACCATTTTCAGATGTCCAACTCATGATTAGGGCTTCTAAAATGACCTCCATAGTGTAGTGTGGGGATACAAAATTAATATGGGTAAGACAGAAGTGTTGGGGTCACATGCTCAAGGGGATCGGAAAGCATGGTTGAGGGAAGTATTTCTGTTTAAGTGGAGGTAGTAGAGATGAGGACAGTACCTGAATTCAAGAATGCATGGGACAAACAGAGAAGATCTCTAAAGGTAAAAAAGGGACTGTAGTAGTTGTATGGAAAGGCAGACTGGATAGGCCATATGGTCTTTATCTGACGTCATGTTTCTATCTTTCTATGACATGGGATGTTATTGGGTATTTTGACATAAATTTCAGGGAGGATTTTCAATCTGGCTGCTGTGCTGGGCCCCTTGGCATAATTTACGGACCTCTTGGCAAATTTTAGGGTCTTGCAGCCATTCGAGGCACTATGCTGCCCCCTGTCATAATTTAGGGTCTTGCTGCCGAGCTGGTGCTTTACTGGTCCTCGGCATGTTTTAGGGGTTTACAGGCGATCAAGGTGCTGTGCGTCTCCTCCTGGCATAATTTAGGGCCTTGAAGAAAATCTAGATGCTGTGCTGGTCTCCTTGGCATATTTAAGGCATTGCAGCTGATATGGGTGCTGTGCTGATCCTCCTGGCATAACCTAGGGCCTTGTAGCATATCTGGATGCTGTGCTGGTCTCCTTGCCGTTTTATGCCTTTCAAAGTGCCTTGGTGTGCTTCCACCAAATGTGCTGCCCCTTTTCCCTCTTCCACTATCTTGAGGTGTTCATCGTGCTCTTTGTACCACTCTGTGCTTTAAATGGTACTCATTCTGCCACTGTTCATACTCTTTGCCTCTCTTTTGGTACCCCTGGGGGATAACACACTTGATGACTTGTAGTGCTATTATAGATGCTTGTCATCAAGCTTCAAGGAGCTTTGACTAAAAATAGATGGTAAGCCTCACTGTGGCACTATAAAACAGCTTCGCTAATAGACTTTGACTCCAAAGACTAACCAAACAGGTATATTCTGACAAACAAAATTGAGGATGAAAACCTTTGGTGTGCACAAGTGTAATTGAGGCAGCCATAAGGTTTAGCTGTCGGTAACCCTCCCCCCCAAGCCATGAGGATTTTACATAGTGATCAGCTTGCTAAGAAAAGACATAAAGGTTTCAGTAGGCACCCTTCCCCCCCCCCCCCTCCAGGCCTGAGCACAATACCCTCTTGCCCAGAAATCAGCAGACCAGAGCATACCGGTTTGGACAGATCACCCAGGCACCTCCCCCACGTCACCCAGGCACTTTCCCCAGGGGTTGATGATTGGTGGACAGAAAATACCTGAGACGAATGAGATTGTAGAATGAGTTTAAAATTGTACTGTATATAAGACATTGTAGGATGTCCTTCGTGGCTCAGATTTTTGTGGAGGGTACTGGCTCTCTGTCTGAACCTGTGCACATTAAAAGATCCTGTTTGCATTCCAGCCTGTCTGTGAGTTTCCTTCTGTGGGTGAGTGAGAGAATTAGAGCTTTTTCAGCTGCTTGCCTGCTACATTCTGGCGACCCAGGTGGGACCCCTTTAAATTAAATAAAAAGCCTCTCTCATCACACCCATGGTGGGAAGACTACTGCTTCTTGCAGCATCGGGCCTCTACCGGTCAGGAACCGGCCCCTCCAGGTGATTAACGGTCCTTGGCGCCCCGGGCCACTTTGTGCTCCGGAAGGACACCTTGACTCATCTGGTCAGTCGGTCCCTGTGGCTGACCCCCGATTGAAAAACCGGCTGGATAGACTGGCATCCAAACTCTCTGTCTGATCAGAGTTCTGGTGAGTACTACTACTGTTTTGGGTAGTTCTGTATTCCTGTATCTGGTAAATCTGGTAATTCTGGTATCTGGTAATTTCTGTGAATCTGTAGCGGCCTGATCACCTGCAACGAGCAGTCCGAGTAAGGGTCCTAGAGGCCCTGAAACCATTGCTCGTCCGGTCTGGTATCTGGTAAATCTGGTAGGAATGGGGGGGGGGGGGGCGCTTGCGAGCGCCAGTAAATGACTGCAGTATAAATTCAACTCTGTCACCTCGGGTCCCTTAAAAGTATTTAAAGCGCTGCCAAAGCTATTAAAATGCCTAAAATATTAGCACTTGACCCCCTTAAGTGGGCTTCTTTTGTGCTGCCATGTGCTTGTGCTGCCATGTGCTTCTAGTATTGGGGGTTTCTCTTGTGCTGCCATGTGCTTCTAGTGTTGGGGGCTTCTCTTGTGCTGCCATGTGCTTGTGGTGTTGGGGGCATCTTTTGTGCTAGTGATCCTGGAGCTCCATCTAGTGGACATTAGAAAAATAGCTAGCTATATTTCTCATATTACTATTATCCTCATGATAAAAGTTAAATCCTATGCTACAGCTAGAGAGAGTGTGTGTAATGTATATTTGTAACAGCTGCTACTGAGGAAAGAGAGCGTATGAGTATTCGCTGCTGAGATGTCTCTGTTTTCTGTTGTCCCTCTTTCTTTTTCCCTTTGTGGTCCTGTGTGTTTTGCTCAACCAAACTCTGCCTGTTACCTGGATTATATTGTATATTGTATTCCCAGAAGTGAGGTTAGAAAATTTACACTGAACATTGCATTCCTTGAATTGAGATTAGAAGATTTACACTGTAACTTGTGATTTGTAAATTGTGATTAGAGCATGGGGTCCGGAGGCTAAATTGTAGTGAAGGAGCATCCGGACCAGTTTCCCTATATAGATTCATGGCTGGTCCATATAGTTAATGTGCTGTTATGTAGAAACTGTTAGAGTGTCTCTGTAAATGTTAGAGTGTCTCTATGTTTAGTTGTGACATTAGGGAAAGATTAGGGAAAGAAAGTTTTTGTCCAGACATTAGGTCTTTATATTTCAGGATTGATTTTGATACTCTATCAGTAAAAGGTGAAGTTATTAACAAGTCGCCCCTGTGTCCCCAAACAGTGAAAAACACTAGGTCTACTGATTGCAGGGAAAGGGACAGTTTAGAAAATGTTTTGGCCATGCCTCTCAGCGGTGAGTGGGGGGTGGTTGGAACTGCTGAGATGGTTTGCATAACTACAGAAAGATACTAGGAATGAAACAATTGAAATTGTTTGCATAGCTATAGAAAGATACTGGAAGATCAGGGAGGAGTTTCTTCTTCTAGCAGATGAATGGAGGCCCATTAGAGAGGACAAAAGGACAAATCACCTAGGAGTCTTTCTCCTAGCAAACAAATGGAAACCCATTAAAGAGGACAAAAAACCCCAATTCACCTAGCCTCACCTAGCCTCCAAACAATCCTCTTGTCATCAATTTTAATTGTAGAGTTTAAGCTTCTAGAACAATGGGGGGTGCCTCCTTTGAGCATCCTCAGATGTCTGACCAGCATCTTGATTGTGTAAGGGTGGGATCAAACAAAGGCTGGTCAAATTACTATTAGCAAAGATGTATGGGGTGGGGAATATCTGTAAGGCAAAACTCATGTGAAAGAGCTAGCCTGCAAACCATTTCTTACAGCCCAGGGGCGAGGGTTTAGTGAAATTTATCAAGAAAACCTTCTTATTCCAATCAGATAGGCTGCTAGCTGCTATGCTTAAAAGACTAAGGGGTATGTTTACTAAACCGCGCACACGTGCGCGGCGCACAGTAGCGTACGCTAATGATGCACTTAAGTGCGCATCACACTAACGGGCCCCCACACACGTGCCCCTCACACTGACGGGCCCACGCAAGTGTGCGGTGCGCTGATGTGCGATAGAGGCGTGGAAAGGCATTACGAGGGTGGAGGAAGGCTCCCGAGGGGCGGGGGGATGGGGTCAATGGGTGGAGAGTGGGAGGGGAGAGGCTCCACGCACAGGAGCGGGGCTGAATTTCGGCAAAAAAAATACCGCGAGTGAAACCCTCGCGTTAGAGCCGATTTAAAGGGAAGAGAAACCATTTACGTCAGCAATGTACAGCAAAACCGGGGAAACCTGCAAAACGTGAGCAGTGTGATACATGTGCACAGAACAAAATAGCAAATATAAATTGCAAATGACCACAACAAATTCCAAAAAAATTATAATCCAGCTGGGCAACAGTGATATTAATGGGCAACCATAAAAAACACTCCCAGGAAAGCTTCAAAAAAAAAAGAAATGATTTTTGGAAGGGTCTACGCTCCGTAGACTCTTTCAAAAATCACTGCATTTTATTGGAGCTTTCCTGGGAGTGTTTTTTATGGTTGCCCATTAATATCACTGTTGCGCAGCTTGGTTTTGGTTTTCTTCCCCTTTTTTGGAGGTCATTTTTTAGGTTTATTTGCACCTTTGTCCCCATACAAGGTAAATGAGCCCACAGTAAAATGGTGCAGAGCAGGGTTTCTGACTCGTCAGGCCAGGTTTCCTATCTCCAGGGACCACACTGTTTCTGTGGCCACAGTGTGGTGCAGCAGACACAGCCAGTGCCTGTAGGACCAGAGGGTCACAGGTTCAAATCCCAGCTGGGGTTCCTGCCAACCCAGTCCCCATAGTTTTACCCACCACTAAACAGTGATAGTACAGACACTCCTTTATTGCAGAGAACATAAGCATGGTTCCAACACCTATATTTTACCCTACACCACACACAAACCATAACAATGGGCATTACCTACAGCCGAGTCCCCCAAATTCAGTCCTGGAGTGCTACAACTCAATCAGGTCATATGCTTTTTCCCAGATAGGGACATGTCTGCATGTTGGCGGAAGGGTACAGGTGGTGGAGGGGGCAGTGGCTGCAAACCACAGCAGACAGTGGCCTAGGCCTGTGCAGGCTGGCATCGTCCACCGCAACAGACAGGCTCTGTCGGATGTACAGTCATGGACTCCCCAGGGAAGAAAGCATATCTGTGGCAACACAGTGGTGCAGTGCACACAGACAGTGTGTGCAGGAACAAAAGGTCACAGGTTCAAAGCCCAGCTGGGGCTACTGCCAATCCAGTCCACATATTTTTCCTACAACTAAACCGTGATAGTACGGACAAACCTTTATTGCTGAGAACATACGCATGGTTCATACGCCTATATTTTGCCACACCAAACACAGACACCATAAACAGCCGCATTACCTAGAGCAGAGTCTCCCAAATGCAGTCCTGGAGGGCCCCACACCATTCAGGTTCCATGCTGCCTCTAATAAAGATGCCTGTGCTGCATATCTATGCACCACCCCCATGCTATGCAGATGTAGCTCATGCATATTTATGAGGGACAGCATGAAAACCCGAACAGTGGTTGGAACACCAGGACTGGAGTTGGGAAACTCTGCCATAAAGCAGCAGCCATCAGGGCCAGACACACCCACACACACACCCACAGGCCCCATTGGCCAATGCCTCCTTGGAGAGGCAGGACATTGGGCCCTGCCTGTATCTCCCAATACTAGCAGTTGCATACCTTAGCAATGCCACCCTACAACTGGGTATATGGTACACAGCTATCAAAAGTTGCCCATGATAACTGGCAGATATCAATTCCTATGTTAAGCACATTTAGCTCCTTGGGCTCCACCATAACAATCATTCTGATGTCTGCGGTGTGTGCTGCAGGTCTGGTCTCTGACAGTGTTTACCGCCCTGGGGAGTGACCCCCAACAGTATTGCGTACTGTGCCCAGGACTGGTGTGGTGGGTATGGCTGCTGAACCCCTCTATAGTAGCACAATGCTGGCATAGGTGTGGGGGTGGCTGTCTGCCTATCCAGTGTGTGGTGGCTGCAAACACCTTCCACAGCCCACACTGCCAGCAATGTTGCCAGTATTGGGCTGCCAATGTGCATAATGAGGAGCAAGGTACCATGGGTATAGGCCGGACAGGGTGTCCTGGCCAGGGTGCATCTGCACAGGGCATAGGGCACTGACTGGGACATTTTAGTGCCCGGCCACCACCTACACAGACAGGGTGACTTCAGTATGTCCTGCTGAGAGATCACTCTCACCCTGACTGTGCAGTGACCACAGCATGGCTAGGCACCCCCATAGTGCTATATAGTATTTCTCTCATGTGGTAGATATGGGTTTCCTTTTGGGGCCCAGTCACTGATTTATCTGCTTGCTGTGCATGCATCTCCACTGGGAACATGCACTGTGGACTAACTAGCACACTGTTTGCAGCTGGTTTGTGTTGTGATGGAGCAGCTTGCAGGGTGCAGTAGCTGATGACTTGCTGCAGGAGAATATCAGATAGTGGTGGGGTGCAGCTCACCATATCCAGGCCTAATATCTGTCTGCTATTGTGTTATGGATGTGTATAGGGCTGCATTGACTGCCCTGGGGGGTTTCTGCTCCTCAGCAGGACCGGGGTTGATGGACCCCTTTACTGCCACCTTTGCAGGGAGGTGGAATGTGGATCTATTGATGGGGACCCTGGAGGAGGAGGGTGGTGGTGGTACATGGGCCACCTAGGGGTCCATAGGGGCTACACCTGACTGAGTCAGACAGAGATATCCAAAATGTTTGTGCAGGAACTACCTATCTCACACATTAACACTGCTTTGGACCTCCAACATGACCTTTTTCAGCCATAGAAGGTGTTGTGGACCTGGTCCTGGGCGCCTCATTGCACCCTCAGGGTGAGCACAGTACCCGCACGATGTGACGGTGTGTAGCTACTCTGTGCCAGTAAAACACACGGTCAGTACCCCCTACCAGGCCGAGGTGCTTTGGGGGTGCATTGCCCATCTTGTGTTAATCTGTGGACAGCTGATTTGCATGTGCAGTGCATCATGGGTATGGGTGGGCTAACCCTATCCTGGTGACCACAGTAGACTGTCTGTGTGGTGACGTGCATGCTCTCTGCAGCCAGCCAGGGGCTTGCTAGCAACTATAGAGCTGTAGCCCAATGGTTACGTCACTGCCTCTGAAGCCAGAGGTTATGGGTTCAAACCTACAGTGGGGTTATTTGATAGGGTTGTCCAATGCATTTTCTTTAATGTACATATTTTGATGCCAGCAAAAACACCCTCAGCGTACTGTACCCATAAGGTGCCTCTGAGGGTGCTTTATAGGGCGCCCTATAGGGCACCTTATGGTTCCCGTCCATATAAGGTGCACTATACAATATCCTGTGACGCAACCTATAGGGTGCCCTATAGGGGACATTTTAGGGTGCTGTGGCGGACAGTGCAATTTCTAATGTGCCCTATGGAGTGCCTTATAGGGTGCCTTATACGGCACCTTCAATTACGGCACGTGAGGGCGTGTTTGCTGGCAGCAATTAATAACATAAAATTAAAGTGCTGCAGGACAAAATATGTACAATGCAAAGCTGATGCCACAGCCAGCCTTACGTATTAGGCACACTGGGGAGCAAACTCATGTCCCCTGTATTAGCAGCCAGTGCCTTAACCATTGTGCTCCACTGCTGCTCCTCCTTGCCTGTCAGCGCACCTACTTATGCTTTTCATTCCTTAAACTGCACAGTGCTGCCATAAAAAAAAGTACACTGACCTTGCGGTACCTCATACGGCACCCTCTAAAGCGCACTATAAGCAACATTCTAGGGTGCCTTGGCTGACAGTGCACTTTAAAATGTGCCTTATAGGGCACCTTATGTTAACACGCTTTGGGAGTGCGTTTGCTAGTAGTGATAATTAAAATATGAATAAAATGCCTCCTAAAGCAATCTTCCCCTTAATATGTTATGCCTCAGCCAGCCTTGTTCATTGGGCACTTTGGAGGATTGAACCCCTGATCCCTGCACCATTGGCCAGTGTCTTAACCATTGTGCTGTGGCTCTGTTCCTATGATTGCACATCAGCGCGCCGCCTTATGCCGCCCAGTATTAAAAAGCCTCCTAAAACATTAGTGCACCGCCTTATGCCCATCAGCGTGCCGCCTTATACCGCCCATCATTTAAATGCCTCCTAAAATAATGCTTCAGCCAGCTGTCTCCATTGGGCACTGTGGGGGATTGAACCCCTGATCCCTGCATTATTGGTCAGTGTCTTAACCATTGTGCTGTGGCTCTGCTCTTCTTCCTGCATATCAGCGCGCCACTTATACCGCTCAGTATTATAATGCCTCCATAAACATCAGCGCGCCGCCTTATGCCGCCCAGTATTAATATGCCGCCAAAAACATTAGCGCGCCGCCTTATGCTGCCCAGTATTTCTGTGCCTCATAAATTAATGCCTCAGCCAGCTGTCTTCATTGGGCACTGTGGGGGATTGAACCCCTGACCCGTTGGTCAGTGTCTTAACCATTGTGCTGCGGCTCTGCTCATTTTCTTGCACTTCAGTGCACCACTTATGCCTCCCACGCAGCTATCTCATGCGCTAAGGTGCGGGGGCGCACATGGGCGCTGCGCACCTTAGCGCATATGTAAATTCCAGCTTTTCTTTTTCAGGACGGAACGCCCACTCCTTATATGGCACCCGCACACTACCAGGGCCCGCACTCTACCGGGGTTTTAGTAAACATACCCCTAATAGTCTTGTGTTTAAATGTTTTAATCTACAGTAAATATTGTTTTTCCTTCATTGCTGGCTGTTCATTGCCAAGTGCCCCTGGATGCTAGATCACACAAACAAGGCATGAAACTAAGGAAACTGTTTCTGTTTTCCTTTGACTTTCAAAGAAGAGGTTAAGAGCTCTGAATAAAAAGGGTAATCCAGCTTGAATTTTTATCTCTGGTACATATATTTGTTTTTGACTGCATATACAAAATTAAATGTTAAAAGGGTTTTTATATACTGTGGCAAGCACCTCACAGAGGGTTTTCAGATCAGTTTGATGCCAGTCTCAGGTATTGTTAGGTTTTAAATTAAATGTGAAAAAGAATATTCTGCATTAAAAATATACAAGGAGAAGTGTTTGCATTCCAGATATCCCCCAACCTTTTCATGCAAAAGTATCAGTTTCATCATCTGAATGCCTGTTTTCTGAACTGTAAGGTTTAAGGCAGCTCAGTGCTGATTACTGCTGAACAGGACAGTAACATCATAGGTGCCAATTACACCAGAAAATATGGAAATATTTGTAAAATTATTTAACTTGAGTTGATTGGACAAAACTAAATTTTGCTTGTCAGCAATGATCCAGGAGAGGTTTGAGAAAAAGAATGAGAGAAAATAAACAATACTAAGTTTTCAAACAATTGTTTGATATTCTTAGCAGCCTTGCCAAATGAGGATACATTAGTATGGTATAAAAACATGAAAGGGACCTATGTATGTGATTGGTGGAATGATGCAGGTGTTGGGGGAGTGTTGTGAGGGATGAAGTGGGATATTAAGAAGAAGGACTTTGATGGACATTAAACTGATGAAGGTAATTTGAAGTGATGTATCTGGCTAATGAATATGTAAACAAAAAAAAAACAAAAAAAACAAGGAGATGAGCATTTTATTCAACTATGCCATCTCCAGAATCTTCAATTTAGGAATTCATCTAAGCCCCAACACATACTCAACAATTAGAAATAGACATCTGGAGACAGGCTGGGTGCACCTTGCACCCTGATGAGCTTTGGAAAACCCACACTAGCCATGTGGTACTTCCAGATGCTTTTTGCCTCATTTTGCTCCTGTATGTCCTGGCCAGGCACGCATGGGCAAAAGAGGGATGATTTGATGACAAATTCTCACAAAAATTGGTATAATTCTAAAAAAACCTTGCCAGAAATCGCAGAATATGTGTGTGCAACTTGTCTGATCTATAAACATGTAAAGATCAGTCAAGGGCATAATGGAATATTTCTTACCTGCAAAGGAATCTCCAGTGGTAAAGAGACAGAGAGACAAAGAGTTTATCAAACTGAGAGACATAGTTGACACCATATGAGATAGTTATGATCTTAAGTAAATATGGATGAAATTAAGTTTATATCATTGTGAAATCTAATCCAGCATATTTAGTTTTTTTCATTCAATACTGGTGCTGCTTTTCTGAATAAGGCCTGGAGCCATGTCACCAATTGCAATCCAGAGAGTCCAGCAGAGAGAATTGTCCAGAGTCCAGATGGAACAGACCATCCCAAGAACTCAGAACTACCCACCGCTGAAATGTGTGAAGGAGTCCCTATCTGGATCAGTGTGTCACATTGAAAAAGGGCCAAGATATCTGCCTATGAGAATGAGAGGTTCAAATTTTGAGAGAAATAGAACTTAAACTTCAGAGAAAGGTGAAGCACACTTTGAGGTCCTGGGGAACTGCTGAGAGGCAGGACCACATTGTCTGAGAATGGGAGGAGGACTATTGGACAGACTGGGGGGTTTTGGGGGCTTTTGTGAATGATTGTATTGTTATCCTTTTAATATTGTTTTCTTAGAAAGTAACTGAAATCTACAAGCCATTTCGGCTTCAGCAATTGCAATACCCACACCAGCTCAAGTTTTGCTGTACTATTCTCAGAGTTTTCTTTATCACATTATTAAGCACTGCTGCTTTTGATACACTTTCATGTTATGCGTTTTCAATATTATTGAGTTGCTGCAAGAAAATGATGTTACAATGTATGTTGTCTCTAGGGAACAGTACCAGAAGCTGCTTTTCTGATGCCCCCTATCTGTCTCAAATGGTTGTTGTCCATTGCCCTTAGTGGGATTACCTTTGCCCCATTCACAAGAAAAGAAAAAGAAAAATTGGAGAATGAAGGGAAATTGGCTGATAGGTATGTCTAGTATGGCTGCATCCTTGCCTGAGGCTGTAATACATTATGATGGCACGGAAAAAAAAACAACATGTGGGCTAAGAAAATGAGTACCCAGAGCCCAGCACAACAAGAGTAAAGCCAGGGGGAACCATACTCTGAACAGAAGTGCACAGAAAATGGACCCAGCTAAGAAAAGACATGCCAGGCCTGAACAGATTGAACAGGCCTGAGCAAGTTCGGCAAGCCTGGACAAGCCTGGGCAAGTTAAACAGGCCAAACAAAGCTGGTGATACAAAGTGCTCATGAGCCCTGAAGACTACAGTGCCAGTGATTAATGAAACAAAGGGGATGGCAGGGTGTAGCCAGAATGACTCAACACTAGCAAGAATAAAAGCCATTAATATGTTAATAAGGGTGGATCCCAGGGAAAGAGCCTTTGCCCCAAAGGAAAGAGGCCTCTGCAGACGTTTTGCACACGGCCCTCCTTTGTCCCAAAGAAAAGAGGCCTCTGCAGGCCCTACAACCTTTTACAGACAGTACAGCAACTTTTGCACATAGAACAAAACTTTTGTGCAGGAGTTGCTACAGAGGGTATAAGGTATGTGTTGTTTTAAACTCACTGACGCAAGTGTTTCCATTGAACACTCTATCCAAGACCTACGTGATCTTGGATAGATCATATTACTGACCCGTCCATGGGTCCTGGGTGGTTTATGAAGTGGTTCAGTTGGCTAGGGGGACTAAAAATCCCAGTGGTAGGGGTTCTTTTTATTTTACTGCTGTGTGCCATTCTGCCATGTTGTATCCCCATTCTTCACCGCTTCATTACCACCACCCTTGATACCCTGGTAGAACGCAAGGCGGCTACCACTGTCATGGCCCTGACCCAATACACCCCTCTGCGGCTTGCCTCCAGAAATACTGCCCTCTACCGCCCCTAGCGGTTGAGGTCTCACTTAAAAAGGGGGGAGTGAGGCAGCCATAAGGTTTAGCTGTGGGTAACCCTCCCCCCCCAAGCCATGAGGATTTTACATAGTGATCAGCTTGCTAAGAAAAGACATAAAGGTTTCAGTAGGCACCCTTCCCGTCCCCTCCAGGCCTGAGCACAATACCCTCTTGCCCAGAAATCAGCAGACCAGAGCATACCGGTTTGGACAGGTCACCCAGGCACCTCCCCCAGGTCACCCAGGCACTTTCCCCAGGGGCTGCTGATTGGTGGACAGAAAATACCTGAGACGAATGAGATTGTAGAATGAGTTTAAAATTGTACTGTATATAAGACATTGTAGGACGTCCTTCGTGGCTCAGATTTTTGTGGAGGGTACCGGCTCTCTGTCTGAACCTGTGCACATTAAAAGATCCTGTTTGCATTCCAGCCTGTCTGTGAGTTTCCTTCTGTGGGTGAGTGAGAGAATTAGAGCTTTTTCAGCTGCTTGGCTGCTACATAATATTTATTGTGGATATTCTGAAAACTTCACTGGCTAGGTGTGCCCCAAGGACTGGGTTGAGAACCCCTGAGTACAACACCAGAGTCATCAGTCTTAAAGGCTCCCTTAAAAGCAAAACCGAGTTAGTCAGAGCAAAAAAAAACCTCACTGAATCCTATTTCAGAGTGCAGCCTCATACCATTCTCGACCTCTCCTTGTTTCAGGTAAGAAAAGCCTCCAGCACTGGTGGAAGGAGTACAGTAGAAAACATGAACAACCAGAAAAATGGAAAATCTTATTTACACACTAGTCAGAGAGGCTGAAAGGCGGCAGAGTGAATATCAAAATTAGTTTGCTTCTTTGAAACATGTCATTCAGCAGCATGACGTATTTTCTGGTGGAATGACCAGGACCTCATGTCCAGCACTTCTTTTCATTCTCCAGAGGCAAAGAAGCAGGGCTGTTCTCTAGTTCTTCCCTTCCAAGCAGCAAAGTGGCAGAGAACAGCCACTGTGCATCCTAATCCAGTTCCTCTCTTCCTCTTGCTCCTCCTTCTCTTCCTGTTCTTCAGGGTGAACTTTCAGCAAGCTGTAGAGCAAAGAACAAACACAAAGGGGTTGAATTAGCAGAAGTGTGACATTGCTGCTCAGAAGTTTCAATTGTCAAGTCGTCAGCTCTGACTTTGATGATTGACATTACTGCTTACAAGTTTCACATTTGTGCCTATTCAACCTCTTCTGTCTATTATTCAGGGGAGGAGCAGCAGAACGCCTATTTCTTTGGGGGGCCCTAACTCTGCCTTAGCTCCACCCCTAGCCCCCTCTTCCCTCCTGCAGCCAGACAACCGCATCGAGGCCGCCATGGTGGCCTTCCCCTCCTGTTCTGCCTGTGGGGATCTCATCTCTCGCAGATAGACAGAAAGGTTCTTTGCTGCAATTGTGGCAAGGAAATATTGGTTGGGCCAGAGCCCAGTGGTTCACCCCATTCCAAACTCTATGACTCAGGGCATAATTTCTGGAAGTAGAAACTGGAACGACATCCCACCATCTTTGGTGGGCCCCGAGGGACTGGATCAGAGCTGGTAGTGTAAATCAGTTATTATTATTTGAATTAAGCTCAAACCTTTTCAGTAGTAGCTCAAGGCAGGCTACCTGAGACAGTGAAAGGTAAACAGCTCAATGCAGCAAATTGTACTGTGCTCTGTAGTGTTTTGTTTGAGATTTTCCCACACTAGTCTTGCTCTCCGATGCAGAAAATTGCAAACAAAATCACTGCACTAAAGCATAGCACAGTGCACATGCTAATTACATGCAAAGGAATAATGTTTTAATTGCTTCTGATGTAAAAAAAACAGAACTGAAACTTAGCACAGTTTTTTGTTCTTCTTCTAATGCTGGATCTTTACGCCAGCTTCAGGCAAGTGCAAAGATTCAGCGGGGAGCAAAAAGATCATCTGAGATGAAGTTTGGCAGTTCACCTGATATGACCAAGGCAGACCAACCCCCCCCCCTCCCCGATCGCGGTTCTCCCTCACCAACTCGAACACCACTGATATATCATTGGAGGTCAGGTGGCCCTGAATCCCTTACCCTAGAGCCTCCCAGAACACTCCCCTGATGGCCCAGTGGCCCCCACCCCCATCAAACCTCCCAAAAAGCTTCCCTGGTGGCCCATTGGCCCTTGTCCCCCACCTCCAAACCTCTCAAGAAATTTTAATGGGGGCTGAGTGGCCCCTACCCCCAGCCCCCTGTTAGCATTCCAATCCCCCCCCCCCCCAGTATCTTAACAGTTGGTGGCAGGAATGATGCTATACACTCTTACCCCCGCACAATGCATTCTGGGATGCATTAGACAAGTTCTATCTACCATATAAGGCTAAAAATGCCATATACCTTTTTGGGAACCTGACGGGTACTTGTGACCTGGACTGGCCACTGTTGGAAACAGGATTCTGAGGTTGATGGACCCTTGGTCTGACGCAGTATAGCATATCTTATGTTCTTATGGCCATTATACTGTATTTCCTCTCCTTTCACTGAAACAGCATGCAGCAATATCAATAATGCACCAGGGTTTTAGCAATCCAATACATGTGCACAGGCGTCAGACTGTTAATGCAGACCACTATGTACAAGTTACATTTTTGTTCATTGTGAACCGCTTTGAATTGTAGAAAGGCGATATAGAAATAAGTTTAAATAAATAAAAGTGTCTGGCTTGCTCCCCTTAATTTAGCACAGACATTTTGCACACTGCTTGTTTACATGCTGTTCGCTTACAACATTGCTGCACAAAAAGCCTGTGTTTAAACTTGTCTTAGGAAACCCTGTGCTGCAGATTTAGCAATGGGCTCTGGTGCAGGCTTTCTGCATTGAGCTGTAAGTGACTTGTCTGAGGTCACAAGGAGCATCAGTGGGATCTGATGTAGGAGTCAGCTGATTCCAGCCCAAAGAGTGGCCTTTGTCTTTCTGGCTAAAGAGGAAGTGGAGAAGAGTTGCTGGAGAGGGCAATTTTCTGGGGAGGAGAAATTAGACCACCAGGAATTGGAGGTTGAGACTTGGGGACTCTAGGACCACTGGGAGAATCATGGTGGGACTGTGGATGGAGGACGAGGATGAGGAGGGTAGAGAGAAAGGGTCCTATTCTATCTATCCTTATATTCCTTAAGCCAGTGATCTTCCATCCCTAGCCCCTACCATTGCTCACCTCCTACCTAACCTTTGCCCTTCCGTGCAAGAAGGAAACGTGTAAAGAGTGTGTTCAGGTATGTGTGCATAAGAATCTTTATAAGGTAGGGAAACTGACAGTTCACACACTGACTCCCGATCCAGCCTCCTCCCTCTTCTCTACAGTTGCACTTCCTTGTCTACAAATTAAGACCTGATCAGCAGACAGTAGGGGAGGAGCTGATAGGGAAAGAAGCAATTGATTTGCTTAGGCTGTGTGCCAGAAAGGTGTAAGGTGTGTGAGTGAGGTAGGTAGAGAGAGGAAAAGTGAAGCCAGCGTCATTGGGCAGGACACCTGGCAGTTGAGCTGGGTAGAACAACGTTGAGAACTGAAAGGAACGTGAGCTGGGTGGAACAACATTGAGAACTGGGTGCTGAGGTGGGGGTGCCAGGGAGCTGCATTTTTTTCTGATCAAAAAGTTATCAGCAGATACTCAAAAAAGGTTTGTGAGGAGGAGGAAGACAATGAGAAAGAAACAAGGGGTGGCGTTCTTCACACTGTGTACAGGTGAGTCCTTTTTTTTTCTAGTAGGCATTCTGCAATTGGGCGAGGCAGGAGACAGACCTGTGCTTGCCTGCCCTTCTCTCTTCCTTATTCCATACTGATCACAACCTGTTTACATTTGTGTACACCGTGATAACCTTTGTGGTAAAAAGTATCAACAGTTTCCTGGGACCTGAGATGAAAGGGTTGATAGACCGTGTAAATAAATTCCTGCTAATGTTGAGCTCTTTCTGACTGTTGAGTTATGAGAAACTAAAGGTTAACAAGCAAAAAACAAATATAAGGTGATATCTACTTATTGAAGTAACTTAATACCTTTCTTGACTGGCTTTTGGGAGCAAATGCTCCCTTCTTGACATCCAGACAGAATAAGCATTATTAGTATTTACCTCACGCCTTTCTAATGGTATGATATTGTCAGAAAATACGAGGGAATCATTGATTATGTTACAATGGTAATAAGAAGGGAAAGGGGAAGAGGGGTAGGGAGCCAATGTGTTAGAGTGATAAGGCAGTAGGATTATTTCTGGTACTAATTTAGAAAACCCGACTCTCTGCTATGTCTTCGTAATTTAGTTCTGAAGCTTTAGCCGTTTTAATATGTCTTGAAGGATTCATGGCTATTATTTCTGCAAAGGGTTTTCCACCAAGCACTGTGTCAATGGGTATGAAGACTTATGCAATCAAGACTTTTTGGTTGCTTATTCTTAATTGTTTTTTCAAATATTTGCATAATAGCCCTTTCATGTTGAAAGTGTATGTATGTTATGTAGATTAATGGAACAAACTCCTATTTTAATGCATTTTGGGGCATGTTTACTAAAGTGCGTTAGCCAGTAGCGTGGGGTTATGCGCATTACGGCCATGTGGTAGCAAGGAACTTGTGGCCCAAAAGTGAGAGCGCTAAAAATCCCATGCTAGCAGTGTAGCTCGTGAATAGATGGGTCAAGGTAGAGACTGGGTGGTTCTGATGCACTTTTGGGCACAAGTGTTAGGAAATATGAAGGACGGAAGAAGCACAAACACACAAGAATAATACAAGGGTAATTGGAGATGTGAGCTGAATAACAAGGCACCTGTCTAGGCCACCTGTTTGAAGGGACTGCATGATGCAGCTGACATGGCAGTGGACCACAGCAGCCTGTCTACCAGAGCCTGCAGCCAGGAGTGACTGTGGGATAACATTCACAGATACATCAACAGCTGTCCTGACGGAGGTGTCAGGATATAGAGTCTGTGCTCTGTGTTGCAGCCAGTTCTGACCTCATAGCCAGAGTTGGAGCCAGCAGAGTACAGGGGTAGGAGCATGCAAATGAGGTGATGACTTACTGGCAACATAAATGTGTGGCAGCACAAAAACTGTCTGACCCCTGCCCCTGCCCCCACCCCCTCTGCATGGGGGGACAAGTAGTAGTGCATACATGCACCTGGGGGGCCATGTTCCTGTGGTCAGATGGCCCCTCGCCCTGACTGAGGGAGGAAGTGACTGAGGCCAACAGCTCTGAGCAGCTGCTAATTCGAGGTGTGATCAAATAGTATCAAGACTTGTGTAGCTATATAACAATACATCCCACCACAATGCTATTAAGTATACAGTGACCTAGCTATGTGCTCTGCATGTGCAGAGTGTAACGTGGCTACAGCATACCTGTACTTTTTTAAAATCATGTGATGGTTGATATTATGTAAAAGCAGTTCATCAGATTTACGATGAGTGAAAACAATTGAACAGCAAGTTTGCATTAAATTCTGCCAGAAACTTGGAGATTCATGCAAAGAGACTTATGAAAAATTACAGCAAGTGTATGGCGATGAATGCATGGATTGTGTTTGAGTTTATGACTGGTACAAACATTTCCAAGATGGCCACCAAGGTGTTGACAGTGACAAATGTTCTGGAAGGCCATCTATGAGCAGGAATGAAGACAAAGTTGAAGAATCGTGTGCCAAATACGCTCAAATCATCAAGTGACTATCAGGGAGCTTGCTGAGGACATGGGCATCAGTTTTGGGTTGGTACAGTCCATTCTTACTGTCGATATGAGGATGAAACGTGTGTCTGCAAAATTTGTGCCAAAACTCCTGTCCCCTGACCAAAAAGATCGACTGTCTGCAGTCAGGGGGTTGCTGGAATGAGTTGAAAATGACTCAGATTTCATCAAAAAGATTATTACTGGAGGAAGTGACGTCACCGGAGCCGATGGCGGCTTGAAAGAGCTGCTCCGGCACTGACCCAGCCAAAAGCCTCAAATTCAATTCCCTCGGAGGCGGCCAGTGGGGGAATTGGACGCAGAAAGTGGGCAGAAGGTGCCGGGACCGCTGAAACGCTGGCAGCAATAAAACTACTTCGGCGGTGCGACGCACCATCGGGGGAGCACGGCGGCAGCGTGGTGGGCCGAAAATGGCACCCGGAGGCAGCATGGAGATGGCGACTGAGGCAGGCAGATGTTAGGGGCCTGTACCCTCGACAGTGCTGCGGCTCCCCAGCATGAGAGAACTATCGGAACCAGAGAGCTGGAGGTGAGCTGGATCGCGGAGACTAGCAGGGAGGAGAGGAGCAGGTCAGCTGTGTTGAGTGCTGCTGGTGGAACGCAGGGGCTGAGGAGAGTAGCCCAGCAGATCTGTGCAGGCTGAGAAGGCTGTGGGCCAGCAGTGGGAAGCCAGTGAGAGCACTGGGCCTGGCGGAAGGGCACTGAGGGGAACCGGAGGAAGCCGGCCACCAGCATCTGGGCAGCACGACGCAGAGGTGGATATAAGAGCCTTGTAAATAAGCAAAAAGGGCTGAGGAGCCCAAATACTGGACGTTTTCTGCTGACCTTGCAAGAGGCATCTGGTACAGAGATGACCACCAGACGAAAAGCGGCAGATCTTAGAGAATATGTGTACTCAGGGGCGCATGGAGGAAAAGGTGATGTTGGGCAGATGGAGAACAAAAAGCTCCCAGAGGTGCAAGGAGAGCAGGGGGGAGCAGGGGACATGGAGAATGTAAAAGCCCCAGGAATAGACTCTATGCAACCTATCACGAGAGCGGAGCTTAGAGACTGGTTTCTTGAAATCAAAAATGAAGTGCAGTCAGTGAAGAGTGAGTTGAACGACGTGCTGGCCCCCCTGACAGAAGAAGTTGGAGAATTGGTCTGTAGAATGGGAGACCACGAGAACAGGCTGCAAGAGATTGAACTACATCAGGAAGAAGAGACACAAAGATCGGTGAAGTTGGGGTCACAATATGAGACTTTGTTATATAAGCTGGAGGATCTGGAAAACCGTTCTCGCCGTAATAATCTGAGACTCCGTGGAATACCAGAGGAGAAAGAGTTTCAGGATAGCGAGAAGGTTGCTCGTTCAGTCTGCTTGGAGGCCCTACGACTGGGAGGTGGGGAGGCGACTGCTACAGATATACAACTTGAAAGAGCCCACCGAGCACTGGGGAAACCCGTGGGTAATAAGCCCCATGACATAATCATCTGTCTGGCACGTTATAAAACTAAGGAGACAATAGTTAACAAAATCAGGCGAGAAGGAGCCCTCATGTGGCAGGGCTATCCGGTGCACATATACGAAGATCTTTCTGCAGGCACATTGCAGAGGCGGAGGGCCATGCAGCCCGTTACACAACTATTGCGTAGAAAGGACATTAAATATCGATGGCTCCATCCTTTTGGACTCTCATTTACCTATAAAGGGCGGACATGGCGGGCACAGACACCGGAGGAGGCCCAGAAAGCTCTCAGGGGCGCGGGCCTGAGCACCCACGGGGCGGACCTGGAGACAGGTTCTTCCATTGGAGGGCAGCAGGGGCAGAGGGGAGGCAGCCCAGAGTGCGGAAGAATCGGAGGGACGCGACATGGGCAGGAGCTGCAAGAGGCCCAGCGGCTGGAAGACACTTGAAGAGACTTGTGGACTGATAACATGCTGGTTTATGGGTTGCAAGGTGGTGGAGGAATGTTGTCTTTAAGAATGCGTATATAAGTAACATACTGGTATTTTGTAAAGCAATTGGGGGAGAGGAGGGTGGGGGAGGAGAGGAGGCGGTGGTGAGGGGGAGGGTATAGGTGGATGGGAGGGGGAGGAGGGGGTGAGGTGGATGGGTACCGGGCGGGAGGCATAGGAGAGGGAGGGAGGGAGAGGACAGCATGGAAGTAGGAGGGCATATGGAGAGGGAAGGGGGGAAGAGGGTATGGATGAAGGGAGGGGGAGAGCGGGCTGAAGGTGGGTGGGGGGTAGGGGTGTGTGAAGGCGTAAGGCTGGGGAAGGTAAGGGGCGCACTACTCCTGAGTTATCCTCTGGAAGGGACGGAGGATGGGGATGGGAGGGGGAGGGAGGGGGGAGGGGGGATGAGGGCTTGAGGAGGTCGAAGGGGGGCGAGGTAAGAGGGGGGGGAAGGAGGGGGAGGGAGGGAGGGAGGGGGGTATGGGAAGCGTAGAATGTTAAGTATTATGACCTTAAATGTGAAGGGGCTGCGAACACGACAGAAACGCCAGTTGGTGGGGAGAGAGGGTAAAAGAATGGGGGCCGATATTATGTGTATACAAGAAACGCATTTGAGGGTGGGGCAGGAATACTTGTTGGAATCTAGGCAATTCCCCAAGGTAGTTCTGGCGGGCCAGAGATTAAATTCTAGGAAAGGGGGGGGTGGGCATTTTGGTGGGGGGGGAGTACCACACCATGGTGAAGGAAGTTAGACGGGGGAAAGGAGGGAGATGGGTGGGGGTATTATTGCAAATTGAGGAGGAGGAGGTCTGGGTGATCAGTGTGTATGGTCCTAATGAGAAGCAGGGGGAGATGTACGAGCAACTCTTGAAGGAATTGGAAGGACTGGGGAGTACACCAATAATCTTGGGGGGGGATTTCAATTTAACGTGTAACCCTAGGGGGGACAGGGGGGAGGAGGAAGGGGGGATAGACGAAGCCTACATGCGCTGCGAGAGCGCCTGGGCTTGGTGGATATGTGGAGAAGTTGGCATCCGGGAGAACGGAAATATACTTACTACTCACCCGTGCATAGCTCTTATAGTAGGTTGGACATGCTTTGGGGGGGAGGAATCTGGTTGGACAGAGTACAGGAGGTGGAACATGGTCAGATTACTTGGTCAGATCATGCCCCAGTGAGTGCACGCTTTGATATATGATGGAAAGATGATAGTTTAAAATTCTGGAGACTTAACAATTCTTTGCTGGAGGAGGAGAAACATGTGGAGAAGCTTAAGGCTCATATAAAGGATTATCTCCAGCTAAATGATACGGGGGAGGTGTCTATAGGGGTGCTTTGGGATGGTTTAAAGGCAGTGATTAGAGGACAGCTGGTTGGGTTGGGGGCGCGGGTAAAGCGTGAAAAAGGGGCCATGGAATGTGACTTATTGCAACAGCTGCGGCGATTAGAGGGGGTGCATCAGAGGGTGGCAGATCCAGGTACCCTTACGGAGATACAAAGGGTGAGAGGGGAGTTGAGTAAATTGCGGGCCCAAGAGATAGCATTCCAACTGGCGGTCTTGAAGCAGGCCCATTTCGAAGGTGGGAATCGGGCAGGGAGGGTGTTAGCCAGTCGCTTGAAGGGGCGGAGGCAAGCAGGGCATGTTGTGGGCATTAGGAGCAATAAAGGTGAGTGGGTCCAAAACTCCAAGGGAATTAGGGGGGGTTTCGGGAGTACTATAAGACTCTGTATGAAAGTGAACTGGAGGTGGGAGGGAGGGACACTACGGAATTTCTGGAGGAATGTGGTCTGGCACAGGTGACGGAGGAGGAACGGGAGCATCTTGGGTGGGAGATTCAGGAGGAGGAGGTGAGGAGGGCTATAACCACATTGAAATTGGGAAAGGCGCCAGGGCTGGATGGATACACGGCAAAATTTTATAAGGTTATGTCGGAACAGATTACGCCCATATTTACCAAAGTAGTCAATAGGGTGCTTCAGGGGGAGGGCCTCCCGCGCACAATGGCGGAGGCCGGCATAACGGTCTTGCCGAAACCAGGCAAGGATAAGGAGGTTTGTGGTTCGTATAGGCCCATTTCTTTAATCAATCTGGATGCAAAGCTATTGGCAAAAATCTTGGCCAACCGTATCCAGGACATTGTGCCGCACTTGATCCACCCGGATCAGACGGGCTTTGTGAAGGGGCGTCAGGGTAGCGATAATGTGCGAAAGATTTTGAATATTATGTGACATCTTCAGCGGACTAAAGAAGCGGCCGTGTTAATCACCGTAGACGCGGAAAAGGCTTTCGACCGGGTGGAGTGGTCCTTCATGTTTCAAGTTTTGGAGAAAATGGGGTTTGGAGGGACGTATGTCAGTTGGCTCAGAGCTCTATATCAGGGCCCGAGCGCTAGGGTTCGGGTTAATGGGGGATATTTGGAGAGTTTTGAGCTACATAGAGGTACCAGACAGGGCTGTCCGCTGTCACCCTTGCTGTTTGCCTTGGCTATAGAGCCGTTGGCGGCCTATATTAGGCGAATGGGGGACATTAAGGGAGTACAGATAGGTGGGCGGGAGGAAAAGATTGGACTTTTTGCAGATGATGTTATTTTTACCCTGACGCAACCGCTTACAACGCTACCAGTGCTAATGACGGCTATACAAAGGTACAGCCGCTTAGCGGGGTATAAAATTAATCAAGGGAAAACAGAACTGCTGGGATTCAATCTGGCGCCCAGGGTGGAAGACAGTCTGCGGCATCATTTTAAATTTAGGTGGGTGGAGGGGAGTTTCAGGTACCTGGGGATCCAGTTGGGGACCCCTCTCATTAAGATTAAGCAATGGAACTATCAGGGACTGGTCGAGAATATAAGGCGGGACTTATCACGGTGGAGGGGGCTGTATTTGTCTTGGATGGGGTGTATTGCAGTAGTAAAAATGAATGTTCTTCCAAGGTTGCTGTTTGTTTATGTCATTGCCGTATCGGTTGGTCCGAAAGGAAATAGGATGCAAAATTTGTTGCTGCAATTTATTTGGGATGGAAAGCGACCAAAAGTAGCCAGGGCGACCATGTTTAGGCCTAAAACGGAGGGGGGGGGGGGGTTGGGGGTTCCATCTTTGCTCCGGTATTATGAAGTGGCGCAACTTCGGGCCCTATTTGCCTGGAAGGAGGGGGTGGAGAGGCCTGGGTGGGTGGGGATGGAGGGGGAGGCGGGGACCGAAGGGGGAGCCTGGATCTGGGACCCTGGGGGGGGAGGGAAGAGGCTGGGAGAAGAGAATCCCTACAGAGAACTTACCAGACAGGTTTGGATGAAATGGAAGGGGTACCTGTTAGGGGGGAAGCAATACTCTCGAGAAACTCCAATTCAGATAGCAATGAAGGGTAGGATGGGGGAGGAGGCAGGGGTCTTTAGGAGATGGGGGGAGAAAGGGTTACGGACGTTGGGACAATTGGTGGGGGAGGGGGGGAGGATTAGAGGCTTTGAGGAGTTGCAGCAGAAATATTGTTTGGAGAGGCATGATAGATATGCTTATGTTAGTTTGTGGTACTGGCTTCAGAGGAAGGAGGTGAAGCGAGACTGGACGGCGAAACCTGCGCCCTTTGAGGAGATGATGGGGGGTACTGGGATGCCAACTAGGACTATATCGAAGTTATACAAAATCCTGGGGGAATTCGAGCAAGGGGTCGTACGGGGCCAGAAGCAGTGGGAGGAAGACCTGGGGGGGCAATGGGACGGCGAGAGGTGGGATAGAATCTATATCAGAACTCATAAATTAGCACCGGGTACAGCAATGCTGGAAAACAGCTATAAGCTAAGGCTGAGAATGTATTGGACCCCGGTGTGGCTACACGCTCTATACCCTGCTAGTTCGGATCAGTGCTGGAAGGGGTGTGGGGCTAGAGGAGACTTGCTGCATATGGTGTGGGGCTGCCCGGTAGTTCAGGAATATTGGAGTGGGGTGGAAAGACTCACGGAAGACATCACAGGGGTGAAGACCGGCTTTACTCCTAGCATGGTGATATTGAATGAAGGGGGGACGGGAGAAGGCGGGAGGGACAGGAGGAGACTACAGGGGTATTGTGTAATTGCAGGGCGGATGAGTCTTCTCCGCTGGTGGAAGAAGCCGGATGTTCCCCCCTTAGCGGAGGTGGTGAGGCGAATGGAGCAGCTTTGGGGGTACTGTGCAATAGAAGCCCATCAAAAACATACTGTTTCACGATATAATAAGGTGTGGGAAAGATATGAACACTGGAGGGCAGAGAGGGGGGGGATCTAGAGGAATGCTGGGGTAAGGGGAGGGGGGGAGGGGGGGGGAAGTGGGGAATTTGTGGTCATTATGCTGGTGCGGTTTTATAATGAAAAACTATGGCCGGTGGGTGGGCGTGAGGTTAGTAGAATGTGGGAGGATGGGTGGAGGGCGTGGAGAATTTATGCTTGGGCTAATGTAAAGTAGTATAAGCGGGGTTAAATTGTATATTGTATAAGCTGTGTAAAAGGTACACGGGGGGGGGGGGGGTTTGGGTGCAATGGAAAACATATGGGGAAGCACTAGGAACAGGGGCCTTCCCAATGGTTAATGTGATTGATGTTCAGAATGTATATTGGATATATGTGGGGGGGTTCACGGTTTTTGTTGTGTATTGTATGCTGTGTTGGGTGCTAATAAAAAAAAAAAAAAAAAAGATTATTACTGGTGATGAATCATGGATTTAAGGTTATGATCTAGAAACTAAGGTATCACATCTTGTCCAGCAGTTCTTGGCCAAACACCAAATCGAGCAAGTCTGTCAGCCTCCGTACTCACCTGACCTTGCACCCTGTGACTTTTTCTTGTTTTCACAACTGAAATTACCACTGAAAGGAAGGAAGGAGAATTGACGACTAAGAGACCATTAAACAAAATTTGACACAGCAGCTTCAAAGCATAACGAAAGAGGCATTACAAAATTGTTTCCAACAGTGGCTGGAGGAAGTATGTTTTATCGGAAGGGGACTACTTTGAAGGGGACTGAGTGCAATAACTGTCAGTGTTATACTTCTTGTGTCAAGGGCAGCCCTATAATGAGGCTGAGTAAGGTGGTGGCCTCAGGCGGCAATTTTTTGGGGGCGGCAAAAAATGCCCCCCAAAAGGCCACCTCACTCAGCCTTCAAAATTTAAACAAAAAAAAGGGCTGAAGAAGCTGCTGCCACTGCTGCAGAAGCAGGATCAAGTGCCCCGCGGCCCACTGCTGCCCAGAAAAGACCTGTCGTTGTTTTACCTGCGCCTGGCTCAGCTTTGCAGAGCCGCAAAGGGAGAGCATTTCCCTTCTTTCCCACTGCTCTGTTAAAGTTGAGCCCACCAGCACTGAGGGTAAATGAGGCATTTTCTGAAATGGGCTACTACTTGAAATAGGCTGATCAGGGGGGGGGGGGTTAGGACTGGTAATGGACTGATGGGGGGCTAGCACTGGAAATGGGCTGAGCGGGGAGCTAGCACTCGAAATGAGCTAGGACTGGTAATGGGTTGATGGGGGGGCTAGGACTGGAGTGGGCTGATAAGGGGGATAAGACTGGAAATAGGCTGAGACTGGAAATGGGCTGATGGGAGGAGGGGAGGAGAGTGCTGATGGCCATGGAAGAAAACTAAGGGCTAGAGCTACAAATGGGCTGATGTGGGAGGATGAGAGAATAGGATTGGAAGGGAGCAGATACCAAGAGAGTCTGCCAGGGGAAGGAGGGGGAAGGAAAGGAGCTGACATGGGGGGAGAGGTGGTGGCAGGAAGGGAGCTGACATGGGGGGGAGGTGAGGGCCGGAAGGGAGCTGACATGGGGGAAGAAGGGAGCTGACGTGGTTGAAGGAGGGGGCTGGAAGGGAGCTGACGGGAGAGGAGGGAGGTGGCCCTGAGAGTGGACATGATCTGATACCTGCGATGGTATTTGGACTAGGAGTAGGTTGGAAGGGAATGGACACCAGAGGCAGTCCTGGGAAGGTGGTTGACAGTGGAAAGAACTAGGAGGGGAGGACTGGAGAGAGGGCTGATACTGGGGAGGGTTATTGGAGCTGGAAATGGGCTGATGGAAGAAAGTGAAGAAAACAAAAGAAGAGATAAGAAATGGCAGATGGACCATAGACCATAGAAAGAGAGCTAAGAGAAGACTGGAAAGCAGGAGCCTCAGATTGGGACCAGCATGATCAGACAACAAAGGTATTAACAATAATTGTATTTTCATTTTAGTGATTGGACTTTGTGCTATTTTTATATTTTACACAGTATGGGGAGTCTAGCTCAGGAATGGGCAAACTACGGCCCGCGGGACCTTTTAATCCGGCCCGCGGAGCGCTAGCTCTTCTGCGCACTGCCTAGTATGGGCCTGGGCCGCAGCACGCTGCAGTACCCGCAGACCTGGTGCTTCATCGACTGGCGCACCAATGTGTCTGCGCACGCTGCCTACTCCTACATGTACGCCGGCTTCAGCTCCTTCCTCATCCTGGCCACCGTGCTCTGCAACGTGCTGGTGTGCACCGCCAGTTCGTGCGCCGCACCTCGCTGGGTACCGCCGACGCACGCCTGGCTGAACTGCGCCGCCGCCGCTCCTTCCGCCGCATGGCTGGAGCCGAGATCCAGATGGTCATCCTGCTCATCGCCACCTCGGCCGTCGTGCTCATCTGCTCGATCCCGCTAGTGGTAAGTGCTCCTTTGCCCCTCTTCCCCAGGTCTCCTCTTTCAGGAAAGCCGTCTTGTTTAATTCCCCTCCTAAATGTGTGGGTTTCCCCTCTTGTTCCTCTCAATACTTCTTTAGATGTACGTACGAAGATCTGTAAATTCTTCAGGAGCGATGTACTGAGGCAAATGGAAGGTGGCATAAAGTCCTTGGAATCTGGCATTTTTAAGAGTGGTTAAATTAGCACAGGTTTGAAAATTGGGAGCAAGAGCATCAATCGTCAAAGCTTCTTCTATTTTTAAAGACTTGATGTTGTGCTAATTGACTCTTTCGGTTCAGACGTGTACGCACGCATTTTTGAGTGAGTTTAAAATTATAACATTTGTATTTGATGCCCCCAACCCTCCCAAAAAAACGATTTATTTCCTAAACATTGGCCTGTGATTCTGCAGCCAAATGCAGCTAACACCGAATTCCGTAAAGCATCTCACAGTAAAAGAAAGCCCAGTGAATGCAGCTCCCTTGAGGTATCTGCAGCTAGAGAAGTTCCCTATGTGATAGATATGTGAATATTGCTATATATCTCCTGGACGTGGGGGTGCTGAAGGCGGCCAGAAAAGGCAAACACTATTTAGTTACTGTGAGAAGTTTGAATATAGTTCCCGCTCCGATTAGAAAAGGGGGGAACAGCTTTCTCTCTCCAAACCACCTGCAGTATTTCTTGCTCGGTTTTTCTTTATCTTAATCCAGCATCTGAACGCACTCTACAACCATGTATCTTTTGTATAGCAAATACAAGACCTTTGATGATCTGCCAGATCCAGACCATTTAACTCCTAAATTTCCAGAAGTACAAAGCTCTAGGGCAGACAGCAAAGCTGCCATTTACTTAGAGAAAAAGGCTCGGGACTTTGCTACTAGATAAGTGCGTATGACTCAAGTTAGATGCCCCGAGTTAGTAATCTGCTCTTTATGATGTTAGAATCGTTAAACTGAATGACCTGCATGAAGAATTCAAGAAGTGCAATTGGAACTAATCGATCTTCAATCTGATGCAATCTTAAAGGAGAACTTCCACTCTCTTCCACTAAAAGAGTTCTATGCCTCACTTAAAGATGACTGTTTTCCAAACCTCCGGGGGATGGCACAGAAGATTCTGGCCTTGTTTGGCTCAACCTACGTGTGTGAGCAGACATTCAGTGTCATGAACATCAATAAATCCCGTCACAGATCCCAGTTAACTGACCAACACCTCAGATCTATTCTGCGAATTGCAACAACAAAGCTATCTCCTGACTTTGATGCCTTAACAAAAAAGGGAGACCAACAACACTGTTCCCACTAAAATTGAAGGTACTATTTTATGAAAGAAATACATTGCACAAAAGTTTTGTAAAATAACTCTTTTTATGCTTTTCTACCTTAAATTAATCTAAACATTTAATGTTACAAATTTAAATTTAATTTATATTAATTCACACATACACACCGTCCATCTACTCTTGGTCCGGCCCCCGGGTCCAATATATGAACCCATTGCGGCCCTCGAGTCAAAAAGTTTGCCCACCCCTGGTCTAGCTCCTTTCTGTACTTGGTGAGGGTCTGGGTTCTGAATGTGTGACTGAGGCCAGATGTTCTGTTAACATGGAGTTTGTACTGTAGTAATTTGACTTGTTGAGCTTTTCAAATTGGTGTATGGATGTTCTAGGGCCTGCTGCAGCATTTACAGTGCTGTTTTTTTTCTGGGTAGGTCCCTTGTATGAGTTTTGGAAGTTTATGCTGGTATGTTATGATAGATTTGGCCTTGTAGATCCTAGGTGACTTCTATAGGGTTTTATATTAGTTCCCAGTATGCCTGGTGCAGGAGAATGTTTGTTTCTTAGTGAGATGGCCAGAATCAGATTTTTTAAAATTATATTTAGTTCTGTGGGCGAATGTCCTACATCCACTGTTCTGCATACATTGTTGAGGGAGAGGTTTCTGCGGATGCAGAATATAATTTCAAAAAGAAAAAGTGAGAACCATAATGCAGTTTATAACAGAATAGTGTGGAGTGGAGGAGTGGCCTAGTGGTTGGGGCAAGGTACTTCAGGCTGAAAGGTCAGGGGTTCAAATCCCACTAGAGGACAGCAACCTTGGGCCAGAAGGACTGGGGTTTCTAGTCCCACAGGTGCTCCTTGTGGTCTTGGGCAAGCCACTTAGCCCTCCATAGCCCATGTTCCCTGTAAAATAGTTATCTCCAAGTTATAATGCCCTGTTCAATGTAATTTCAGTTTGTTCAATGTAAACTGCACTGATGCAGTATATAAGAGAATATAAAATGAGTTATAATTTGGTTTTATAAACTGTACTGTGGTTCTCACTTTTTCTTTTAGTTCCTTCATGTGCGAGCATCTTGCATTTCCTTTGTTTTTTGCGGAATGTATATTTACATGACCACCCTGCTGGTCTAGTGTGCAGTTTGGGGAATTATGGTGGGATTGCTAAGCCCTTCTTGGTGTTTATGTTGGAGTGGGAGGTGTTGTATTGGGGTCACAAAGTCACTCTTGTTTTTGTGGAAGTGGGATATGCTGCTTGGGTGCGGTTGAGCCCCTCTTGTTTGGCATATTTAGCAGCATGTTTCCTAGGCTCTGCATTGGTAACGTGAACATAAGAAATCCCATACTGGGTCAGACTAAGGTCCATCAAGCCCAGTATCCTGTTTCCAATGGCCAATCCAGGTCACAAGTACCTGGCAGGTTCCCAAAAAAGGAACACAGGTTCCACAATGTTTGTCCCAGGGCAAGCAGTGGATTTCCCAGGTCCTCTTTAATAATAGTTTATGGACCTTTCCTCCAGGAACTTGTCTAAACCCTTTTCTAAACCCAGCTACATTTTTACTGCATCCTCTGAAACTAATTCCAGAGTTTGATTACGCAGGGCCGTAGTCTATCTGCAGGGAGACAGTTACATCCCCCTGCAGTTACCCCTTTTTATTGTGACAAAACAGCTGCCCAGTGCAACTAAGGCCACCCACTGAGGTGGCATTAGTTGCACTCACGCTACTTGTGCTGAGCCGTTATGTTAGTTTCTGCTGACAATGCAGATGCCTGTGTGTGAGAGTTCTTTCTCTTGCCTAACTTTGCAGTAAAGTATAATTTTGGGAAAGAAATCCTGTAAACCTAACAGTCGAGTGGGTAAAAGCATTTTTTGACTACATATGTCTTGTTTTAGTTTTATTAATATGTTCCCTACTTGGTGAAGATCTCTCTCTGTTCTGTATATGTGTGACTGAGGCTACATGTTCTGTTAGTATGGAGTTTCTATGTAGGGAGCTGTGGTAATCTGGCTTGCTCAGTTTTCTGAATAGGAATATGGATGTTGTAGGGTCCACTGCAATATTTATGGCGCTGCCCTTTTCTGAGTACATTCCATGTTGTGTGAGTTTTGATTGTTAGTGCTATTATGGAATAGTAGATTTGCTCTATGGGTCCTGTACTCTGGGTGTTGGTTTGGCGGGGGAGTGGGGGAGCAGGGGGGGGGAGGGGGTTCTGGAACATGTATTGTTTTTGAGATTTGCAGTTTTGTGTTCTTTATGCTGCCAGACTGAAATTTAAAATATTTTGTCAGTTCAGATTCAAGGAAATTTCATTTTAAGGGAACGTCTCAGTTTAATTTTGTTTAGTAGCCTGATAGCTTCACCACTGCTGAATTCTGGACTTTTCCATCTCCAGCACAATCCAATCCAGCATTTGAATTCATGGTTAGCAGGATTAGTTTCTCATTTTATATCTTCCCTCCTCATCAATAATCTGGTCATAGCAAAATAAATCTGATGTGCGGATACTTATAATGGTTTGATGGGGGGGGGGGGCGGTCTGTGTAAGTGCTTTTCATTAATCAAATTTAATGTTTTATTATTATGTTTGTTTTATTGTAACATCTCTTATACTAAATTGTATGTGTATGTTTAGAAGCCGCCTATGATTTTAGATGGGTGGCATATACATTTAAAAATAAAGTATACTAAATTTATGCACATTTATTTATTTTGACAGTTTTGTATACTACCTTATCCTTCAATCAAAGTGGTCACAACACAATTGGGGGATACATTTAACATGAGGAGATACGAGACATACATAATACTTACAGGGAACACATGATGCCACAGTGAGTCTCCGTACTTGGCCCTGCATAACTGGGAGATAGAGGAAAGCAGAAACCTCAGATTGAGACCTACTTGATCAGGGAATAAAATGATCAGGAAACAAAGTTTAAAGAGAATTTTCAATATAATTATCTGATCATGCTATCTTTATATTTTATACAGTACAGGGAAATGCATTTCTTTCTATTTCTCTGGTATTGTGCTCTGTTAACATGGAGTTTGTATGTAGGGATCTGTACTGTAGTAATCTGAATTGTTCAGCTTTTCAAATAGATGTTGGATGTTCCAAGGCCCACTGTAGTATACAGTGATGCTTTTTTTGGATGGGCTCCTTATGTGAGTTTTGGAAGTTGGTGCTGGTATGGTATGGTAGATTTGCTCTATAGATACTCAGTGACTTTGTGATAGGGTTTTGTATTAGTTCACAATATGCCTGGTACTATATAATTTTTTTAAGATATTGAGTTCTGTGGGTGAATGTTCCGGTTCTGCTCTGCACCCACTGTTGAAGGGGGTTCTGTAAATGCAAAATATATGTTTAGAAAGAAAAAGCAAGAGCCATAACGCAGTTTATAACAACAAAATAAAAATGAGTTATAATTTAGTTTTATAAAGTGTGCTATGGTTCTCTCTCTCTTTTAGTTCCTTGGTGTGCAGACATCTTGCATTTCCTCCATATAATCTAATTGGCTTTTTGGTTTGGTTCAGTCCCTGACTGGAGTTTTGAGAAAGCCCCCCCCCCTCTATGGAAGGGGGGGCGCCATCTCATCCTTGGCCTCAGGCAGCAAATTGCCTTGAGCTGCCCCTGTCTTGAATTATTGTACACGTCTCGATACTTTCTGATTGCACCTCATATTTCTGTCACTGAACATGGGCTTGCAGTGTTGCAGCTCACCGATCGTTATCCTCTGTCTGGTCGTCCCTCCCCCCCTGCCCTCTGCCCTGTGGCAAAAGCAGTCCCAGGACCTGGGACTGCTTGATCTTCCCTGGTTTGGTAAACTTGTGTTTCCTTGGCAGCTGGGGTTTTAGCTTGGGAGCTCCATGTGGTGTACTCCTAGTGCCCCTCCCAGAAGGAAAGGAGTGAATGGTTACGACCCCCTCTCCCTTTAGTTGCTGTGGCCCATGGAGGTGCTGCTTGACCCTATGACCCCCATGTGCAGGCTACCCTGAGCTGGTATTCTGATCAGGCTTGGTCTCTAGATCCTCCTGGTTCTTGTATCCCCAATCCCCCAACATGAGGTACTCACCCCGTAATAGCTAAGGTGCTGCTACGCAGTCCATGGTCAGAGGAGGGCATGATCTGTGGAGCCCATTCTTCTCCCCACCAAATGTCTTGTACTTGTGTTCCCTGAAGCCTAAGTGAACAGCTACCCTTGGTGCTTCAGGTGGAAGTGGTCCATATCCCTGTCCCCCATGTTGAACACTGTGGACACGTTGATTGATCCCCCTGCATCTCCAGATGCCACATTTGAATCCTATCACCTATGGTTTGAGATGCAGCAAATGCTCTCTGCATGTCTTTGCTTTGCTGATTTGCTTTCCCTGCCCTCTGGTACTTAATCCCTCTACTCTGAGCTGTATAGGCGGCAGTTAAGCCCATTCCCAGTCATCCCTCTCTACTCTGAACTGGCCAGTTGCTCCCTTCCTGTATGTGTACTTGGGGCACATTTCTTACTGTCCACAGTTGAACCGAAGCCCAAATCCTCCCTAATATTGCACTTGTAGCTTACTTTTTCCCCGACGTGCTTTGTGACCATGCACACTATGCACTACAGCCATACGTTCCCTACTATTGATGTGGCTAGTGATGTGGCTAGCATGGCTAGTAGTAGTGTACCACAGCCACGCTCTCTGCATCTACTGTGGCTGCTATGCCCTGGCACAGTAAAAACGCACACTATTCACACATTAGCCCCACGCTACTCGCGGTACTTTAGTAAACATGCTCCTTTGAACTGTATTTTTAGAGAACAGAATGTGAAAAATTTACAAAGGTGTGAAGACTTTTACAAAGCACTGTATATATGTATGTATAAATATTTGTTGTTAAAATTTTCATTATTATTGCTCTTTGTATAGTGCTACTAAGGAACCCTTTTACTAAACTGCAGTAACAGTTACAGGGTTTAGCATGTGCTAACGACCTATGGTAACTGCTACTGCGTGCTAAGAGCAGTCAGCCCTGTAAAAATCCCCACTAACTGCTCTTAGTACTTTGGGGCAGGAATCGGGTAGAGAATGGGCATGCCAACTGGTGACATCTAGCATGTGGGATGTTGCCATGTGCTAACTGTCATGACTGCTGATAGCACAGCTGCATTTAGCACCAACTTAAGAAGCGGGATTAAATGCAGCTGCGCTACCATCAGTCTGGTAGTACAGCAGCTGGCATGCATGGTCAAATGAAATTAAAATCTAATAGCCATGATCCCCCACTCCCCCTATGGATCTCTCAACAGCCTGAGGACATATCTGAACACCCCCTGATAAAAATCCTCTCCCCATCAGCACCTCCTCCCAATCAGCACCTAAGTAAAAAAGACAGTACCCCCAGCCCCATAGTGAAGCCCCCCCTCAGCAAGTCATTACCCCCCAATCGGATTCCCTAACCAAAAATCTACTCTCCCAACATAGAAACCCTCCCATGAGCACCAAAACTCATGTGGGCCCACCCAAGTCGAGCCCACCCTCCAAAAAGGATGATTAGGAAAAGAAGGCTCCTCGTAGGTTATATCCCCACCCCCCGGGAGTCACCTGGGGGTTTCCCTGGTGTGTATTGGTCAATGGGCAGGAGCAGTCCCCCCCCCCCAGTCCCGCCTAGGCACTGGCCTGCTTCCAAAATGGCGGTGATGACCCCTAGTGGGAGTCTCATCGTTCTACCACTAGGGATCATTCTTCTATATAAAGTATTACTCCTGGGGGAATTCTGCGCAACTGTGCAGAACAGAATTGTGCAGAATCCTCCACCTGCACAGAATTCTGCACTTGCTATACAGAGTTCTACACAGGTACTGGCACTGGCATCAGCTACACCTCTGACACTGGCACCATGAGGTTTTAATAAGTTAAATAGAAGCACTTCCTGTTTCTTGCTACATCAATCTTTTCAAGACCTCAGGATCTTGGGAAATCTTTTTTTCAAATTCCAGCAGTATGAAACACACAACACAATGCAATGCGTGCCTTTGAGTCAGTCCTGACTACTGGGGACCCAGAAGCTCCTGGCTTTTCTTGGCAGTGTCACTGGAAGTAGATTGCCAGGCCTTGCTTCTGAGGCAATGGAGGGTTAAGTGACTTGCCCAAGGCCACAAGGAGTGCTAGTGGGAATTGAATCCTGGTTACTTGGTTACCAAGCCAGTGCTCTAACCACTAGGCTACTCCTCCACTCCAACACACAACACACCAGTTTGGATTTGTTCTGAAAGCAAAAGGATAGACTGCTAAGGTAGGGTACTTGAAGCAGATGAATAATTTGACTGACCGTATCTATCTATCTGGAGTAGTCCGTATTGAAAAGGAAAAGTCAAAACAGTTTAGAATTCACAGTCAATGCAATGTGTACACACTGGAGTTTTCATCATTAACCATTCCCTAGCAAAGGGACTCTTTGGAAAAGGACCCATCCTGGGTTTTTCCTGTACTGATACCTGTAAGCTGGAGTTAGACTTTCTCGAACTGGAATCGTCCTATTCAACACTGCTGATTAATCTCTTCTATTCCGTGACTGTACAGTGACTGTCTGGCAGTCCTCTCTCATATTCCTGACAGAAATTCAACTTCTTAGACATCTGACATAACTCTGTGGAAGGTTATTTTCAAAAACATTTCTTTTCATACAGAACTAGGCTTTTATAAAATTGCTGCCACAATTTGCTGGTAAACTTACCCATGCATCAGTTCTATGTGCGTAAATTTACCCAGACTAAGTGGAGGATTTCTCGGGAGCAGGGCAGGGCAGAGTTATCATTTACGTGCCTACGTTTTGAAAATACTTATGGTATAAAAGAACCTGGAAAATTTGTGCATGCCAAGGAGCAAGCGTTGATGTAAGCACAAAAACCTCTTTGGGGTAAATTTCATAATGCATGTGCGTACTTTCACTTTGAAAATTTGCTAAATCCAAAGATTGTGGGGCTAACTTTCCATGCACCAGCTTTAGCCTTGGATCCCTGCAGTGTTAAAGTTCCCTTGGACCCTATGAGCTCCTCTCTCGAGCTTCAGCACTCTCCTAAGACAAGACAGAAGAGAAGAATGAGAGGTCATGAGTCAAAGTTAAGGTTACTAGATATTTTGCAGCCAAACCTGAACACAGGTTGTGGGGGGAGGGGTGGAGAGGGGAGAGGAAGAAAACCTTAGTGCCAGGTTTGAGCAACAAGGCATGGAAGAGGAAAGAGGAGTCATTACCCTGTCTTCCTCATCCATCTCGTGACGGCAATGATGTCACTTCCAAGTAATGTAGCATTTTCCTGATCTGCGCAAAATACAAAGATAATGGCGTTAATTCTAAACAATGACATGTTTAACTCACTAAACTGAAAATAAATTTTTTTATAGCCCCTCTGTCCCTATTGCAGGAATCAGGGACAGGAGACTGCCAAACTAGTGAAAGTCAGGGACACAGGTCTAAAATTGGGGACAACCCCTAAAAATTGGGGACATCTGATAACCTTAGTCAAAGTGGGCTCGTGAATTTTATAGAAATGCTCTTTTGAAGACTATTCCCAATGGGGAAAACTTCCAGAGGGGCATCCTTGTTAGTTTGGAGCAGTAAAATGACAAACCAGTTAGTCTACGCGCCACCAGCATCATAGTTTTGCTGCTCCCAGTGGGAAAATGCTACACATTCCTTCTGTCTGGCCTCTTCCCTCAGTGACATTGCAGACTCTGATGCAATAGTAACCCTATGGATTATTGTCCAAAGAGAAAGCTTCTCCAGTTTTGCGCATACCATGACAGTCATGATTCTCACTTCTAAGCCAGGGTATGTGGAGTATGATCTCAATCTCTCAAATTTACTGCTAATGCTCAGTGTAGTACTTGCATCGTGTCAAAGAGATCTAACATGTATGGGTAGTTTGTCAAGATGTGCTTGGAAATTCTTCTTTATCAAGTCCACATTGTGACCCCCCTGGGTTTTCTTGGCAAAGTGTGACAGGGAGTAGATTGGCAGACCTTTCTTCCACACTGGGTGCTTACAGCGCTTGGTTCTCCAAGGTGATCTCTCATGCAAATACTAACCAAGCCCAACCCTGCTTAGCTTCCAAGATCAGATAAGATCAGGCGACATGGCCATAGTTGTGGCACCCTTACATGTCTATTTTAACAGTGCATCTGAAAGCAGTAGCAAACCAGATGCTTCCATAATCCTGAAAAAGTCCATTTTGCATTAGTTTCTAAGTTCAGGCTACTGAGTCATTCATTAACAGAATGTGCTATTTATCGCAGGACCCATTTAATGCAATGATACTAGAGTGCTCTATCTGTAGCAAATGACTCCCGGAAGGTTTTCTCCCATTATGTGTCTATGGGGAAAAGGCTTAGTAAATAGGGTCCTCAGTTAGTAAGAAGTGAAATGTTTCTCAGTATTTTTAAATTATTGTCTTTATTAAACTTTTCTATATTTAATACATGATAAAATACCAGTCTTTTACATCATAAAATGTCATGACTGAAGCTTCTGTTCCGCCATCTCTCTTCCCAAAAGTCTCTATAATCACAGCCAACATTCTTAAATGTCTTCTAGTTTCCTCTCCCTTTCTTCATCAAGAGTTCAGAAATAGATTCCATATCCATTCAAAGGGTTTGTTTTTCCTCTGGGTTTATATACACTTTTCTCTCCAAGATTCATCCTTCAACAGATGGAGACATTACCCGCTTCCATATTCTAGAAACTCATTTAGGAAGTTGTCTTAGATGGCGTGTGCAGCTTTTGAACATGCAAATAGCAGCATTTATGCTAGTAAATGCCTCAGTGCATCTGAGTAGCAATCTTAGAGAATCCGCGATTACACTTGTATGTCTGCAGCACGCACAATTTTGCAGGGGGGGTGTTTAGGGCGAGATCGAAAAGTATGCATGTATCTCCAATTCTGCAAAGGCAATACACCCATACTTTAGGAAACCTAGATTTCGGCATTTACATCTGCTCCGAGATGGGTGCATCAGCTAACTGTTCGTTTGCACCTGAAATTTGCAACAGTGACTGATGGGACAATTGTGCTTATCTCTCTGGTGTTTAAAACCTCTTCAAAAATCCCCTCCAAAAAATGGAATTTTTTAGCTTGTCTTCTTAATTTGCTCTTCCTGGATGTCCAGGTTTGCAAAATCTACATGCCCTGAGTGGTGCCATTCATTTTTTGAACGTGTACTTTGTAAAATAGCTGTTCCCAGCTGAATGCACTGCAAACTGCACATATATTTCACTGCGTTCTTTATATATCTTTCGTAAAACAATTGAGAAATTCTGAACGTCTTGACTTGGACGGCCTTTATCCTACCTGGATGACCTATGTGAAACTCGGCCTCTATAACGCTGCTAGTGCAATATGTATGAATTTCTTATCTTACTGTATTCAGGCTTCTAATGCAAAAGTCTCATGAGATATGTTTATCTCAATATCCAATTTTCTAGAAATGTAGACTAATATATTTTGCCCAAATCTTATTTTGTTGTGTTTTCACCATATACATTATGCTCTGTTGTGTCAGTTGGGTTTCACATCTTGGACAAAAGCTGATATCTCACTTCCTCACATTTATATAACCTTTCTGGTGTATAAAATTGTCTAGGTAATCAATTATAATACATTTTTTTCTCACACATCTTGAGACTGATTTTGTCTTTATGAAGGTCATTTTATAACAGGTTGCTTAGGTCAGTAGGCCAAATAGGGGCCTAGTTTGAGGGTATTTTATAAAAATATATATATACTGTGAGGCTATATATATATATCCATACAGTAGCAAAAGGTAGGCCTACAAAAGCTGCTGAAATGTGAGCTAAAATGCAGCTATGCACATTTAATACCTTCTTGAGAGCTGATGTTAAAGTATACAAGTAAAGAAACTGCATATTTCATAACCTACGTGCATACCTCATGGTTCCGCCCAAGGCTGTTCCCCCGAATATGCTTATACCCAGACCACATGCAAGAACATGCCTTCTCTTGTCATAGCTCATACTTTTACACATGCACTCCATGGAAATTAGTTTATTCATCCTTACAAGTAAGGCAGAATTTCTTGTTTGTTCATTTTTATTATATTTTACCAGTGTTTCCGGATAAGCGATGTTAGATGTAAGCAGTTTAAATGTTAACAAAATAAGTCTCCGGGAAACATTTTTGTCCTGAGTAGTTCTCCTGAGAACCCCATTCATATTATGCCATTTTGACATAGCTCCAAATATTCCCATTGTCTTGATATACGAGGTTTGACAAAAAAGAAATGAGACTGTGGCAGCCACGCCCATGACTCAATGCCAATTGGCTAACCGCTTATGTCACTGTGTTGTGCAACATCTCGCCACTAATCTGCTATAATATTTTTCATCTTTCTCGCTCTGTTTTTCTTTTTCAACCTTTACCGCGAAGAACCCAAAAGCATTTTGAGCAAGTATCTGGGTCTCAAAGGAGAAAGAGACCTAGAAGAAATAATTGGAATGCTGAGATTTCAAAGAGTGTCTGTAACCAAGGAGAAAAGAAGTTACCGAAGCCGTCAAGATGTATTCTCAGTGGAAGCCAGGACTCAAGCTGTCCATTGCAGGAGGAGCACTCATGGTCCATGCACAATGCCCAAAATGCAAGCATAAGCATGTCCTGGTACTGCCTGAAAACCAAGATTCTGGAAGCTGAAGAAACTTTGAGCCTGCCAGAATCTCCTGGAGACTCTGGCCAGTGAGCTGGAGCAGTGGTAGTGCCAAGGACATGAGTTGCAACAATTGAGCTGGTGGGGCGAGTTCCGGGGAAGGGAAACTTCATCCCCCAAAGTGTTCCACCAGGCATCAAGAAAGTGAAGTCCAAGCACAAGCACTAGCAGAAGGTTTAACTCATGCACGAAAGAGCAGTGAGGCCTGTACTGTGCCTAGTACAGAGTTCACACCTGCCTTTTGCCCAACCAATGAACCAACATAGACCCTAAAGCCTTGTGGATAGGGACAAGTTTGCATTCACGGGATTAATGAAGAGACACTCCAGTGCGCATGCAGGCCCCAGCACTGAGAAAATTACCGAGGTAAGCAATGTCAAGGGTAGAGAAAGCAGAAATGGAGTTGCACTATCTCTGAAAACATTTCTTTGACAAGTGAGGGCTATCACTTAGTGAGAAGACTTCGGCACTGGGTTGTCCATTTCTGGAAACTCTGTTGGATTATGTGAGTCTGGCATTTGGAACTTTGGCAGAGGATTTGACTGCTGTTGTCTCAAATGTGTGGTCAGTTTCAAGCCTGAAGCTGGACCAACTCTCATTGCCAGGAGCAGCTATGGCTCTGGTGAACATGACAAAAGGAGCCTACAATTTGAAAGTTCTGTGATCAGAAGCAGTAAGGAACTGGACTTAGCAACTGTGCCCTTAGCAGAGCACTTGAAGAGGGACCTGTGGGTTGAGCCCAGATGTCCTGGAGCCACCATCTTCCAGACTAGTCTTGTTTGGAGAAGCTGGTAAGAAGAAGAGGATGGGAATTCTGGAACTGAGCGTACTCTTTCATAAACCTTCAAATCATGACTGTGATTAAACTCAAAAGAGATGTATGAGTGAGAGATGACATCTTTTACAAGATGAGACCCGACTCCACTTTCACGGTCTATGCTAGAGAAGATCCAGTGATCAAAGCCACCATAAATGGATACCAGTGGCAGAAGGGACATTCCATTAGGAAACATGCCTTTGTGATCATTGGAAATGACACGATACCCCCGACATTAGTCTGTTAGTAAAATTCTGTCCCAGAAGAACACTGGTGCACAAACCAGATCCACACTGGTACAGTGCCTGAAATGCTTCATGGAAGTACTAACTGTGACCATGGTTTAGTGGCAGTATTGTTGCTTTTTCCCTGGTTTTTACTCTCTTATGTTGTGCATATGGGTTTTGTTGAAGAAGCCACCTAGGCACGGCAGAGGACACCATCAAGTTCGTTCGTGCAGAAATCCAAAGGAGCAATAGGGGCGAGAGGCTAGTGTGCACCAACCAGGAGAGGGATTTCTGGGTGATAGTCTCTGAGAGTCTGAACGTGGCAAAGCACTGTGATAAGGCGGTAGTCAAAACAGAAGGATGCTAGGCTGCATATAGGGAGGCATTACTAGCAGAAGGAAGGAGATATTAATGCCCCATACAAGTCATTGGTGAGGCCTCAGTTGAAGTATTGTGTTCAGTTTTGGAGACCGTATCTTGCAAAGAATATAAAAAGATTTGAAAATGATTCAGAGGAAGGTGACTAAAATGATATGGGCCCTGTACACGAGGAGAAACTTGCAGACCTTGTATACCCTAGAGGTGAGGAGGGACAGGAGAGGTATTATACAGACATTAAATATTTAACTACTACGACTAATCATTTGTATGGTGCTACAAGTGCACTTAGTGTGTAAGACAGAGTCTCTGCTTATCAGAGCTTACAATCTAATCAAGACAAAGAAACATCACAACACTGGGGACTAGAGTATGGTAAGATATACATAAGTAGTGAACAAGAGAGCGAGGAGCATCAGGATCCAAAAGCAGCCTCACAGAGATGGGTTTTTAGCCTGGATTTGAATATGGCTAGAGAAGGAGCCCAACACACTGACTCAGGTAGTTTGTTCCTGGCATATGGAGCAGGGTATTAATGACCAACTAACATAAAATATGCCATATTGGGTCAGATCAAAGGTTCATCTAACAGTGGCCAATCCAGGTCACAAGTACCTGTCAGGTTCCCAAAATGTAGACTGATTCCATGCTGCTTATCTCAGGGGTAAGCAGTGGATTTTCCCAGTCCACTTTAATAATGGTTTATAGACATTTCCTTCAGGAACTTGTCCAAACTTCGTTTAAACCCGGCAGTCATTTGGCCTTCTTTCTACTTTTCTTAAAGCATGGAATATATCTGGTCTGGGCTTCCATGATAGTATATTGAAATCATGCCCAGGCCTTATCTTTATCTTTATTTTATATTTGATATACCGTCCAGGCCAAGGCATTAGGGCGGTATATCAAATATAAAATAATGATAAAGATAAACTCTTAACCTTTGCAGTTGCTCCTTTTAGTTTTTTCTTAACCATTTTTCTCATTTTCTCATAATCTCCCTTTTGAAAGTGAAATGCTAGCACAGTGAATTTCCTTGCTGTTCTCCTTTCATTTATTAAATCAAATCTGATCATGTTATGATCACTGTTGCCAAGTGGCCCCAACATCATTACCCCAAGGACTAGGTCTAAAATAGCTTCCCATCATGTCAGTGCCTGAACCAGTTGCTCTATGAAACAGTCATTTATTTCATCTAGAAACGTTGTCTCTGTGGCATGTCCTGATATGACATTGACCTAGTCAATACTAAGGTAACTGAAGCCACCCATTATTACTGTGTTGTAAATTTTGTTAGTTTCCCTAATTTCTGTTAGCATTTCATCATCCGTCTGTGTATTCTGACCAAGTGGACGGTAGTATATCCCCACTGCCATTCTCTTCCCCTTTTTACATGGAATTTCTATTCATAGAAATCCTACAGTGTATTTTGTTTCCTGCAAAACTTTTCTCCTGTAACCTTTTTCAAAGACAGAGAAGGTGTAAAACTAGAAGACATCAAATGAAGCTGCATGGAGGTAAACTCAAAATCAATGTCAGAAAATACTTGTACATGGAAAGAGTGGTGGATACAAGGAATGCCCTCCCCGTGGAGGTAATGGGAGCAAAAACAGTGACAAAATTCAGAAAGGCACAGGACAGATGCCTGCCATCAAGTTTCAAGCAGGTTGATTGAAAATGTATGGCAAGCCTCACTCTTCCACTGTAAAATAACTTCCCTTATAAACTTTAATGGCGATGAATGGAACAAATACACAAATGTTTTGATTCTCAAAGACTAAGGGGGGTCATTCCAAACAGCGATTAGCAGGGATATACTTCCAGTTTGGATGTACATCCTCCGCTAATCATTGTTAGCTGATTCTGCCCCCTAAGCTCCTCGCATGTACAGGGCTGATGTGCAGGGAGCTCTGGACGGGGGCAGGAGGGGGCGGTGACAGGACAGAGAGTGGGCGGTGTAGAGGTGGGCCCACAACCCTGGACATACAGGGCCTATCCAGGTCATGGCCCTGTATGTCAGCTTGGGGGAGATGGCCAAGGAACTTATTCCACCTCGGAGATGGAATAAATCCCCCCGATGTTGGCAGCGAGCGCTGGAGGAACCCCCCCCCCCTGAGCAGGTGAGCCGGGGCAAGAAGATCCCAGCCACCCAATCCCGGCCATGGCAGGCCCCTCCAGGGGTTGGGCGGTGGGGAAAAGCAATTTCTGTGTGTTGCGGGGGTTTGGGGCTCCTGCATGGCATCCCAATGCCATGGTGACGGGACGCTGTGGCATCGGAGCTCTAGCAAGAGCATGGGGAGTGTTAACCTTGTACTGTAAGCAGAGCACGTCTGAGCCATCTGAATCAGAGCCCGTCCAAGTGCCCCGATTCTGTTTCCATGGGAACGTCTAGCTCCCACGGGTGAGGAATTGGGGCCAAATCTGGGCCATCCAGATTTTGAACGTCTGGATGGCCTGTACATGACCTGATCAGAATGGGCCTGTAACCAAATGGGGGTATATTGTGATGAACAAACACAAGCCCAAACATCTTTGGCACACACATGCCTATTGGAAGATACTCTAATGTTCATTCAAAAACTTGAGGTGAGTTGGGTGGGAGAGAGGCTGAGTGTGAGGGTCATGGTGCAGTCTTTCTTCCCTCCACGTGTCCTTGTTCCTTCCTCGAGTCTATTCATCGATCCCAAGAGTTCCATGCCCAGTGTGATGTGTTCATGCCAGAAATAGGGCAACAAGCACATCAAAGCAAGTGTAGAATGACGATTCACAAATGTTCTTCTTGCGTGAGTTCTTGTCATTGTTTCCTGGAAAGATCTTGTAACTTTTTTGTTCTGCCATCCTTATATATGATCCCAAACTCTTCCATTGTCCACATAAGCCACTTTGAAAGCTACAACATATTGAATATTCTCAAAATCCTTTGTGCCTTGGGTGATGATCCTACTGATCTTTTTATGTGTTAAGAGGTCAATCTGAAGCCATTTTAAAGGGTCATTGCTCTACTCTGTTCTGTTGTTGCTACCACAGGTCTGGGCAAGCAGCAGCAGTGGTAGTGGGCACTGGTGGGGGGGAGAAAGATGCTGAACCAGAGATCCTAAGCCTTGTGGACAAGACAAGGTCGCATTCACTAGTTTCAAGAAGAGACACTGTGATACGTGTGCATGGGGTCATGTGGGGATCATTATACGGCACTGAGAGGAGGGGGCAGAGGCACGTGAGCATGAGAATGGGGCTAAATGCATGTGTCACATGCCTAATACATATGACTTGGCATGTATAAGCCATAATTTGCGGGCCACTGAGTTAGGTGGTGATCCTCTCTCCTTGGGTTTGGAGGGTAGAGGAAGAGATTATTCTTTAGCTGCAATGAACTTCAAGCACAAAAGGCAGGACTTTCAAATTGTATAATATAATATAGCGTGGGTGATCTACTGTGAATGAATGGGGAGGGGACAGGGGAAGGGGGAAAGGAATGCTTAGGAAGTTTCAGAATAGAGGGATCTGCACAGGGTGGGACATGCACATTTCTGACTTTCACTGATAGGTTAAAATCACATCTTATTATTACTACACACAGAAATAGTCATCTAATGTTAAAGCTGAGAGAGAGAGAGAGATCAGGATATATGTTGGGGAGAGTGAGACAAGGCTTCTAGATATGCATTCACCGGGCAGGTAGATTCTCACCTTGACTGATAAGTGTATGATTGAAACCTTGGACAATTGGGTTTCAAGTAGAGAACAAAAAGACAGAAAGAGAGAGAATTTGTACATTTTTTTCTATATTTTGTTGACTGGCTCTTGGCCTTGTGATTGAGAAAGCTAAACTGCACGCTGTAAACTCAGTTAGCTACAGTAATTGAGAGTTGGAACCCCAGAGAGCTACAATGACTGGGCCATGGACATAGTGGAATTGCAACCCCTGATGATGGAAACACCTCTCAACTATAAGGATTTTGAGGAGATGACAGTCCCAGATGGAGCCGAGCCCATGGGACCCAGCCTCTGAGTAGAGTGACGGCCCCAAGCAGAACAGGGCCAGGCAGCTGAGAGCTATGGAGCGACAGGCCCAGCAGAGGGGTAGAGTGAGCAGTAGAAATGGAGCTTTGGAGTCCAACAGCAGATCAGTGAAGATGGGCCGGGCAGAGCAGATTCCCTTCCCCATGACTCGCAGCATCCTCTGGTACAGTTGCACTCATACCTATGGGTGAGACTTGGGGTACAGTGCGAAGGGGAAGGAAAGAGGATAACCCTTATGGAACATAAGAAAAGAGGGTTTTCATATCTACTTGATAATATCACAAATCATATAGATGGCTATCTGACACACTATAGAAAATATATAAGAAATTTCTTTCTGTTTTTTGAATAGTTCTGCTTCAGTGACATTAATACCTCAGCTGTTTAAATGCATTGTTAGTGCTTTCCATGAGCTTATAGTATAGTTGAATAAGTCAATAAAACTTGTAAATACTGCCAGCCAGACTTTTTCATGGTCACACTTGTTTTTCTAGTTTTCCGGGGTTGGGAGGACAGGAATTCACACTCGTTAATACCCTTCTTCCTCAGGTGTGGCTCTAGCTGCCAAGTATTAGGAACTAACAGGGCCTACCTGAGGCAGGCTCCTGCCAGGTAAGTCCTAAACCCAGGAATGCCCCAGCAAAGTGATTTTGATGTTGGAGTGTTACAGTGATATTTGGTTTATTCCAGAATGCAGGGCAAATTTGACAAGCGATACACAATAAAATCTTTACAGCTGTGAGAATTGAGGCACAGGAGAATGGAGCCCAATTCCCAAGGCAGAGAGAGCTCCACTCCTGGGTGAGTGAGTCAGTCAGCGATTAGGAGGCAGGTCAGTCGTTTCACCAGGAAGTCGCTTCATGGCGAAGATGTTACAAAGGCAATGCTACAAATATGAATAGGCCGTGCTGAGCAAACAACAGAGCTGCTCTTGTATGGTCACCTATCTCCCTTCACTGCCTCTGATACTTAGAGGTAAATATAAGTGGGAAATCAGGATTATTTATAGATTTCAAGGGCTGCAGAATGTATTCCTCATTGGATATTCCTCCGCCTCCTCATACATCCATACTGGCATCCCACACTGTGAGCAGGAATCGTGCAGTTCCTCTTTTGAAGAAAAGAATGAGTCTGTTTTAAAGCAGCATTTCTGACAAGTTGGCTGGTTAAACATGCTCAGTGTGTAGCACACTGCACCCTCGCAGTTTGTTAGTAATTTAAGACAGCATGTCAGCTTGACCAATTCAAAAGCAAATCAGGTTGAAAAGTTTCCTGCAAGCATATAGGCAAGGCTAGATCTAGAGTAAGGTGAATGGGGGCCCTTGCCCCAGATGCCTGTTTGAAGAGGCACCAAAATCATGATTCATTTTATGCGTGTGCATCTAAAATATAATGTGCAAGGCTTTTATTCCAGGTATTATATGCTAGTACATTGTACTGACACCTTTTCAGCCAGCTGTCTGCACAAGTTGCTTCCCATCTGTGGGTCCTGTGCCCTTTCCCTCACCCTGTCATATCTAGGCTGATCTGACGATGGGATGGCTACACAGTCCTCTTCCTCAACCTTCCTTCCAGGCTGGCAGCAGGAACGGTGCCTAATTGCACATCATCTCCTGCTGCTGTGGGGACAGTCTCACGGTATGCGCTGCATGATTAGCTCAGCTTATACCACGGAACTGGCTCCATGACAACAAGAGGTGACGTGCTACTATGCACTGCTCCTCCGGCCAGCTCGGGTGGGAGGTTTTGTTGGAGGAAAGAAGGATAAATGTTTTGTGCAGTGGGGCCAGCCACTCTCAGCCTCAGAGGAAGAGAGGCCCCTAGGAGGAAGTGCATTTCTGTTTATCTACTATTATGCCACCAGCAGAGTCTGGCTTCTCGATGTTTTAGTTTCAGATTTTCATTTCATTTCAAGACTCCATATTCTGCTTTTTCAACCAAACAGGATGTACAAAGCAGATCACAGCAGACAAGAACGTTTTGGGGGTTACTTTAAAAATCGTATTTGCGTTTTGCGCATGAAATCTGTGGTAGAAATCTTATTTGCATTTTGCTTTAGAAATCTTATTTGCATTTTGCATAGCAGCAGAAAAACATGCAAGCCACATCCATGTCTAAAACATGATTTTTGAAAGACTGCAATTTACAGGTATCTGCCCTGACAATGTCCAAGTTACAGATAGATGTGCCAGTGGCGTGATCTTGGAGAAACAAAAAGATGCACATATATTCCTCAAGGAGATGGAAAGTGTCCACACCCTGAGTTACCTCGTGGCACAAATAGGTTTTTGAAAAGTGCTAGTTTTAGCTAGCCTTTTACAGGAGGGATTTAAGGAATATCCCCTTAATACTTCAGGGCCTGATTTTTGAAGGCCTTTACACGGGTAACTTTCCTAGTTACCCATGTAAAGGCCTTATCCGGGATTATCAAAGGGTACCTACATGGGTAGTGCCCTTCAAAAATCCCGGATATGTCTCTAATGCGCCCAGATAGTATCCACATAGCAGTGGGGCGTGTTGGGGCATTCCGGGGTGGAGCGGAGGTGGGCCATGGTGCTACCCATGTAGCACCATTTTTCGATGCTACATAGTTAGCGCTTTGCACCTTAAAGATAGGCGTGGGAAAACCTCGCCTATCTTTAAAGCACTGGGGCTAACCATGTCACATCGAAAATCAGTGCTACATGGGTAGATCCTGCGGCTTCCTGTCAGTGTGGTGACACCCAGATTTTTGATGCCAGGGCCGCATATGACCCAGCATGGAAAATCCAGGTTAGGCAGGAGGTGGGCGGGCTATGCAGTAACGTAGCGCATAGCACTGCCCAGCTCAGATTCGGGACCTCAATGTTTATTTCCCCTTCCAAATTGAAATGAGGTAAATAGCAAGTCCTCTGTGATCTAGATTAGTAAAATGGCTAGGATGCATGGATTAGTACTGATATTTACGTGTGCCCATTCTGAAATGCCGGCACTTACACGTAGACGTTGGCGAGGTTCTCATGCCAGTTTTTCCCTGGTGTAGGTTTCTGAAATGGTATCTCCTGTTGCATGTGTGTCTGTGCTTCCTTCTGTGATGTAACACACGCGTCCATAGTGAGGGGTAAAGATACACCAAGTTCACATTAGATTTACACATGTCCACCATCTCTTCTAAGACTGACATAGATTTGCAGATGTTTTTCATTTGGATGCCTTTCTAAAATGTGCTTTCACATTTGCATGTTCTGTTTCTAATTTGTGGTGATTTAGTCTGTATTTTATGATAGTTTGTCTGTGCTCTGCATATGTGACAGAGATGAAGCATACTGCTACTGTGTAGGGATCCATAGCAGTCTAGCTTATACTAATTTTCCAGTAGAAGGTATATTAGTATTCTAGGAACCAATGTGATATTTGCAGTGCTGTGTTTTCATGGGCTCTGTAACCAGTTGCAGAAGGCTTTTATGGGGGAGGGAGCCCCAAGTGCCCAGATATACCTAATTCCAGTCCTGCATGGAGCACTAGAACAAGGCTAATGAGAATTAGATTAATTTCTCTGAACTTGACATGCTATGCACCATAATACATGGCAAACATACAGACATAAAAACATAGAAAAATGATGACAGAAAAAAACCCACATGGCCTATCTAGTCTGTCTTTCCATATCAACAACTACAACAGTCCCCTTTTTTCCTTTAGAGATCCTCTGTGTTTGTCCCATGCTTTTTTGAATTCAGATATCGTCCTCATCTCTACTACCTCCACTGGGAGACTATTCCACAGATCCACCACTCTTTCCATAAAGAAATATTTCTGCATATCACTCCTGAATCTAACTCCTTTCACCCTCATCCTATGTCCCCTCGTAGCAGAACTTGCTTTCAATCGAAAGAGGCTCTCCCCATGTGCATTGATGCCATGGAGGTATTTAAACGTCTTAATCATATCATCTCTACCCACCTTTTCTCAAAGGTGTACATATTAAGATTCCTAAGTCTGTCCTCATATGCTTTATAATGAAGACCACTAATCATTTTAGTAGCCATCCTCTGTATCGACTCCATCCTGTTTATATCCTTTTGAAGGTGCGGTCTCTAGAATTGCACACAATACTCCAAATGAGGTCGCACCAAAGACTTATACAAAGGCACTATCACCTCCTTTTTTCTGCTAGCCATTCCTCTCCATTTGCACCCAAGCATCCTTCTAGCTTTTGCTGTCGCCTTTTCTACCTGTTTAGCTACTTTAAGATCATCAGACAAACCACACCGAGGTACCGCTCTTCTTTAGTGGACAAAAGTACTTCACCCCCTATACTATATTGCTCCCTTGGATTGCTGCAGCCCAAATGGATGACCTTGCATTTTTTAACATTAAATCCCAGCTGTCAAATTCTAGACCATTCAAGCTTGGCTAGATCCCTCCTCATGTTATTTTCACCTTCCTGAGTGTCTACTCTATTGCAGATTTTGGTATCATCCGCAAAGAGGCAAACCTTACCCAACAGCCCTTCCGCTATATCACTAACAAAGATGTTGAAAAGAATCGGACCAAGGACAGATCCCTGGGGCACACCACTGGTAGCTTCCTTCTCCTCAGAGTGAGCTCCATTTACCTGTACTCTTTGTCATCTGCCACTCAACCAGTTTCTAATCCAATCAGTAACTTTAGGGTCCATCCCTAGGGTGCTCAGTTTGTTTATAAGTCACCTGTGAGGAACAGTGTCAAAGGCTTTACTGAAATCTAAATACACCACATCCAGGGCTCTCCCTTGGTACAACTCCCTGGTCACCCAGTCAAAGAAATCAATCAGATTTGTCTGATAAGACCTGCCTCTGGTGAATCCATGCTGCCTCGGATCCTGTAATCCACTGGACTCCAGAAACCTCACTATTTTCTCTTTCAGCAGCGTTTCCAATAATTTACTCACCCCCGAAGTTAAACTAACTGGCCTGTAGTTTTCAACCACATCCTTACTTCCGCTTTTGTGTAAAGGCACCACATGAGCCTCTCTCCAGTCCTTTGGCACCACTCCCGACGCCAATGAGGCATTGAAAAGGTCAGTCAGTGGAGCTGCTAGAACGTCCAAGTTCCCTCAGTATTCTAGGATGTATCCCATCCGGTCCCATCGCTTTGTCTACTTTAAGTTTAGCTAGTTTCTCACGAACACAGTCTTCTGAAAATTGTTCCTGATGCCCCTTGCTTCTGTTCCTGTTTGCGGGTGTTTTCTGAGGTCCTGTTCGTGGTTCTTCATCTGTGAACACAGAACAGAAATATTTATTAATCCTTTGAAGGCCTACTTTAAATTTTTAATCCACATTCTGCAGCCGGGTTAATTTTTGCATATTTCAGGAAAATTGTACCTGTCTTGTTCAATATGTTCTAATAGTGATTTTCCTTCTGCTATTCTCATGTATTATATACCATTTGATAGGAATATTTAGTCAGAATTTTGGATCCCGAGAGTTTTGGGCTCGGCCTGGAAAGGGTTAAGCAATTCTGCTTTAGCCTCATCAGCTTCTACATATTCTTCCCCTTCACCGTTGAGTCTGAAAATACCACTTTTGACCTTCCTCTTCTCACTAACATATCTGAAAAATATCTTATTCCCCCATTTTATTGCATTGGCTATTTCCTCCTCCTATTTGAATCTGCTTTCCTGACTACTTTGCTAGCTTCTCTAAGTTTTTCCAAATATAGATGCCTGTCTTCCTCTCTCTGTGATCTCTTGTATTTCATGAAGGCCTCCCTCTTTTTCTTCACCTTTTCAGCTACTTCTTTTGAAAGCCATGGCGGTCTCTCCTTTTCCTTTTACCTTTATTTACCATTTTAACAAAAAGGTTGGTTGCCCTTAAAATATCCCCTTTCAGTTTCGCCCACTGTTTTTCTACATCCCCCAGCTTTTCCCATCCCGCTAATGACTCCCTGAGGTATTGGCCCATCTTGGCAAAGTTAGTTTTCCTAAAGTCTGAGACCCTCACTTTTTAATGGATTCTAAAAGCCCTAGTCCTAATACTGAACCACACCATCTGGTGATCACTGGATGCAAAATGATCTCCCACTATAACATCAGAAACACTTTCACCATTGGTAAGCACCAAGTCCAGTATGGCCCCTTCACGGGTAGGTCTGTTACAAATTGCCTGAATAGTTCTCCCTGTAGAGCATCCAGGATCTCCTTACTTCTAGATGATACTGCAGCAGGAGTGTGCCAATCAACATCTGGCATATTGAAATCGCCTATCAGTAGCACTTCCCCATTCTTAGCAATGCTGCGTATGTCTTCAATTAATTTTCTGTCTTCCTCTTCTGAGGGAGGTCTATATATCACACCAATGCAAATAGATTTCTCTTTCCCTCTTTCTAGTTTAACCTACAGTGCCTCCTCTCTCCCTTTTAATCTCTGTAGTTCCAAAGCTTTAATATTATTTTTTACATATAGTGCCACTCCTCCTCCCCTTCTTCCTACCCTGTCCTTTCTGAATAAAGTATAACCTGGTATAGTTACATCCCAGTCATGGTTTTCTGTGAACCATGTTTCTGTTACTGCCACTAAATCCAAGTCAGCCACTCCCACCAAAGCTTCAACATCAGGGATTTTATTTCCCATGCTACGGGCATTTATACACACCGCTTTCCATATGTTACCCCTTTTACCCAGTTCCATAAAGGTATTTAATGTTTCTCTTACCTGGGGGCTTTCACTTATCTGGGGGCTTTCTTCACCCATCCCCAATGAATCTAGTTTAAAGCCCTCTTCAGTAGATTAGCCAGTCTACTACTGATGATGCGTCGACTTTTCTTGGACAGATGGACGCCATCTCTGCTCTGCAACCCTTGAAACAACATCCCATAGTACAGGAAACCAAAACGCTCTCAATGATACCATCCACGCAGCCATGCATTCATCTCCAGGATACGAGCCTCTCTGCCTTGGCCTTTACCTTCAATAGGGAGGATTGAAGAGAACACCACCTGTGCACCTATCTGCTTCACCCTCTGTCCCAGAGCCATGAAGTCACTTTTGATACGCTCAGAGGGATACCTGGCAGTATCATTTGTTCCGACATGGATTAGCAACATTGGGTAATAGTCAGTGGGCTTGATGAGTCTCGGCAAACTCTCTGTAAAATCTCAGATTTTGGCACCTGGCAGACAGCATACCTCTCTGGACATCAAGTCTGGTCGGCAGATGGATGCCTCAGTACCCCTCAGAAGAGAGTCACCAACCACCAATACCCTTCGCTTCCTTGTGATCGCTGATTCTGCAACTTTGGGGTACTTGAGCTCTGGTTCCTCCCTTTCCAGGGATGCTTTCATCTCCTCCACTTCCAGGGCTGCATAATGGTTCTTCAATTCAAGGGCTGGAGAGTTCAACATGAAAATAACAAGTCAAAAGATGAGCACCTGGCATTCAATTCCTCAGTCCTCCATCAATGTTAAAACCAGTGAATATGTTGCAAGACTGTGTACCTGTATTTTACTTCCATTAGATTAAAAACATACTTACCAGAGCTATCCCCCATAGCTCAACTATAGCATTAGGTGATGTAGTACAAAAGTTTTGAGTTTGTCTATCGGCTGGTAGATCTTAACTGCATGGCCTAAAAGAGATGGTTAGGAGGGAAGACCATGACCTATATAAGACAGTATGGCAACACTGAGAGGTTCTGTTGTTTTGAAGTTGTCTTTTCCAGCCCTTGTCTAGTTAGGAAATCTGGCTCAGTTGTCTGGAGAGAATGAGTAGGGTGATGTATAAAATTGTTGTTGACGATATTCAAAATACCATGCAAGCTCTCTGCTAACAGTTTAATTTCATTACTATACAAACATATAACCAACTGTCCCATTGCACATGTTCCCAGAATACTTACTATATGTCATCCCATCTTTGGGTGTTGGAAAGAATCAATCTACCTGTGCTAGGGCATTTTCACTCTGTCCTGTTGTATGGCATTCACTGCCTGACAGCGTATGGGCTGTAAGAGATATACAAGTGTTTAGAAAGAAACTGTAAATGCTACTAGTTCAATAACATCATGGAATATAATACACCTGCTGTTTATAAATATTCCTCATATATCATATTAGTTGACCGATCTTCTTTTTATTTTATTTTATATTTATGAATTTTTACAAACTATCAAGCAACACTGCTTGTACAGCAAAGATACAAACTTGCACAAAAAAGAAATACCAGCAACAACGCATAGAAAACAATTTTACAAGAGTATCAATAGCCCTCAAATGGGGGGAGCAGCAAACATAAACATACTGAGGACAGGAGAACCCCCAGTACACTTAAGGAAACAGCATTAAACCACAAAAAGGATGACGGCAAAGGTCCGAGAACCTCTTACTAACAGATGAGGATCCACTCAAGAAGGAGAAGATGTAACCATATGAGTGCTAATGAAAGAGGACAGATCTTCATGCTGAAAGAAAACATACTTATGTAATTGGAAAACAACAATACATTTACAAGGAAATCTTAATACAAAAGATGTTCCCATCTGAATCACCCCAGGACGTAAAAGTAGAAAAGTTTTATGTCTCTTCTGAGTTTCTCTGGCAACATCAGGGAAAATCGATATTTTTTTACCCATAAACAAATTAGCTCTCTTTTTATACTATAGCTTGAGAATCCACTCTCTATCTGAAGACAAAGCAAATGATACTAACAGAGTAGAGACAGGCAGTTTGTCTTCCCTAGGAGACTGAAGAAGAGCAGAGACATTAAGAAAGTCCATTTCTGAAGTCCCAACTGCCATCTTCCCGTCTTTCCTGCCCACTGGCAGAAAGTAGGCTTTCAAAATAGGAGGAAATAAATCAGGCGGAACCAAAAGAGACTCTTGAAGGTACTTCTTAAACAAGTCCGAAAGGGCTACCGCAGGAACCATCAGGAAATTCAAAAGACGTATATTGGTAGACCTGGTAGCGTTTTCTAGTGACTCTAGCTTTGCTCTTAAAGCCACATTATCCTTGACCAGAGATAAGGATAAATCAGAAACTTGTGAAAGCTTCTGGTCAGAAACATTCATTTTCCCCTTTATCTCCACAATCTCATTAGCATGATTAGAGAGTGTTTCCTCAAGCTTTGATATCCTGGAAGTAGAAAGAGACAGCTGTTGAGTAACTACCTGTGAAAGTTGAACAATCGCCTCCCAAATGCTGTCCAAAGTCACTGAGGCAGGACACGATAAGATAAAGGGAAGAGAGGATTCAGACGTTGCAACCTCGAACGAAGTCTGCACTCCACCGGCACCGCTCAATCAACGAGCGGAATCAGCAACCTCTACAGTTGGAGATCTCCCCGTGTCTGCAGCCGTGCTCACAATCAGCTGCCCACCGGAAAGCTCCTCCAGTAAGCCCCGCTCCAGAATCACAGCCACGACCTCACCGGGAGGGGTTGCAGTTCCACTTGCCGGAGAGGTCACCAGAAGACCCGGAAGAACAGAAGGAGCATGCTCATCAGGGGAGAGAGTTACATCAAAGGTGGAAGACGCCGCAGTCTTCTCAGCTGGTGCGACCAAGCCTGCTCGAATCTCCCCGACGGTTCTCGGTGAGCCTTACAAACCAATCCATGTGCCCCACACTAGCAGGCACAGGCTCCGCGGGGAAAGCTCACAGCTTGCCTTTACATTTAGGCATTCTGGCTCAACTCACTCTGCCGCCATCTTGGGAATTAGCCAGTTGACCGATCTTAATGTGATCAATATAATTGTATGTTGGTCATAAAGACAATGAATGACTCACAAACACACCACCTCAAAAACCACAAACCTAGAACATATCGCTACTTTGTAAATAGTTCCACAATTTTGCACAGTTAACTGGTTCTCCTAGGACAAGCAGGATGTGTCAGCCACACCTGGTGTCGTCCCCCGACGGCGCCATGACGGAAGTGCTCTATAGCTCAGAAGCTTATGAGCATGTGTGAGGTGGTCCCACCTCCCCAGCCCGCCCCTAGCCGGTCAGTTTATTTCCTTCCGCCTTTGCCTCAAGATGGACTTCCTAGCTCTCCTACATTTTTAACATCTTCAATGCCTAAACCAGGTTTCAAAAAGTGTCTAGGCTGCAACAGAAAGATGAACACATCGGACACTCACCAACACTGCATCAGATGTCTGGGGACGTCTCACCAAGTGGAAAACTGTGCAAGCTGCGGCCGGATGTCTCCCAGGGCAAGGAAACACTGCGAGCACTCCTTGCAAGACTTGCTCTCCTCTTCTGCAGCCTCCACGAACCGGGACCCGCAGCATAAAGAACTCCCCAGGTCTGTTGATAAAACCGCTAAGCCTTCCGGTCCTCATAAGCGTCCCAATGCTGCCTCTGGAAAAGCGCCGCTCAAAAAGGACAGAAATCCTCGCCGGGACCTCCCCCCCCCCCCCCCCGCTGACTTTCCTGCCCCCGGAGAGGCCTCTGCCTTCCCGGTAAGCCCCTCTCCGGTTCGCAGCAGCTCGGACCACGCTTCCCTGCCATGCGGTTCCTCCTCTGGCAAAGATGGCGCTGCCCTCGTGGCCCCGCCTGGCCCCGCCTCCGGACACTCCCACTCTCGCCGGATTGGCCGCATCGGTTCCTGCCCCGCCCCCTCCAGCGATCCTCTCAGACCGCCTTCCCCCCTGCCCGGCACGTCTCGCCGTGCTGACGGGGAGCCACGGAGCAACTTTGTGGAGGGAGACCGCGCCGATTCAGCCTCTGCTTCTTCAGCGCCGGAGCAGCAATGTCTGGCAGCCTCTCCTCCACAACGGGCAGCTTCCCATCGGCGCGGTGGCAGCCAGCACCGCTCAGGATCAGAAGGCTGCTCTGAGCCTCAGCGCCAACGGGAGAGCCGCGATCACCGCGCTGACAGCAGGGAATCCCACAGACAGCGCGGTGGCGGCGAGACTGGCAGGAAAAAGTCTTCCAAGCAACACAGGCATCGATCTCCCTCAGAGGAAAGGGATTTGCACGGTGAGTCCTCCAGTAGGCACAAGAGGAGCAAGAGATCTCATTCTCAACACAGCAAGAGGCACAGAAGCAGCAGATCTTCTGAATCCACTTCTTCTGCAATCCTAAGCCTGCTGTCTCGCCTGGTAGAGCAGACTGCCCCTCTGCGGACGGACCGGGATCACATGACACACAGTCCACAAAGGACCTTTTCGGATCGGGCACCCTCCCCCCGATACCCCAGGCTCTCGCCCAGAGCACGAACCCCTTCCTCTGCACCTTCCAGAGGGCGATCTCCTTCCCCAGCGCAGTTGGACTCTGGAGGAAGCGATGCAGAGGAGCTGGGACAAGCCTTGGATGTGGAGGATTCAGGTCCAGGCTCTGACACCTTCAAGAGCCCAACGGATGAGACAGAGGATCCACCGACAACAGTGCCTGAGGACCTCACATACCCCAAATTCCTTCGCAAGGTAGTTTCCAAACTGGGGCTGGTCACGGAGGAGACATCGGACGAGAAAGAACCGGAGGTCATGAAATACCTCAACGGTCCTAAGCCAGCCCTGGCTCTTCCCCTCCACTGCAGATTGAAGGACAAGCAGTTGACGCTCTGGCAATCCCCAGCGTCTGGACAAGCTTTCTCCAGACGCTTGGACAGCAAATACATCATCCACACTGCCCCGGGTTTCAACAAGACGCAGTTACCACACCAGTCTATCGTGGTGGCATCAGCGCTCAAGAGATCTAAGTCGACGCGTACCCACCACCCGCCAGGTCGGGACCCCAAGCGCCTAGACGATGTGGGGAGGAAGGTGTTTCAAGGGGCCATGCTCAATGCCAAGATAGCGGCCCATCAATTCCAGCATGTCCTATTCCAGGACGCTCTCCTGGCCGACCTTAAAAAATGACTACAGGACCTTCCCAAGGACTCACGTACATCTGCTTCATGCTCCATGCAGGAAAAAGCCGAATGCAGCAAGCACCTGATGAGTACAGCCTTTGATGCCTTTGATACAGCTGTCCGGACAGCGGGCACGGCTATATCTGCCCGGCACTGGGCATGGCTTCGTGCCTCGGGGCTCTCGGACAACACCCATGACCGAATTGCGGATGCACCTTGCTCGGGTGACTCCCTTTTCGGGGACAAAGTCGCCGACACCGTGAAGGGCCTAAAAGAGGACTGCACCACCCTAAAGACACTGGCAGCGGACGGACTCGAACGCCCCTCTTGGTCACAGAAAGGGAGCTATTTCCGCAAGCCCTTTTCTGCTTCAAAGCAATACTATGGATCCAACCGACAATGGCAGGCGCCCAAATTCAAACAGACCTATCATAAGTCGCCCTTTCAGCGACAGCAACCGCGACAACGTAAACAGAAGCAGTCCAACCCTCCCCATTCGGGGAAAGACACCTCCTCCTTCTGACTATCCCCCGGTTGGGGGTCGCCTGTCTCTATTCCTCTCTGCTTGGCAGGAGATCACCACGGACAAGTGGGTCCTTCAGATTGTCCAATCGGGCTACCGCTTGCCCTTCTCCTCCCCCTCACTCCAGCACAAGCGACCCACCAGCCAGCCTTCTCAACACTTGGAACAGCCACTTATGGAACTCATACAGCAGCTTCTCCAGGCCCGGGCGATAGAGCGGGTGCCCCCGGACGAAGTCAACACTGGCTTCTACTCCCGGTACTTCCTTATTCCCAAGAAGTCAGGGGGCCTCCGTCCCATCCTCGACCTCAGGAAACTGAACAACTTCATCAAAAAGGAAAAGTTCAGAATGTATTCACTCAACTCCATCCTTCCCCTCATCAGAGCGGGGGACTGGCTGGCGACGCTGGATCTTCAGGACGCGTACTCCCACATCTCAGTCCACGCTTCACACAGGAAATTCCTGAGATTCACAGCACTGGGAAGTCATTACCAGTACCGTGTCCTGCCATTCGGCCTATCCCCAGCTCCCAGAGTTTTCACAAAGTGTGTGGCAGTGGCCGCTGCACATCTCCGCAAACAAGGAATCGCCATCTTTCCCTACCTGGACGACTGGCTCCTGTTGGCGAAGTCTGCCCCCGACCTCCGCAGGGCAGTGCACCAGACTACGCACTTACTGGCCAAATTGGGATTCCTTCTCAACAAAGAAAAGTCCAGATTGGAACCGGTGCAACGCTCGGAGTTCATCGGGGCGATAATCGATACCTATGCCTGCAAGGCTTTTCTACCCGAGCTCCGGATCAACACCATCATTCACCTTGCCGGAAGAATGTCGGCGGTGAAACAGACTTCAGCCCGCGAGATCCTGTGCCTACTAGGCCACATGGCTGCGACGACTTCAGTCCTCCCACTGGCGAGGCTATATATGCGCGCCCTGCAGTGGCACCTACGGACGCACTGGAAGCAACTCTCCCAACCACTCAGCACCCGCATACCGATATCTGCTCGTGTTGTCCAGGGCCTACGTTGGTGGACACAACCAGCCAACCTCTCGGTGGGCAAGTGTCTGCAACCGCACATTCATCAACTCATCCTCACCACGGATGCTTCCACCACGGGATGGGGTGCCCACCTACTGCACCTCAGTACACAAGGAGCATGGACCAGAGCGGAACAATCCCTCCACATCAATCTTCTAGAGCTCCGGGCTGTCAGATATGCCCTACAGACTTTCATGCCCCACCTGGTGGGGAAAGCAGTCTTGGTGCAGACGGACAACCAGGTAACCATGTTCTCTATAAACAAGCAAGGGGGCACTGGCTCCCAATCGCTATGCAAGGAAGCCCTCGAGACATGGGCCTTGGCGCTGAAAAACAACTGCGCACTTCAGGCGACTTACCTTCCCGGGGATCAGAACGCCTTGGCAAACAGGCTCAGCAGACAGCTTCAACCTAACGAGTGGATGCTGCACATGGAAGTGATACGCAATCTCTTCCAGCGCTGGGGAACCCCACAGATGGACCTCTTTGCAACCGAAGAGAACGCCAGATGTCCCCTGTTCTGCTCCAAGCACCCATCACAGCAGAGGGTGGCCTCGGACGCGTTCGCCATTCCGTGGAGAACATGGGAGTTGATATACACCTTCCCTCCAACACCTCTCTTGACTACCACGATACAACGTATCATCAAGGAGAAAGCGCACGTGATTCTGATCGCCCCCTATTGGCCGCGACAGATGTGGTTCTCCCTGCTACTGCAGCTCTCTCAAGAACCTCCAATCCGACTACCTCTGAGACCAGACCTGTTAACCCAGAACGGGGGCCTAACCTGGCACCCCAATCTCCAGACGCTAGCTTTGACAGCTTGGAGACTGAAAGGATAACCTTCAATGGCTCGCACCTTTCCCCGGATGTACAACAGATTGTTCTGGCCTCACGGAGACCATCTACTAGAAGGGCGTACGGCTTCAAGTGGAAACGCTTCAGTATTTGGTGCAGGGACCAAGGAGTCGACCCAGCCTCTTGCCCGATACCCACGATCCTGCAGTATCTTGCTTTCCTCTTCAGCTCGGGTTTGAAGCCTCAATCTATCAAGGTACACCTTGCGGCCGTGGCCTCTCTCCACGAGCGCACAGAGGGTACAACATCAGGTTCTATCGCCACCCTTCCTATTGTGACGCGTTTCATGAGAGGACTCAGAAATCTGCAACCCCCGGTACAGAAACCGGTACCCTCCTGGGACCTTAACATCGTCCTACAACAGCTCACGCAGGAACCATTTGAACCATTGGCAACAGCTGAAGGAAAATATCTCTCATGGAAGACCCTTTTCCTCGTCGCAATCACCTCTGCCTGGAGGGTTAGCGAGTTGCAGGCTCTCGTGGCACACCCGCCATACACGAAACTCTACCATGACCGGGCATCCCTGCGGACTCACCCCAAGTTTGTGCCAAAGGTCGCCTCCGCTTTTCACATCAACCAGGCAGTGGAACTACCATCCTTTTTTCCAGCGCCACACTCATCCCCCGAAGAACAACGTCTTCACTCCCTAGATTGCGTACGTGCCCTACGCATCTACATTGAAAGGACATCTGCCATTCGCCAAGGGACACAGCTGTTCGTCTCCTTTGACCCGAACAAACCAGGGAGACCTGTTACCAAGCGCACACTATCCCTTTGGATTTCAGCCTGCATTGCATTTTGTCTACAGCAGGCGGGCGCACTCCCAGCAAACAGGGCGAGCGCACACCAGCTCCGTGCGTTAGCCGCTTCTCTGGCCTGCGCAAAGGAAATTTCGGTGAGCGATATATGCAAAGCCGCCACCTGGTCCTCTCACCTCACCTTCCAGAAACACTACTGCCTCGACATCCACTCTGCGACCGACGGCTCGTTTGGCCGAGCGGTCCTATCTGCAGCCACGGCTCCCATGGGTGCAGGCACTGTGTAAGACTAAACCAAAGGACTCAGATGCACTGACACTAATGCTGAATCTTGATTTCACTAGTTACATTGTTGATGCACTTGTTCTTGCACTGTTGTTGTGTTGCACTATTCACTGGTTCCACAGTTGTTGTATTGCACTGTTCACTGGATTGCACATTTTATGATTGCACAGTTAATGATTTGCACAGTTATTCTTAAACCTGTTGTCTCCACAATAAACGTTGCAATTTACGCATGCCTCCCTCATTCTCCTCAGCATTAATCATAGCTTGGGAGACACCAGGTGTGGCTGACACATCCTGCTTGTCCTAGGAGAAAACAGAGTTACTTACCTGTAACAGAGTTCTCTGTGGACAGCAGGATAAGTCAGCCACACCATCCCACCTGCCTCCCCTGCATGAGGGTGGCCTGCGCACGCTCCGCACCTAGCCGCAAGGGCATAGCTAGTCACTAACTGACCGGCTAGGGGTGGGCTGGGGAGATGGGACCACCTCACACATGCTCAGAAGCTTCTGAGCTATAGAGCACTTCTGTCATGGCGCCGTCGGGGGACGACACCAGATGTGGCTGACTTATCCTGCTGTCCACGGAGAACTCTGTTACAGGTAAGTAACTCTGTTTTACAGTCTAGTGATTGTTACTGTTTATTGTAAAATAGTTCTGCAAAACCGTTGAGTTCATTGTATTCCGCCTTGATAAACATGAAAGGCAATATATAAATAATGTCAAATAAATAAATAGCCCTTAAACTAAAGTGATTAAGCGGGATATAAGTTGATTAGATAAAATAAAATAAACAAGGCGGTGGACGTTCCTGTTTGTATGTTTAGGTCATGGGCAAAATAATGTCCATAGGTTGTAGTTTCAATTCCATACATTAATTTCCCTGAAAGGTGGACCTAAAGAAACAGCAGGTGCAATTGTCTGTGGACACTGTGTACTTGTAGTTTTCAGCTTTCACTTTGAAAGCTGGTAAAAAGACAACAGATAAAAACATCCCTCTGGATTTGCAGCAGAGAGGGCCGTTTGAACTTTGCCTCCTAAATGATTGTGAATAGACCTTGATCCACGTTCTCTGAAAATTAAATGGAGGGGGTGGGGGAGTAAGGAACGGGGACTAGAGGGGTTCTTTTCTGCAAAATCTGGGATGCAGGGTGTGCAAGGTGAGCAGAGCTCTTTATTCTGAGATGCACTGCTGCCGCAGGGGCCTCCTGCTAGTCTGAGTAGTAATTGAGAGCCCTGCATTTTTAGAGAAAATAAGTTAACTTTGTTCTTTTCGCCTACTTTCCATGAATGTAGAGTGTGATATTTTTAGAACTTGATACACCTGAGCGGTATTTCAACCAAGGGACACATGTATGGCTGGGCCGATTTGGCAAAAATCCAGTATCTGGGTTGGCTTTTGCTGGAGAGAATGGCGTTGTAAAATGGCTGAGTCCATACAATAAAACTGTTCTACAAATACGTTGTTTCCTATAAACCAGCAAAGTTCAGTCCTGCTTCTAGTAAGTTAAATTCTTCTGAATATCTTTTGCATGATGTCTGTAATTGACACTGCTCGATGATGTACAAAATGTTTTGACAAATTTGGTATTCCCAATTGTCTCTTTTGAAATGGTTTATGGATAGCACTGGGGCCTCCATTTGTAACATATTTATAGTGAAATGCAGAAGATGATGGTAAGTAATTACTATAAGGTCCATCCATTTTGCCCCCTTTCCGTTCTTGGTGCAATGCCAGAGATCCCACTTGAGGGCAGATAGACTCTGCACATTCCCCATAGATGCACAGTGGGAAAAAGCCCTTAGTCTGGCTTGATCTCTTTACCTCTTACTTCCTTGTGACTGGGGATTCTCTCTACTCATTCCAGGATCTCTCCTACTTCTCCTGGGAGAAGGGTCAGATTTACCTCTTATATGGGGCTCTATTGGGATCCCTACCTGGCTCTTTAGAAGGGTCATATCTTGTAGACGAATATACATAGCATCTTTGCTACAACATCCCCTGAGAGGTTGCTAGAACTGCTGATCCCTGGATCGATAGTACCAAGAGAGCACTGCGTGACTATGTAGATATTTTGAGGGGAATTTTAGAACTGGTCACCTAGGTTGGGAGGCCAAGTAGGTACCTATTTTGAGGCTATTTTATGACAACACATAAGTACCCATGTGTCTTTATAAAGTAGCCTCACAAAAGCTCCCAAAATTGCAGCTAAAATGCAGCTGAATATATTAGGAACTAGTGTAAGCATATGCGAGTGAAGGAGGTGCGATTTTACAAACTAAGCGCATACTACAGGCTTTGCCCAAATTACAACTCTGAACATACCTACACTTGGGTTGCATAAAAGTAGGCGCCTTCGTGTCATAGCATGTACTTTTATGTACATACCCCATGGGGTGATTTTTATAAGAGGCCTTTTATAGTCCTAAACATCATCTATATGTGAAAAGACCTTTACAGAATTACCCCCCTGTAAGAGTAATAGCTCACTCCTCACGTTCCAATAAATGTTAGTTAGAGCATTAGAGTGTAGGTTTTCAGGATGAAACAGAGCAAGAATCACATCCAGTGACGAAAGAAGAGATTCTCTTTAGTTAAACTTGTTTTCATTCATCCTTGGTGTCCAAAGAGGAGAACATAGAGAATTACCCCAGTATCTCCCATCCTGAGAGGCACTAAAAGGTGGAGAAAGGTATTGATAAAATACGTCTGAGCAGAGGAGTGAAAGCTGAGTAGCGTGCACGTACAAGGGAAGGATAACAGGCATGGAAGAGAAATTCTCTAAGGAACAGGAATTGTCCATCACAGGAAGAAACCTAAAGCCCCAAAAAGAGGGGCATTGGGACTCGGGGATCACAAACAGAGATACAATATGTATTTAATTTTTTGCTAGTTAGGGTGGATGCATATCCAGTGTTATGTCAGCAATTTTGACAGTAAAAGCTAGGCTGAAACATCATCCAAGAGTCAAATGGTCATTTACTTACTAGGTTACTTAAATCTTATCCTTCTACTGTACTGTATGTCTGGCCTCGGCAAGTTAAAGCTCCCCTCCCCCTGCAGGCTGGCAGTAGATCTGTCTTAGGGTGCTCTGAATTCTGCCAGTCTGTGAGCATCTGTACCTATAAGGGGGTAAGATACCTCTATACCACCACTCAGGAAACGTTCTACCAGGACAGAGGAGGAGGCACAGCTCTCACCAAGTCTACAGTATCTTGCTGCCTGCTCTGTCTAATGGGAAATCCTGTTTTGTCAAGTAGACTGTTTTATCGCCGATTTTCAAAAGTGAGTATTTATGGGTTACAGAATGCCTTTGATAGTGCAAGTAACGCTGGATATAACCTTCTCTGACATTGCTGTTGTGTAGTAGCTGTAGGTGCTTTCAGAGTTTGCTTTTGTTTACTTTACCATCATAAAGGTAATATCCAAGTAGAGAAAAGAAAGATAAAACAAGCGAGAAAACTCATTTGATTGCTTTTGGAAAAGTATTTTCAGTACAACATGAATGCAATAAGAAACAGTGGTCTTGTCTCATGCAGTCATTGATGAACGACTCTCCTTAATTTTAGCAGAGAATGTGTTTTTTCCAAATGGTTCTCTGTTTTGTTCATGGATATTGGAGAGCTGAAAAAAACGTCATTTTTGGCTGCTTTCTAAGTGCGAGATTCTGGCTTTAAGGTGCAACTCCATGGTATCCACCAGTAGGGCACATGACAGGGAGGAGCAATGACTGATTTGTAAATTATTAACCTCTGGGTGCTTTTGATTTTCTCGTCAGTGCTCACAGCCACCTTTGCCATTCAGGTGAAAACCCCTCCAATCCTTGAAGTAGAACGGAAACAAGCCGCCACTCTGCCGTGTAACTTTGAGACAACCATAAAGGATCGAAATGCTGCTAATATTCAGTGGAAGAAAATTCGCCCCATTCAGGTAAATTTATGACATATAATATACCAAGAGAACAGGGAGGAAGAAAGAAATCGCTTGGAAATTTTAGTGGTGGAAAGGATGAGGGACATTATTCTGGTTGAAGATCCTGCTAACAGTTGGTGGTTGGATTTGTTGGGGAATGGAAATGTCTGCGACCTCTTATGGAAAGGAATATTCATACAGTGCTTCTAACTAGAGATGTACATTCCTTTCATTTTCGTTTGAATGCAAAAAAATACATGCTGCTGAGTATCGGGCGGTGCAGCATTTAGGCAATTTGCAGTTCTGCAAACTGCCAAATGCCTTTGAATATCCCCTGCAGGATTTGTAAGTGATGTTGAGTATTATTTTTGTGGGTATCAAGAATAAGCCTGGTATTTTTCTTATTTTTTATATATAAAAATTGATAGGTTTCTTCAACAAAAGTGTGTGTATCTGTTGTTTATTAATATTCATTGTGATTATATTGAAACCAGGCATGGTTTGGGGTCCCAAGGACTGAGTCTGAGAAACCCTGATTAAGTGCAACTTCATTCTATGTATGGTGAAACAAAGGGATTTTGTTTCATATCTAGGAATGAAAAAAAAATTGGTGTCCAAGCATTTAGGTTGTTTTTTTTGTTTTTTTAAATAATGCTCATGCTTTTATTTTGTTTTCCAGGCAGAAGTAATCAGTCATTACTTTGGTGCCCTCCCCATCACTACGGGGGAGAATTACAATGATCGAGTAGCATTTGTTGGAAATGTGGATGCCAATGATGCTGCCATAAGCATTAGCCAACTGACAATGGAGGACAATGGCACATACCAGTGTGAGCTCACAATTCCTCTGGACCGCAAGGGCAATACATTCTCCAATGTGGACCTTCTCATTCTAGGTATTGGATTATGTACTCTCCCTTCTCTCTCCATTGTTTCATTAACATTCTTGATTTTTATGGAGCTGGCTATGCCAGTCCAGATCTCAGTCCTTAATTCATTGTTATATGTCCTTCTGTTTTTTGATTTTGTTTGTCTACACTTTGCTGCAGACAAACCAGTGCAGTCTATAGACGTACCAATTTCTTGTCCAGACAGAGAATCTTGAAGAGTTTACAATTACAAGTTCATTTAGCGTGTGTGTGCCTTTGTGCGTGGAGAAGCATAGTTTCTTTCTTTCTTTTAATCCTACAGTCCCTTTTAGAGGCTGCCTTTAGTTTCTGAAATAAAGTGACAGAATGGCCCCATGTCATCTGGTAGAGACTGACTCAGTCCTGGGTTTCTCTCCATTATGCCACTATTTATTTTATTTATTTATTTAGCTGTATTTATATCCCGCTTTTCACCGGGTCAAAGCGGTGTAACATAAAAGGGGAGGGTGGACAATAATCAACTTCTGGGGTTGGGGCCATCACCAGGTGGCTAACATTAATGATTATAACAGATATTTGGGACACAGACATAGGCAGTGTGATACAGTCTCTTTAGAACATATGTTTACGGGGATGAAATAGGGGGGGGTCGGGGGTAGTTAGTGGTGGGTGTTTGTTTCTGATCCGAGGTATTCTTGGAATAGGTTGGTTTTTAGTTGTTTCCTGAATGATAAGGGGTCTCCGTTGTTTCTGATGTGACTTGGTAGAGAGTTCCAGAAGGTTGGTGCATATAGTTCGAAGGCTCTGTTGCAGGTCCTTTGATTGCATTTGGTTCGTTTGTGGGGAATGGTGAGGGAGTTGCTGGTGGTTTGTCTGGTTGTTCTGTTGTGGGCTGGTCGGGACAGTAGTGTGCAGAGCTGGGAAGTCTGAGTTTGGTAGAGAGCTTTGTGGGTAAGTAAGGCAGCTTTGTATTTGATTCTTGCTTCTAGGGGGAGTATGTGTAGCTCCCTCAGGACAGGGGTGATTCTGTCTCGTTTTCTTGCTTTCTGGATAATCCTTGCTGTGGTATTTAAGGCAGTTCAAAGTGGGTTGGTGTGGGTGGCTGGAAGTCCATGGTAGATTACATTGCAGTAGTCCAGGTGGGGGAGTGTCATGACTTGCATCACTGTTCGGAAGTCCTGTAGTTCAAGGAGAGGTCTGAGTCGCTGTACTGTTTTAGCCTTGTGGAATATTGTTCCAGTGTTTTTTTTGATTTTATTTATTTATTTATTTAACAGTTATTTATATACCGCTCTTTCCCTAGTATCAAGTGCGGTTTACATGGAACAGTAAGTTAATTGGTATGTAATATACCAAGTCAGTTTACATAGAACAGATAATTATAATTTACAAGGAATGTTGTAACATTAAAGGTATAACATATTAGAACATATACAGTGTTCGTTTAAATCTATAAACATCAGGTGAATGAGAGTGTGGTATGGTTAATAGTGTATTAGTGATATTTATTTTGAAAATAGAGTATGTAATAATAATGTATAAATGTTAGCCTGTATCTATTTGAGTATTAAGTTCAGAGGGTGTATTGTAGGTTAATATGAATAAGAGAGTTTTTATTTTTTTTATAAATTCATTTATATCAGATAGCAGGCGAATGTTGTCAGGTAGATTGTTCCAAAGAATTGGAGCAGAGTGTGAGAAAGATATCTTATTTGTTTGTTTTCTGTCTTTTGTGAAATCTTTTGGTATTGTTAAGGTATTTAAGTTTCTGCTTCTTTGGGATCGTTTATCGATGTCTATATTAATCAGTGTATTGAGTGCCGATGGTGCAAGATTATTTATAAGTTTAAATGTAGTGACAAGAATTTTATATTTGATTCGGGAGTAAATAGGTAGCCAATGAAGTTCAGCCAAAATTGGTGTAACATGTTCAAGTGGGCTTATATTCATAATCATCCTGGCAGCTATGTTCTGAATTATTTGTATCTTTTTAATATTTTGTTTTGAAATGCCATTAAGTATTGTGTTTGCATAATCAAAATGTGGGGTGATGATAGCATGAATTATATTAATAAAGTCTTGTAGATGAATCAATGGTCTTAATTGTTTTTGTGTTTTGAGTTTGTAATGTATTTTTTTAGTTAGATATTTTATATGTGAATCCATATTTAGATTATTGTCAAGTATCACACCTAAATATTTTTATTTCTTTTTTTGTATTTATTTCATGAGTATATAGTGTTATCGTGTTTGGGGGTATGTATGTTTGATTTTTAGTGATGAATAATATATCAGTTTTAGTAAAGTTGATAAGTAGATTTTGTTCTTTGAGCCATTCAGTTAGTTCATTGAAACATTCTGTTATTTTTTGAAGAGGTGGGTGTGGGATTTCAAATGGGAGGTAGAACATTTGTTGCTGGAGTGTGAGTGCTTGGTCTAGGATGATTCCTAGATATCTTATGTGCGGTTGTATTTGTATTTGTGTGGTTCCAATGTTGAAGTGTGAAGGTGGTGTGAAATCCGGGTCCTTTGTTACTATGAGGGCTTCAGTTTTCTTTATGTTGATGGATAGGTTGTTCTTTTGTAGCCAGCTGGATACTTCTGTGAAGCATTCTGATAAGTGTTTATTTGTTGGGTTTGGGGTTGTGATTGGGGCATAGAGCATTATGTCATCTGCATAAATGTGATAGTTAATGTTGTGGGCGCGTATGATTGAGCAGAGTGGTTGCAGGTATATGTTGAAGAGCATGGCAGATAGTATGGATCCTTGGGGTACTCCCTGGTGTTGTTGGAAGGGGGGTGAGGTTGATATGTTTGTGCGGATCAGTTGTACCCTTATAGGTACTGGAGTACGGTATCTTTGATGCCAATTTCTTGTAGTCTGTGTATGAGGATGTTGTGGGAGATGGTGTTGAAGGCTGCAGATATGTCTAGGAAGATCATGGCATATCCAGAGTGTTTGGCTTGAGTTCCTATGATGAGGGTGTTCATTAGTGATGTCATGAGGGTCTTGACTCCGTGGAGCGGACGGAAGCCATGTTGTTGTGGGTCCAGTATGTTGTTGGTATCTAAATGTTCTTGGAGCTGTTGCTGGACTATCTTCTCAATGATTTTGGCGGTAAACGGGAGGCTTACTATAGGTCTGTAGGAGGCGGGGTCGAGGGGATCCAGGTTGTGTTTTTTTAGGGTTGGTCGGATGATTGAAGTTTTGAGAAGGTCTGGCATGCGTCCTTGGCTTAGGGATTCATTAACAATGTGGGTTAATGGTGTGCTCAGGTCTTCTTTGGTTTTCTTTATCCATTGTGTAGGACAGAGGTCTAGTGAGGAGGTGGTGGTATTCAGGCGGGAGATGGTGGATGATATTTCCTCTTTCGTGATTGGTTCAAATGTGCTCCAGTCTCTGTCTGTGGTGGTGGGGTGGTTTGTTATTGTTGTCTCTGGGTTCAGTTGTGGGTTTCGTGGTTGTTGAAGCTGCTTGTATTGTTGCGCTAGTAATTCTGGTGGGATGTTTGGTAGTTGGTCGGAGTTGTTGGGCGTTTTTGTCAGTCTTTTGACAATCTCGAAGAGTTCTCATGGTTTGTTTATTGATGTGTTTATGATCTTCAAATGGAAGGCCTTTTTTGCTTTGTCTGTTTCCGCGTGGTATGCATCTAGTTCGCACATGTAGTTTGCTTTGTCGTTTTCTTTCTTGGTTTTTCTCCATTTTCTTTCGGCTCTTCTGAGTTTGGTCTTTAGTTTCCGGAGGTTGGGGGTGAACCATCGGGCTTTTGTGTAGGTATGTCTGGTTTTGGTCTTATTTGTTGTTGCGCTGGATGCAGAGGAGATTGTGGTGTTCCAGTTGTGGATTAGGTCATCAATATTGTTGGAGTTTGAAGTTTAGGTAGAGTTTGTGCTAAAAAAATCTTCTTTGTTGAAGGTTTTAAATCTTCTTGTATGTTGTTTGTTTTCCTTGCTGTTCGTCTGGTGGTGGGAGTGGGATATGCTGATGAGGTGGTGGTCTGACCATGGCACATGTGTGATTTCTGGCTTCTTGTATGAGCTGGAGGTTAGGGAATTTAGGAATATGAGGTCCAATGTATTTCCTTTTTCGTGCGTTGGTTCGTGTATGATTTGTGTTAGGTTCATTGCTTCCATGGCATTGATGAAGGTTTCTGCTTGCTTGTCCTGGAGTGATGGGAGGTTGAAGTCTCCTAGGATTATTTGTTCTTTTGTGGAGATGGTGCTCTCAGATATGTGCTGTAGTATTCTTGGTAGGTCGGTGCTTGGGGTGGGTGTTCGGGAAGTTTAGTCCCCGCTTCTCATGAGAAACTAGAACTTCCAGTCCATCAATGCACTGGTTATACAGTAAAACCAGGACCGGCGCATCCTGTCCTTTATGTCATTGAGCTATCAGTCAGGAGCCTGCCCCTTTCACCCATGTTCACTGTGCCTCTATGTAAGGATGTTTTCCAGTTTTTCTTTTATTTGCTTGTGGAACTAGCAATGGCCTGAAACGCCTCAACCTTGCCCTTTCCCAGTCCTTTCCTATTTCCCATACGTTGTTTCTCTTACCCCTCCCTCTCTTTTGTTACTTGGACTTTGCAACTTGTATCAGTTTACTTTTGAAACTGCTCTGATGCTTTTATTAAGGGCAGTATAGCAAATTTTAAGAAACAAACATTTACAGCAAAAAGGAGTTTCACCATCTTGCACATATTTTAAGTAGTATCTGCCAATCCACCAATACTTCTGTCTTTTCAGTGGCTCCCTCTAAACCGGATTGTGCGATTGTGGGGACAGCAGAATTTGGCCAAGACATTCAATTGACTTGCGTCTCTAATGAAGGCTCCCCAGTTCCTACCTATACCTGGGAAAGCTACAGTCCACAGAACGCACTACGGCCGCTACCACTGACTGCAGTGAAAGGTAAGAAAGTTATATGGGGTAAGCATTATACTGCACTTTAAGTTTCTAAAACTGCTCACTCAAACTGCTTGGGAGCAGCCAGGGTTGGAACAGTGTGGCAGATAGTTGCACGGAATGGAAGTGGACTGGTGCATAGTTTGCTTTGTCATTTGTAATATTATTATCAGCCAATTTCAGCACAAGGTTAAATTTAAGACAATGTTGTTGTTCAAATCTGTCCTCGGAGAGTCAGAGGGGTTGTTGAGATCTTATTTAAAATAAGCTTTAAAAAATTGGCAAATAAACACTGTGGGGGAAATTTTGTAACAGTACATATGTGTCTGTGCAAACTTGGCATATCGGGCCAGTGATTTTATAAAAGCTAATTTCTGTAGGTAAAGCAATGTTTTGCTCAACATGAATTTAGCCAGTGCAAATCTTGTCTCATCAATCTGCTACGTTTTATTTTCAAAATAAACCTGTTGAGGAAGTTGAGCCAGTTGATGTAGTGTATCTAGATTTGCAGAAAGCATTTGACAAAATCCCTCATGAAAGACTCCTGAGGAAATTAAAAAGTATAGAAACATAGAAATATGATGACAGAAAAAGACCACATGGCCTATCTAGTCTGTCCTTCCATATCAACAACTACAACACTCACCATTTTACCTTTAGAGATCCTCTGTGTTTGTCATGGGATAGGAGGCAATGTACTGTTGTGGATTGGGAACTAGTTAAGACAGAGAGAGTAGAGTTAAATGGTCAGTTTCATGAATGGAGAAAAGCAAATAGTAGAGTGTCCCAGGGATCTGTACTGGGACCAATGTTTTTTTAACGTATTTATAAATGATCTGAAAATGGGAACAATGAGTGAGGTGATAGATCTGCAGATAACACCAAATTATTCAAAGATGTTAAATCACAAGCAGATTGTAGGAAATTGTCGGAGAACCTTGTGAGACTTGGCCTCGTGATGACAGCTGAAATTTAATGGACTAGTACAAGTGATGCTCAGAGGGAAAAATAATCAAACTGTAGCTAGATGATATCAAGTTCTACATTAGGAGTCACCCACCAAGGTCATTGCGGATAATACACTGAAATTCTCTGCTCAATGTATTTACTTTTATGGCCTGCTGGCATAGAATGTTAGGAACCATTAGGAAAGAGTGAAGAATAAAAGAGAGTACCATAACGCCTCTGTATTGTTCCATGGTACGACTGCACTTTGAGTATTGTGTGCAATTCTAATTGCCACATCTCAGAAAAGATATAGTGGAATTGCAAAGGTGACCAAAATGTCCAAGAGGAAAAGCTAAAGAGGTTAGGGATCTTCAGCTTGGAGAAGAGACGGCTGAGGGGAGATCAACAGAGGTCTATAAAATCCTGAGTGGAGTGGAACAGGCAAATGTATATCAATTGTTTCTCTTTCGAAAAATACAAAAATTAAGGGACACACCATGAAGTTAATAAGCAGGACATGTAAAACAAATCCAAGAAGAAATTTTTTCACTCAGCTTATAATTAAGCTTTGGAATTCGTTGCCGGAGGATGTGGTAAAAGCCATTAGCTAGCTTTAAAAAAAGGTTGAACATGTTACAATAGAAAAACCCCATAAACCATTATTAATGTAGACTCGGGGACGTCCACTACTCATCTTTAGAGGTAAGCAGCATGGAATGTAGCTACCTTTTGAGATCCTGTCTGGTATGTCTGGATTAGTCAAGGCTGGAAACAAGTTACTGTGCACCTTAGATCTGGCCCTGTATGGCAGTTCTTATGTTCTTACCCAGAGAAATGCTTTCAGATGTTCCCTCTTTAAGTACTACCGTATATGTATAACTTCTGAAATATTGCACAATACACCAAAGACAGAGTTGTATACCCTCCTCAGGCCAAGAGGATGTGAGGGGAAGCGTTGAGTTCATTGGTGCACAGTCCCTCCATTAGGTGGCAGCAAAGCACAGTGCAGATATTAGGCTGTGCGACCACCCAGTGCTAAAACTTCAGCACCAAGAAAGTTTGATGTCTCGCATGGCATGGAAAGAAACCTTTAGCTTTTTGCAAATCTTTATAGGCAGTGTTCCAGCCCAAAATATGGAGTGGAGGAGTAGCCTGATGGTTAAAGCAGCCAGCAAGGAAGCCAGGATTCAAATCCCACTATTGCTCCTTGCCATCTTGGGCAAGTTACTTAACCCTTCATTATCTCAGGAACAAATTTAGATCGTAAGCCCTCTGGGGCAGGAAAATACTTTACTGTACCTGAATGTAACTCATCCTGAACTACTATGGAAAAACCATAAGCATCTAGAGGCCACTAACTTACCATAGCATATAATTATTTAAATATATGCTCTTCCGCGTTATCTACTCTATAGCTACTAATCCTGTGAGCCTTATAGCATCCCCTATGTAAACTTCTGAGTTTATTGTCCCTGTTCAATGTACATTTCCTGGTTCATGTTCTAATGTAAACCGCTTTGAAATTATGATGAGGCGGTATAAAAGCCTGTTAAATAAAATAAATCAATAAAATCCAAATGCCCCTCACTGGAGAAATGTGAAAGCACAGCTGAATTTTATGTATTTTATTTATTTATTAATAAATAAAATAAAAGCTGAATTTGAAATATACAGACTATTCTTCCCATTGTGCCATAGGGAGGATTAAACTGGTTCCGATCAAATATGAACTCCTTAAGAGTGGAATCTGCCTTTCCTTCATTTTTTAAGAACTGTCATTTGCAAGTTCCTCAATGAGTTAGTCCCTTGTGGTGAATAATTTTATAAAGTCAAGTATACACATACTTGACTTTGTGAAACAGACTATATGAGCACAAATATGCATGTATGTTAAGGCGTGATCACTTATATCAGTCATATACTGTATCTGGTATAAATGCCTATACCTAGATTTCTAAAGAACGCATGTAAATTCTAAGATCTTAGAATTTACATGTGTAACTTTGCACTCCAAGACTGAAATACTGAGATTTACACTCGTTGCTGGCACTTACATTTAGGAGTCTTCTTATAGAATTATGCCCTTATTATATGTCTTCATCCACGGCATAAGATTGAAGGGGCTCCTGGTGGAAAAATTAAGATGGGTCCCTATAGCATCATGTTTCCCAGGGCAGTGGGAGGGGGGTGCCCTGTCAAATCTCCAGTCAAGAAGTGAGGTGGGGGGTTATGTAAATTGAGAGTTATCTGGGGTAGTGGGCAGGGTGGGGGGGGGTATCACGTATAGGAGTTGTGTGGGGCCGAGGGAGTAGGGGCACACAGTGGGGTGTAATGTTTGGACGTGTGTGTGTGGACATAACGCATGTCAGTATCAAGTATCTGGGTACTGATGAAGCGGGGGTGCGTGAGTCATGATGTGTAGGTATATGTGTAAGGGACCAAGGAGAGAGGGCTATCAGGTGCACAGTGAGGGCATGTGAGGGGTGGAGGGAGGGGAGAACCTGGTCTGAGAAGGGCTTCTGCCTGGGACAATGGCAGATGTCCAAGGTGGATCTGCAGGGAGGATGTCCGAGATACTCCCTGCCTCTTCCCCCTTCCCTTGGTTTCTTTAAAATATTTTTAAAGTCTGGGAAGTAGGAAAAGGTGCATCTAAATGACTGAAATACTGAGATTCACTTTCCTCCAGAAGTGCTGCGGTACCGACTCCTAGTGTTGGCCATCAAAACCCCACCTGTGGCCGAACAGCAGACAAGGCGTTTAAGCTGCCACAGGGCTGATGTCTTGCAGAATGGGACTTTGGTCCCACAGTAACAGGCAATAAGGTGCTGAAGCACGTTATCGGCCACACCGGGGGGAGTCTGAAGGCCAGGATCAGGAGGCAGCAGAGCAGTATTGCTAGAGGTAATGCAGTCTGTGCTACGCTAACCTTTTCCCAGTGTCACCATAGCTACCTTACACCATTTTTTTCCTTCAGAATTGAACTACTATCCATCCTGCGGTTGGCGGCCTTCCTACTGGGCATTCACTAGCTTTTTGCCAAGCTCGTTCGAGAGTAGCTACAAAAACTTGAAAGGGAGGAGTTAAAAGGCACCCTGCTGTGGGAGAGAGGGCTGAGACAGGTCAGGGATATTGGAAACTGACCAAAACCTTGTTTTTTATTAAGATAAGCTGTCGGAGGAAACAGGGGTGGCCCAAGGGTGATGTGGGACCATGTGTGGAGACTCATTGTGGGGCCTTATTTGCATAAGTATTTGCATATCCAGAGGGCCTCATTTGTATAACAAGAACAACGGAACTTATTTGGTCAGTGCTATGACCTTTTTAATAATAAAGAGGGAAGCTATAACATGAGAAATATCCTGGTAGCTGTGAATTTAAATTATGGTGCTCAGGCTGGATTAGATTGTGCCAGAGTTGGAAAAGCCCAGAAATCAGCAACAGTGAAGCTATCAGGCCACAGAGAAATTTAAACCAAGATGGTCCCTTAAAGTCTGAGATTTCCTTGAGTCTGAGCCCACAAAATATTAGTAAGTTAAGACCTGTCCAGCAGCATCAAGAACACAAAACTGCAAACCTTAAATAGTATCCATATTCTAGTGCCCCCCACCAATACTGTTGACTCCACACAGGAAACAAAATGAAAAAGTGAGAACCACAGCAAAGGACGTATAAAGCAAATCTACCATTCCATAACAGCACTAATTTCCAAAACTCCTGAACAAGGACCCTACCAAGAAAAGGGCAGCACTGTCAATATTGCTGTGAGCCCTAGAAAATCCCTACACCTACCAGGAACACCGAACAAGCCAGATTACTATAGATCCTTATATAGAAACCCATTGCTAACAGAATACCTGGCTTCAGTCAAGCATTTAGATTATAGATAGTTCTCACCCAGGAGTGTACTGTGCAAGCGGTTCGGCCGCATAGGGTGCAGGTATAGAAAGGGCTCCAATAACATCACTGGGCTTCCAGGAAGCTCAAGAAGAGTGGATTACTGCATATGGCTGGGGCAGAGAGGGGCACTGGATTCATTAGTCGCACAAGGCGCATTTCGAGCTTGGTACGGTCCTGCTCTCACCAAGTAGAAAATAAAGGGGCCACAACTGAAAATAGAAATATATAGACAAAAATTCAACTGAAACCGCAAGAGGTCAGGCGCTACATGCAGTGTAACACCAGAGAAACAGAAAGATGCATATAAAGACAGCACGTTCATTAAAAAACTGACATGTTCCAAATACTACACTGAAAATTTAATTATTTTTTTACCTTTGTTATCTGGCCATTTTATTTTTCTGACTGAACTGGTTCCAATTTCTTTTCCACATTCCTTTGTCTATCTTTTCATCAACTCCTTTCCATTTCTGGCGAATGGAGTTCCTGAAAGCTAGTAAAGGGAAGGATTAAATTAGTCCAGTAGTTTTTATTTGTTAATCTGTATTTCTGTGCAAGATTAAGGCAGGAAATGCCAATGTTCAGCCTAAGAACTGGCAGATTTCAACCCACCCCTCACCTGCTCCATAATATGGTAGCTGGTTGAACTTATTATGCCAAGCGCTGAAGGCTAGAGACTGCTGCCTACCTACTCCCTCACCCCCTGCTGTAGCAGCTGGCCCGGAGAGGGGAGAAGAGGGTGATAGTGGTGAAAAAGATAAGGAGGGAAGGATAAGAAGAGATCTAGGTATCAGGGTGGAGGTAGATACAAGGTCAAAAATCTACACATCTAGTTCCCTTCTCTCTGTCTTAGTAGATTTAGAACATAAGAACTGCCATACTGGGTCAGGCAAAAGGTTCATCAGGCCCAGTGTCCTGTTTCCAAAAGTGGCCCATCCAGGTCACAAGTACCTGTCATATCCCAAAAGTACCAAACTATGGAGGGAGAGCCCAACCCCCCCCCCTCAATGTCCCAAAATCCACACTCCAAACACAAAAATCTTTTTCAGTAATCACTTTAAATCAACATACAAAACATCATATAACATCCTCAAAAATATAAAACTTTATTGCATATTATTACCAAACAATAAGATACACCGTCTATATCATACAAAAACAATACAATATGTATGTGCAATATAAACAATAAACAGCCCAACCCACAAAATAGATGTTTTCACTGCAAAAGTCCCAATAGTCTGAAAAATGCAGAAGAACTTAGCTCCAAACTGTCATTCCACTGGACTCGCACAGAGTTCTCTCGGTTGCTTGATGATAGTCAAGTAGAATCCATGCACATAGACATTCCCACAGCTGGCGTTGAAACACATCCATTAATACTGGAACACGCTTGATACCTCCCTCTCATTCAGCCATCTCCTCTCACTCTGAGGATGAGGTTGTTTTACCTTCATTACTGCCATGCTGTCTCCTCTCTGCCCAACACTCGTCTACTCCTTCTCCTTCTCTCTTCCAGAGATATCAACCCCAAACCTGGCTCCTCTAGATTTTTGTCACACTCCCAGAACAGATCTTCACACAGCAGCTCAAATCTCATTCATATCCCTCTCCTTTCCCCTTCCTCTCTCCCTTTCTCATGTGCCTTGTGGAATGTACACTCCATCTCAAATAAACTTGCCTTTACTCATGATCTCTTTATCTCTAATGCTCTCCGTCTTCTTGCTCTAACTGAGACCTGACTCCTCCCAGAAGACTCAGCATCAGTTGCTGCTCTCTGTCATGTGGCTATCAGTTCTCCTACACATCTCGTCCCACTGGCCATGATGGTGGTGTTAGGCTTCTACTCTCTCCTTGCTGCCAATTTCAACCCCTCCTGCTGCCTCAGTATCACTCCTTTCCCTCCTTTGAAGTCCACTCCATCTGCCTTTTTACTCTACTACCTCTCCGGTTACTTATCGACCTCCTGACAAGTCCACCTCTACTTTTCTCACTGACTTTGACTGGTGGCTTTCCTTCTTTCTGGATTTATCTTCTCCCTCCCTTATTCTTGGGGACTTTAACATTCATGTTGATAACCTCTCTGACCCTTATGCTTTAAAGCTCCTTTTTCTTACCTCCTCATTCAACCTCCAACTTTGCTCTACTGCTCTCACTCACCAGTTTGAGGGTAAGCAATTGCTTACCCTCAAACGTCTGTACCTCAGTTCTTTCTTTATTGGACCATCACCTATTAAGTTTCACTCTTCATCACTCACCACCTCAACCTTGCCCTGTCTCCTCCAACCTCTAGAAATCTTTATACTATTGACCCTTTGGCTCTTTCCTCCACTATCTCATCACCTCTTTCCTCCACTACGCCATCTGAGTCTGTGGATGAAGCAGTAGCTTCCTATAATGCTGCATTCTGCTCTGGATGCTCTTGCTCCACCCATGCCACCTCCTTTGAGGCATATTATACCCTAGCTCTGGCTATCTTCCACTGCCTGCTATCTATGTTCCTGTGCCCATTCAGCTGAGAACGCTTGGCTCAAATCCCATACCTTTGTGGACTTTCTATACTTCAAATTCATGCTTGTCTCTTTCCAGTCAGCCATATCACTCACCAAACAAGACTATTATGGCCATCTAACTCTCTTGCCTCTGATCCTCGCCTTCTCTTTTCTACTCTCAACTCTCTCCTCAAGATGCCTCTGCCTCCAATCCCTCCTTCCCTTTCTGCCCAAACCCTGGCTGACTATTTCCATGACAAAATCCACAAGATCACACTCCAATTCCCCATGATGTCAGCTACTTCTCCTCCTCCCCCTCTTCACTCCCAACTTTCCCCGCTACTTCTGCTACTCGCTCTTCCTTTTCTATGATATCTGGGGAGGAAACCACCTTCTTTCCTCCTCCAAACTCACTACCTGCTCCTCTGATCCTATTTCTACCCATCTCCAAAGCACCATCTCCTCCACTTTTGTCCCTTCCATCTCTCATATTCTCAGCTTATCGCTCTCCACTGCAACTCTGTCCCTGCAGCCTTCAAACATGCTGTAGGTGCACCTTTCCTCAAGAAACCCTCACTAGACCCTACCTGTCCTTCTGACTATCGACCTATCTCCCTCCTCCCCTTTGTTTCTAAACTACTTGAGTGTGCGGGTCACTGCATTTGCCATGACTTTCTTGCCTCTCAAGCCTTCCTGGATCCTTTACAATCTGGCTTTTGTCCTTTACATTCTATTGAAATGGCTCTTGCCAAAGCCTCCAGCCATCTGTTCCTGGCTAAATCCAAGGGCCTTTACTCAATCCTCATCTTTCTTGACCTTTCTGCTGCTTTTGACACTATTGACCACAACCTTCTCCTCGATACCTTGTCCTTGCTTGGTTTTGAGGGCTCTGTGCTATCCCAGTTGTCTTCTTATCTCTCCCATCACTTTTTCAGTGATTGTTCTGGTGGATCCTCCTCTACTGCTATCCCGCTATTAGTTGGATCCACTCCTTTTCTCTCAGTACCATTTTTACGCTGATGACTCCTAGATCTACCTCTCTCCACCTGAAATCTCTCCGGCAATCCAGGCCAGGATCTCTGCCTGCTTTTCTGACATTGCTGCTTGGATGTCTCACTGCTGCTTGAAATTGAACATGGCCGAAACTGAGCTTCTTATTTTTCCCCCTAAACCCTCCTCTCCCCTGCCTTCTTTCTCAGTCTCTGTGGATAACTCTCTACTCATCCCTGTCTCCTCAGCTCACATCCTTGGGGTCATCTTTGACTCCTCTCTCTCCTTCTCCACACACATCAAACTGATAGCTAAAACCTGCCGTTTCTTTCTTTATAACGTCAACAAAATTTGCCCATTCCTTTCTGAACACACTACTAAGAGACTTATCCACTCCTTAGTCACCTTGGGCCCGATATTCATCTGGGCAGGCTATGCGCTACTACGGCACATAGCCCTGCCCACTGACCCCTAACCCCAGATATTCAGTGCTGTGGTGACGGCATTGAATATCCTGGTTTGGCACACAGAGGAAATCAGAGCCTAACCAGGTAGCGGCGATATTGCACCGCTACCCAGTTAGCATCCACAGCTAAAACTAGACAAGACAAAAGCTGGCCTAGTTTTTGCCGCAAATTGCTAACTGGGTAGTGGTGCAATATTGCTGCTACCCAGTTAGCAGCAGTCTCTACCTCAGAAAGCCCTCAACATGCCCCAATGCTAATTGGGAAGTGTAGGGGACTTAGAAGGGGATATTGAATGGCACTAACTGTGTATGTGCCATTGAATATCCTCATTTAAGGCATTTACATGGTTTACTGGGCTATAAACCGTGCAAATGCCTTTCAAATATTGGGCCCCTCCTGTCTAGACTATTGTAACCTACTCCTTGCTGGTCTCCCTCTGAATCATCTGTCTCGCCTTCAATCAGTTCAACACTCTGCTGCGCAGCTAATCTTCTATCAGCTTTGTCATGTTCATATTACCCCTCTTCTCAAGTCAATTTATTGGCTCCCAATCTGTTTCCGCATCTATTTCAAACTTCTTCTGCTGACCTATAAGTGCATTCACTCTGCAGCTCCTCACTACCTTTCTTCTCTTATCTCTCCCTACACCCCGCCTCGGGAACTCCGCTCTTCTGGCAAATTGCTTCTATCTGTGCCCTTCTCTTCTACTGCTAACTCCAGACTTCGCTCCTTTCACCTTTCTGCTCCTTATGCCTGGAACAAACTACCTGAGTCTATACGTCAGGGACCTTCTCTGACCCTTTTCAAATCCATGCTGAAAACTCACCTCTTCGCTGCCACTTTCGGATCTTGACTCACCTGATCTCCTTTGTGTTTCCGTACCATTCCCCTGAAATGTCTCCCATGTCTACAGCTGCTGTCTGTCTTAACTAGATTGTAAGCTCTGATGAGCAGGGACCATCTTTTACATGGAGTGGAGGAGTGGCCTAGTGGTTGGGGCAAAGTACTTCAGGCCAGAAGGTTGGGGGGTTCAAATCCCACTAGAGGACAGCAACCTTGGGCCGGAAGGACTGGGGTTTCTAGTCCCACAGGTGCTTCTTGTGGTCTTGGGCAAGCCACTTAACCCTCCATAGCCCATGTTCCCTGTAAAATAGTTATCTCCAAGTTATAATGCCCTGTTCAATGTAATTTCAGTTTGTTCAATGTAAACTGCACTGATGCAGAATAGCGTGGTCTATAAGAGAATGTAAATAAATAAAATGTGTCTGTGCAGTGCTGCATATGCCTTGTAGCACTATGCAGATGTTCAGTAGCAGAGAGCTCACACTTCTGGTGCCATGGTGTTTCGGCAGCAACTCTGCTTATGGCAGGGGCTCATAGCGCAGGAACCTGCTTCACATATTGGCAGCAGCTCTGCCAACAATAGGACCTATACCAAAGCGCCTTGCTTCATATAAAGCTGAATATTCAACAGCCTTTGTTCGAAGCAAAACTTCACAGTTTGTCAGTGTCTTAGTACATGTAAAGTATCCAGATTCCGTGCTACCTATCCCCAGGGATAAGCAGTAGTTTTCTCTTTGATTACCTTAATAATGGTTTATGGACTTTTTCTCCAGGAATTTGTCTGAACCGTTTTTATACGGATCTACACTTCCTGCTTTCCACATCCGCCGACAATGTGTTCCAAAGACTAATTGTACATTGAGAGAAAAAAATGTTTTCTTCTATCTGTCTTAAATATTCTACTTTGTAGCTTCATAATGTGTCCCCTAGTCTTTGTTACAAAATCATCTCTGAGCCTTCAAACGACCAGCATGTGTTTGTTCCTGGGTATGACTGCAGGCACTGTAGATCAGAAGCAGCTTCTGCTATCCTTGAATCTTTCTTTTTCCTTTTGTTTTATAGATGGAGGACAGTTGACACTGAAGAATATTTCTATAGACACTACTGGCTTCTACATCTGTACTGCCGCTAACAAAATTTCAAACGATTTCTGCAACATTACCCTAACTGTGATGCCTCGTAAGCATATCTTGCTGTGTAACTGTTCTCCGTAGATGTGGGTGGGCGTAGGGAGCATTGACAATGTCAGGGTGTTGGAATTAGAGGATGCTCTTCCAGTAATTGCAAAGCTACATAGTGAGCAGGGGTAGATTTGCTATCATCCTAGTTATGTTTATAAGGAAAATATGTTTCTCAATGAAAGACAAAAATAGGGGAAAGACAAGAGTTACTACTGGGATATTTTTGGAGGAGAGAAGAAAGTTGGCGCGCTCTTAAAAATATGAAGGTAGAGGGATAGAAGAAGAGCCTGGCCAGCTTTCCATACTTACAGCAAACAATCTTTCTCTTAAAATGTTCTAACCTTGACATTGTGTTTTTAAATCAAATTATTCCAGTAAAGGGTTTCTTATGTATCCCTTCTCCTCTTAAATTCTCCATCAGAAATGTTGGTATGTGGAAGCTGCATGATAGTGTGATGCTGAGGCCCTTCCATTTACACGTATCGAGTCCATGGCTTGCAAATCATAGAGGAGAACTCTGATTTCATTATGACCGGAAAAGGATTGTGTGTTTGTGTATCAGTTTGCACAGTGGTCACGCTCGTATAATATAAGCGTTAAGGAGAAGGTGCTGTTCCCAAGTACCAGTTCAGTTCAAGCTAGATATGTTTGGGTATCTAATGGCTTCACTTCTTCTCTGACAGATTCCATGAACATTGGTTTCTATGCCGGCATCATTGGTGGATCGGTGGCTGCCATTATTGTCATTGGTATCATTGTATACTGCTGTTGCTGCCGGAACCGTGACGAGAAGGAAGATTATGAGATGGCGTGAGTTCTAGTTTTCAACATATAATTAATTAACTCCTCTTATGAGCACCGTTTAGGAGATTTAGAATTCAGTTTTGTGCTGTGCCAACACTATCTAACTTTATATCTCAATAGGCAAAACTTTAAAGGCCAGCATTTCTAATTTGAACAACTGTTTAAAAGAAATAACTGAGTGGACTACAACTGAAAAACAATCCTTCCCAGACTGAGATAGTGTGAATTGGAAAAGAGGCTCTTTGTGATCCATCTATCCAAATGACCCTGCATGAATTTTAATTACGAATTACATTTGCTACTCATAGTCCGAGTGTCAAATTGGAAATCACCAAATGAGCCTTTTCCGACCAAGTTAAAATTTGTTAGTTGGGGTCTGATCTCTTTCAGGTAGATCTTGCCATCTTAACCCTTTGAAGGCCTACTTTAAAATTTTAATCCACATTCTGCAGCCGGGTTAATTTTTGCATATTTCAGGAAAATTGTACCCGTCTTATTCAATATGTTCTAATAGTGATTTTCCTTCTGCTATCGTCATGTATTATATACCATTTGATAGGAATATTTAGTCAGAATTTTGGATCCCAAGAGTTTTGGGCTTGGCCTGGAAAGGGTTAATTCAGGCCCTAGTGTTGTCTATCCTGGAATATTGCAATAGTCTGTTACTTTGGACCAATCTGTGAGCTTGCAAGTAGTCCAGAATGAAGCCATAAGGGTGTTCAGGCCTTTACTAGAGGGATCATGTCTCTCTGGTCTTATATCAGTTATACCAGTTCAGTTTTATGAGCTGTGGAACAGTATAGAACAATAGGGGGGATATTCAAAGGGATTAATGCGGTTAGCAGACCTTGCCCAGGATATTCAGCGGTGTAGTGGTTTACATGAGGACTTGGATACGTTTAGGTATAGTCCTGTTGAATATCCATGGATGCTGCCCTGAACGCCCTGACGCATTGAGGTGTGCCGGGGCGGCACCCTTCGATAACAGGACAGCGGTGATATTGAGCCGCTGCCTGGTTTTCGACACATAGCAAAAGTCAGGCACAGTAAAGGCTGCCTAATTTTTGCTGCAAAAGCTAATGGGGCAGCAGCAGAATATCACCGCTGCCCGGTTAGCTTCCCGGCAATCCGGGCAACCTGGATATTTAATACCAGGGCCTGGATATAGCTCTGCATTGAATATCTGGGTTTAAGGTTCAGTAGAGGCCGCTGCCACCGCTGAATATCAGACCCGATACATTTATTTATTGCCTGGGGTGTGGCCAGCAAGTGATGGGTATAACACGTACACAAGCAGGGCACTGACGGATCTTGCTCAGTGAAATGTCAAATACATTCACATTATGAAATGGCTCAGCAGAACAAGTGCAAGACACAGTGAAGTGTGTCAGCATGCACCCTTAGCCTACATATCCTTTTGTCTGATTTAGCATAAGCAAGCTGCTGTTGAAACAGGAGTAGCCTAACGGCTTAAAAACCTGTTAAATAATTAAATTATAATTTAATTGTAAACCGCACTGATGATGAATAGTGCGGTATATAAAAAATGTTAAATAAATAAATAAAATAAATAAATAAATAGAGCACTGGCTTGGGAACCAAGAGACCAGGGTTCAATTAAAGCCTCCATTGCCTCAGAAAAATCCAAGTTATCAATGTCCTGTTTAATGCACATTACCAAGTTTAAGTTACAATGCAAACTTCTTTGACTGGACTGATAAAGCTGTATAAAAAAAACCTGTTAAATAAAATAAATAAAAAGTTGCCCTCTATCAAATTTTTAGAGAAAGAGAAGAGGAAGATGTGGCCCATCACAGAGAACGTCGTATGGACCAGAAAGACTCTGATGAAGAAGAAGATGAAGAACATCATCAGCGGCAGAAGGGTCCACCTATGCCACCATCTAACAAACCCAAAATGATGGACTATGCGGAGGCCTAGACAGCCTTGTGTATAGGGAAAGTGACTCTGCAAAGGAACAAAGTGTAATTTTAGCAGATTCTACCTGTCGTTAAACATTCAGCCATGTCATTTGTGCCAGCAGAGCCTGAGGGTAGGGAAGAAGGAAGTAAAAATTGGTTATACCAGTCTCTTAAGCTTCTTAGCAGTGTGGAGGTGAGCAGCAATGAATAACGGCTCATCAGCTTTCCAGTGACAAGTCAGAGGATGGGATTTATAGCTTACTGGGTATAGCCTTTGTCCCCCTTGGCTGTTCACTGGCCCTGCTTTAATTCCCTCAAGTCACGACTTGTTTTAGCAGAATGAATCCTGAAGCCTTGAGGGCTTCATAGACTTTTCGGGTACATAGGGTTCTCTTCATGCCTTTAGGGCTGATGAGGATCTCCTGCATAGAGAAGACTCAAATCCAGGAAAAGGTAGCGGACAACTGCACTTTTCTGTCGTGTAAATCTGCTCTGCTGGAAATATTCAAATTGAGCCATAAAGGTATATTTTTGTTACTGCTAAATATATTACTGTACTTAGCATAGTAGATAAACACAGCAGTAGCCTGATTAGTTCACAGGGAAATGGTTTATAGAGTAGAATGGGAAGCTTGCATATATTAGTTCAAGAAAATGTTGCTGTATTTTTTTTCCACCATTTCCACTTGTTCTACTACCTCCTCAGCCAGGTAACTTCCCTATACATAAATGCTGGGTTGGAGATAGGGACTATGTTCAAAGCAAAGTAGAGGACGTAGCAAGTGATTAGATGGCGGGCTGAGCACTAAGGAAGCCAGGATTGAAATCTTGCTTCTCCTAGTAAGACTTCTTGTGACCTTGGGCAAGTCACTGAACCCTTCCTTGCCTCAGGTACAAAACAGATTGTGAGCTTTCTGAGACAGGGAAATACTTACCTACGCTCACATTCGGAAAGGTGAGCAATCTAATAAAAAATCCACTGTACTTAAGCAAGTGTGGTTATCATTAGTTCCAGTCTCCCACCATTGAGCACGTGAGGATACAAGAGGAAGTGACCTTTGTTAGACACCTGTTATTGCAAACTGCAATCCTCTCTCTCTCTAGGGGAGCAGAAAGAGACTCTTAATGCCAAACTGGTAGCTGCTGTGAGAGAAAACTTAGCTGCCCTGTTTAACCAGGGGCATGCCCCTAAACGTATCCAAGACTTCCTGTAAACCACTGTGCCAGGCTTTCTTACTTCACTGGTAAGGTGTTTGTGTATGGCTTGTAGATGATGCTAATGAGAACATTTTTACACAGGTGGCCTTTTAATAATTGTTTTCTGTAATTTACTTGAAAAATACTTTCTAAATAGTTTGATCCAGTTTGTTATTATTGTTTCAAATGATGCTTCATTGTACTCAACAAAATGGTGAGCAGTGGGGCCTGCAGAACTTTGGCTGCTTCAGATACAGCTACCGGGCTGGGATTTATTTTTCCGTAGGCCTACTGGACTCCTCTCACAATATACAGCAGATGAGGAACGCTGCATTGTTTGAAGTGGAAGCTATTCATTTGAGCACACACTCTGTCTCCCTGTTTCCCCATCCTATGCTCCCTCCCCCCCAAAAAAATCATTTCATCCAGCATTGATAGGGAAACAGCTTCTGTAATGAACATCAAGCTATTAAAAAAGGCATTTCAGCAGTTGATACACCCAGGCCCAGATGTTTATTCAGGAAAATGACCCAGTACAACCTTCATTCTATTTCAAAATTACCTGAAAAGCATTTTTTTTTTTAAATAATGGGATACAATTGAACATCTTCAGAAAGATAGTTAGGGTTCTTTTGTGTATATAATGGAAGATACTACTAGTGTTGCCTGGTGGATACAATAATGGCAGGGCCGGCCCGTCCATTGAGCAAGAATGTTTTTTACACAGGGCCCAGCGTTTCAGGGGGCCCCACACAAAAAACATTCTGCATCAGTCCAGGTAGATTAAAAAAAACGACTGCTGCTGCCGCTGTCGCTATGGCAGCGGCAGAATCAAGCGTCCCACGGGGCCCCCCCTGCCTGGCAGAGCCTTCCCTGCCGCATCAGCTCCCTCAGCGTCAGCTTTCAGAGCCGCGAAGAGAGAGCTTCTCTGACCTCTCACGGCTCTGTTAATCTCGTCGGGGCTGATGCCCCGGTGGGGCTTAAGGGAGCTGATGCTGCAGGAAGGGCTCTGCCAGGCAGGGGGGCCCCCGCGGGACGCTTGATTCTGCCGCTGCCACAGCAGCAGCAGCAGCAGTAGCCGGTTTGTTTTTTATTTAGCTACCTGGGCAGATGGAGGGGAGGGGGGTTAGGACTGGTAATGGACTATGGGGGGGCTAAGACTGGAAGTGGGCTGATGGGGGGGGGGGTTAGGACTAGTAATGGGCTATGGGAGTGGGGCTAGGACTGGAAATGGGCTGAGTGGCAGGGGGGCTTGAACTGCAAATAGCTGATGGGGACGGAGGCTTGGAATGGAAATGGGCTGTGAGCGGAGGGAGCTAGGATTGGAAATGGGCTGATGGGGGGGTTAGGACTGGTAATGGGCTATGGGGGGGCTAGGGCTGATGAGGGGTTAGGACTGGTGGGCTATGGGGGGCTAAGACTGCAAATGGGCTGATGGGGGGTTAGGACTAGTAATGGGCTATGGGGGGGCTAGGACTGGAAATGGGCTGATGGGGGGTTAGGACTGGAAATGGGCTATGGGGGGCTAAGACTGGAAATGGGCTGATGGGGGGATTAGGACCGGAAGTGGGTTATGGGGGGGGGGGGGTTAGGACTGGAAATGGGGGGGTTAGGACTGGTAATGGGCTATGGGGGGCTAAGACTGAAAATGGGGTGATGAGGGGGTTAGGACTGGTAATGGGTTATGGGGGGCTTAGGACTGGTAATGGGCTATGGGGGGGCTAGGATTGGTAATGGGCTATGGGGGGGACTAAGACTGAAAATGGGCTGATGGGGGTTTAGGACTGGAAGTGGGCTGATGAGGGGGGCTAGGACTGGTAATGGGCTATGGGGGGGCTAAGACTAAAAATGGGCTGATGGGGGCTTAGGACTGGTAATGGATTATGGGGGAGGCTTAGGACTGGTAATGAGCTATGGGGGGGCTAGGACTGGAATGGGCTGAGTGGAAGGGGGGCTTGAACTGCAAATAGCTGATGGGGATGGGGGCTTGGAATGGAAATGGGTTGTGAGGGGAGGGAGCTAGGACTGGAAATGGGCTGAGTGGGGGGGCTAGGACAGGAAATGGGCTGATGGAGGGGCTAGGATAGGACGGGAAATGGGCTGTTGGGGGGTGCTAAGATTGGAAATGGGCTGTGGTGGGGGCTTGGATTGAAATGTACTCATGGAAGGGCTAGAACTGGAAGTAGGCTCATGGGGGCTTGGATTTTTATTTATTTACATTCTCTTATATACCGCGCTATTCTGCATCAGTGCGGTTTACATTGAACAAACTGAAATTACATTGAACAGGGCATTATAACTTGGAGATAACTATTTTACAGGGAACATGGGCTATGGAGGGTTAAGTGGCTTGCCCAAGACCACAAGGAGCACCTGTGGGCCTAGAAACCCCAGTCCTTCCGGCCCAAAGTTGCTGTCCTCTAGTGGGATTTGAACCCCTGACCTTCCGGCCTGAAGTACCTTGCCCCAACCACTAGGCCACTCCTCCACTCCTTGGAAATGGGCTGAGTGGATTGGAAATGGGCTGAGTGGAGGGTAGCTAGGATTTGACATGGGTTGATGGTGGGGCTACGAAAGGACTAGAAATGGGCTGATGGGGGACTGGGATTGGAAATGAGCTGATGGAGGACTTGGATAGGACTGGAAATGGATGGGGGAGCTAGGACTGGAAATGGGCTGATGGTGGGGCTAGGATAGGATTGGAAATGGGCTTATGGGGGGCTAGGACTGGAAATGGGCTGATGCGGGGACTAGAAGGGAGCGGATGCTGGGTGGGGCTGGAACTAGAAGGGAGCTGATGTTGGGGGAGGATTAAAATGGGGTGGAGCTGGGAGAGTGAAATGGAGAGGGAAAAAATATTTTGTGTGGGAGGGAAGACAAATCTACAATTGGCCGGATATTGGGAGAGTAAGTGGGGATGGAGGATGGAGGGGTAAAATTTGAGTGGTTGAAATAGGAATGAGGAAAGAGCAAAAGGAGAAAGATTAGTATGTTAAAGCAGATGTAGAGAGAGAATGGAAAAAATCTAGAAGAGAGAAGAAAGGACAAATGGACAGCAGACGATGGAGAGTTAGCAGAAGACACGAAAAAACCAGAAGAAAGTGGCTGGAGCAATTGCAAGTGCAAAAAAAATGCACAAAAGGTAGAAAAGTATCTCTTTATTTTGAATTTATTAACTGGAATATGTCAGCTCTGGGAAATGTGCATCATTAATGTCTGCGCTTTGTTTAGTACAAGAGGAAATTAATTTATAGTTTTATTTCTACAGTGTTGTTGTACATTCCAAGTTTGGCTTTTGGGGTTCACAGTTTAATTATTGTCTTCCTGTTTCTAAATTGTGGTTCCTTGTTTGGTGATGGTCTATGTTCTGCATGTGTAACTGAGCTGAGGTATTCTGTTTATGTAATTCCTATTTGACATTGCCACTTGTTCTCTTTCCCCAGTAGGTCATGTATTGTTATTCTCTGAAATGTATTGGTTTAATATTTGCAGTGTTGCCTTTTGATAGATAGAGTATGGTGCTTTGTGAGTCCTGGTAGTGCTGTTACGATACGGCGGGTTTGATATGGGTTCTAAATGGGCAGTGTTTGTAGTAGTTCCTAATGTGCCTGGCGGTTGGCACTGGATTATAGTGATGTAGAAATCTTTTAGTCTTTCTTTATCCATACACTCATTAAGAGGCATGTTTACTAAAAGTTAGTGTATGGTAACATTATGCAAATATTTATGCAAATGAGGTCCCTTATCCAAATGAGGCCCCGCACCGAGTCTCCGCACCTGGCCCCGCACCCCCCTTGGGCCTCCCCTGTTCCTACATGCCATAGGTCTCCTCTTCCCCCAGGTAGGGAACCTGTCAGAGGTAGCACTGCAGATAAGCCAAACCCTGTAGCTAGGGAAAGGTATATACTGCAGCTCTCAGGCAGGAGGAGTCAACTGCAGAGGATGACTCATCGGTTTCCCAAAAGACCAAGGGAGGAGGTATGGGAAGGCCTTTCCCTCTAGGGTTAGCATGAAAATACAGCCTATAGCCCAGGAGAGAGGACGTTCGAGGACTAGGTAGCCTGCTTTTATTCCAGCCAGCCAGCCAGCCATGGAGGAACAGATGGAAATTAAGATTCCAGAACAGGTCACTGATGCCATGGAGGTGGAATAAGCCAGGCTCACGGCCTTTGCCAAGGCTATGAGAACAGCTTGGAGCTAGCTGTGCTTCAGGGAGTGAGAAGCCTGCCATGGTATTGTGTTTGAATTGCTTGGGGGAGGAAGGGCTGTACCATTGTTCCCCTGCTATTCTTGTGCTTATGTTCAGAAAGACCTTTGAGCAAAAGGAAAAGAACAAAAGCATTTTACTTTGTCTGCGATGCTCATGGGGTGTGTGCTAGGGAAGCATTGCTCTGCAGAATGCTTTCTTGGCGACTTTGCTTTTCACTGTTCTGCAGGACATTAGATTGCTTTCTAATACAACTGTTAAAGAGAGAAAGTCTGTTCACGAATTCCTGCCCAAGCTTGAGAAATTGCTACATTTTCTCCCCTGCTGACAGGAAGGGGAAGTTTAGGAGGGCTTGCCTTACCACGAATGTTTGCACAATGCTTTAGGTTGATTTTTGTTACAGTACATGTATGGGACTTAAGCCAGGCACTTTCTAAGAAGTTTCATTCCAGCCAGCATACCGACAGCCAGGTTTTTTCCCCTCTACATGGGCTTCCATTTGTTACTTTGCCCTTCTCTTTGGGGCTGCAAGCCCAGATGGCCTAAGGAAACTGGACTGCTGGACTTGGTTGAATTCTAGCTTATTTACTTTTCTATTTGTTTTGCTTTTTCACCACTCAATAAAATACGTCCCATTCACTAACCATACCTAAGTCTATGCATTATCTCCCTGATATAACATAGCCAGAGTCATCCAGAGGTACCAGCACTATGAGATCAACCACTTTTCTAGAGGTCCGATGTACAGCGCCTACTCCCTTCCCCCCCCCCCTCCGGTGGTGAGAGTACATTTGAAGCAAAAAGCCAATGATGGAGTCAACTGGAGCACTAGAAGACCAAGGGAGTAAAAGGAACACTCTGGGAGGACAAGGTAAATAGCAGAAAAATACAAAGAATTTATGCGTCTAACTTTGAGAATTACGCTCCTAAATTAGCCTGTTTCATTAAATTCCTAAATTTAGGGGCATAAAAAGTGGGTAGCATGCCCCAAACTGTCCCCATCCCACATCTACAAAACAGATAATCATACAAAACAGAGATACGTGGACAAACACACCACACATGCAAAACATAGATGAAACGGACTCACAGAAACATGTAAGCATGCTTATATACACATACAGTGCCTTGTGAAAGTAGTCATCCCCTTGGTTTTTCTCCTGCTTTGTTGCATTACAACCTGGGTTCAAAATGGGGTTCAAGAGAGGTAATGGACCTAACAATATAGTCCAAATTGGTGAAGTAGAATGACAATAAAATATCTTCTATATATTAAAAAAAACAAGTAAAAACTGAAAAGTTGTGAGTGTATATGTATTCATCCCTTTTGCTATGAAACCCCTAAATAAGATCTGGTCCAACCAATTAACCTCAGAAGTTACATAATTAGTTGATTAGGGTCCACCTGTGTGCAATCAGTGTCACATGATCTATCACATGATGCCTGTGTAAATATACCTGTTCTGAAAGGCCCCTGACTCTGCAATACCTGTAAGCAAACAACATGAAGATCAAGGAGCATGCCAAACAGGTCAGAGCCAAAGTTGTGGAGAAGTATAGATCAGGGTTGGGTTATAAAAAAAATATCCCAAATTCTGAATATACCATGGAGCACCATTAAATCCATTATAACAAATGGAAAGAATATGGCACCACTACAAACCTAACAAGAGAAGGCCATCCACCAAAACTCACACACTGGGCAAGGAGGGCATTAATCAGAGATGCCACAAAGACAGTAAGGATAACACTGAAGGAGCTGCAAAGATCCACAGCGGAGATGGGAGTATCTGTCCATAGGACCTCTTTAAGCCATACAATCCACAGAGTGGAGCTTTATGGAATAGCGGCCAGAAAAAAAGCCATTTGCTTAAAGAAATAAGAAAACACCTTTGGAGTTTGCACAACAGCATGTGGCGATCCCCCCAAACTCATGGAAGAAGGTTCTATGGTCAGATGAGATGAAAATTGAACTTTTAGGCCATTATGGGAAACGCCATGTGAGGCGCAAACCCAACACTTCCCTTCACCCCAAGAACACCATGTCCACAGTGAAACATGGTGGTGGCAGCATCATGCTGTGGGGATGGTTTTCATCAGCAGATATAGAAAAACTATTCAGGATTGAAGGAATGTCGGATGGCACTAAATACAGGGCAATTCTTGAGGAAAACCTGTTTCAGTCTGCCAGAGATTTGAGACTGGGACAAAGGTTCACCTTTCAGCAGGACAATGACCCTAAACATACTGCTAAAGCTACCCTGGAGTGGTTTAAATGGAAACATTTAAATGCCTTGGAATGGCCTAGTCAAAGCCCAGACCTCAATCCAATAGAGAATCTGTGGCATAACTTGAAGATTGCTGTACACCAATACAAGCCATCCAAGGAGCTGGAGCAGTTTTCCCTTGAGGAATGGGTGAAATTCCCAGTGGCTAGATGTGTTAAGCTAATAGAGACATACCCCAAGAGACTTGCAGCTGTGATTGCAGCAAAAGGTGGCTCTACAAAGTATTGACTTTGGGAGGGGGGGATTACCTATGCGGGGGGGGGGGGGGATTACCTATGCACACTCATTATTTTTTTTGTCTTACTTATTGTTTGTGTCACAATAAAATATATTTTGCACCTTCAAAGTGGTAGGCATGTTGTGTAAATCACATGGTGCTAACCCCCAAATCTCGATTTTAATTCCAGGTTGTAATGCGACAAAACAGGACAAACACCAAGGGGATGAATACTTTCACAAGGCACTGTACATATGCAGAAGGGGTGGAAAGAATTCCATGAGTTGCGTGCTTTCCCAATTTATTGGAATATTGGGCCCTAAATTAATTCTTTACATCAGTCTTTTCTGAGGAGGATGTTGACGCCATATCTATACTAAAAACTGTCTGACAGCTTGGGAAGGAATTACTACTACTACTGATCATTAAACTGGGCTTAGCAAAGGGAAGTCTTACATATTGGATAGACTACAAGAATGTTCAGGTTAAGAATTAACAAAGCAGTTTGAATAGTAAGAGTTGTAGCACTTATACAAGAAGAAACACTGATTTGAATTTTTAAAATGTTTTGCTAACCACCATATTTCCAAAAGAAGAGGAGGAGATTGGAAGTTATTGTTACTCTGAAGAGAGCAATGCTGGATATTCATATTAATAAGCTGTGAACCGATGGAATTCAATTCTGCATTTGAATGGCCTCTCTGTAAAGCAAAGAGAGCAAGTATAAGAAAACAAAAGGTTTGGAACGTGTATCGGGTGTTTGGATTATGAATTTTTATAGATGAATGGGATACAGAGAGGAGCATGTTAGAAACCATGAATTCCTCCTTCCTGAGGTAGTGAGGTGAAACGCTAGCATCAGAGGACTTATGGCAGTTTGGAGGATTAACCTATTGAAGTTCTACTTTTTAGATAAGTAAAAAAATGTAATTTTATTGAAATTGATGAAGAATACCGAGAGCAATATAAAAAGTTTTTTTATGCCAATAAAGCGAAAGAACAAGCACAATATAGTTATATTAAAATATCTGCGTTTTTTTCTTTTTTCTTATTCTGTTAAAAATAAGTGAAAGATCTGAAATTGTTGGTCATTCGAGGTGCATATAAAATTAAAAGTAGGAAAATTGAGAGAAAAATATTCTATGTGGAAGACTGCAGCTGGTATGTTGGATTTTCCACAGGTTCCTTTTTTTCTCAGGAAAAGAAAATAAACCCTATGTTAATTGTAGCTAGGTTCTACGGGAGAAAATGCCATCCTAGCCCAAGATTAGTTTATGTTCCTCAGTAGCTGAAGGCTAGAAAACCTTCCCAACATGTTTCCAACAGCTAATGGTGTCATGTAAACTGAAGTCTCCCAGATTGCTTTACCCTAACCTAGTGTCAAGGACTGCCAGAGCATAGACATCTGATTCTGTCCCTGGCCTAGCTAAGGCCACATTGACCCCTTCCCCTCCAGTAGGTCCATGGCTACCTCATCAGCCGTACTGGACAAGGACATACCCTCAACATACAAGGCTTCAGCTATGGATAACTAGGAAGACAAGCCCTGATTCATTCCGCTCTGTAGAATATGTGGAGAGCCACTTGCCCAGATGCTTCTGAACCCCCTACAGCCTTGATTTTCACTGCCTTGAGGGCCATTTGGACACATCTGGGAAAATCAGTATCTTCCCACCCAAAAAGGTAATACTCAACTTTTTAAAATACAACCTTAATAACACTTCCTTATCCTGAAGAAAAACAAATACAACCAATAAAGTGGCCCTAGCCTCTGCCTCGTCGGTGAACTGCTCTAGACCTCAGACAAGTTGGTCAAGTCCAAGTTGGCCAAGTTGGATGAAACATTCACCAGTGAAGTGTCCACCTTCTACGGCGCATCCTTAGGAACAATAGGGGGAAGATAGTAGTTTTTCTGAAAAGGAAGTACACCAGATTCAGGATAAGTTTCTTTTAGAAACCTATCAAATAGATCCCTTGGTGGAACCAGAGACATTCATGGGAGGTTCAGAACCCAAAAATTCAGATTCCTCTTGATTTTCCAAGTTCTCAATTTTCTGCTGCATTACCATTCTAATCTTGAACCAATGTTCCTTGTATCTCCTGAAGCTTCTGTATAGATGACTCAAACAACTGCCCTTGCTGGGTTTCCAGGCTCTTTTCCAAACTCTCCAGTCTAGGAAAGTGCCAAGCTGAAACCTGAGAATGCCAGTGCATACCTTTATAGATGGATTCCAAAGCATTCCATATGGAGCCCAGGGTCACTTCCTTGGGGCAATTCAGTGGCAGTAAAGCAAAAGAAACTGGCAAAGAAGACTTACAGACCATATCAAATGCTCTAAGTAGTTCCTGGACACACTCACTCACTCCTGCGGAGGGGGGGGGGGGGACGACACACTCCCTCTGAGTTGGAACTTGCAAACTCACCAGGCACCGATGAAAGAGCCACCATGATTGGCATTATCCGAGTCCTGATGCTTGCACTGACATCAGGCAATCCTAACCCAGAAGCCATGGGTGCAGGAGCAGTGGAAGGGCCCATTGGACTGACTGATACATCGGATCCCAGACTAGGGAGCTCCCCAGCCCAGTAGCAGAAGCACCCATCTTCTTTGCCCACAGAAATGACTCCATTGTAGACCGCCCCACAGGTAAAGCTTTGTGTTTAGGAAGACCACCGTCCTTACCACTTGATTTACGTTTCGGCATTGATACATAAAAAAAGAAAACAAAGGAAAGCTTGGGAGTGCAGATACGAATGCATCCTACTATTGTAATGCCATCTTGGATCCACCTGCCTTCATTTGTAAAGGATGACATCTGATGGCCAGATGCAGGGTCACAAAAAGAGCTCCAGTACATGACTGCCTGCTTCAGGACCATTGCAGAGTGAGTAGTCTAGAAACAGTGAGATGGTATATTAAAAGTGCAAAACTCTCAATCTTGTAAGGAGGTAAGGCAGAGGGATATGTAGTGGCTGATGAGGAACAAGCAGAATTAAATATTTCTGTTCAATGAGCAAGGGTTTGGAGCAGGACCTCAGAAAAACTGCCACAAATAAGAAAGGAAACAAGAAAGACCTCCAACGGTTTTGAAGACTGTATTGCAAGGAGCTAGCTAACCTAATGGTAAACACGGCAATGGGATCAGTGGGATACATCCAAAGGTATTAAAGAACTTAGGGAAGCTCTGGCAACTTCACTGTCTGATGACCTCAACGGTTTAGATTTAGGAGAGACTTTGGAAGACTGAATATGAACAATAACGCATATGGTTCCTCTTCACAAAAGTAGGAAGAGGAAGTTGGGAACTTCAGGCTTGTTAGTCTGACCTTGATGGCAGTAAATTAATGAAATGGCTACTAAACAGATCTGGCATTTTCAGCAATCCAGTGGCAGCATTGAAGTAGGTATAGTGTGGTGCCAGATAGGCTCCAATGAACCAGAACTGTTGAGTTGGACTAAGATTTGATTTGTTCTTGTTGAGGAAAGCCAGACTTTGGAGAAGATGGATGGTGGCATTTAGGGCAGAAGTGACAAATCGAGGATTTTTGCCTATGACCAACTAATTATCCATGTAGGGAAAAACAAAATGACTCGCTCTGCAAAGATGTACTGCAGCTACAGCAAAGTACATTGTGAAGACTCAAAGACATGTCAAGGAACGTGAAATAAAGAAATTTCTATGGGAAGGATGAACTAGGATTTGGGCATACAGTAAGCATCCTTGAGGTCCAGCAAGGTCAGCCAATCTCCTTTCTGAATGAAAGGCAAAATGTTAGCTAGAGTATTCATTTTGAACTTTTGTTCAACATAAAAATTTAGTTGCCTCAAATGCTAAATAGGGCAAAGCTCCCCCCCTCCCCCGCCATTATCTTTGGAATAAGTAAGAAGGCCGAATAGAAACTCTTTCTGCACTGGGAAGCAGGAACTGGTTTCACATTTCTCGCCTCCTGCTAGTCTCTGGGTATGTTTACTAAACAGTGGTAGCGGCTTCTATGTGATATCGGAAGCCGCTACCATTGTTTAGTAAACATACCCCTTTGAGTTCTTTCTGAAGGATCAGCAAATGTTGCTGATCTGGAACACTTTGCTCCAGTGGCAGTATGAATGGAGGAAGGTTGGAGAACTGTAGGCGATATCCCTAATTCACAATGGTCAAGATGCAACAATTAAAACTAATGGTTAACCAGGTGTCCTTGAAAAATATTAGATGACCTCCTACCAGGAGATGGTCAAAAGGAAGGATTTGGGGTGGTTGTCTTAATGTTTACTTATAACTCACACCATAAGAACTTAAAATATGCCATACTGGGTGAGACCAAAGTCCATCAAGCTCAGTATTCTATTTCCAATAGTGGCCAATCTAGGTCACAAATACCTAGCAGTTTCTCCAGAAGACACAGGTTCCACAATGCTTGTATTAGGACAAGCAATGGATTTTCCAAGTCCCCTTTAAGCTACATTAACAACTTTTACTATTTATTTATTTATTTACATTCTCTTATATACCGCGCTATTCTGCATCAGTGCGGTTTACATTGAACAAACTGAAATTACATTGAACAGGGTATTATAACTTGGAGATAACTATTTTACAGGGAACATGGGCAATGGAGGGTTAAGTGGCTTGCCCAAGACCACAAGGAGCACCTGTGGGACTAGAAACCCCAGTCCTTCCGGCCCATGGTTGCTGTCCTCTAGTGGGATTTGAACCCCCGACCTTCCGGCCTGAAGTACCTTGCCCCAACCACTAGGCTACAAATTCCAGAGTTTGATTATGCGTTAAGTGAAAAATATTTTCTCTTATTAGTCTTATATGGATTACACTCTGGCATAATCAACAGGTTCATCATTGAAGGAGAAGAAATTGAAATTGTGAACAACTTTAACCTACTTGGATCAACTATCAATAAAGAAGCAACAAGCAGTCAAGAAATCAAACGACGCATTGCTCTTGGCAGAATGGCTATGAAAGACCTAGATAAGATTCTCAAGAGCAGAGATGTCTCTCTCCATACAAAGATTCGACTTGTTCAAGCCATGGTATTTTCAATAACATCATATGGATGTGAAAGCTGGACAGTGAAAAAGACAGACAGGAAGAAAATTGATGCCTTTGAATTATGGTGCTGGCGGCGAATACTGTGTATACCATGGACTGCCCGAAGAACAAACCAGTCGGTACTAGAGGAGATCAAACCTAAGCTTTCTTTAGAAGCTCAGATGACAAGACTTTGACTTTCATACTTTGGACACATCATGCGAAGAGAGAGATCATTAGAGAAAGACATCATGCTTGGCAAGATAGAAGGTCAACGCAAAAGAGGAAGGCCAGCAATGAGATGGATTGATACAATAACAGCAGCTACGGGTACCAGTCTGACAACAATGAGCCGCCTGACTGAAGACCAAACACAATTTAGGATAGCTATCCAGAGGGTCGCCATGAGTCGACTCCGACTCGACGGCACTTAACAACAACAACATGGATTACACTGTAGCTTCATTCCATGTCCCCTAGTCTTTCTACATTTTGATGGCATAAACAATCAATCTACGTTTACCTGTTCCACTCCATTCATTAATTTATATTCCTCTATCATATCTCCCCTCAGCCATCTCTTTTCCAGGTTGAAGAGCCCTAACCATTTTAGCCTCTCCTCATAGGGGTATCCTTCCATCCCCTTTACCATTTTGGTGGCTCTTCTCTGTACCTTTTCTAATTCTGCTATATCCTTTTTAAGATATGGCGACCAGAATTGCACACAATATTCGAGGTGCAGTCACACAATGGAACGATACAGAGGCATTATAATATCCTTTGTTTTATTCTCCATTCCTTTCCTTATGATTTCTAGCATTCTATTTGCTTTCTTGGCTGCCACTGTACACTGGGCAGAGGGTTTCAAAGTGTTTTCCATGATGATGCCTAAATTCTTTTCCTGGGTGGTGGTTCCTAATGTGAAACCTTGCATCGTGTAACCATAGTTTGGGTTATTCTTTCCTAGGTGTATAACTTTGTACTTGTCCACATTAAATTTCATCTGCCTTTTGAACATCCAATTTATTGAGGTCCTCTTGCAATTTTTCACAATCCTCTTGGGTTTTAATATCTTTGAATAATTTTGTGTCCTTTGAAAATTTGATTACCTCACTCGTTATTCCCATTTCCAGGTCATTTACGAATATGTAAAAAACCTAGAAATGGGACTAACCAAATAACTTCCAGTTTCAGTGCACGAAATACATAGGTGCATGAGTGAATTCTAAATGCTGATGGTATTTGCGATCTGAGCTCTGTTTTGAGTTAAGATTGTTGGAGTGGCTACTAAATGATGAGTATTATCCTCTATAATGGTGTCTAAATGGGATCAAGTGTTGAGCTACTCTTAAGATCACATTTTATTAGATGCACCAGAAGTGAATGAACCAACAGTCATCTGGTCTAGGGGTTATCAATTTACAGAGGAGGCTAGTTCAGACTGAACTTCATGATCATACTCTAGCCCAGTATACTAGGATGAAGATAAGAATGTGAGTAGGGCACTGGAGATAACAGCGTGAATAGTGATGGAAACTGGCAGGCTCTGTATTGCTTATGTGGAAATATGAACCCTGATGCAGAAAGATAAGTATCATATCTTTTGAAATATAGTACTATGTCGGAGATTGGAAAAGTTAAAGTATGAACACTAGTTGATGAATGAGATATGTTATTAAAAAAGGGACCTATGATGAAAATATACATGCACTAAAGATGCTGTATATCTAAGTCCTACATCTAACGTTTGATGGTCTGCACCAAACATTATTGTGATGGTATTTGAGATCTGTGCTGTTTTTGATTGAGATTATTGGAGGGTTACCAAAGACATAGGCGACATAGATAGAATGGCCTCTTTTTACCAGGGGCGGCTCAAGGAAATGTGCTGCCTGAGTAGAAGAATGAAATAGCGCCCCCCCACCACCTTAGAGGGGGGCGGGGCTTTTTCAGAAATCCAATCAGAGACTGAACCAAACCAAAAAGCCGATTAGATTATATGGAGGAAATGCAAGATGTTTGTACACAGGGCCGTATTGAACTGCAATTGCACCCTGTGTGACTTGCAGCTCGGACGCCCGCCCCCCCCCCTCAGTACTATAATGGGTACACTACTTGTCAAACTGATTGACAGGTGAGATAAGGATGGCAGGAGCCAATCAGCGTTCACCTCCGGTGTATGTCCCGCCTTAGGCCATGCCCCCTCCCATAGAAGTGAATGGTGAGCTAGCCCCGCCCACTCCCACCCCCAGGCATGGCCACCACCCCACTTGACATGCCTCCACCCCGCCCCAAGGATGACATCTTCCAATCAGCATCCACTTCCGGGTTTGTACCACACCCACGCCCCGCCCCACAATATGGCATTAGCCAATCAGCACCCACTTCCGGGTTTGTGCCCCACCTACAGCCTCCCACCCTCAACCACGCCCCTGCCTACATCATCGGAAATGACATCACCGGAAACAGGGCGTCATCAGAAATGGACTGTCTCTTTTTGCTGACATCACCAGAAACAGGGTGTCATCAGAAAAGGGCCATGTCCTTTTCCGATGACCTCAGCGGAAGCAGAGTGACTGACTCCGGAAATGTGTTTTGCTTCTGGTTAATGTTTACATCTGCAAAAAGCAGGAACCCTGGAAAACAAAAAATGCTTTTCTCTCTCCCACTGCCCCAGTTCTTTTTTCTCACAAAAGATTCTTAGCAAGCACAGCACAGGGGGGCTTTTCACAGAGGCACAGACAGGGTAGAAGCTTTTTCTTTACAAATGCATTTAACACATCTTTTGTTAGAGAAACCACTGCTTGTCCATGTGATAGAATTTTGCTTTTAAGACCTCATGGTTAGAGAGAAATATTCTGGCAAACACAGTGTAAGTTCAGACTGAAATTCAGAGAGAGAGAGACCTGAGTTCAAATCCCCCTAATACAGCTATTTTTTTTTTGAGAGAGAGAGCTGAGTTCAAACACAGCCACAGCTATTTTTTAGTGGCTTTGAAAAAACCAATACTGAGAGACAAGTCTGAACATGCCTCTCTAGGGTGTGGTAACACGTGATTGGTTGAAACAAGAGGTCTGTTCTGAGCATGCTCCAGATGTTCTGAGCATGCTCCTGGTGTAAGGGCTGTGTGTCCTGTGTGTAAGGGGAACATTTTAACACAGAGATTCAAAAAGAAAAAATGGCTCTTTTTGCTACACCAAGCAAACTAGGATCAGCAGAGGTAAGAGAATGACTGACTCCGGAAATGTGTTTTGCTTCTGGTTAATGTTTACATCTGCAAAAAGCAGGAACCCTGGAAAACAAAAAATGCTTTTCTCTGTCCCACTGCCCCAGTTCTTATTTCTCACAAAAGATTCTTAACACAGCACAGGGCTTTTCACAGAGGCACAGACAGGGTAGAAGCTTTTCTTTACAAATGTTAAACCTCAACACATCTTTTGTTAGAGAAACCACTGCTGTCCATGTGATAGAATTTTGCTTTTAAGACCTCATGGTTAGAGAGAAATATTCTGGCAAACACAGTGTAAGTTCAGACTGAAATTCAGAGAGAGATACCTGAGTTCAAATGTTTGTGCTTTCTCTGTACATATCAAAGGGAGGCATTTGATGTCATAGCCAGTCAAAAGGACTACACAAAACCTGATGAAATAAACACATTGAAATCTGCTATACAAGCAACGGTGGAATAAACTCTCTCTTACAAAACGAAGGCAGCAAAGAAAGTTAAAAGGTATGTCCGGTGGTTTTTAATTTTTCCAGCAGCTATGCTCTTTATAATGTGTCTCACAGTGTTTCAGAGGACAGCCTCAACCTTTAATCTTTTTTTATTTTAGACCAAGAAGATGCTACAAAACAAGATGACCAGCCTAATCAACAGACGGCACCTTACAGAAAACCAAAAGACAAGCAGAATCGTGAGTATTCCGGTTATATCCAGCTCCTAAATTTTAAGGCCGCTGTAAAAGAAAATAAAGTATTAGCCCCTACGTTTTTCTTTTTCAGATCGAGAAAATGTTAGAAAATCACATCCACAGTAGGTGCAGAGCAAAACCAGGACATTCACCCACAGAACTCAATATTGAAAAAAAACAAACTGATTCTGATCATCTCACTAACAACAACAACAACCACTATTCTCCAGTACCAGGCATATTGTGAACTAATACAAAACCCTACAACAAAGAGCAAACCTACCATACCATATCAGCACAAATTTCGAAAAATCACATAAGGAGCCCATCCAAAAAAAGCATCACTGTAAATACTACAGTGGGCCCTGGAACATCAAATTACTACAGTACAGTATAGACCTTTATGTACAAACTCCATGTTAACAGAACATCTGACCTCAGTCACACACTCACAACATCGACCCTCACCAAGTACAGAATAAGTAACCACAATCTAAAGTAAAAATAAAAATATGTAGACAAAATTTAAATTTAAACCCCAAGATGCCCGAGTCCACATGCAGTGCAACATTAGATAAGAGATGCACAAAGTCCAATCATTAAAATTAAATAAAATTATTTTTTCTACCTTTGTTGTCTGACCATTTTATTCTCTGATCATGCTGGTCCCGATCTTAGGCTTCTGCTTTCCTGTCTTCTCTTAGCTCTCTTTCTGTGGTCCACGGTCCACGGTCCATCTGCCATTTCTTATCTCTTCTTTTGTTTTCTTCACTTCCTTCCATCAGCCCATTTCCAGTTCCAGTAACCCTCCCAAGTATCAGCCTCTTTTCCAGTCCTCCCCTCCCAGTACCTTCCAATGTCAACTGCCTTGCATTCCCATGACTGCCACTGGTTTCCGTTCCCTTCCAGTCCCCCTCCTTCCCCACTGTCCAGCCCCTACTAGTCCAAATACCATCCCAGATATCAGCTCACATTCACACTCAGTGCCACCCCCACAGTCAGCTCCCTTCCAGTCTCCCTGCCCTCTGTCCATCCCCGTTCCAGTGACATTTGCATGTCAGCTCCCTTCCAGCCTCCTTCCCATTACCCAACCACCTACCACTCCCATCCCCAAGTGTCAGCTCCCTTCCAGTCCCTCTTCAGTACATCCCAGGTTTCAGCTCCTTTCCAGCCCCCTCCTTCCCCCATGTCAGCTCCCTTCCTGCCCCCCTCCTTCTCCTGGCAGACCCTCTCAGTATCCGCTCCCTTCCAGTCCTACCATCCTCCCACATCAGCCCATTTGTAGCCCTAGCCCCTAGTTTTCTTCCAGGGCCAGCAGCACTCTCCTCCCCTCCCCCATTAGCCCATTTCCAGTCCCAGCCCATTTCCAGTCCTATCCCCCTTATCAGCCCACTCTAGTCCTAGCCCCCCAATCAGCCCATTACCAGTCCTAGCTCATTTCCAGTGCTAACCCCCCTTCTGCCCATTACCAGTCCTAACCCTCCCCAATAAGTCCATTTCCAGTCCTAGCCCACCAATGAGCCCATTTCCTGTCCTAGCCCCCTCCTGATCAGCCCATTTCTAGTTCTATCCCCCTCCTGATCAGCCCATTTCTAGTTCTAACCCCCGATCAGCCCATTTCCAGTCCTAACCCCCCCCCATCAGCCCACTTCCAGTCCTAACCCCCCCATCAGCCCATTTCCAGTCTTAGCCCCCCCATAGTCCATTATCAGTCCTAACCCCCACCATCAGCCCAGGGAAATTGAAAAAACAAACAAACCTGGCTGCTGTTGTTGCTGCTGCCACCGCGGCAGCAGCAGAATGAAGTGCCCAGCAGCCGCGGCTCCCCCGCCTCCCCGGCAGAGCCCTCCTTGTATTATTTCCCTCAGCGCCAGCTTTTCAGAGCCGCAAAGGGAGAGGTTCCCTTTCTCGTGGCTCTGTTAAGCCTGCCGGCGCCGATGGGAAACATTCCTGTTTTCCATCAGCACCGGCGGGCTTAACAGAGCCACGAGACAGGGAAACTCTCCCTTCACGGCTCTGAAAAGCTTAACAGAGCCACGAGAAAGGGAAACTCTCCCTTTGCAGCTCTGGAAAGCCGGCGCTGAGGGAAATAATACAAGGAGGGCTCTGCTGGGGAGGTGGGGGCCGCAGGATACTTCATTGTGCTGCTGCTGTGGTGGCAGCAGCAGTGACTCCGGCAGCAACTCTTCTGATCAGGGTTGTTTTTTTTTAAGGCCAAGTGAGGTGATCTTTTTGGGGACAATTTTTGCCACCCCCAAAAATTGCCACCTGAGGCCACCGCCTCACTTGGCCTCATTATAGAGCCACCCCCGCTTCCTACTAATACATTCAATATCAAACCTGTACAAATGATTGTCTCTAGTCCTCCCCTACAATGCCCTCACTCTCAGGGTTATTTCTTCTCCCAAGAGCTACCATAGCAAAAGTGACATGTTTTCCATGTATCCCCCTTTACCCCTCTCCTCCCGGCTCTATCCCCTGGGCTACCAATGGTCCATCCCCCCTCCCCCCCAACCAAAATCTGAACCATAATTTTTTATACTCCACTGCAGTGCACCTCATGTTGAACTTAAATGAGCAACATTCTATCCTTTTCATTGAGAGCATCTCCCAAAGGGAGATGTCTTCTCTTATCTGGTATTGCAAGTTTGCTTTTTTTTTTTAATCATCAAGGAGTATCCCAACTCCTAGAAACCTTTTTACTGCTTTAGATACGCCTCCTGTTTGATCCCCATATTTGCCAGCATCAGCAACTGATAGTTCCATTCAATAGCCACTCTCACTACCCCCTCTATGAGTCTTGGAACTGGAGTCCACAGCCCTTGTAATTCAGTACACTCCAAAAAGGCATGCACCAGTGTACCTCTCATTCTTTTACATTTAAGACACTCCCCCCTCCCATAGTTTCATCTGAGCCCCTCTTTCCCTAGTTATATATATTGTCAAATCTGGAAATTGCATTAACCTTCTGGAAATCTATACAAAAGCGCATAGTTCCATCGGGTTTTGGGACAAGTACGATTGGGTTGTTCCAGGGACTTACAGACTCCTCTATTATACCCATTGGTAACATTTCCCGTACTTGACTGATTACCTCTTGCTGCTTCGCCTCAGGTAATCTATATGGTCTTTGCCGTATTATCTCTCCTCGAGGGGTTACCACCACGTGGACAACAAGGTTAGTTTCTCCCGGTTTTGGCGTTAACACATCCGGAAATCTTTGCAACAGTTTTAACAAAGCCTGGTGTTGATGCCACAAAAGTTCCTCCCCTACCCTTCGAACTGGTTTGGCTTTACAATCAGCTAGTTGAGGGCCCAGATCAACATCTGCCTTCTCATCACACGTTGCTGATAAACCTTTCCTTTCTGCCCGGCCGGTGGAACCAAACCCTCCTGATCCCCTTACTGTAGGGGTCAGTTCCATGACCTCTTCTACGGGGGGAAACCCAACCCTTTCGCATATGAGCTGCGCTATCCTGTCCCCCGTATTCACCTGATAGTCCGCTCGTGCAAAATTGAGCAACAAGACTTTAATCGCTCCTCGGTAGTCGGGATCGACGACCCCTGCCCCCACATCAATAGAATTCTTTGCTGCCAGGCCTGATCAAGGGGCAATCCGGCCATAGCAACCGGGGGGTATCTCTATCTGTATGCCTGTTTCCACCAACGCTCTCCCCTACCGAGGAATAATAATGTCCTCCGCACTATGAAGATCAAAACCCGCTGCCTGCTCTGATGCGCGTTTTGGAATTATGGCACTCGGGGTGGTACGACAACACCTTAATACAAATTTTGGCTTGTTGTCGGGGTCTGGTCTTGGGGTCACTTTTCAATTACAAACATTGGCTTTAACCCAGCATTCACAGCTTTTCTCTGAGCTTATCTGGCTAGCTCAACATTGGTGCTTCAATTAACCACTTCCAGCCGGTCATAAAACTCTTTAAAAGCTTATGGCTTTTCTACTACTTTTAAAACCATACAGCTTTTCTACTTATGACTCACACAGTAAGAGCAATCCATTTCAAAGTCAGAACTCTCATTTTCTGAAAGGCATTCCTCTACGTCCATGCTTTCTTCATCTGGTTCAATTAGCACCTGGCTGGCCTCAGCGTTTCTAACAGCAGGTTTTAATTGCTCTATCAATTTCCAAACCTGTCCCCACTGGGAATCCTCACTATGCTGAGTTGCAGGGGAAGGACCTAGGAGATCTTTTCTTCTCAATAAACGTTTTAAAGCTTGCAAAGGGCTCACCTTGTTCCCAGCACCCTGTCTTCTCTCAAGCTGTGCCTCAGGTGAAAACTTCTCCACAGACTCTCTCACAAAGATTCCTTTACCATGCTTTCCAGCAACATTTTCCCCAGAACCAACTCTCCTGTGTTCCCAACCAGCTGTACACTTCTTACCAGCTAGGCTGCCATCAGGGCTCGAGTTGTCTGCCTGTTGCCTGCAATAGGGATCTTGTTTTAGGCTTCTGCTGGAGCACTTTTCCCTTGCACGTGTCCTCCTAATCTCTTTACTTTCTGTAGCTTCAAGAGATTCTCTGCTGGTGTCCAGCCTGCTAGGGGATGCTTCCTCCTCAGAGGATTTCCCTCCTGGACTCCACCCACGGACACGATCTCCTCTTGATTTCCTTCTTCCTGTATGTCCCCGTCTTCCTCTGTCTCTGGAAGTCTCTCTCTGCTTATATGACTGGGGCTGCCCTATAGCCTGTGACGTAGAAGCTTCTCAAGAAGCAATGGAGATAGACGGAGATCTGGTGGAGAAAACTGGTACTGCAAGGGAAAGCAGGATTTTCTCTTCAGAAAGAAAAAAAACAGGTAGCTGATCAGGAACCACACCTCACCTTAGGGGAGGAGATAGGTCAAGTCCCTGATTGGGCACGCCCAAGCAGGAGGCGGGCAGTGCAACACACGGGGAGCTTGTTAAGCAATCAAACACAGAAACAGTGGGTGGAGAGACAGGAAGAGTTGGAGAAGGAGAGAGAGAAACAGCAACGGCAAGGAGAGCAACAAGGCAGCTGTGTTCCACGGAGGAGCAGTTTGGAGTCACGAAGCAAGTACTTGGGAGACTCAGTGAGAGACTTCTATGGGAAGAAGGGCTCAAGAGCAGAGAGACCTGAAGATACAGCCCATGATTCCAGAGAACCAAGCAAGACCTTGGAGCAGAAACTAGAGGGATAAAGATTTCTCCTGGAGACACTCTCAGCACAAGGTACGAAGTGGGGTTGAAGCAGCTAGCAGCTATAATATTGGGAAGCAAGAAAGCTGGAAGGATAACTTTAAAAGCCAGAACAAAGTCAGACAAAACTGTGGCAGTTTGGTGCAGCCTGAAAAGCATTCAAGCAGCACGAGATATTCTAATAAGCCAGCTGGCGCCTACAGCTTAGAAGCTAATAGAAAGAAAACTGCTGAGCCTTATTGGAGAGACGTGAGCCAAGATAAACCTGACGTTTCTACTTTTAAAAGCCTGTTCAGAAACTCTCCAGAGCCAGTTGAAGTTTTAAAGGAAAACCCAGCACTTACTTTTAAAGATAAGTGGGGGAAGGGTTTTATTAGCACACCGAACTGCGGTGCTGACAAAAGCAGCCTTGCTAATTACCATGAGATAGACATCTTAAGCCAATGTTTACCTGAAGCAGGAGAAAGACTTCAGGGTAGCAAAGGGAAAATGCAGGCTGAATTACTTCTAACAGAGTTCAGGGAATTCCTAGAAAGAAAGGCAGTTTCTCCTTCTAATTCAGCACAGCATGCAAGCAGCTGTGAAGAGGAGATGCCCTTAGATGTTTTCCTGCCTTCCACAGAGCAAGAGATAGCAATGGATTGCTCAACTTGTACCATTGAAAAGGACATTAATTAAAGTGCTTTAAAAGTTATATGAAAGAAATATAACAGAAGTTACCTTACTTGTTATCATGCTGAGAAAACTTATGAAAGTTGAATAAGTTAAAGCATTTTTCTGGATATAAGAAGCTTTGCTGTTGTACCAGACTTTTTAGTTTCAGTTCATGAAAGAGTCACATGACAATTTGAATGTGAATCCAGAAGCTAATGGACACTTAGCCCAGCATTGCAAACCCTGTATATTTTGGTTTTCTCACTCTTATTTTTGTGCTATAAAACTTCTTAGCGTCTGTTTGCACTGAACTGCAAAGCGGGAAATAAACCTCATAAAAAGAAATTTCTTTGCCTGCCTTTAACTACTTGAGCACACAACTACAATCTCAACCCCTTCAGGAGGCTCAGGACTACATCACCCAGAATCCCTAGGGTCTCATCGTAGTACCTCACCCCTGAAGGGCACCAAAGGCCACCTCCACCTGGAAACCCTCAAGGTCCAGGTAGTGGGTGGGTGGCAAGCCTCAGACTCCACCCCCAGGCTTCCCTCGTCACCTCCCCTGGTCTCCATGGAGCTAGGGCGTGGCTCACTCTCCCCATCTCTGTGCAGAGAGTTTTTTCCTTTGGTTTGAGTTTTAACCCTTAAACCCCCTGGACCTTCCTTCTGCCCAGAGGTAAAAGGCTGTTTTTTCATATTTTCTTTTGGCTCTAAACCTGTCTCGCCACCACAATATCCTAGGCAGAATCTTGAATTGTATTTCTTGCAGCTCTGTATTAGGAACTCCTTTATACAGATTATTAAAAATACTACATGATTGGTGCTGTGTAATCTCAGTGTCCGAATCCTGGGACCACACCTGGGCCAATTATTCCAAATTGGCAGGGTCCTATGAATCTTGGCAGTGGTTTCGCCACATAGATAACCTATTGTACTGAGCAGTTATCTAAAACAAATCCTCACCCTGCTCTTGTATATTCTGCATAGGATATATTTAACGAGGGAAAGAGGGGCTCAGATGAAGCTATTTGTATTTTTATTTATTCTATTTATTTATTTGTACATTTTTCTATACCGCCCCTTCCAGCGATCAGGGGCGGTTTACAGCGAACAAAAAGATAATAGTAATAACAAATATTATTATTATTATTTACAAAGAACAATTTGAAACATGTCAACTATTTACATTGAACATTATAATGTAACTTAATAACTTCAAAACAAATTACATGAAACTATTTACAGGCATATATAATGATATGGTTTAATTAGCCTTGTTTGAGGGGGGAGGAGGGGGGGAGAGGTACACTGATGCAAGCCTTTTTGGAGTGTCCTGAATTACAAGGGCTGTGGACTCCAGTTCCAAAACTCATAGAACTTCATTCCAGCTCCCCATAATAATGCCTAATTTGTAGGTAATTAATTCAACGTGTATTAGGAATATCCCACTTTTTCTTAACCCTCACAAAACTTGGGAAAGCCACCTCCTCTAGCAGAAGAAGATCTTGTATCCTCTTATACGAGTATCCCAGGGTGGTCCAAAGAACCAATCTTGTTGTCCCAACCTTGGATCTCCCTAGGCAAGAATGCTCCTGGCAGATTCCACAGCTTAGGCCACCCCTGACATGCTCTCCTCGGTGATAGCACTAACCCAGTGGTTCCCAAACCAGCTCCAGGGACTCCCCTGCCAGTTGGGTCTACCTCCTGCATGATCATTGTGGATATCCTGAAAACCCAACTTGCTGGGGAGCCTCCAGGACAGGTTTGGGAAACACTGCACCAGCCACTTAGCCCATGCTCTTCTCCTTCCCCCTTTATTCTTCCCATGGAGCATAGTAAAACAAACCCCCAAAAACAAATCATACTTCCATCCCCCCACTGTGTGTTCTTCTAGTAAGAATCTTCCCCTTCCCTCCACCTTAGACCTCTTTGATCCACCTCATATTGGCTGCAATAGTATACTGCTGCTAGTCAGTCACCCCTTGTCTCTGTCCAATGTTAATTTATGATGACTTAGACAAACATTCCAACTCTTCCATAGAAACCATTGCATTATCATTCTGAATTTTTACTCATCCTTCTCAGAGATCCAAAAAGGGATCGTCCAAAGGGGATACAAACGTTTTGGCAAAGCTACCATCTTAAAAAGTACATTGCAGCCCCTCAAAGAGAGAAGCATTCTCTTCCCACCTTGCACATTTGCCTAATCTGCTGGACTCTTTTCCTGGATGTTCTTAGTATACCAACCAGCTCGTCGACACTCGAATATATCCCTCAATACTTAAGACATCGCTTTTCCCATTTCAAGAGGAATGGATAATATTCCTCCACAAAGGCATAGCCTCTGACTTTTCCCAATCAATTTTCAATCCAGAGGATATCTCAAAATTCTGTATTAAATCCATTAACTTTTGAATATCGTCCCTGGATTTTTCCCAGAAATAGCAACAGATCATTTGCAAACAGTTGAATTTTTCGCTTCCCAGCTGGATTCCCCTTATCTGCTCTAAGTTTAATCACTGGTGGCTCCAGTGTCAAAACAAATAAGGAGACAGTGGGCATCTCTGTCGAGTTCCATTGTAAAGGGGAAAACTCTCTGTGATTTTCCCATTAAATCATCAATTTGGCTTCTGGCCTCTGACATAAGGCTTCTATCTAGGTTGTAAAATTCCCTTTAATTCCAAAGCGCTCCATTTACTCTAAACATATAGGCCCAACTCGCCCTATCACATACCTTTTTAGTATCAAGGCTCCCCAAAATAGCCTCTGCTCGCCCTGACTCTCTCAGACCAAGAGCCGTTCTGATCAGGTTAATAGGTTGCCTCCCTTTTACAAAAGCAGTTTGATCTTCATGGATTAATCTTGACAATACTTTCTGCAGTCAATTTGCCAAAGCACTGGTCCAAAGCTTAAGAGCCTGGTTGATCAGTGATCTACCCTATCATTTCAATATAGTTTGAACACAGGTATCACAATGTCCACAGGTCGTCCTCCTTCCACTAGGTCGCTGAGATGCCAATTATATCTAACTTTTCATTTAGTACTATATATTCTAACTCTCCCATCTTATTTTTTAGACTTCTAGCATTTGCATAGAGGCATTTTAGAGATTGTGTTTTATTCATATTAATCTGGCTATCCCTATCAACCAATAACCAGATTAATATGAATAAAATGCAACCTCTAAAATGCCAGTAGGCAAATACATTAAAGTTTTGCAGGAAACACAATGGAATTTCTATCCATAGAGATTCTACAGTGTATTTTGTTTCCTGCAAAATTTTTAATCCTGTGTGACTGAATGCCCTCTTTATCATGTTGTTGTTGTTGTTGTTGTTAAGTGCCGTCGAGTCGGTGTCAACTCATGGCGACCCTCTGGATAGTTGATCTAAACTTTGTTCAGGCTTCAGCCAAATGGCTCATTGTTGATAGAGTGGTATCTATAGCTGTTGTTATTGTAGCAATCCATCTCATTGCCAGCCTTCCTCTTTTATGGTGACCTTCTACCTTGCCAAGCATTATGTCTTTCTCCAATGATCTCTCTCTTCCCATGATATGTCCAATGTATGAATGCCAAAGTCTTGTTATCTGAGCTTCTAAGGAAAGCTTAGGTTTGATCTCCTCTCATACTAACTGGTTTGTACTTCGGGCAGTCCACAGTATTCGTCGCCAGCACCATAATTCAAAGGCATCTATGTTACTATCAATTTTCTTCCTGTCTTATCTTTTTCACTGTCCAACTTTCGCATCCATATGACGTTGTTGAAAATACCATGGCCTGGACAAGTCGAATCTTTGTATGGAGAGAGACATCTCTACTCTTGAGGATCTTGTCTAGGTCCTTCATAGCCATTCTACCAAGAGCAATACGTAGCCAGATTTCTTGACTGCTAGTCCTTTTTTTATTGATTGATGATCAAAGTAAGTTAAAGCTGTTAACTATTTCAATTTCTTCTCCATCAATGATAAACTTATTGATTTTGCCAGTTTAAGGATTTTTGTCTTCTTAATGTTATGGTGTAGGCCCATTTTAAGACTATATTTCTTGATCTTGAGAAGCAAATGTTTCAAATCATCTTCACTTTCAGCCAGTAATGTGGTATCATCAGCATAGCGAAGGTTGTTGATGAGTCTTCCACCAATCTTTACATCTCGGTTGTCGTCATACAGTCCTGCTTCTCTGAAGATTTGTTCTAACAGGGTAGATCAAATTGGTGAAGGGGTTGTGCTTTGTTAGAGAGGGCATTCAGTCACACAGGATTAAAGTTTTGCAGGAAACAAAATACATTGTAGAATCTCTATGGATAGAAATTCCATGTAAAAATAGGAAGGCAATGGCAGTGGGGGTGTACTATAAACTGCCTGGCCAGAATGAACAGATGGATGATGAAATGCTAAAAGAAATCAGGGAAGCTAACAAAAGTTACAACACAGTAATAATGGGTAATTTCAATTATCTGGGTATCGACTGGGTCAGTGTCACAGCAGAACATGCTAGGGAGATAAACTTTATAAATAAAATAAATGATTGTTTCTTGGAGCAGCTGGTTCATGAACAGACAAGAGGGGAAGCTATTTTGGACCTAGTCCTTAGTAGAACACAGGATCTGGTGCAAGAGATAAGGGTGCCAGGCCCACTTACAATTGTGATCATAGCATAATTGCATTTGATTTAATAAATGGAGGAAGGATGGCAAGGAAATCCACAGTACTACCTTTTAACTTTCAAAAGGGAGACTATGATAAAATGAGGAAAATAGTTGAAAAAAAAATAAAAGGAGCAGCTGCAAAGGTTAAAGATTTACATCAAGCATGGGCGTTGTTTGAAAATATTATCTTGGAAGCCCAGACCAATTTAAAAGTGAGCTTAGAGAGGTTGTTGTAGCCAAAAATGCTTCTTTCAGGAAATGGAAAAAGGAGCCAAATGATAAAAACAGGAAACAATACAAGCAGGATAGATGCAAGGCATTGGTAAGGCAGGCAAAGAGAGAATTTGAAAAAAAGCTTGCCGTAGAAGCAAAAATGCATAATAAAAATGTTTTCAAGTACATTCGTAGCAAAAACCTTTTGAGAGAGTCAGTTGGACCATTAGATGATAGAGGGGTAAAAGGGATGCTAAAGGAGGACAAGGCCATAGCAGAGAGACTGAAAGAATTCTTTGCTTCAATCTTTACTGAATATGATGTAAGGAAGTTACCCATGCCTGAAATGGTATTTAAAGGTGATGTATCGGAAGAATTGAAAGAAATATTGATAAACCGGGAAGATGTATTACAACTATTTGATAAAATAAAGAGTAGCAAATCACTTGGACTGGATGGTCCAGTTGTTGAAAAAACAGAAATACGACATTGTAAACCTACTGTTAGTAATCTGTGAATTATCATTGAAATCATCTGTAGCACCTGAAGAATGGAGAATGGCCAATGTAATGCCAATTTTTAAAAAGGGTTTGAGGTGGTCCAGAAAATTACAGGCCAGTGAGCCTGAAGTCAGTACCATTATAAAGAATAAAATGACTGAATGTGGTCAGTTTACTCAGTTTTAGTTGTGGTTTAATGGGAGAAAGTCAAGTCTTGTCTTACAAATCTGTTATATTTTTTGTAGATGTGAATAAACAGGTAGACAAAGGTGAGCCGGTCAATATAATATATCTGGATTTTCAGAAAGCCTTTGACATGGTCCCTCATGAGAGACTCTTGGTGAAGTTAAAGAGTCATGGGATAGGAGACAATGTACTATTGTGGTCAAATTTGCAGATGATACAAAATTATTCAAAGTTGTTAAAAGACAAAGGGATTGTGAAAAATTGCAAGAGGACCTTGATGAAATTGAAGAATGGGCATCGAAATGACAGATGAAATTTAACGTGGACAAGTGCAAAGTTATGTATCTAGGAAAGAACCACCCAAACTACAGTTACACGATGCAAGGTTAAGAACATAAGATATTCCATACTGGGTCAGACCAAGGTCCATCAAGCCCAGTATCCTGTTTCCAACAGTGGCCAATCTAGGTCATAAGTACCTAGCAGTTTCCCCAAAAGACACAGATTGCACAATGCTTGTATTGGGTCAAACAGTGATATCCCGGGTCCCTTTTAATAATGGTTTATGGACCTTTCCTCCAGGAACTTGTCCACATTAGGAACCATCACCCAGGAAAAAGATTTAAGCATCATCTTGGATAATACATTGAAACCCTCTGCCCAGTGTGCAGCAGTGGCCAAGAAAGCAAATAGAATGCTAGGAATCCTAAGGAAAGGATGGAGAATAAAACCAAGGATATTATAATGCCTCTATATCGTTCCATGGTGCTACCACACTTTGAATATTGTGTGCAGTTCTGGTCACTATATCTTAAAGGCTATAGCAGAATTAGAAATGGTAGAGAGAACAGTCAGCAAAATGGTAAAGGGGATGGAGGAATACCCTGATAAGGGCTTAAAAGATTAGAGCTCTTCAACTTGGAAAAGAGACAGCTGAGTGAAGATATGATAGAGGTCTATAAATTAATGAATGGAGTAAAATGGGTAAATGTTGATAGGTTATTTATCAAAAAGTAGAAAACTAGGGGACATGCAATGAAGTTACAATGTAACCCATTTAAGAGTAATAAAAGAAAATATTTTTTCACTCAATGCTTAATCAAACTCTGAAACCCATTACTGGAGGTTGCAGTAAAAGCCGTTAATGTAGCTCAGTTTAAAAAAAGGTTTAGACAAGTTCTTGGAGGAAAGATCCGTAAACCATTATTACAGAGGACATGGGAAATCCACTGCTTACCCTTGGACAAGAATTGTGGAACCTACTGTATGTACCTTTTTGAGAACCTGTCAGGTATTTGTGTCCTGGGTTGGCCACTATTGGGCCATATTATTAAAAAAATATCTCTTCCTGTCCCATCTTCCTCTTCCCTGGCATATACATTTTTATATATAATTTAAAGGCTTCCAAAATTTCTTCCATCTGCTGTGTTATTCCTCTGCCCCCACTTATGTAAACTGTATTTGTGAAAAAATAACTGTGTTACCGCTCCTTGATCCAGAATCTCATTAATCTGATTTTCTTTTTTTTAGCTTCCCCATATCCTTTTTGTCATTTAAGGATAAAGTGGCATGATGTTTTTTCCTTAGCTCCCCTAACTGTTTGGTCTAATCCCTTGTTGTATTTTCATGACTTATGAGAGGAAAAACTATTTCTTACACAACAGCTTTGCTTGCTTCTTTGCCATGCCCTCTTTAAATATGCCCTAAACTCCTGATTATTATAGAGCAGCAGACTCATACAGACATAATCTTTGAGCTAGGAATGATTGAGTGTCAGTATGTACCATGGGATGGGCCGATGTTTTGGATGAGTGAATTTCAGCCTGTTCCAGTACTGCCACCCAGGGAGTTGCAACCAGCATATAGTCAAGGTGAGCATGCACTCCAAGTACATGGGAATAATATGTACTGTATATTCATAATCTGAAGGGTGCATCACTTGCCAGGCATCCATTAAGTCTAAATGTTGCAACATATGTACCCCTGTTTGTCCATCCTTGCTGTTAGCCAGCTAAGCAGTCTAATATTAATTAATTTATTTATTTAACAGGTTTTATATGCCACTTTATCATTATCCCCCATTATAAGTTGATATTCTGTGTTTTGCCCTGCTTTTTCCAGCAGTTGTATATGCACCTGATGTGTATGATCAATGAATTCTTTTGCATATTAAGAGTACTCACCTGTAACAGGTGTTCTCCAGGAGCAGCAGGAATCAGTCCTCACATATGGGTGACGTCGGCGCCGACGGAGCCCTCGTGCGGAGCATTTCCCCAGCTTTCAAAGAAAGCCTTTGTGAATTGCAGCGCGCATGCGTGGTCCCCTTCCCGCCCAAGGGTGCCATCTTGCTCAGTCTGATGACATAGCTAAAAGACAGCAAAAAATTAGCAAAAACAAATCATATGACTGCAACTCCAAGGGGAGGAGGGAGGGTTGTGAGGACTGATTCCTGCTGCTCCTGGAGAACACCTGTTACAGGTGAGTAACTACTCTTTCTACAGGACCAAGCAGGAAGTCAGTCCTCACATATGGGACTCCCCAGCTTAAGGCTACCGGAGACCTCAAGCGGAAAAAATGAGCTCCCTCTAGCTTGTCAGCACGCAAGGAAGGAATCTTCTCTGAGAACGCCCCCCGACTGGAAGCCCAACACCAGGGCCGGAGGGTAGGAGTTGCCTAAACCCCAAAGAGATTATGGAGTACTGCCTGTCCGAAAGCACTGTCCCTGCGGGACTCCCTCTCAAGGCAGTAATGGGCCACAAAAGTCTGGCTTGAAGACCAAGTAGCGGCCCGGCAGATGTCTGCCAACGGAACAGAGCGGAGATGAGCCACTGACACAGCCTTCGCCCTGACATGATGAGCCGTGACTCGACCCTCCAACGAGAGGCCGGCTGCCCCATAAGCCCAGGCGATACAGTCAGCGACCCACATGGACAAAGTACGCTTGGAGACAGGTAGCCCCAACTTATTGGGGTCAAAAGAAACGAAGAGCTGAACAGCCCTCCGATGCTCCCGCGTACGGTCAAGGTAGAAGGACAACGCCCTCCTACAGTCCAGGGTATGCAAAACCATCTCAGCCCGGTTGGCATGCGGCCTGGGAAAGAAGGTCGGAAGAACCACCTCCTGATTGAGGTGAAAAGGTGAGACAATCTTAGGAAGAAACTTAGGGTGAGTCCGTAAGACTACCCTATTCCTGTAGAACCTAGTGTAAGGAGGATCAGACACTAGTGCCTGAAGTTCACTCACTCACCTAGCAGAGGTAAGAGCTACCAGAAACAAGGTTTTCCAGGAGAGAAAACGGAGAGGGCAGGTAGCCATAAATTCAAATGGCGGACAAGTAATCCGCTGTAAGACCACATTCAGATCCCACTCAGGGGCTGGTGGACGTAAAGGAGGCTTGAGCAGGAGGAGGCCTCAGAGAAAACGAGCCACCAAAGGGTGGTTAGAAAGAGGCCTCCCGTCCACTGGCGAGTGGTGCGCTGAGATAGCACTAAGGTGAACTCTGACAGAGTTAGACTTAAGGCCCAGATTGGAGAGGTAAAGCAAATATTGCAACACTACCGCTACCAAGCACGAGAAGGGATTCTCGCTGTGCTGAGCACACCATGCGGAGAATCTACGCCACTTAAGAGCGTAGGATTTCCTGGTGGATTGTCGCCTAGAGGCCAAGACCACATCTTCCACCTCTCGAGGCAGTAGTAGGGGAGCCAGGACTACCCTTTCAGCAGCCAGGCAATCAGATGAAGGGACTGGAGGTTGGGGTGCAAGAGAGTCCCCTGATCCTGAGACAGGAGATCGTGTTGAAACCCCAGAGGAAGAGGGGTGTCCACCGCTAGCTGCAGCAGAAGTGGGAACCACGGTTGCCTCGGCCACCTGGGGGCTATCAGGATCAATGAAGCCCCGTCCTTGAGGACTTTAAACAGCGTCCTGGACACTAGTGGCGTGGGAGGAAACGCATACAGTAGGCCTGTGGACCACGAGATCAGAAACGCATCCGCTGCTACTCTGAGAGGATGCAGTTGTCTGGAGCAGAATCTCGGGAGTTGCCGGTTCAGAGGACTGGCAAAAAGATCCATGGTGGGGAGGCCCCACCTGAGAAAGACCTGCTGAACCACCAACGGGTTCAACCTCCATTCGTGTGGTTGCAGGATCCTGCTCAGTCTGTCCGCCAGGTAATTGTCTTGACCTGGGAGGTAGACAGCCTTCAGGAGGATTCCGTGAGTGACGGCCCAAGAGCACAGCCGTTGTGCCTCCTGACATAGAAGGAAGGAGCCTGTGCCTCCTTGCTTGTTCACATAGAACATGGCAACTTGATTGTCCGTCTGGACCAGTACAGACTGGTGAGAGGCGAGGGGGGAGAAGGCTCTCAGAGCTAGGCGTATCGCCCGTAGCTCCAGGAAGTTTATCTGTTGAGCAGCCTCCCAAGGGGTCCAGAGACCCTGAGTACATGTCCCTTGGCTATGTGCTCCCCAACTAAGAAGAGAAGCATCTGTTGTCAGCACTTGAGAATGCGGAGGGGATTGAAAAACCACTCCGAGTACCAGATTCGGAAGATGAAGCCACCATTGCAGAGAGGAGACTAGCAGGTCCGATATCTTTACTGAGTCCGCTAGGCTCCCCGTGGCCTGATGCCACTGAGTGCGAAGGCTCCACTGAGCAGGCCGCATGTGCAGGCGGGCATTGGGGGTGACATGAACCGTGGAAGACATATGGCCGAGTAGTCTCAGGAATTGCCTGGCAGAGACCAGGGAATTGCTGCGAAACTGCCTGGCCAGATCCATCAGCTTGTGGGCTCTGTCCATAGGCAGAAAAGCCTTCGCTTGAAGAGTGTCTAGTCTGGCCCCTATGAATTCTAAGTTCTGGGACGGGAGCAAAGTGGACTTTGCGAAGTTTATGACAAACCCCAAGTGCTGAAGTAGAGCCACAGTGCGAAGGGTGGCTTGATTGGCCTCCTGGGAAGATTGGCCCCTTATGAGCCAGTCGTCCAGGTACGGAAACACAAAAAGACCTTGAAGCCTCAGGTAGGCCGCCACCACTGCCAGGCACTTGGTGAACACCCTGGGAGCGGAGGACAGGCCAAAGGGTAGTACTCTGTACTGATAGTGGTTTCCCCCCACAACAAATCTGAGATATTGTCTGTGGTCTGGATGAATAAGGATTTGAGTATACGCATCCTTTAGATCTAAGGAGCATAGCCAGTCTCCCTGCTGGAGGTAGGGCAGCAGGATTCCAAGGGTAAGCATCTTGAACTTTTCCCTCTCCAGGAACTTGTTGAGGTTTTTCAAGTCTAGGATGGGTCTGAGGCCTCCTGTTCTTTTTGGTACCAGAAAGTACCTGGAATAAAAGCCGTGACCTCTCAGGTGGTGGGGCACCGGTTCCACAGCCTGATCCTTTAGCAGACTTGCTAACTCCTGAAGGAGTAGGTCCCTGTGCAGAGGGAGTCTTGGAGGCTCCCCTGGAAAATAGGAGGGAGGCACCTGGTGAAAATGGAGAAGATAGCCCTTTTGGACTATATGAAGAACCCAGGTATCTGATGTGATGGCTGACCACCTGTGGGCAAAGTGGGCCAGCCGGCCTCCTGTGCTGAGAGAAGCCAGCTGAGGAGAAGAGGCTATGCTGTCAGAGTCAAAAACACCCACCCTGCTGAGCAGGGGCCGGTGTAGGTGGCTTGGGGGCCTTCTGCCTACGGGGCCCTTGACCCTGCCCCTTGGCCTGCTGACCCTGTTGGGGAGCTGCAGAGGCCTGATAATGAGGGTATTGTTTATAGGCAGATGACTTCCTCGGGTAAAAGGTCTTTTTCCCCGAGCCCTTCTTTTTCTGAGAAGGGGCAGAGGTTTTTCTGGACAGCCTAGTCCTGGTGAGAGTCTCTGTCTCGAGCTCAGCAGCCTTTTCAGCCATGGGTTTGCCAAAAAGGTTTTCACCCCGGCAGGGGACATCGACCAACTTGTCCTGTACCCATGACTCGAGGTCGGATGACTGTAGCCAAGCCTGTCGGCGGGCACCGATGCCGGCCCCGGCTACTCGGGCCGAAGCCTCGAAGCCATCGTAGGCTGCTCGAGAGATAAACTTCGAGCACTCCCGAATACCAGTGGACAAGAACTAGAACTAGATGGACTTAAGTGTGATAAAGCCTCATATGGTGAAAGGATGCTTTGATGACTTGACCTTTGAGCTGGTTCTCAGAGGGTGACTTAATACCTCTCCCACCTGTGGAGGGGAGGGAGGAATACATAGCTTAAAATCTTTAAACACCACAACTACATTTTACATGGAACATAGATTTCTATGGGGGTGGGGAAATTTGTAAAGTAAGGGTTGTGCATGTTGAAAATTTAATACCAATTTTCTAAGAACCAACTGGCTCTCTTCCCTCTAGGGCGAGGCCAAATGAGCATGGATTCAGCCAATTAGTTCAGATATGAACTTCATGTGTCCACTATAAAAACAAGCCCAATTCATATCAGAAGTGAGCAAAAACAACAACAAAAGAAAAACATTTACAAATTGCATATTTTGCTAAAGGAGGGTTAACAGTACAGAAGTGTATATAAGCATAATATTTTCAACCTCAATTTTTTAGCATTTGTACAAGACAGAGTTATCGCCTTTGGAAATGCTTTGGAGTTAATTGATCCATTAAAGAATAATGATAATGTACCAAAATGTATCAGAACTATATTAACCTTGAAACATTTTACAGCTCATTGTGTCCAAAGTGCATTGCTCTTTAGCCAGAGGGGTATAGGAAGATGGTGTAGATGATTTGGCACAGTTGATAAGGTATGGGGCAGCTGGTGCTGCAGGTGCCCTGCACCTCCCATCAAATCCACACTTATAAGAACATAAGATATGCCATACTGGGTCAGACCAAGGTCCATCAAACCCAGTATCCTGTTTCCAACAGTGGCCAATCTAGGTCATACGTACCTAGCAGTTTCCCCAAAAGACACAGGTTCCACAATGCTTGTACTGGGTCAAGCATTGATATCCTGGGTCCCTTCTTAATAATGGTTTATGGACCTTTCCTCCAGGAACTTGTCCGAACCTTTTTTAAACCCAGCTACACTAACAGCCTTTACTACATCCTCCAGTAACAAATTCCAGAGTTTGATTACACGTTGAGTGAAAAAATATTTTCTTTTATCAGTCTTAAATAATCTACCCTGTAGCTTCATTGCATGTCCCCCTAGTCTTTCTATATTCTGATAATGTAAACAATCGATCTACGTTTACCCGTTCCACTCTGTTCATTAATTTATAGACTTCTATCATATCTCCCCTCAGCCGTCTCTTTTCCAGATTAAAGAGCCCTAACCTTTTTAGCCTTTCTTCATAGGAGTATCCTTCCATCCCCTTTACCATTTTGGTGGCTCTTCTCTGAACCTTTTCTAATAACACTATATCCTTTTTAAGATATGGCAACCAGAATTGCACACAATATTCAAGGTGCGGTCTCACCATGGAACTATATAGAGGTATTATAATATCTTTTGTTTTATTTTCCATTCCTTTCCTAATGATACCTAGCATTCTATTGGCTCTCTTGGCCGCTGCTGCACACTGGGCCGAGGGTTTTAACATGTTATCCACAATGGTGCCTACATCTTTTTCCTGGGTGATGGTTCCTAATGTGGAACCTTGCATCATGTAACCGTAGTTTGGGTTGTTCTTCCCTAGGTGCATAACTTTGCACTTGTCCACATTAAATTTCATCTGCCATTTTGATGCCCATTCTTCCAATTTATCAAGATCCTCTTGCAATTTTCCACAATCCTCTTGGGTTTTAACAACTTTAAATAGTTTTGTGTCATCTACAAATTTGATAACCTCACTCGTTATTCCCCTTTCCAGATCATTTATGAATATGTCAAAAAGCAGCGGACCCAGCACAGATCCCTGGGGTACACCACTATTCACCTTTCTCCATTGGGAAAATTTGCCATTTAGCCCTACCCTCTGCTTTCTATCTTTTAACCAGTTCCGGATCCACAATTGTACACTGCCTCCTATCCCATGACTCTTTAGTTTTGCCAAGTCTCTGATGAGGGACCTTGTCAAAGGCTTTCTGAAAGTCCAGATACACTATATCAACTGACTCACATTTGTCCACCTGTTTATTCACACCTTCAAAAAAACATAACAGATTAGTAAGACAAGATCTTCCTTGTCTAAAGCCATGTTGGCTGTCTCCCATTAGGCCATGACTATCTACATGCTGAGTAATTTTATTCTTTATGATGGTTTCTACCATTTTTCCCGGTACTGACGTCAGGCTTACTGGTCTGTAGTTTCCCGGATCACCCCTGGAACCCTTTTTAAAAATTGGCGTTACATTTGCGATCCTCCAATCTTCAGGTATTACAGATGATTTTAATGAAAATTCATAATTACTAATAGCAGGTCTGCAATCTCATATTTCAGCTCTTTCAACACCCTTGGATGTATACCATCCGGCCCAGGTGATTTGCTACTCTTCAGTTTATCTAATAGTTGTAATACATCTTCCCGATGTATCGATATTTCCTCCAATTCTTCTGCACCTTTGAATACCACTTCAGTCATGGGTAACATCCCTACATCTTCCTCAGTAAAGACCGAAGCAAAGAATTCATTCAGTCTCTCCGCTATCGCCTTGTCGCCTCTTAGTGCCCCTTTAACCCCTCTATCATCTAATGGACCAACTGACTTTCTCACAGGTTTTTTGCTACAAATGTACTTGAAAAAGTCTTTATTTCGCGTTTTCGCTTCCGCAGCAAGCTTCTTCTCAAATTCTCCCTTTGCCTGCCTATCAATGCCTTGCATTTGACTTGCCAGTGCTTGTGCTGTTTCCAGGTTTCGTCGTTTGGCTCTTTTTTCCATTTCCTGAAAGATGCTTTTTTGGCAACAAACAGCCTCTCTGACCTCACCTTTAAACCATAATAGGAGTTTTTTGGACTTCCTTCCACTTTTCTTGAAGCGTGCAATACAGCTGGTCTGGGCTTCCAAGATAGTATTTTTCAACAACACCCAAGCTTGATGTAAGTCTTTAATCTTTGCAACTGCTCCTTTTAGTTTTTTCTTAACTATTTTTCTCATTTTATCATAGTCTCCCTTTCGAAAGTTAAAAGGTAGTACTGTGGATTTCCTTACTATCCCTCCTCCACTAATTAAATCAAATGCGATCATGCTACTATCACTATTGCCAAGTGGCCCCAACACCCTTATCTTTTGCACTAGATCTGGGGTTCCACTAAGGACTAGGTCTAATATGGCTGCCCCTCTGTTCGGTTCATGAACCAGCTGCTCCAAGAAGCAGTCATTTATTTCATCTAGGAACTTTATCTCCCTAGCATGTCCTGCTGTGACACTGACCCAGTCGATACCGAGGTAATTGAAATCACCCATTATTATTACTGCGCTGTAACATTTGTTAGCTTTCTTGATTTCTTTGAGCATTTCGTCATCCATTTGTTCATTCTGGCCAGGCGGTCGATAGTACACCCCCACTGCCATCGTCTTCCCCTTTTTACATGGAATTTCATTCCATAGAGATTCTACAGCAAATTTTGTTTCCTGTAAAACTTTAATCCTTTCTGACTCAATTCCCTCTCTAACATAGAGCGCAACCCCTCCACCAATTTGATCACCTCTATCATTACGATATAGTTTGTACCCAGGTATCACAGTGTCCCACTGGTTGTCCTCCTTCTACCATGTCTCTGATATGCCAGTCATATCTAACCTACCATTTAGTGCTATATATTCTAACTCTCCCATCTTATTTTTTAAACTTCTAGCATTTGCATACAAGCATTTTAGAGACTGTATTTTATTCATATTAATTTGGCTATTGGTAGACATGGGTAATTTGGGATCTTTAAGCTCTGTCTGCTCCATACTTGAGGGCATTTGGGCTACTTTACTCTTTTTTGGAACCTCTCTGCTTTTGGTAATATCCTTCAAGGATACATTCTTCCGAACTATCCGCTCTTGGGCGACTGTCGGCTTTCCCCTATTATCTAGTTTAAAAGCTGCTCTATCTCCTTTTTAAAGGTTAATGCCAGCAGCCTGGTTCCATCCCGGTTAAGGTGAAGCCTATCCCTTCAGAAGAGCCCCTCCTTTCCCCAGAATGAAGCGCATCATTACTTTTTAGACAACGTAAAAATGAGCTTACAAGAGATGTATATCAAGCAGTTAATTGTAAATCTTGCAGGACCTCATGAAGAAACTGTGCCTAAGGAGATCCTTGCCTTGACATGGACTTTAGGATGGATTGGAAATCTTTTTTTGGAGGAGGATGTCATCACTGGGTCCCAGGACTCAAGCCTTTGTGAGTATAAGAATGATCATCCCAAGACTGATTTTAGCTTAGAAATGGGAGACAATGCTCCTTCCCATTTCCTCCTCCAAATCATGTTAAAAGCTCACCTATGGAACTTAAGATCAGAATGGGCTCAGATACTACTAGGAAGACAGCGAAGTTAAGACTCCATCCCAGGCATTGGTATTTTAAGATGGCAGGCATCCAGCTGAGACAAGATGGAGGGATTGAACAGCTCCTGCAATTTGACAGAAGGGGGCACTTCTTTGAGGGCTATAGCAGCAATAGAGTAGAATGAGGCAGCAATTATTGCAGCATGTTAATGGTTTTGCTTAGAAATTTTAGCATTAAAAATAGCACTGCTGAGAGGAATAAAGAGGGGGAGTAGCTGCTGGTGTAATTCCAAGATAGGAGCAAAGGCACTGAAGTTTTTATAAACAAAAAAAAAACATTTGAAGGAAAGCCAGCTGAAATGAATGGAGCCCTAGTGGCATTTACCAACAGTCACAGAGTTAAAGAAATTTGACCAGTCAACATATTTTTTTTGTTTTTTGAAGCTTAGTCTGCAGCATTTCAAACAGTGGTGAAGTATTTCAGTTTAGCACTTTTTACATGGCTACTGAAGCTCCTGCAGCAGAGCTGCACAGGGGACATGAGGCATGGCCCTTTGAAATAGGACTATCAGCTCCTGAAGCCAATACAGCTGCTGGTGTGCTCAGTATACCCAAGCAATAGTCTCGTTAACACCCCCCCCCCCCCCAGCATTATAGTAGTTAAACCCAGAGGAGCAGTAATTATGGCAATATTACATAAAAATTGATAACAGAAAAATAGAAATTACACTTACCTGGTAATTGTAGTTCCTGGAGGTTCCAGTTTAGTCCTCCACATCAGGGTAGTGCACCTCCTCCTGCAGCAAGGAGACTGGACCAATCAAATCTTTCCCCTGTCAGGGTGTATACTGCTGGAGCTCCCATCAGCCCCCCAGTGAACTGGTAACAAAGCAAACTCAAAAGAGAAATATGGATGAACCACTGAAAAGAGACCCCTCCCCGAAAGAACTCGACTCCTTCCCCAAACAAGGGAGCCGTAACTGTGCACATCGCGTCCACCTGGACGACTGAGCCTAAAGAAAGGCACTGCCGCATCGCCAAAGAAAGGCAAGTAATCAACAGAGAGCGGAGACCCCCAAACCTGAGGACCACAGAAATTCGCTTAACCAACTCTCTCTCACATCGCATTAGCGCGCCGAATGGAAAAGAATCTCTCGGTAGGGAATGAGGACTAAACTGGAACCTCCAGGAACTACAATTACCAGGTAAGTGTAATTTCTATTTCCTGAGCGGTCTTCCAGTTTAGTCCTCCACATCAGGGATGTAACAGAGCAGTAATTAACGGGAGGGACCAACCCACCCGGCGCGCAAAACAGCCGAACCGAAAGAAGAATCCCTGGATGCCAGAACATCCAGGCGATAATGCTTACTAAAAGCATGGAGCGACGACCAAGTAGCCGCCCTGCAAATGTCCACTGGCGGAACCAAACTGTGCTCCACCCACGACGTCGCCTGCGCCCGAGTGGAATGGGCCCGCAAGCCTAACGTAACCGCACGGCCACGCATAATATACGCCGACGCAATTGCCTCCTTAATCCATCTGGCAATGGAAGACTTTGCCGCCGCCTCTCCTGTGTGCCTACCACCAAACAGGATGAACAGGCGGTCCATCTTACGAAAAGACTCGGTAACTTTCAGGTAGCGGCGAAGCATCCGCCGAACGTCTAGCCGAGACAACCCCTCATCAGACGCGCTCGCCCCCGGGGAGTTAAAGACTGGAAGAAACACGGCTTGATTCAAATGAAAAGAAGAGACCACCTTAGGAAGAAAGGAAGGAACAGGCCGCAAGACCACTCTGTCCTTAGAGAACGATAAGAACGGCTCACGACACGAAAGCGCCTGCAGCTCCGAAATACGCCGAGCCGAACAGACTGCCACCAAGAATACAGTCTTCAAAGTGAGATCCTTCACGGACGCTAGGCGAAGAGGCTCAAAAGGCTTCTGGACTAAAGCTTGGAACACCAAATTCAAATCCCACGGAGGAATGGTTACCCTGCGCAAAGGCCGCAGTCGGAATACGGCCCTTAGAAAACGTTGCACATCCGCGTGTTGCCCCAGGGGAACCCCTAAGACCTTACCCCTGTAACACACTAGGGCCGCCAATTGCACTTTCAGAGAACTGGCCGCAAGACCCTTATCAAAACCGTCTTGCAAAAAACTGAGAATGACTGGAATCGAGGCCGTCGCGGCCCGGGTATCGTGCCGCGAACACCAATCTTCAAAAATGCGCCAAATGCGCACATACGTAAGCGAAATAGAAGCCTTCCTAGCCCGAAGAAGAGTGGCAATGACCGCTGAAGAATAACCTTTACGCCTCAACCTACCCCTTTCAATGGCCAGACCGTAAGCGAGAATCGATCCACCTGTGGCATCCGTAGAGGACCCTGAAGCAACAGATCCCCCAAGGTCGGCAGCCGCCATGGTTCGCCGTCGAGAAGCCGAATCAGATCCGCATACCACGGATGTCTGGGCCAATCCGGTGCCACTAGAACAACCTTCCCCCGATACGCCTCTATGCATTGAACCACCCGACCGATCAACGCCCACGGAGGAAAGACGTACAGGAGCCCGCAGCTGGGCCACGGGCGAATGAGAGCGTCGATGCCCTCCGACATGCGTTCCCTTCGCCTGCTGAAGAAACGAGCGTTTTTGGCCGACTGAAAGGTTGCCATGAGATCCATGACCGGGGACCCCCATCTGCGGACTATTTGAGCGTACACCTGCGGGTGGAGTTCCCACTCTCCGGCATCCACCTGCACTCTGCTGAGGAAATCCGCCATCACATTCTCCTTCCCGGCGATATGCCCCGCGGAAATGGCCAGCAGCCGAGGTTCCACCCACTGGAACAATATGTCGGACTCTTCTTCCATTGCTCTGCTGCCCGTGCCGCCCTGACGGTTGAGATATGCAATGGTCGTTGAGTTGTCTGAGAGGATCCTCACAGCCCGGCCTGTCACCAAAGGTTCGAACGCCTGTAGTGCCCGCATCACCGCGCGCAACTCGAGACGGTTGATCGACCAAGAGGCTTCCAGAGCTGACCACGCTCCCTGCGCGAAACGACTGTCGCAATGAGCTCCCCAGCCTGCCAGGCTCGCGTCCGTCATGACCGGCATCCATACCGGCTGCTCCAGAGGAACTCCCGCTTGCAACGCCGTCGAGCTCAGCCACCAGCGTAACGACTGCCGCACTCACCGCGGACAAGGCAACCGCCGGCTCAGGGAATCCGTTTGATTCGACCAACGCCATAAAAGGGCTCGCTGCAGCGGATGCATGTGAAACCTGGCCCAGGGGACTACATCGAGGGTCGCCGCCATCGTTCCCAAAACACGAAGGTACCACCAGGCTGACAGAGCCGGGAACGCTAAAAACTTGTGAATCAGAAGGCGTAAAGCTCGTGCTCGGCGATCCAGTAGAAAAACCAACCCTTTCGCCGTATCGAAACGAACTCCGAGATACTCGAGGGACTGAGTTGGCACTAAATTGCCCTTTTTCTGGTTCACCACCCAACCGAGACTTTGCAGGAGCTCTATCACTCTGCCCGTGGCTTGCAAGCTCTCTCTCTCGGACTTTGCTCGAATTAACCAATCGTTGAGATAAGGGTGAACCAAAACACCTTCCTTCCGCAACGCCGCCGCAACTACTACCATGACCTTGGTGAAAACACGGGGCGCCGTGGCCAGTCCGAATGGCAGCGCCTGAAACTGGTAATAACCCCAAGGAAGGGCGAACCGCAGAAACTTTTGATGAGGCGCCCTGATCGGAATATGCAAGTAGGCCTCGGACAGATCGAGAGATGTGAGGAACTCTCCCTGACGCACCGCAACTAAGACGGATCTCAGAGTCTCCATGCGAAAATGAGGCACCCGAAGGCAACGATTCATGCCCTTGAGATCCAGGATAGGACAGAGGGACCCGTCCTTCTTTGGCACCAAGAAATAAATAGAGTACCGACCCGCACCGAGCTCGGAATCGGGAACAGGTACCACCGCCCCCAAGGCCAGCAGGTGGTCCAATGTCATGCGAACGGCCAACACTTTTTGAGAACTTTTGCAGGGCGACAGAACGAAGACATCCCGGAGGGGACAAGCCAGATCCAGAACGTACCCCTCCCGAATGATCTCGAGGACCCACTGGTCTGAAGTTATCTGGACCCAGGAAGAAAGAAAATGACGAAGCCGACCTCCGATCACCGGACTTCCTCCCGGAGTCCGCCTCACTTCATTGCGGCTTGTGACTAAAGGAAGAGGAGGATGAAGGGGATGCAGTCGAGAACCCTCTACCCGCTCCCCGAAACCCCCGAAAACCCGGGGATCTAGTGGACAGTCTGCCGCGCTGGAAACCCCCAAGCCAGGAAGACCAAAACCGGCCAAAGTCCCGAAATGGACCTCTAGTCGATGACACACCCCTATTCTGCCGGGGCTTATCCTCCAGTAGCCTCCCGCCTTTAGATTCTCCGAGGTCCTTGACCAACTTATCCAGGTCGTCACCGAACAACAGCTTGCCTTTAAAGGGAAGCTTGCTGAGACGTGCTTTGGAAGACCCATCAGCAGCCCAATTACGAAGCCAAACAGTCCTGCGTGCCGCTACTACCGAAGCCATGCTGTTAGCCAAAGTCCTGATCAAATCATAGTGAACATCCGCCAAATATGCCGACCCCGATTCCAATCGGGTGACCTCCAACAAAGCCGGATGGTCCAGGCGGGAGTCTTGCCTCAAATGCTGAGCCCATCTCAGACAGGCTCTAGAGACCCAGGCCCCACAAATAGACTTCTGTAAAGCCAAGGCATTAGTCTCAAAGGCCTGCTTCAACAATCCATCCACCTTCCGATCTTGAGTGCCCTTCAAGGCCACACTGCCTTCAACCGGAATGGTTTTCTTAGTCACTGCCGAGATAGCTGCGTCGACTCGTGGCGAATGAAACTTCTCTTTGTCCTTGTCCGCCAGAGGATAGAGAAGGTTCATCGTCCTGATACCTTTCAAACCGGACTCAGGTTGATCCCACTCAGCCTGAATCATCTGATCGACCACCCTATGGACCGGGAACACTGTCTGAGAATCTCGCACCGCTTGAATGAGAGGGTCTTCCAAAGTCTCATCCTCCACGGACCGCCCGACAGACAGGTTCAGAGCTTGCAGAGATTCCGTGATTAATGGAAGCAATTCTTCTTTGCGAAATACCCGGATGATACGAGCCTGATCCTCAGGTTCCGGAATCTCCCCTTCCTCTAAGTCGTTGAGCCTGTCCTCGGGCTCCCCATCAGAGCATACCTGCTCCTGCCACTCCAGATCAGGGTGTTCTAGTTCTGAAACCCGGGCCCGCTTGGCCGGCTTAAGAGTGTCCACTCTCGCCCCCCCTCCCTTGAGGGACGGCGGAGCCTGCGCCACCGGCACCATCTCAGAAGCCTGTCCCAAGCGTCCCTTCTGGAAAGATTGATGCATAAGAAGCACGAAATCAGGGGAAAAATCCCCCCAACACGCCTCGGAGGCCCCCACAGCCTGCAATCCCCCCGGCGCAGACGGAGAAGGAGAAGAGGACGGAAGGAGAATCACTGGAGATAGTTCTTCGGCACCGGAAACTGGTGGATCCACGGACTCCAAAGGTACACTACTCTCCAAGGGCTGCGGCAGAGCTGGCTGATCGCAGACGCAACCCTTGCAGACCCCAGCGTCAGAAACGGATCCTTTGCGGGATCCACAGATCACACACTGCGCCCGTCGGGACATGGAGGACCACCTCAGATAAGAGCAGATCAGCTGAAAAAAGAAATCAGGAAGCCCCCAAGCAGTACTGCAGCCAACCAACAGCCTCACCGAAAGGAGCTGAAAACTCTGCCTCATTTTTCTTTTTTTTTTACTTAATCACCTTGGCTCACTGCAGTGCAAAAAACAAGGGCAACTTTGGCCAGGGTGCACAGGCCAGGACCCCCGCAGCCCGGCCCGACAAAGAAAAACGGGAACCGGAAAAAAACAAAATGGCCGCCGGCACTCACGGCGAGGAAAAAAAAAAAGGCGCCAAAATTAACCAAGGTAAAATCAAAGAAAACAAACAAAATCGCACTGGTTTCGCCGCCACAAAAAACTCCGGGAACTTTAAAATTGACAAGAAGACACTTACCCCGCAGACGCTGGAGCTTAAACGAAAGGATCTAATCGCCAGGGCCCCGCAGTGAGAAAAAACTCACCGAGAGGAGAAAGGAGCCTTCTGGGGTCCCCCGAGCAACGGGATCGCCGTTCTGAAATGGGCACCCAAGAAATAATGTGGTGATTATTGCCTGATTCCTCCTCCGTGCTTTCCAGGAGGGGAGATCAAAGGCTAAGGACTGCACCCGACGTGCCGTTAGTCAGAAGCAGGCAGACGGGCAGTGCAAGCTCGGCTCCCTCATGCAGAGGATTTAAAGAGACAGACCCTAATCTGATGGAAAGGAAAGCAAAGGAAATTAAAGGTAAAAGAATTCAAACAAAAACCCAAAAAATAGAAATCTAAGCCCTAAAGTGAGCCCTGAGCAGGCTCACACCGCCTCCTGCTGCAAGGAGACTGGACACACTGGGGGGCTGATGGGAGCTCCAGCAGTATACACCCTGACAGGGGAAAGATTTGATTGGTCCAGTCTCCTTGCTGCAGGAGGAGGTGCACTACCCTGATGTGGAGGACTAAACTGGAAGACCGCTCAGGAAAGATCACATGGCCTATCTAGTCTGTCCTTCCAAATCAACAACTACAACAATCCCCTTTTTTCCTTTAGAGATCCTCTGTGTTTGTCCCATGCTTTTTTTAATTCAGATACTGTCCTCATCTCTACCACCTCCACTGGGAGACTATTCCACAGATCCATTACTCTTTCCATAAAGAAATATTTCCATGTATCACTCCTGAATCTATCCCTTTCACCTTCATCCCATGTCCCCTCTTAGCAGTACTTGCTTTCAATCGAAAGAGGCTCTGCCCCTGTGCATTTATGCCACAGAGATATTTAAACATCTTAATCATATCACCTCTATCCCGCCTTTCCTCTGTGTACATATTAAGATCCTTAAGTCTGTCCACATATGCTTTATAATGAAGACCACTAACCATTTTAGTAGCCAGCCTCTGTACTGACTCCATCCTGTTTATATCCTTTTGAAGGTGCGGTCTCCAGAATTGCACACAATACTCCAAATGAGGTCGCACCAAAGACTTATACAGAGGCACTATCACCTCCTTTTTTCTGCTAGCCATTCCTCTCCATATGCACCCAAGCATCCTTCTAGCTTTTGCTGTCGCCTTTTCTGTTTAGCCACTTTAAGATCATCAGACACAACCACGCCTAGGTCCCACTCTTCTTTAGTGGACAAAAGTACTTCACCCCCTATACTATATTGCTTCCTTGGATTGCTGCAGCCCAAATGCATGACCTTGCATTTTTTAACATTAAATCCCAGCTGCCAAATTCTAGACCTTTCTTCAAGCTTAGCTAGATCCCTCCTCATGTTATCTATACCTTCCTGGGTGTCTACTCTATTGCAGATTTGGGTATCATCCGCAAAGAGGCAAACCTTACCCGACAGCCCTTCCGCTATATCACTAACAAAGATGTTAAAAAGAATCGGACCAAGGACAGATCCCTGGGGCACACCACTGGTAACATCCTTCTCCTCAGAGTGAGCTCCATTTACCTGTACCCCTTGTCCCCTCCCACTCAACCAATTTCTAACCCAATCAGTAACTTTAGGGTCCATCCCTAGGGTGCTCAATTTGTTTATAAGTTGCCTGTGAGGAACGATGTCAAAGACTTTACTGAAATCTAAATACATCACATCTAGGGCTCTCCCTTGGTCCAACTCCCTGGTCACCCAGTCAAAGAAATCAGTCAGATTTGTCTGATAAGACCTGCCTCTGGTGAATCCATGCTGTCTCGAATCCTGTAATCCACTTGACTCCAGAAACCTCACAATTTTCTCTTTCAGCAGCGTTTCCAATAATTTACTCACCACCGAAGTTAAACTAACCGGCCTGTAGTTTTCAACCACATCCTTACTTCCGCTTTTGTGTAAAGGCACCACATGAGCCTCTCTCCAGTCCTTTGGCACCACTCCCGACTCCAATGAGGCATTGAAAAGGTCAGTCAGTGGAGTTGCTAGAACGTTCCCAAATTCCCTCAGTATTCTAGGGTGTAACCCAACAGGTCCCATCGCTTTGTCTAGTTTAAGTTTAGCTAGTTTCTCATGAACACAGTCTTCTGAAAAATTTTCAAGATGCCACTCGCTTCTTTTCCTGTTTGTGGGTGTTTTCTGAGATCCTGTTCCTGGGTTCTTCATCTGTGCACACAGAACAGAAATATTTGTTAAGCAATTCCACTTCATCTTCATCAGCTTCTACATATTCCTCCCCTTCACCCTTGAGTCTGACAGTAGCACTTTTGCCCTTCCTCTTCTCATTAACATATCTGAAAAAATGTCATCCCCCATTTTATTGCATTGGCTATTTCCTTCTCTTTTTGAATCCTTGCTTTCCTGACTACTTTGCTAGCTTCTCTAAGTTTTTCCAAATATAGTTATCTGTCTTCCTCTCTCTGTGATCTTTTTCTTTACCTTTTCAGCTACTTCTTTCGAAAGCCATAGCGGTCTCCTTTTCCTTTTACCTTTATTTACCATTTTAACAAAAAGGTTGGTTGCCCTTTTAGTCAAGCATGGAAGTAGTGTGCTCCAAAGACTCCAGCATGGCTGGGATTTGAGGTGAATTTGGAAAAAGGTCACAATGTTTCCTTGGATCCTGGCTAGACCAGTCTAGACGAGTAGCATCTCCATACCAGTGGAGGTAGAGACAAAGAAAAGAGAGTAGAATTTTGCTTGCATCAGCTACTGTAGCAGAAGGTAAAGCGTAGTTACTCACCTGTAACAGGTGTTCTCCAGGGACAGCAGGCATCAGTCCTCATATAGGGGTGACATCAGCACCAACTAAGCCCTTACAGAAACATCCCCCCCCCAAAGCTTTCAAAGAAAACCTTTAGGAGATGCCACCACACATACATGGTCCCATTCTTGCCCAAGGGTGTCATCTTGCTCATTCAGATGACAAAGCTAAAAGACAGCAAAAATCTAAGATAGTAAAGGAGCAATGCGAAGGGGAGGAGGGAGGGTTGTAAGGACTAGGAAACACCAGTTATAGGTGAGTAACTATGCTTTTTCCAGGAACAAGCAGGACGTTAGTCCTTGCATATGGGACTACCCAGCTACAGGCTACTGAAAGCCCATAGCAAAAAATAGGGACTCCCTCATGGGGAGCTGCAAGGAGCAGCAAATGAGTCTGTGTCCGCTGAAACCAGTGCTCCAGTAGCCTGAACACAGAAGGGTCAGAGTTGCCTAAACCCCAAAAAGGTTATGGAGCACAGCCTGGCCAAAGGCACTGTCCCACTGGGCCTCTTTCCAGGCAGAAATGAGCTGCAAATGTATGGGCTGAAGACCAGGTGGCAGCCAGCAGATGTCCATCATTGGAACAGAGCCCAAGTTTGCCACTGAAGCTGCCATAGCCCTGACACAGTGCGCCATGATGCAGCCTTCCAGCTGGAGCCTTGCCTGCTCATAAGCAAGGGCAATACAGTCCACCATCCAGGTGGATAATGTACATTTGGTCACCACCTCCCCCAGTCTTCTGGGGTTGTAGGAGACAAAATGCTAAGCAGCTTTGCAGTGGCCCCGAGTACATTGGATATCGAAGGACAAGGCGCTCTGACAGTCCAAGGGGTGAAGGTCCATCTCCACCTGACTAGAGTGAGGTCTTGGAAAAAGGGTAGGGAGTACCACTGCCTGGTTGAGATGGAAAGATGACACTACCTTCGGCAGGAATTTGGGGTGCATGTGAAGCACCACTCTTCTTGGAGAATCTGGTATAAGGGGCCTCTGCCACAAGGGCCAGAAGCTTGCTAACTCTGCAAGCAGAGATGAGCACAACCAGGAAAGTCACCTTCCAAGAGATGTAGTGAAGGTAGCAGATAGCCAGAGGCTCAAAGGGTGGGCGAGTGAGCTGCCAACACAACATTGAGGTCCCATTTGGTTGCCGGAGGGCAAATCACGGGCTTCAATAAGAGCAGATCCCAAAGGAAATGGATCACCAACGGTTGGAACGAGAGGGGCTTACCATCCACTAGATGGTGGTGCACCACCAGGGCACTAAGGAGCACTTGAATGGAGTTAAGACTTGAGCCTGTACAGAGGTGGAGAAGGTACTGTAATACCAGAGCCACCAGGCAGGAGAAAGGATCAGCCCCGTGTTCGGCGCAAGAAAGAGAACCTGCACTATTTGAGGGCATAAGACGTAGTAGAGGCCTTGCAAGAGGCCAGCAGAATGTCTTCCGCCTCATCCAGAAGGTTGAAAGGGGGACAGGGTCACCTCTCAGCAGCTACACTGTCAGCGACAGGGACCCCAGGTTGAGGTGCAGGAGAGCGCCCCCCTCCTGAGATAGGGGTCCTGGGGTGGCCCCTAAGGGTTTGGGAGCCTCCACCACCAACTGCAGAAGCAGCGGGAACCACGGTTGCCTGAGTCACCAAGGAGCTATCAGGATGAGAGAGACCCTGTCGCAGAGGGTCCTGAACAAGGTCTTGGAGATCAGTGGCGTTGAGGGAAGGCGTACATGAGGCCTTCCAACCATGAGACCAGGAACGCATCCATTGCCACCCTGGAGGGTGGGCCTGCCGGAAGCAGAAGCAGCACACCGCTATCTGGTCTCTTCCTGAACATTCACTAAGAAAAAGTTAAATTAAATGCGTTCAACTGAAACAAATTGTGGAAAAAGTTTTAGGTTTAATTCCCTACTTCCTATTGATGTACTAGCTCTACAGTTGGCAAAAAAGGTCTCAGACTAAAGTCGGCACCCTCCTCAGACTTCCGTCTTTCTCTTGTGTGTGCCTTATAGCATCAATGACCTTTTATAAATTTATTGCCACTGTATTGATTTTTAGGTTTATGCTCCTGATAAAAACTACCATATCCACAAACTTCCTTATCAAATTTCCATTGATTTTTCAAAAGTGGAACCTGGCTTGTAAGTTAGCTGTTCTTTCTGTTATCGTTGCCGCTGCTGCACATTCAGATGTACCAGATGTCTTATTTTACTTAGCTTTTCTTTCATCTAGGAGCTTCCACCACTTCTTCATGAAAATCTCAGATCTCAACGCTCTCCCTGGGCACCACTGAGGCGTTTCACTGCTGCAGTTTTGTCAGATCACTTCTGAAGTGTCTATTCTTGTGCTCTATACAAATACAAAATGAACATCAATACCTAAACCCCTTTCCCAAAACCATACTATCTACCTAATGTAAATAGAGATTTTAAAATCTAAAATTTAACGCTTTAAAAGCCTACCTATGTTTTGTACTAAAAACCTAAAAGTCAATACAGTGGCAATAAGTTTATAAAAGGTCACTGATGCTATAAGGCACACACAAGAGAAAGACGAAAGTCTGAGGAGGGTGCCGACTTTAGTCTGAGACCTTTTTTGCCAACTGTAGAGCTAGTACGTAAATAGGAAGTAGGGAATTAAACCTAAAAAACTTTCCACGATTGGAAGCAGAAGCAGGGCAAATGAAAGTGGTCTGGGCTGGTGAACCGGTCCATCACGGGTTCCCCCCAGAGCCGGAAAAGCCAACCGGCTACCCTGGGGGCCAGCTGCCACTCGTGTGGATGGAAAACTCTGCTAAATCTTTCGGCCAGCAGGTTGTCCTGGCCTGTCATGTACACTACCCGCAGGAGGATGCCCTGTTGGATTGCATATTAGCAGAGGACCAGTGTCTCCTGAGAAAGGGTATGAGACCCCATGCCCCTGTTTGTTCACATAGAACATTGCCACCTGGTTGTCCATCTGGACCTGGACCAGCTGGTGATGCAGGTGGTGAGAGAAGACCCTCAGGGCTAGGTGTATGGCTCGGAGTTCCAGGAGGTTGATCTGCTGGGTGCTCTCATCTGGTGACCAGTTGCCCTGTGTGGAGATTTCCACAGTAGGCTCCCCAGCCAAGCAGGGAGGTGTCCGTGGTGAAGACCTTTGAGAGGCTTAGGGCCCGAAAAGGCATGCCCACCTCAATACGCTGGGGCAACTGCCACCAGACCAGGGAGTCCACCAATTGGTGGGTCACAGAAACTTTGTCTGAAGTGGCATGTGGCCTGAGACCACTGGTCCCAGAGACACCACTACAGTGCCCTCATGTGGAGGCAAGTATCTGGGGTGATGTGGACTGTGGCAGCCATGTGTCCGAGGAAGCACAGGAGAAGCCGGGCAGGCACTGGGGGACAGTACTGTACTTCCTGAGTTAGAGACCTGAGACGATCAGCTCGGTCCCTGGGCAAGAAAGCCTTTGACTGGAGAGTGTCTATCTTTGCCTCAGTGAACTCCAGACACTGTGTTGGGAGAAGGTGAGACTTGGGATAGTTGATGACAAAGTGCAAGTGTTGCAGAACCTGGATGGTGCGTGCAGTGGCCTGCTGTACCTCCCTTTATGAGCCAGCTGTCCAGATAGGGAAAGACGAAGACCCCCTGAAGCCGGAGGAAGGCGGCCATGACTACAAGGCATTTTGTGAAAAAAATATTGGGGCAGAGGCTAGGCTGAAGGGAAGCACCCTGTACTGAAAGTGTCACCCCCCCAACAAACCACAGGTACTGCCTGTGGTTGGTGTGGATGAGGATGTGGGTATAAGCATCCTTGAGATCTAAGGAGCATAGCCAGTCTCCCTGCTGGAAGTATGACAGCAATGTTCCAAGGGAGAGCATCTTGAACTTCTCCCTCACCAGAAATTTGTTGAGGTTGTGCAGGTCAAGGATGGGCCTTAAGCCACATACTCTTTGGCCCGAGGAAGTACCTGGAGTAGAACCCCTTGCCCTTGAAGTGATGGGGCACCAGTTCCACCACTTTGTCCTCGAGAAGACTTGTCAACTCCTTCAGAAGAATGTCCTGGTGGAGGGGAGACCCGAGGGGCTCTCCTAGGAAATAAGGGGGAGGTGTCTGAGTCAGGTGGAGGAGGTAACCCTCCCTACCCTTAGTGCCCAGGAATCTATGGTGATAGTCACCCACCTCTGGGCATAGAGGGCCAGACATTCCCCTGTGGGCTGATCTCCTTGGGTAGAGAGGCTATGCTCAAGGAGTCGAAAGCTCCCCCCTGGCGGGACCGGAGCCAGTGCCTGGGGTTTTGCAGCCTGCTGGGTACGTGGGCCATGCCTATCTCCCTTGGCCTGCTGACCCGGTTGGGGAGCTGGGAAGGCCTGATAAGGCAGGTAGTTTCTGTAAGCAGCTCCTTCCTCAGGTAGGAAGGGAGCTTTTACCCGAGCCCTTCTGTCGGGGAGAGGAAGAGGTCTTTTTAGAGCCTGGTCCTTGTCATGAACATTGTCTCCAGCTCGGCAGCCTTGTTGATCATGGGTTTGCCAAAGAGATTCTCTCCTTGACAGGAGGCATCGACCAATTTGTCCTGAACCCACTGCTCGAGGTCAGACCACTATAGCCAAGCTTGGTGGCATGCACAGATGCCAGCCACCACTACTCGAGCCGCCAACTCGAACCTGTCATAGGCCGCCCGAGACATGAACTTGGAGCATTCACAGACTGCTTTGGCCAGGTTCTTGAACCACTGTAAAGGTTCCTCAGAGACTGCCGAGAACACAGCGAGTTCCTTCGCCGGGTCTCTCAGGTACATGTCTATGTACAGCTGGTAGGTCTGGATGCGGCTGATGAGCATTGAGCCCTAGTAGCACTTTCTGCCAAGGGTGTCCAGGGTGCGGGCCTTCCTGCCGGGAGGTACTAAGGAGTATATCTTCTGGCTTTTCAGCCGACACATGGCTGACTCCACCACCATGGAGTTATGCGGCAGCTGTGTCTTTTGGAAGCCTGGGCTCCAGTGGACTCAATACATCGAGTTGAGCTGCTTTCTCACCACTGGCACCGAAGCCGGTGTCTCCGACATTCGGAGCATCTGCTGTTCCAGGCTGGGATGGATAGGCACCGTGAGCGATTCCTGCTGAGGGGCCTCGTACTGGAGGATTTCCAACTCATCCGCTCAAGGGTCCTCCTCTAGGCCTTAGACATGTCCTTGACAAAATCAAGGAAACCTATCTCCTCAGGCAGGGACCACCATCGAGACTCCAAGACGGGAGAGTCAGATGGGACGTTGCAGTGACAACGGGTATCGGGGGACTCCTCGTCCTCCGTCTCCCACTTGGAATAATCTGTCAAGGACTCATAGGAGGGCTGCTCCGCAGGCCCTGGGGCACCAGATGCTGTGTAGCTGGTGCCTGGTAAACCTGCCGGGGATGACCACGGTCCTATCGACCAGGACTCTGATCATGATCTCAGCCGAGGATCGGCTCGGCCTCCGAGGATGTCTTGGACGTCGAGGGCCCAGTGGTTGGGGGCAGATGAACTGAGAATGCTGGACAACAGTGCCTGCTGCTGGTCCATGAAGGGAGACACTGAGCTCCAGGGTCGCCATTCTGGACTCCAGACCAGAAGGCTCTGCAGCCTTTGGCATGGGCACTGAGGAACTTGGGCCTGATGCCAGCTCCCCCGAAGGGGAATCCTCAAACAGGATAGTGTCTGGGGATCAAGGCCAGTCTGCGGTCAGATCCTTCCAGGGCACCTTAGCAGGTGGCTCCTTCAACGAACATCTCGGACTGCGGGACCAGGCCTGGGGAGCATCCGGACTGTCAGAACCATCCAAAGACACCGACTTTGAGGGTTTTTTCTTCTTCCTGTGTTCTCTCAAGGGAGGCCCCCTTTCTGAGGACCTATGATGAGGCTTGGGTTCAGAAGGCTCCGCCCAAGATGTTGAGGCCTCAGACAAGGCCCTGGCCTTTGGAGGCACTGGGGACTCGGGGGAAAATCTTATTGTGCTGCTGCTGGTGGCTCTTGAGGGCCTTACTGGACATCCTTTTGCAGAGACCGCAGGCTGCTGGGTCGTGGCCTGGCCTGAGGTAGCAGAGACAGCAGTCGTGTCTGTGTCAGTCAAGGACAATTTTGGAGCACTGATCACACTTCTTAAAGTCTCTGGTAAACATGGGGGGAAATGTACCCCTCTGAGGTCGAAGACTCTCTGGGCTGCCAGTGGAAGAAAAGGCACGAAGATGACGCCAGGAAAAGAAAAGAACGAAGACTACAAAAATAGACCAAACTTGACGCCGAGGCTATGAGGTCGGTAGGCAGGAAGAGTACTGATGCAATACCGGAGAGTATGAAACTTGGAGAGAAAAATCAACTTTTTCCAGGGACAAACCAGACGAATGTCTGAAGGGCTCTGTGGAAAAAAGGAGACTGAGCAAGATGGCACCCTTGGGTGGGAAGGAGACCACTTATGCATGGTAGCATCTCCCAAAGGCTTTCTTTGAAAGCTGTGGGGATGCTTCCATGAGGGCTCTGTTGGTGCCAACGTCACCCATATGTGAGGGCTGACTTCCTGCTTGTTCCTGGAGAATAAGGACATACTTCAGTATTTATATCCAAGCACATGATCAAGAATCCTTGACCGCACAAAACCTCAGCAAGGATAACAAGGTTCAACAGAACAAGGAACCATAAGCGCTGCATATGCCTTGTAGCGCTATACAAAATGATCAGAAGTATGTACATATAGGATCATCTTCAGACAGAAGGCCTGTTAAGAGGATATGGAGCCACAGGGGCAACTGCAACAAAACACAGCAGACCATTATCTGGTGCATAAAATATCACCTTCCATATATTCCTAGTAGACCATGTCCAGACAAGTGGGGCATAAAACTACAACTCCACTGCGAGAAGACATGGCAGTTTTCAAGACCTCAGAGCCAAAAGACCATGTCCACCTGAGCATGGATATCCAAGCAGTAATGCTTGACAAAAATGGAATGTGATGCCCACATGGTTGCCCAGCAAATATCTGAGGAGCAAACTGAGCTATGCTCCACAGAGGAGGACGCGTGCAGCCAAGTACACATACAAAGTCTATAGAACCTGCCGATACTACAACAGATACATGGAGGCAATGGCCTCCTTGATCCAGCCTTTGAATTATGGTGCTGGCAAAGAAAAGCGTAGTTACTCACCTGTAACAGGTGTTCTCCAGGGATAGCAGGAATCAGTTCTCACATATGGGCGACGTCGGCACTGACAGAGCACTTGTAGAAGCATCCCCCCAGCATTCAAAGAAAGCCTTTGGGAGATGCCAGCACACATGAACGGTCCCCTTCACACCCAATGGTGCCATCTTGCTCAGTCAGATGACATAGCTAAAAGACAGCAAAAATAAAAGATGGTAAAGGAGCAACTCCAAGGGGAGGAGGAAGGGTTGTGAGGACTGATTCCTGCTGTCCCCGGAGAACACCCGTTACAGGTGAGTAACTACGCTTTCTCCGGGAACAAGCAGGAAGTCAGTCCTCACATATGGGAATCCCCAGCTACAGACTACCGAAAACCCATAGCAAAAATGGCTCCAGCAAGAGGAACCGCAAGCAGCAGCAATTTTAGTCCATACACATAGACTACAGTAGGTCCCCCGCGTCTGCTGAAACCAGCACTCCAGTAGCCTGAACACAAAAGGGTCGGCGGGCAGGAGTTGCATCGACCCCCGAAAACCTTATGGAGCACAGCCAGGCCAAAGGCACTGTCCCATCAGGACTCTCTCTCCAGGCAGTAGTGAGCTGCAAAAATATGGGCTGAAGACCAGGTGGCAGCCCGGCAGATGTCCATCATCGGGACAGAGCACAAGTTTGCCACCAAAGCAGCCATGGCCCAGACATGGTGTGTCATGATGCGGCCTTCCAGTGGAAGCTTCACCTGCCCATAAGCAAAGGCAACCAAACAGCAGAAGGAGGTCTTCCGCAGAGGTACAATAGGAGGAGGGAGCGGAAGCCAGAAACCATGGCCAAACAGTTAGGTATATCCAAAAAACTTTATTCGTAGACCCTAATCGACGGTCAAGGTCCCCACCTCGAGATGAAACAGTGACTTAATAACAAAAAACTTTAGGTCATCGAGGCTGTGCTGGAGAAGATGCCAATGTTCCACTAAAGGAGCTGTACTGATTTTCCTTTTGATACAACTTTTGTGTTCCTGAATGCGTGTCTTAATGGCACGAATGGTTTTCCCAACATACAGAAGAGAACAGGGACAGATGATAATATATACTACATGTGTAGATAGGTCTAGTGTGCAATTTATAATGTTTTTTAGTATCTGGATATATAAAAACATCATGCAACACAATGGCATGTTTACAGACAGAACATTTATTACATTTGAAATGTCCCTTCTGTAGGGAAGAGGGACCTAAGGCTGGAGGCATATAGGAGGAGACCAGTTTATCAGCTAAATTCCGTTCCCTATTATACGCAATATTTAAACTTTGGTTATGAAAACAAAGCAAAGGCAATAGTCAGCCACCCAAGTGGACAGCGTACACTTGGTCACTGCCTCCCCCAGCCTACTGGCGCCATAGGAAATGAAAAAAACTTTGCGATAGCCTTGGGTGCGTTGGATGTAGAAGGATAAGGCCCTCTTACAGTCCAATGAGTGAAGGACTGTCTCCACCCGACTGGAGTGAGGTCTTGGGAAAAAGGTAGGAAGCACCACTTCTTGGTTAAGGTGGAAGGGCGACACTACCTTTGGCAGGAACTTGGGGTGCATGCGAAGCACCTCCCTGTTCTTGTAGAACCTGGTGTAGGGCGCCTCTGCCACAAGGGCCTGGAGCTCGCTAACCCTGCAAGCAGAAGTAATCGCAACCAGGAAAACCACCTTCCAAGAGGTAGCAAAGGTGGCAGGTAGCCAGAGGCTCGAAGGGTGGGCGAATGAGCTGTCTAAACACCATGTTGAGATCCCATTCGGTTGCCAGAGGGCGAACCGAGGGTTTTGACAGGAGCAAGCTTCGAAGGAAGCAGATCACCAAAGATTGGGCCGAGAGGGACTTGCCATCCACTAGATGGTGGTGTGCCACCAGGGCACAAAGGTGCACTTGGACGGAGTTAGACTGGAGCCCGGATTGGGAGAGGTGGAGAAGATACTGCAACACCAAAACCACCGGGCAGGAGAAGGGTTCAGCCCCATGATCAGCGCAAACAGAGAACCTACACCATTTGAGGGCATATGCCTTCCTAGTAGAGGCCTTGCGAGAGGCTAGCAGAAGGTTGAGGGAGTCAAGTCTCACCCTCTCAGCAACCATGCTGTCAACGAGAGGGACCCCAGGTTGGGGTGTAGAAGAGAGCCCCCCTCCTGAGATAGGAGTCCTGGGGCAGTGCCCAAGGGTATGGGGGCCTCCACTGCTAACTGCAGCAGCAACCACAGCTGCCTGGGCCACTTGGGAGCTATCAGGATAAGCGAGGCCCTGTCAAGGAGGGTCCTGAACAAGGTCTTGGTGATCAGTGGCGTTGGAGGGAAGGCGTACATGAGGCCTTCTGACCACGGGATTAGAAACGCATCCACTGCCACTCTGGAGGGGTGGGCCTGCCAGGAACAGAAGCGGAGCAACTGAAAGTTGTCCAGACTGGCGAACAAGTCCATCATGGGTTCCCTCCAGAGCCGGAAAAGTCGGCTGGCTATCCCGGGGTCCAGCTGCCACTCATGTGGCTGGATAACCCTGCTGAGTCTGTTGGCCGGCAGGTTGTCCTGGCCTGGCAGATACACTGCCCTCAGGAGGATACCCTATTGGATCACATACGAACAGAGACCCAGTCCTCCTGGCAAAGGATATGGGACTCCGTGCCCCCTTGTTTGTTTACATAGAACATTGCCACCTGGTTGTCCGTCTGGACTAGGACTGGCTGGTGGCACAGATGGTGACAAAATTCTCAGAGCGAGGTATATTACTCTGAGCTCCAGGAGGTTGATCTGTTGAGTGCTCTCGCCTGGCAATCAGGTGCCCTGAGTTCAGAGGGTCCTGCAGTGGCTCCCCAGCTGAGCAGGGAGCCGTCTATGATAAGGACCCTCAAGTGGCTGGGAGTCTGGCATTTCATGCCCGCTTCTAGGTGTTGGGGCGACTGCCACTAGACTAGGGAATCCACCAACTGGCAGGTCACTGCAGCCCTGTCCCAGAGGCGGCCTGTGGCCCTAGACCAGTGGTCCCGGGGACACCACTGTGCCGCCCTCATATGAAAGCAAGTGTCTGGGGTGATGTGGAGGCCATGTGCTGAGGAGACGCAGAAAGTGCCGGGCAGGCACCGAGAGGCAGTGTTGTATGTCTCGAGCCAGAAATCTGAGATGATCTGTCCAATCCTTGGGCAGAAAGGCCTTGGCCTGTAGGGTGTCGAGCCTTGCCCTGCTGAAATCCAGGCATTGCGCCAGGAGGTGGTGAGACTTGGGGCAATTTATGATGAAGCCCAGGTGTTGCAGAACCTGGATGGTGCGTGCAGTGGCCTGCTGCACTTTGGAGGCTGTGCCTCCCCTTATGAGCCAGTCATCCAGGTAGGGAAACACGAAGACCCCCTTGGAGCCTGAGGAAGGCGACCACGACTGCCTAGCATTTCGTAAAGACCCTCGGGGGTAGAGGCTAGGCCGAAGGGAAGCACCTGGTATTGAAAGTGTTTGCCTCCTACCACAAACCATAGGTACTGCCTGTGGTTGGGGGGGATAAGGATGTGGGTATAAGCATCTTTGAGGTCTAAGGAGCATAGTTAATCTCCCTGCTGTAGGTATGGCAGCAATGTTCCAAGGGAGAGCATCTTGAACTTCTTTCTCACCAGGAATTTGTTGAGATTGCACAGATCGAGGATGGGCCTTAGGCCCCCTGTCCTCTTTGGGACGAGGAAGTATCTGGAGTAGAACTCTCTGCCCTTGGTGGGGCACCGGTTCCACCGCTTTGTCCTTAAGAAGACCTACCAGCTCCTTCAGGAGAAGGTCCCGGTGGAGGGGAACCTGAGTCAAGCCATTTGCTTACCACCGGCACTGAAGTCGGTGTCTCCCACATTTGGAGTAACCGCCATTCCAGGATGGGAGGGATAGGCACCGTGAGCGATTCCCACAGAGGGGCCTTGTACTGGAGGATTTCCAGCTCATCCACCCGAGGATCCTCCTCTAACTCGGTCGGGAACACCAGGGCCTTGGACATGTCCTTGACAAAGTCTGAAGCCCTTGTCCTCTGGCGGGGACCGCCTCCGAGGTTCTGAGATGGGGGGAAATCGGAAGAGACATTGCGGTGGCAACAGGTATCAGGAGACTCCTCATCCTCCATCTCCCATTCGGAGTACTCCGAGGATGACTCGTAGGCAGACTGCTCCATGGGCTTCAAGGCCACGGAAGCCCTACGGTCGACACCCGGTAGACTGGCCGGGGATGACCGAGCTCCCGTAGAATGGAATGCCGAGCGTGACCTCAGCCGAAGATCGACTCGAGGTCGCAAGACCTTGAGGATCAGCTCGGCCTCTGGGGACGTCTTGGATATCAAATGCCCAGAGGTCGGGGAAGATGAACCGGACGTGCCAGACAACAGCGCCCGCTGCTGGCCAATGAAGGCAGACAAACTGCGCCCAGGGCCACCAATCTGGACACTAGGCCAGAAGGTTCTGCAGCCTTTGGCGTGGCACCGAGGAACTCTGGCCCGATGCTAGCTCCCCCAAAGGGGACTCCTCGAGGATAGTGTCTGGAGACAGAGGCCGATCCACAACTGGATCCTTCCAGGGGACCTTGGCAGGTCTCTCCTTTTCCGATGCCTCGGATTGTGGGACTGGGCCAAAAGAGGTTCCCAGCCGGTCAGAACCATCCAAGGACGCCACCTTAGAGGGTTTCTTCTTCTTCCTGTGTTCCCTCGAGGGGGACCCCCTCTTCGAGGATCCACGACACTCGGGTTCAGAAAGCTCGAGATGTTGGGGCCTCAGACGAGGCCTTGGCCTTCAGAGGCATCAGGAATTTAGGGAAGAACTTATCATGCTGCTGCTGACGGCTCTTTAGGGCCTTGCTGGATATCTGTTTGCAGAGACCGCAAGCTGCCGGATCGTGGTCCAGCCCGAGGCAACAGAGCCAGCAGTCATGTGTGTCGGTTAAGGACATTACACTGGATGCAAAGTTCCAACTTAGATTTCCATGTAAATGTATACTTCATTACCAGAATTCTGTATACCATTTCTTTGAGCCTTCTCAATTATGCTTCTTTCTGGATGCTAAGATGTTGTAAGGCTGATTAGGGTTGAGTGGGGATGTGGGTTTCTTTGGGGCCTTATTGTATTATAAGCTTTGCTGTTCCGTTTTGTTCTTTGCATCTTCTTTTTATTTCTTTTCTCTGCCACTCCTCCGGATTATGATTCTTGGATCCTTCTATATTGTGGACTATTTAGCATTTGGTCGTTGTTCTCCCTTTGGGGTTTGTTTTTTTCCTTTATTCATGTAATTTTCTTTGTGTTACTCTTTGTTGATGTAATGCTTGTATTTCTTATTTCCAAGTTTTGCTTGGTTTATGTTGTAAAATTTGATAAATAGAACAAAAAAACAAAAACAAAAACAAAAAAAGGGACTCAGAGCACCGATCACACTTTTTAAAGCAACTGGTAGCCATGAGGGAAAAAAGTACCCCTGTGAGGTCGAAGACTCTCTGGGCTGCCAGTGGGAAAAAGGGCACGAAGGCACCAGAAAAATAAAAAGAACGAAGACTATAAAAATGAACCAAACCAGATGCCGAGGCACCGAGGATGGTAGCAGGAAGAGTACCGATGTAAGACCTGGAGTAGAGTTTGAAACTCGGGTACCAAAATTTCAACTTTTTCCAGGGGAAGTCAGACAACGTCTGAAGGGCTCTGTGGAAAAAAGGAGACAGAGCAAGATGGCACCCTTGGGCGGGAAGGGGACCATGTATGCATGGTGGCATCTCCCAAAGGCTTTCTTTGAAAGCCGTGGGGATGTTTCCACAAGGACTCTGTTGGTGCAGATGTCATCTATATGTGAGGACTGACTTCCTACTTGTTCCCGGAAAAACTCTGTATACCATGGACTGCCCAAAGAATAAACCAGTCAGTATTAGAGGAGATAAAACCTAAGCTTTCTTTAGAAGTTCAGATGACAAGACTGACTTTATTACTTTGGACACATCATGCGAAGAGAGATTATTACAGAAAGACATCATGCTTGGCAAGTTTGAAGGTCAATGCAAAAGAGAATAGACCAGCAATGAGAGCAGTCTTGTGTGGGAGCAGCTGCGGTAATTCCTGCCGCGGAGCAATGTGGTTGGCTGGAGCCGGGTGCCTGCTGAGACAGCTGCAGGCAGAGAGTGGTCGCCCCTGGTGTCGAGGACCCCCCACGAGCCCTACAAAATCCAGCGGGGCTACACGCGGCTGCGGGGTCGCGTCCTAAGGGGCGTATCACAAGGGGCTAGACCTGCTCCTTGTGTGCTCCTTTGGTGGTTTTAGGAGCGCCAGCAGTGATGTGCTGTTCATGGGGAAACGGAAGGCGAAGTCATCAGCTAAAGCACCGTTAGGAGAAGGAGGTAAGGTGTCCGGTCCCATGGACAAGCATGTTACTGCCCTTCCACTTGCTAGCCACTCCTTGGATGGGGCTTCTTTGAGCCCAGACATCCGGACCCCACCTCCTTTCCCTCAGCCTTCTCACTCGTCTACTCCTTTGAAGTTATCTTCACAAGTTATGTCTCCTGTATTAGTTTCTGTGGACCCTGCTGCATCTGATCAGGATTCTTTACCACTTAAAAGTGAGGTGACTCTTTCGGATATTTGGTCAATGCTTCAAAAAGTTGAGACCAGATTGACTAGTACTGTTACCTCTTTGTGTAATTTCTCACATGATGTTGTTACAAAAGTTAAAGTGATTGATAATCAAATGACTGATTTTGCCGGTTCCTTGACCCTGGTGGACTCTCAACTCCGATCGTATAAAGATTCTCATCTTGGTTATCTTAAAGATATTTCTTCAGTTTCTTATCGTTTGGAGTTGCTTGAGAACCACCAGCGTGCAAGAAACCTTCGTTTCTTAAATTTTCCATCCACTCGTTTACTTTCTCCTGAGATACTGTTGAAAAAGTATTTGTTTGAAATCTTGCATTTGGAGAATTCTGTGGAAATTGTGCAGATGTATTCTTTTTTTCCTAAAGTTGGGACCTCGGGCCAGACCAAGGATGAACTTCCTTTGAATGATTCGGTAGGTCCTAATCTTACGGAGTTTCTCCAGGATTCGCTCGATGTCATACCAAAGCGGTGTACTTTGGTGGTGACTTTTGGGTCTGAATCCCTTAAGTTGAGAATTATACGTGCGTACTTTAAATGTAAAGATGTGCTGTTTTGTGGGTATAAGCTTCAGGTTTTTCCAGATGTGGGCAGGGTCACTCAGGCTCGACGGAAGCAGTTCCTCGAGCTTAGAGCTAGAGTGGTGGCTTTGGGAGCTTCTTTTTTTCTGAAGTTTCCTTTCCGTTGTTTAGTAACTTATGAAGGTCATGATTATGTTTATATTGATGTGGCCTCTTTGCGTCAGTTTCTTGTGGATAAGGAGGGAGTCAGTAGGCAGGAAGATGTGTAGGTGGGATGGCTCTTTATTTTGGCTCCTCGTTTTGGAGTTAATTCTCCTTTTTTCTTCTAGTAGTTTTTCTTAGTCTCTCCTTTGGGAGTTAGTGGCTCTCTCTCTCTCTCTAGATGTGTTTGTGATGATGTGTTTTTGATATATTGCTCTTGAATGTATTATTCAATTGGTTGGAATTTTTCTCTTGCATATGTACTTTTGTATTCAAGAAAATCTAAATAAACAATTAAAAAAAAAAAAAAAAAAAGACCAGCAATGAGATGGATTTATTGTTGATACATAACAGCAGCTATGGATGCCACTATGAGGCACCTGACTGAAGACCAACCAGTTTAGGACATCTATCCAGATGGTCACCATGAGTTGACACAACCACCACCAAACCAACCCCCACCATCACTACCCCACAACCAACAGTTTATCAAATAACTGTAAAACAGGTTCTCTGTTTAGATTTGTTTCAATTCCTCTGATACACATGCCTGAAACAGTATTTAAAGATGATATAACTTCCCTTCTGTAAAGGCTGAAGCAAAGAATTCATTATGTCTCCCTGTTATGGCTTTTACCCTTCTATCAACTAACAGTTTCACAGGTTTTTTTGCTAACGGTTTTCTTGGCAAGATATGACCGAAGGTAGATTGCCAGGCCTTTTCTTCCAAGGCAATGGAGGGTAAGGTGACTTGCCCAAGATCACAAGTGCCAGTGGGAATCTAACCCAGATCTCGTGGGTGCTAGGCTGTTATTCTAAACACTAGACTACTCCTGCACTTAAAGTTATTATATAATTTTTTGTTTCCACAGCAAGCTTCTTTCAAATTCTCTCTCTGCCTGCCTTATCAATGCCTGGTATAACTGTCATTTGACTCTTTTCCCACCATTTCCTGAAAGATACTTCTTTGGCTACAACAGACAAAAAAAAGAAGGCTTTTGTGCCTTTCCACTCAGAAGCATTTATAAGTAAAGCGTAGTTACTCACCTGTAACAGGTGATCTCCAGGAACAGCAGGAATTTAGTCTTGGGTATCATCGGTACCGACGGAGCCCGCGCGGGAACGCTCCCCAGCATCCAATAGGAAAGCTTTTGGGAGCATCCCACAGCGCCTGCATACTGCCTTCCCAACTGTCCCTCTCCAGTTGAGTTTATAGCTGAGACAAAAGAGAGCTACAACTCCTAGGGGAGGTGGGTGGATTGTGAAGACTAAATTCTTGCTGTTCCCAGAGATCACCTGTTACAGGTGAGTAACTACGCTATCTCCAGGAACAACCAGGAATGTAGTCTTCACCTATGGGGACTCCCTAGCTGCAGATGCCAGGGAGATGGCCCCAGGAAGTTGTTAGCCCTTGTGAAAGGGCCATACTTTCTCCCCCCCCCCCCCCCATGGATCTCTGGAATCCTACTAGGGACGATGGGTAGGAGTTGATTAAGTCTGAAAAAGGTGTTGAAGAACAGCCTGGCCAAACAAGGCATCCCAGCAGGAGTCCTTGTCTAAGCAGTAGTGGGCTGTGAAAGTATGTACCGAAGCCCAAGTAGCTGCTCAACAGATGTCATCAATAGACACAGAGTGAAGATGAGCCATTGAGGCTGCCATGGCTCTCACATTGTGAGCTGTAACATGGCCTTCAATAGGAAGGTTCTTACTCTCATAGGCAAAGGATATGCACTGAGCAATCCAGTTAGATAGAGTTCTTTTAGAAACTAGAAGTCCCAAATGACTAGGATCAAAAGCAACAAAGAGTTGAGAAAATTTTCTATGTTGCTGTGTCCTTTGCAAGTAAAAAGTCAAAGCTCTTTTACAGTCCAAGATATGAAGGTTTCTTTCTGCACTGGAGGCATGAGGCCTTGGAAAGAATACAGGAAGGTAAACTGCTTGGTTTAAATGGAAAGGCAAAACCACCTTTGGCATAAAGTGTGCATGAGTCCTAAGAACTACCTTATCATGATGGAACCTTGTATAAGGAGGATCAGCCACTAACGCTTGCAATTCACTGATGGGACGTGCTGATGTGATTGCAATGAGGAAGATGACTTTCCAGAAAAGGAATTTCAAAGATGTAGTGGCTAATGGTTCATAGGGCGGTTTCATGAGCTGCCCGAGCACCAGATTTAAGTCGCATGCCACTGGTGGTGGCTTAATGGGAGGCTTCATCAGAGACTTTTTGCAAAACTAAAGAGTCATGGGATAGGAGGCAGTGTACTATTGTGGATCAGGAACTGGTTAAAAGATAGAAAGCAGAGGGTAGGGCTAAATGGCCAATTTTCCCAATGGAGAAAGGTGAATAGTGGTGTACCCCAGGGATCTGTGCTGGGTCCGCTGCTTTTTGACATATTCATAAATGACCTGGAAAGTGGAATAACGAGTGAGGTTATCAAATTTGCAGATGACACAAAACTATTTAAAGTTGTTAAAACCCAAGAGGATTGTGAAAATTGCAAGAGGATCTTGATAAATTGGAAGACTGGGCATCAAAATGGCAGATGAAATTTAATGTGGACAAGTGCAAGGTTATGCACCTAGGGAAGAACAACCTAAACTATGGTTACACGATGCAAGGTTCCACATTAGGAACCACCACCCAGGAAAAAGATTTAGGCGTCATTGTGGATACCATGTTAAAACCCTCGGCCCAGTGTGCAGCGGCGGCCAAGAGAGCAAATAGAATGCTAGGTATGATAAGGAAAGGAATGGAAAATAAAACAAAAGATATTATAATGCCTCTATATCGTTCCATGGTGAGACCGCACCTTGAATATTGTGTGCAATTCTGGTCGCCGTATCTTAAAAAGGATATAGCGATTTTAGAAAAGGTTCAGAGAAGAGCCACCAAAATGGTAAAGGGGATGGAAGGATACTCCTATGAAAAAAGGCTAAAAAGGTTAGGGCTCTTTAACCTGGAAAAGAGACGGCTGAGGGGAGATATGATAGAAGTCTATAAATTAATGAATGGAGTGGAACGGGTAAACGTAGATCGATTGTTTACGTTATCAGAATATAGAAAGACTAGGGGACATGCAATGAAGCTACAGGGTAAACTATTTAAGACTGATAAAAGAAAATATTTTTTCACTCAACGTGTAATCAAACTCTGGAATTTGTTACCGGAGGATGTAGTAAAGGCTGTTAGTGTAGCTGGGTTTAAAAAAGGTTTGGACAAGTTCCTGGAGGAAAGGTCCATAAACCATTATTAAGATGTGACCGAAGATATCAATGCTTGACCCAGTACAAGCATTGTGGAACTTGTGTCTCTTGGGGAAACTGCTAGGTACATATGACCTAGATTGGCCACTGTTGGAAACAGAATACTGGGCTTGATGGACCTTGGTCTGACCCAGTATGGCATATCTTATGTTCTTATGGCTTTGTTAAAGGCCTCTCATAAATCTCACTATGAGAGGAAATAGGTTGCCCACTTAGAGGCTTGTAAGAAGCTGCAATAGCACTAAGATGGACTCTTACTGAATTTGTCAAGACCCGCATTTGACAAATGAAGGAGATACTCCAGTATCAATTCCAGAGGAATCGCAAGAGGGTTAAGACCCTTCTGCGAGCACCATATGGTAAACCTTTTCCACTTAAAGGCATACGAGCGTCTTGTGGAGGGTTTCCTAGAAGCATGAAGGCTATCCTTTACCTGCTAGGAAAGATTAAGATCCAGAAGTTCTAGGCTGTCAGTAACCAGGCCCTGAGATGCAGAGACTGGGTATTCAGATGCCAGAGCATCCTGTCCTCTTGGGAGAGAAGATCTGGAGCGGATCCCAATTCCAGAGGCGGAGCTTAAGAGAGATGTAGGAGCAGAGGGTACCATGTTTGCCATGGCCAACGTGGAGCTATGAGGATCATATGACCTCTGTCTCTCTGAAGCTTGAATAGGGTTTTGGGGATGAGAGGAAGGCATATAGGAAGTCCTGACCCCAGTGAAGGAAGAAGGCATCCCTTGCCTGACAACATCGAGCCGGAATTCTGGAACAGAACCGGGGAAGTATGGCATTCTGCGGACTTGCAAAAAGGTCTATGTCCAGGGTTCCCCAAATCTGAAATATTTGGGCAACTTGATCTGCATGGAGAGACCATTCGTATGGAAGCAGAACTCGACTGAGTTTGTCTGCCCAAGAGTTTTGGATGCCTGGAAGATACACCGCAAGCAGATGAATCTGATGCTCTCTGGCGAGGGCCCATAGTCGCAAAGCTTCGTTGCATAGGGACAGAGAGCCTGTTCCACCCTGCTTGTTCACATAGAACATGGCTACCTGATTGTCCGTTTGAACTAGGACTGTCTTGTAGCTGAGTTGGGCGTGAAATACCCGAAGAGCAAAGAAGATTGCTCTGAGCTCCAGGAGGCTGATGTGAAGACAGGTCTCCTGTGGAGTCCAGGTACCCAGGGTAGAGAGATCGTGTAGGTGGGCTCCCCATCCCACCTGTGATGCATCTGCTGTTAGGGTGACTTGGGATAGGGGTTGCTGGAAAGGAGACCCCACCAGAAGGTTTCTGGATGATTGCCATTGGAGGGATGAAATAAGACAGTTTGAGTTTGTTATTTTGTCCAACAGGCAGCCTGAGGCCTGTGTCCACTGAGTGGATAAAGTCCACTGGGCTGCTCGCATATGGAGGCGAGCATAAGGAACCACATACACAGTGGATACCATGTAGCCTAGCAATTGTAGCATTTCCCGAGCAGTGAGACAAGGTTTGAGCACTGCTTGGGAAGCTAGTTGTACTATGCAGACAGCGGGGTTGCAAAAGGAAAGCCCTTGTCTGCCTGGTATCCTGATGAACTTTGTATTTTTGGAGGTTTATGACCAGTCCCAAATACTGAAGGATTCACATTGTGCAAAACAGAGCAGAACTGGCTTCTGGCACGGTAGGGGCTCGAATGAGCTATTCGTCTAAGTAAGGGAAGATGAATATTCCCAGAGTGCAGAGAAATGCTGCTACCACAGCCATGCATTTTGTGAACACTCTTGGCGCAGAAGCCAGGCCAAAGGAAAGAACCTTGTATTGGTAGTGCTTTCCTTGAAACAGGAATCAGAGGAATCGCCTGTGATTTGGATGGATGAGAATATGAGTAAACACATCCTTGAGATCTAGAGAACAAAGCCAATCCTGACTTTGGAGGTATGGCAGCAGAGTTCCTAGAGAGACCATTTTGAATTTCTCTCGGAACAAATATTTGTTCAATTCTCTGAGGGCTAAAATGGGTCTGTGTCCTTCTGTTTTCTTTGGAATAAGGAAATAGGGGGAGTAGAACCCTGTACCCTGATGGGGAATGGGTACTTCCTCTATTGCTCCTTGAGCAAGGAGCATTATGACTTCTTGACCTAAGAGACTGTCGAGAGAGGTCTGAGAATTGAACTGTTTGACAATTGTAGGAGGGGGCATGCTGTGAAAATGAAGCTTGTACCCCTCTCATACAATGGACAGAGTCCAATTTTCTGCTGTTATTTGGTACCATTTGTGGGCAAAATGATATAACCTGCCTGGGATGGTCGAGGGTTCTGGACCGTTCAGGGTCAGGAAGGCGTCAAAGCCCCTGAGGAGGCTGAGCTGACTGAGGTTTTGCAGCTTTTGGCTTCTTTTGTTGTCTAGGTTGTGGCTGTTGTCCCTTTTGGGCAGTCTGACCTAGATGGTGTCCCTGTTGGGTATAGGAAGGATAAAACTTTTTTTTATTGAAAAATGGTTTCTTATAGGATTTTTTCCTTACAGGATCGGCTGTAGATTTGGACAATCTAGCCAACGTGATATCGTCAGCATCAATCTCATTAGCCTTCTCCTGCCAATTCTTGCCAAAGAGATTTTCTCCTGTGCAATGAATGTTTCCTAATTTATCCTGTACCCAAATTTCCAAGTCAGATGCCTGAAGCCAGGCAATCCAACGTGCACCAATGGGAATAGCAGAGAGGTTCTGCTTATGCACTCAAAACAGTCAAAGGCTACACGATTTACAAACTTGGAAACATCCTGAGCATGTTTGACTAGAGTGAGATAGTCTTGCCTTTTGTCATCAGGAAGGAGGGGGCTCAAAAGTTCCAAGTCTCCTGTGACCTCTTTAAGGAACATTCCCATATACAAGATATAGGAGCTGATCCTAGCTGAGAGCATGGAAGCATCGACACCCAAAGGCATCGAGAGTCCTACATTCACGAGCTGGAGGATTGGATGCATGTCTTTTTGCACTTTTCATCCTTCTCACGGCTGATTCCACCACCATTGAATGGTGTGGTAATTGAGTTTTTTGAAAGCCAGGACAAGGTGGAACTCGATACATGGTATCGAGTCTTCAAGAATGAGGAGATGTGGTTAAAGGTGTTTCCCACATCCTTAGCATAAGATCATGTAAGATCTCATGAACAGGCAGAGTAGCTGCCTCTTTGGGAGTCTTAGGGTATTGGAGAATTTCCAACTCCTTTGCCCTAGGCTCTTTTTCAGGAGCTACTGTGATGGAAAGGCCTCGGGTCACATCATGGATAAAGTCCTGAAAGGACATATCCTCTGGCGGAGACATTCTGTGCTGAGGAGAAGAGGAATCCTCGGGGAGAAGTACTCTTGTATTGGCGGAGTCTTCAGACTCAGAAGATTCAAAATACCTCCGATCCCAGTGATCGTGTAAAGCACGGTACTGATCGAAGTCGGCATGGGGTTGTTCCGGTACCGATCTGTCGATGCCAGGGACAGACACATGACTCGGTATGGGTGGCATACCCCCCAATGTTAATGCAGTCGGTACCGGTAATGGTTGAGGTGTCTGAAGCGGTTTCAACAGTACCGAAGCCGTGAGAAGAGCCACTAGACTGCGTTCAATAGCAATGAATCTCTGGTCTATCGACGCTGCCGATGCTTGGGTGTCAGTACCGGTAGAAGTGGCCGCAACCCCAGAGCATGGCACCAGTAGTTCTGCGGAGGTTGAGGCCTCAAGAACATCCTGGAACCCCGTTAGTGCTTTGGAAGCCGAAGCCTCGCACCAGGGCAGTTTTGCCAGTGAAAATTCCTCAAGGGCAACACCAGGGGCATCTCGATACTTAGGAGATCTACCCTTTGAGGACCAGCTAGATTTATGTTTAGTTACCCGAGATCCATGGGAGGAAGATGAGGCCCTGGAGGACATTGATGCAACAGACGCCGTGTCTGAGGGAAAAAGGGTGCTAAGCTTAGAAGCTCGGTTCTGCCGGCCCCTTTTTGACATCATTCCATAGGAGAGGCACTCTGAAATAGAGTGGTCAGGACCTAAACATTTGAGACACCAATCATGGGTGTCGGATATGGAAATGGTACCGCCACATTTAGAACATTTCTTAAAACCTGAAATAGGTTTTTCCATTTTTAATGATAAAATTAGGCCTAGCGCCCAAAATGGCACCTAGCACCAAGGAAAAAAGTTTCTAAAGTAAAACACCTCAGAAACTATAATTTTTTTTTTTTTTTTTTAAAGAAAGAACCAGCAGTACCGGCATGGCGTCGAAGGAAGGCAGACGCGAACACAAAATCAAAGATTAAAGACAAACTTTTTCTGTGGTGACAGGGTATGTGACCTGTCGGCTCCACAGAAAACAAAGACCCTTGAGCGGATGAGTTGGAAATCCTCCAGTGCGAGGCCCCTCAGCAGGAAACGCTGACGGTGCCTATCCATCCCAGCCTGGAACAGCAGATGCTCCGAATGTCGGAGACACCGGCTTCGGTGCCAGTGGTGAGCAAGCAGCTCAACTCGATGTATTGAGTCCACTGGAGCCCAGGCTTCCAAAAGTCACAGCTGCCGCATAACTCCATGGTGGTGGAGTCAGCCATGCGTCGGCTGAAAAGCCAGAAGATATACTCCTTAGTACCTCCCGGCAGGAAGGCCCGCACCCTGGACACCCTTGGCAGAAAGTGCTACTAGGGCTCAATGCTCATCAGCCGCATCCAGACCTACCAGCTGTACATAGACATGTACCTGAGAGACCTGGCAAAGGAACTCGCTGGGTTCTCGGCAGTCTCTGAGGAACCTTTACAGTGGTTCAAGAACCTGGCCAAAGCAGTCTGTGAATGCTCCAAGTTCATGTCTCGGGCGGCCTATGACAGGTTCGAGTTGGCGGCTCGAGTAGCGGTGGCTGGCATCTGTGCATGCCACCAAGCTTGGCTATAGTCATCTGACCTCGAGCAGTGGGTTCAGGACAAATTGGTAGATATCTCCTGTCAAGGAGAGAATGTCTTTGGCAAACCCATGACCAACAAGGCTGCCGAGCTGGAGACAATGTTCATGACAAGGACCAGGCTCTAAAAAGACCTCTTCCTCTCCCCGACAGAAGGGCTCGGGTAAAAGCTCCCTTCCTACCTGAGGAAGGGAGCTGCTTACAGAAACTACCTGCCTTATCAGGCCTTCCCAGCTCCCCAACCGGGTCAGCAGGCCAAGGGAGATAGGCATGGCCCACGTACGCAGCAGGCTACAAAACCCAAGGCACTGGCTCCGGTCCCGCCAGGGGGAGCTTTTGACTCCTTGAGCATAGCCTCTCTACCCAAGATCAGCCCACAGGGGAATGTCTGGCCCTCTATGCCCAGAGGTGGGTGACTATCACCATAGATTCCTGGGCACTAAGGGTAGGGAGGGTTACCTCCTCCACCTGACTCAGACGCCTCCCCCTTATTTCCTAGGAGAGCCCCTCGGGTCTCCCCTCCACCAGGACATTCTTCTGAAGGAGTTGACAAGTCTTCTTGAGGACAAAGTGGTGGAACTGGCTTCCCCTCTGGTCGGTTCATGAACCAGCTGCTACAAGAAGCAGTCATTTATGTCATCTAGGAACTTTATCTCCCTCACATGTCCTGCCATGACACTGACCCAGTCAATACCGGGGTAATTGAAATCACCCATTATTATTACTGCGCTGTAACCTTTGTTAGCTTCCTTGATTTCTTTGAGCATTTCATCATCCATTTGTTCATTCTGTCTGAGGCCTCAACACCTTGGGCGGAGCCTTCTGAACCCAAGCCTCATCATAGGTCCTCGCTTCAACTCAAGCCAACCATTAAGACTGGCTGACATGGAATATACAGGAGGGAGATTTTAAATAATCGGGGCTGGTTAAAGTCATATGAACTCTTTGAAAATGGCCTTGCTCTTAGTTTGAGAACTTTGGATGGCGTTTTATTTTTTTTTAAAAGGTACATTTAAAGAAAAATATTTGTGTAGGCATAGGTTCCTAGGGTTTTTTTTTTAAACCACACACCAGCTTAAATTATTGTAATTCTGAAAATTTAACAGTGGAAGACATGGTATAAAGCCACATAACAGCAGGAAATGAAAGACTTGACAAATCTCAAGCACTAAGCCACCTAGAAATTGCACGCTGATGTCCAGGATTGTGCCCATAATATTTTTAGTGGGGTATATTTAGGCTGTTCCATCACTACACCAAAAATATGTTCTCTTTTGCATGACATGACTCAATTCAACTTTGAGCCACACAGTGAAGAACTCTTGTGCTACTCGCTTGGTTGCAACTCTTGTAAGATTTAAGATCATTTGACAGCTCAGTAGAAGCAATGCACATGGGGGGCAATTGGGTTGATGAGAGAAATAAGGATAGCTGTACCAAAATGGGAAAGTGGAGGAGATAATAGCATCTTGCTAATAGCACGCTTGGGGAAGAAGAGCTGCTGGCTTTTGCCACTGCAGTGGCACATTAGAAGCCTAATTTACTAAGTTTTTTTTGTATAGGAATAGAATGGGAAACCCAACACAATTTTAGGGGCATGTTTATTAAAGGAATTAACATGCTTTAATGATAAAAGAATGTTATGTTCCCAAAACCCTTTTATTTATATTAGTGCAGTGGCCCAAAACACTTTAACATTTAGTAAAAGGTACCTAGTAAATCATTCCCACAAGAAGCAGTAGCAAACCTCTTAGGGGATACTCTTCCCTACCCTGTTCTTGAATGCTAGTTGAGATAGCGTAGTTACTCATCTGTAACGGGTGTTCTCCAGGGATAGCAGGAATCAGTCCTCACATATGGGTGATGTCAGCACCGACAGAGACCTCATATGGAGCAAATCCCCAGCTTTCTAAGAAAGCTTTTGGGACTTGCATCACGCATGTGCGGTCCCCTTCCCACCCAAGGGTGCCATCTTGCTCAGTCAAATGACACAGCTAAAAAGACAGCAAAATGAACAAAATATAATAGGACTGCAACTCCAGGGGAGGAGGGAGGGTCATGAGGACTGATTCCTGCTATCCCAGGAGAACACCTGTTACAGATGAGTAACTATGCTTTCTCCAGGAACAAGCAGGAAGTCAGTACTCACATCTGGGACTCCCTAGCTATAGGCTACCAGCACCCATAGCTGAAAATAGGCTCCCTCGAGAAGAGCCGCAGCAGCCATAATAGGAGTTCAACTGAGAACGCAACACGCTGGTAGCCTGACACCAAAGGGTCGGAGTTGCCTAGACCTCGAACAGTTTACAGAGTACCACCTGGCCAAAAGCACTGTGCCATCGGGACTCTCTATCCAGGCAGTAATGGGCCGCAAACGTCTGACCCAAAGACCAGGTGGCAGCCCAGCAGGTGTCTGCCAGCAGAACAGAGCGGAAGTGAGCCACTGATGCCACCTTAGCCCTGACCCAGTGGGCCATGACTCAACCATGCAAAGGAAGATTGTATTGCCTGGGCATACAGGCGGCCAATCTGCCACCCAGTTGGACAACATATGCATCGAGACAGGCATCCCCAATTTACTGGGTCATAAGAGACAAAGAGCGGAGAAGCCCTTCTATGTCCCCCACATACACTCAATGTAGAAGGCCAAAGGCCTCTTACAGTCCAGGGTATGCAGAACTGCTTCTGCCTGACTGGCATGCAGCCGGGGAAAGGTGGTCGGAAGTACCACCTCCTGGTTGAGGCGGAACAAAGAGACCACTTTCGGAAGGAACTTGGGGTGAGTGCAAAGCACCACCCTGTTCCTATAGAACCGTGTACACGGTCTATTGGAAACCAGAGCCTGCAACTCTCACTCATCTGGCCGATGGGAGCCACCAAGAAAAGCGCTTTCCAAGAGAGGAAGCTGAGATGGCAGGTAGCCATTGGCTCAAAAGGTGGGCGAGTAAGCTGCTCTAAGACCACATTCAAGTCCCACTCAGTCGCAAGGGGGAGAACCAGGGACATCAGTAGAAGCAGACCTCTCAAGAACCTGCACACCAAAGGGTGTGCAGAAAAAGAGTAGTTACTCACCTGTAACAGGTGTTCTCCAGGAGCAGCAGGAATCAGTCCTCACATATGGGTGTCATCGGGGCCGATGAAGCCCCAGCGGAGCATTTCCCCAGCTTTCCATGAAAGCCTTTGGGAATGGTGGCACGCATGCGCGGTTCCCTTCCCGCCTAAAGGTGCCATCTTACCTCAGTCAAATGACATAGCTAAGAACAGCACACAAAAATGAAAAAATTAAACTATGTACAACTGCAACTCCCAGGGGAGGAGGGAGGGTTGTGAGGACTGATTCCTGCTGCTCCTGGAGAACACCTGTTACAGATGAGTAACTACTCTTTCTCCAGGACCAAGCAGGAAGTCAGTCCTCACATATGGGTGACTCCCTAGCTCTGGGCTACCAGGAACCCAGGCTGAACAAGAGAACTCCCACTAGTCTCAGCATCAAAGAAAAGCTATTCACTGACAGAACCTCCACCGGTAGCCCAACAGAGGGCAGGAGTTGCCTAAACCTCAAAGAGATTCCTGAGTACTGCCTGGCCAAAAGCACTGTCCCTACGGGACTCCCTCTCCAGACAGTAATGGGCCGCAAAAGTCTGGCTTGAAGACCAAGTTGCAGCCCTGCAGATGTCTACCAAGGGCACAGAGCGGAGATGAGCCACTGAGGCAGCCATTGCCCTGACACGATGGGCCGTGACCCGACCCTGCAAAGGAAGGTCAGCCGCCCTGTAAGCCCAGGTGATACAGTCAGCCACCCAGATGGACAAGGTACGCTTGGACACAGCCAACCCCAACTTATTGGGGTCAAAGGAGACGAAGAGCTGAGTAGCCCTTCTATGCCCCTGCGTACGGTCAAGGTAGAAGGATAAGGCCCTCCTACAGTGAAGGGTATGCAGGACTGCTTCAGCCTGGCTAGCATGAGGCCTAGGGATGAATGTTGGAAGAACCACCTCCTGATTGAAGTAGAAAGAGGAGACAACCTTAGGGAGGAACTTGGGATGAGTCCTGAGGACCACCCTGTTCCTATAAATCCTGGTGTAAGGTCTATCACAGACCAGGGCCTAAAGCTCACTCACTCGCCTAGCCGAGGTGAGGGCTATCAGAAAGAGAGTCTTCCAGGAAAGGAAGCGTAGAGGGCAAGTAGCCATCGGCTCAAAGGGTGGGCAAGTCAGTTGCTGCAAGACCACATTCAGCTCCCACTCAGGAGCAGGAGGACGGATGGGAGGCTTGAGCAAAAGCAAAACCCTGAGAAAACAGGACACCAAGGGGTGACCTGACAGAGAACATCCCTCCACCAGTGAGTGGTGAGCTGCTAGAGCTGAGAGGTGGACCCGAACAGAATTGGACTTAAGTCCCTGATTTGATAAGTACAGTAAGTACTGAAGCACTACTGGCACAGTACAGGAGAAAGGATCCTCTGTACGTAGCTGACACCACACAGAAAACCTCTTCCATTTGAGGGCATAGGTTTTCCTAGTGGACTGTTTCCTAGAGGCTAGAACAACCTCCTCAACTTTCTGAGGTAGGCCCCAGGGAGCCAAAACTACTCTTGCAGCCTCCAGGCCATCAAATTGAGAGCTTTGAGATTGGGGTGCAGAAGGGAACCCTGCTCATGTGAGAGAAGGTCGGGTTGCAACCCCAGAGCTAGTGGGGAATCCACTGCCAGCTGAAGCAGAAGCGGAAACCAAGGCTGCCTCGGCCACCTGGGAGCTACCAGCAGTACCGAGGCTTTGTCCTGAAGAGTCTTGAAGAGAGTTTGGGCCACCAATGGCATGGGAGGAAACGCATAAAGGAGGCCCTGAGACCAGGACATTAGAAAAGCATCTGGTGCTATCCGCAAAGGATGCAGTTGCCTGGAGCAGAACTTGGACAGTTGCTTGTTCAGCAGACTGGCAAAGAGATCTATCCAAGGGAGACCCCACTTCAGGAAGATCTTCTGAACCACCAAGGGATGCAGCTGCCACTCGTGGGGCTGCAGAATTCTGCTCAACCAGTCGGCCAGGCAGTTCTCCTGGCCTGGAAGGTATACCGCCTTGAGAAGCATGTTGTACTTTAGGGCAAAGGAACAAAGGTCTTGAGTCTCCCGACAAAGGAGCTTGGACCCAGTCCCGCCCTGTTTGTTCACATAAAACATGGCTACCTTGTTGTCTGTTTGAATCAAGACTGAGCGGTGAGCCAGGACTGGAGAAAAAAACCTTGAGAGCTAAGCGGATAGTTCGAAGTTCCAGGAGATTGATCTGTTGGGCTGCCTCCCAGGGAGACCAGAGGCCTTAGGTGCACTTGTCCAGACAATGAGCACCCCAGCCCCTCAGAGAGGCGTCGGTGGTGAGGACCACCGAGCATTCTGGCATTTGGAAGCGCATCTCCTGCAGCAGATTGGGTGGATGTAGCCACCAGCCGAGAGACCAAAAGGGGTCTGGACACCCTTATCCTGTCTCTTAGGCGGCCTGTGGCCTGAGACCACTGAGTCCGAAGGCACCACTGTGCAGGCCTCATATGGAGCCTGGCATTGGGAGTCACATGCACTGTCGAAGCCATGTGGCCCAGAAGTCTGAGGCAGAGTCTGGCGGAGACCAGGGGCTCGTTTAGGAACTGTTTGGCCACGTCCATCAGTATTTGGGCCCTGTCTTCTGGCAAGAATGCCTTTGCCAGTTGAGAATCTAACCTTGCCCCTATGAACTCCAAGTTCTGGGAGGGGAGCAAAGTGGACTTTGCGAAGTTTATGACAAAGCCCACGTTCTGAAGCAGAGCAATGGTTCTGAGGGTGGCTTGTCTGGCCTCCAAGCACGTATGACCCCTGATGAGCCAGTCGTCCAGATACGGAAAGACAAAGATGCCTTGATTTCGCAGGTAGGCCACAACCACTGCCAGGCACTTGGTAAAGACCCTGGGAGTGGAGGTCAGGCCAAAAGGTAGTACTCTGTACTGATAATGGTTTCCTCCCACAATGAACCTGAGGTACTTTCTGTGGTCTGGATGAATGAGGATGTAAGTGTACGCATCCTTTAGATCTAAGGAGCATAGCCAATCTCCCTGCTGAAGGTAGGGCAGCAGTGTCCCAAGAGTAAGCATCTTGAACTTCTCTTTCTCTAGGAACTTGAGGTTCCTGAGGTCCAGAATGGGTCGAAGGCCACCGGTCCTCTTGGGTACCAGGAAATACCTGGAGTAGAATCCATGACCTTGCAAGTGGGGAGGCACAGGCTCCACCGCCTTGTCCACCAACAGACCTTGGAGCTCTTGAAGGAGAAGTGCAGGGGAGACCTCAAGGGCTCCCCTGGGAAGTAAGGAGGAGGCAGTTGATGAAAATGCAGGGCATAGCCCTTTTGGACTATGTCCAGCACCCAACTGTCGGTGGTAATGAGAGGCCACTGGTGGGCAAAGAGTACAAGGCGACCGCCCGTGCAGGGCTGGGAGAGCAGGGACGGAGTGGCTATGCTCTAGGAGTCAAAAACCCCCACCCTGCTGAGTGGAAGCAGGGGCAGAAGGCTTGGGGGTCCTCTGCCTACGGGGTCCATTACCCTGGCCCTTGGCTTGCTGACCCTGGGGGGCAGCTTGGACAGCCTGATACTGAGGGTACTGTTTGTAGGCAGTGCCCTTCCTCAGGTAAAAGGGCTTCTTACCCGAGCCCTTCTTTTTATGTGAAGGGGCAGAGGTCTTCCTCGACAGCCTTGTCCGGGTAAGGTGCTCGGTCTCGAGCTGAGCGGCCCTCTCGGTCACGGGTTTGCCAAAAAGGTTCTCACCTCGGCAGGGGACATCGACCAACTTGTCCTGAACCCATGGCTCGAGGTCTGATGACTGCAGCCACGCCTGGCGTTGAGCCACGATGCCAGCAGCTGCAACTCGGGCCGAAGCCTTGAAGCCATCGTAGGCGGCACAGGAAATGAACTTTGAGCATTCCCGAATCCCCGAGGACAAGGTCTGAAATCTCTGCAAGGGTTCCCCGGAGAGACCAGCAGAGAATCTGGCCAATTCCTTGGCCAGGTCTCGCAAATACATGCCCATGTACAGCTGGTAAGACTGGACACGGCAAGCAAGCATAGACCCCTGGAAGCACTTTCTACCGACGCCATCGAGGTTGCAGGCCTCCCTGCCAGGGGGCACCGCGGAGTGCATCTTCTGGCTCTTCAGACGATGCATGGCCGATTCCACAACCATGGAATGGTGTGGTAGCTATGCTTTCTGGAAACCAGGGCTTTTGCGGAGTCGATAGATGGAATCGACTCGCTTGCTCAGAACCGGCGCCGAGGCCGGTGTCTCCCACATCCGGAAGAGGAGCCGGTCCAGCATCGGAGGAACCGGGACAGTAAAGGCCTCCTTCGGAGGAGAGTCGTACTGTAGAGCATCGAGCTCTTCGGCCCAAGGCTCTTCCTTGGGATCGGCAGGGATAGCCAAGGCAGCGGCCATATCCCGGACGAACTCCGAGAACCTAGTGTCCTCCGGAGGGGATCTACTCCGGGGCTCAGACTACAGTGAGTCCGACGGGACGCACCGAGTCTTAAAAGTATCAGGAGACTCCTCGTCCTCCGTCTCCGAGGCGGACTCATCCGAGGAGGAGTCAGGGTCCGACCCCGCGGGGCCACGAGGCACCGGCGTTGACACACTCGGTCCCGAACGGGAGACCTCGACCGAGGACGACTTCGAGCCATGAGGGTCTCGAATATCAGCTCGGTCTCCGGGGTTGACTTCGAAGTCGACGTCTCGGTGGTCGGGGCAGATGCACCAGACAGGCTGGCCATCAGTGCCCGCTGCTGCTCCATGAAGGCAGACAATCTGCTCTCCAAGGCTGTCATCCTGAGACTCAGCTCGGGAGACGCAGCAGCCACCGACTCGGGCCCCGGCTCTCTGGGAGGAGAGTCCACGAGGACTACGGGGCTTACGTGTCCAGCAGACTCCGGCTCCACGCGAGGAACATTGGCAGGCTTCTCGTGGTCCACGGGCCCGGGATGGCGGTCGGGGGTCTTAGACCTGGCCCGAGGGACCTCCTCCGACGCCGCCCTCACTAGCCGCTTCTTCCTCTTGCGTTCCCGGTCGGGGGACCCCCTGTCCGAGGAACTTCGACGGCGCTCGGGATCGGAATCCCGAGATGTCGAGGCCTCAGACAAGGTCCGTGCCCGGCCGGAGGCTGAGTCTGAGAAAAACCTTTCCTTCTGATGCTGTCGACTTTTGAGTGCCTTGGAAGACATCTTCCCACATGACACACACGACTTGGGGTCGTGGTAAGGGCCGAGGCACTGAAGGCAGCAGTTGTGTGTGTCGGTGAGAGACATAGGTTTCTTACACCGATCACATTTTTTGAAACCACTAGAAGCCATCGGGGAAAAAAGAGCCCCTGCGAGGTCAAAAGACCGGCCTTCCAGGGAAAAACGAAAAAAGGGCACGAACGCCAGCCACTAAGGGCAAAAACCGAAAAAGAAAAGAAATGGGCTCGATACCGGTGTACCGAACCCAGCGGGAGGGGAACCGGCGTCGAACCGGAGAAAAATAGCGAAAAATTGCCGAAGAAAAAATCACTTTTATCCGGGAGAACAGGACACAGGTCCGGTGGGCTTCTGGGAAAAAAAGAGACTGAGTTAAGATGGCACCTTTAGGCGGGACGGGAACCGCGCATGCGTGCCAGCATTCCCAAAGTCTTTCATGGAAAGCTGGGGAAATGCTCTGCTGGGGCTTCATCGGCACCGATGACACCCATATGTGAGGACTGACTTCCTGCTTGGTCCTGGAGAAAGGTTTTCCTTCCACTGGAGAGTGGTGTGCTGACAAGGCACTAAGGTAGACTCAGAGTTCGACCCGAGGTCTAAATCTGATAGGTGAAGCAGATACTGCAGCACCACAAGCACTTGTTACTTACCTGTAACAGGTGATCTCTGGGAACAGCAGGAATAAGTCTTCACATATGGGTATCGTCGGTACCGACGAAGCCTGCGCGGGAACGCTCCCCAGCGTCCAGTAAGAAAGCTTTTGGGAGCATCCCACAGCACCTGCGCGCTGCCTTCCCGTCTTTCCCAACCGCCTCTCTCCAGTTCGAGTTTTAAAGCTGAGACAAAGAGAGAGAGAGGAAAGGAAAGATAGAGAGATACAACTCCTAGGGGAGGTGGGTGGGTTGTGAAGACTTATTCCTGCTGTTCCCAGAGATCACCTGTTACAGGTAAGTAACTGTGCTATCTCCAGGAACAAGCAGGAATGAGTCTTCACATATGGGGCCTCCCTAGCTGCAGATGCCAGGGGAAGACCCCAGGTTGTGTGTCCTTGAAAAGGACTCTACCTCCCCCCATGGATCTCTGCATCCAACCAGGGTAGGTGGGTAGTTGATTAGGAATGGAACAGGTGTTTGAGAACAGCCTGACCAAACGAGGGATCCCGGCGAGAGTCCTTGTCCAAACAGTAATGGGCTGTGAAGGTATGAACCGAGGGCCAGGTGGCCGCTCGACAGATTTGGTCGATGGACACAGAGTTTAGATGAGTCATTGAGGCTGCCATGGCTCTCACATTGCGAGCTGTGACATGGCCCTCCAGAGAAATGTTCCTACTCTGGTAGGCGAAAGAAATACACTGAGCAATCCAGTTGGACAGTGTTCTCTTAGAGACTGGAAGTCCTAAATGAGAAGGATCAAAAGCAACAAAGAGCTAAGAAGACTTTCTATGTTGCTGTGTTCTTTGTAAGTAAAAAGCGAAAGCTCTCTTACAATCCAAGGTATGAAGATTCCTCTCTGCACTTGATGCATGAGGTCCTGGAAAAAAGACAGGTAAATATACCTCTTGGTTCAGATGAAAAGGCGAGACCACTTTAGGCATAAAGTGTGGATTGGTCCTGAGGACTACCTTATCATGATGGAACCTTGTGTAAGGTGGATTAGCCACCAAAGCTTGCAACTCACTGATGCGGCGTGCTGAGGTGACTGCAATGAGAAAAACAACTTTCCAAGAAAGAAATTTCAAGGAGGTGGTGGCTAAAGGTTCAAAGGGTTGCTTCATAAGCTGGCCAAGAGCCAGGTTTAAGTCCCATGCCACTGGAGGTGGTCTAATGGGAGGTTTAGTTAAAAGAAGGCCTCTCATGAATCTTGCTATAAGAGGATGAGAGGAAATAGGTTGTCCATTGAGAGGCTTGAGGGATGCTGCAATAGCACTCAAATGGACTCTTACTGAATTCGTTTTCAGACCTGCATGGGATAGATGCAGGAGATACTCTAGTAGAGAATTCAGAGGTATTGCAAGAGGGTTTAGACCCTTCTCTGAACACCAAATGGTAAATCTTTTCCATTTGAAAGCATAGGAACATCTAGTAGAAGGCTTTCTAGAGGCATGAATAACATCTCTGACTTGCTGAGAGATGAAAATCTTGAAGGTCTAGGCCCTCAGCAACCAAGCCCTGAGTTGGAGCAACTGGGGGTTTGGGTGCCACAAGGTTCCCTCTTCCTGGGACAGAAGGTCTGGTGCAGAGCCCAAGTCCAGGGAGGGAGCTTGAGAGAGATGCAGAAGTAGAGGGTACCACACTTGGCGTGGCCAATGTGGTGCTATGAGGATCATGGTCCCTCGATCTCTCTGAAGCTTGAATAGTGTTTTGGAAATTAGGGGAATTGGTGGAGAGGCATAAAGGAAGTCTTGACCCCAGTGAAGGAGGAAGGCATCCTTGGCCTGAACTCCCTGACACGGAATTCTGGAACAGAACTGGGGAAGTTTGGCATTCCGTGGACTTGCAAAGAGGTCTATGTCCGGGGTTCCCCAAATTCGAAAAATCCTGGCTACCTGGTCCATGTGGAGGGACCACTCGTGTGGAAGCAGAACTCGACTGAGTCTGTCCGCCCAAGAGTTTTGAACACCTGGAAGATATACTGCCAGAAGATGGATGTGATGCTCTCTGGCGAAGGCCCACAGTCGCAAAGCTTCATTGCAAAGTGACAGAGAGCCAGTCCCGCCCTGCTTGTTTACATAGAACATGGCTACTTGGTTGTCCGTATGGATGAGGACTGTCCTCTAGCTGAGCAGGGAATGGAACACTCTGAGAGCTAAGAATATTGCTCTGAGTTCCAAGAGATTGATATGCAGAGAAGTCTCCTGTGGAGACCAGATGCCCTAGGTGGAGAGATCCTGCAGATGAGCTCCCCAACCCATTGGAGAAGCATCTGTTGTCAGAGTTGCTTGGGGTAGCGACTGCTGAAAAGGGGACCCCAGCAACAGATTTGGAAGGGACTTCCACCACTGGAGAGACCAAAATAGACGACTGGAGTTTGCTATTTTGTCTGACAGGCAACCTGATGCCTGAGTCCATTGGGTGGACAAAGTCCATTGAGCTGCCCTCATGTGAAGGCGAGCATATGGAACCACATGCACGGTGGATGCCATGTGGCCTAATAGTTGTAACATTTCTCGAGCAGTTAAATGGGATTTTAACTGTATCTGGGAGGCTAACTGCACCAAGCGTAGGCAACGGGCCTGAGGAAGATAGGCCCTTGCAGTTGTGGTATCCAGCAAGGCCCCTATAAACTCCAGAGACTGAGTAGGGGTGAGATGGGATTTTTGGATATTTATTACCAGTCCCAAATACTGAAGGACACGCATTGTGCAGGTTAGACAGATCTGGGCCTCTGACTGGGATGGAGCTCGAATGAGCCAATCGTCCAGATATAGGAAAATGAATATACCCAGAGTGCACAGAAATGCAGCTACTACTGCCATGCATTTCGTGAACACCCTTGGTGCAGAAGCCAGACCGAAAGGAAGCACCCTGTATTGGTAGTGCTTTCCTTGAAAAAGGAACCGAAGGAACCTTCTGTGTGTTGGATGGATGAGGACATGGGTGTACGCATCCTTGAGATCTAGAGAACAAAGCCAGTCCTGACTCTGAAGGTATGGCAGCAGAGTACCGAGAGAAATCATCTTGAATTTCTCCTTGAATAGAAACTTGTTCAATTCTCTGAGATCCAATATGGGTTTGTAGCCCCCTGTTTTCTTTGGAATAAGAAAATAAGGGGAGTAGAACCCTGAGCCCTGTTGAAGAAGAGGTACTTCTTCTATTGCCCCTTGGGCAAGAAGGGTAGCAATCTCCTGCCCCAGAAGGTTGAGGAGAGATGTTGGAGAATTGAACTGTTTCACCATGGTGTGGGGAGGAAGGTTTAAGAAATGAAGCTTGTACCCTTCCCTTATAATGGAGGGTCCATTGCTCTGCTGTGATTTGCTCCCATCTGGGAGCAAAGTAAGCTAACCTTCCTGGAATGGTGAGGGGCTCTGGTTCTTCCAGAGCTAGAAAGGCTAAATTCTCTAGTTGCAAGTCAAAGGCCCTGAGGAGGCTGAGGCTGCTGGGCCGTGGGAGGCCTGGCAGCCTTTGACTTGGCCTGTTTAGGTGGTTGCTGACGCTTTGCAGCAAAACGACCTGCAGAAGATGCCTGCTGACCATAAGCAGGAAAATATCTTCCCTTTTTAGCAAAAGGTGTCTTTTTGAACAATCTTTTTTTGACAGGAGCAGAGGTAGACTTTGAAAGTCGATCCAAAGCGGAGTTCTCAGCATCCATCTGAGTGGCCTTTGCTTGCCAATCCCTGCCAAAAAGGTTTTCACCTGTACAAGGAAGATTTCCCAGTTCATCTTGGACCCAGAGTTCCAAATCAGAGGCTTGTAACCAAGCAATTCTGCGTGCACCTATGGCAATAGCCGAGGCTCTGCTTACACACTCAAAAGAGTCAAAGGCTGCACGGTTGGAAAATTTGGAAATATCATGGGCATGTTTAAGCCAAGTGAGAAATTCCTGCCTTTTATCTTCTGAAATAAAAGGGGCTAAAGTCTGCAGATGATCTGTGACTTCTTTTAGAAACATCCCCATATAGAGACTATAGGAGTTGATTCTGGCAGCAAGCATATTAGCTTGGAAGATCCTTCGGCAAAAAGCATCAAGGGTCCTGCATTCACATCCTGGAGGATTAGATGAGTGTCTTTTTGCACTCTTTATTTTCCTCATGGCAGACTCTACCACAATAGAGTGGTGAGGAAGCTGAGACTTATGAAAGCCAGGACAAGGAGGGACACGGTACATGGTGTCTAACCTACGAGAATGAGGAGAGGTGATAAGAGGAGTCTCCCACATGCTCAACATGAGATCATAAAGAATCTCATGAATAGGTAAGGTAGCTGCTTCTTTAGGAGCCTTAGGATATTGCAAAATATCTAATTGCTTGGCTCTAGGCTCTGACTCAGGGGCCACTGTAATGGAGAGGCCCCTAGCCACTTCCCTAATGAAGTCTTGAAAAGACAAGTCTTCTGGAGGAGACATTCTTCGTTTTGGAGAAGCAGACTCCTGAGGAAGAAGTACCGGTGCCTCGACAGAAGCCTCCAACTCATCAGAGTCTTCGGAGGAATCGAAGTATCACCTGTCCGGATGCTCCTGTAAAGCCCAATACGTGTACCGAGAGGGATTGACATCGGGAGTAAGCGGTACCGGTTCGGTACCGATGGGCATCATAGGACAGAGTACTGTTGCAGTTGACACCGAAGCCGATGTCGATGCAATCGGTACCGACACCGGGAACGATGCCGGTGCCGGATTCGGTACCGGCAACGGAGATTGTTGCGGTACCGGAGGCGAAGCCTGCATGAACGCCGTTAGGGTGCGCTGTATGGACAGAATCTTCTGATCCATCGACACCACCAGAGTCTGGATGTGGGTACCAGTGGGAACCACCGGTACCCCAGAACACGGCAACAGGTGATCGGTCGAGGTCGAGGCCGAGCCATCGATGTCAACCTGTGTCCCCATAGATAATGCTTTGGAAGCCGGAACTTCCCGCCGGGGTAATTTTGCCGGTGTGGATTCCTCGAGGACAAGCCCGGAGGCCTCTCGATGCTTAGAGGGAGATTTGCCCTCCGAGGACCGGCTGGATTTATGTTTGGTTACCTGAGATCCATGGGAGGAAGAAGCCCTGGAAGATGTCGATGCCACCGAGGCTGCATCAGAGGGAAACAGGGTACTGAGCTTGGCTGCTCGGTTCTGCCGACCTCTTTTAGACATCATGGTACAGGACACACAATCCGTGATGGAATGGTCAGGACCAAAACATTTTAGACACCAATCATGGGTGTCGGTGACAGAAATAGTACCGCCACATTTCGTGCATTTTTTGAACCCGGAAGCGGGCTTCTCCATGAGGAGAAAAATGTTCAGGCCTAAGGCCCAAACTGAAAATGCACAGTTGAAGAAAGAAAAGGTGGTTTTTTTTTTTGTTTGTTTTTTTAAGAAGGAAAGAAAAGACCGGCGGTACCAGTCTGACGTCGAAGAAGGCAGATGCGACACAGAAAAATAAAGAAAAAAATAAAGAACTTCTTCTGCGGTGACAGGAACACGACCTGCTGGCTCCACGGAAAAGAAGAACTGGAGAGAGGCGGTTGGGAAAGGCGGGAAGGTAGCGCACAGGCGCTGTGGGATGCTCCCAAAAGCTTTCTTACTGGACGCTGGGGAGTGTTCCCACGCAGGCTCCGTCGGTACCGATACCCATATGTGAAGACTCATTCCTGCTTGTTGCTGGAGATAAAGGGTTTTCGCTCTGCTTGTCGCACCACACCTCAAACCTATGTCACTCAAATGCATGTCTTCCTAGTCGACTGCCTTCTTGAGGCTAGTAGTACTTCTACATTTTTAAGGAGGAGAAGTGGAGCAAGGACTACCCTTTCAGCAGCCATGCCATCAGGTTGAGAGACCTGAGGTTGGGATGCAGGAGAGTGCCCTCCTCCTGTGACAGGATGTTGGGATGTAATCCCAGGGGAATTGGGGCCTCTGCCACCAGTTGAAGCAAGAGCGGAAACCATGGTTGCCTCAGCCATCTGGGGGCGACCAGTATGGCCGAGGCTTTGTCCTGAAGGATCTTGAAAAGAGTCCTGGCCACCAGAGGCGTGGGAGGAAATGCATACAGGAGACCCACAGACCATGATATTAGGAAAGCATCTGCAGCCGCCCTGCATGGGTGTGGCTGTCTGGAGCAGAAACAGGGCAACTGGTGATTCTGTGGGCTCGCAAACAGATCTATGGATGGTTGCCCCCAGTACTGAAATAGCTGCTGGGCTATGTTGGGACCCAATCACCATTCGTGCGGCTGGAGAATTCTGCTTAGCTTGTCTGCTAAGAAGTTTTCCTGACTTGGCAAGTAAACTGCTTTGAGATGCATACCCTGCCTGGCTGCAGAAGAGCATAGGTCCAGAGTCTCTTGGCACAGGCTGCGAGACCCTGTGCCCCCCTGCTTGTTCACATAGAACATTGCCACCTGGTTGTCTGTCTGAATTAAGACAGATTGGTGAGCCAGGGCTTGACAGAAGGTTCGTAGAGCTAGGCGGATAGCTCGAAGCTCTAGATCTGTTGTGTGGTCTTCTGTGGAGACCACACACCCCGAGTGCACAATCCCTGGCAATGGGCCCCACAGCCAAGCAAGGATGCATCTGTAGTCAGCACTCTCATATGCTGTGGAGGGTGAAATGACACTCCCTCCACTAGGTGGTGTGGTTGATGCCACCAGGTCAACGACCTCACCAGTCGTTTGGACACCTTGATCCTGTCTCAGGGTCTGCCTGTGGCCTGTGTCCACTGGCCCCTGAGGCACCACTAAGCTGTTCTCATGTGGAGACAGGCATTGGGTGTCACATGCACTGTGGAGGCCATGTGATCAAGGAGGCACAGAAAGTGTCTTTCTGGGATCTGCGACTCACTTGCTGCACTAGGCCCTGTCTTCTGGTAGATAAGCCCTTGCTTGAAGGATGTCCAGCCTTGCTCCTATGAACTTGAGTGGGAACCAGAGTGGATTTTGTGTAATTGATCAAACCCTAATTGTTGTAGCAACTGGATAGTGCAAGACATGGCCCGTTGAGCTTTCAGGGCTGACTGGGCTCTAATGAGCCAGTAGTCCAAGTAAGGGAAGACAAATACCCCCTGATTTCGTAGAAAGGCCGCCACCACCAGCACTAGTCACTTTGTGAACACCCTGGGTGCAGAGGTGAGGCCAAATGCATGTACCTTGTACTGAAAGTGGTTTCCTCCCACCACAAATCACAGATATTGTCTGTGGTCTGGATGAATTAAGATGTGTGTGTAAGCATCCTTTAGGTCTAAGGAGCATTGCCAGTCTCCCTGGCAGAGGTAAGGCAGCAATATTCCAAGGCAAAGCATCTTGAAATTTTCCCTCACCAGGAACTTGTTTAAGTTGTGCAGGTTGAGGAAGGGTCTTAGGCCTCCAGTTCTCTTTGTTATCAAGAAATACCTGGAGTAGAAGCTCTTTCCCTGCAGGTGGTGGGGCACCGGTTCTACCGGCTGATCCTCAAGAAGACCTGCTAACTCCTTCAAGAGGAAGTCCCTGTGAAGAGGGGACCTGAGAGGCTCCCCTGGAAAGTAAGAGGGAGGGTCCTGGGTGAGATGTAGCTGATAGCCCATTTGGACTATCTGGAGCACCCAGGTATCTGTTGTGATGGCTGGCCACCAGTGAGTATACAGGGTCAGCCTTCCTCCTGTGCATGGCCTTACTTCTTTAGAGAGGGGGACTATGCTCTGGTAGTCAACCCCCCCCCCCCCCCCAGGCTGGGCCAGAGCCTGGGGGCTTTTTACTTATCTGGGCCATGCCCCTGTCCCTTGGCCTGCTGCCCTTGTTGGGGAGGCCTGATATGTGGGGTAGTTACAGTAAGCAGTACCTTTCCTTGGGAAAAAGGGCTTCCTACCCATGCCCTTTTTCTTAGAAGGGGCAGAAATCTTCTTCGAGAGCCTTGTCCGGGTCAGGTACTTGCACTATCTTGGCAGCCTTCTCTGTCATGGGCTTGCCAGAGGTTTTCACCTTGGCAAGGGACATCAACCAACTTGTCCTACACCCATTGCTCCAGGTCTGATGACTTTAGCCATGCTTGGCAGCGTGCACTGATGCCAGCCACAGCTACCCAGGCCAATGTCTCAAAGCTATCATTGGCTGCTCAAGTCATAAACTTCAAGCACTCACGGATCCCAGTGGACAAGCAACCCTAGTAAGTAAAGAACTTAAAGATCTAAACACAAATTTAAAACTAAGATGCAGACAGCAGTCCAGCAGCGGGATGGGGGCTTTCCAGTCTTTTGCACTGAGTGTCACATGTATGATTTTCTCCCAGCTGGTGAGAGGTCTTACGTGTGCACTAGGTGCAAGGAGCTCTTTGCTCTCAGGGAACAAGTCCGTTCTCTAGAGGCTAGAGTAGTAGACTTGGAAAACATAAGAAAGAGAGAGGTACATAGACAAGACCTACAGGGATATAGTCCTGAAGTCCCACCTCCAGTCTGGCAGCATCCCTGTTGCCATGGAGGAGAGAGGTCACATGACAGGAGAGCATCACGCTGGTGTGGCAGGAAGTGATCCTGTAACTAGGACCTGTCCTCCAGGTGATGTAAAACCCTCTCACAACAAGGAAGTTTCTCCAGGGCCATGTGCCCATGAAGGAAGGATTAGGACAGCCGTTATAGTTGGTGATTTGATCATTAGGCATGTAGATAGCTGGGTGGCTGGTGGACGTGAGGATAGCCTGGTAACATGCCTGCCTGGTGCAAAGGTAGCAGACCTCACACGCCACCTAGATAAGGTTTTAGATAGTGCTGGGGAGGAGTCTGCTGTCTTGGTACATGTCGGTACCAATGACATAGGAAAATGTGATAGGGAGGCTCTGGAGGCTAAATTTAGGCTTTTAGGTAGGAAGTTGAAATCCAGAACTTCCAGGGTAGTGTTCTCCGAAATGCTTCCTGTTCCATGTACAGGACCCAAAAGGCAGGCAGAGCTCCAGAGTCTCAATGCATGGATGAGACAATGGTGCAGAGATGAGGGTTTTGGGTTTGTTAGGAACTGGGGAACATTCTGGGGAAAGGAGGGGCTCTTCCAAAGGGATGGGCTTCACGTTAACCGGGATGGAACCAGGCTGCTGGCATTAACCTTTTTCTTTGTAAACTTTAAGAATCACCAAACAAACAGAAACCAAAAGGCAACACCCCTCCAGAGGGGTGGGCTCTCATCCCCACCTGGAGTAACAGGAAGTAATGATGATTACAGATTTTACAATCATTTCCCCTCTCCCCTAGCCCTACCTCCCCCCTCACCCTCTACCCGTGCCCTCTAGCATCCCTTACAATAGCCCAGAACCTACCCCATAATCGCCCCACTGCATCTCACCATTCACCCGCACTCACCTACCAACCTGGAGAATTTCATTACGACAGCGGGCCCCCAAGGTATCAATATAGGGGCCCCATACCAAGAGAAAGGATTCCAGCTTTTGACACTGCCCCGCGCTCTCCACCGTTCTGTTAGCATAAACTGGTGGAAGCAATTGCGCCATTCCCCGAACGTAGGGGGAGTCTGCTCTCGCCACAGACGCAAAATTGGGCCCTTACCCACCAGACAGGCCTTACGCATGAGCAAACGTGTCCATTTCTGAGTAGGGCAGGGGGGCCCTAACCGGTCCAGGACCACAAATGCTCCCGTCCACCACACCTGCTGTTGTACCAACCCACCAACAAAGGCACTTATCTTGCCCCAGTAAGGTTGGACATACGGGCAAGACCACCACATATGTAATAAGTGTGCAAGGGGCGTCCGGCAGCGTGGGCAGCTCCCGTCGTCAGTCAGATGGCTACGTAGTGCTCGCCGGGGCGAAAAGTGGGCTCTAGTTAAACAACGGAATTGTAGCTCCCGCCATTTCGCCCCTTCCGCTATGTCAACAATCTGGCTCAAAGCGGTACGAATGGTGTCAGGGGAGACGGCCCAACCTAACTCCACTCCCCACGCCGCTTCCACCCCCCCCATAGTCCGCACAAGGCCTTACACTGGCCAGCCTGCGCTTGTAATCCACAATAGTCGGGGGGAGAGTCCTCCTCCAACGCAAAAAATCCCACCAGCTGCAGCGATCGCTCGGACTTCACCGCCTCTCGGGGGAGGGAGGAGACGTAATGAGAAACCTGCAAAAATGCAAAGAGATGTCTAGAAGGCAGTTCATACTCACGGCTAAGCACGGCAAAGGATTTGCATCTCCCTACGGGGTCAACAAGATGGCCTATATTCCGGATACCCCTCCTCCTCCAGTCTCGAAAGTCCCGGGAACAAGACCCCGGGGTAAAATGCACATTACCCTGCAGGGGGAGCCAGCTAGAAACAGTCCAGGGCGTCTTCCATAGGCCATTTAGGTACCGCCAGGTCCGCTGGGCCGAACGAAACAAGACACTACGCGCAAGACGTTGCGGTAGATCTTTAGACTCCAGATGTAGTGCCCCCAACAACGACAGAGGGGCAACATACTCCTCCTCCAGAAGCGTAGGAGTATATACCGCGGTCCCTCCCAGCCAGTCCCCTAGGTGCCGGGCCTGGCATGCCAAAGCATAGGCGCCCACGTCCGGTAGACCCATCCCCCCCTCCTTCCACTTCCCCATTAGGCGTATCAGGGGTATACGGGCTCATGCCCCGCGCCACAGAAACGCCTTTAACAAATTCTCCAACCGGCGCAGATCGCGGCGTAGCAGCCACACTGGTAAAGTCTGCAGCCAATATAACAGACGGGGAAGAACCACCAGCTGAATTGCCGCTACCCGCCCCGCTAGGGAGAGCGGCAACGGTCCCCATGCCTGCAGTTGCATACGTAGGCGGTCCAACATCCATTCTAAAGTACATCTATAGAGGGTGCTGGGGTTGCAAGTCAGACGTATACCCAAATAGGTAAAGTGGGCATCGGCCCAACGGAGTGGGAAGGCCCCCACCCAGCCCCCTCGCAGCTGTCCCGAAACATCCAAGGCCTCAGATTTAGCTTCGTTAATTCGAAAGCCAGCGAACCGACCGAAAGTCTCAAATTCACTCAGCAGATGGGGCAGCGGATCTCAGGGATCTACAAGGTGGACTAAGAGGTCATCGGCAAAAGCCGATACTTTAAAGGTTTGAGAGCCTATCGTCACCCCTTTGATCTCAGGGGAAGATTCTACTGCCCGAATCAACGGATCAAGGGATAGCACAAATAAAAGAGGGGAGAGGGGGCAACCCTGCCACGTTCCGCGCTCCAGCGGAAAAGCCTCCGACACCACACCATTACAAAGGATACGGGCTGTAGGGTTCGCATATAAACTGTCCACCATGGCACAAAAAGAGGCACCTAGGCCATACCAAGGTAACAACTGTCTGAGATAGCCCCAGTCCACTCTGTCAAAAGCTTTCTCCGCGTCGAAACTGACAAGCAGGGACTGAAGCTGCCGGTCCTGCACCCATTCCAGCGAGGTCAAAATTTTCCGAAGATTCCATACAATATGGCGTCCCCGTACGAAGCCAACCTGAGAATTGTGTACCAAATAATCCAGATGTTCCGCCAGGCGATCTGCCATAATCTTGGCAAAGAGCTTGATATCAAAATTTAATAACGAGATCGGGCGATAAGACGAGGCCAGGACAGGATCTTTACCCGGCTTTGGGATCAGGGAGATATGGGCCTGGTTGTCACCCCACCGAAATCCCCCCTGTGCGACCCGCTGTGCATACACCGCCACAAGGGTCGGGCTAAGAAAGCCATTAAGCAATTTGTAGAACTCGGCCCCCAGGCCATCTGGGCCTGGGGATTTAAAACAGCTCGCGGAGGTAATGGCCTTCTGCACCTCATCCAGCGTCACCGGGCGACCCAATTGTAGGCTCTGCTCCTCGGTAAGCCGCGGTAAGGGCAACTGTTGCAAGTACTCCGATATCTCCGAAAGGGAACCACGTTCGGCAGCATAAAGCCCAGTGAAGAATGCCCTAAACTCACAGACGATGTCCGTACTATTTCGAGATAGTCCCCCTTGGCTACTCCGCAGGGCTGCCACAGCTTGCGATCCTCGGGAACCCCTTAAGCAACGGGCCAGCAAGCGCCCCGGCTTGTCCCCATAACAATGCAACCGAAATCGGTAGTATAGAATCAACTTTTTAGCCCGCTGATGTATCAGCTCATTAAGAGCAACTCGAGCTTCCCACAGCTCCCTCTGAGTCCCGGCAGTCGGGGCCCGAGCCTGCCGCCTCCGAAGCAGTGACACCCGTTTCTCCAGCCCAAGGATCCGGTCCGCCATCATTCGACGTTTGCGCGCCGCGAACCCTATAATGTCCCCACGGAAGACCACTTTGGCTGTTTCCCAGACTAATTCCGGGTCCTCTTGGTGACATCGATGATCATCCTCAAACTCCTTCCAACGTTTTTCCAAAAACTTGTGGAATTGGGCATCTTTATATAGGTCTGGCGGGAAGCGCCAAATCCGCGATCTATTCATCTCCCCATCCCAATTCAGTTCTAGCCATGCCAGTGCATGATCGGAAATTTCCAACGGCCCAATCTGCGCTTCCACCACATTGGCAAATACTCCATTAGTTAACAGGAGAAAGTCAATACGGGAGCTAGAGCCGTGGGCCCGTGATTGGTGTGTAAAGTACTTCTCGAAAGGGTGTAACACCCTCCACGGGTCCACCAGCCCCAAACGGGTCATAAAACGCTTCAACACCCGGGTCACGGGCCCACGATCCCGTGCCTCTCCCCCCCCCGGGACGTATCCAGGTCAATGTCAAGGACCCCGTTAAAACCCCCCCCTAACAGCAAGGGACGTTCCGGGAGCCGCTCAATTCTCGCAGCCAGTTGCGCATAGAATTGCGGATCTAAGGTATTTGGGCCATATACCGCCCCCAGGATTATCGGCCGTCCATCCAAAGTACACTGCAATAACAAAAAACGCCCGCAGGGGTCCCGGACCTCAGCCTCCACCACACAGCATATCCTTTTATGGATCAAGATAGCCACCCCCCTTTTTTCCCCAGTGCCGGGGAGCCCCACACCTGCCCCACCCAGTCTCTACACAACTTGGCGTGCTCTACGGCCGTCTGGTGGGTCTCTTGTAATAGAGCAATATCACAGTGATGTCTGGCGAGGGCACGTAAAATTTTATAACGCTTGATAGGGTTCCCCAGACCGCACACATTCCATGTAACTATTTTCAGTGTGGCGGGGCAGTGTCAATGCTCCATCTCAAGGCATTCCACACTAGTAAGGATGGGGCTCTGCCAGCCTGAAGCCCCCTCCCCTCATTCAACCTCGCATGATAGGGTAGCCCATGGGACTGAGGGCCGGTGCAAGTGCTAGTCCCCCCCTTCTCCCTCCCCCCTCCCCCGCTCCCGACCCCTACCCCCCATCCCCACAGTCTGATCTCCCTCCATTAACCATCCTTCTCCCATTCCTGTTGACATCCCTAGTGATGCGTCCCACCACCCCCCAGTAGCCCACAGTATCCGTCTCCCTCCTCTCCCCCCATCCGGTACATCAATACCCCTAATTCAGGTACAATCATGTAACAGGGACCTCCCAAGTTCTACCCCCCCACCTCCCCCAACAGAGAGGGCCCGTTCACCTAGCAATATCACTTACAGGCCCGCTTAAAACTCGCCAGCCTGGGCTGTTAAGGTCCTCTAGCCCCAGTCCAATGCTCTCAGACAGGGAGATAAATGGCAACCCGCCAGTTAATAACACTGTCCCTTCTCACACTGTCCAGGGCAATAACTCAGCCCTTTTGCATTGTCCTTTCCGAGTTAAGAACCAAAAATCCTCAGCCCGCCGTTTCGCTCTGAAAAAGACTGTCCACATAGGGCCGGGCCGTATCCGCTGACTCACTTACTTTATGGGATCCCGCATTGTATATGTGCAGCCGAGCTGGGTACTGGACAGAGAATTTGATCTTATGTTCTATCAGTTTTTGGCACACGGGTGCATAGGCTCTGCGTCGTTGACTTAATAAAACAGAGTAATCCTGTGCTATCCGTATTCGGATGTTGTCGGCCACCACGGGAGCCTTCAGGCGGGCCGTGCGAAGAATTGCCTCCTTCTGTGGGAAATGGAGCAGTTTAACCAGGACCACCCGTGATCTACGGGCTCCCTCTGCTTTGCTGCCCACTCTATGTGCCCGCTCAATCTGCGGAGTACCCCCAACTTTCGCCTCCTCTAACAAGGAGGTAAAGAGCATCTCCACATAGGACTGCAGATCCTTGTCCAGCACTGCTTCTGGTATGCCGAGCACCCGCAGATTATTGCGGCAGGAGCGGTTCTCTAATTCGTCCATTTTTTCCTCCTGCTGCTGAAGTCGGGTCTGGAGGCCTGCTACCTCGTGCTTCAGTGCGGCGGCCTCCTCCTCTACGCGCCCCACACGCTCCTCCGCCTCCTGCAATCAAGTCCCGAATGACGCTACCGACTCCTGCACGGCATCCAATTTGTCGCGTAGTGCAGTGAATTGCTGCTCCAATGCTGCTGCCACCGCCGCCGAAATCTCTTCTACCCGAGCCGGGGATGCCAGTGAACTGGGGCCTCCCCCACTGTCCACCATCTTAGTAGGAGCAGCTCCCCGATCTCTCTCCCTCTTCCCTGTGCGGAGCGCAGCTGCCATCCCCACACACCACTCGCTCACCTCCAAGGTGCTGGTATGGTCCCGGGAATTAGGGCGACTCCAGGCAGCCGGTTTAGGGCTCGATCAAGGCTCAAAAATGCCGGTTTGGATAGGGGGGTGGTCAGAGCGCAAGCCGAACCCGTCCTCTCGCTCTCACCGCATCACCGCAAGTCCCCTGGCATTAACCTTTAAAAAAGGAGATAGAGCAGCTTTTAAACTAGATAATAGGAGAAAGCCAACAATCGCCCAAGAGCAGATGGTTTGGAAGAATGTATCCTTGAAGGATACTACCAAAGAGAGGTTCCAAAAAAAAAGTAAAGTAGCCCAAATGCCCTCGAGTTTGGAGCAGACAGAGCTTAAAGATCCCAAATTACCCATATCTACCAATAGCCAAATTAATATGAATAAATACACCTGGGCCGGATGGTATACATCCAAGGGTGTTGAAAGAACTGAAATACGAGACTGCAGACCTGCTATTAGTAATCTGTGAACTATCATTAAAATCATCTCTAATACCTGAAGATTGGAAGATCACCAATGTAACGCCAATTTTTTTTAAAAAGTTCCAGGGGTGATCTGGGAAACTACAGACTGGTGAGCCTGACATCAGTACCAGGAAAAATGGTAGAAACCATCATAAAGAATAAAATTACTTAGCATGCAGCTAGTCATGGCCTAATGGGAGACAGTCAACATGGCTTTAGACAAGGAAGATCTTGTCTTACTAATCTGTTGTGTTTTTTTTTTTGAAAGTGTGAATAAACAGGTGGACAAAGGTGAGTCGGTTGATATAGTGTATCTGGACTTTCAGAAAGCCTTTGACAAGGCCCCTCATCAGAGACTTTTGGCAAAACTAGAGTCATGGGATAGGAGGCAGTGTACTACTGTGGATCAAGAACTGGTTGACAGATAGAAAGCAGAGGGTTGGGCTAAATGGCAAATTTTCCCAGTAGAGAAAGGCGAGTAGTAATGTATCCCAGGGATCTGTGCTAGGGCCGCTGTTTGACATATTCATAAATGACCTGGAAAGTGGAACAAGTGAGGTTATCAAATTTGCAGATGACACAAAACTATTTAAAGTTGTTAAAACCCAAGAGGATTGTGGAAAATTGCAAGAGGAACTTGATAAATTTGAAGACTGGGCATCAAAATGGCACATGAAGTTTAATGTGGACAAGTGCAAAGTTATGCACGTAGGGAACAACCACCCAAACTATGGTTACACGATGCAAAGTTCCACATTAGGAACCACCACCCAGGAAAAAGATTTAGGCATCATTGTGGATAACATGTTAAAACCCTCAGCCCAGTGTGCAGCAGCAGCCAAGAGAGCAAATAGAATGCTAGGTATCATAAGGAAAGGAATGGGAAATAAAACAAAAGATATTATAATGCCTCTATCTCATTCCATGGTGAGACCGCACCTTGAATATAGTGTGCAATTCTGGTCGCCCTATCTTAAAAAGAATATAGCGTTATTGGAAGAGGTTCAGAGAAGAGCCACCAAAATGGTAAGGGGGATGGCAGGATACTCCTATGAAGAAAGGCTAAAAAGGTTAGGGCTCTTTAACCTGGAAAAAGAGACAGCTGAGGGGAGATATGATAGAGTCTATAGATTAATGAATGGAGTGGAACGGGTAAACAGATCAATTGTTTACATTATCAGAATATAGAAAGACTAGGGGACATGCAATGAAGCTACAGGGTAAACTATTTAAGACTAATAAAAGAAAATATTTTTTCACGCAACGTGTAAAACTTTGGAATTTGTTACCAGATGATATAGTAAAGGCTGTTAGTGTAGCTGGGTTTAAAAAAAGGTTTGGACAAGTTCCTGGAGAAAAGGTCCATAAACCATTATTAAGAAGGGACCCAGAATATCAATGCTTGACCCAGTACAAACAATGCAGAACCTGTGTCTTTTGGGGAAACTGCTAGGTACATATGACCTAGATTGGCCACTGTTGGAAACAGGATACTGGGCTTGATGTACCTTGGTCTGACCCAGTATAGCATCTCTTTTGTTCTTATGGACAAGGTCTTGAAGCACTGCAAAGGTCCCTCAGAGAGATCAGCTAAGAACCCGGCAATCTCCTTTGCCAGGTCCCGCAGGTACATGCCCATGTATAGCTGGTATGTCTGGATACAGCATGACAGCATTGAACCCTGGCAGCACTTCCTGCCAAGGGCATCCATGTTGCGGCACCAAGGAGTGCATCTTCTGGCTTTTGAGCCAGCACATGGCCGATTCCACAACCATGGAGTTGTGTGGCAGTTGTGCTTTCTGGAATCCAGGGCTCTTCTGAACTCGGTAAATTGAATCTATTCACCTGCTGAGTACCGGCATGGAGGCTGGCTGTCTCCCACATGCGGAGCATCAACTATTCCAGTATCTGAGGCACCGGTACAGTAAGGGCTTCCCGAGGGGGGAAGTCATATTGGAGGATCTCAAGCTCCTTGGCTTGAGGCTCCTCCTCAGCCTCCATATCCCAGATAAGTCCAAGAACCAAGTGTCCGCGGGCGGGGGGGCTTCTCTGGCTCAGATCCCAGGGAATCCGAGGGGATGTATTTGGCCCTATGGGTACCCAGTGAATCCTCATCCTGTTTCCCAACTGGACTCCAAGGAGGAGGAATCTAGCAGCTCTGGCCTCGACTGCCCCAGCACCAGTGGAATGGGCCTCGATGACCTCAGTCCCAAACAGGAGGTCAAGGGAGACCTCTGCCGAAGATTGACTCAAGTTCTTAGTGTCGAGGATCAGCTCAGCCTCCAGGGTCAACTTCGATGTCCCAGTGGTCAGGGCAGATGGATCGGTGATCAGCACCCACTGCTGGTCCATGAAGGCAGACATGCTGCGCTCCAAGGCCACCATCCTGAGACCGAGCTCAGGAGGCTCCGCAGCCCCCAGGTTGGGTCCTGACACCAGCTCTCCTGGAGGAGAGTCAGAAGACAGTGCTTACCTGTCTCGGCGGCTCCGGTTCCTTACGAGGGAGTTTTGCTGGCCGCTCCAACGATACCGCCCTCTCAGATTTCTTCTTCCTCTGATGTTCCTGAGAAGGAGACCCCCTTTCAGAGGACACCTGACACTGCTCAGGATCAGAGAGCTCCTGGAGATGTTGATGCCATTGACACGGTCCAGGCAGGTGCGGACTCAGGAAAGCGTAGTTACTCACCTGTAACAGGTGTTCTCCAGGAGCAGCAGGAATCAGTCCTCACATATGGGTGACGTCGGCGCCGACAGAGCCCTCGCGGAGCAATTTTCCCCAGCTTTCAAAGAAAGCCTTTGGGAATTGCAGCGCGCATGCGCGGTCCCCTTCCCGCCCAAAGGTGCCATCTTGGCCAGTCTGATGACATAGCAAAAAGACAGCAAAAAAATTGCAAAAACTAAATCATATGATTGCAACGCCAAGGGGAGGAGGGAGGGTTGTGAGGACTGATTCCTGCTGCTCCTGGAGAACACCTGTTACAGGTGAGTAACTACGCTTTCTCCAGGACCAAGCAGGAAGTCAGTCCTCACATATGGGACTCCCCAGCTTAAGGCTACCGGAGACCCTAAGCACAAAAATGAGCTCCCTCTAGCTCAGCAGCACAGAAGGAAGGAATCTTCTCTGATTAATCTCCAACTGGTAGCCCAACATCCGGGATGGAGGGTAGGAGTTGCCTAAACCTCGAAGAGATTACGGAGGACTGCCTGTCCGAAAGCACTGTCCCTGCGGGACTCCCTCTCGAGGCAATAGTGGGCCGCAAAAGTCTGGCTCGAAGACCAAGTAGCAGCCCGGCAGATGTCTGCCAATGGAATAGAGCGGAGGTAAGCCACTGACGCAGCCTTCGCCCGAACCCGATGAGCAGTGACTCGACTCTCCAACGAGAGGCCTGCCGCCACATAAGTCCAAGCGATACAGTCAGCTACCCAGATGGACAGAGTACGCTTGGAGACAGGGAGCCCTAATTTATTAGTGTCGTAAGACAGGAAGAGCTGAGCCATCTTACGGTGCTCCCGCGTACGATCGAGGTAGAAGTTCAGCACCCTCCTACAGTCCAGGGTATGCAGGACCATTTCAGCTCAGCTGGAGTGTGGCCTGGGAAAGAAGGTTGGAAGTACCACCTCCTGATTGATGTGAAAAGGGGAGACCACCTTCGGAAGAAACTTAGGGTGAGTCCGCAGGACTACCCTATTCTTGTAGAACCAAGTGTAGGGAGGATCAGACACCAGGGCCTGCAGCTCACTAACGCATCTAGCGGAAGTGAGGGCTACCAGGAATAAGGTTTTCCAAGAGAGAAAACGAAGAGGACAGGTAGCCATGGGTTCAAAAGGCGGGCAGGTGATCCGCTGTAAAACCACGTTCAGGTCCCAGTCAGGGGCTGGGGGGCACAATGGTGGTTTGAGGAGAAGGCGGCCCCGGGAGAACCGAGCCACGAGGGGGTGGCCGGAAAGAGGCCTGCCTTCCACTGGCACATGATGTGCGGAAATAGCACTGAGGTGAACCTTGACCGAGTTGAACTTGAGCCCGAGATTGGAGAGGGAAAGCAAGTACTGCAAGACCACCGACACCGAGCAGGAGAAGGTATCTTGAGACTGTTGAGTACACCAGTTGGAAAAGCGACGCCATTTAAGGGCGTAGGATTTCCGGGTAGAGGGTCGCCTGGAAGCCAGCACGACTTCCTCCACCTCCAGAGGCAACAGGAGGGGAGCAAGGACTACCCTTTCAGCAGCCAGGCCATCAGATGAAGAGATCTGAGGTTGGGGTGTAGGAGCGACCCCTGATCCTGGGTCAGGAGATCGGGTTGAAACCCCAGAGGCAACGGGGTATCCACCGCCAGCTGCATCAGAAGCGGGAACCACGGTTGCCGGGGCGCGATCAGGATCACGGAGGCCTTGTCCTGGAGAACCTTGAAAAGAGTTCGAGACACCAGCGGCATGGGAGGAAAGGCATACAGAAGGCCCGTGGACCATGAGAGCAGAAAAGCATCCGCCGCTACTCGGAGGGGATGCGGTTCCCGAGAGCAGAATCGAGGAAGTTGCCTGTTCAGAGGACTGGCAAAGAGATCTAATGTGGGGAGGCCCCACCGTAGGAAGATCCGTTGGACCACCAACGGGTGCAATCTCCACTCGTGCGGTTGGAGGATTCTGCTCAGTTTGTCTGCCAGGTGGTTTTCTTGACCTGGGAGATAGACAGCTTTGAGGAGGATTCCCCGGCTGACGGCCCAAGCGCAGAGCTTTTGTGCTTCCCGGCAGAGAAGGAAGGAGCCCGTGCCCCCCTGCTTGTTCACGTAGAACATAGCAACTTGATTGTCCGTCTGGACCAGCACAGACTGGTGAGACATGAGGTGGGAGGCGGCTTTCAGAGCCAGACGAATGGCCCTGAGCTCCAGGAAGTTGATCTGCTGGGCAGATGTCCAGAGACCCTGAGTACATGACCCCTGGCAATGTGCTCCCCAACCCAGGAGAGAAGCGTCGGTCGTCAGAACCTGGACCGGCGGAGGAGACTGGAAAAGCATTCCGAGCACTAGGTTGGGTAGGTGAAGCCACCATCATAGAGAAGAGACTAGCGGGCTGGAGATGCGTACCGAGTCCGCCAGTCTCCCCGAGGCCTGACGCCATTGAGAGCGAAGGCACCACTGAGCTGGCCGCATGTTCAGGCGGGCATTGGGGGTCACATGGACCGTGGACGCCATATGGCCGAGCAGTTTCAGGAAGAGCCAGGCCGAGACCCAGGGATGGTTGCGAAAACGGCTGGCGAGAGCCATGAACCGGTGAGCCCTGTCGAGCGGCAGAAACGCCCGCGCCTGAAGCGTGTCCAGTCTGGCGCCGATGAACTCGAGGTCCTGAGAGGGGAGCAAAGTGGACTTTTCGAAGTTTATGACAAAGCCCAAGTACTGGAGCAGAGTTACAGTACGTTTCGTGGCGTGAGTGGCCTCCGTGGCAGACGGAGCCCTGATAAGCCAGTCGTCCAGGTAAGGAAAGACGAAGAGGCCTTGAAGCCAGAGATAAGCCGCTACCACTGCGAGACATTTTGTGAAGACTCGTGGTGCGGAGGATAGGCCAAAGGGCAGTACTCTGTATTGGTAGTGATTGCCCGCCACCACAAACCTTAGGTATTGTCGGTGGCTGGGGTAGATGAGGATGTGAGTGTAGGCATCCTTTAGATCCAAGGAGCATAGCCAATCTCCCTGCCGGAGGTAGGGCAGCAGGATTCCAAGGGTAAGCATCTTGAACTTTGCCCTCTCCAGGAACTTGTTGAGGTTCCGCAAGTCCAGGATGGGTCTGAGGCCTCCAGTCCGCTTCGGTACCAGGAAGTACCGGGAATAAAACCCGTGACCCCTCAGGTGGTGGGGCACCGGTTCCACTGCCTGTTCCCGAATAAGACTTGCCAACTCCTGAAGGAGTAAGTCCTGGTGAAGAGGGGGTCGCAGAGGCTCCCCTGGAAAGTAGGGAGGAGGTACCTGGTGGAAGTGCAGAAGATAGCCCTCTCGGACTATGTGGAGCACCCAGGCATCTGACGTGATGTTGGACCACCTGTGGGCAAAGTGGACCAGCCGGCCTCCCGTGCTGAGAGAAACCAGCGGAGGGGGAGAGGCTATGCTGAACGAGTCAAAAACCCCCACCCTGCGGAGCAGGGGCCGGCGGCACGGGCTTGCTGCCTACGGGATCCATTACCCCGTCCCTTGGCCTGCTGACCCTGATGGGGAGCTGCGGAGGCCTGATAATGAGGGTAGTGTTTATAGGCAGCCGCCTTCCTCGGGTAAAAGGGCTTTTTCCCCGAGCCCTTCTTCTTTTGGGAAGGGGCAGAGGTTTTCCTGGAGAGCCGAGTCCTGGTGAGAGTCTCTGTCTCGAGCTGAGCAGCCTTCTCCTCCATAGGTTTACCAAAGAAGTTTTCACCTCTGCAGGGGACATCGACCAACTTGTCCTGCACCCAGGGCTCGAGGTCGGATGACTGGAGCCAAGCCTGGCGGCGGGCTCCGATGCCAGCTGCAGCCACTCGAGCCGATGCCTCGAAGCCATCATAGGCCGCTCGAGAAATGAACTTGGAGCACTCACGAATACCAGTGGACAAGGCCAGGAACCTCCGCAAAGGTTCCTCGGAGAGACCAGCAGAGAATCCGGCTAGTTCTTTAGCCAGATCCCAGAGATACATGCCCATGTAGAGCTGGTAAGTCTGGACCCGACAAGCAAGCATAGAGCCCTGAAAACACGTCTTACCGATGCCATCCAGGCTGCGGGCTTCCCTGCCGGGAGGCACCGAGGAGTGCATCTTCTGGCTCTTGAGCCGATGCATGGCCGATTCCACCACCATGGAATGGTGCGGCAGCTGTGCTTTCTGGAAGCCAGGGCTCTTGCGGACTCGATATATGGCATCGACCCGCTTGCTTAAGACCGGCGACGACGGCGGACTCTCCCACATGCGGAAGAGGTGTCGTTCCAGCATCGGAGGAACCGGTACAGTAAAGTGCTCCTTCGCAGGAGAGTCATACTGGAGGGCATCGAGCTCCTCGGCTCGAGGCTCCTCCTCGGGATCCGCAGGGAAGGCCAAGGCCTTGGCCATATCCCTTACGAAGTCCGAGAACCGGGCATTCTCCGGGGGGGACTGTCTCCGAGGCTCGGACTCGGGGGAGTCAGAAGGGACACACCGAGTCCGGAAAGAACCAGGCGACTCATCCACCTCGGATTCCCAGGCGGACTCCTCGGAGGAGTCGTCGTCGAGCGGCTCCGGTCAGGCGGGCACAGACGCCTTCCGCCCCGACGCAGAGGGGGTCGGCGTCGACGACCTCGGCCCCGAACGGGAGGCCGAAGGCGACATCGACAGATGATCAACTCGAGCCCGCATGGACTCGAGGATCTGCTCGGTCTCCGGGGTCGACTTAGACGTCGACGTCCCGGCGGTCAGGGCAGATGCGCCAGCGAGGCCAGCGATCAATGCCCGCTGCTGGTCCATGAAGGCAGTCAAGCTGCGCTCCAAGGCCATCAACCTGAGTCCGAACTCAGGAGACCCAGCAGCCCCCGACTCGGGCCCCGACAGCATTGGGCCCGACGTCGGACCACTCGGAGGCGAGTCTACGAAGACAACAGCACTTACGTGAGCAGAGTCGTCCATCTCCAGACGAGGCTGTTTGGACGGCCGCTCCAGCTCCAAAGACCCGGGACGGCTGTCGGGGCTATGCGACCTGGCCCTCGAGGAGCCAGGAGCATCCACTGACGCCGCCCTCGCGGGTTTCTTCTTCCGCTGATGTTCCCGGTTAGGAGACCCCCTCTCAGAAGAGCTCTGGCGGTGTTCAGAGCCAGATTCTCTGGACACCGAAGCTTCTGACGAGGTCCGGGTACGGCTGGGGTCAGAGAAGATTCTCTCCCGCTGATGCTGCCGACTCCGCAAGGACTTCGCGGACATCTTGCTACAGGGCCCACAGATCATTTCTTCATGATCGGGGCCCAGGCAACGGAGGCAGCAATCATGTGTGTCGGTAAGAGACATAAGTTTTACACTTAACACACTTTTTAAAACCACTGGCGGCCATCGGGGGAAAAAGGGCCCCTGCGAGGTCGAACGAACGGGCCGCCAGGGAAAAATGAAAAAAGGCGCGAAGTTGTCGCGAAGGACAGAAAAAAACAAAAAAGAAGGGGAGGCCTCGCAACCGGCGTCGCGAGGCCGGGCGGAAAAAGGACCGGCGTCGAACCGAAGAAAATACTAAAAATTATAAGGAAAAATCAACTTTTCGGCGGTGACTATTAGACATCTGTAGGGCTCCGCAGAAAAAAGAAGACTGGCCAAGATGGCACCTTTGGGCGGGAAGGGGACCGCGCATGCGCGCTGCAATTCCCAAAGGCTTTCTTTGAAAGCTGGGGAAAATTGCTCCGCGAGGGCTCCGTCGGCGCCAACGTCACCCATATGTGAGGACTGACTTTCTGCTTGGTCCTGGAGAAAGCGTAGTTACTCACCTATAAACAGGTGTTCTCCAGGGACAACAGGAATCAGTCCTCACATATGGGTGACATCAGCGCTGACGGAGCCCTCGTGCGGAGCAATTCCCCAGCTTTCAAAGAAAGCCTTTGCGATTGCATCGTGCATGCCTGGTCCCCTTCCCGCCCAAGGGTGCCATCTTGCTCAGTCAGATGACATAGCTAAAGAGACAGCAAAAATGAGAAAAAGAAAAATCAATCAAGGAAGAGGGAGGGTCATGAGGACTGATTCCTGCTGTCCCTGGAGAACACGTTACAGATGAGTAACTACGCTTTCTCCAGGAACAAGCAGGAAGTCAGTCCTCACATATGGGACTCCCTAGCTATAGGCTACCAAGAACCCATAGCTGAAAATGGCTCCCTCTAGAAGAGCTGCAGCAGCAGTGATAGGATTTTTCTCCGAGAAAGCAACACCTACGGTAGCCTGACACCAAAGGGTCAGAGGGTAGGAGTTGCCTAAACCTCCAATACATTACGGAGTACCACCTGACTGAAAACACTGTCCCGCCAGGACTCTCTCTCCAGGCAGTAGTGGGCTGCAAGAGTCTGGCTTGAAGACCAAGTTGCAGCCTGGCAGATGTCTGCCAACGGAACAGAGCGATGGTTAGCCACTGATGCGGCCTTAGCCCTGAGAGTGGGCCATGATTCAGCCCTGCAGTTGGAGGTCAGCTGCCCTGTACGCCCAGGCAATGCAGTCTGCCACCCAGGTGGATAACGTGCGCTTGGAGGCAGGTAGACCCAGTTTACTAGTGTCATAAGAAACTAAGACCTGGGAAGCTCTCCGATGTCCCCGTGTACATTCCAGGTAGAAGGCGAGCACCCTTTTACAGTCCAGAGTGTGCAGAACCGCTTCTGCCCTGCTGGTATGTGGCCTGGGGAAGAAGGTTGGAAGAACTACCTCTTGGTTGAGGTGAAACAAGGAAACCACTTTTGGAAGGAACTTGGGGTGAGTATGCAGAACCACCCTGTTTTTATAAAAACAGTGTATACGGTCTATCCGATACTAAAGCTTGCAGCTCGCTCACACGTCGAGCAGCCGTGAGTGCCACCAGAAAGAGTGCTTTCCAGGAAAGGAAGCAGAGATGACAGGTGGACATTGGTTCAAAAGGTGGGCAAGTAAGCTGCTGCAAGACCACATTTAAGTCCCACTCTGTAGCCGATGCACGAATCAGAGGCTGCAAGAGTAGGAGGCCTTGAGGAATCGGGATACCAAAGGGTGAGTTGCAAGAGGTTGCCCATTCACTGAAGAGTGGTTAGCTGATAGCACACTCAGGTGGACCCTGACAGAGTTAGGCTTGAGGCCTAACTCAGAGGTGGAGCAAGTACTGTAATACCTGAGGTACTTGGCAAGTGAACGGGTTTTCCTTATTTTAGGCACACCACCCTTCAAATCTACACCACTTGAATGCGTAGGATTTTCTAGTGGATTGCCTCCTAGAGGCCAGCAACACCTCCTCAACCTCCTTGGGAAGGAGTAGAGGAGCAAGTACTACCCTCTCAGCAGCCAGACCATTAAGTTGAGGGAACTGAGATTGAGGTGTAGCAAAGAACCCTGTTCCTGGGTCAAGAGGTCAGGCTGCACCCCCAGTGGGAGTGGAGTTGACCGCCAGATGAAGGAGAAGAGGGAACCAAGGCTGTCTGGGCCACCTGGGGGCTACTAGAATGACAGAGGCCTTGTCCCAAAGAATCTTGAACAGAATGCGTGCCACCAGGGGTGTGAGTGGGAACGCATAGAGAAGACCCTGTGCCCACAAGATCAGGAAAACATCTGCCGCCACGCTCAGTAGATGCCTCAAGCCAAACCGGGGCAATTGATGGTTTTGCGGACTGGCAAAGAGATCCATAGATGGGAGACCCCAGCGGCTGAAGATCTGCTGGGCTACATCCCGGTTCAGTTGCCACTCGTGAGGCTGAAGAATCCTGCTCAACTTGTCAGCCAGGAGGTTCTCCTGACCTGGCAGATAGACTGCCTTTAGGGACATGTGATGTTGCACTGCAAAAGAGCAGAGGTCCAGTCCCCTGGCATAGGATGTTTGTTGATGCAGAACATCGCTACTTGATTGTATCAGCACCGACTGATGTGAAAGAAAATGACAGGCTTGAAGAGCTAAGTGGATGGCTCGAAGCTCTAGAAGACTGATTTGAAGTGCAGCCTCTTGCGAGGACCACAGACCCTAAGTGCATGAACCCTGGCAATGGGCTCCCCAGCCCAGCAAGAAACATCCATCATCAGCACTCGGGTGTGAGGGGGAGATTGGAATGGTACTCCCTGAAGCAAGTTGGGGGGGTGAAGCCACCATTGCAAGGCTGTCACCAGTAGCTTGGAAATCACTACCCTGTCTGATGCGGCCAGTGGCTTGCATCCACAGGTCTGAGGCTCCATTGAGCTGTGCACATGTGGAATCGAGCATATGGAGTCACATGCACCGTGGAGGCCATGTGGCCCAGGAGGTGTAGGAAGACCCTTGGAGACCTGAGGTCTGTGCTGGACCTGCTGTACCAAGTCCAGCAACTGCCTTGCCCTGTCCAGCGGTAGGTAAGCCCTTGCCTGAAGGGTGTCCAGTCTTGCCCCTATGAACTCCAAGTTCTAAGTGGGGAGTAAAGTGGACTTTGCGTGATTTATAACAAACCCTAGGTGCTGGAGCAGGGTGACTGTGCGAGCAGTGGCCTGCTGTGCCTCCTGGCCCCTGATGAGCCAGTCTAGATATGGAAAGGCGGAGACTCCCTGGCTTCTGAGGAAGGCCGCCGCCGCCACCACTGCTAGGCATTTGGTAAATACTCTGGGAGAGGAAGCTAGGCCAAAGGGAAGCACCTTGTACTGGAAGTGGTTTCCTCCGACCACAAACCTGAGATATTGTCTGTGGTCTGGGTGTATAAGAATGTGAGTATAAGCATCCTTTAAGTCTAAGGAGCATAGCCAGTCTCCCTGGTGGAGGTAAGGCAGTAGGATCCCAAGGGAAAGCATCTTGAGCTTTTCCCTCACCAGGAACTTGTTCAGATTTCGCAAGTCTAGGATGGGGCAAAGGCCTTTTCTTTTTGGTATGAGGAAATACTTAGAGTAGAAGCCTTGCCCCTGCAGGTGGTGGGGAACCAGTTCCACCGCCTGATCCTTTAGCAGACCTGTCAAATCTTGCAGGAGGTGGTTCCTGTGAAGAAGGGGCCTGAGAGGCTCTCCTGGGGAAAAAGGAGGTGGGCACCTGGTTGAAATGAAGTAAATAGCCCTGCTGGACTATTTTCAAAACCCAGGCGTCGGTAGTAATTGTTGGCCACCTGTGAGCGTACAGGGCCAGCCTTCCTCCTGTGCAGGGCCAAACCACTGGTGGAAGAGGAGCTATGCACTGGGAGTCAAAAAACCCCTCCTGGCTGGGTAGGAGCCAGAGCTGGAGGCTTGGGAGTCTTTGGCTTACGTGGGCCATGCCCCTGTCCCCTGGTCTGCTGCCTCTGTTGGGGAGCTGGGGTGGTCTGGTAAGTGGGGTAGTTTAAGCCATACCCCTTCCTCGGGAAAAAGGGCTTTTTCCTCCCGAGGCCTTCTTGTGAGAAGGTGCAGATGTCTTCGACAACCTTGTCTAGGTCAAGTACTCAGACTAGTTCTTCAGCTTTTTCTATCATGGGTTTGCCGAAGAGGTTGTCTCTTCGGCACAGGACATCAACCAACTTGTCCTGAACCCATGGCTCCAGGTCCGACAACATGAGCCAGGCCTGACGGCGTGCACAAATGCCAGCCGCGGCTACTTGGGCCGAAGCCTCAAAGCCATCATAAGATGCTCGAGACATGAACTTTGAGCACTCAGATCCCAGTGGACAAGGCTTTGAAGCGCTGCAAGGGTTCCTCAGAGACCAGCTGAGAACCTGGAAATCTCCTTTGCCAGGTCCCGCAAGTACATGCCCATGTACAGCTGGTAGGTTTGGATACAGCATGACAGCATCGAGCCCTGGTAGCACTTTCTGAAGAGGGCATCCAGGTTCTGGGCCTCCCGGCCAGGAGGCACCAAGGAGTGCATCTTTTGGCTTTTCAGCCGTTGCATGGCCAATTCCACAATCATGGAATTGTACAGCAGCTGTGCTTTCTGAAACCCAGGACTCTTGCGGACTCGATAGATGGAATCAACCCGCTTGCTGAGCACCAGCATCAAGGCCGGGGACTCCCACATGCTGAGCATCAGCTGTTCCAACATTGGAGGCACCGGTACAGTAAGGGCCTCCTTCAGAGGAGACTCATACTGGAGGGCACTGAGCTCCTCGGCTCGAGGTTCCTCCTCGGCATCTGCAGGGAATGCCAAAGCCCTGGCCATGTCCCTGACGAAATCCAAGAACAGAGTGTCCTCCGGAAGGGACCTTCTCCGAGGCTCCAAACCCAGAGTCCGATGGGATACACTGGATTTGGTGGGTGTCTGGGGAGTCTCCCTCCTCCGTCTCCCATGCCGAGTCCTCCGAGGAGGACTCTATGAGCTCTGGCCTCGAGCCCAAACGCAACACTGAGGGCACCGGCATAGACGACCTCAGTCCCGAACGGGAGGTCGAGAGGGACCTTGGCTGAGGATAGACTCAAGACCTGATCGACTTGAGGATCGGCTCAGCCTCCGGTGTCAACTTCGACAAAGTCCTGGTGGTCGGGGCGGATGGAACGGCGAGACCGGCCATCAGTGCCCGCTGCTACTCCATGAAGGCAGCCATGCTGCTCTCCAGGGCCGCTATCCTGAAACAGAGCTCAGGTGGCTCTGCAGTTCCTGGCTCAGGTCCCGACGCCGGCTCTCCTGGAGGACAGTCTACAAGGACAACAGAAATTACCTTGTCCAACATCTCCAGCTCCTTGCGAGGTTGTTTAGCCGTCCACTCTGACTCCGAGGACCCGGGGCGGCAGTCCAGGCTCCGCGGCCTGGAACCTGAGGGGCCCAAGCCGATCAGAGGCATCCAGTGATGCTGCCCTCATGTGTTTTTTCTTCCTCCGGTGTTCCCTGGAGGGAGACCCCTGCCTCTGACAAGGTCCGGGCCCAGGCGGATGCAGACTCAGGAAAATTCCTGTCACGCTGATGCTGCCTGCTCTTCAAAGATTTCGAAGACATCTTACCACATGGCCCACAGGGCCATGCTCAGGGCCAAAGCATCGGAGGCAGCAGTCATGTGTCGGTGAGACATTAACTTCTTACACCGATCACACACTTGTTAAACCTGCTGGCAGCCATAAGGGGGAAAAAGGGCCCCTGCAAAGTCAAACGACTAGGCTACCAGTGAAAAATAAAAAGAGCGTGAACGCTAGTCAAAGGACAAAAACAAAAAATATGACCGGACTCAATACTGGTGTACCGAGCCGAAGACGGGAAGGGGAACCAGCAGGGAATCGGCATCAAACCGGGAAGCTGAAAGAAATAATTCGACTTTTCTACTTTTTCCACAGTGAAGAAGGGACCACGTCCGTTGGGCTCCGCAGAAAAGAAGACTGAGCAAGATGGCACCCTTCGGCGGGAAGGGGACCGCGCATGCACGATGCAATCCCAAAGGATTTTTTTGAAAGCTGGGGAACTGCTCCGCACGAGGGCTCCGTCAGCGTCACCCATATGTGAGGACCGACTTCCTGCTTGTTCCTGGAGAAAAATCCTATCATGTTGCTGCTGCCTGCTCCTCAAGGCCTTGGAAGACATTTTCTTACATGGGCCACAGACTTTCGAGGGACATTAATCTCATGCACTGATCACACTTTAAACCCGCTGGCGGCCATCGGGGGGGAAAAGGGGCCCCTGCGAGGTCAAAGGACCGGGCTGCAAGTTCTTCTTTTTTTTTTTTTTTTTTAAAGAGCGCGAACGTTAGTCACTAATGACAAAAACCAAAAATTTGGACTGGACTCAATACCTGTGTACCGAGCCGAGGGCAGGAAAGGGAACCGGCGTCAAACCGATCAGACAGAAAAGAATTTTTTTTGACTTAAGCACTTTTTTCACGAGGGAACCTGGATGACGTCTGTTGGGCTCTGTGGAAAAAAAAGAAGACCGAGTAAGATGGCACCCTTGGGCGGGAAGGGGACCGCACACGAGTGATGCAGTTCCCAAAAGCTCTCTTAGAAAGCTGGGTATTTGCTCTGCATGAGGGCTCTTTCAGCGCCGATGTCACCCATATGTGAAGACTGACTTCCTGCTTGTTCCTGGAGAAAATAGGGGGATAGGGAAGGAAGGGGCGATTAGTCAACCACTGGCTCTAAAGTTTCTGGGTTGGCGGTTATTCAAAGCTCTCAGAAGTTTTTGACTACGAAATATATAAGCTGTGAGTGAGGGTTTACTGACCGCCAGTTACGAGAACGTGCTGTTGTATGCGAACTCCCCCTGATGAAATTACAGAAACGCAATGTGGTGCCTATCAGGTGGCGTCGGGGACCGCTTTTCAACGAAGCTAAGTTAAGCACAGTTTCTCAATTTTAAAACGTTACAAAATGACAGTTCGATTGAATGTTGGAAGAGTCAGACACATAGGATAAGCATAATAACTATAAAAAACAGTGAATGTCATTAAGGTCATTGATGCAATCTGGCACACAGTTCGGAGAATAAAAATTCCCGACGTGGCGGCTGTAAGTCTGAGACCTATATTCACTGAGCCACATATGTCTGCAGAATCCGTTGTTATAATAGAGGGATTTTTCACACTTTGATAGTTGAAAGAAAATTTGCCAAGGACTGTTTTCTGTGATGTAACAGGAATGTTTATGTGCTCACAATACCTCAGGTGGTTAACTTTTTTCCTTTACTTAAAAGCTCTGCCATTGATCTAGCAAACTCATTCATCTTAGGTACAGACAACGATAATCAAACCAAGCAACTTTTATTTTCAATTGTTCAAAATCAGTAATACAAACAGAATGAAAACAAAAAAAAGTTTCAGAACCATGAACACAGACTGCAAAACATACAAGAAAAAAGCTTCAATCCCAATCCTAAAGCATAAGGGCTGGTTAAGAGCTAGCTAATGAAATTTTCAAAATACCAACAATTCTTTTTAATATGCAAAAAAGTGCTTCCATACCAAAGGGTTTTTTTTGTATACATCTTTACCATCAGTTGATCATATACATTAGGGCTCCATTCATTACATTTTTCCTTTAGAAAAAATGGGAAAATGCTTTACTAAATCAAGTCCAAAACTTTGCAAGCCCCAGGCTTTATGCCTCCCTAGGGATACTGAACAGATGTTTACATTTATGAAGAAACCACACTTTTCTACAAATCTTATGTCCTCAACTTTAACAAATCTACAGATATGGTCACAAACAAGTGGCATTTTTACTATATACAGAGTGAAAACTGAATATACAACAGAAATATGGTATGCTTACAGCACAGTACCAACCTCTTATGAAAAAGCTCTGGCTTGGCATGGAACAGAGAATCAAATTTCTTTAAAAAAAAAACCACAAACAGAAAAACCCACCACAAATAGATCTCTTCTTCATTAATTAGTTTCTCCATCTTTGTCATGTATGCTGAACACGTGATTTTAGTGCATGCATGTCATTAAAAACCAAATCTTTGCAGTAAGCGTATATAAAAGGTTATAGAACATTGTTTAATTTTTTTTTGTTTTCAAATAATCAAAAAGAGGGAAGATACAAGAAAACTAAGGATCTATCAAATAGTTATACAGTACCCTACAAAATGCCTCAGAGCCTACGGCACACAATATTCTTCATTACTCTAAACTGTCTGAAATATCAAGTCCCCCTCCCTTTTAACATTGCCAAAAAGGCTCCCCATATTTCAATATAGTTTCATTTTTGAGTGCACACATACAAAAATCTACCACAAAGCTTGAGGTGGGAGGTAAAGTTGGTCTGTACCCAGCAGACTGCCTAGAAACAGAGTGCTTAAATCAAGTTTCTGCCAATTGTTTAGACTGCACAACATTCAGGCTAATTGAGGGAAAATAAATGGTAGGTTATAGCATATAGAATGAACTGGCCCATTAACGGCATTTCCATAAACATGCAGCATTAGTGTCTCCTGCACACTAGTAATCCCACTAAATCAAAGTTGTTTTTATCCTTGGCTTTTTAACAAAGATCACGTTTTCTTTTTTCGTAAGTTGTCAGACTGCATCTAAATCCAGAATGCTGCACTTTAACAGACAAACACTTGGAAATTCAGAGCCTTCTGTACTTTTAATAGGAGGGTGACCTGCATGGAGTTACAGTTACAACCACTCTAGACACTTTACTGGGCAGACTAGATGGACCATACTGGTGTTTATTAGTTTTCCTAACGTAGTATGACAGCAGATAGAGGGTAGCCCTGGCCCTGAATGACATATGATAGTAAACTTCAAATTCTTGAATAAAAGTTCAACTTTAGTGCAAGACCTAATCAAATCTTGTAGGTTCTATAGTTTGATAAGAACTGCACTCTTTTTGCTTTGTATTTTTAAAGCACATCAGAACCACCTCCAAAAGAAAAATCTACGTTTAAGCTTGGGATGGAAAAGCAAAACACTGAAAGGCAGCTTACAAGAGCATTACTACTGAGCAATGGCCGATAAACCTAAATCTTTCTTAGAATAAAGCAAAATACATTTGACCCAGGTTATCCAGAGTGCACTATTCTGATCACCCCTTTCCATAAAGCCATGCTAAAGTTTGATTTAAACTTTGTATGCTGCTTTGTGGTTTCATAAAGCAGGATATAGAACATCTTAGAAGGTCCATAACATGTCAAAAGAACTATGGAAGCTGTAAGATGCAACTCACCTGCACAGCCTATGGGAACAGCTCAAAACATTAAACTGCAGCCTATTTATTGCTGCGTTTCAGTAGATCACACCATCTTAGTCTTGCATCCTTAGTAGGGGGTTCCCCCCCCAGTGGACAGACATTCTAATAATCAAGTGCCCAGGGACTATAACTGTTTGGAATAAGCATGGCAATAATAAACTGAATGAGATCATGCTCGTAAATGCAACAAAGAATGTCATGTACTCTGTGTTGAAAGTCAGTTGAACTGTTATAGCTTGCTTTGAAGGGGGTTGAGGGAAAGGCACTCATTGAAGCTAGGATGTGCCAAGATATTTCTCAGCCACTGGAAGCCCTTGATGCTGCAATACTCTCCAACAAACGAATGATTCCTCGTCCTCGTCCAATACAGGGCCCATAGGGGGATTGCACTCCACTAGGACGATGACTGTTTTCACCTATGAGGTGTGGGACATAAGACAAATCTCAAATACATATACACAACAAAATCTACACCACATTTGATATAATTAGATCAATTCAGGTCAAGACTCAAATCTGCTCATCTGTCCTTAAATGAAGGATAACTCACATGCATATCCCTGGATTTGAGCAATGCCACTAAAGCTGCAGGCACTTGAAGCACTTTGCATTTTCTGTCGCTGCAAGAGGGAGGGGAGAAAAAACATCCACACCTCAAAATCCCTTTCTAAATATAAAGGTATGTGTGCACAAACACCCACACACCCCACCATAATCTCTCCCTTATCCCACAAGATGAATATTTTCCACCCATTACATTAACCTCAAGGGGGGGGGGGGGGGAGGGATGCTATTTAATGGCAATCCTATGGTTTTTCAAGCAGGGGCAAGGAGTGGAGGCCAACTAAGAACACAGATGGATCTGACCTTGTGCACAAGCTTAAGCAGTTCATGAAATGTGAAATGGATTAGTTTCCTTACAAGCCTCAGCACTAGCTCTTATGAAGACTACCAAAATATAGGAGACAAACTTCAGCAGGCAGACAAAAGGCTCCATGCCCACCTGGAAACGTCCAGCATCTAGCACCACCATCTTAGGGTTAATGGTATTGCCAGAATCACGGTCCTGAAGAGGCAAGTGGTTAGGTGTTAGTGGAATTCCATAAACAGATGCCAAAGAATTGCTGATGCAATACCTAAAAAAAAAAAGTATACGCATATATATAAATAAATCTGCCAACATTGCCATAGCAACAAAAGCAAAAATCCAAGTTTTAAAAAGGTAACACTAACAGTATGAAAATTACACCACATGCTTAAGTCCCATCAAGTTCCTCCTACAGATAAAAGGAGCCAGGGAACCAACCACAGGGCAAGGCTGGAACAGAAAAGAATCATGTAGGATTTTGTGATTAATAAATACAGCTCTTTGCTTACGCTATTTTCTTGCACACTGCTAATGCACAGAATAAGATGTCATTCTCTTCATGCCACCTGCACCTGAATAGAGGGGTGGAAAAAAAAAAATCAGACAGAATTAGGACTATGTATGTCTCTGCCATGCTTAACAGCTATTACACGTCAAATTTGAGAAAACTATTCTAGGAAGGGTCTGCAGATAATGAAGACAGGTATCCTCTCAAGATGCTGCGGAACTAGAATACTTAAAAAAATAATAGTTGACCCTTATTTTTAAAAGACTTAAGATGCACTAAATGTGAAGTTTGTAAAAAAGTGTTTAATAAGTTATTATAAATCTAAGCAGATTACACTGCAGATTATCCAGAACAGCTAGAGTGGATTTCTGAAGCTACAGCTATGAAGGTTTCTCCGGCAGATCTTCAGATCCAGGAATGAACTTCTCTTGCCAGGCAGCATAAAGCGCTAACCACTGAAGTGTCCCTTAAAGACAAACACTGCTGTTGAGTAACCAATGAGAATTAGAGCAATCAAAACAAATTCTAGAAGTAACCTTGAACAGTGCTATGGTGACATTTTACTTATCGAATACTGTACTTTCCTGGCACCTTGCCAGTCCAGTCAAGTGGGTTGTGTCCCCCTGCCAGCAGAAGTGGAGACAGAACAGCAAGAAATTCTAGCAACATCCTGCTAGTATAGTCAATACAGCTAGGGGCACAACTCTGTATTCACACCCCAAGCAAGTGGCCAAGAAACTGACTGCACACCACCTCACTGAGAACCCCCCCCCCCCCCCACAAAATTACTTATAACTATGTACAGTACAGTTGCCACACAGAGCAACTAGCAGAGGATGAAAACCTGGAAGGCTAACTGCAAGAGATGAGTATACAGGGTGGGTCCAGGAAAGTGAAAGGTCAACTTCCAGATTGGACTGCTAGACCAGTCCAGACAAGTGAAAAGTACCAAACCTACTACTCCACTGGGCTGGAAGACGACACGGCTGCCTTCAAGGTCTCTACAAAGGCTGAAAAGGATGACCAAGTTGCCACACTGCAAATGGCAATAAGGGCGACTGAGCTTTGCCTGAGCCCATGTAGACAGAGTGCCCAGAAACCCTCTGGGACTGCATGGTTCCACAAAAACAAATCTGAACACAGCCTTTTTAATCCAAAATGAGCCAAGGTGGAGGCCGCCTCGGCAGGGCTGCAAAGAGCACAATCTGTCTTTTGGAAGGAATCGATGCCCTTCAGGTATTTAAGCAGCACCCTGCAAATGTCAAGATGAAGATCTCTGCCTTTCCCCTTACACTACTCTGCCAAATAGAGTATGAAGGCAAGCCACCTGATTTACATGAAAGGCTGAAACTACTTGACAAGTTGAATCTACACAGCCTCCCTGAAGAGAACAGGTATTGGTCTCTGTACGAGAGGGAGTCTGCAACTTTGAAATGCAATGCGCTGAGTAAATACAGACCAAAAAACTTCAAGCTTGAGATCCTTAAGGGAGTGGCCCACTTTAAGGGTTCAAAAAGGGGCCCTAAGAACAAGATCCAAATTTAAATGGTGTAATCACTGAACACAAGGGTAGCTGTAGGTGACTCCCCCCCCCCCCCCAAGGGAGCACACCACATCCAGGTGAGGCGCAAATGAATTGCCTGCTACTGGGCCATAACAAGAGAAGGCCACAACCTATACCCTTGGAGAATGAGGAACAGGCCCTTGTCAAACCTGTCCTGCAGGAAGGCTAATAAGGACAGCAACTACACTTTCCAAGGGAGCAAACAGTGCTTCCAACACCAGCCCTCAAAAGGTGCATCACATTTGTGCATAAGCCAGACAGGTGGAACTTTGCTTCACCTTCAAGAGAGTGGAAGCTATGGCCTAAGAGTAGCCCTTGCATGCTAAGCACTGCCTCGCAAGGACTAAGCCATAAAATGAGAAGGGAGCTAAATCTTCCATCAGAATGGACTCCTGGCACAACAGTCCCCAGGCCTGAGGAAGGCACAGTGGAAGACTGTCCAGGAGCAGTATCAGATCCATCTACCAAGGCCTTTGTGGACAATCCGGTGCCGCCTGAGTCACCAGACTTGGATGATGCTCCTATTCAAATAAAGCACTCACCCAACCAGAAGCCACAGCAGAATATATACAGAAGAAGCTTGAGGCTAAGGCTGAACCAGGGCATTGATGCCTTAGAGAACCAGCTCCTTGCATTGACTGAAGAATCTTTCTGCTTTGGCATGAGTCGCCATCAAATCCTTCCAGGGACTACTCCACCAGTCCAGGATTCGCTGGAATGCACAAAGTGCTAGCACCCACTCTCCTGGATTGAGGGGAGTCCACTTTCACACTGTCAGTACCACAGTGTGCTGCACTAACAAGGTCAGAAGATTCTGCTCCACCCATGGAAACAAGAGAACCATCTCTAGGGCCACTCACACACTTGGTGCCTCCCTGGTTATTTATATATGCCACCACCATGGTATGTATATCCAATAATACCCAGGCAGCTCAACCTGCAACACCAGGTGGCAGATATGCCAGAGGACCAAGTCAATGGCACATGCTTCTAGCCAATTGCTAGGCCAAGCTGCCTCATGCCTGGACCAATGCCCCTACACCAACTGACCTCTGCAATGAACACCCCATCCAAAACAGACTGGTATGTAACACTGGTTTATCCTGAGTAATTCCCTTGTTCAAACCGGTGGGCTGGGACCATCAATTCAGGCTGGATGCTACTGAAGGCAGAAGGGGGAGCCTAAACTCCCAGTCCTGCAAGTATGGTAACTGACAAGACAGCAGGGACCATTGGAGAGGTCACATGTGGGCCCTTGCCCAAGGGACTAATTCCAGGATAGCCACCATAGAGCCCAGGAGCTGAAGATAGTTCCAAACCTTAGGAGCTCATTGCTGGAAGTCTGCCAATTGCACCAGAAACTTGGAAACTTTGAGGTCAAGTTGACTTTGCAGACATGGGTCTGCATGGGTTAGCAGTGCCCCAAGATACACCAGGGATTGAGAGGGATCTAGGTGACTCTTGCTTTGATTCACCATCCAATCTTGGCCTTCTAGAAAATGTACCACTCCCACCATCACCTTGACTGCTTCTGATTGCAACCTTGCACAAATCAGCCAGTCATCAAAAAGGTAAGCATGTATATAGATGCCTTCACACCAGATCCATGACCTTTGAGAAGGTCCTCAGGGCTGTGGCAAGCCAAAGGGCAGAGTACAAAATTGAAAACTATCACCCATATAGCAAAGAATAGAAACCTTTGCTGTTTTTATGAATGGGAATGTGGAAATATGCCTCTACCAAATCCAGTGAGGCAAGCCACTCCCCAAACAGCCTAAATGATGTACCCTCAGAGTGCATTTACCTTTTTCAGATTGAGGATGTCTGAAGAACAGACCTCCTTTGGTATGAAGAAATATATGGAGTACCATCCATGGAAACAGCAGCTTGGAGGTGCACCAGCCTCTCCAGAGTGACCCAAATTGCAACCTTCTTGGTATGGAACCACAGGGAGAGACTACAAAAGTATCAAAAAATAGGCTCCTTGTACACTAGGGCACAGTCATGCTGAATGCCAGAGTGCCCAATGGTCCATGGTTACATGAACCTATTTTTGATAAAACAGACATAGGCGGATGCCCACTAGAGATAACTCTGATTGAGCCTCCTGCCTGTCATGGCCTGGATGGGCAGGGTTGATCTTTGAAGAAGTCACTGAACCTGCATGCACTAAGAAAAGGGCTGAGCACTGGCCAGTACCAGAAAGTCCCAAGTCCCAGAACTGAAATTGAGGAAAATGAGGACAGAGGGCGCACATCGCCAAGATCCTCTGGGAGGTGCTGAGGCTTGGAATCCATTGGGTCTTTTATGACCTTTACAAATCATTGTCAAGAGCTTCCATTTATAGGTCAGCTTGGTCAGATGGGACTTGGAAGCCATGTCATCCGCCCAATTCCACAGCCACCTTCTCACTGTTGTCATTACAATGTCCCTAGGGGTGAGCCGAACAAGATCATACATGGTACATGGTTATCAGCCAGGTAGGCAGTAGCTGACTCCAAATAAGCCAAAGCTGTCTCTTCTGGAAGCAATTGCACCCATTGGGATGAGGCAGAGTATGCAGTCTTGAGGCGCAACTCCACTTTATTATCCAGCCAATCCTTAAGAGCAGCCCCACCCTCAACTGGGATGGTGGTACACCTGACGATATGCATCCACCTTTGGAAAAAAAAAAAAAAAAACCCCTTATCCATTTCCTGCTGAGGAAGAGTATAGAGCATAGAGCTTGTTCAGGATTCTGGTGCTATTCATTGAGAATCCCCCTCTTCTGAAATCATGTCCTGGAGAAACAGGTGACCTTGCAACTCTGCATTGTTGCAGGAAGATGCCACCTGCAAAATCAGCACCATCAATTCATCTCTCCTAAAGAGTCCGATGATGTGGGAATCCTCCAGTCTTTAAAACCAGCCTAGGTTCATCATCCGATTCAGGCTCCCGAGAAGGGTGCGAGTCACCGGAGGCTTCTCATCACTGCAAGTGCTTACAGGACATAGGAAATAACTTGACCCAGCTCTCACTAGTTGAGTCGGAGAACTTAGCAGTGCCAGAACCAGGAAAGTTTCCAAACTGAATCCTGCTGCTTTTGCCAGGAGTACGTCTGCTGAAAGAAGGATAAGTCTTCCAAAACGGTAGGGGGGGGGGTCCTAACCCCAAAGGCAGGACCAGCGCTATCCCCCTGATCCTTGAAAATAACTGCTCCTCCCCCCCCAATCCCTCAGACCCTGGCTGGTTGAACAGCAGAGGGAGGGAGAAGGCAGCAGAGCAAGGCTGAACGAGAGCTCTGCACAAGCCTTTCCTGGCTGCGAATCCAGACTCGAGAATCATCTTTGTCCACATTCTGTTGCCAAACATTCAGCTGCTTTGGTCTTGCAGCAATCAGACAGACAATCCATAGATCCAACTCAGCATTCATTGCAGCCCAGACAGTGCTCCTTGTGTGCCAACATGTTACTGCTGCTCAGCACAGAAATGTTCCTTGGATTTACACATGCATATTTGCACACAGACCTTTGCATGTCTAAAGAAAAACTTACACATGCATGTGGTGGCACAGTTACACCTGTACAGTCACAGGCCCCACATGCACCATTACTGAAAGTTAGCACTAAACACACAAGGGGGGGGGGGGGGAGGGAACCACAGACACTCCCCACACAACCCATACAAAAACACTGAACGACGACAGACTGCAATGGAAGGTTGGGCCGCTGTGCCACCCCCCATGAAACCCAGCAAAATGGATGGTGCTAGACTCAGGACGCTCCCAGGTGCTCTGCACTTTCCTCACATACTTTCTCTCCTGATCGCTGCTCTGGGGGCCAGGGGACAGAGGGGAAAGGAGGCCTGTATGAAGACAGCATCTTGATCCATCTTAATCTCAGGGATACTGACAGGGAGGAACTCCTCCCCCCCCCCATGTAGGAAACTCCAACAGGATACCCTTAGTTACTCTGGAGACATCCACCTGAGCTAGCTCTAAGGGGTCTACGGCACCCCTTGGAATGGGTGCCTAGGAGCTAATACACTTCTAGAACAGAGCTGTACTGATCCTGCAGTCACCATCTGCTGAAGACAGAAGTACTGCGGTGTACCCCTAGCCATACTGGCTATATAGTAGCAGGATGTTAATAGAAGTTTCTAGTTGTGTTCCCTGCCAGCAGAGGTGGAGACAGAACCACCCACTTGTCTGAACTGGTCTAGCAGGATGATTTGGAAACATGTTGCCATTTCTGCATTTTGCAATTAGGGGACTTTTTGCCAGAGTTGTGTGAAACTTCACAGGTTGCATTTTTTTGTGCAATTGAATGCAGCAATTTGGACAAGAAAAATATGGGAAAATGACACGGGAAAATGGAATGTCACTCTCCCAGAATGCACATCAGCTTATTTGCAGATTGCTTAGATCCCAGAAACACCCCAGCAGCAACCTCCTTTTCTTTCCAACGTGCACTGTGATCTCACTTGACAGCATACCTAATGTTAAACAGAGTCCAGGACCAGTGGCGTAACTAAGGGTGGGTGGTGGGTGCAGTGTGAATTGCAAAACTTCGGCCTAGGAGAGAAGGGCAGGCCTGGAGTGGAGACAGCATGGCAAGCCAGCTTTACAGCAGGCCCGGTGTGTGCGTGTTGTGCATGCATTGCAGTCCATGGTGCCGAGCTGCATGATATGGGGGGGGGGGGGGGAGAGGGGGTGGTGGTACCAGCACCTGAACCAGGTGCTGGGATCACCACTGCCCAGGAGAATCCAAGGCTACTGCCTACCTCCCCTCTCCCTCTGTGTGCACTACCGTCCCTTCTGGTGTGCATAACATAGTATATGATGGCAGATAAAGACCAGTATGGTCCATCTAGTCTGCCCAGCAAGGTGGCAAGAGTAGGTGCATTTGCTGCTCTGTGCAGGTCACCCCTCCCCATGTCTTTGTTTAGGGGTGTACCCACCGCTCCATGTAGGTTTACCCCTATTTGTTTAGACATAAGAGATAGTTATGCTTATTTTGGGTTGCAGAGTGCGTTCTGGGCAACTACCTTCCTGAGTGTGCTGTGATGTCAGTCATGTCATGTTGCACAGAGCCCAGGAGAGTCCAAGGCTACCAAGCTCGCCTCCCCTTCAGGGTGCATCAAGATGTCACCTGCTCTCAGCCTGGGAGGCGGGGAGGAAGAGGAAAAAAATCACTATTTTTTGCACTAGTTTTCAGTGAGCATTGGGCTGGAAATTTTGGACTTTTATCTAGAAACACTGAGTGCTATGCTCATTCTTCAATGAAGCGAAGAGGGCCTCAGGAACAAATCCCCTCACTCTTTATAAGCAGCGGGGAGAAGTGTGTCAAAGTAGGGAATATACACAGAAAAATACCTGGTATTGCTGGAATAATCCCACTGGAAGACTTCCAGTAAGCTGCGTACATGCGTTTTTGAGGGCTCCTCATTCAGTTTGCACCTGTAAAATTGTACTACCAGATCCTCCACATTCAACAGCTGAAGTTTGTTCTCCATTCCTGAAATTAGTATAAAAAGGCAGCCCAGTGTTACAGGAAAGGGGAGGGAGAGATAGGAGTTGGACAAGGGGAGAGAGCAGGGTGTAACAGAATGACTCATGGAGATTCAGGATCCATGACAATATGGCAGGAGACTTCCCAGGATATAGATTCCAAATAAACTAAACCTTTAAGATTTTGTTTGTGTCAGCAACTTATGAGAGAGAAGCCGTTGCTAGTCTTAGAATGTATAAAAAAAAATATATGGAGTAAATCCAAGAATGCTAGACAAACTGAAAGGCCCCTAAATTTTCTGAGGCTGCCCTTTGACTGCAGAAGTGCTGCTTCTATCTACTGTGGTAGAAGACCAGCAACGCTTGCCCAGTTGGCTCCTCTTGGCAATGCAAAAGATTGCTACTGGTGCTTCATGACCACACCTTTGCGCAATGAGCTGAATGAGGGGGGACAGGAAGACAAGTCTGCCCATGTGTTACTCCATCCAAACAAAAAGGGGAAGGGAATCTTCTCCAAAACATGGCCCAGCTCACTCATAGTATACAATTTAACACAAAGGTTTCAATACACTTTAAGCAGATATTTTCTTTGACTTTTGGATTTCTCTGAACTACTTAAACTTCACTGCTTATACAAAGCCATGACAACTATCAACTACAACAAATAGAAAGAGTAGTTACTCACCTGTAACAGGCGTTCTCCAGGAGCAGCAGGAATCAGTCCTCACTTATGGGTGACGTCGGCACCGACGGAGCCCTCGGAGCAATTTTCCCCAGCTTTCGAAGAAAGCCTTTGGGAATTGCAGCGCGCATGCGCGGTTCCCTTCCCGCCCAAGGGTGCCATCTTGCTCAGTCTGATGACATAGCGAAGAGACAGCAAAAAAGTTAGCAAAAACATAAGAATGACTGCAACTCCAAGGGGAGGAGGGAGGGTAGTGAGGACTGATTCCTGCTGCTCCTGGAGAACACCTGTTACAGGTGAGTAACTACTCTTTCTCCAGGACCAAGCAGGAAGTCAGTCCTCACTTATGGGACTCCCGAGCTCAAGGCTACCGGAGACCTCAAACCGAAAAAAGAGCTCCCTCAAGCTCAACAGTACAGAAGGAAGGAATCTTCTCTGAATACGAATCCGGCCGGTAGCCCAACACCAGGGCCGGAGGTAGGAGTTGCTTAGACCTCAAAGAGATTGTGGAGGACTGCCTGTCCGAAAGCACTGTCCCTGCGGGACTCCCTCTCCAGGCAGTAATGAGCCGCAAACGTCTGGCTTGAAGACCAAGTAGCGGCCCGGCAGATGTCTGCCAACAGAACAGAGCGGAGATGAGCCACTGACGCAGCCTTCGCCCTGACACGGTGAGCCGTGACTCGACTCTAAGGAGAGGCTGGCTGCTCCATAAGCCCAGGCGATACAGTCAGCAACCCAGATGGACAAAGTACGCTTAGAGACAGGTACCCCCAACCGATTGGGGTCAAAAGATACGAAAAACTGAACAGCTTTTCAATGCTCTCGCGTACGGTCAAGGTAGAAGGATAAGGCTCTTCTACAATCCAGGGTATGCAGAACAGTTTCAGCTCGGCTGGTATGCGGCCTGGGAAAGAAGGTCGGAAGAACCACCTCTTGATTGATGTGAAAAGAGGAGACCACCTTTGGAAGAAACTTAGGGTAAGTCCGTAAGACCACCCTATTCTTGTAGAACCTAGTGTATGGGGGCTCCGACACTAGGGCCTGTAGTTCACTAACGCGCCTAGCGGAGGTAAGGGCTACCAAGAAGAGAGTTTTCCAGGAGAGGAAACGAAGAGAGCAGGTAGCCATGGGTTCAAAAGGCAGACAGGTAAGCCTTTGCAAGACCACATTGAGATCTCAGTCAGGAGCTGGAGGGCGCAGCGGGGGCTTAAGCAGAAGGCGGCCCTTGAGAAAACACGCCACCAAGGGGTGCGCGGAAAGAGGCTGGCCCTCCACCGGCAAATGATGTGCAGAGAGCGCACTGAGGTGGACCCTGACAGAGTTGGATTTGAGGCCTAGATCGGAGAGGTGAAGCAAATATTGCAGTACCACCGATACTAAGCAGGCGAAGGGGTCCTCAGAGCGCTGAGAACACCAGAGCGAGAAGCAACGCCATTTAAGGGCGTATGATTTCCAGGTGGAAGGTCGCCGAGACGCCAGCCTCCACCTCCGGAGGAAGTAAGAGCGGAGCTAGGACTACCCTTTCAGCAGCCAGGCCATCAGATGAAGGGCCTGGAGGTTGGGGTGCAGGAGAGTACCCTGATCCTGGGTCAGGAGATCGGGCTGAAACCCCAGAGGAAGAGGGGCGTCCACCGCTAGTTGTAGGAGTAAAGGGAACCAGGGTTGTCTCGGCCACCTGGGCGCTACTAGGATCACGGAGGCCTTGTCCTGGACAACTTTGAACAGTGTCCGGGACACAAGTGGTGTGGGAGGAAAGGCATACAGTAGGCCCGTGGACAACGAGATGAGGAAAGCATCCGGCGCTACTCAGAGGATGCGGGTGCCGGGAGCAGAACCTGGGAAGTTGCTGGTTTAGAGCATGGTGGGGAGGCCCCACCGGCGGAAGATCCGCTGGACAACTACGGGGTTCAACCTCCATTCGTGCGGCTGCAGAATCCGGCTCAGTTTGTCGGCTAGGCAATTTTCCTGCCCGGGCAGGTAAACAGCCTTGAGGAGGATGTCGTGGTCGACTGCCCAAGAGCACAGTCTCCGAGCCTCCTGACAGGAGGGAGGGAGCCCGTGCCCCCCTGTTTGTTCACATAGAACATGGCAACCTGATTGTCCGTCTGCACCAGTACAGACCGACGAGAAGTGAGGTGAGAGAAGGTCCGCAGAGCTAGGCGGACCGCCCGCAGCTCCAGGAAGTTTATCTGCTGAGCAGCCTCCCAAGGTGTCCAAAGGCCTTGAGTGCATGTTCCTTGGCAATGCGCTCCCCATCCCAGGAGAGAGGCATCTGTCGTGAGCCCCTGGGAAGGTGGAGGAGACTGAAAAGTCATGCCAAGTACCAGATTGGGCAGGTGAAGCCACCATTGCAGAGAGGAGACCAGGCGGTCGGAGATCTGTATTAAGTCTGTCAGTCTCCCTGTGGCCTGATGCCATTGAGTGCGAAGGCTCCACTGAGCAGGTCGCATATGCAGACGGGCATTCGGAGTGACATGGACCGTGGAGGCCATGTGACCGAGCAGTTGCAGGAATTGTCTGGCAGAGGCCGGTGACGCGCTGTGGAACCTGCCGGCCAGAGCTATGAGCCTGTTGGCCTGTTCCAGAGGCAAGAAGGCCCGAGCCTGCAGAGTGTCTAGCCGTGCTCCTATGAATTTGAGATCCTGAGAGGGGAGCAAAGTGGACTTTTCGAAGTTTATGACGAAGCCCAAGTGCTGAAGCAGAGCCACTGTGCGTTGAGTGGCCTGAATGACCTCTAGGGAAAACTGTGCCCGGATGAGCCAGTCGTCGAGGTAGGGGAAGACGAAGAGGCCTTGAAGCCTCAGGAAGGCTGCCACCACTGCCAAGCATTTCGTGAACACCCTGGGAGCGGAGGAGAGGCCAAAGGGCAGCACGCGGTACTGATAATGATTCCCTGCCACCACAAATCTCAGATATTGCCGGTGGTCCGGATGAATAAGGATGTAAGTATAAGCATCCTTTAGATCCAAGGAGCATAGCCAATCTCCCTGCTGGTAGGGCAGTAGGATTCCAAGGGTAAGCATCTTGAACTTTTCCCGCTGCAGGAACTTGAGGTTGCGCAAGTCCAGGATGGGTCTGAGGCCTCCTGTTCTTTTCGGTACCAGGAAGTACCTTGAATAAAACCCGTGACCCCACAAGTGCTGGGGCACTGGCTCCACAGCCTGTTCCTGGAGCAGACTTTGCAGCTCCTGAAGGAGTAAGTCCCTGGGCAGAGGGGGTCTTGGAGGCTCCCCTGGAAAGTAGGGAGGAGGTACCTGGTGAAAATGTAAGAGGTAGCCCTTTTGAACCACCTGCAGCACCCAGGAATCGGATGTTATGGCTGACCACCTGTGGGCAAAATGGGTCAGCCGGCCCCCCGTGCTGAGCGAAAGTCGCGGAGGGGGAGAGGCTATGCCGGCATAGTCAAAAACCCCCACCCTGCTGAGCAGGGGCCTGTGTAGTGGGCTTGGGGGCCTTCTGCCTACGGGACCCATTACCCTGTCCCTTAGCCTGCTGGCCCTGATGGGGAGCTGCTGAGGCTTGATATTGTGGGTGGTGCTGTTTATAGGCAGACACCTTCCTCGGGTAAAAGGGCTTTTTCCCCGAGCCCTTCCTCTTCTGTGAAGGGGCAGAGGTCTTTCTGGATAGGTGAGTTCTGGTGAGAGTCTCGGACTCGAGTTCTGCCGCCTTATCAGCCATGGGTTTGCCAAAGAGGTTTTCACCTCTGCAGGGGACATTGACCAACTTGTCCTGCACCCATGGCTCGAGGTCGGATGACTGAAGCCAAGCCTGACGGCGAGCACCGATGCCGGCTCCGGCTACTTGAGCCAATGCTTCGAAGCCATCGTAGGCTGCTCGAGAAAAAAACTTTGAGCACTCTCGAATACCAGTGGACAAGGCCTGGAACCTCTGCAAAGGTTCCTCGGAGAGACCAGCAGAGAACCCGGCAATTTCCTTTGCCAGGTCTCGAAGATACATGCCCATATATAGCTGGTATGTCTGGACTCGGCAAGCAAGCATAGAGCCCTGGAAGCACGTCCTACCGAGGGCATCCAGGTTCCGGGCCTCCTTACCCGGAGGCACCGAGGAGTGCATCTTCTGACTCTTAAGTCGATGCATGGCCGATTCCACCACCATGGAATGGTGCGGTAGTTGTGCCTTCTGGAACCCGGGGCTCTTGCGGACTCGATACATGGAATCGACCCGCTTGCTTAACACCGGCGTCGAGGCCGGGCTCTCCCACATGCGGAAGAGCAGCCGCTCCAGCATCGGAGGAACTGGCACAGTAAAGGCCTCCTTCGGGGGAGAGTCATACTGGAGGGCCTCGAGCTCTTCGGCTCCTCCTCTGGATCCGCGGGGAAGGCCAAAGCCTTGGCCATGTCCCTCACAAAATCGGAGAACCGGGTATCCTCCGGGGGGGGGGGGGGACCGTCTCCAAGGCTCCGACTCAGGCGAGTCGGAGGGGACGCACAGAGTCTGAAAAGAACCGGGTGACTCGTCCTCCTCCGTGTCCCAGCCCGACTCCTCCGTGGAGGAATCGAGTGGCTCCGTGCGGGCGACGGCCGAGGACCTCCGCCCCGACGCCGAGGTCGGCATTGACGACCTCGGTCCCGAACGGGAGGCCGAGGGAAAGAGACACGGCGTTGAACCGAGAAAAACAAACGAAAAAAATCAACTTTTTCAGCGGCGATCACAAACTACGTCTGTAGGGCTCCGCGGAAAAAAGACGACTGAGCAAGATGGCACCCTTGGGTGGGAAGGGAACCGCGCATGCGCGCTGCAATTCCCAAAGGCTTTCTTCGAAAGCTGGGGAAAATTGCTCCGCGAGGGCTCCATCGGCGCCAACGTCACCCATAAGTGAGAACTGACTTCCTGCTTGGTCCTGGAGAAAGCAATGTATTTGCTGTAAACCTGTCAAATGTTATTCTTGCTCTGTCATAAGAGCGTAAGAAACGCCATACTGGGTCAGACCAAGGTCCATCAAGCCCAGTATTCTGTTTCCAATAGTGGCCAATCCAGGCCACAAATACCTGGCAGATTCCTTCCAAATTATTTTTGTGTTTTACTGAAGCTACTACAGTAATTTCCCTCCTTGTAACAACCAGCTAGCTAGTCAATACCATCAAACAGCAACAGAAATGGATGAGGGCAGAGATCATATAGCTTGCTAGTCTGCTCAGTCCTCCTTTCCCTTGTCAATACAACCAAGAAGGGTACTGGAAGGTTATCCTCCTGTTTTGCTAACCACCATTACATCATTTTATTCCCAGTTGGTTTGGGTGGCAAGACATCAGATATGCCCCTTTTCACCCCTTTGGCAGAGAGATTGAATGTTACAGACAAGTAAAGAAAAGGGAAGATCCTCAACACTGTTCAAATCCAAGGTGATAATGGATAAAATCAAGTATAGTTTAACACTAGAAGCCCCAAAGTGCATCAATTGGTGCAAATACATCTTCAAAGTTGTATACCAGCACCACGGCTAGAACCATGTCAGTCATGTTCCATGACTGTTAGTGTTCAAATATGTGCATCGAAAATTAATGACAGATGCACCACTTAGCGGGAAAATTAATTTATACCAAGAAGCCCCAAAGTATGTCAATTGATGCACTCAATTGTCTTTGATGCGTCAATTGACTTACTTTGGGTCTTCTAGAAATAAATTCATGTTCCCACTAGGTGGCGCATCTCAATCACTGTTTACAGTTTTACTCCCACATTATAAACACACACACAAAAGTGGTGACAGGGAAGAAGTGTCAAACTACAGGCTTGTGAGCCTTACCTCAGTGGCGGGAAAAGTGATGGAGGCACTCCTGAAAGAGCAAATTGTGAACTTTCTCAAAGCCAACAGGTTGCAAGATCTGAGGCAACATGGTTTTACTGAAGGACGATCTTGCCAAACAAATCTGATTGAGTTCTTTGACTGGGTGACCACGGAACTAGATCAGGGGCATGCGATGGATGTCATCTACCTGGATTTCAGCAAAGCCTTTGATACTGTTCCTCATAGGAGGCTTATCAAACTCAGTTTGGGAATAGATCCCAAGATGGTAAATTGGATCAGAAATTGGTTGAATGACAGATGACAGAAGGTGATGGCACAAGGAGCTCACTCAGATGAAAGGAAGGTGATTAGCAGGGTGCCCCAAGGGTCGGTCCTGGGCCCGGCATTGTTCAATGTATTTGTGAGTGATATTGCTGAAGGACTGCATGGAAAAGTCTATTTGCAGATGACACAAAAATTTGCAACAGAGTGGACTCCCGAGGGAGTGGTTAACATGAGGAATGATCTACAAAAGCTGGAAGAATGGTCTAATGCTTGGCAATTAAGATTTAATGCAAAGAAGTGCAGAGTCATGCACTTGAGAAGCAGAAATCCAAGGTAAATGTACGCGATAGGGGGCGAGAGGTTGGTGTGTATGGATCAGGAGAAAGACCTTGGAGTGATTATTTCTGAAGATCTCAAGGTGGCAAAACAGTGCGACAAGGCAGTGGCAAAAGCCAGGAGGATGTTGGGCTGCATACAAAGAGGAATTACCAGCAGAAAGGAAGAGGTACTTATGCCACAAGGATGTGAAAAGACTGGAAACTGTTCAGAGGAAGATGACCAAAATGATTTGGAGCCTGCGTCTGAAGCCTTATGAGAAGAGACTTGAAGACCTAAACATGTACACTTTGAAGGAGAGGAGGGAAAGGGCAGACATGATTCAGACCTCTAAATACTTAGAGAAATAATGAACAAAAACAAACGTCTTCCAAAGACGGAGAAGCATAGTTACTCACCTGTAACAGGTGATCTCCAGGAACAGCAGGAATTAAGTCTTCACATATGGGTATCGTCGGTACCGACGGAGCCTGCGCGGGAACGCTCCCCAGCGTCCAATTAGAAAGCTTTTGGGAGCATCCCACAGCGCCTGTGTGCTGTCTTCCCGCCTTTCTCAACTGCCTCTCTCCAGTTGCGTTTAAAGCTGAGACAAAGAGAGAGAAAGAGGGAAAGAGAAAGATAGATACACAACTCCTAGGGGAGGTGGGTGGGTTGTGAAGACTAAATTCCTGCTGTTCCCAGACATCACCTGTTACAGGTGAGTAACTATGCTATCTCCAGGAACAAGCAGGAATGTAGTCTTCACATATGGGGACTCCCTAGCTTTAGATGCCAGGGAGAGACCCCAGAAGTTGTGCGTCCCTGTGAAAGGGCTCCACTTCCCCCCATGGATCTCTGGCATCCAACCAGGGATGGTGGGTAGGAGTTGATTATTTATTTATTTATTTTATTTAACAATTCTTATATACCGCACTATTTATGATCAGCGCGGTTTACATATAACAACAACATCCGACTGGGATTAGGTATGAAACAGGTGTTGGAGAACAGCCTGACCAAACAAGGCATCCCGGCGGGAGTCCTTGTCCAAGCAGTAATGGGCTGTAAAGGTATGAACCAAGGCCCAAGAGGCTGCTCAACAGATGTCAGATAGACAGAGTGCAGATGAGCCAGTGAAGCTGCCATGGCTCTCAAATTGTGAGCTGTGACATGGCCCTCCAGAGGAAGATTCTTACTCTGATAGGCAAAGGAAATACACTGAGCAATCCAGTTGGAGAGTGTTCTCTTGGAGACTGGAAGTCCCAAATGAGAAGGATCAAAAACAAAGAGTTGAGAGGACTTTCTATATTGCTGTGTTCTTTGCAAGTAAAAGGCTAAAGCTCTTTTACAGTCCAAAGTATGAAGATTCCTTTCTGCATTTGATGCATGAGGCCTTGGAAAAAAAAAACACAGGCAGGTAGACCGCTTGGTTTAGATGAAAAGGCGAGACCACCTTGGGCATAAAGTGTGGATGACTCTTAAGGACTACCTTGTCATGATGGAACCTTGTATAAGGTGGATCAGCCACTAGTGCCTGCAACTCACTGATGCGACGTGCTGATGTGATTGCAATGAGGATGATAACCTTCCAAGAAGGAATTTCAATGAGGTAGTAGCTAAGGGTTCGAAAGGTGGCTTCATGAGCTGACCAAGAACCAGGTTTAAGTCTCATGCCACCAGTGGTGGCCTAATGGGAGGCTTAGTTAGAAGGCCTCTCATAAATCTTGCTATAAGAGGATGGGAGGAAATAGGTTGTCCATTTAGAGGCTTGAAAGAAGCTGCAATGGCACTTAAATGGACTCTTACTGAGTTAGTCTTCTGCATTGGATAAATGAAGGAGATACTCCAGTAATGATTCCAGAGATATCGCAAGGGGGCTAAGACCCTTCTGCGAGCACCATATGGTAAACCTTTTCCCACTTGAAAGCATAACAGCATCTTGTGGAATGTTTTCTGGAAGCATAAAGGATATCCTTTGCATTTCAGGGCTTGGTTGCTGAAGGCCTAGATCTTCATGATCTTAACCTCTCTCAGCAAGTAGAGACTGGGGATTGGGATGCCATAACATTCCGCCCTCCTGAGGACAGGAGATCTGGAGCAGACCCTAACTCCAGAGAGGGAGCTTGAGAGAGATGTAGAAGCAGAGGGTACACCACACTTGCTGTGGCCAATGTGGAGCTATGAGAATCATACAGCCTCTGTCTCTCTGCAGCTTGAACAGGGTTTTGGGAATTAGGGGAATGGGTGGAAAGGCATAAAGGAAGTCTTGACCCCAATGAAGGAGGAAAGCATCCCTGGCCTGAGAGCACTGAGCCAAACTTCTGGAACAGAACCGGGGAAGTTTGTCATTCAACGGACTTGCAAAGAGGTCTATGTCCGGGGTTCCCCAAATCTGAAAAATCTTGGCCACCTGGTCTGCATGCAGAGACCATTCGTGTGGAAGCAGAACTCGACTGAGTCTGTCTGCCCAAGAGTTTTGGATGCCTGGAAGATACACTGCCAGGAGATAAATCTGATGCTCTCTGGCGAGTGCCCATAGTCGCAAAGCTTTGTTGCAAAGCGACAGACAGCCTGTTCCCCCCTGCTTGTTCACGTAGAACATGGCTACTTGATTGTCCGTATGAATGACGACTGTCTTGTAGCTTAGCAGGGTGTGGAACACTCAAAGAGCAAGGAAGATTGCTCTGAGCTCTAAGAGACTGATGTGTAGATGAGTCTCCTGTGGAGTCCAAGTGCCTTGGGTGGAGAGGTCTTGCAAATGAGCTCCCCAACCCATTGGTGAAGCATCTGTTGTGAGAGTTGCCTGGGGTAAAGGTTGTTGAAATGGGGACCCCACCAACAGGTTTTGAGTGACTGCCACCCTGATGCCTGGGTCCATTGAGTGGATAAAGTCCACTGGGCTGCTCTCATATGGAGACGAGCATAAGGAACCACATGCACAGTAGATGCCATGTGGCCTAGTAGTTGTAACATTTCTCAAGCAGAGAGATGAGGCTTTAGTACTGCTTGAGAAGCTAACTGCACCATGCGAAGGAAACAGGCCTGAGGGAGATAGGCCCTTGCTTTTCTGGTATCCAGCAAACCTAAGAACTCTAGAGACTGAGTGGAAGTTAGGCTGGATTTTGGGATGTTTATAACCAGACCCAAATACTGAAGGATACGCATTGTGCAAGATAGAGAAATCCTGGCCTCTGACGGGGCTCGAACGAGCCAGTCGTCTAAGTAGGGGAAGACGAATATTCCTAGAGTGCGAAGAAATGCTGCTACCACCGCCATGCATTTCATAAACACCCTTGGTGCTGAGGCCAGGCCAAAAGGAAGCACCCTGTACTGGTAGTGCTTTCCTTGAAAAAGGAACCGAAGGAACTTTCTGTGAGTTGGATGGATGAGAACATGTGTACGCATCCTTGAGATCTAGAGAACAAAGCCAATCCTGACTCTGAAGGTATGGCAGCAGAGTTCCTAGAGAAATCATCTTGAATTTCCCTTTTAACAGGAATTTGTTCAATTCTCTGAGGTCCAAAATAGGTCTGTGTCCCCCTGTTTTCTTTGGGATAAGAAAATAAGGGGAGTAAAACCCTGTACCCTGTTGAGGAATGGGTACCTCTATTGCCCCTTGGGCAAGAAGCATAGTGATCTCTTGATCTAGCAGATTGATGAGAGAGATCTGGGAACTGAACTGTCTTACCATTGTGGGAGGGGGCATTCACAGAAAGTGAAGCTTGTATCCCTCTTTTATAATGGAGCGAGTCCAATGTTCTGCTGTTATCTGCCCCCATCTGGGGGCAAAGTGACACAACCTTCCTGGAATGGTGGAAGGCTCTGGTCTGTTGAGAGCCAGGAAGGCTAAGTTCTCTAGATGGAAGTCAAAGGCCTTGTGGAGGCTGAGACGGTTGAGGCTTAGCAGTCTTTGCTTTCCTTTGTTTAGGTGGTTGCTGACTTTCGGGCAGGTTAACCTGCAGAACGTCCCTGCTGGGAATACGAGGGATAAAACCTCTTCTTTTTGGAGAATGGTTTCTTGAAAGATTTCTTCCTTGCAGGATCAGCTGTGGCTTTGGATAATCTATCCAAGGTGGAGTTGTCAGCATCCAACTCATTGGCTCTCTTGCCAATTTTTGCCAAATAAATTCTCACCTGTACAAGGGATATTGCCCAGTTTGACCTGCACCCAAAGCTCCAAATCAGATGCCTGGAGCCAGGCAATTCTACGTGCACCTATGGCAATGGCAGAGGTTCTGCTTATGCACTCAGAACAGTCAAAAGCTGCACGGTTGACAAACTTAGAAACATCCTGGAGGAGTTACTTTGTTTCCTTGCTATTCTTACTACATTCTGATTGGACCGGCTCCCGCTCCTGCTTCCCTGATTGGGGCTGTTGGATTTCCTGGGGCTATAAACAGCTTGCCCCCAACGCGGGACACGTAGCAGGCGTGTGCCCGAAGGGGCAGGCCATGCCCCTTCGGCACAGATTCGGCGAGATTGAGTCTTGTGGATGGGGAAAAGAAAGAAACACCTTCAGCCGGCTGTGCAGCCGAAGGCTGTAAAAACTGTGGGACCCATGGATGCGCATTTATCTGTGGTTAGAGCGAAATTGGATCCAACTTCGGATACTCTGTTGAATGAAAAGTCAACTGAGTATGACTTCTTCAAACTCTTCCCCACAAGTGGAGAAATTTTCCCCAGCTAATCAGGAGAAAGTTTCAAGTTCAGAGGTGGTTGCTTTTAATCATTTAGTTATAGGGCTGGGGTCACCAACCTCCAGAGGGCCGCGGGCCGCACAGCCGACTACCGGGAGCTTCGCGGGCCGCACCCCCCTTCTCCCCGCCCCCACGAAAAAAAACAACAAACGCAAAATGATGAAAACAATGGCTGATCACCTTTATTGAATTTAATGAGATGGCTGATGATTCATGCTAGCAGACAAATGCTTAAAGTCCGGCTTCACAGATGACACTGACAGGAGAAGGGACGCTTGCAGGTGGTCGTCGGTGAGCTGCGAGCGCGTGGATACAATGGCGGGAATCCTTGGCGGGCCGCACGTAATGTTAACCGGGGTAGAGCCTCGCGGGCCGCACGAAGGGACCTCGTGGGCCGCATGCGGCCCGTGGGCCACAGGTTGGTGACCCCTGTTATAGGGGAACCCATGCTTTCTTCCTCTTTTTTGAGGATTGAACCGCCAATTGAGACATTGCCTCCATCGCTTCCCTCCGTGGTAGTCTTTCCTGGAACTATTGAGCCACCGGCCCCCCCGGATGATATTTCCTTGAGAGATTTGTGGGCTATGTTATCTAGGCTGGAGCTTACTTTGAATTCCTCCCTTCAGAAGGATTCCGGTTTTACAAAAGAAACAGTGGAAAAGTTATCTAACCAGGAATCTAGACCGTCTACGGTTGAAAAACTACTAGTATCTACTGAAGCTCGGATTGTTTCTCAACGGACACTGCTAGATACTCTGGTTCCAGATGTGGCTTCTTTACATCGTCAAGATGAATTATTGGAGAATTCCTTGCGTTCAAGGAATCTCCGTATTTTGAATTTCCCCAAAACGCATTACCTAGCACCTGATATCCTTTTTTATAAATATTTGAAGGATGTATTGTTAATTTTTGACTATTTCTTTTTCAAATATTTATTATATTTCTTCTAAACTAAATGCAGTAGAGGAAAGAGGTGTTGAGGGGGGGCACAAGGTGGCCCTCAAAATTTGCCTTCTTTAAATATATCTCATTTTTGTTTTAGAGTCCTCACAGGATGAGATTCCTTTAAGGGCGACTGTTCGTTACGGTTGCCTCTGAATTAGATAAACAGAGAATCTTTCGTGCTTATTTCAAGAAGATATCTGAGAAATTTTGTGGCCAGTGTGTTCAGATCTTTCCTGATGTTTCCAGGGCCACACAGCGACGGCGAAAGGCCTTTTTGGAAGTTCGCCCGCGTGTGTTGTGTGGCATTATTTTACTTACGGTTTCCATGTAAATGCCACATAATCTATCAGGGAGTTCGTTATGTTTTTTCTGAGGTAGATCAATTGTTAGATTTTTTGAAAGGGAAAGGTTAGGTTTTGGGTCCCTCTTCTCTTTTCTATTTTTTTTCTGTTTTCTTTTTCTTTCTCCTTGGCTTGGGTGGTTGGCCGGTCAGAGATTCTCAAAAAATTTATTGAATGTGTTTAGTTTCTCCTGAATGTGGTCTACCTATAATTGTATTACCTTTGCTTGTAGTTGGGATATTGTTCCCAATTAGTTGTTACCTTTTTGATTTGTGTGTTTCTTTATATTAATAAAGGGAAAAAAATTAAAACTTAGAAACATCCTGGGCATGTTTAACCAGTGTGAGAAAATCCTGCCTCTTCTCAGGGAGAAGAGGACTCAAAACCTCTAAATATCCTGTGACTTTAAGGAACATTCCCATATACAAAATATAGGAACTGATCCTGGCAGAAAGCATGGAAGCCTGGAAAGTACGACGTCCAAAGGCATCCAAAGTTCGACACTCACATCCTGGAGGATTAGAGGCATGCCTCTTTGCACTTCTGATCCTTCTCATAGCTGATTCCACTACAGTAGAGTGGTGAGGAAGCTGAGTTTTCTGGAAACCAGGACACGGAGGTACTTGATACATGGTATCCAGTCTACGAGTGAGGAGAGGTGGTAAGAGGTGTCTCCCACATTCTCAACATGAGATCATGTAAGATCTCATGGATAGGCAAAGTAGCTGCCTCCTTAGGAGCCTTGGGATATTGTAAAGTCTCCAACTCCTTTGCCCTGGGCTCTGTTTCAGGAGCCACAGTAATGGAGACACCTCAAGCCACCTCCCTGAAAGTCCTGAAAGGAGATATCTTCTGGAGGAGACATCCTGCGTTTAGGAGAGGAAGGCTCCTCTGGGAATATTCTGGTTCCGGAGCTGTCAGAATCCTGATTCCTCCGAGGATTCAAAGTACCTTCTGTCCGGATGCTCCTGTAGAGCCCGATACCCATACCGACTGAAGTCAGTGCCAAGGGGAATCAGTACCGGTGTATCGGTACCAGAAGGCATAGCATGACTGGGTGCTGGCAATGCAGACACCGAGGTCGATGCTGTCGGTACCGGTGCCGATACCGGTTGAACTGTGACGCGGCTCCGAGAGTGTCGATGCCGCAAGGAGAGCCACCAGACTGTGCTCAATAGCTAGGAACCTCTGGTCTATCGACGCTGCTGATGCCTGGGTATCGGTACCGGAGAAAACAGCCAGTACCCCAGAGCATGGCACCAGACTTCTGCCGAGGTCGAGGCCTCGAGAACATCCTGGAGCCCTGATAATGCTTTGGAAGCCGAAGCCTCCCACCGGGGCAAGTTTGCCGGTAAAGAACCCTCAAGGGCAACGCCAGAGGCATCTCGATGCTTGGAAGGAGATCAACCCTTTGAGGACTGGCCAGACTTATGTTTAGTTACCCGAGATCCATGGGAGGAAGACGAAGCCCTGGAAGATGTCAATGCCACAAAGGCTGCATCGGGGGGAAAAAGGGTGCTGAGTTTAGCAGCTCGCTTTTGTCGACCCCTCTTAGACATCATGGCGCAGGCCATACACTCTGAAATGGAGTGGTCAGGACCTAAACATTTAAGACACCACTCATGGGTGTCGGAGATGGTACTGCCACACTTGGTGCACTTCTTGAAACCCAAAACAGGTTTTTCCATGGTAAGGAAATTTTGGGCCTAAGGCCCAAAATGGCGCGTGCACCTGAGGAGGAAAAGTTTGGAAAAAAGGACTATATATATTTTTATTTTTTAAATAAAGAAAGAACTGGCGGTACTGGTATAGCGTCGAGGAAGGCAGACGCGACCACAAAAAAGGAGAATGGAAAAATTTTCTGCAGTGACAAGGACGACCTGCTGGTTCCGTGGAAAACGAAGAACTGGAGAGAGGCAGTTGGGAAAGGCGGAAAGGCAGCACGCAGGCGCTGTGGGATGCTCCCAAAAGCTTTCTAATTGGACGCTGGGGAGTGTTCCCGCGCAGGCTCCGTCAGTACCGACGATACCCATATGTGAAGACTACATTCCTGCTTGTTCCTGGAGATTGGTCTTTATCTGCTGTCATTTACTATGTAATGACGTCACATACTGCACGTATTTAACAAATAAGTAACTTCACGTTCATTCACATCTGCATTTCATGCTAAACACAGTCGTCCGTGATAATGCATCAATTGACGCACTTTGGGTTTTCTAGGTAAATTTCCTTTTGGGGCTTCTAGTGTTAAGAGGCCAAGAAGCAATTTGATCACTTGCTTTACCTTTGCATCCCTGCAGTTAAGGATCCTCTGTGCTTCTCCCATGCTCTTGAATTGCAGTGATGTCTTTTTAGAGGAAAGGTGGTGGATAAACTAAATTCCTATATTACTTCCAAGTGTACGCCCTCATAGCATGGCCCCTTGTTCTAAAGCTGTTTTCTAAAGGGGACAGATTTTACCTGCTAGTTTTCTTTCGAGTCCCTCCAGCCTAATCCAGGCTTGTGAGTTAATGCCTTCCTACCAGCAGATGGAGAATGAGAACCACTGGTTCAATGATGCCACCCTATAAGGGTCCTGTGCAGCCAATCTCACCTCTTTCTGTAACAAAGCAGACTAAAGAACGAACAGCTATTGCTATGGTCATTAAACATGAACATAAAGAGTAGTTACTCACCTGTAACAGGTGTTCTCCAGGAGCAGCAGGAATCAGTCCTCACTTATGGGTGTCATTGACGCCGATGAAGCCCCAGCGGAGCATTTCCCCAGCTTTCCATGAAAGCCTTTGGGAATGCTGGCACGCATGCGCGGTTCCCTTCCCACCTAAAAGTGCCATCTTACCTCAGTCAAATGACATAGCTAAGAACAGCACACAAAAATGTAAAAATTAAACTATGTACAACTGCAACTCCAAGGGGAGGAGGGAGGGTAGTGAGGACTGATTCCTGCTGCTCCTGGAGAACACTTGTTACAGGTGAGTAACTACTCTTTCTCCAGGACCAAGCAGGATGTCAGTCCTCACTTATGGGTGACTCCCCAGCTCTGGGCTACCAGGAACCCAGGCTGAACAAGAGAACTCCCTCTAGTCTCAGCAACACAGTAAAGGCTTTGCAAGGACACACCCTCCACAGGTAGCCCAACCAGAGGGCAGGAGTTGCCTAGACCTCAAAGAGATTTCGGAGTACTGCTTGGCCAAAAGCACTGTCCCTACGGGACTCCCTCTCCAGACAGTAGTGGGCTGCAAAAGTCTGGCTTGAAGACCAAGTAGCAGCCCTGCAGATGTCTTGCAATGGAACAGAGCGGAGGTGAGCCACTGATGCAGCCATTGCCCTCACATGGTGGGCCGTGACCCTACCCTGCAAAGGAAGGTCAGCTGCCTTGTAAGCCCAGGTGATAGTCAGCCACCCAGATGGACAAGGTACGCTTGGACACAGGCCTCCCCAAGTTATTGGGGTCAAAAGAAAGGAAGAGCTGAGAAGCCTCCCTGTGACCTTGTGTACGTTCAAGGTAGAAGGATAAGGCCCTCCTACAGTCCAAGGTATGGAGAACTGTTTCAGCCTGACTTGCATGAGGCCTAGGGAAGAAAGTAGGAAGAACCACCTCCTGGTTGAGGTGGAAAGAGGAGACAACCTTAGGAAGGAACTTAGGGTGAGTCCTGAAGCCACCCTGTTTTTATAGAACCTGGTGTAAGGTCTATCACAGACCAAGGCCTGAAGCTCACTCTCTCCTAGCCAAAGTAAGGGCTATCAGAAAGAGTCTTCCAGGAAAGGAAGCAGAGAGGGCAAGTAGCCATAGGCTCAAAAGGTGGGCGAGTCAGCTGCTGCAAGACCACATTAAGCTCCCACTCAGGAGCAGGACAACGTATGGGAGGCTTGAGCAGAAGCAAACCTCTGAGAAACCTAGACACCAAAGGGCACACAGACAAGGAATGGCCCTCAACTAGGGAGTGGTGAGCTGCTAAAGCAGAGAGGTGGACCCGAACAGAGTTGGACTTGAGACCCTGATTGGACAAGTGCAGCAGGTACTGAAGCACTACTGACAGTACAGGAGAAAGGATCCTCAGCACGTAGCTGACACCACACAAAGAACCTTTTCCACTTGAGAGCATAGGTCTTCCTAGTGGATTATTTCCTGGAGGCTAGGAGAACGTCCTCAACCTCAAGAGGCAGGCCCCAGGGAGCCAACACTACCCTTGCAGCCTCCATGTCATCAGATTGAGAGCTTTGAGATTGGGATGCAGCAAGGAGCCCTGATTCTGAGAGAGAAGGTCGGGCTGCAATCCCAGAGGCAGATCCACTGCCAGTTGAAGCAGGAGGGGGAACCAAGGCTGCCTTGGCCACCTGGAAGCTACCAAGAGGACTGAGGCCCTGTCTTGGAGAATCTTGAACAGTGTTCGGGCCACCAGAGGGGTGGGAGGAAACGCATAGAGTAGGCCCTGAGTCCAGGGAATCAGAAAAGCATCTGCTGCTACTCAGAGGATGCGGTTGTCTGGAGCAGAACCTTGGCAGCTGGTTGTTCAGTGGACTGGCAAACAGGTCTATGGAGGGAAGTCCCCATTTCAAGAAAATCTGTTGAACCACTAAAGGATGTAGCTGCCACTCGTGTGGTTGCAGAATCCTGCTCAATCTGTCGGCCAAGGAATTCTCCTGGCCTGGAAGATAGACTGCTTTGAGGAGCATGTTGTGCTTCAGGGCAAAGGAAGAGAGGTCCTGGGCCTCCTGGCAAAGGGGCTGGGAACCAGTTCCACCCTGTTTGTTGACATAGAACATGGCTACCTGGTTGTCTGTCTGGATCAAGACAGACTTGTGCCAGGGAAGCAGTAAAGGCCTTGAGGGCCAAGCGAATAGCTCTGAGTTCCAGCAGATTGATCTGCTGGGACGCCTCCCAATGAGACCACAGGCCCTGGGTGCACTTGTCTAGGTAGTGTGCTCCCCAACCTTGCAGAGAGGCATCGGTGGTCAGTACCACTGTATGAGGTGGGATCTGAAAGGGCACCCCCACCAGCAGATTGGGGGGGTGTAACCACCAGTTGGAGGCCAGGAAACGGTGGGACACTGATCCTGTCTCTGAGACTGCCTGAGGCTTGTGACCACTGAGTCCGAAGGCACCACTGGGCAGGCCTCATATTGAGCTTGGCATTGGGGGTCACCTGTACTGTCGACGCCATGTGGCCCAGAAGCCTGAGACAGTCTGGCGGAGACCAGGGACCTGTGCAGAAACTTGCTGGCGAGGTCGATGAGCCTTTGTGCTCGGTCCACTGGTCAGAATGCTCTTGCCAGCTGAGAATCCAACCTTGCTCCTATGAACTCCAAGTTCTGGGAGGGGAGCAAAGTGGACTTTGCGAAGTTGATGACAAAGCCCACCTTTTGGAGCAGTTCTATGGTCCTGTTGGTGGCCTGTTGAACTTCCAGGGAAGTCTGGCCTCTGATGAGCCAGTCGTCTAGGTAAGGAAACACAAAGATGCCCTGATTTCTCAGGTAGGCTGCCACCACTGCCAGGCACTTGGTAAACACCCTGGGAGCGGAGGTCAGTCCAAAAGGCAGTACTCTGTACTGATAATGGTTTCCTCCCACAATGAACCTGAGGTACTTTCTGTGGTCGGGATGAATAAGGATGTGAGTAAGCAGCCTTCAGATCTAAAGAGCAAAGCCAATCTCCCTGCTGGAGGTAGGGCAGAAGTGTTCCAAGAGTAAGCATCTTGAACTTCTTTCACTAGAAACTTGTTCAGGTTTCTGAGATCCAAAATGGGTCGAAGACCACCGGTTCTTTTTGGCACCAGGAAATACCTGGAGTAAAACCCGTGACCTTGGAAGTGGGGAGGCACAGGCTCTACCACCTTGTCCAGCAACAGACCTTTTAGCTCCTGGAGGAGAAGGTCTGTATGCAGGGGAGGCCGGAAAGGTTCCCCTGGGAAGTGTGGCGGAGGCAGTTGGTGAAAGTGCAGGGAATAGCCTCGATGGACTATGTCCAGCACCCAACTGTCTTGGGTTATCAAGGGCCACTTGTGGGCGAACAAGGCTAGGCGGCCTCCTGTGCAGGGTTGGGTCTGCAAGGGAGGTATGGCTATACTCAAGGAGTCAAAACCCCCCACCCTGCTGAGTGGGAGCAGGGGCTGCAGGCTTGGGGGTCCTCTGCCTACGGGGCCCATTACCCTGGCCCTTGGCTTGCTGACCCTGGGGGGCAGCTTGGGCAGCCGGATATTGGGAGTACTGTTTGTAGGCAGTGCCCTTCCTCGGGTAAAAGGACTTTTTACCCGAGCCCTTCTTATGAGAAGGGGCAGATGTCTTCGACAGCCTTGTCCTCGTGAGGTGCTCTGTCTCGAGCTGAGCGGCCTTCTCGGCCACAGACTTGCCAAAAAGGTTTTCACCTCGGCAAGGGACATCAACCAACTTGTCCTGAACCCATGGCTCGAGGTCCGATGACTGCAGCCATGCCTGGCGTCGGGCCGCGATGCCGGCTGCCACTACTCGGGCCGAAGCCTCGAAGCCATTGTAGGCGGCGCGGGACATGAACTTAGAGCATTCCTGGATCCTCGAAGACAAGGACTTAAAACTCTGCAAGGGTTCCCCGGAGAGACCAGCAGAGAATCCGGCCAACTCTTTGGCCAGGTCTCGTAAATACATGCCCATGTACAGCAGGGTAAGTCTGGACACAGCAAGCAAGCATTGAGCCCTGAAAGCACTTTCTACCGACACCATCAAGGCTTCGGGCTTCTCTTCCAGGAGGCACCACGGAGTGCATCTTCTGACTCTTCAGATGATGCATGGCCGATTCCACAACCATGGAATGGTGTGGTAGCTGTGCTTTCTGGAAGCCAGGACTCTTTCGGAGCCGATAGATGGAATCGACTCGCTTGCTCAAAACCGGCACCAAGGCCGGTGCCTCCCACATCCGGAAGAGGAGCCGTTCCAGCATCGGAGGAACCGGGTCAGTAAAGGCCTCCTTCGGAGGAGTCATACTGCATAGCATCGATCTCTTCGGCTCGAGGCTCCTCCTCGGGGTCAGCTGAGATAGCCAGGGCAGCGGCCATATCGCGGACAAACTGAGAACCTAGTATCCTCTGGAGGGGATCTACTCTGGGGCTCAGACTCTGGTGAGTCCGAAGGGACACAGCGAGTCTTGAAGGTGTCAGGAGACTCCTCGTCTTCGGTCTCCCAAGCAGACTCGTCCGATGTCAAGTTGAGGTCTGACCCCGCGGGGCCTCTAGGCACCCGCCCTGACGCCAGTGGCACCGGCATCGAGACCCTCGGTCCCGAACGGGAGGTCGAGGGACACCTCGACCGAGGACGACTTCGAGCCGCAAGGGACTCTAGTATCGGATCGGTCTCCGGGGTAGACTTCGAAGTCGATGTCCCGGTGGTCGGGGCAGATGCGCCAGACAGGCTGGCCATCAGTGCCCGCTGCTGATCCATGAAGGCAGACATTCTGCTCTCCAAGGCTGTTAACCTGAGACTCAGCTCGGGTGACGCAGCAGCCCCTGACTCGGGCCCCGGCGGTGCCGGGCCCGACGTCGGTACTCGGGGAGGCGAGTCCACGAGGACAACAGGACTTACGTGTCCAGCAGACACTGGCTCCATGCGAGGAACTTTAGTTGGCTTCTCCTGGTCCACGGGCCTGGGACGACGGTCGGGGGTCTTAGACCTGGCCCTCGAGGGCTCAGGGACCTCCTCCGACGCCACCCTCGTGAGCCGCTTCTTCCTCTTACGTTCCCGGTCGGGGGACCCCCTGTCCGAGGAGCTCCGATGCCTCTCGGGATCGGAATCCCAAGATGTCGAGGCCTCAGACGAGGTCCGGGCCCGGGCAGAGGCCGAGTCCGAGAAAAGCCTTTCACTTTGTTGCTGACGACTTCGGAGGGCCTTGGAAGACATTTTTCCACATGGCCCACATGTTTTAGAATCGTGGTCCGGGCCAAGGCACCGAAGGCAGCAGTCGTGTGTGTCGGTGAGAGACATTATCTTACACCGATCACACTTTAAAACCACTGGAAGCCATCGGGGAGAAAAGGGTCCCCGCGAGGTCAAAGGACCGGCCTTCCAGGGAAAAAGAAAAAAGATTTGGCGCAAGCGCCTAGCCACTAAGGGCAAAAACCGAAAAAGGGATTCGATACCGGTGTACTGAACCCGGCGGGAGGGGAATCCGAGGAAAAAAGCAAAATAACGCCAAGAAAAAAACTCTTTTCCGGGAAAAAAAAAGGACACACGTCCGATGGGCTTCACGGAAAAAAAGAGACTGAGGTAAGATGGCACTTTTAGGCGGGAAGGGAACCGTGCATGCGTGCCAGCATTCCCAAAGGCTTTCATGGAAAGCTGGGGAAATGCTCCGCTGGGGCTTCATCGGCGTCGATGACACCCATAAGTGAGGACTGACTTCCTGCTTGGTCCTGGAGAAAATGTAACTACATTAACTGAGGAGGGTCCGAACTGAGGAGGGTCTGAACAATGGAGATGAACCAAAACCCTCCAGACCCCAAACACGACCTACAACAAAGCGTAGTTACTCACCTGTAACAGGTTCTCCAGGGACAGCAGGAATCAGTCCTCACTTATGGGGTGACATCAGTACTGACAGAGCCCACGCAGGAGCAATTCCCCAGCTTTCAAAGAAAGCCTTTGGGATTGCTGCCACGCATGCGTGGTCCTCTTCCTGCACAAGGGTGCCATCTTGCTCAGTCAGGTCCCATAGCTAGAGCCCTACTAAGCAAATGGCAAGGGAAGGATAAGAATAGCGCCTCTTAAGGGGAGGTGGGAGGGTAGCGAGGACTGATTCCTGCTGTCCCTGGAGAACACCTGTTATAGGTGAGTAACTATGCTTTCTCCAGGAACAAGCAGGAAGTCAGTCCTCACTTATGGGACTCCCCAGGCTACCAAAACCTGTAAGCATAAAGTGCTTCTGCGAAGCCGTGAGCAGATGCCGACGAACCAAAGGAAGCCCGAGTCCTCGGGGCCAAGCTCCCCGTAGCCGCAGAAGGGTTGGCGGACAGGAGTTGCTTATACCCCACACAGATTATGGAGTACAGCCTGGCCGAAGGCACTGTCCTGGTAGGACTCCCTCTCCAGGCAGTAATGAGGCCAATGTGTTTGCTGAAGACCAGGTCGCAGCTTGGCAAATGTCTGTCAGAGGCACTGAGTGCAGTGAAGCCACCGATGCTGCCTTGGCACAGACGCTGTGTACGGTGACTTGCAGATGCAGCAGGGCCCCAGCCTTTGCTGGAGTGAAGGTGAATCAGTCCGCCACCCAGACGGAGTGCGCGCTTGGTGACTGCAAGCCCCAGACAGCTAGGATCGTAGGCAAAGAGCCGGTCGGACCTGCGATGACGCTGGGTGCACTGTAGGTAGAAGGCAAGAGCAATCTTTGTTGAGCATATGCAGGACCACCGACTCCCGGTCGACATGAGGTCTCGGGAAGAAAGTCAGTAAGACACTCTTGTTTGAGATGGAAATCCAAGACAACTTTCGGTAGGAACTTGGGGCGAGTTCGGAGGACCACCCTGTTCCCGTAGAACCGGGTTTAGGGAGCCACGGCCATGAGGGCTTGCAGCTCACTGATTCGCCAGGCTGAGGGTCAGCACCATCAGGAAGACTACCTTCCAGGAGAGGTGCCGAAGCGAGCACATCACCATCAGCTCGAAGGGCGGCTGCATCAGCACGATGTTCAGGTCCCACTCTGCTGGCAGAGGCTGGACAGGGTGCTTGGAAAGTAAGAGGCTCCACATGAAGCGGGAGACCAAAGGCCCGAGAGGGGTTTACCCTCGATGGAAAAGTGGTTGACTGAAATGGTGCTCAGGCAAACCATGACCGAATTGGATTTCAGCCCCACCTGCAAGAGGTGGAGAAGGTACTGGAGAACCCACCAGGTGGAGCAGAAGAACAGATCGATCTAGAGCTCTGAGCACCAGACCGAGAAGCACTGCCACTTTAGGGCGTAATCTTGTTTCGAGTCCTTCCTCAGCACGAGCAGAATTTCCTCAATCTCCTCTGGGAGGTGCAGCAAGGCTAAAGAGATCTGTTCAGCCACCAGGCTGTTAGGGATACCGAGTCCAGGTGGAGCACCCATCCCTCCTCCTGTGTCAGCAGACCTGGGGACACTGCCCAGGGGGAATGGGGGCTCTGACGAGAGTCAGAGTAGAAGTAGGAACCTACTATCGGACTGCTATAATGATATCACAACTTAGCTAAAAGAACAAAACCTCCACATAAATCACACTAAAACGGAAGTTCTAATTGTGACCAAGAACAAACCCTATATCCCCCCATCTCACGTAAGACTTCAAAATCAAGAAATTAAAATAAAAAAGGAAATAAGATATCTAGGTGTCATACTAGACACACACCTTACAATGGAAACACACATAAGCAATACCATAAAGAAAATTTATTTCAAACTTAAAACCCTCAAACAACTTCGTCCGCTAGTATATACACAGGACTTTATTAACATAATCCAGGCCACCATAACTCCACATTTTGACTTTGCCAATCTAATTCTAATAGGCATATCAAAACAAAACATCAAACGATTGCAATTAGCGCAAAATGCAGCGGCAAGAATCATATTGAAAATTAACTCACTCCAACACATATCACCAATACTAGCCTCCCTCCATTGGCTACCAGTTCAAAGTAGAATAATCTACAAAACAATACTAACTTCTTTCAAGGCCTTATATGATATGGCACCAACCATGCTATGTAACTTAATACACAAAGAACAGGACAATTGAACAGATTAAAGATCCCGAAAGATTATACAAGAGCCCATAAATCAACAAACAATAGAGCCTTTTCACACATAGCCCCAACTATATGGAATTCCCTCCCAGAAGAGCTGCGAACTCTAACAGAGATCACGGAACTCCGCAAAAAAATTGAAAACTTATCTATTCACCAAACACTATAACATAGATAACCCATCACCTGCTTTAGACAAAGGTTAAAGTAGTATCTGTCTTGCTTCACGCAAAAACCCTCTAACCTACACAGATAGCACACATCGATGATGATCACACACACACACACACACACACACACACACACAAAACTGTATATAGTTTGCGCTGTTCTGTATAATCTCATATTGTTTAGACTGTTTATTCTATATATAATATGATGTTCCTTGTAATATGTTCTGTTTATAATACGACGTTCCTTGTAAAACAAACTTGCTTTGTTGTTTGTTGTTCACTGTAAACCGCAACTGAACTTTGGAAGATGCGGTATATAAATGTGTATAAATAAAAAAAAAATAAAAAAAGGATGTCGAGGCCACGAGAATCACCGAGCCTTGGTCCTGCTGAATCTTGTGGAAGGGGGGGGGGGGGGGGGGTGGACGAAAACAAAAGCCTGGCGATCCAGTTCAGGAGGAATGTGTCCAGGGCTACCCTGCTCGGGTGTGGTATCGGCCTGCAAAAGCAGGGAAGCTGTGCATTCGCTGGACTGGCAAACAGGTCTATGGACAGAGTCCCCCAGCGGCGAAACAGGTGAACCACCTCTGGACTCAGGCGCCACTCGTGTGGGTGGAGAAGCCTGTTGAGCCTGTCCGCAAGGACATTGTCTTGGCTCAGGAGGTAGACAGCTCTTAGAGTCATGCACCGGCATACAATGAAGGAGCAGAGGAGGACTACCTCCCGACAGGGGAGGCGGGAGCCCGCACCTCCCTCCTTGTTTATGTAGAATAATCGCAACCTTGTTGTTGGCCTGCACAAGCACCGACCTGCCTTACAAGTGGTGCTCGAAGACTTTCAGAGCCAACCGGACTGCTCAAAGTTCAAGCAGGTTGATCTGCTGCTGAGATTCCTTGGGTGACCACTGTCCCTGGGTACAGAGATAGTCGCAATGGGCTCCCCAGCCCGACAGCAAGGCATCCGTTGTCAAGACAAGCTCATATTCCAGAGCCTGGAAGGGCATGCCCCAAAGAAGGTTCCGGGATTCTGTCAATCCAAGGAACTGGACAGGCTGTGGGAGACCGAGATGGGGTTCTGGAGCCGTCCCAAGGCTTGGAATCACTGTATTCTACCATTGGGCTGCTTGCATATGCATAAGCGTGAGGGACGACATGCACCGTCAAGGCCATGTGCCCCAGGAGGCACAGCATGGCCTGTTGCGAGACCTTGGACTGGCTTTGGACCTCGGCAGCCACAGCGTGGAAGTGGTCCGCACGTGCTCAAGGGAGGAAGGCAGTCGCCAGTGTTGAGCAGAGCACCGATGAACTCCAGTGCCTGCACCGGTTCGAGGTGGGACTGAGTAATTAATTAGGAAACAGAGGTGCTCGAGGAGGACTCTGCACGATGCAAGCCTCCTCTGCTGATGCACCTGTAACAAGCCAGTCATTTAAGGGTAGACTGATATGCCCTGCAGCCAGAGGTGGGCTGTGGCCACTGACCGGCATTTTGTGAAGACTCACGGGGCAGACGTGAGCCCAAAGGGGAGCACTCTGTACTGGAAGCGATCCCTTGCAACCTGAAACGCAAGTATTTCCTGTGCTTGGGGTGGTCAGCGATGTGAGCGTAAGGGTCCCTGAGATCCAAGGAGCATAGCCAATCGCCCTTCCGGAGGAAGGGCAGCAGGACACCAAGCAATAGCATTCTGAACTTCTCCTGCATCAGGAATTTGTTCAGGTTCCTGAGATAGAGGATGGTGTGCAGGCCCCCTGTTCTCTTTGTAACAAGGAAGTAACGGGAGTAAAACCCCTGACCTCGAAGGTGTGGAAGGACCCTTTCGACCTCCTGTTGACTGAGGTGGTTTTTCAATTCTTGCAGTAAGCAAGTCTGGTGCGAGGGAAGCCGAGAAGGCTCCGCTGGGGAGAAGGGAGGAGGAAGTCTGTCCAGATGACGATAACCGTTGCAGATTACCTGGAGGACCCAGGTGTCTGATGTGATGGCCTCCCACTCAGGGACAAAAAGGGACAGACGTCCTCCCACCGTCAGGGATGCTGCTGGGGGGGTAAGTGGCTATCAATACGGCATCAAAACCTAGGGGCTGGCTGGGGTGGCACTGGTGTTTGCGTCTTGGGCCACTTAGGCTTCTGGTGACCCTGAGTTCCCCCTTTCCCCTGGCTGCCGGTGTAGGGGCAGGCGGATAGGGTGGGTATCCCTGTTAAGAGAGCCCCTTCCTCTGGAAGGGTTTTCAAGAGTGGTGAGGGTCACGGACTGTCTCGATCTCAGCTGCCTTGTCCTCCATGAGCTTGCTTAACAGTTGTTCACCGAGACAGGGAACATCCTAGAGTTTCTCCTGGATCCACTTTTCCAGGTCTAAGGACTGGAGCCATGGACAAGGATGTGTGTCCAGAGGGCTCTGCGGAAAAAGGGAGACTGAGCGAGATGGCACCTTTGGGCAAGAGGATCACACAAGAGTGGCAGCAATCCCAAAGGCTCTCTTTGAAAGCTGGGGAATTGCTCCGCATGGGCTCTGTTGGTGCCGACGTCACCCCATAAGACTGCTTGTTCCTGGAGAATAAAAAACAAAAAAAAAAACAGTATCAATGAGACAGGCAGGCAGTAAAAAAACACCCAAAACCCATGAACAGTTCACCCAGCCCTACCAACTTAATGTATTCTTCATATAGCTAGGCTCCACAGAAAAAAAAAAAAAACAAAAATGACCAGACAGATAGCACAGTTACTTACCTGTAACAGGTGATCTCTGGGAACAGCAGGAATTAGTCTTCACATATGGGTATCGTCGGTACCGACGGAGCCTGCGCGGGAACGCTCCCCAGCTTCCCAAAAAGGAAAGCTTTTGGGAGCATCCCACAGCGCCTGCGTGCTGCCTTCCCTCCTTTCCCAACTGCCTCTCTCTAGTTCGAGTTTTAAAGCTGAGACAAAGAGAGAGAGAAAGGAAAGGAAAGGAAAGATAGAGAGATACAACTCCTAGGGGAGGTGGGAGGGTTGTGAAGACTAATTCCTGCTGTTCCCAGAGATCACCTGTTACAGGTAAGTAACTGTGCTATCTCCAGGAACAAGCAGGAATGAGTCTTCACATATGGGAACTCCCCAGCTAGAGATGCCTGGGAGATCACCCAGATTGTGAGTCCCTGTAAGGACTCCCTCTTCACCCATGAATCCCAGGCATCCAGTCAGGGATGGAGGGCAGGAGTTGATTAGGTATGGAACAGGTGTTTGAGAACAGCCTGACCAAACAAGGCATCCCGGCAGGAATCCTTGTCCAAGCAGTAATGGGCTGTGAAGGTATGAACCGAGGCCCAGGTGGCTGCTCGACAGATTTGGTCGATGGACAGAGTTTAGATGAGCCATAGCGGCTGCCATGGCCCTCACATTGTGAGCTGTGACATGGCCTTCCAGAGAAAGATTCTTACTCTGGTAGGCGAAGGAAATACACTGAGCAATCCAACTGGACAGAGTCCTTTTAGAGACTGGAAGTCCTAAATGGGAAGGATCAAAAACAACAAAAAGTTGAGAGGACTTTCTATGTTGCTCTGTCCTTTGTAAATAGAAAGCAAGTGCTCTTTTACAATCCAGGGTATGAAGACTCCTCTCTGCACTTGATGCATAAGGTCCTGGAAAAAAAACAGGTAAATATACCTCCTGGTTCAGATGAAAGGGGGAGACCACTTTAGGCATGAAGTGTGGATTAGTTCTGAGAACTACCTTGTCATGGTGGAACCTTGTATAAGGAGGATTAGCCACTAGAGCTTGCAACTCACTGATACGGTGAGCTGAGGTGAGAGCAATGAGAAAAATAACCTTCCAGGAAAGGAATTTCAAGGAGGTAGTGGCTAAAGGTTCAAAGGGTGGCTTCATAAGCTGGCCAAGAACCAGATTCAGGTCCCATGCCACTGGAGGTGGTCTAATGGGAGGTTTAGTCAAAAGAAGGCCTCTCATGAATCTCGCTATAAGAGGATGAGAGGAAATAGGTTGTCCATTGAGAGGCTTAAGGGATGCTGCAATAGCACTCAAATGGACTCTGATTGAATTTGTCTTAAGGCCTGCATGGGATAAATGCAGCAAATAGTCTAGTAAAGAATTCAAAGGTATTGCAGGAGGGTTGAGACCCTTCTGTGCACACCAAATGGAAAATCTTCCATTTAAAAGCATATGAACGTCTAGTGGAAGGCTTTCTGGAAGCATGAAGGATATCTTTTACTTGCTGAGAAAGTTGTAAATCTTGAAGGTCTAGGCCTTCAGCAACCAGGCCCTGAGATGAAGAGACTGAGGATTTGGGTGCCACAAGGATCCCTCCTCTTGGGAGAGGAGATCTGGAGCAGACCCCAGGTCTAGGGAGGGAGCTTGAGAGAGATGCAGAAGTAGAGGGTACCACACTTGACGTGGCCAAAGGGGTGCTATGAGGATCATAGTCCCTTTGTCTCTCTGAAGCTTGAACAGAGTCTTGGGGATGAGGGGAATAGGTGGAAAAGCATAGAGGAAGTCTTGCCCCTAATGGAGGAGGAAGGCATCCCTGGCCTGAACTCCCTGACATGGAATCCTGGAACAGAACCGGGGAAGTTTGGCATTCCACGGACTTGCAAACAGGTCTATGTCTGGGGTACCCCAAATCCGAAAAATCCTGGCTATCTGGTCCCCATGGAGGGACCATTCGTGTGGAAGCAGAACTCGACTGAGTCTGTCTGCCCAAGAGTTTTGAACCCCTGGAAGATACACTGCCATGAGATGGATTTGATGCTCTCTGGCGAAGGCCCACAATCTCAGAGCTTCGTTACAAAGCGACAGAGCCAGTCCCTCCCTGCTTGTTCACGTAGAACATGGCTACTTGGTTGTCCGTGTGGATGAGGACTGTCTTGTAGCTGAGCAGGGTGTGGAAGACTGAGAGCCAGAAAGATTGCTCTGAGCTCTAAGAGGTTGATGTGGAGAGAGGTCTCCTGTGGAGACCAGATGCCCTGGGTTGACAGATCTTGTAAATGAGCTCCCCAACCCTTTTGAGAGGCATCTGTTGTAAGGGTGGCTTGGGGTAGCACCTGTTGGAAGGGGGACCCCAGCAACAGATTCTGAGTGGACTTCCACCAGTGGAGGGACCAAAATAGGCGACTGGAGGTTGCTATTTTGTCTGACAGGCAACCTGATGCCTGGGTCCATTGGGTGGCTAGAGTCCACTGAGCTGCCCTCATGTGAAGGCGAGCATAAGGAACCACATGTACCGTGGAGGCCATGTGTCCTAGGAGTTGCAACATTTCTCGAGCAGTTAAATGGGATTAACTGAATCTGGGAGGCTAACTGCACTAAGCGTAGGCAACGGGCCTGGGGAAGATAGGCCCTTGCAGTTGTGGTATCCAGTAAGGCCCCTATGAACTCTAGAGACTGAGTAGGGGTGAGATGGGATTTTGGAAAATTGATTACTAGTCCCAGATACTGAAGAACACGCATTGTGCAGGCCAGGGAAATCTGGGCCTCTGATTGAGATGGAGCTCGGATGAGCCAGTCGTCCAGATATGGGAATACGAATATCCCTAGAGTGCGCAGGAATGCAGCAACTACTGCCATGCATTTTGTGAACACTCTTGGGGCAGAGGCCAGACCGAAAGGAAGCACTTTGTATTGGTAGTGCTTTCCTTGGTAAAGAAACTGAAGGAATCTTCTGTGAGTTGGATGGATGAGAACATGGGTGTATGCATCCTTGAGGTCTAGAGAACAAAGCCAGTCCTGACTCTGGAGGTATGGAAGGAGAGTACCAAGAGAAATCTTGAATTTCTCCTTGTATAGAAACTTGTTAAACTCAGATCTAAGATGGGTCTGTAGCCCCCTGTTTTCTTTGGGATGAGAAAATAGGGGGAGTAGCACCCTGAGCCCTGTTGCAGAAGGGGTACTTCTTCTATTGCCCCTTGGGCAAGAAGGGTAGCAATCTCTTGACCTAGAAGGTCGAGAAGAGATGTTGGAGAGTTGAAATGTTTCACCATGGTGTGAGGAGGAAGGTTTAAGAAATGTAGCTTGTATCCCTCTCTTATGATGGAGAGGGTCCATTGCTCTGATGTGATTTGTTCCCATCTGGGAGCAAAGTGAGCTAACCTTCCTGGTATGATGAAAGGCTCTGGATGTTCTAGAGCCAGAAATGCTAAGTTCTCTAGTGGAAAGTCAAAGGCCCTGAGAAGGATGAGGCTGTTGGGCCGCAGCAGTCCTTGCAGCCTGAGGCTTGGCCTGTTTTGGTTGTTGCTGTCTTTTTGTAGCAAAACGACCTTGAGAAGGTTTGACCATAACCAGAAGAAAATTTCCTTTTTGGGAAAAATCTTTTCTTGAATAACCTCTTCTTGAAAGGAGCAGTAGTAGACTGAGAGTCTATCTAAAGCAGAATTTTCAGCATCCATCTGGGTGGCCTTTGCTTACCAAGCTTTACCAAACAGGTTTTCTCCTGTACTCAGGATTCCAAATCAGAGGCTTGTAACCAAGCTACTCTGCGTGCACCTATGGCAATAGCCGAAGTTCTACTGGCACCCTCAAAGGAGTCAAAGGCTGCACGGTTGGAAAACTTGGATACATCCTGTGCATGTTTAAGCCAGGTAATATATTCTTCTCTTATCTTCTGACATGAAAGGAGATAAGGTGTGTAGATGATCTGTAACCTCTTTCAGAAACATCCCCATATAGAGACTATAGGAGTTGATTCTGGCTATAAGCATACTGGCCTGGAAGATTTTCCTGCCAAAAGCATCTAAGGTTCTGCATTCTCTTCCAGGAGGAGTGTCTTTTTGAACTCTTGATTTTTTTCATAGCAGACTACCACAATAGAGTGGTGAGGAAGCTGAGTCTTATGAAATCCAGGACAAGGAGGAACACGATACATGGTGTCCAACCTATGAGAAAAAGGAGAGATGGTAAGAGGAGTTTCTTTATGACCACATGTTGGATATATGGGAATCTCATGTATTGGTAAAATGGCTGCCTCTTTAGGAGCCTTAGGATATTGAAGAATATCCAATTTTTTGGCTCTGGGTTCAGCTTCAGAGGCTACTGTAATGGACAGGCCTCTGGCCACCTCTCTGATGAAGTCCTGGAAAGACAAGTCCTCAGGAGGAGACATTCTCCTTTTTGGAGAAGAGGGTTCCTGAGGACAAATCTCCAATGCTTCGATGGAAACCTCTGATGAATCAGATTCTTCAGAGGAATCGAAGTAACGACTGTCTGGATGCTCTCGTAGAGCCCGATACGAGTACTGAGGGGTATCGACATCGGGAGTCATTTGTACCGGATCGGTACTAACAGGCATCACTGGATACCGTATCGCTGCTGTTGATGCTGATGCCGATGCAAGCAGTACTGGTATCGGAACCAGAGCTGGATCCGGTATCGGAATCGACAACGGTGTTTGTTGTTGTACCGTGGGCGTCGCAGCTTGTATGAAGGCTGTAATGGCACGCTGCAAGATCAGGATATTCTGATCCATAGACACCACCAATGTCTGGATATCGGTACCGGGAAACCGCCGGTACCCCAGAACATTGTAACAGGTGATCGGTCGAGGCTGTGCCGTCGATGTCAACCTGTGACCCCATAGGTAATGCTTTGGAAGCCAGAGCCTCCCGCCGGGGTAATTTTGCCGGTATGGATTCCTCAATAGTAAGTACAGGTACATCTCGATACTTAGAGGAAGATGTACCTTTTGAGGATCGACTGGACTTAAGTTTTGTTACCTGAGATCCATGGGATGAAGAGGAAGCCCTGGAAGACGTCGATGCTACAGAAGCTGCATCGGAGGGAAACAGGGTACTAAGCTTGGCTGCCCGATTCTGTAACCCTCTTTTAGACATCATGGAGCAGGACTCACAATCCGCGATGGAATGATCAGGACCTAAACATTTTAGACACCAGTCATGGGTGTCTGACAGAAATAGTGCCACTGCACTTCGTGCACTTTTTGAACCCGGAGGCGGGCTTTTCCATGAGGAAAAAGACTGTAGGCCTAGGGCCACAGAAGAAAATGCACTGAAGTAGAAATAAAGGTTTTTTTTTTTTCTTTTAAAGAAGAGAAAAAAAAAAGACCGGTGGTACCGGACACGCGACTAAAGAAAAACAAGAAATAAGAAATTCTTCAGCGGTGACAGGAAACACGACCTGCTGGCTCCGCGGAAAAGAAGAACTGGAGAGAGGCAGTTGGGAAAGGCGGGAAGGCAGCGTGCAGGCACTGTGGGATGCTCCCAAAAGCTTTCCTTTTTGGGAAGCTGGGGAGCGTTCCTGCGCAGGCTCTGTCGGTACCGACGACACCCATATGTGAAGACTCATTCCTGCTTGTTCCTGGAGATAAGGCAAGTTCTGGAGTGAAGAGACTCATGAAAAGAAGATTAGTAGGTAAAGCGTAGTTACTCATCTGTAGCAGGTGCTCTCTGTGGACAGCAGGAATAAGTCCTCACGTATTGGTGACACCAACTGAGCCCCACATAGGAATGCTCCCCAGCTTCTATTAGAAGCTTTTGTGATGCTTCACTACTCATGCACACCTGCCTTCCCAACTGCTGCAGTGCCATCTTCTCTAGTAAAATATCCAAGCAATAGCCAGCGTACAACTCATTGGGGATGTGGGAGTATTGTGAGGACTTATCCCTGCTGTCCACAGAGAACACCTGCTACAGGTGAGTAACTACGCTTTCTCCATGGACAAGCAGGAAGTAAGTTCTCACATATGGGACTCCCAAGCTACAGGCTACCAAAAACCAAGGAGGCCTAAAGCCCAACAGGGGCAACAGAACTGGAGAAACAGAACAGCACGAGTAGTCCCCCCTAGGGTACTCGACTGATTCAGCATACAACTGCACCGAAAAGTATGCTTTTTAGTAGCCTGGACAGACAGAAGGGCCGGTGGGAATGAGTTGGAACCTAATTCCAAAAGAGATAGCGTAGTTACTCACCTGTAACAGGTGTTCTCCAGGAACAGCAGGAATCAGTCCTCACATATGGGTGACGTCGGCGCCGACGGAGCCCTCGCGGAGCAATTTTCCCCAGCTTTCACAGAAAGCCTTTGGGAATTGCAGCGCGCATGCACGGTCACCTTCCCGCCCAAGGGTGCCATCTTAGCCAGTCTGATGACATAGCTAAAAGACAGCATAAAAATTTGCAAAAAAACTTAAGCAGATGATTGCAACTCCACGGGGAGGAGGGAGGGTTGTGAGGACTGATTCCTGCTGCTCCTGGAGAACACCTGTTACAGGTGAGTAACTACGCTTTCTCCAGGACCAAGCAGGAAGTCAGTCCTCACATATGGGACTCCCAAGCTTAAGGCTACCGGAGACCCTAAGCACAAAAATGAGTTCCCTCTAGCTCAGCAGTACAGAAGGAAGGAATCTTCGCTGAATTATTACCCACCGGTAGCCCCCATCCGGGATGGAGGGTAGGAGTTGCTCAAACCTCGAAGAGATTTCGGAGGACTGCCTGTCCGAAAGCACTGTCCCTGCGGGACTCCCTCTCGAGACAGTAATGGACCGCAAAAGTCTGGCTCGAAGACCAAGTAGCGGCCCGGCAGATGTCTGCCAGCGGAACAGAGCGGAGGTAAGCCACTGACGTAGCCTTCGCCCGAACACAATGAGCCGTGACTCGACTTTCTAAGGAGAGTCCGGCTGCCCCATAAGCCCAAGCGATAGTCAGCAACCAAGATGGACAGAGTACGCTTGGAGACCGGGAGCCCCAATTTATTGGGGTCAAGAGACACAAAAAGCTGAGCAGCTTTACGGTGCTCCCGCGTACGGTCAAGGTAGAAGTTCAATGCCCTTCTACAGTCCAGGGTATGCAGGACTCGTTCAGCTCGGCTGGAGTGAGGCCTGGGAAAGAAGGTTGGAAGTACCACCTCCTGATTGATGTGAAAAGGGGAGACAACTTTTGGAAGAAATTTTGGGTGAGTCCGTAGGACTACCCTATTTTTGTAGAACCGAGTGAAGGGAGGATCAGACACGAGGGCCTGCAATTCACTTACGCGTCTAGCGGAAGTGAGGGCTATCAGGAATAAGGTTTTCCACGAAAGAAAACGCAGAGAACAGGTAGCCATCGGTTCAAAAGGCGGACAGGTGATCCGCTGTAAAACCACATTCAGATCCCAGTCAGGTGCTAGCGGGCGCAGAGGTGGTTTAAGTAGAAGGAGACCTCGGAGAAACCGTGCTACGAGAGGGTCGCTGGAAAGAGGTCTGCCGTCCACCGGCACATGGTGTGCTGAAAGAGCACTGAGGTGGACTTTGACGGAGTTGGACTTAAGTCCCAGATTAGAGAGGTAGAGCAGGTACTGCAAGATCACCGACACCGAGCAGGAGAAGGGATCCTGAGACTGCTGTACACACCAAACGGAAAAGCGACGCCATTTAAGGGCGTAGCATTTAGGGGTAGAAGGTCGCCGAGAAGCTAGGACGACCTCTTCCACATCTGCCGGCAGGAGAAGGGGAGCAAGGACTACCCTTTCAGCCGCCAGGCCATTAGGTTGAGAGATCTGAGGTTGGGGTGTAGCAGAGACCCCTGATCCTGTGTTAGGAGATCCGGTTGAAACCCCAGAGGGAACGGATCCTCCGCCGCTAATTGTAACAGGAGTGGGAACCACGGCTGTCTGGGCCAGCGAGGAGCCACCAGGATCATGGACGCTTTGTCCCGGAGAACCTTGAACAGAGTTCGAGAAACTAGCGGGATGGGAGGAAAAGCATAGAGAAGGCTTTCCGACCATGAGAGCAGAAAAGCATCTGCCGCTACCCGAAGGGGATGTGGCTGACGAGAGCAGAAGCGAGGAAGTTGCCGGTTGAGAGGACTGGCAAAGAGATCGATCGTGGGGAGGCCCATTTCAGAAAGAGTTTCTGAACTACCAAGGGATCCAGACGCCACTCGTGCGGCTGGAGTATCCTGCTGAGTTTGTCCGCCAGGCAATTTTCTTGGCCTGGGAGATAAACTGCTTTGAGAAGAATGCCGTGACTGACGGCCCAAGAGCAGAGCTTCTGAGCTTCTCGGCAGAGAAGGAAGGAGCCCGTGCCCCCCTGCTTGTTCACGTAGAACATGGCAACTTGATTGTCCGTCTGGACAAGGACGGACTGGTGAGAAGTCAGGTGGGAGAAAGCCTTGAGCGCCAGACGAATAGCTCGGAGCTCCAGGAAGTTGATCTGCTGAGCAGACTCCCACGCGGTCCAGAGACCTTGAGTACATGCCCCCTGGCAATGAGCTCCCCAACCCAGGAGGGAAGCATCGGTCGTCAGCACTTGAGCCGGCTGAGGCGACAAACGGCATTCCGAGTACCAGGTTCGGCCGATGAAGCCACCACTGTAGGGAAAAGGCCAGCGGTCTGGAGAGGCGCACTAAGTCGGCTAGTCCGCCGGTGGCTTGTTGCCACTGCTGGCGAAGGCACCATTGAGCCGGCCGCATGTTCAGGCGAGCATTGGGGGTCACGTGGACGGTGGAAGCCATATGGCCGAGTAGTCTCAGGAAGCGGCTGGCGGAGACCAGGGACTGGCTGCGAAAACAGCCGGCTAGGTCCATGAGCCGTTGAGCCCTGTCGAGAGGCAGGAAAGCTCGAGCCTGAGGAGTGTGCAGCCTTGCGCCGATGAACTCGAGATCCTGTGAGGGGAGCAAAGTGGACTTTGCGAAGTTTATGACAAAGCCCAAGTACTGCAGCAGAGTCACCGTGCGGTGTGTGGCATTGGCGACTGCCGGAGAGGACGAGGCTCTGATGAGCCAGTCGTCGAGGTACGGAAAGACAGAGGCCGTGAAGCCTGAGATAGGCCGCCACCACCACGAGACATTTTGTGAAGACTCGCGGTGCGGAGGATAGGCCAAAGGGCAGTACTCTGTACTGGTAGTGATTTCCTGCCACCACAAACCTTAGGTACTGGCGGTGGCTTGGGTGGATGAGGATGTGCGTGTAGGCATCCTTTAGATCCAAGGAGCATAGCCAATCTCCCTGCTGGAGGTAGGGCAGAAGGATTCCAAGGGTAAGCATCTTGAACTTTTCCCGCACAAGGAACTTATTGAGGTTGTGCAAGTCCAGGATGGGTCTGAGGCCTCCTGTCCTTTTTGGTATTAGGAAATACCTGGAATAAAAGCCTTGACCTTCCAGGTGGTGGGGCACCGGTTCCACAGCCTGGTCCTGAAGAAGACTTGCTAACTCCTGAAGGAGTAAGTCCCTGTGCAGAGGGAGTCGAGGAGGTTCTCCCGGAAAATAAGAGGGAGGGACCTGATGGAAGTGGAGAAGATATCCTTCTCGCACGACTTGAAGCACCCAGGCATCTGAAGTGATGTTGGACCACCTGTGGGCGAAGTGAACCAGCCGGCCTCCGGTGCTGGGAGGAACCAGCTGAGGGGGAGAGGCTATGCTGAGGAAGTCAAAAACCCCCACCCTGCTGAGCAGGGGCTGGTGGTGCAGGCTTGGGGGCTTGCTGCCTACGGGACCCGTTACCCCGTCCCTTGGCCTGCTGACCCTGTTGGGGAGCTGGAGGGGCCTGATATTGGGGGTAGTGTTTATAGGCAGCCGCCTTTCTCGGGTAAAAGGACTTCTTTCCCGAGCCCTTCTTTTTCTGGGAAGGGGCGGAGGTCTTCCTAGAAAGCCTGGTCCTGGTGAGAGTCTCCGTCTCGATTTGTGCAGCCTTTTCAGCCATGGGCTTGCCAAAGAGGTTCTCACCTCTGCAGGGGACATCGACCAACTTGTCCTGCACCCAAAGTTCAAGGTCAGACGACTGAAGCCAAGCCTGTCGGCGGGCACCGATGCCAGCTGCGGCCACACGAGCCGATGCTTCAAAGCCATCATAGGCTGCTCGGGACATGAATTTGGAGCATTCCCGTATACCAGTTGTTAAGGCTAGGAACCTCCGCAAAGGTTCCTCGGACAGTCCAGCGGAGAATCCGGCTAGCTCTTTAGCCAGGTCTCGGAGATACATGCCCATGTATAGCTGGTAGGTCTGGACACGACAAGCCAGCATAGAGCCCTGGAAACACTTCTTACCAAGGCCATCCAGGTTACGGGCCTCCCTGCCAGGAGGCACCGAGGAGTGCATTTTCTGGCTCTTAAGCCTATACATGGCCGATTCCACTACCATGGAATGGTGTGGCAGCTGTGCTTTTTGGAAGCCAGGACTCTTGCGGACTCGATAGATGGAATCGACCCGCTTGCTCAAAACCGGCGACGAGGCCGGACTCTCCCACATGCGGAAGAGTAGTCGTTCCAGCATGGGAGGCACCGGTACAGTAAAGTGCTCCCGGGCGGGAGAGTCGTACTGAAGGGCGTCGAGCTCTTCGGCTCGAGGCTCCTCCTCGGGATCCGCAGGGAAGGCCAAAGCCTTGGCCATATCCCTGACGAAGTCCGAGAACCGGGCATCCTCCGGAGGGGACTGTTTCCGAGGTTCGGACTCAGGTGAGTCCGAGGGGACACACCGAGTCCGAAAGGAATCAGGTGACTCCTCCTCTTCAGACTCCCAGACCGACTCCGAGGAGGAATCAGTGGGGTCGGCTCGGGCAGGCGGAGGCGTCGGCCGCCCCGACGCCAAGGGAGTCGGCGGCGACGACCTCGGTCCCGAACGGGAGGCCGAGGGTGACCTCGACCGAGGATCGACTCGAGTTCGCAAGGACTCGAGGATCGGCTCGGTCTCCGGGGTCGACTTAGACGTTGACGTCCCAGCGGTCGGGGCAGCGGCGCCAGCGAGGCTAGCGATCAGTGCCCGCTGCTGGTCCATGAAGGCAGATAGTCTGCTCTCCAAGGCCGTCAACCTGAGTCCGACCTCAGGTGACCCAGCAGCCCCCGACTCGGGCCCCGACGGCGTCGGGCCCGACGTCGGACCTCTCGGAGGCGAGTCCAGAAGGACCACAGGACTTACCCGAGCAGGCAACTCCGACTCCAGGTGAGGTCGCTTCGGGAGGTGCTCCTTCTCCAAAGACCCAGGACGGCTGTCGGGGCTATGCGACCTGGCCCTCGCGGAGCCAGGAGCGTCCACCGACGCCGCCCTCGTGGGTTTTGTCTTCAGTCGATGGTCTCCGGAGGGAGAACCCCTGTCGGAGGAGCTTCGGCGATGGTCAGAGCTGGAGCCTCTGGACGCCGAGGCCTCCGACGAGGTCCGGGTACGGCTGGGGTCAGCGAAGATTCTATCCCGCTGATGCCGCCGACTCCTCAACGCTTTGGAGGACATTTTGCCACAGGCTCCACAGATCATTTCTTCATGATCCGGGCCCAGGCAGCGGAGGCAATTATCGTGTGTGTCAGTGAGTGACATATTTCTGTCACACTGACCACACCGCTTGAAACCACTGGCAGCCATCGGGGGAAAAAGGGCCCCTGCAAGGTCAAAGGACCGGGCTGCCAGCGAAAAAACCGAAAACGAAACTGACCAAAAATCAGAAAAACCGAAAAATAAGAGAAGGACTCGCAACGGCGTCGCGAGTCCGGGCAGGAAAACGACCGGCGTCGAACCGAATTGAAAAAACGAGAAAACTCACGAAAATCAACTTTTTTAGCGGGGACAAGACGGGTACGTCTGTAGGGCTCCGCGGAAAAAAGAAGACTGGCTAAGATGGCACCCTTGGGCGGGAAGGCGACCGCGCATGCGCGCTGCAATTCCCAAAGGCTTTCTGTGAAAGCTGGGGAAAATTGCTCCGCGAGGGCTCCGTCGGCGCCGACGTCACCCATATGTGAGGACTGACTTCCTGCTTGGTCCTGGAGAAGCTGGCATACAGCTTGGCTGAAGTTGCTGTAGAGTCTGGAATCCCCACCCAGACAGTAACGAGCTGTGAAGGTGTGGACCAAAGACCACATTGCAGCCCTGCAGATCTCCATAGAGATGGAGCGCAAATTGGCCAGACACCACTATAGCTTGAACGTTGTGAGCTGCGACATGATCAATGTTCAGGCCTACCTGGACATAAGTTAAAGAGTTCTGCAAGGACTATCTGCTCAGCATACACACTGAAGGCCAGGGACCGGATGTTGGTGTATTAAGGTCCCACCCTCCTGAGAAATTATGTCCAGGGCAGAGCCTAGTCAGAGGCTCCTGCTGCAAAAGCTGGAGCAGCAGGGGGAACCACAGTTGCCTGGGCCAATATAGGGCAGGAGAATCATCATGCCCTTATCAGTCTGAAGCTTCATCAAAGTCTTTGCCAGGAGCAGAATAGGAAGGTATGCACTCCAGTGCAAGAGAGGTATCCAATGCCAGCTGGCCGCTGGACACTACCCTGGAACAGAACTGATCCACCTAGGCATTGTGCAGAGTGGAAAACTAATTTATCATTGGAGTGCCCCACTCTTGAAAGATCCTGGCTACAACCTCCCTACTGAGGGTCCACTCATGCAGTTGGAGGTCACGGCTCAGCTGGACTGCCATGGAATAGAGTTCCCCGGGCAGATAAGTAGCTCTCAGCTCCATCCCATGAGCGATGGCGAACTTCCACAAGTGGACAGCTTCCCAGGCAAGAGATACAGCCCCATGCCACCCTGCTTGTTGACCTAGTACATGGCCACCTGATTGACCGTTTGAATCGGCAGTTTGCTTGGCCAAATGAACCTGGAATGCTCGGAGGGCATTTGCTATAGCCTGCAAAAAGTTGATCTGGTGCTGGCTCTCCTGCTCAGACCACAGGCCCTATGTGTGCAGGTCATCCAGAAGTCCCCCAGCCCAACTTGGATACACTGGTCATCAGAATTCTCTGGGAGGGAGATGTCTGAAATGGGAGACATAAAAAAAGCCATACTGGGTCAGACTAAAGTACATCAAGCCCAATATCCTATTTCCAACAATGGCAAATCCAGGTCACAAGTACCTGGCAGGTTCCCAAAAAAGTACACAGGTCCTGGGTCCTCTTTAATAACTGCTTATGGACCTTAAACTCCAGGAACTTGTCCAAACCTTTTTTTAAACCCAGCTACACTAACAGCTTTTACCATATCCTCTGGAAACTAATTCCAGAGTTTGACTATGCATTGAGTAATAAGAAAATATTTTTTTCAGGTCTTAAATGGGTCACATCACAGCTTCATTGCACGTCCCCTAGTCTACTTTTTGATGGCATAAAGAACCGATCTACTTTTACCTATTCCACTCCTTTCATTAAATTTATAGACCTCTATCATATTGCCTCTCAGCTGCTCCCCCCCCCAAGTTGAAGAGCTGTAACCTTTTAAGCCTTTCCTCATAGCAGTAACCTTCCATCCCCTTTACCATTTTGGTGGCTCTTCTCTCTACCTTTTCTAATTCTGCTATATCCTTTTTAAAATACAGTCAAACCTCGGTTTTCGTATGCCCTGGTTTTCGTACGATTCGGTTTTCGTTGACTTTTTTCATCAAGATTTTGTTCCGGTTTTCGTACGTTGTCTCGGTTTTCGTACAGTTGAAAATGGAGCACCATCTTGTGGCCAGAAGTGGGATTTTCTTGCTGATTGACTGTCTTCCATATTTATTGGCGCTTCTCTTTTACAAGGCAGGCTGGAGCCCCGATTGTGCAGACGGCCAAGATGGCTGTTCCCGCCTCCGCTTCTGGTGGTGATTGCTCGATCCCTGGAGGGGAGAGCAGCTGGAGCTGTCTGGAGTGTGTCCCTCTCCCAGCGCCCGATGGCGCTTCTCTTTTACAAGGCAGGCTGGAGCCCCAATTGGGCAGCCGGCCAAGATGGCTGTTCCCACCTCCGCTGCTGGTGGTGATTGCTCGATCCCCGGAGGGGAGGGCAGCTGGAGCTGGCTGGAGTGCGTCCCATATGCCAACAAAAGTCTTCAATAAAGGTAAAAGTGATGTTACATGCTCATTTATCCATTTCATTAGTCATTTATATGTATTTCTCATTGTTTTCTGTATGTAAAAATATAGTTATTCTCTATAAAATGTATTTTTTGTCAATATTTTTGGGTGTCTGGAACGGATTAATTGAATTTACATTATTTCTTATGGGAAATCTTGCTTCGGTTTTAGTCCGTTTCGGTTTTAGTCAGACTTTTTTGAACGGATTAATCATGAAAACCGAGGTTTGACTGTATGGCGACCAAAATTGCACACAATATTCAAGGCATGGTCGCACCATAGAATGATATCATCCTTTGTTTTATTCTCCATTCCTTTTCTTATGATTCCTAGCATTCTAATTTTCTTTTCTTGGTCCTCACTGCACACTGGGCAGAGGGTTTCAACATATCCATAGGCACCTAATTCTTTTTCCTGGGTGGTGGTTCCTAATGTGGAACCCTGCATTGTGTACCATAGTTTGGGTTGTTCTTTCTTAGGGGCATAATTTTACACTTGTCCACGTTAAATTTCATCTGCCACTTGGATGCCCAGTCTTCCAATTTATCAAGATCCTCTTGCAATTTTTCACAATACTCTTGTGTTCCAGCAACTTTGAATAATTGTGTGTCATCTGCATTTGATCACTTCACTCATTATTTCCAGGTCATTTATGAATATGTTAAAAAGCATCAGGTCCTGCACAGATCCCTGGGTGCTCTACTATTCACTTTTCTCCATTGAGAAAATTGGCCATTTAGCCCTACTCCCTACTTTCTATCTTAACTAGTTCCTGATTCACAATAGTATACTGTCTCCTATCCCCGGACTTTAATTTCACCCAAAAGTCTCATAAAAAACCTTGTCAAAAGGATTCCTGAAAATCCAAAAACCCCTGAGCAAGTTTTGTGACTCCAGCCACCAGTGCAGGGACTGGATTGGACCGGAGGAATGGTGACAGTCACACTGTCCCAGAGGCAGCCTGTAGCCTGTTTTCACTGTGTGCTCAGAGTCCACTGAGCTTGTCTCATCAAGAGATGACGTCTTTTCTTCTTTTTTTCTCCTTTTTTTCCCCTCTTTTCTATTTTAGATTTGTTAAACTCCAATACCTAAAGATATAAAGTGCAGGTCTCAGACTAACACTGGCAGTGCTTTTTGTATACACCAAAAGCAGCATACCTTCACGCATCAATGACCTTTAAGCACTTATCTATTCGTAGAAGAATTACAGTGTTTCAGAACTCCCTACTAGACTTTTTCTTCAATCATTATCATATTTCACTTATCCATGTTGTTATTTAATATAAGATTGTGCTTATCTTCTCATATTGTTGGTGATTAATCTCCCTGACGCCACCAAATGGGTACCGCAAAAATGCATTTCGTTTCCTTCCTCAGGGGGATGTGGTAGCTCTATACACAAACATTCCCCAGAAAAAAGCTCATGCGGTTATAGTGACCTCACTACGTGAACAAGGCTGCTTATCTACAAATCTCTTAACATTGATTTCAGAGTTGGCAGATCTCACCATTTTCCATAACTACTTTGAATTTGAAGGACAAATTTACCAACAGATGTCTGGAGTAGCTATGGGCGCCACCTGTGCTCCATCGGTGGCCAATTTATATATGCAGAATTTTGAACGCCAGTGGTTAAACAATTCTCAATATCAACACCACTTAATTCTATGGCGAAGATTCATTGATGATGTTTTTCTGTTATGGGGAGGCTCAGTGGGGGAATTACAACAATTCACTGAATGGTTAAATCTTCGGGATCCCAATATACAGTTCACGTCCACTCATCATACCTATAAAATAGCTTTCTTGGATGTGCTAGTACAGAAGGGCCCGGGAGGTTGGCTAACATCCATATATAAAAAACCAACGGACAGAAATACTATTCTACATTACACCAGTCACCACCCGAAACAGTTACGTGACAGCTTGCCAATATCTCAATTTATCAGATACAGAAGAAACTGTTCTACAGTTGCAGAATACAAATTGCAAGCGAAGCATTTAATAAGGGATTTCCAAGAGAGGGGTTATCCCCCTTTAATAATTCAGAGCGCCTACAAGAGGGCGCTATACTGCAATAGAGCATTGCTGCTTCAACCAAAACCACGCAATACATTAGAGTATGAGGACACCATAAATTTCGTGACGAAATTCTCCCCATTAAGTGGAGCTATTAAAAAAATTCTACAGAAACACCGTAATGTCCTCACCACTGTACCAGCGTTACGAAACAAGTCTATTAGATGTGTCTGGAAGAGAAATCTTAATCTGAAAGACAAATTGAGCCCAAGTCGATTAAAATCTAAGCGAGAGTTATCTCAAGAGGTAACACCAGGGCACAGGGCCTGTGGTAGCTGCACTATTTGTGTTGTGATGGAAGAGCGGAATAGTTTCACACATAGTGGGAAAACATATGCTTTAAAACACACCACAACGTGCCTTTCAGACCATGTTGTGTATGCGATCCGATGCCCTTGTGATTTTTTATACATCGGGAAAACAGAACGCCAGCTAAAAATTAGAATGGCAGAACATCGCAGCAAGTTGAAGTGCAAGATTTTAGAAGCCCCAATAGTAGCGCATTGTGTTACCAAAGGTCACTGTTTTGAAAATCTACGCTGCTTCGCAATTGAAATGACCCCTGCTGGGAGGAATGGTAAATCGCGGGCACAAACGCTATTAATACAAGAGCAAAAATGGATTTTCAGACTGGCCACGACGGGCGTTATGGGTCTGAACAATTCAATTGAATGGCGAGCGTGTATATAATATTCAAAAATCTTTTCCCGTGATCTATGAGGTAACCTGCGAGAGTGAAACTACTATTAGATGAGCCATCAGATTGGCGGCTGCTGATTATGACATCACTATTTAAATCTCCTCACACAGAGCTGTTCTGCATGTGTGGCGTTCTTTTGCTCGCTAGAGGACAGACTCAGTCCGGTAAAGCTTTGAAGGTTTAGTGAGTAGGAAAACCACGGTCCACTCCAAGGTAGACGCTGTGGCTACAGAGTGAAAAGTTGTGTCTGCGATTGTAAGTTTTATATTGGTATGCTCATCACTTTTGTTGTTTTTTAGATCGTGCTGTGATAAATTCAATCCCCCCTGAGGAAGGAAACGAAATGCATTTTTGCGGTACCCATTTGGTGGCATCGGGGAGATTAATCACCAACAATATGAGAAGATAAGCACAATCTTATATTAAACATGGATAAGTGAAATATGATAATGATTGAAGAAAAGGTCTAGTAGGGAGTTCTGAAACACTAATTCTTCTATGAATAGATAAGTGCTTAAAGATCATTGATGCGTGAAGGTATGCTGCTTTTGGTGTATACAAAAAGCACTGCCAGTGTTAGTCTGAGACCTGCACTTTAAGTAACAAATCTAAAATAGAAAAGAGGGAAAAAAAAAAGGAGAAAACAAGGGATATAAAAAGGAAAATTTGAATTGAAGATGAAAGTAATTACAGTAGTAACCCTATCTAGCTGAATTTCTCAATAGTTATTGAGGGCATTTGCAGTAAAGGATCTTTAACCCTCTGAAAATTAGACCTAGAACAGTCATCAAGAGATGAGCCAAAGGAGTGACATGCACCATCAAGACCATATGGCCAAGCACCTTCAGCATCCCCCGGGCTGTCACTTGACAAATCTGCTGGGTATTGTGGACCAGGGTTGCCAGCCTCTGCAGGCGATCCATTGGAAGAAAGGCGTGAGCCTGAATGGTGTTGAGAAGGATCCCTATTTAACTCCAACTGCCAGGAGGGCTGCTGGCGAGACTTGGGGTAGTTGACCATGAACCCCAATCACCTGGATGGCCAGCTGAGTCGACTGCTGGACTCCATCCGGGGTGGAGCTCTTTATGAGCTAGTTATCAAAGTAGGGAAAGATGAATACCCCCAGAGTCCAAAGGTAAGCTGCCACCAGCACGAGACTTCATGAAGACTCGGGAGGCCGAAGGGAAGTACTGTACTGGATGTACCGATCCCCAAGATGAACCTGAGGTATTGTCTGAGCAGGGTGGATCAGTATATGTATATGCGCATCTTTGAGAGAGTGCAATCGGCAGAGTGGAGACCTCTCCCTGAAGCAGGTCAAGATGCAGTGGGTCTAGGGTGTCTTCTCTGGGGGGGGGGGGCAGCAGCTAGGCAATGTACAGCATATAGCCTTTTTAGACTATCTGCAGCACTCGTGTCAGAAGCAGCCATCTGTGGGTGAACAGGACAAGCGGCCTGCCCCCCCCCCCCACCCCACTAGCAGGATTTCCCCTGTGGACACAGGTAGATTGACTGTCTTCCTCGAGAGTCTGGGGAGGGCAATATGCTATGTTTCAATCTTACCAGCCTTAGCCTCCACCTGCTTCCCAAAGAGGTTGTACCCCTGGCAAGGCATGTCTGCCAGCTTATCCTGCCCCAGTGCCCACCGCTGCAGCCCTGCAGGTTGACTCAAAGGCATAAGTTGCCCAGACCATAGCCCATTCAAATGAGTCCAAGCATTCGGGGGGGTGGGTGGGGGGGGGGGGGGAGATGAGGGACCCAAACTTGGCCAGATACTGCATAATGTCCTTTAGGAACATGCCCATACACAACTGGTACGAGAGAACCCTGGAGATCAGCATGCTGCTCTGGAAGCACCACCTGCCAAAAGAATCCAAGGTCCTCTCTTCCCTACCTGGAGGCTATGAGGAACAGGTCTTGCTGCTTTTGATCTTCTTCACTGCTGACTCCACCACCAGAATGGTGTGGGAGTTGAGGCTTCTCAAACCCTGGGGCCTTCTGGACCCGATACATTGAGTCCAGCCATTTGCTGACTGATAACATTGTGAGGGGTTCTTTAACATCCTCATCTGCACTCTGGTGTACCAGCATCATAACAGCCTCCTTGGGGGGCTGAGGGATACTGGAGGATCTCCAGTTCCTCCACCTTGGCCATATCCTTCATAAAGTCTTGGAAGGACATATCCTCCCGAGGCAACTTCTGCCGTTCATATGAGGAGGAAGGATCTGAAGAGAATTCAGGAGATCTGCTCTTGGAGACCACCGATTCTGCCCCTGTCCCCCAGCCATCAGAGTCAGACTCAGGAAGTCAATGTAGCACTGGCCCTCCTCCCGGTACTGTCTCCAGCTCTGTGGAAAGGCAGATTATCAAAGGGGACCGATGGTGCACCAAGTGCTTCCATGGTCTAACTGGACCCCGAGATGCTGGAGAGGGAGATGGCCATGGGAGCTAGCATAGATTCTGATCACCAGCCTGATGCACCTGCATCAATAGGCAGAGCATGGGTCTTAAGAATTGGCTGCATGGACTGCAGTGGCAATGCCCTGGGCACTGAAGGACCAGCTTGTTGCATGGCCAAACTACTACCAACACTGTCAAAGGCACTCGAGGACTGGCATCTCCGAAGATGTTGGGGATCAGGATTATTACTTCAGCTACCTACTCCGGCATCCCTGTTGGGGAATCCACCATGGGAGTCTCTCTGGTGCCCTGGGCGACTGTTCATCCCATTGGGGCACTTTAGCCAGCTGTTCTCAGCCATCGCTTTCCATGTCACACTGAGAAGGGATCCTGTGCCAATGCACTTGGGTCTTGGTCCAGTGATCCGACACCCTTCAACGCCGACATTGATGCAGAGTCAATCCTCTATTCTGGACGAAGGTAGATGGAAAGCCTTCGCTCTGGGCCACCATGGCACCTCCGATTGCACTTGGGCACCCCTCAATGACAATGCCTCTGGAAGGTTGCATGAGCACATCAGGACTAGTCAGGACCAAAGATGCTGAATCAGACTGCCTGAAGAGGGACTCCCTTTGCTTCTCCTGGACCCTTCAGACCCTTTTCTTGTCATCTGCAAGCACAGATTACAAGAAGCAGCCTGGTCGTCATACCCTAAACACTGAAGGCACCAATTATGCCGATCAGTAACCAAGATGGTCCTGGAACATTTGGTGCTCTTTTTAAAACCACTGATTGGTTTCTGGGACATGTCCAGTAACATGGCCCTGCATGGGAAAATGAGAAAAAGGTAAAAAACAAACAGGAAGAGAGGAGGAAAAAATGGGGCATCAGCACCAGGGCCAATGCTACCGATGACAGGCAGTGAAAACTAGACTGAAAATAGCCAGAGAATGGCAAAAGCAAAAGATTTTTCCCCAAGGGTAGCAGGAACACATCCTAGGGGCTCTGTGGAAAAAGACTGGAGAAGATGGCACCACAGCAGGAAGGAAGGCATGCACGGTGGAGCCTCCCAAAAGCTTCTAATAGAAGCTGGAAAGTGTTTCCATGCAGGGCTCTGTCTGCTACATCACCCACTCGCAAGGGCAGACTTCCTCCTTGTCCACAAAAGGAAAATAATTTCACCTTCCTTGTCCCTCCAGTCCATGGGATGTACTGAAACAGTAACTAATTTTTTGGGGGTGGGGCGAAGCAAGCATAGCCAGCACCCCAAATGGCACATGTCCCTGCATTTGATCATCAAGATAATAACGGATGAAGGAATGGAGGGACCACCATGTCACTACTTTACAAACCTCAAGGAGTGGAAAAATGAATTCCACCCACAAGGAAGCCTAAGCCCCTGTGGAATGGGTCCCCCGAGGCCTGCTCGAACCATCCACCCCTTAAGCAGATAGGTGGATGCAGTTGCCTCCTTCAGCCAGCAAGCAATGCCTTAGAGCAGGGGTCTCCAACTCCAGTCTTGGAGGGCATCAAACCATTTAGTTTTCAGGCTGTCCCTAATGAATATGCATGATATTTGCATGCACCACCCCCACTGTATTCAAATTTATCTCATGCATATTCATTAAGGACAGCCTGAAAACCTGAACGGTTTGGTGCCCTCCAGGACTAAAGTTGGATATCCCTGCCTTAGAGGCTGCCTTTGCCTTTCAGTCCTCCAAACAGCACAAAGATGATCTGATTGCTGAAACATCTTTGTCCTCTTCAAGTACTGTACTGGTGCAGAATTCTGCAGCATGTCCAAACTATGCAAAGCTCATTATTCCGGAACCCCACTTGAATACAACACCAACAAAATTAATGACCCGATTAAGATGAAAATGCCACCACCACCACCTTGGTCAGAAATGAAGGGACTGGCTGAAGGCCCCTCTTTTTTGGAACTCCAAGGTGGTCCTCTACAAGACAAATCTTGGAGCTTGGAAAGCCTGGACACTGAACAAATGGCTACTAACAACAATTTTCAGCATAAGAGCCTTCTTGGAAATCTCTGGGAGAGGCTAAAACAGAGCCCCTGTAAGCACAGAGGACCAAATTAAGGTCCAAAGCTGGAACTGGCTTCCAAGATAGAGAATGCACATGCTTAACTCCTCTCAAGAAACTACATCCTGATGAGAGGCGAGGGGCACTCCCTGAATCATTCCTTTGAAACAGGCCACTGTTTCCACCAGCATCTGCAGCAAACTGAGCACCAGTCTTATCCAGCCCTGCTTGTAAGGAGGCCAACATGTCGGCCAGCAATAAACTCAAAGGATGAAAGATCTCCTTGTACCACCCCTTGAAAATCTGCCATATCCAAACACAGCCATAGAAGTATTACATTTCTGTGCCTGCAGCAAAGTTTCTAAAACCTGGAGAATAGTTTTTTCCTCAACCTAGTGCTCAGAGGCCGTGAGAACCAACCCACTTCTGGCATGAGAATTGGACCCTGGAACAGCAGATTGTCCACCACCATGTGAAACAAATCTTCCACTACTAGCTGTGCTAAATCTGCACATCATGGTCTCCATGGCCAATCTGGAGCCACCAGATCCAGATAAGTTTCCACAGACCCACAGGGTAGGGGAAGGGGAGGAATACATACAAACATTGCCTTTGGAAGCCACTTCTGAACCAATAAGTCCAGCCTTCCAACATACTCTCCCATCTGCGATTGAAGAACCCTGACATCTTGGCATTCACCATAGATGCCGTGAAATCTGTTATGGGCAATCTCCAATGGTTCTTAAATCTGCCAAAAAGCAGGACTACGTGAGGGACCACTGCCCCAGATTCAAGACATTTTGGCCAAGATAAAAATTGGCCTTGATGATTCTTTCATGCCGCATGGGCTGCCAACAAATGAGCCTCCACCTATTCCAGCAGAGGGGCTACCTTTTTGCAGAGACAAGGCTTCCATTATCTCCTTGATTGATATAGGCTACTACAATGGCATTGTCTGACAGAATGCAAACTGTTCTACATTGGATCCAGGGGAAGAAAGGCTTTGAAGATTAAAAAGGCCTGCCTGTGCTTCTAAATCAGTGATAGCCTAAGTAGTCTCTTCTGAGGACCAACATTCCTGTGTCACCTGGGACTGAATGTGCCCCCCTCCCAACCAGACAGGTATCTGATGATCACCAATCAGTCTGGCATTTCCACCAACAGCTTGGGGGGGGGGGGGTTAGCCACTAAAGACTCACCTGGGCTCCCCCTGCAATAGTAGCCTCTGCCACAGTGACCATCTGTGCTGACCATCTGGACAATAATGCCTGTTGCAGAGAGTGCACGTGTGCTCTGGCCCAAGGCACCAAATCAGTTGTCACTGCCATGGACTCCAGTATCTGCAGATAATTCAAGCTCAGAGCATCTGCTGGTCTAACAGCACTTGGACCTGGCTCTGCAACTTTCATATCCTCTCCGAAATCAGCAAAATTCAGCCTGTTCTGGTGTCGAAGTGGGCTCCTAGGTACTCCAGGGACTGAGTCTGCTTCAACCGCCTCTTGGAAAGTTGACAACCCATCCTAAACTTTGGAACGCAGTGAGACCACCCAAAGCATGGACAACCAATTCCCCTGAAATGACTTTGCCCTGACCATCCAATAATTGAGGCAAGGATGAGTCAACACCCCTTCTTTGCACAACACTGCTGCCACAACCATCACTACTTTGGTGAAGTTCTGGGTGCTGTTCCTAGGCCAAAGGCTAGAGCCTGAAATGAAGATTACTCATGGGCATGGCAAACCACAGGAACCTTTGATGTTCAGGTCAAAATGGGAATGTGCAGGTACACTTTCAACAGATCCAAGTAGGTCCAGAATTCACCTTGCTTACCGCCACTATGATGGATTGCAAAGTCTCTATGAGTAAATGGGGTAACTGCAAAGTCCTGTTGTCCTGCTTCAGATCCAAAAATCAGTAGAAATGTGACCTCCTCCTTGGGTACCATGAAGTAATGGGAGTACCTTTTGAGGGCCCATTCCTCCAAAGAACTGGCAGCACTGCTTCAAGCTGGAGCAACTGTTCACGTTTCTGCCACCATACATGCTTTTCCTGGTATCTGGAACAAAGACTCCATAGAAACAGAAAAAGGCTGTGCCAGCTCATGACTGTAGCCTTTTCAAATCACCTCCAGTACCCCTTGTTCTGAAGTTATCTGGGTCTAAGCAAAGTAAAACCCTGCAGACATCCACCCACCAGAATCTATTCTTCCTGAGCCCACAAACCTTCACTGAGATGCCTTGGAGCCTGTCTCTCCAGAGGTGTCCCCCTCTACAGATGCCCCAAAAGGACTGGCCATTGGGAAGAGCTGGAACATGCCAGACAACTTCTGCACCTCTCTATACAAACCCTATGTGGACAAGACAGATTTAGCCCCCAGTGGCTTGTTTTCCAGCAGCCTAGGCACCCTTGGGGGTCACCTAAATCCTTGATGAGTTTCTCTAGGACCTACACAAATAGCAGCTTGCTCTTAAATAGGAGCTTACTAAGCCGGGCTTTAGAAGTTATGTCCACCAACTAATTATGCAACAAGGTGGAATTAGGACTTACTTGCTAATTGGCTTTCCTTGAGTACCTACAGTCCAGCCCCAACCTGTGGGTTGTCACACCTCACCAGCAGCTTAGAGACTGAGCATGTCAATGCTGACATCACCTGTAATAGGCAGTTGCAACCTTCTACTAACCCCAGTATTCTATTGGCAAAGCCAAACTCACAGGAGCAATAAACTGAACTAGCTCTCCCCACAATAGGTAGACACCCCCCCCCCCCCCATATGAGCTGAAAGCCATACCATACTAAAAACTTTGCATTTCAGGTTGTTCTTTTTTAAATCTGCGGACACTAACCTGCTTTGCAAAGAAAGGCCACTGCACTCCCAAAGGAGTCCCACCTGGCTGGAAAAACAAAAAAACACACACCACACCCACCATGCTTACCAATCCCAGACTACCACATGTAGATGACCTTCTGGCCCGGTATTGCCAGTCCATATTATGCTGTATAAAACCAGGGAGGGTCTGGGACTGGATTGGAGGCATTGAAGGAAAGCCAACAGGTGAGTCCTAATTCCACCTTCCTTATTGTACCTCCAGTCTAGCCCCAACCATAGCAGTACTAACCTTGGGAGGGACCTGCAAGCCAGGCCTGAACCACCTCACTTCACATCCCCCAACCACTTGGACGTCCAGGAGATTATCTAACATTTATTAAGCGCTACAACATACACAGCGCTGTACAGACAAATGTGACAATCCCTGCTCATAAGAGCTTACAATCTAATTAAGACAACAGAAATACACACAGGATAACAAACATTACATCATGGTTACAATACATACATACAGGCAAATAGAGGATGGTTACCCAGTAGCCCAGTGCAATGGCATTCTTTGTATGAAGCTAGCCATCGGCATGGGCATGCCCCTGAGGCGGCGGTTTCAGCTGTTGCTCTGGGCTGCTGACTGGTAACATAGTAAATGACGGCAGATAAAGACCAGTATGGTCCATCTAGTCTGCCCAGTAAGATGGCAAGAGTAGGTGCACCTGCCGCTCCATGCAGGCCACCCCTCCCCACTGACTGGTGGCATGAGGTGGTGAGGAGCAGCTCCGGCTCACACCTTCCGGTGCTGGCAGTTTCACAACAGTATGTAAGGACGACCAAGTCACTGCTCTACAGATATCCACTGGTAGAACCAGACTAGCTTCTGCCCAAGATGCAGCCTGTAGCTGGGTTGAATGAGCACACAAACCCTTGGGCAACTCCCACCACCTCATCAGATAGGCCATCTCTTCGGCCTTCACCCACCTGGAGATGGAAGCTTTGGAGGCCGGATCCCCTTTGCAGTCCCCCCTCCCCCCCCCAAACAGGAAGAACCACTGGTCTGGCTTTCAAAACAGCTGTCTGCTGCAAACAAGAACACCCTGCGTGCATCTAGGTGGAGGAGCTGGGTGTCCTCCCTCGATACCCCCCCCTCCCAAGTATACCAGGAGTGACACTGGTTGATTCGGGTGAAAGGCTGGAAACCACTAGGTAGAAAACGAGAGCACCAGCCTCAATACCTCTTTCCATATCTAAGGTAAAGATAAGGGCTCAGAAATCCTTCTAACCAAACAGATCGCCACAAAAAGTCTTTAAGCTAAGATCCTTCAGGGTACAACCACCTAACAGCTCAAAAGGCACCTCCGCCAATGCCAACAGAACCAGACTGAGGTCTCAAGGTGGCACGATCACTCACTGACAGCTGAACCTGCTTCACTGCCCTCAGAAAATGGACCACATCTGGGTGGGCAGCCAGGGAAATGCCTTGGATGCTTCCCCAACAGGCAAGAGCTGCTACCTGCACTTGCAAGGGAATTGCTCGCCAGACCTTTTTTGAACCCAGCCTGGAGGAATGTCAGAACATCTGTGACCGATGCCGAAAGAGGCCTACAGTCATGCTCCTAACTATGTACTTGTCTTGCTGTATGTAATCGAAACGCTAAAACACAAATGCATACGTGTTTGTCGGCTCGTAAAGAGAATTATTTGTAAACAGTGCATGTCGAATACTTCTACGGGTATGGTACTCTTATTTTTTACATTCATAATTTAGTAATACATACGGCTTAAGGATTTTTAAAGGAAAGATGTATTTATATTTTAAGGTTAGGGTATTTATGTTTCATTGCATTCACACCTTAGTAATCCTTAAGGTATTTTTAAACACGTATGCATTTGTGTTTCAGCGTTTCGATTACATACAGCAAGACAAGCACATAGTTTTATATCACTTCTGCCTCTATTTATTGATTAGACATGGGATTTTTAATTTATTTGATATTCTAATTTATTTGATGTTTTTAATTTCATTTTGTTTTTAGTAACTTATGTTCTTTGTTTAGCTTACTCACTCCTGGCTCCTATTAGAATACACATAGCCTAAGGTATTGGGGCATTAGATCTTCCACACACCCTTTCAATACGTTCTATCAATGTTAGTATAGGATTATTTAAGGATTTTAAATTTTTTATAATTAGGTGTATATATGTCTATTTTAATTGATTTTTAGAAATGTTTTTACATTTTGATCTTTCTAATTCAGGTTCTTATTGGTTCTTTGTATGCTTTTATATTTATAGTTATACATGCATAAAACATGGTTTTTATAATTTTATATTTTTAATGTATTTGAATGTGTCACAGTATTTATGGTTATTATTTGCAGCATACCTGAATCCCCTGAGGAAGTAGAAAACAAAACACGGCCTGTGTCGGGCTCTCAGGTTTTTGCTAGTATTGAATAAAGTATCCTTTCCAAACAAATCACCACTTGCATGGCTGAGAAAGCCTTAAGTTGTCCTCTGCCCAGTCCATCAGCAGAGCTATCTCGCTTTCCAGCTGTGCATTGCTGGTGCCTCCCTTGCGATTAATGTATGCCACTGTGGTAGCAATGTCTGAAAACTCACTGCCTTTCCTTGCGGCAATCTGCGAAACTCCTGTAGTGCCAGGAATGCTGCCCTCATCTCCAGCTGGTTGATGGGCCACCCGCTGTGTTCCAGCAATCAGTGGCCTTGCACTGCACTCCCCATCCTGAAGATGCATCCATTGTCAATGCCACCTAGGGGGAGCTTCCAGGGGCATCCCCACCGAGAGCTTGCCCCACCAGATCCAACACTTCAGAGCCACCCTGTTTACTCTCAGGCAACGGAGCATCCATGTTAGTGGATGTTGCTGTGCCAACCATCTCCGCAACAGAGTGCAAGGATCACATATATGCCCGTGCCCACGGAACCATCTCTATGGATGCTGCCATCAAGCCCAACAATTGCAAATCATGCTAAGCCAGACTCTGCATATGAAGAAATTGTCAGATCTGTGTCTGCAAGGAATGCATCCTGTCCTCCGGCAGCGACACCTGGCCCCTGTCAGTTTGAAACCAAGCCCCCAAATAGACTATCCTGCAATGGCTGCAGCTGGCTCTTGGCAAAGTGGACTACCCAGCCCAGACTCTGTAGGCAAGCAACAACTCTTGTCAGTGCGCTCTCCTCCCTGGATCTCGCTCGCATGAGCCAGTCAAGATAGGGGTGTACCAGAATGCCTTCCTGACTTAGCACTGCTGCAAGCACCACGCCAAAGGGCCATGGAAGTGACCCATGGGCACCACGAACTGTAGAAACAACTGATGCTCGTGATAAATAGGGATATGTAAGTAGGCTTCCGAGAAATTGAGGAATGTCAGCAACTCTCTGGACTTCACTGCCAATGACTGACCAGAGGGTCTCCAAGTGAAAGCATGGGACCTTTAGACAGTGATTCATGTACTTAAGATCCAAGATGGGACAGAAGGAGCCCTCCTTTTTGGGGACCACGGAGTATATGGAATAAAATAGACTATGGCTGCACTAGCCTGGGGCCACCAGCACCACAGCCTGCAACCACAGGAGGGTGTCCCGCACGGCCCTTTGAGTGGAGCCCTGCAAGGAGAACGAATGCCTCCAGGGGAGGCCAAGCAAATTAGAGTGCATAGCCCTCTGATGACTAGCACCCACTGGGCAGTAGTGATCTGGGCCCAAGCGGGGTAGAAATCCCAGTGTCGTCCCTATACAGGCACCACCCCCTCCTGGGCCCCCTCACTTCATTGTGGCTTCTTAGAGGTGACAGAGAAAAGGTGTAAAATCCCCTACCTGTTCCTCTAAAACCTCAAAAGGCTTGTCCCTGAGAGGGAAACGGCCCTCTCTGGTATGGTGTGAAAGACTGCATAGAACCTCTGAAAATCTCAAGGCTGACCCCACACAGGGGCAGAGGATCTAAAAGACACTGACCCTCAGTCAACTACCCTTGGATTCTCCCAAGTCCTTCCCCTTGAATGGAAGCTTACTCTTGCAGGACCTGGAGGAGACATCCGCCGACCAATTACATAACCAGAGGCGATACTCTTGGATAAGCTCATAAAAGGCATCCGCCAAGTAGGCCACTCCAGACTAATTTAGCCGCTTCCAGTGGCAGGGAATGTGAATCTCCTGCTACTTCCAATATCCCTTGAGCTCATCATAAACAAGCATGCACTACGAAGGCTCCACAGACCAATGACTGCAAGGTTAGGGTATTAATGTCAAATGCCTGCTTGAGTAAAGTCTCTAGGTTTTTATCCTGCACATCCTGAAGGGCCATACTGCCTTCCAAAGGGATGTGGTCTTAGTGACTGCCGAATCCACTTTGGGTGACCAGAAAAACTCAGTCTCTTGATCCGGTAAAGGGTACAATCTGGCCATTAGTCTTGTATCCTGAAGACTGGCCACCAGAACATCCCATTCATCCTGAATCTGCTTGATCTCATGATGAAGGGAACACTGACTGCAGCTTCTGGACGGCCTAGAACATCCGCTAACATATTCCCTTGAGTGAACAACCGACGCCTCCAGTTCCTCCCAGACAACGTGCACAATTCTGTCCTCATCGCCATGCAGGACTCCCCCCCCCCTTCCAACTCTGCAGAATCAATCCCCATGTCTGCCTCTGTCTGGGTCCCCCTCATCTGAATGGAGGGACCCCATATCCTCCCAAGGGTCCCCCTTCCACATGCCTGATGAGGTCCAGGCTCCTTGTCAGTCTGCCTGCTGGACAGGACTTTGGAAAGTCCCCTCTTTTTCTTTGACACCAGGAGCGCCTCTCCTTCCCCACATACTGTCTTATACAAAAAGGTCTCATGCATCAGAAGGACAAATTCAGGAGAAAAGGCACCATGGGCAGCTTCAGTGCACAAATTCTTAAGAGGCTGAGGGCCAGAGATCTGCAAGCCTTGTCCTGCAGATCCTACAAGGGCAGGGCAGGACTGCCATCTCTGTCTAAGGCAGCTGCCTTCCTCACTCTCCACTGCAGGCATATGACACTGCAGAAGGCTAAGAAGGGGCTCCTGACTCATCCGAGGTCCCCTCCTTCCCAGTCCTCTACGATGTTTCTGCAATGAGGCCTTTTCGTCGATCAGGATTCTGCCTTACAGCCGCAGCAAAATCGGCTAGCAAGACAGAGCCCCAATGAGAACAGCAAGCCATACACGTGGCCTTAGAGGAGCCATGGTACCAAGACCACCACTTTAGTCCTTAGCTTTCTGGGAATGATTCATTCTTTGACCCCTCCCCCTTTTAGTTATACAAGCCACCCACAATGAAAAAAAGGGGTCTAAAGCCAGAAGAAAACATAGCATTGAATGCAACACAAAACACTGTTTAGAATGCCCCAGTGTCCAAGTCCATCAAAAGTCTTTTCCCCTGCTAAACAAAACTTAACTTAAAATGGTAGTGCTTCCCATGTTCAGCAGGCTGGCGCCTTGCACTACCAAATGGTGGTGGCCTCTACTGCTAAAGGAGAGATGTCTCGGCACTCCCCAAAAGTAGGAGTGAAAATAATCCCAATCAACTCGTTCACCACTTGCCTCACCATTCCTGCCTACCCAGCCCTTTACCGGCATCAGCAGGAGTTTTTGTGGGGTTAAAATACCAGGCCTTGATTTTTGTCTAGCAGCGAGTGTTGGCTGAAGAACTTTGGGGTGGTTCATATTTCCAAGATATAGCAGCTCCCAAACAGCAGTAACAGGAACCAGGCACACTACCTGTCCACTGCTCTGAGCTCCTTTGCTTTCCTTTTGTCCGGTCAGGGTTTTTTTTTTTTGTTGTTGTTTTTTTTTTAAACACAGCTTGCTGACAGAGCAAAAATTTTAAGGTCTTGACTCTGTTGTCAGCAAATTGACAATTGTTCAGAAAAAGAATAAACTCTTAGTTGTCCTTTCAGTGAGTCCACTCTGGGGAGTTGCACCTTTCCAGCTACTTGGAGACTGAGAATACTGGGGTTAGTAGGAGGTGATAACTGCCTATGAGAGGCGATGTCATTAACATCTACATGCTCAGTCTCCAAGCTGCTGGTGAGGTGTGATAACCCCTCAGGTCAGGACTGGACTGGAGGTACGATAAGGATCAGGCACTGCACCATCACTACAAAGGCTATGTTCATAGCTGGAGGCACTAAATTGATCCATATAAGGCATCAGCTAAAAAGGCAGACTAATTTAATCACCTCTGACAGAGCAGAGGGGCTTTCCAGAAGCTTCTGAAAAACAGAGTTACTTACCTGTAACTGGAGTTCTCTGGGGACAGCAGGATAAGTCAGCCACACTTGGTGTCATCCGATGGCGCCGAGACGGAAGTACTCTCCATAGCTCAGAAGGGCTTTTCGCCCTTCTGAGCATGGGCCAACTGGCCCCGCCCCCTGCCCACCCCTAGCTAGCCAGTACGTCACCAGCTGAGCCTTTTGCCGCTAGGAGGCGGGCAGCAGGACGGAGGCTGACCCCTTCCCAGGGGAGGTGGGTGGGTATGTGTGGCTGACTTATCCTGCTGTCCCCGGAGAACTCCAGTTACAGGTAAGTAACTCCGTTTTCTCCTAGGACAAGCACGATGAGTCAGCCACACTTGGTGCCTCCCAAGCTGACATACGCTGTGGTGGAAGGGGAAGGCCGATATGCTTCCTGAGGTTAGTATGCGCCCTCATGTTATAACAAGAACATGTTACGGCAAGAACATGTAAGGCTGTAGTGGTGATGCACGCATGTGCATTAACGTGGTTGCAAGGCACACCTACTGCAGGCACATCTGTGTGGTAAGGGAAGCATTGTAGTTGCGAGGTACGCCTACTGTAAGGCACACCTGTGCGGTAAAGGGATGTAGGTCTATCGAGCAGTGTGGAAGTCACTGCAATGAAGGAGCAGCGGGAGTGTGGTGCGATTGGAGCATTAATATATCGCTGACAGGAGAGGCTTCTCCTTCGCCTTTTTTGACGTGCAGTCACTCAGGAACTTGTTACCTGCGGTTGTTGTCCAAACCCGCTAGTTACTCTGGAATTAGTTACCGGCAGTTGCTGTAAACCGTACGTCACTCTGAAGTGACTCTGGAACTTGTTACCCGCGGCTGTTGTGGCCACTCTGGAACTTGTTACTGGTGGTTGTTGCAAAAACCGCTAGTCACTCTGGAGTGACTCTGGATGTTGTAGTCACTCTGGAACTTGTTACCTGCGATTGTTGTCAAATCCGCTAGACACTCTGGAATTAGTTACCGGCAGCTGTTGAAAGCCGTTAGTCACTCTGAAGTGACTTTGGAACTTGTTACCCGTGGCTGTTGTAGTCATTTTGGGACTGTTACTGGCGGTTGTTGTAAACCGCTAGTCAGTCTGGAGTGACTCTGGCACGTGTTACCAGTGGTCACTCGGGGACTTGTTACCAGGGGCTCTTGTAAGAAGCAAATCGCTAGTCGCTCTGAACTTGTCCCTGGTGGTTGTTGTAAAAAATTCACCAGTCACTCTGGAATTTGTTACTGGCGGCTTTGTAAACCATTCGTATAGCAGGTTGAGCAGAAGCCGCAATACAAGTACTGGTGCCTATGCCCTTGGTGGAGATGCAATATAAGCATTGGGGCCTGTGTCTTTGGTGAAGGCACAATACAAGCACTAGGGCCTGTGGAAACATGACCAAGATTGCGCACCATTGGAAAACCGAATATTGGGCTTGATGGTACTGACCCAGTATAATATACCTTACGGTCAATGCTGTCAGCGAGAAGTTCCGGGCCCGGGCGGCATGCGGAGGTAGCAGTCCAGATTGATAGGGCTGCCTGGTGCTTTTGGACGGTGTGTACCAGTGTCCAGGTGATGTGATAGTCCCTGTTGCAAGATCTTGTGACCATGCAGATGCGTGTTGCATGAGGGAGGACCTTTGGGGATGCGTGCATCATGTGTGGGGGCCTGGCACGGCTTGCATCCTCGCTCGTAACCGGCAGATGGGGATGCAGGCGGAGTCCCTAGGGTGTAGTCCTCTGGGGCTGGGTGGTCAGGTTTGCGCACTGTTCAGTGTGTGTCCTGGGCGCACAGTCGTGCAGTGCTGTGAAGCTTTCCAGAGCATCTGCAGATCTATTTCAGATTCTTAAGTCATGGCATGGCGGCGGGCTGTCAAGGGTTGGGGACAGGTGCCGTTCAGTCGCTGGTGCATTGGTAGGTAGGAGACCGCAGGGTCAGGTCTGGGTCGCGATCTGTCAACCGCCGGATCAGGCCCCTAGGGGAGAACGCCCTGGCACCGGACAGTGAGTGTCCATTTTAATAGTCATATTTCATGCTATCCACGTGGTGAGCAGAGCCATTTGTGGTCAGCCCCCACTGATCAAGACCTCGGAGTGCAGATCTGCTGGTATTGCTGCACCGTGGTGATGCATTGGAGCATCCATCACCTCATCATTCCGGTCCTGGAGTGTGAGCCATAGGCGTTGTTGCACCGTGGTGATACGTTGTAATCCCCGATATGGTCCTCAGGCAGGCCTTAAACCTGTGACCCGCTGGCCGGAATACCTGCCATTGATCTGGGTCAGTGGGCTGTTCCAGAGATGACCATGAGGGAGTTCAAGGTTGGAACCCCAGGCTGGCATTAGGTCTAGTGCCACAGTGACTGGGGCAGGGTGCTCTCTGCAGGCTCTGGAGATGGCAGGGTAGCGGTGAGCAGAGGTGGCTTGTTTACCAGGTGTGAGAAGGCCATAGTCCTTCCCATGGGGGGGGGGGGGGGGGGTGAATGCTGCCACATGGTTTGAGGGAACAGGGTGTGGCCATCGGCCAGCCGGAGTCCGTGAGTTCTCCTCTGCTGGTTACTCAGTAGATATGATGGGAGGGTATGTGGTCGCGTGGCCTCAGTCGGTGTGAGAACAGGCTGTTTCCTTGTTAGGTGGGAGCGCGCAGAGACCTTTGCATGATCCATAGCCCTTGCTCATGGATAGCGACCACTATGGGGGCACCTTAGGCGTAGGAGCTACGGTGTTCCTTAAGCAGGTCAAGTAGGTGATGGGTTCTCCCTCTGGAGTTCCTGTGGGAACAGAGGCCATGAGGTACCCCCATCGTGAATGTTATCCTTCACACTCCCAGATGACTCCTTGTCTGACATAGGGAATGCACTGCAGGATCCGCCGCTGGGATTGCACTGTGACCTTCTGATCGGAGACACATTGACTATTTACACCTTACCCCCCTGCAGCCACTGCAACGGTGGTGGATGCCAAGGCTACCATTGGGGGCCGGTGCAGCCCACCTAAGTGTAGGGAGAGGATCCTTAGTCTCTAGGTGAGGAGTGGATCCTTTAGTCCTTGGACTAATCTACGGGCAGGCACCCAAAGTGCTACTTTGGACAGAGTGACCTGTGTCTTCTTGGCAGGAGCCCCAGCTGGGGCTTGAACCTGTGACTTCATCTCCAACCACGCTGGTTGTGTGCACTGCACCACCGTGTTGCCACTTACTGATGCCCTGTTACTGACGTGTAACCCCTGTCCTTTCTGGGTTTCCCACGCAGGCTTTGCGTATCACCCATACGAGGTATGACCTGGGTTACTGTAGCCTTTCGAGGCCTTGGTCCACCGTGACCGGATGAGAGCCTTTCTGGTGAATGTGTCACCCGAGGAAGGAGCTGGAGAACTACTGTCGTGCTGTAGCTTCGGCTGTGTGGTGTAGGATCCTCAAGCGGTTGCTAAGAGCCGGGGAACGTCCTCAGGGCTAGCCTGTGCCTCTGTGGCCCTTGCTTCCACCCTGGATCCCACTGTCATTTCTCATAGTCGAAGTTGGTGGACAAGCACGCCATGACCTCATGGGGGGTCGCCAAGGAGTACCAGGAGAACCTGAATCCCACCTTCCCCGGTATTAGCTCGCTGCTTGAGCTAAAGCCTTAGGGACCTTAAAGGAACCACCAGGCAGGTATTGCCTGCCTGGCACCCCGCTATGTTACTTGGCGTGGTCTGCAAAGGGTATTGGCTCAGATAGCCTTATTCAAGAAGTCTACTGGGGAATCAAACTCATGACCCCTGTACCATCATTCAGTATATTAACTATTGGGCTACACCTCTGCTGCTTTAGAGACCTTAAGGGACCCAGTCTCCGTAGATGTCACGGGATCAGTCCGGGGACTTGGCAGTAAGAGCAGCCTTTTTAAAGGTTGCTCGTGTGTTCACGGGGTCCCTCCACGGAGCGTCGCGAAGCTGCATTGATGGGGCAGCATCTGAGGAATTGACCTTGACCGCTGCTTGGACCGTAACTGCATTAACTTGTATGGGCCCGTGACCATCAACACATACACATTCGGAATGTAAATGATGCAGCTACGTTCATCGTAGAAAAAACTTCAAGAGTGGCTCCATGCCTGTTTTACCTGGCCCAGCCTTGTGCTGCAGCGAAGCAGAATTCTGGTGGCTTGCGGTGCACATGCAGTCTCTGTGCCGGCACCACTAGACTCGCACCCCTTTCCCCATGATGTGGTCTGCGAGGCAGCTGCGGGAAGTGCTCAAGATCACAGCATGCAGAGATGGTTGAACTGCAGGAAGTAGCTCGAGCTCACGGCATGAGGGAGGCATCTCGGGCCGACGCGCTGAGCCTGAAGTGATGAACTCAGCTACCGAGAACTGTTCAAAGCGCAGCAGGGAGTACCAGCTGGAGGCAGGTCTCATGCCCCTCCGAGACAGCATTGCTGAACAGCGCTGAGAAGCTACGCTGCACTGCGCTGTCGGGATGGATGGGTCTCAGCCTCGGTTTTTCGGTGCTGATAGTGGAGCGGGGAGGGCTCTGATGATCATCTGCTTCTCTCCCATCGGCGCCGAGGCAGGTGTGATCGCTGCCACAATCAGCGCCGACTTCTGTGCTGACAGGCACCGCCCCTGGATTCTCCCATTGTCATGGCGCCAGCCAATGGGACAGGCTCGGGGTTTGGCACCGAGAAGGAGCGGGGAAGTGCTTGATGCTCTTCTGCCACCGCCAGACGGCACACTATGCTCTGGCTTTGTGCTGCAGGGCACACAGAGGCGCCGAAGAAAGCCTCTGCGAGTGCTGAAGAGCGCACCGTGGTGCCGAAGAGAAGCCTCTACGAGGGTTGAGCCTTCCGGGCAGCGAGTGCATCAAGATGGTGCACACGTGGGGAATCGCATCGGAGGCTGCTGGTGTTCTCGGCTCCACCCCTTGGCGTGGGTCCAGCCAATGGCGGCATGGGGACTGTAGATTCATCCAATCCTGCAGCAGAGGGGCTGTTTATGGCGCCAGGGGGACTGGTGATTGTGTCCAAGCCGGAGGCGGAGTCGAAGGCATCGCAGGCAGGCCAGATTGGCCACTTGAGCCGGATCAAGCAGAGGGGCGGCGACTTGCAGGGCCGCATGAAGAGAAAGATGGCCGCCTCCATGGTGTCCCATGTGGAGCGGTCCTGGCAGAGGAGGGGGTTGTGCCGGAGCTGCAGCTGGCCGGGGACGGAGGCCCGTAGGCACGTCCTGGGCTGCTGAGCCTCGGGATGGCATGTCCTGCGCTGAGCCTCTCCGGAGCGGCTTCCCTAGTCCGGAGATCAAGAACTCGCTCGGCGGCATCCCCTGTGCTGCATCAGCAACTGGGAGCGTGCGGCTGAGGATGGAGGCCCCGAGGCACATCCAGAGCGACGGCAGCTGCTGTGGATGGTGTCTGAGATCACAGAGCAGCGCTTGATCGATTCTTCTCCGTGGCTTGAGGGGGCTCTCCGTGAGGCCCTCACAGTGAACCTGTTGCAGGCAGAGAGCTGAGCACATGTGGTCAGGAGTGCTGAGACAGATTAAATGTTGGATCCAGATCCAAAGTATTAATGCAGTTTATACCTACCTAAGCAAGGTGCTATCCATCTTGTTGATTTAAAGTAAATTTTTGTTGGAGAGTAGAAAAAACCGTCTTGCTGGCAAGGCGGAATAACTGAAACTGGCTAGCTAGGGGCGGGCAGGGGTCGGGGCCAGTTGGCCCATGCTCAGAAGGGCGAAAAGCCCTTCTGAGCTATGGAGAGTACTTCCGTCTCGGCGCCGTCGGATGATGACACCAAGTGTGGCTGACTCATCCTGCTTGTCCTAGGAGAACCACTGCAAACAGGCCTAGGACACATACACCTGACATAGCTGCCTGCAAGGCTAAAGAGGAAACCTTGAAGGACTGCTTCAGTAAGACTTCCATCTTCTGATCACTAGAGTCCTTCAGCACCTCCGCCTTCCACAGGAATCTGTCTCTTCTTGGCGACTGGCATCACAAATGCATCCACTGTTGGGAACTGCCAGAGCTGTTTGTCTTCCAGTGGAATTGTGATGTGAATGAATTGTGGACCTAACCCACAGCCCAGCATCTGGCGACTCCTGCTGCACCATGATGAAATCCTTTATGGCTCTATGCAGTTGAAAGGACTTAAGTGGCTTATAGATAGCCTCCAAAAGGATCCACCACCAATCCTGCTGCCGCAGAGGCATCCTTTGCAAAATTGAGGGCTGCCATGATTTCAGAGGTTAGAGAAGATAGCTCATCTCTATTGAACTCCCTGACCACCATGGGTGTCCTCACCAACTGGGATCTCACCATCCTCACCCAGAGGATCACCACAACATCCAAACCCTCCAAGGGATCCTTGGACTCTTTCAGAGGAGCAAGAATTTCCTCCTGACGTGACCATTTTGCAGCAGGCAAGATTGAGCCTGTAGCAGTCTGGAGCCTGTGTCCACGGTCTGTTGAGGTCCCTGCACCAGACAAATGGCCTGGTACAGCAACAAACTCTGGCAAAGAAGCAGCCTCTCTGCACTAAGAACATTGCTCCTTGAGCTGCCCCAGCTAATCTCCACGCTGATATCCGAGTGCTCTGCAAGGCCTGGGATTGCAAGGCCTCCCTATTGCAGCTATAATGCTCCCTATTATAGTGGTGTTTCCTGCTAAAACTCTACTGCAGGCCTGCAGAGGGAAGCAGGTACCATCTCCATCACAGTCACCTAATTAGAAATACCATCTAAGTTGCCTGCAGCTGTTTCCTGGCATTCTGGTCCTCATGCTTGCAGCCATGGCAGAAGCCAGTGACAGAGCCGACTCCAGCTGCTGCTGCAGGCTATGCACATAGCACGCTGGGAGACCATGCCAAACCACTGCGCTACTCCCCTTCCCACCAGCCTAGCAGCTAAACACCAGTCAGGCCCCATAGCCCAGCCACCTCACCAAGCTACACTGTGCTCCTGGAGCTTGTGTCCTGCTGAAACAGCCCACTCACCACTGTGGTCTGACCTTTTGCTGAGCAGCCTTAAAGGGAAAATTGCCCTCAGTCACCACTCAATCACTGACCCCTTCCAAAAATGAGGAGAAATGGTCCCTAATCAGGAACCTCTCCGCCTTCTCAGGGCTGCAATCCAAGTGTGACCAGGCACCGCTAGGTTCTGCACTCTTGGGCACTCTGCAGAGCAACAGACAAATTTCCTGAACTCCTAAAGCAAGAGTGTCCTTTGTGTATTTCTCTAAACTGTCCAGTGGAGTACAGACGGCACAGGAGCCTAAGCCACCTCCATTTGCTGAAGAGTGGGAAATACTAAAGACTGGCTGCATACAATCCTTATAGGAGGACAAACCAGTGGGTCTTATTTAAATAGGCTTATATACCGCTTTTCTACAAGTTAAAGCGGTGTAGATTCAGGTACTATATAAAGCGTAGTTACTCACCTGTAACAGGTGTTCTCCAGGAGCAGCAGGAATCAGTCCTCACATATGGGTGACGTCGGCGCCGACAGAGCCCTCGCGGAGCAATTTTCCCCAGCTTTCAAAGAAAGCCTTTGGGAATTGCAGCGCGCATGCGCGGTCGCCTTCCCGCCCAAGGGTGCCATCTTAGCCAGTCAGATGACATAGCTAAAAAAACACAGCATAAAAATTTGCAAAAAAACTTAAGCAGATGATTGCAACTCCAAGGGGAGGAGGGAGGGTTGTGAGGACTGATTCCTGCTGCTCCTGGAGAACACCTGTTACAGGTGAGTAACTACGCTTTCTCCAGGACCAAGCAGGAAGTCAGTCCTCACATATGGGACTCCCAAGCTTAAGGCTACCGGAGACCCTAAGCACAAAAATGAGCTCCCTCTAGCTCAGCAGTACAGAAGGAAGGAATCTTCGCTGAATTATTACCCACCGGTAGCCCACATCCGGGATGGAGGGTAGGAGTTGCTCAAACCTCAAAGAGATTACGGAGGACTGCCTGTCCGAAAGCACTGTCCATGCGGGACTCCCTCTCGAGACAGTAATGGACCGCAAAAGTCTGGCTCGAAGACCAAGTAGCGGCCCGGCAGATGTCTGCCAGCGGAACAGAGCGGAGGTAAGCCACTGACGTAGCCTTTGCCCGAACACAATGAGCCGTGACTCGACCATCCAAGGAGAGTCCGGCTGCCCCATAAGCCCAAGTGATACAGTTCGCAACCCAGATGGACAGAGTACGCTTGGAGACCGGGAGTCCCAATCTATTGGGATCAAAAGACACAAAAAGCTGAGCAGCTTTACGGTGCTCCCGCGTACGGTCAAGGTAGAAGTTCAATGCCCTTCTACAGTCCAGGGTATGGAGGACCATTTCAGCTAGGCTGGAGTGTGGTCTGGGAAAGAAGGTCGGAAGTACCACCTCCTGATTGATGTGAAAAGGGGAGACCACTTTTGGAAGAAATTTTGGGTGAGTCCGTAGGACTACCCTATTTTTGTAGAACCGAGTGTAAGGGGGATCAGACACGAGGGCCTGCAATTCACTTACGCGTCTAGCGGAAGTGAGGGCTATCAAGAACAATGTTTTCCAAGAAAGAAAACGGAGAGAACAGGTAGCCATAGGTTCAAAAGGCGGACAGGTGATCCGCTGTAAAACCACATTCAGATCCCAGTCAGGCGCTGGCGGGCGCAGAGGTGGTTTAAGTAGAAGGAGACCTCGGAGAAACCTCGCTACGAGAGGGTCGCTGGAAAGAGGTCTGCCGTCCACCGGCACATGATGTGCTGAAAGAGCACTGAGGTGAACTTTGACGGAGTTGGACATAAGTCCCAGATTAGAGAGGTATAGCAAGTACTGCAAGATCACCGACACCGAGCAGGAGAAGGGATCCTGAGACTGTTGGGTACACCAAACGGAAAAGCGACGCCATTTAAGGGCGTAGCATTTGCGGGTAGAAGGTCGCCGAGAAGCTAGGACGACCTCTTCCACCTCTGCCGGCAGGAGAAGGGGAGCAAGGACTACCCTCTCAGCAGCCAGGCCATTAGATTGAGAGATCTGAGGTTGGGGTGTAGCAGAGACCCCTGATCCTGAGTGAGGAGATCCGGTTGAAACCCCAGAGGGAATAGATCCTCTACCGCTAATTGCAGCAGGAGTGGAAACCACGGCTGTCTGGGCCAGCGAGGGGCCACCAGGATCATGGAAGCTTTGTCTCGGAGAACCTTGAAAAGAGTTCGAGAGACTAGCGGGATGGGAGGAAAAGCATACAGGAGGCTCTCAGACCATGAGAGTAGAAAAGCGTCTGCTGCAACTCGAAGGGGATGTGGCTGACGAGAGCAGAAGCGAGGGAGTTGCCGGTTGAGAGGACTGGCAAAGAGATCCATCGTGGGGAGGCCCCACTTTAGAAAGAGCTTCTGAACTACCAAGGGATCCAGGCGCCACTCGTGCGGCTGGAGGATCCTGCTGAGTTTGTCCGCCAGGCAATTTTCTTGGCCCGGGAGATAAACTGCCTTGAGAAGAACGCCGTGACTGACGGCCCAAGAGCAGAGCTTCTGTGCTTCCCGACAGAGAAGGAAGGAGCCCGTGCCCCCCTGCTTGTTCACGTAGAACATGGCAACTTGATTGTCCGTCTGGACAAGGACGGACTGGTGAGAGGTCAGGTGGGAGAAAGCCTTGAGAGCCAGGCGGATCGCTCTGAGCTCCAGGAAGTTGATCTGCTGAGCAGACTCCCACGTGGTCCAGAGGCCCTGAGTACGTGCCCCTTGGCAATGTGCTCCCCAACCCAGGAGGGACGCATCTGTCGTCAGCACCTGGGTCGGCTGAGGTGGCTGAAAAGGCATGCCGAGTACCAGGTTCGGCCGATGAAGCCACCACTGGAGAGACGAGGCCAGCGGCTCGGAGACGCGCACTAGGTCTGCTAGGCCGCCTGTGGCTTGTTGCCACTGCTTGCGAAGACACCATTGAGCAGGCCGCATATTCAGGCGGGAATTGGGGGTCACATGGACGGTGGAAGCCATATGGCCGAGCAGTCTCAGGAAGCGCCTGGCGGAGACCAGGGGCTGGCTGCGAAAACGGTCGGCTAGGTCCATGAGCCGTTGAGCCCTGTCGAGAGGCAGGAAAGCTCGTGCCTGAGGAGTGTGCAGTCTTGCGCCGATGAACTCGAGATCCTGTGAGGGGAGCAAAGTGGACTTTGCGAAGTTTATGACAAAGCCCAAGTACTGCAGAAGAGTCACCGTGCGGTGTGTGGCGTTGGAGACCTCCGGAGCGGACGCTGCTCTGATGAGCCAGTCGTCGAGGTACGGAAAGACAGAGGCCGTGAAGCCGGAGATGGGCCGCCACCACCGCGAGACATTTTGTGAAGACTCGCGGTGCGGAGGACAGGCCAAAGGGCAGTACTCTGTACTGGTAATGATTTCCTGCCACCACAAACCTTAGGTATTGGCGGTGGCTTGGGTGGATGAGGATGTGCGTGTAGGCATCCTTTAGATCCAAGGAGCATAGCCAATCTCCCTGCTGGAGGTAGGGCAGAAGGATTCCAAGGGTAAGCATTTTGAACTTTTCCCGCACGAGGAACCTGTTGAGGTTGCGCAAGTCCAGGATGGGTCTGAGGCCTCCTGTCCTTTTTGGTACTAGAAAATACCTGGAATAAAAGCCTTGACCTCTCAGGTGGTGGGGCACCGGTTCCACCGCCTGTTCCTGTAGAAGACCTGCTAACTCCTGAAGGAGTAAGTCCCTGTGCAGAGGGAGTCGTGGAGGTTCTCCCGGGAAATAGGAGGGAGGGACCTGGTGGAAGTGGAGAAGATAGCCTTCTCTTACGACTTGAAGCACCCAGGCATCTGAAGTGATGTTGGACCACCTGTGGGCGAAGTGAACCAGCCGGCCTCCGGTGCTGGGAGGAGCCAGCGGAGGGGGAGAGGCTATGCTGAAGGAGTCAAAAGCCCCCACCCTGCTGAGCAGGGGCTGGTGGTGCAGGCTTGGGGGCTTGCTGCCTACGGGACCCGTTACCCCATCCCTTGGCCTGCTGGCCCTGTTGGGGAGCTGCGGGGGCCTGATATTGGGGGTAGTGTTTATAGGCAGCTGCCTTTCTCGGGTAAAAGGACTTCTTTCCCGAGCCCTTCTTTTTCTGGGAAGGGGCGGAGGTCTTCCTAGAAAGCCTAGTCCTGGTGAGAGTCTCTGTCTCTAGTTGTGCAGCCTTCTCGTCCATAGGTTTGCCAAAGAGGTTTTCACCTCGGCAGGGGACATCGACCAACTTGTCCTGCACCCAGGGCTCAAGGTCAGACGACTGAAGCCAAGCCTGTCGGCGGGCACCGATGCCGGCTGCGGCCACTCGAGCCGATGCTTCAAAGCCATCATAGGCCGCTCGGGATATGAATTTTGAGCATTCCCGAATGCCAGTGGACAAGGCTAGGAACCTCCGCAAAGGTTCCTCGGACAACCCAGCGGAGAATCCGGCTAGCTCTTTAGCCAGGTCTCGGAGATACATGCCCATGTATAGCTGGTAGGTCTGGACACGACACGCAAGCATAGAGCCCTGGAAACACTTCTTACCAAGGCCATCCAGGTTACAGGCCTCCCTGCGAGGAGGCACCGAGGAGTGCATCTTCTGGCTCTTAAGACGATGCATGGCCGATTCCACTACCATGGAATGGTGTGGTAGCTGTGCTTTTTGGAAGCCAGGGCTCTTGCGGACTCGATAGATAGAATCGACCTGCTTGCTCAGGACCGGCGAGGAGGCCGGACTCTCCCACATGCGGAAGAGTAGTCGTTCCAGCATGGGAGGAACCGGTACAGTAAAGTGTTCCCTGGCGGGAGAGTCATACTGGAGGGCGTCGAGCTCTTCGGCTCGAGGCTCCTCCTCGGGATCCGCAGGGAAGGCCAAAGCCTTGGCCATATCCCTGACGAAGTCCGAGAACCGGGCATCCTCCGGAGGGGACTGCTTCCGAGGTTCGGACTCAGGCGAGTCCGAGGGGACACACCGAGTCCGAAAAGAATCAGGTGACTCTTCCTCTTCAGACTCCCAGACCGACTCCGAGGAGGAATCGGTGGGGTCGGCCCGGGCAGGCAGCGGCGTCGGCCGCCCGTACACCGATGGCGTCGGCGTCGACGACCTCGGTCCCGAACGGGAGGCCGAGGGTGACCTCGACCGAGGATCGACTCGAGTTCGCATGGACTCGAGGATCGGCTCGGTCTCCGGGGTCGACTTAGATGTCGACGTCCCGGCGGTCGGGGCAGCGGCGCCAGCGAGGCTAGCGAGCAGTGCCCGCTGCTGGTCCATGAAGGCAGACAGTCTGCTCTCCAAGGCCGTCAACCTGAGTCCGACCTCAGGTGACCCAGCAGCCCCCGACTCGGCGGTCTCGGAGGCGAGTCCAGGAGGACCACAGGACTTACCCAAGCAGGCAGCTCCGACTCCATGCGAGGTCGCTTCGAGAGGTGCTCCTTCTCCAAGGACCCGGGACGGCTATCGGGGCTATGCGACCTGGCCCTCGCGGAGCCAGGAGCGTCCGATGCCGCCCTTGCGGGTTTCACCTTCCGTCGATGGTCCCCGGAGGGAGAACCCCTGTCGGAGGAACTCCGGCGACGGTCAGAGCTGGAACCTCTGGACGCCGAGGCCTCCGACTAGGTCCGGGTACGGCTGGGGTCAGCGAAGATCCTATCCCGCTGATGCCGCCGACTTCTCAACGCTTTGGAGGACATTTTGCCACAGGCCCCACAGATCATTTCTTCATGATCCGGGCCCAGGCAGCGGAGGCAATTATCGTGTGTGTCAGTTAGTGACATATTTCGGTCACACTGACCACACCGCTTGAAACCACTGGCAGCCATCGGGGGAAAAAGGGCTCCTGCGAGGTCAAAAGACCGGGCTGCCAGTGAAAAAACCGAAAACGAAACTGACTAAATCAGAAAAACCGAAAAAGAAGAAGAGGACTCGTGACCGGCGTCGCGAGTCCGGGCGGGAAGAAAACCGGCGTCGAACCGAAGGAAAAAAGAGAGTATTACGAATAAAATCAACTTTTTCGCGGGGACAAGACGGGTACGTCTGTAGGGCTCCGCGGAAAAAAGAAGACTGGCTAAGATGGCACCCTTGGGCGGGAAGGCGACCGCGCATGCGCGCTGCAATTCCCAAAGGCTTTCTTTGAAAGCTGGGGAAAATTGCTCCGCGAGGGCTCCGTCGGCGCCGACGTCACCCATATGTGAGGACTGACTTCCTGCTTGGTCCTGGAGAAATATATATATATTATTTTTTAAATTTTCATTTATTTCACTTGTCCCCAAAGGGCTCACAATCTGTTATTGTACCTGAGGCAGCGGAGGGTTAAGAGGCTTGCCCAAGGCCACAAGGAACACCTGGAGAATTAAATACCCAAGTCCTTCTGGCCCAAGGTTGCTGTCCTCTAGCAGGATTCAAACCCATCCAGCCTGAGGTAACTTGCCCCAAGGGTCTTAGTCTCCCATCTGCTGGTAGAAGGCATAAACCCACAGATGTGGGCTGGACTGGAGGGATGATTAGGAACGTACAATATGTGGAAAACATTTGGATCATCATAGCACCTCCCTTTCCTGCAGTAAGGCAATATACAAAAGGTACAAAAAGTCAGAGCTACAGGTTTCATACTTAGTTTGTGCCACCAGACAACAGCAGCAAAAATATGCTTAGAAAATGAATCAATGCCTTCTTACCTGCTTTGACTGCCAACCATTTCAGGCACCAGTTTACTCTATTCCTGTCAGTGGACTGGAAAGGAGAGTCAATCAAAAATATACCAAGACAACTGCATAATGTTAAACAAGCAAATCCTAAAAGCTAGCTGCTTTACTACTTTAAGTTTTATTTGCACATTTACTGAATTACTGGCCTCCCAACCCAGACCACCACCTCCATTCACAAGATGTAAGTGCTGACGAACTGCAAAGAGAACCACCACTTCTTAAGGGAGGACAGATCGGCTGACAAGCTGTACCACTCCAGGATACTTCACTGTATTAGAAGAATGATCGCCTACTGACAAAATGGGCTGGCGACACCATATAGACCAAGGACCTCCAACTCCAGTCCTGGAAAGCCACAAACTGTAGAAAGGGACTATGCGGGGTACCAGAGAAAGGTTCAGAAATATGGAGAGTGAGAATTTTGCCGACAGCCTAGTTCAAGGGCCTCCAGAACTGGAGTTGGAGAACTCCCTGGCCTAGTAGAATGTGTGTAATACAAGCCAAGGTTGTATTTTGCAGATGTTTGTGAAAAATGAGACAGAATGGTTGTTTACAGGAAGCTTGTCCTGATTATGCATGACAATGTCTGTACCTAGTTTGACCTGAAAACAATGTTTAGCTTGATCTGTAAAGCAGAAGCATGACAGTGATAAGATGAAACTGTAGAATGTAACAGGCTTTTTTTTTGCAATAAAAGAAGTGCTATGGCCTAGAGTAGGGATTTACAGGATATTGCTCAAGTTAAGTAGTACTGTTATTGATATAATTCTGTGTATGTGTGTTTTCATTTCATTCCTTATTTGACTTTAGAGAATTAGTGCTGAAGAGCAGAGGTTGGATTTTGCTACTTTGTGAGCCTGGTCAGAATTAGCACATGCAAAACAAACCAGTCAAATTTTCAGGATGTCCTGAATGAATATGCATGAGAAATTTGAATACAATGGGAGCAGTGCATAGAAAGATCTCATGAATATTCATTCGGGACATCCTGAAAACCTGACTGGTTTGCTGCTTTCCAGGATTGAAGTTGGAGACCCCTGATATAGACCAACCTCTAAGCATATCCATCTAATAAAGTAGCCTCTGCCCTTCATTGAGGTTGGTGTTAGATAGGCAGAACCAAAGCAGTTGCCCTGGGTCCCCCTCACCACAAGGGTGTCCAAACCAGCCAGAGGTGTCCATCTACTGGTGGATTCTGGGATCCCTCTCAAAATTTCTGCCCTCTATAAAAAATATGCCAGCCTCTCTAGCACATTTTAATACTACAGACTAGAATGGCTGCTTGTCATTCAGTCCTTCTGGTTGCTCAGACCAGTATCACCATGCAGGGACACTGGGAACCACTGCCCTAAAAACAATCAAATCTGCCCTGGAGGACTCCCATCAGACAATATCAGGTTTTTATGATATCCACAATGAATATGCATGATAGAAGTTTGCATATAATAGAGGCACTGCATGCAACTCTCACAATTATTGCAGATATCCTGAAAGCTGACTGGCTTCGGTCTCCCATTTTCTGATTATCAGGCTAAACCCTAGGTTTAACCTGGTAACTAATTCTAGTATTCTAACGTTTTTAAGCATGGTCCTCTCATTCCTTACTTTCATGAGCTACTCAGCAACTGAGCTATTCTGTAACATGCAGAGTTTCTGGAAAGCCCAAGATGTCCCAACTATGTGCAATCACCAAACTTTGCACTTGATCCCCATCTTCAAAAAGCAGCCCTCATAAAACCCTGCTCTTCCTTTAGCAGCTAACTAGACAAATGCTGAAGTTAATTGGTGCTACCCAATATACTAAGGATAAATTAGACTTACCTGCTAATTGTTGTTCCTTGCGGAACTCTAGTCCAGTCCCGGAACCATAGAGTTGTCAACCTCCTCCAGCAGCTTTGGAGACTGAAATACATCATCGCTTTGCTGGTACAAGTATAAGTAGGCAAGGACCGCCCCTTCTCACCAGTACCTATTGACAAAGCACACTAAGCAGAACATATAAGGAGAATTAACCAGAATACATTCAACATTACAATATATATATATATATATATATATATGGAACAGAATATGCCATGTTCCACTTCAAGTAAGTAATATTACTTCTCAAAATTTTTTTTTTTTTTAACAAATTGCATTCCTCGACTGTGTCGGAATAAGGACAATCGTCTGACAAGACAGAAGCACCGCACCATACCCCCTCCGAAGAGGATGGACAGGCAAGAGCGCTACGCAAGAGGGTCCTCCCATGGCTTCATCCCGCGCCCCCCGGAAGCAAAGACAACGCAGAGCCCTGCGAGAGCTGAAACAATCAGGCTGGTAACACTTCAAACCAAGGGAGGGATCCGGGACTGGACTAGAGTTCCGCAAGGAACAACAATTAGCAGGTAAGTCTAATTTACCCTTCCTTAGCGTCCCTCTAGTCCAGTCCCGGAACCAGAGGATGTAACAGAGCAGTGAACATCAACGGGAGGGACAAGCAAGCCCAGCCTGAAGCACCGCTGAGCCGAAACGCCCATCCTCCGCTGACAAAACATCCAAGCGGTAATGCTTGGCAAAAGAATGCAAGGACGACCAAGTCGCCACCCTACAGATGTCGCCCACTGGGACCAGACTGAACTCTGCCCAAGACGCCGCCTGCGACCGAGTGGAATGAGCCTGAAGACCCTGCGGAACCAACTTGCCTTTCAAGATGTAGGCCGATGCAATAGCTCTTTGCTGCTGCTTCTCCCTTACGCGGTTCCCCCGAACGCCACAAAAAGTCGATCCGACCACCTAAAGGACGCCGTCCGGGAGAGATACTTCTTGAGAACCCTGCGGGCGTCCAACAGCCGCAACCGATCCCCAGATCCGGCGCCATCGCGATCGGAGAACACCGGAAGAGAGACCACCTGGTTAACATGAAAAGCGGACACCACCTTGGGTAAGAACGCCGGAACGGTACGGAGAACCACCTTGTGGTCGGTAAAAGAGATAGGGCTCCCTACAAGACAAGGCCTGTAGCTCCGAGATCCTCCTAGCCGAACAAATCGCCACCAAGAAAACAGTCTTCAACGTGAGGTCTTTTAGCGAAGCAGTGGACAACGGCTCAAATGGGGGAGCCAGCAAGGCTTCCAGAACCAAATTCAATTCCCACGGAGGAACAGCACAGCGCCGTGGCGGCCGCATGAGCAACACCGCCCTCAAAAAACGCCGGACATCCATGTGGGCCCCGAGAGACTGAACCTGCACCTTCCCCCTGTAGCAGGAAAGGGCAGCCAGCTGCACACGCAACGAACTAGCCGCCAAACCCTTATCCCCACCATCCTGCAAGGAGGAAAGGATCTGCGACACGGAAACTCCCAACGGACGGACGGTACGCTCTGAACACCAAGCCTCAAAAGATGCGCCAGACGCGAATGTATGCCAAGGAAGTTGACCGTCTACGTGCCCTCAGCAAGGTCGAAACGACTGCCGGCGAATAACCCTTAGCGGTCATCCGAGCCCTCTCAAGAGCCATGCCGTAAGCGAGAACCGAGCTACCTGAGGCATGCGCAACGGGCCCTGACTCAGAGATCGGCCCGCTGAGGGAGCCTCCACGGGCGATCCGCTAACAAGCGCACCAAATCCCAGCACCACGAGGCCCCGATGACGCTCTATGCGCTGCACCACCCGGCCTATCAGGGCCCAAGGCGGGAAGACAGAGCAACTCCTACTGCGGCCAGGGCAGTGCTAGTGCGTCGAGCCCTTCCGACATGCGTTCGCCGTCTGCTGAAAAAGCGATCCACCTGAGCCGATTGGAAGGTCGCCATGAGATCCATTAGGGGAAGACCCCAGCGCCTTACCAGAAGCGCAAAGACTTCCAGGTGAAGGACCCACTCGCCCGGGTCCACCCTTCGGCGACTCAGAAAATCTGCCTCTACACATTCTCTACGCCTGCCACATGCTGTGCCGACAGACATTGCAGATGCGATTCGGCCCAAGCCAGCAACTGAGCTGCCTCCTGCTCCAGTGCCACGCTGCCGGTGCCGCCCTGCCGATTTATGTAAGCGACTGTGGTCGCATTGTCCGAGAGAACCCGCACCGCCTGCCGTGCAAGAGTCCCCTGAAACGCTTGTAGAGCCAGAAACACCGCTCGCATCTCCAACCGATTGATGGACCATTCCTTCTCCACCATAGACCACAGGCCCTGGGCATATGCGTCCCCGCAACACGCCCCCCACCCCAGAAGACTGGCATCCGTGGTCAGCAGCTTCCAGGACAGGGGTTCCAAGGGCATGCCTGCGGCTAGAGTCTCTGGGCGTAACCACCACCGAAGATCCAGGCGGACTGCCCGGGGACAGATCAACCGCCGAGATAACGCATTGCGCTGATGAGACCAACGCCGGAGGAGAGCGGCCTGAAGTTTTCGCATATGCGCTCTGGCCCAAAGCACCACCTCTATCGTCGCTGCCATCGTGCCGAGCAACTGGAGATACTGCCACGCCGTAGGCGCTGGCTGCCGGAGAAAGTGCCGCACCAGCTCCCACAGCGCTCGTGCCCGCTGATCCGGCAAGAACACTCTCGCCTGAAGCGTCTCGAAGCGCGCCCCCAGGTATTCCGACGACTGCGAGGGAGTCAACCTGCTCTTTGCAAAGTTGACCACCCAGCCCAGACTCCGTAGCAACCGCACCACCCTTGCAGTGGCCTCCACACTCTCCGCACGAGACTTTGCCCGAATTAACCAATCGTCTAGATAAGGATGCACGAGCACTCCCTCCTTGCGAAGAGCCGCCACTACAACTACCATGACCTTTGTGAACGTGCGGGGCGCCGTCGCCAGGCCGAAGGGCAACGCCTGAAACTGAAAATGTCCCATGGGAACCGCAAACCGCAGGTAGCGCTGGTGCTCCCGCCGAACTGGGATATGCAGGTAAGCCTCCGTGAGGTCGAGCGAAGTCAGAAACTCCCCCTGCCTGACGGCCGCTATGACGGATCGAAGGGTCTCCATGCGAAAGTGAGTGACCCGGAGACACCGATTGACCCTTTTTAAATAGAGGATAGGACGAAAGGAGCCCTCCTTTTTCGGCACCACGAAATAGATGGAGTACCGACCGGAACCGCACTGGTCCTTTGGCACCGGAATGATGGCCCTGAGGCGCAACAACCGCTGCAATGTGTCGAAGACGGCCCTCTGCTTGAGCGGAGCACTGCAGGGCGAAAGAACAAAGGAATCTAACATGGGACAATGAAGCTCGAGAGCGTAGCCCTCCCGGATTACCTCCAGAACCCACTGATCTGACATAAGTTGGACCCAGGCAGGGTAGAATTCCCGCAACTGCCCCCCAACGGGAACTACACCCACCTGAGCCCGCCTCATCTCATTGGGACTTTTTACCAGAGGCGGAAGGAAAGGTGGAGAAACCTCTGCCGGCTCCTCTAAAGCCACGAAACCCCTGGCTTCTAGTCGGGAACCGTCCACGCTGGGGCAGACCAAAACGAGCCACCCAAAAACGGTGAAAATCCTGAGGAGCCGCTCGAGACCCAGAGGCAGCCTTGACCAGCTTCGGTTTATCCTCTGGAAGACGACCCCCTTTAGACTCACCGAGATCCTTAACCAGCTTTTCCAAATCCTCACCAAACAACAACTTACCCCGAAAGGGAAGTTTACTTAGATGAGCCTTGGAAGAACTCGGCCGCCCAATTACGCAACCATAAATACCTGCGCGCCGCTACAACAGAGGCCATGGACTTAGCTCCACTACAGATGAGATCATAATGGATGTCCGACAAATAGACGGCCCGACTCCAAACGCGCCGCATCCTCTACCTGCACTGTCCCGACATCCCCCTGTAAATCGCTGGGACCAGTGCAAGCAACCTCTCGCAACCCAAGCCCCCGCTACGGCGGCTTGCATAGAGAGGGCACAGACAAACACCTGCTTCAACAGCGTATCTAACTTCCTATCCTGCACATCCTTCAACGCTGCGGCGCCCTCAACCGGTATCGTAGTCTTTAGTGACGGCTGACACCGCCGCATCAACCTTTGGAGACCGAAAAAGCTCCCTATCCTGATCTGACAAGGGATACAGGCGCGACAATGCCCGAGAGCCCCGCAGCGCCGATTCGGGCAAGTCCCACTCCTCCTGAATCATCCCTCTAAAGACTCTATGGAGGGGAAAGACCCGGTGGGACTTGCGCACCGCCTGGAGCAGAGGATCCTCCAGAGCATCCTCCGACGCCGTCGCCTCCGCAGGCATATTCAACGTTTTGAGAGTCTCGGCAATCAAGGCTGGAAGCTCTTCCCTCCTAAACACCCTGACGAGCCGACTATGCTGCTCCGAGTCAGGTAACTCTCCCTCCTCAAACTCCTCACCGGAGGTGTTATCCAGGTCCACATCCTCTGCCCCGAGGTTTTCCCCCAGATGAGACGGAGAATCCTCCTCCGCGGACCCTTTGGCTACTTTCGCAACAGGAGCGCCGTCCTCCGCCCGAAGCAGGGACCCCGGACGTTTCTGCCCCTCCGAAGCACGAGCTGAAGAGACTAAGCCGGGTTGCAGGAGCGCAAAAGCTTGTTGCATGAGAGAAAAAAATCTGGCGGAATACCCGGAGCAAGGGCCACCGACGTCTGCCCCTGCAAAGCAGAGGACCCCTCCCCCGGGGAAGACTCCGGCCCCTGAAAATCCAGAGTCGGAGGCAAAGCTGGTACCTCCCCCAGCGTAAGCTCCTCACCTGCGACGGCCGGAGGAGGAGCTGAAGCTTCCATAACGTTGGAAGCCAGAGCACAGGACCCACACACACTGGATCCTGACAGCAAACCCCGCTTAGCTCCAAACCACACAGCGTAGCTTCGCAGGCATACTCAGAGGGAAGCACTCCTGCCACCCTCTGTCTGTGGGTTCGCAGCACAGCCCAGCAAAAAAGGGAGCTTGTGTGGCTGAATCCAGAAACCCCCATTTAAAAAGTAAAGATTTTTTTTTTTTTTTTTTTTAAATTCTGCACACACTGATTCTAAGGCACCCCCAAGTCAAACCCAGGTGGTCTGCAGCCAAAATGAGGGTTATTAAGCCCAGAAAAAGCAAATTAAAAGCAAAAAAGAAAAATCGTTTTTTTCAAAATGGCCGCCGCAGCCAATTCCCGCCGAAAAAAGCACGTGACAGGCCACCCCGAGAGCAATAAAAAAATCAAACTTAGGCACCCCCCCCCCCTATTAAACCCAAAGGGGCCCCCAAAAAGTAGCAAATTAAGCACCTTCTACTCACCACAGCAAGATGGGGTGAAGGAGAGAGGGAGAGATGCAGCAGCCTCGCTGGGCCCACGGGGGGAAAACGTACAGCATCCCGGACGTCGGCCACGGCTGAATGAGAGCGTCGAGTCCTTCGGACATCCGCTCCCGCCGTCTGCTGAAGAAGCGACTTGTCTTGGCCGACTGGAAGGTCGCCATGAGATCCATGATGGGCGGACCCCACCGCCGAACTATCTGCGCATATACCTGAGGATTTAACTCCCACTCTCCGGGGTCCACCCGCACTCTGCTGAGAAAGTCGGCCTGGACATTGTCGGCGCCTGCAATGTGCGCCGCCGAGATCGCCGGCAGCCGAGTCTGCACCCAGCTGAACAAGGCCGTCGCTTCTGTTTCCAGGGCCACACTCCCTGTGCCCCCTTGGCGATTGATGTACGCCACCGTGGTCGCATTGTCCGACCAGACTCGGACCGCCCGGCCCAGGAGCAGAGGTTCCAGGGCCATCAGGGCTAGTCGGACCGCCCGAAGCTCGAGGCGGTTGATCGACCAAGACGCTTCCTGCGAGGACCACACCCCCTGCATGAAGCGGGTCTCGCAGTGTGCTCCCCAGCCGACTAGGCTCGCATCCGTAGTGAGGGGGACCCACAGAGGAGGCTCCAAGGGAATCCCCCGCGTCAGGTTCTCGGAGGAGAGCCACCACCGAAGCGACCGCCGCACTGCCTTCGGGCAGGGCAGTCTCTTGTGCAAGGAATCGCACTGGTTGGACCAGCGACGAAGGAGCGCCCTCTGTAGCGGGCGCATGTGGAACCGCGCCCACGGAACCACCTCTAAGGTCGCCGCCATCGTTCCGAGAAGCCGTAGGTACCACCACGCCGACGGAGCGGGCATCCCCCGAAATAGTCGGACAAGAGCCCGCAACGTCAGGACGCGGCGCTCGGGAAGGCACACCAGCCCCCGAGCAGTGTCGAAGCGCACCCCCAGATACTCCAGGTCCTGCGAGGGCCGCAGACAACTCTTTCTTTCGTTCACCACCCAGCCGAGGGATCGCAGCAGAGCTACCACCCTGCTCGTGACCCGCAGGCACTCTCGACCGGATTTTGCTCGTATCAACCAGTCGTCCAGGTAAGGATGGACCAAAATGCCCTCCTTGCGCAAGGCCGCCGCAACCACCACCATCACCTTTGTGAAAGTGCGCGGGGCCGTAGCCAAGCCGAACGGCATGGCCCGGAACTGAAAGTGGCCCCACGGGAACGCGAAGCGGAGAAACCGCTGATGGGCTGGGTGTATCGGAATGTGCAGATAGGCCTCGGTAAGATCGAGGGACGTCAAAAACTCCCCCTTTCGCACCGCTACAATGACTGACCGCAGGGTTTCCATGCGGAAATGCGGCACTCTGAGCGCGCGATTCACGCCTTTGAGATCCAAAATCGGACGCAGAGAGTCGCCCTTTTTGGGTACCACAAAATAGATGGAGTAGCGACCAGCGCCTCTTTCCAAGGGAGGCACTGGAACCACCGCTCCCAGCGCTAACAATCGAGCCAGGGTCACGCGGATGTCCCTCGTCTTTTGCTCGCCCCTGCTGGGAGACAGAACAAAGGAATCTGGAAGTGGGAACGCAAATTCCAGAGCGTAACCCTCCTCTATAATTTGTAGCACCCAGCGATCCGACGTTATTTGGGCCCAAGAGGAAAGAAAGTCGCGCAAGCGACCGCCGACAAGCGGTCCTCCCTCCAGAGCCTGCCTGGCGTCATTGTGGCTTGCGTCCAAAGGAAGAACCCGAAGAAGAGCCGGCTGCGGAGAAGCCTCTGCCGGCTCCCCTGAAAGCCCGAAATCCTTGGCTACGGGCTCCAAACCGGCCCCGCTGCGAGGACCACTGGCGGGAGGGCCGAAACCTGCGCTGATCCCGAAAGGATCCCCGCGCCGACGAGGTGGACCGGTTGGACCTTGGTTTATCCTCCGGAAGCCGGCCCCCTTTGGACTCACCGAGATCCTTTACCAATTTCTCGAGAGCCTCCCCAAATAATAATCTGCCCTTAAACGGCAGCTTACTGAGGCGGGCCTTAGAAGAACTGTCCGCCGCCCAGCTGCGCAACCAGAGGGACCGGCGCGCTGCTACCGCGGATGCCATACTGTTAGCCAACGCGCGGATCAAATCATAAAACAGATCCGCCAGGTAAGCCGAGCCGGACTCCAGCCGGGTCACCTCCACCAGACCCTGCTGGTCTAGTCCGGGGCTCGAGCGCAGTTGCTGTGACCACCGCAGACACGACCGAGCCACCCAAGCCCCACAGATAGAGGCCTGCAATGACACGGCATCCGTATCGAAGGTTTGCTTGAGCAAGTTATCAACCTTCTTATCCTGCCCGTCCTTGAGGGCCGCCGCCCCCTCAACCGGGATGGTGGTTTTCTTGGTCACTGCGGAGACCGCAGCATCCACCCGGGGGGACCTGAACAAGTCCCTGTCCTTGTCAGCAAGAGGATAAAGCCGATTCATGGTCCGAATCCCCTTCAAACCGGATTCCGGGTGCTCCCACTCCGCCTGGATCATCTGATCCACCACGCGGTGGACGGGAAAAAAAACCACCTGGGCATCCCTGACTGCTTGAATCAGAGGATCCTCAAGACCCTCCTCCTCCAGGGGCCGCACCGCCGAAAGGTTTAGCGCCTGAAGGGACTCCGTGACCAGAGGAACCAGCTCGTCCCTACGGAACACTCGAATGACCCGAGCCTGATCTTCCGGCCCAGGGATCTCCCCATCCTCCAAATCCTCCGCTTCAGTCTCAGGATCGCCCTCTGCCTCGGAATCCAGGAGACCCAGGGCGTCCTGCTCTTGTCCCCCCAACCGAAGCCGCTTGCCCCCGGGCGATGAGGGACACTGAGCCGCCCCCAAGGACCCCGAGGGGAGGGAGGGGGGCCAGACAGCCGGCAACTGTCCGGACCTGCTCAGGCGAAATGCCTGATGCATGAGGAGTACAAAATCAGGGGAGAAGTCCATAGTTGAGGCAGCAACAGACGCCTGCTGGAGCGCAGCCACTGAACCGCTGGCCGGAGGAACCGAGCCAGACTGAGGGATGCTTGGAGAAAGAACGCTGTCCCCGGAAGTAGAAGCATCCCCAGGGGTAGCCTGTTCCTGAACATTCACAGATTGCTCTAACTCAGAGGGCACTGCAGCACAGCCCCTGCAGATGCCAGAGTCAGTCCCTGCCGTCCTGCGGGACCCACAAATCACACACTGGGGCTTGGAAGCCATTCCAAGGCCACCTCTGCCCAGGGGAATAGAATAAGACAGCCACAGGAAAGCCCACACCACCTGGGCAATCCTATGCAAATCAGCCCCGATTTAAAAGTAACTTAACTTTTTTTTTTTTTTTTTTTTTACAAGAAACAAAATATATCCCAGGATCCCTGGGGTGCCCTGAGCAAAATCGCCAGAAAGAGGAACCCCAAAAACGCTAGGGGAACCTGTGCACAGCGATCAAAAATGCCTGGAAAAGCACTTTTAAAATCCAAAATGGCCGCCGCACTTTTTCACCCGCGGTAAAAAACGGCGCGAAAATATAAAAACCACCAAATAATATGGAAAACAAATAAAACGACCCTCTAACACAGGGCACACGAGCAGTTTGAATAAAAACTGCCAAATGGGCTCAGGAGAGCCTACAGAAACGCTGGCATCCCAGACAGAGCATTGCACACAAGAAAGAAAAAAATGAAATGCAAACTCCTACCAGCTCAGGAACAGAAGATTCAGCCACAATCTCCCAGTACCAGGCACTGCCTTATAGGTATGGCAATTCCCCGTCCTGTCTAGGGGAAGCTCACCCAGGGCTGATAAAATGTGCTAGGCAGGCAACAGCAGCCAGCAGGTCTGACTTTCTCCTAGTCTCCTGTGGCACAGCTCCAGGGAGACAGGCTTCTTTTGTCTTTCTTTTTTAAAGGCACAGCTAGCTACCAAAAACAAAAATAGTAGAGAAATGCCCCAAAACAAACCCTAAAAACAACTAACTAGTGTTGCTCCTGCAAAGGTCACTAAGTGTGCCCAGAGGACACACTTTTACGTCTACACACTGCAACGAGACTGGACACACTGGGGGGCTTCTGGGAGCTCCTGCTGGATATGTACTACAGAAGATTTGATTGGTCCAGTCTACAGGCTGCAGTGAGAGGGGCAGTACCCGATTGTGGAGGACTAAACTGGATATCCGCACAGGAATGAGGGTTATTAAGCCCAGAAAAAGCAAATTAAAAGCAAAAAAGAAAAATCGTTTTTTTCAAAATGGCCGCCGCAGCCAATTCCCGCCGAAAAAAGCACGTGACAGGCCACCCCGAGAGCAATAAAAAAATCAAACTTAGGCACCCCCCCCCTATTAAACCCAAAGGGGCCCCCAAAAAGTAGCAAATTAAGCACCTTCTACTCACCACAGCAAGATGGGGTGAAGGAGAGAGGGAGAGATGCAGCAGCCTCGCTGGAGCTCAGCCTGACTGTGGCTTCAGCTCCAACACCAGCAGCAGTTTGTCAGCTGCCCTGCCAACTCTGTGCCACTGCTGTTAGCCTGCAACCTGCTCCTCACCCTTCAAAGCGGGTTCGGGAGCAGGGAGGCACAGAAATATGCTTGTGCTGACTGAACCCCACAGTGCTCGTTTAAACAATGGGGCAGGTAAAGGAAAGAAGTAAAAGTCAGAAGAAAAGTAAGAGGGAGGGGGAAAGGGGGGGGGGGGCAGATGGAGCCAGAGGAAGAAATCTCCTGCACCAGCACAGCTCCTGCAATCAAAAAACTCAGAAGGGCAAATCAATAAAAGTAAAGTCAAATTTAAAGTTAAATGTATTCTATTTAGCTCTGCCTATATTCCTAACCGGCTCAGAATCTCCTTCAGCTGCTTGGAGACTGAAAGTACTGGTGAGAAGGGGCGGTCCTTGCCTACTTATACTGGTGCCAGCTAAGCGATGATGTATTTCAGTCTCCAAAGCTGCTGGAGGAGGTTGACAACTCTATGGTTCCGGGACTGGACTAGAGGGACGCTAAGGAAAAACTTTTCAGCAGTTTGAACAGTAGAAGAAATGGTCACAAGTATTACTAAATCAGATGTAAAAATAAGGCAGGCCAAAAAAGTAAAAGCCCTTTACACTACAGGCAAAAACAAAAAAAACCCCACAACACTCTTTTCAAAGTATATCAAACAAAAAGCCCTGAAGGGCTGTTGGCTGACCAAGAGATAATAGTACTACTCAGGGAAGCTATGGTAGGGGCAGAAAAAACACTAAACAATTTGTCTTGGTCTTTTATTGAGGATGGTGGGGGTCATAGCCATATCAAAAATCTCCTTTGATAGTGAAGATTCAGAACTACAGCACAAACTGTCTAGAAAATGTACTAGATCAAGAGTAAGAAAGCAATGAAACCAAAATTGATTTAGCTCATGCCTCCCCCCCCCACCCCGCCCCAGGAGTAGCTCAAGGTTGATCTTTCTTTGGCTTTTGATCTCAGGGCCATGTTACTCTTCTCACTCAACATTTTGACTTTGGTCTTCATGATACAGTTCCGTTTTGCTCCTTCCTCTCTCAACTGTTTCCTTCCTCTCCTGTTTTTGGTTGCTGTTAGGTAAAACTTCGTCTCTATCTCTTCACTGTGGTGTCCCCGCAGGTTCAGTTTTAGCACTCCTCCTGTTCAATAGTTTGACCCTAACCCTTTTGATTGGGCAGCATGGCATTTCTGCTCATTACTATGCAGATGACATCGCACTTCATCACGCTGACCCAGTGATCCCCCAACATTTCCCCCTTTTAACATCTGTCTATCTAGCATTTCAACTTTGTTACAAGACAATTTTCTCCATCTTAACCCCAATAAAAGTCAGCTGTGTTATGGTTCACCTTTGGCAGCCCTCCCTCATTCTGGTCCCTTCTCTGGCTCTAACATCTCAGTAGTTGAATCACTTCGGTACTTAGGTGTTAAGCTTGACCCTACTTTATCCTTCCATGCCCATCTCCCTTTTGTAGTCTGCTGCTACTTCTTCTCAGTCAGATTCCAGCAATCCACCTTTTCCTATCCACTTCATCTTCGATCACATCCCACAGATCGTGACTGGACTAGAGGGACGATGAAGGTGGTGAAATTAGGTCTTACCTGTTAATTGGCTTTCCTTGAGTACCTCCAGTCCAGTTCTGGACACTCCATGGTTGAACACCGTAGTGTCTGATGGATTTCTTCAGGCCCAGGATTGCCATCTTTTTGTTGGAGGTCTGGGAGAAGGAGAGCAGCCACCAGGGAGGCAGGACCCCTTCAGGGTGTGCTGGGTTCTTTGGTTTCAGTAGGTTAAAAGAAAAAAATATTTTTGGAAATGATAGGATGGAGGTTGCAGGCAGAAGGCAGATTGTCATTTATCTTCTCTGGGTGTGTCACCAGAGTTCTCCCTCAGTCGAGTTTGCAGACTGAGGGGTCGTTAAGCATATTCCTTGGTTCCAGGAGGGGTTTTACTGCCTTTTTAGATGGATGTTGGTGTAAGTTTTTCCTTTCACGCCCTATTTGTTGCTTCAGCAAGTCTGTTTTGTTAATAGGATACTGGGGGCTGGTAGGTAGTGCCAACTGCCTATGTGTGCTGATGTCATGAGTTTTGACATGCTCAGTCTCTAAGCTGCTGGTGAGGTGCGACAACCCACAGGTCAGGATTGGAATGGAGGTACTCGAGGAAAGCCAATTAGCAGATCTAGTGAATTAAATCTGGATTTTATCTTATGCACACTCCCTACACCACCCCACACGTCTTCCATGACCCATTCCTGGATTCAAGGGCACAAAAACGAGAACCATTAGGCTATAAAAAAGGAAACCAATTCAATAGCTGACCTAATTGGCTGAATTGCATCTAGTGTGATGTCATCTGATCAAGAGCAATACCAGCTAAAGAAACCGTGCAAGAACTCTGATAATTCCAAAAGCTTGCAACCTAGTCAACGTTCTACAAAAGATACCTCTGAAGTCCATTGTAATTGCAACTCAAATGTTTCTGCCCTTCCCAGATACAAACCCATTGTACTTAAAATATTAAAAGGAATTTTGAAAACAGTTTCAGATGGATCATACAACATCAGGAGCTCCCAGACATCTCCCACAGCCAAGCTGATGTTACTCAGCCTACGCCAGAGCTGCAAGTAAGAACAAGGATGAGGCAAACTGTTCAGTATTTAGCATTCATATGATATCCAGACTGTATTCTGAACACAAGACTGCCATATTGAGTAAGTGGTACATATATCATCTCTCTACATTTAAGTACAATGATTGACCTTGAAAGGGAAAAGCAAAAACCTGCATACTAATTTTTAATTCAGGAACTTCAAAATGATACAATTACCAGAATCTAAGCAGTAAATAAAGTGAATACATTTTAGGACATAGATATATAACCTGCATGAAGTAGTGGTTACAACCCAGAGAGCAGCATGGTTATATCAGGCCTTCCAGGAGGATAATGGTATAATCTGCATTGAGCAACCTAAGCTTTAACGGAGTAGAGAAGCTGTATGTTCTGGATCAGGGCCTTGCTAGTTTTGGTAGTTATGTGGGTTAATAGAAAACATGCTAATAAAGACACTAGGTATTGGATTTAATGCTGGTTTTGTCATTTTTGCCTGGATTCTTACATGGCCTGAAAAGGCATACCATTGGAGGCCAATAACTTTACCTGATTTGTTTGCTGTACAATCTGCTTTGATGTCAGGATAAAGCAGTATATAAATCATTTTAATTAAATAAATAAATGTTCTGAGCATTCTTGAGAGGACAGTGGGAAAAAGCATAGTTACTCACCTGTAACAGGTGTTCTCCAGGGACAGCAGGAATTAGTCCTCACTTATGGGTGACGTCGGCACCGACAGAGCCCACACAGAGCAATTCCCCAGCTTTCAAAGAACGCCTTTGAGATTGCTGCCACGCATGCGTGGTCTTCTTCCTGCCCAAGGGTGCCATCTAGCTCAGTCAGGTCCCTTAGCTAAAGCCTTACCAAGCAGATGGCAAGGGAAGAATAGAAATCCTGCAACTCATCAGGGGAGGTGGGAGGGCAGTGAGAACAGATTCCTGCTGTCCCTGGAGAACACCTATTACAGGTGAGTAACTACGCTTTCTCCAGGAACAAGCAGGAAGTCAGTCCTCACTTATGGGACTCCCCAGCTACAGGCTACCAAACCTGTAACCAAAAAACACCTCCGCAAGGTCATGAACAGAAGCCGATGTCTGAAGGAGCCTGAGTCCTCAGTAGCTGTGAAGAGGGGTCGGAGGGCAGGAGTTGCTTATACCCTGAAGAGATTACTGAGCACAGCCTGGCCGAAGGCACTGTCCTGACAGGACTCCAGGCAGTAGTGTGCAGCGAAGGTGTTTGCTGAAGACCAGGTCGCCACCTGGCAAATGTCCAGCAGGGACACCGCATGCAGTGAGGCCGAGGCTGCCTTGGCCCAGATCCCATGTGCAGTGACTTGCCGATCCAAAGGGACACCTGCTTTCACATGGGTTAAGGCTATGCAGTCCGCCACTCAAACGGAGAGGGTGCATTTGGTGACTGCCTGCACCAATCGATTGGGATCATAAGCCACAAAGAGTCAGTCATACTTCTGATGAGCCTGGGTGCGCTGCAGATAGAAGGCAAGAGCTCAGTTGCTGACACCTGGTCGGCATGGGGTCTCGGGAAGAAAGTCAGTAAGACTATTTCCTGGTTGAGCTGGAAATCAGAGAACTTCAGACAGGAATTTGGGATGGGTACGAAGGATCACCCTATTCCTATAGAATCTGGTGTAAGGAGCATCAGCCATGAGAGCCTGGAGCTCACTGACTCAGTGGACCAAGGTCAGCACCACCAGGAAGGCCACCTTCCAGGATAGATGCCAAAGTGAGCACGTCGCCATTGGCTCGAAGGGTGAACGTGTTAGCTGCATGAGTACCAAGTTCAGGTCCCATTCTGCCGGGGGAGGCCGGATGGGCGACTTAGATAGCAAGAGACCACACAAAGCAGGAGACCAAAGGCTGCCCTGAGAGGTGCTTTTCCTCGACAGGGAGGTGATTCGCCAAGATGGTGCTCAAATGCACCCTGATGGAGTTCAACTTCAGACCTTCCGTCGAGAGATAGAGGAAGTACTGAAGGACCCACCGAGTGGGACAAGAGAATGGATCGATCTGGAGCCTGGAGCACCAGAACGAGAAGTGACGCCACCTGAGGGCATAGGCTTGTCTAGTCGAGGACTTCCTTGACCTCCTCCTGGAGACCCAGCGCATCTAGGGAGACCCGTTCAGCCACCAGGCCGTGAGGGATAAAGAGGCCAGGTTTAGGTGCTGCACTCGTCTGTCCTCCTATGTTAGCAGGCCCGGGGTACAGCCCAGAGGGACAGGAGGCTCGGTCGAGAGCTGGAGCAGAAGCAGGAACTAGGGCTGCTGAGGCCACAAGGGGGCTATGAGGATCATTAATGCCCAGTCCTGCTGAGCCTTGAGGAGGATCCTTGCAATGAGAGGGATGGGCGGGAACGCATAGAGCAGGTTGGAGGACCAGCTCAGAAGGAACGTATCCAGGCTCTCCCCTGCTCAGGTGCGGCACCAGCCCACAGAAGCGGAGAAAGCTGTGTGTTCTGAGGACAGGCGAATAGGTCCATCACCGGAGTCCACCACTGAAGAAACAGCAAGCCGGCCCGGCCACCCCCCAGATCCTGCTGAGCCTGTCTACTAGGACATTCTCTTGGCCCAGGAGGTAGGCTGCCCTGAGGCACATCTCCCGACAGAAGGCTAAGGAGCAGAGGAGGACCGCTTCCTGGCTGAGGGAGCATGATCTGGTACCCCCTTCCTTGTTGATGTAGAACAGCGCCACGTGGTTGTTGGTCTGCACGAGCACCAACCTCCCCTTGAGGTGGTCCTCGAAGGCCCTCAGGGCCCACCGAATCATCCGGAGCTCAAGCAAGTTTATCTGCTACTGAGACTCCTCGGACAGCCACTGCCCCTGCATGCAAAACACACTGCAGTGGGCTCTCCACCCCAATAGAAAGGCATCTGTTAGCACCATGTCGTGCTGTGGGGTCTGGAAAGGCAACCCCGAGAGGAGGTTGTGGGAGTTTTGCCACCAAACCAGGACAAAAGCACCAAGTTCACCTAAAAAATACCCCACAGTTAGAAACACCTCATTTTTGTTGAAGCAAGCTGTAGGAAGGTCGGTATTGAGACTCAACCCACACCAGAAGGCCCACTACTTTTTACTCAATAAAAGTTCTCCACTCAAACACATCCATTTACTTATCTTCAGTTAGGCAAAGACCCAATTGCTCTCAAAAGGTTATCTTCATAAATGTTGCTCCCAGAATGTCTTCATTACACGACGTGCACGTTTTGGGCAACCAGCCCTGTATCAAGTGCTCTCCGTCCATGCAAAATCAGGCAACAAAGCTGAAAAACACCATCACCGCGGCTCGAGTCAAACATTTTCAAAGGCTGAATGAAAGCATTGATATAGAGAACCAGCCAATAGAGGCAGGGAAAGCACAGTTACTTACCTGTAACAGGTGATCTCTGGGAACAGCAGGAATTAGTCCTCACATATGGGTATGTCGGTACTGATGGAGCCTGCGCGGGAATGCTCCCCAGCTTCCCAGAAGGAAAGCTTTTGGGGCATCCCACAGCGCATGCACACTGCCTTCCCTAACCAACTCTCCTCAGTTCAAGTTTAAAGCTAAGACAATAGAGAGAGAGGAAAGGAAAGACAGAGAGAGATACAACTCCTAGGGGAGGTGGGAGGATTGTGAGGACTAATTCCTGCTGTTCCCAGAGATCACCTGTTACAGGTAACTGTGCTATCTCCAGGAACAAGCAAGAATGAGTCCTCACATATGGGGACTCCCTAGCTAAGATGCCTGGGAGATCCCCAAGGGTATGGGACCCTGAAGGGTTCCTCATCTTCCTATGGATCTCAGGCATCCATTCAGGGAAGGAGGGCAGGAGTTGTTCAAGAATGGAACAAGTGTTTGAGGACAGCCTGACCAAACAAGGCATCCCGGCGGGAGTCCTTGTCCAAACAGTAATGGGCTGTGAAGGTATGAACCGAGGCCCAGGTGGCTGCTCGACAGATCTGGTCGATGGACACAGAATGAAGATGAGCCATAGGTGGCCATGGCCCTCACATTGTGAGCTGTGACATGGCCCTCCAGAGAAAGGTTCTTACTCTGGTAAACAAAAGAAATACACTGAGCAATCCAATTGGACAGTGTTCTTTTAGAGACTGGAAGTCCTAAATGAGAAGGATCAAAAGCAACAAAAAGCTGGGAAGACTTTCTATGTTGCTGTGTCCTGTGTAAGTAAAAAGCAAGAGCTCTTTTACAATCTAGAGTATGAAAGTTCCTCTGCACTGGATGCATGAGGAGCTGGAAAAAAGACAGGTAAATATACCTCTTGATTAAGATGAAAAGGTCAGACCACTTTAGGCATAAAGTGAGGATTTGTCCTAAGGACTACCTTATCATGATGGAACCTTGTATAAGGTGGATTAGCCACTAAGGCCTGCAGTTCACTGATGCGGCGAGCAGAAGTGATTGCAATAAGGAAAATAACCTTCCAAGAAAGAAATTTCAAGGAGGTAGTGGCTAAGGGTTTAAAAGGTGGCTTCATAAGCTGACCAAGAACCAAGTTTAAGTCCCATGCCACCGGAGGAGGTCGAATGGGAGGTTTAGTTAAAGTTAGGCCTCTCATGAATCTTGCAATAAGAGGATGAGAGGAAACAGGTTGTCCATTGATAGGCTTAAGGGATGCTGCAATAGCACTTAAATGGACCCTTACTGAATTTGTCTTAAGGCCTGCATTGGAAAGATGCAGGAGATATTCCAATAGAGAATTCACAGGAAGTGCCAGAGGGTCAAGACCCTTTTGAGCACACCAAGTGGAAAATCTTTTCCACTTAAAAGCATAGGAACGCCTAGTGGAAGGTTTTCTGGAAGTATGGAGGATATCCTTCACTTGCTGAGAAAGATTGAAGTCTTGAAGGTCTAGACCTTCAGTAACCAAGCTCTGAGGTGAAGGGACTTGGGGTTTGGATGCCACAAAGTCCCCTCCTCCTGGGACAGGTCTGGGGCAGCTCCCAAGTCCAGGGAGGAGGCTTGGGAGAGATGCAGAAGTAAAGGGTACCACACTTGGCGTGGCCAGCGTGTAGCTATGAGGATCATAGATCCTTGATCCCTCTGGAGTTTGAACAAAGTCTTGGGAATCAAGGGAATGGGTGGAAAGGCATACAGGAAGCCCTGACCCCAATGAAGGAGGAAGGCATCCTTGGCCTGAACTCCCTGACACGGAATTCTGGAACAGAACCGGGGAAGTTTGGCATTCCACGGACTTGCAAAGAGGTCTATGTCCGGGGTTCCCCATTCCTGGAAGATTGTGAGTACCTGATCCATGTGCAGGGACCATTCGTGTGGAAGCAGAACTCAACTGAGTCTGTCTGCCCAAGAGTTTTGGATTCCTGGGAGGTATACTGCCAGGAGATGGATTTGATGCTCTCTGGCGAAGGCCCATAATCTTAGAGCTTCGTTGCAAAGCGACAGAGCCAGTTCCTCCTTGCTTTATGTAAAACATGGCTACTTGATTGTCCGTTTGAATGAGGACTGTCTTGTAGCTGAGGAGGGTATGAAAGACCTGAAGAGCTAGGAACACTGCTCGAAGTTCCAAGTGGTTGATATGAAGAGAGGTCTCCTGTGGGGACCAAGTGCCTTGGGTGGAGAGATCTTGTAGATGAGCTCCCCAACCTGTTTGGGAGGCATCTGTTGTGAGGGTTGCCTGGGGCAACAAAGGTTGGAAGGGGGACCCCAGCAACAGATTTTGAGTGGACATCCACCATTGGAGAGACCAAGAGACGTTTGGAGGTTGCTATTTGGTCTGAGAGAGCTCCTGAAAGCTTGAGTACACTGGGTAGACAAAGTCCATTGAGCTGCTCTCATGTGTAGGCGAGCATAGGGTACCACATGTACTGTGGAAGCCATATGGCCTAGCAGCTGTAGCATCTCCCTGGCAGTTAAGTGGCTCTTTGACTGAATCTGGGAGACTAACTGCACTAGACGTTGACAACGGGCCTGAGGAAGGTAGGCCCTTGCAGAAGTGGTGTCCAACCAGGCCCCTATGAATTCCAGGGACTGAGTAGGGGTGAGCTGGGACTTTGGGAGGTTTACCACAAGTCCCAGGTATTGCAGAATGCGCCTGGTGCGGTTCAGGGAGATCTGAGCCTCTGACTGGGTTGGCGCTCGGATGAGCCAGTCGTCCAGATATGGGAAGACAAATATTCCCAGAGTGCGTAGAAATGCAGCAACTATTGCCATGCATTTGGTGAATACTCTTGGAGCAGAGGCCAGACCGAAAGGAAGGACTCTGTATTGGTAATGTTTTCCCTGGAACATAAAACGTAGGAATTTTCTGTGAGATGGATGGATGAGGACATGAGTGTACGCATCCTTGAGATCTAGAGAACAAAGCCAATCCTGACTGTAGGTATGGAAGGAGAGTGCCTAGAGAAAGCATCTTGAACTTCTCCTTGCATAGGAATTTGTTCAATTCTCTGAGATCTAGAATGGGTCTGTATCCCCCTGTTTTCTTTGGAATGAGAAAATAGGGGGAGTAAAACCCTGACCCCTGTTGAATTAGAGGAACTTCTTCTATGGCCCTCTGGGCCAGAAGGGTAGTCACCTCCTGATCCAGAAGGTCGAGGAGACATGTGGGAGAATTGAAGTGTCTCACCATGGTGTAGGGAGGAAGGTCTGAGAAATGAAGTTTGTAGCCCTCTCTTATGATGGAGAGGGTCCACTGCTCTGAAGTGATTTGCTCCCATCTGGGAGCAAAATGAGCTAACCTTCCTGGAATGCTGAGAGGTTCTGGCTGTTGTAGAGCCAGAAAGGTTAAGTTCTCTAGTATCAAATCAAAAACCCTGAGGGGGTTGGGACTGCTGGGTTGTGGCAGCCCCTGCAGGTTTAGAGGCCTGGCCTGTTTAAGTTGCTGACGTTTAGTAGCAAAGCGACCTGTAGAAGATTGTTGGCCAGAAGTGGAAGGAAATCTGCTCCTTTTGTAAAAAGGCTTTTTGAAAGACTTTTTCTTGGCTGGAATGGAAGTTGACTTGGAAAGTCTATCCAGAGCAGAATTCTCTGCATCCGAGTGGCTTTTATTTGCCACTCTTTGCCAAAGAGATTTTCACCTGTACAGGGCAGATTTCCTAAGCCATCCTGAACCCAGGGTTCTAGATCAGAAGCCTAGAGCCAAGCAATTCTGCAAGCAGCTAGGCAATGCCTGAGGCTCTGCTGGCACCTTCAAAGGAGTCAAAGGCTGCCCTGTTGGAAAACTTTGAAATGTCTTGAGTAGCTTAAGCCAAAGGAGGAATTCATCCCTTCTATCCTCTGAAATAAAAGGGAGAAAGTTGTGCAGCTTTTGTGCAACTTCCTTTAGAAAAACATACCCATATAAAGGCTATATGAGTTGATTCTGGCAATAAGCATGCTGGCCTGGAAGATTTTCCTACCAAAAGCATCCAAGGTCCTGCATTCTCTTCCTGGAGGAGCAGAAGAGTGTCTTTTGGTACTTTATCCTTTTCATAGCTGACTGCACCACAATGGAGTGGTGAGGAAGCTGAATTTTCTGAAATCTAGGACAAGGAGGGACACGGTACATAGTGTCCAATCTGCGAGAATGAGGAAAAAGGGTGAGAGGAGTCTCCCATAAGTCAATCATATGTTCATTTAGAATTTCATGAATTGGCAAGGTGACTGCCTCTCTAGGAGCCTTAGAGTATCCTAAAATATCTAATTTTTTTGCTCTAGGCTCTGCTTCAGAGGTTATTGAAATAGATAGTCCTTTAGCCACTTCTATTATGAAGTCTTGAAAGGACAAATCCTCTGGAGGAGACATTCTCCTTTTTGGAGAAGCAGGCTCCTCAGGAAGGGTAATGGATACTTCAGGAGACTCATCTGATGAATCAGAATCAGAGGAATCTAAGTATCATCTGTCCCCTTCCAACGATCAATACGCGTATCGATCGGTACTGACATCGGGCGTCCCCGGTACCGGATCGGTACCGAGAAATAGCCCTGGACAAGGAACCTGAGTCGTTATCCTGGCCGATGTCGATGCAGCTTTAATAAAAGCCATTATAACCTGCTGCATGGATTGAACAGTGTGATCCATGGATGCCACGACTGCCTGGATGTCGGTACCGGGAGATTGTGCCGGTACCCCAGAGCAGTCTAACAGGTGATCGGTCGAGGCCGTGCCATCGATGTCAACCTGTAACCCCATAGGAGGAGCTTTGGAAGCCGGAGCTTCCCGCCGGGGTTGTTTGGCTGGGGCAGGATCCTCGAGGGCAAGCCCAGAGGCATCTCGATGCTTAGAGGGAGATTTGCCCTTCGAGGACCTGCTAGGATTATGTTTGGTTACCTGAGACCCATCGGGAGAGGAAGACCTGGAAGATGTTGATGCCACCGCCGGTGCATCCGTGGGAAACAGCACATGGAGCTTGGCTGCTCGGTTCTGTAACCCTCGTTTAGACATTAGAGAGCAGGACTGGCAATCCGGAATGGAGTGTTCAGGACCCAAACATTTAAGACACCATTCATGGGTATCTAACAGAAATTGTACCGCTACACTTAGTGCATTTTTTGAAGCCGGAGGCTGGTTTTTCCATGAGGGAAAAGTGTCTTGTGGGCCTGGAGGCCTAAGAAGAAAAATACATCAAGTGAGGAAAAAGTATATTTATTTATTTATTTTTTTTTAGAAAGAAAAGAAAAGACCGGCAGTACCGGTCCGGTGTCGGGGAAGGCAGACACGCGACCAAAGAAATAAATTAAAATAAAAGAACTTCTTCAGCGGTGACAGGAACACGACCTGCTGGCTCCGCGGAAAAGAAGAACCGGGGAGAGTTGGTTAGGAAAGGCAGGAAGGCAGCGCGCATGCGCTGTGGGATGCCCCAAAAGCTTTCCTTCTGGGAAGCTGGGGAGCATTCCCGCGCAGGCTCCGTTGGTACCGACGTACCCATATGTGAGGACTCATTCCTGCTTGTTCCTGGAGATAACCCCACCACCAGGGGAATCCCTGTTACAATTGGCCCAACAGCAACACCACGTCCAATCACACTCAACCAATCAATTTCTCGATTTAGCTCATGAGGTTCGATGGTATCCAATGAGAAAATCCATTTTTGCTCCAGCCACTGAAGTCTCTTCTCCCGATCCCCCGAGGATTCAGGGATACACTGTCAATAATAGTTCATCGAAGATCTTCAAAAGAATGATCATATGCGATGCAATGAGCCACCACCGGTGCTGAATCCATCCCCCGCCGTAAACGTGAAGCATGTTCCGCCAGTCTTCTCTTGATCAGATGAATTGTCCTGCCAACGTATAACATATTACACGGACATTGCAGAATATACACAAGTAGTGTCCCATTTGCGTTTATATATTTTAGATGTCATCGGATGACTTCACAATAACCCTGTAAGTGTAGTATCAAAATAAAGGCAGTTACTACATGGGCCATGTCCCACCTTTGGCCGCTGAATTACAGCCCGATCGGGCAACAAAGCCATTTTAACCAAACGGTCGCTAAGATTTTGACCCCTCATAAAGGCAACACGTAAGGGTTTTTTAAAACAATCATGTAGTTGCAATATTGACCAGTGGGCACGTAAAATCCGGAGAATCCCAGGACTACGCTCCGTATATGGTAAGACCCCAGTAATCAATGTATCAAGTTGTGGCCCATCCTTAATATATTGCGGGTCCAACAACCACTCTATGCACATGGGAGGTTCTGCCATAGACATGTTGAATAGACCGGGGATAACCCCTGTCAACCAAACGATGGCATAAGTCAGAAGCTTGTTGCTTATATTCATCAACAGTATGACAGACCCTTCGTAATCTCAAAAATTGTCCAAATGGTAAACCGACGCAAGGGGCCCGGATGAAAACTCCGAAAATGTAGAAGGCTATTACGTTGAGTCGGTTTTCGATAAAGTGTAGTAACTAGTCGACCCTCTTGAAGATATATCTGCATATCCAAGAATTCTCTGTGTTGGGCTAATTTTCTCCGTAAATTGTATGTTACCTCTTAAAGAGTTGAGCCAGTCAACAAACCGCCGAAGTGATGGCAGATCGGAAGTCCAGATGAAAAATATATATAGTCAAGGAACCGTTTCCAAAGTAAAACGTTGGAAAACCCCGAACATTCTATTAAAGCCATTTCCATATCCGCCATATATAAGGTGGCGATAGAAGGTGCCACTGTAGCCCCCATGGCAATGCCCGAAACTTGTTGATAAAAAAGCCCCTCAGATAAAAAATTCCTGGTCAAAACTAGCTCAATCAATTGAACCAAAAAAGAACGGGGTAACCGAACAGGAGCAAATCGAAACAGGTTTTGTAATAGGCTCAACGCCGCCATCTGATCAATGTTTGTATACGATAACCACATCCAAGGTGACTAAAAAGCCCCTTCAGGGACCAAAACAGAAGAAATTTGCAAAAAACGAGTAGAATCTGATGAATGATGAAACCCAACAAGCTTCCTGTTTCAAAAAAAAACCATCACAAAAGATGGATAGTGGCTCCAACACAGAATGCTTACAGGATACAAATCGGCCGGCCTGGAGGAGAAGACAGCGATTTCTGGATCTTTGGTACCATGTATATTATAAGAATCATAGGATGACGATCAATCAAAAACAAATGTTCTTTTTTCGTAATCCAACCATTCCGGAGGGCCGCTCCAACTAACGATTCAATTTCTTCCAACAAAGCTTTCGTGGGATCCCCTTCCAAAATCATATAGGTCAAACGATCACTTAAATGAGCATGTAAAGATGATTGATAATCACACAAGGTCTGCAACACCAGAACACCCCCTTTATCTGCTTTACGAATCATCACCGAGGGGGTCCAATGCCAAATCAGTAAGCGCCCTCCAGCTATCACTAGTCAAATTAGAAAACCATTGAAAAGGAGGAGTACATTCTAAATCGGGATAAATCACGCAAAACCAGTGTCTGATAGGTTAGCAGAACCGGATCCAGCGCCGTCTCTGGGGGAACCCAGCGGGAACACAGTTTCACCACGGACTCAACAATATCTGGTTTGTCATGAAAATAATGAATTATGCGCAATTTCCGAAAAAACCGCTGCAAACTAACCCACATATGAAACGGATCATATCTAGTGGTAGGTACAAATGAAAGCCCATATTGTAACACCTTCTCCTGGGCCTGCGGTAAAGGGCACCCTGTCAAATTAACTACTATTGAGGACGCTGTTTGGAGCGTTGTCTCGTATTCAGGGGTTCCCAATCGTCGTCGCGGGATGACCCCCGATACCGATACAGGGTTATTGTGGAGTCATCCGATGACATCTAAAAATATATAAACGCAAATGGGACACTACTTGTGTATCTTCACATGCTGTGTATATTCTGCAATGTCCGTGTAATATGTTATATGTTGGCAGGTCAATTTGTCCAATCAAAAGACTGGCGGAACATGCTTCACGTTTACGGCAGGGGATGGATTTGGCACCGGCGGTGGCTCATTGCATCGCATATGATCATTCTTTTGAAGATCTTCGATGGACTATTATTGACAGTGTACCCCTGAATCCTCGAGGGGGGAAATCAGGAGAAGAGACTTCATTGGCTCGAGCAAAAATGGATTTTCTCATTGGATACCGTCGAACCTCATGGGCTAAATCGAGAAATTGATTGGTTGAGTGTGATCTGACATGGTGTTGCTGTTGGGCCAATTGTAACGGATTCCCCTGGTGGTGGTGGTTTTCCCTGCCTTTATTGGCTGGTTCTCTATATAAATGCTTTCATTCAGCCTTAGAAAATGTTTGACCCGAGCTGCGGTGACGGCGTTTTTCAGCTTTGTTGCCTGATTTTGCATGGACGGAGAGCACTTGATACAGGGCTGGTTGCCCGAAATGTGCACGTCGTGTAATGAAGACATTCTGGGAGCAACATTTATGAAGATAACCTTTTGAGAGCAATTGGGTCTTTGCCTAACCGAAGATAAGTAAATGGATGTTTCTGAGTGGAGAACTTTAACTTAGTAAAAGGTAGTGGGCCATCTGGTGTGGGTTGAGTCTCAATACCGACCTTCCTACGGCTTGCTTCAACAAAAATGAGGTGTTTCTGTGGGGTATTTTTAGGTGAACTTGGTGTTTGTTGAGATTTTTGTTCAGGGGAGTGGGTTTGATTATACCAACCCAGGACAGGGAAAGGCTGTGGGAGATCCTTACGGGGTCCCTGAGGTGATCGGCAGACGGGTTCCACTGGGCGCTGAGGCACCACTGAGCTGTCCGCATGGCAGGCGGGTGTGGAGAACCACATGGACGGTCGAGGCTATGTGGCCCAGGAGGCACAGCATAGTCTGGGGTGTGACTCGGGAGGTGCTCTGGACCAGAGCTACCAGCGCTCGGAAGTAGTTGGCACGATCCACTGACAAAAATGCGGTCGCCTGTTGAGTATCGAGGTGCACCCCTGATGAATTCTAAAGCCTGCACTGGTTTGAGGTGGGACTTGGGGTAGTTGATCAAGAACCCCAGGCCTTGAAGTAAAAAGATTGTGCGTGATGCCACATGGCAGGTTTCCTCAACCGAGGACCCTGTGACGAGCCAGTCAGAGGTAGGGGAAGACTGGTACGCCATGACACCTGTGACAGGCGGCAATGGCAGACAGGCATTTCATGAAGACCCACGGGGCAGATACGAGGCTGAAGGGGAGCACCCCGTACTGGAAGTGCTCTCCCCGCATCCTGAAGCGCAGGTACTGCCTGTGCTGGGAGTGGATCAAAATGTGGGTGTAAGTGTCTTTTAGATACAAGGAACATAGCCAGTCGCCCTGCCGGAGAAAAGGCAGCAGGATGCCAAGTGATAGCATCTTGAACCTCTCCTGCACCAAGAACCTGTTTAACCTTTGGAGGTCAAGGATGGGCCACAGATCCCCATCTTCTTTGGATAAGGAAGTACCAGGAATAGAAACCCTGACCTCGAAGGTGTGGTGGGATCTTCTCGACCACCCGTTGGGCGAAGAGGGAGACTAGTTCCTGCTGCAGGAAGATCTGGTGAGCAGGGAGTCAAGGAGGCTCTGCTGGGGAGGATGGAGGGGGAGGCCTGTCCAAGCGGAGGCAATAGCAGTCCTGGATGACCGGAGGACCCAGATGTACGAGGTGATGGAAGCCCACTGAGGGGCAAAAAGAGGACAGGTACCCCCCCCCCCCACTGGCTGCTGAATTGCCAGAGGGCAAGAGGCTATGTGGCTGGCGTCAAAACCCCTGTGCAGGTTGTGGTGGAGCTGGGGCTTGGGCTTTAGACCCTTCCGGCTTGCAGTGACCTTAGCTGGATTTTCCATGTGTGGGGGTGGTCAGGTATGGCGGGTAGCCTCGGGAAGGAAGGCCCTTCAGCCTGTTGCTTCTTCCGGGGGAGGGTGGAGGTCTTACGCGATAGGTAGGTTCTGGTGACGAATGCAGTCTATCTCCGCGGCCTTATCTGCCATTGGTTTGCCAAAGAGCTGCTCGCAGAGGCAGGGAGGATGTCCAGGAGCTTCTCCTGCACCCACTGCTCCAAATCTGATTATTGGAGCCATGCCTGGCCTGCGGCCACCACCCGAGCAAGAGACTCGAAACCATCGTAGGCAGCACGGGAGAGGTATTTTGAGCAGTCTGCGACAGACTTCAACAGGATACTGAACCTATTGAGGGGTATGCCCTCGAGGCCAACGGAGAAACCTCTGAGCTCCTTGGCCAGGTCACGAAAGAACATGCCCATGTATAGTTGATATGCTTGAATGCGACAGGAGCGCATGGACCCCTGGTAGGCCTTGCGGCATAGGGCGGCAAGGGCTCTTGACTCCTGCAACGTCGGGCTCTTTTGCTTTCTCATGGCCGATTCCACCACCACCATGGAAGTGTGGGGGGAGATGAGTCTTTCTGAACCCAGGGCCACCCTGTGCCTTGTACATAGTGTCAATGCACTTCCTCATGATGGGGACTGAGGCAGGTGCCTCCCACATGCAGAGCAGCAGCCGGGACAGGATTGGAGGGACCAGAACAGTAAGACTCCCTAGGTGGGGACTCTTACTGAAGGATGTCAAGCTCTTCAGCTTGGAAGGTCCTCCTCGGCCTGGATGGCCAGGTTAAGTGCCTGTGCCATATCCCAAATGAACACCAGGAAGGTATCCGGTTGCACCAGTTGCCTCTTCGCTTCCGCTTTCATTATAAATTTTTGATTCTGATTCATCGGGCCATTCATACTGGCAACCCCCTCTACTTGGCAGACTGCATTTCTTTGCATTCTCCCCACCGTCAACTTCGTTCAATCCATGCCAACCGTCTATCCCTCCCCTCAACCTTCCCAGGCCCATTTGGAACAGACCCACCACTCTGCTTTTTTCTTCTGACCTCTTATGGAACATGTTACCAGCTCCCCTTCGGTTAGAACCATCCTATCCTCAGTTTAAATCATTACTTAAGACCCATCTATTTCAGAAAGCATATGACCTTTCCCCTGAGGCCCCTCCCTAATTGCCCTGTCTTTGTCCTTATCCTTTTATAAGTCGTCATTTGCCTTCCCCTTGTCTTTCTATCTGTGTTGCCCAGTTGGGCTATGTCTATCTTATGATTTGGTAATAGTGTGATGTTACTACTCTGTCCTGTTTCCTCCTTTCCTGTTTATTATTGGCGTTCCTTTTCTTGGTTTGCAGTGTTTACCCCATTTTCTTTTATTGTACACCACTTAATGTTCCCACAATAGCGGTCTATCAAATACTGAATAAAGATAAAGATAAAAGATCCTCTGCTCACCACTGAAACACGGGCCAGGAGGGGTCCAACTTACCGGGGAGGTGTCCACATCAAACTCCCAGTCGAAGAACTCTGATGAGGAATCCGAACCGAGCAGGTCACCCTGTCCAGCAGCCGAGGCCCTCTTGGAACCAGAGGCCCTGGAAGATCTCGCCCCCAAGGAACAGGAGGGTGAGCGAGACAGACAGTGAGGACCCTCACGAGGCCTATGGCTCTCGGGGTTTCCTGGACAGATTTCAGCATCCCAAGGGAGGGACCCATGGTCTCTGGGCACAAGTCAGTGAAGCTGGCTGTGAGCACCTGCTGGGAAGCGATGAATGCAGAAACACTACATTCTAGCATGCAGGACTCCCACACATGCGTGGGGCCCTGTGACGCCAACCCTGGGGTCACCGGGTTGGGCACTGAGGAGGTCCTCACCAGGATGGCCCTCAGGAGACCAGGCACTTTTGCTGGAGGCCTCCATAGCTGCAGGGTACCTTGCCAGGCTGCTCCTTGTCCGACTCTCAGGAAAGCCGAAGGGAGCTGAGCGACTGAGCACAGGAGCGCTCATGCTTGTCTGGAGCCCCCAACAGCAACTTTGGAGGCCGCCTCCTTGCACCGCTCCACTTCAGGGGACCCCTGATGAGATTACTGCCGAGAGCGTGGGGCTGAGGTGGGGGAACCCACCGAAAGACGACTGAAGGTGCCACTGGGGACTCAGATGCAGCCTTTCTAAAAAGGTCTTCGGACTTCTGCTTACGACTGAGCAGGGCTTCAGAGGACATTTTCTTACAAAGTAAACAGCTACGGATCATGATCAGCCCGAGACAACACAGGCAACAGTCACGGGTGTCTGTAAGCGACATGTTCTTAGAGCATCTATCCGATTTTTTGAATCTGGTGGCCATGGGGCAAAAATGGCCCCTGCGAGGTCGAAGACCCACGCGGCCAGCAGTTGGGGCACAAAAGGGCACAAAGTCTGTCGAGGCAAAAAAAGACAAAGAAAAAACATCCCCCTTATCAAACACTGATATTTGGCACAGAGTCTTTGAGATGTTGCTGGGGCAGACATTGGTGTTTGCCAGATACGCGCAAGGCTGTCAAGCTGGAGTGTGTGGACTGATATGGAGACCACTGACCTAGGCGTGTCCAGGTACTTCAGGAGGGCTTAGGACTTCATGTCTAGGGTCTGCAGCATCCAGAGGAGATAATGCCAGGCAGGTGGACAGCTTCTGGAGAAACTTCAGATAGGTTAGATTCTCCAGTGGTGATAGCTCAGAGGGGGTCTTCATCATCGATGGGATGGAAAAGACTCCCTGCAGAGCCCAGTGCAGCTGCCTCCTCTCCTTTACTGTGGAGAGGGGTTCAGGGGAGAAGCTGGCAGGAGAGGCAAAGCCTTTGGTGAGGAAGTCCTAGAAGATAGTATTGAGGTCTGCGGTACAGCTGCAGCCAACATGGTCTGTGGCAGCTGTGGTCCCTGTATAGGCATGTGCTGTGCTAGAAAGCACACCAGGGAGGTTCAATGTCTGCATGCAGAGGTGTGGCGAGCAGAGCCAGGTGTTGCACAGGCACCACACTGCATGTGGAGAGGGCAGTCTCAGGGCAGCATTGAGCACTGCCCAAGTCACAGCATAGGCATCTCTGAGGAGGGGTGGCATATGTACATGTGCTGGAACAGGTGGAAGGGTTCCTTACCCTTTTGTGTCTGCCTTTGGTAGTGTCTGTGGCACTGGCTGTAGCTGCTGCTGCTGCCTGTGCTGCTGTCTCTGATGGAGCATTTAGCTCCCTTGCTTCTATGCTGGTGTCTTCATTTGGGTGAAGAGATTATACCACACTCCAGGAAGGGTTTCCCCCATCAGCACAGCAACAGCTGACAATCACAGCATCAGCCAATCGTGTCTATGGTAGACAGAGTTAGGGGCTGTGCTCTGCTATCTGCACCAAAAGGGAAGCCCTGCAGTGGCTGGGAGACAAAGGCCTGATTCTTTTTGGCGGTCCGTGCTCCTGGCTAGTGCTGCAGCCACTATTACTAGAGGGGCACATGTCTGTTCCAGTGGAGCCAGAATTGCCAGACCAGGGATGGAGGCCCCGGGGGGGGCATTTGATCAACAGTCATGATCCCAACAATGCAGCTGCTCCTTTGTCCTTTGCTCTGGTGGCTCTTTTTACTGGTTTCGCCAGTCTGGTGTCTAGAGAAGGAAGAGATTAGGTTCACAGGCTGGGCAACACCACCTCTTGATTCAAGTGGAATGCTGAGATGATCTTTGGCAAGAATTTGGGGAGAGTCTGGACAACCCTGTTTCTGTGGAACCTGGCGTAGGGCGTTTGGGCCACCAGCGCCTGCAGTTTGCTCACATGCCTGGCCGAGGTGAGCACCACCAGGAACAAGACTTTCCAAGGAAGGTACTTGTGGCAGCAGGTAGCCAGGGGCTTGAAGGGTGGAGTCATGAGCTTCCAAAACCACACTGAGGTCCCACGCCACTGGTAGCAGACAGATTGGGGGACTGGGAGAGGAGGCAGCCATGTATGAGGGAGCCCACCAAGGGGTGTACCAACATGGCTTGACCGTCCACTGTATGCTGGTGAACCAAGATGGCAAAGAAGTGCGCTCTGACAGATGTAGGAGGTATTGTAATGTGTCTGGCATCACGCAGAAGGGGTTAAGACCTTCGTCCACACAGAGCAAACATCTGCACCAAAGGCATACCCCATCCTGTGAAGTCCTTACGCGAGGCAAGCAGAAAAAAAAGTCTACTGCTCTGGAGAAGCAGTAATGCGCTACAGCTAGTATCTCAGCATCCAGGCTGTCAGGGCAAGGGACTGGCGGTTTGGGTGCAGCAGCGTCCTGCGCGCCTATGACTGCAGGTCTGGGGTGCTTCTCAGTGGCAATGGGTCTCTAGGACAGCTGCAGAAGTAGGGGGAACCAGGGTTGCCTGGGCTACCTGGGTGACAAATATGATTGAGGCAGTTTCCGCTTGGATCTTGAGGGCAACCCAGGGAACCAGGGACGTAGGTGGGAACGCATATAGGACACCCCTGGACTATGGTAGGAGGAAGGTGTCCACCACCTCCCATCCCCGGGCTGGACTCCACAAGAAGAATGGCAGCTGCATGCTCTCCAGACTGGCATAGAGGTCTGTTTCCAGGGTTCCCCAGCATCAGGTTGTCACCACTTGTGGGGCTGGAGGACCCGGCTCCAGCCCCACAAGACAGTTGGCCAGTACACTGTCCTGGCCCAGCAAGTACACCGCTTTGGAGAGAGATGTACGTCCCCTGTTGAAGATCTAGAAGCACACCACCTCCCAGCAGAGGTGGAATAAGCCCATGCCGCCCTGCAGTTGTAGTACAATTGCCACCTGGACCTAAACCACCTGTTTTGCCAGGTGGTCTTGGAAGACCTGCAGGGCATGGTAGACTGATCTTAGTTCTAGCAAGCTGATCTGCGAGACACCCTCCTCTGGAGACCATGGCCCTTGTGACTGCAGGAGATCAGTGGGGCCCACCAGTCCAGTTTCGATACGTCCATTGTAAGGATGCGTTGGCTTGGGGGAGCCTGGAAGGGCAGGCTGGCTCTGTGGTTGAGGGGGTCCTGCCACCAGATGAGAAACTCTGCCAGAGCTGGTGTGATCTGGATGTGGTCCTCCAGATGGCCCAATGCCTGTGTCCACTGGGCACACAGAGTGTCCTCTGAGCCTGCCACATGCTAAGGTGAGCAAAGGGGGTGACATGAATGTAGATGACGTGCCCCAAGAGGTGGAGCATCTGCCTAGCTGTCACTGTTAAGCTCCCCCTGCACTACCTGAGCTAGGGTGGCTAGGTACTGCGCATGGTCCAGTAGCAGAAAAGCTCTTGCCCGAGTAGAATCCAATAGGGCACCAATGAACTCCAAAGCACTGGGTAGGAAGGAGGTGAGACTTCAGTAAGTTGACCAAACCCCAGGCACTGGAGCAGGCCTATGGTGTGATGTGCACCTCTTCCAGCAAGCTAGCTCGTATGAGCCAGTTGTCCAGGTATGGGAAGACAAAAATTCCCAGGAGCTGGAGGTATGCAGCCACGACTGACTGCCAGGCATTTTGTGAATACCCAAGGAGCAGAGGCTAGGCTGAAAGGAGTACCCCTGTATGGATAGTGTCATCCGCCGCCGAATAGGAGGCACTGACTGTACCTTGGAGGGATCAGGATGTGGGTGCAAGCATTTTTGAGATCCAAGGAGCACAGCCAATCTCCCTACATGAGGTAAGGCAGCAAGGTTTCATTTTGAACTTTTCCTTGACCAGGAAGTGGTTGAGATCCCACAGGTCCAGAATGGGCCCAAAGAACCCTGTTTTCTTGGGGACAAGAGAGTAGAACCCCCAAACCTGTAGAGACTAGGGGACAAACTCCACTGCCTGATCTTCAAGCAAGACCTTGAACTCCAAAACTTCCTGTGCAAGGGGGTTCATAGGCAATTCCCCTGGAAAGAAGGGAGGAGGCAAGTGGGAGAAATGAAGAAGGTACCCCTCTGACCACTTGCAGCATCCATGGAACATCTCCCTCACAAAATCCAGGAAGGCTAGGTCCTCCAGAGGAGACCGCCACCAATGGTGCAGCAGAGATGGGTCAGAGGGCATGTCCTGGTGGAGGATGGTGTCAGGAGACTCAGTCTTCCACGCTGACTGAGCCAGAGGAATTGGCAAGCACCCCGAGGTTGGTTGTCGACCGACTCGGCATAGACTCCTCCCAATGTAGGAGCTCTTGCGCTGCTATGCCTGATGCTGCATCAGGACTTGGTGGTTGCCAACAGTTGGCACTGCTCGAGCCATCTTCTTAAGGATGGAAAGTCCTTGACAAGGACGACCCTGTGGATAGTGCCAACAACCCAGAGGTACCAGGAGTTAGGCCCCGCTGTGCCTCAAATACAGCAAAGCTGTGTTCCAGGGCTACCATCCTGGCCTTGATACTAGGTGGCTTGGCAGCAGCATGCACTGGCCCTTGAGGACAGCATCTGCTCCCTGGTAGGGGAATCCCCGATTGTGATCACATCTGGGGACCAGACCCGATCCAGACTACATGGAAGACTCCTCACGCTGGGGTTGCTTAGAAAGGCACTCCCAGCTGGTGTCAGGTCGAGGGCTCCTCGGTCAGGGTCAGACATCGGTTTAGACAAAGCCTGCGACACTTGGGGGGAAGGTCCTCTGAGGATGACTGACCAAGCCCAAGCACGTGACAAGTTGCCTGATGCCAGTGTCAAAGGCAGGGATTCAATCCCCAATGCCAATCCCAAGACAGATTTGCCAAACAGCTCCCCCTACCGCCTTTCACATTCCTTCTGGGTCTTAGCTGACATCAAAAGGCAGAGTGGGCAGAAGACATCGTGGTCTACCCCAAGGCACTTAATGCAGGTACTGTGGCGGTCCGTATGGGACATAGTGCAGTTGTACTTGCTACAATGCTTAAATCTGCTGGTCGAAGACAACAGGAAAAACGACTCCTGCAAGGTTAAACCCAGACAGGCATCGACCAGCTAGGCTGTGAGCAAAAACCCCACATACCAAAAAAGAGAGAGAAAAGGTAATTGAACTGATCCTGGTGGGGGGGGGGGGGGGGGAGGTAAGATGGTACCCTTGGGTGGGAAGGTGACTGATTGTGGAAATTCACTCCCCAATTTGAAAGAGAGCCTTTGGGAGTTGCACAGACTCAGATGGCACCAGCGTCACCCATTTGTGAAGGCTGGCTTCCTGCTTGTTCCTGGAGAAACAATTACTCCTCATTGTAGGTGTTCTCTAGGGACAGGAGGAATCAGTCCTCAAAGACTAGGTCAGCACCGACTGAGCCCGCACAGTAACCTATGCTTTCTCTGGGAACAAGGAGGAAGACAGCCCTCACGTCAGGACATGCTAGGGAGATAAAGTTCCTAGATGAAATAAATGACTGCTTCTTGGAGCAGCTGGTTCATGAACTGACCAGAGGGGAAGCCATATTAGACCTAGTCCTTAGTGGAACACCAGATCTAGTGCAAGAGATAAGGGTGTTGGGGCCACTTGGCAATAGTGATCATAGCATAATCGCCTTTGATTTAATTAGTGGAGGAGGGATAATAAGGAAATCCACAGTACTACCTTTTAACTTTCGAAAGGGAGACTATGATAAAATGAGGAAAACAGTTAAGAAAAAACTAAAAGGAGCAGTTGCAAAGGTTAAAAGACGTACATCAAGCTTGGGTGTTGTTGAAAAATACTATCTTGGAAGCCCAGACCAGCTGTATTCCACGCTTTAAGAAAAGTGGAAGGAAGTCCAAAAAACTGCCAGCATGGTTTTAAAGGTGAGGTCAGAGAGGCTGTTGCCAAAAAAGCATCTTTCAGGAAATGGAAAAAAGAGCCAAACGACGAAACCTGGAAACAGCACAAGCACTGGCAAGTCAAATGCAAGGCATTGATAAGGCAGGCAAAGAGAATTTGAGAAGAAGCTTGCTGCGGAAGCAAAAACGCGAAATAAAGACCTTTTCAAGTACATTCGTAGCAAAAAACCTGTGTCAGTTGGTCCATTAGATGATAAAGGGGTTAAAGGAGCACTAAGAGGCGACAAGGCGATAGCGGAGAGACTGAATGAATTCTTTGCTTCGGTCTTTACTGAGGAAGATGTAGGGATGCTACCCATGACTGAAGTGGTATTTAAAGGTGCGGAAGAATTGAAGGAAATATCGATACATCGGGAAGATGTCTTACAACTATTAGATAAACTGAAGAGTAGCAAATCACCTGGGCCGGATGGTATACATCCAAGGGTGTTGAAAGAACTAAAATATGAGATTGCAGACCTGCTATCAGTAATCTGTGAACTATCATTAAAATCATCTCTAATACCTGAAGATTGGAGGATCGCCAATGTAACACCAATTTTTAAAAAAGGGTTCCAGGGGTGATCCGGGAAACTACAGACCGGTGAGCCTGACCGTCAGTACCGGGAAAAATGGTAGAAACCATCATAAAGAATAAAATTACTCAGCATGTAGATAGTCACAACCTAATGGGAGACAGCCAACATGGCTTTAGACAAGGAAGATCTTGTCTTACTAATCTGTTATGTTTTTTTGAAGGAGTGAATAAACAGGTGGACAAAGGTGAGTCGGTTGATATTGTGTATCTGGACTTTCAGAAAGCCTTTGACAAGGTCCCTCATCAGAGACTTTGGCAAAACTAAAGAGTCATGGGATAGGAGGCAGTGTACTATTGTGGATCAGGAACTGGTTAAAAGATAGAAAGCAGAGGGTAGGGCTAAATGGCCAATTTTCCCAATGGAGAAAGGTGAATAGTGGTGTACCCCAGGGATCTGTGCTGGGTCCGCTGCTTTTTGACATATTCATAAATGACCTGGAAAGTGGAATAACGAGTGAGGTTATCAAATTTGCAGATGACAAAACTATTTAAAGTTGTTAAAACCCAAGAGGACTGTGAAAAATTGCAAGAGGATCTTGATAAATTGGAAGACTGGGCATCAAAATGGCAGATGAAATTTAATGTGGACAAGTGCAAGGTTATGCACCTAGGGAAGAACCACCCAAACTATGGTTACACGATGCAAGTGTTCCACATTAGGAACCACCACCCAGGAAAAAGATTTAGGCGTCATTGTGGATACCATGTTAAAACCCTCGGCCCAGTGTGCAGCGGCAGCCAAGAGAGCAAATAGAATGCTAGGTATGATAAGGAAAGGAATGGAAAATAAAACAAAAGATATTATAATGCCTCTATATCGTTCCATGGTGAGACCGCACCTTGAATATTGTGTGCAATTCTGGTCGCCATATCTTAAAAAGGATATAGCGATTTTAGAAAAGGTTCAGAGAAGAGCCACCAAAATGGTAAAGGGGATGGAAGGATACTCCTATGAAGAAAGGCTAAAAAGGTTAGGGCTCTTTAACCTGGAAAAGAGACGGCTGAGGGGAGATATGATAGAAGTCTATAAATTAATGAATGGAGTGGAACGGGTAAACGTAGATCGATTGTTTATGTTATCAGAATATAGAAAGACTAGGGGACATGCAATGAAGCTACAGGGTAAACTATTTAAGACTAAAAAGAAAATATTTTTTCACTCAACGTGTAATCAAACTCTGGAATGTGTTACCGGAGGATGTAGTAAAGGCTATTAGTGTAGCTGGGTTTAAGAAAGGTTTGGACAAGTTCCTGGAGGAAAGGTCCATAAACCATTATTAAGAAGTGACCGAAGATATCAATGCTTGACCCAGTACAAGCATTGTGGAACTTGTGTCTCTTGGGGAAACTGCTAGGTACATATGACCTAGATTGGCCACTGTTGGAAACAGAATACTGGGCTTGATGGACCTTGGTCTGACCCAGTATGGCATATCTTATGTTCTTATGTGACTCCCTTGCTACAGGCTACAGAAAAAACAAAGAAAAACCCCACAACCCTGTAAAACTACAGGTGAGCAGAAAAAGGTGACCACGAGGAGTGGCAACTGAGTCAGGAAACACCAGACCCATGAGTAACCCCAATTGTTAAGTGAGGAACCAGTTCTCTGGTAGCCTGACTACACTAAAGGGCAAGAGTTGCCTTACACCCACAAACAAATGCCAGTACTACCTGGCCAAAAGGTGCTGTTCCAGTGCAAGTCCCTCTCCAGGCAGTAATGGGCTGTGAAGGTATGGACTGAGGAATAGGTGGTAGTCCAGCAGATCTCAGACAAGGTAACCGAGCACAGGTATGCCAGAGGCAGTATTGGCCCGGACACCGTGCGCCACAACATGGTACTCCATCAAAAGACTGGCCTGCTCATAGGTGAAGGCAATGCAGTCTGCCACCCAAATAGAAAGGGAATGCTTAGAGACTGCTGATCCAGCCGATTTGGGTCATAGGAGATGAAGAGCCGAGGAGCAACGGTGGGCCTGGGTATGCTCCAGATAGGCTAGAGCCTACTTACAGTCCAGAGTGTGGAGAGCAGTCTTCACCCTGTTAGCATGGGGCCATGGGAAGACTGTGGAAAGCACCACCACCTGGTTGAGGTGAAAGATACCACATTTAGCAGAAACGTGGGGCGCGTACAGAGCACAACCCAGTTCTTGTGGAACCTCATAAGGCAGGTGAGCCACCAGGCATAGAGCTCCCTAAACCTGCAAGTACCAAAGGAAGATCTCCTTCCAGGAGAAATATTTGAGTTGGCAAGAACTGAGGGGCTGAAACTGTGGCATGATAAGTTTTGAGAGAACCACGCTGAGATTCCACTCTGCTGCTGGTGTGGGAGGGGGGGGGGGAATAGGGGGAGCAAATGTATGACAGTAGTAGGCTTCTCAAAGCAAGTCACAAGGGGCTGAGTAGACATGTGCTTGCCCTTGACAAGACGGTGGTGTGCCAAAAGCGTGCTAAGGTACACACTAAGGGTCGGACTTCAGTCCTGCCTGGGACAGGTGAAGCAGGTACTGCACCAGCTGGACAGAACAGGAGAAGGGGTTGATCCGTTTCTCTGCGCACCATAAAGGCATAGGTCCTGCAGGTGGAAGATTTGCAGAAAGCCAGGACGACTTCCGCCTTATTGTAGAGTGAAGTGGGTCAAGGCAAACCTTTTCAGCAGCTGTCTGACAGGGACCCCAGATTGGGGTGCAGGAGTGTGCCATCTTTCTGCAAGAGCAGGCCCAGGTTGCACCCCAGAGGGACTGGGGATACCTGGGACAGTGAGTAGCAGGGGAAATCACAGCTACTGGGCCCACCGAGAAGCCACCAGTATGTTTATTATGTTTATGTTTATTAAAAAGCTTATATACTGCCCGTTAAAGTACCACGGTGGTTTACAATCAAAAATAAAATGCAAAAAAGGAGGCTGCAGAAAAGGAAGGAGGAACGCCAATAAAACCTCTTAAGAGGAAAGGAGAGAGGAGGAAATGACGTCACCGAATGGAGAGGCTGCTTGAACGCGGAGCTCCGGGGAAGCAGGGGAGAAATATTGCCCTAACTACCCTCAAACAGCTCGACGGCTGGTGGAAAATAATTTAGAGAACCGGGAAGCAGTGCTGCAGCGAATGGCGCTGCGGAAAAGTGTGGCCGACCTGAAAGGATATGCTTACAAGAACGCCGCGGGGAGCACGAGCGGCAAAAGCAAGATGGCCGCGGTGAGTGCGGGGCCCGGAGAGGAGGGGGATAAGGCCCGTGATGGAGGGCAGCCGCAAGAGTGCGCGGTGGAGAACTTGAGAGGGGAACTAAAGAGTTGGTTCGGCACCCTCAGACAAGATTTGGCACACTTTAAGTCCGAAGTGCAACTTTGGCTGGAAGATTTGAAGGCTGAGGTACGGGAGGTGGGTCAGCGCGTGGAAGATCTGGAGGGAAAGGTGGAGCTCCATGATGCCACAATTCTTAAGATGCAGGAGCGTATGGATGCTATGGATGCAGACGCGGAAGATCTTTGGTCTAAAGTGGAGGACCTGGAGAACCACTCGCGTAGGGCAAATATTCGGATGAGAGGAGTGGCGGAGTCTGCGGAAGCAGCGGACTGTGGCAGTCTTGTGGTGACTATTTGTAAGCGCATATTAGAGGAAGCCGGTCAGGATGGCTCCCAGTTGTGCTGGTCAATAGATCGGGCCCACCGTGCATTGGGGCCCCGGCGTGATGGCTACCATAGGGACATTATAGCTAAATTTCATGAGTACGCCATTAAGAATGCAGTGGTGGAGGCGGCCCGCAAACTTTCCAATTTTAAGTGGAATAATCAGCGTGTGGAACTTTATACAGATTTATCCGCTATCACTATGCGAAAGAGGTGGGAGATGGCGGGCATCACCAAGGTGTTGAGAGAGAAGGGCCTCAAATATCGTTGGCTCTTTCCCTTTGGCCTGCAGTTCTGTGTGGAGGGGCGGACATCTGCTGTGCAAACTGTGACAGAGGCTCTTACGGCCTTGCGGGAGGCAGGATGGACTGAGCTGCCAGAGGCTTCCCAGCAGAAGGTGGTGCGCGAGCGAAGAGGACCGGTGTGGGGCAATGAATGGAGGCGAGCCCCACAAGGCGACCGTAGATTGCGGCGGCAGCGGTTGAGCGATGTGGCAGGAGGAGCTGGCCTCGGCTGAGGGTGCGGAAGAGACTGGTTTTGCCACACTTAAGAACTGCGGTTCTGTTAGGCTCTTGTTTCTATGTATTTCTGCCATATAACTCTGATGTTTAGTTGTTTGTGAGCTGTTGGAGGGGTAGTGGGGGGTGGGTGTAGACAGGGGAGGGAGGGGGGGGGGAGGCTACTTCGGGGTGGGTGAAGTGAGTAATTTGGTCTCATAGGCCTTTTTTCCATGTGAGCAACGATGGGGTTCTGGGCCCACGGATTGTGTGGGGGTTCAGTTAGCTTCCTGGAGTGGTGGGGATTCATGCCTCTAGCAAGAAGTTGGAGTGGGGAGTTGGACAACCAGGGGGGATGGGGAGGACTGGATGGGCTCCGGAAAGGCTGCAATCAAGAGGTGGGAGGGGGAAAGGTTAAATGGAAAAAGTGAAGATTATATCCATGAATGTACGAGGTTTGAACTCTCCAGTCAAACGACAGAGATTGTTTAAAGAGATGCATAGATTGAGGGGTGATATTTGTTTCATACAGGAAACGCACCTGAAAAAATGCGATGAATGGAGGGTGGCGCACCGCACCTATTCAGAGAGGTGGTTTGCCTCAAATAGGGTGGATTTAAAAAAAGGGAGAGTGGGGATTTTGATGCGGGGAGCGATAGCGTATTCTGATTGTGAAGTGCACTGGGATAAAGAGGGAAGATATATTATTGTTAAATTACGTATTAAGGAACAGGTATATACTTTGATTAATGTTTATGGGCCTAGTGTGGGGCAGGGTTTTTTTTATGATGGGTTTCATGGAGTGTTGGAAAGGGTGGCAGAGGGTCATTATTATGGGAGGGGACTTCAATTTAATAATGAACCCGGGTTTGGATAACTCTTTGGGGAAAGGGGGGGGGGGGGAACACCAAGGGAAGGAAACACATGAAACGGCTAGGGACCAATTTGGGGGTAGTGGATGTGTGGAGGGAACTACGGGGGAGGGAAAAAGCTTTTACTTTTTATTCCCCAGTCCACCAATCCTTCTCTAGGATTGACATGTTCTGGGTGTCCAAAGAGTTGCTAACGAAGGTGGCTGATTGTGAGATGGGAGACCGCACGTGGTCAGACCATGCTCCTATTTGGATGGAGGTGCACCTGGGAGAGGAGAGGAGGAAGTGTAGGTTGTGGATGTTGAATGAATCCTTGCTGGAGAGTGATGACATCAAACAGCGAATGCGCGGGAAAATTACCCAGTATTTGGACTTGAATGATAGGGAGGGGTGTAAGATAGAGACGCTGTGGGAGTGTCTGAAAGTGGTGATACGAGGAGAATTAATTTCGGTGGGGGCACACCTGAAAAAATTGAAAGACCGGCAGAAAGAAGAGCTCCGGGCCGGAATTAGGGGAATTGAGGAGAAGCTCCTGCAGGGGAGTAGGGAGGTGGGGTTAGGTCAGGAGTTAGCAAGGCTTCAGAGAGAACTTAACGAAATTGAGTTAGGGGAGATTAAAACATGCACAGGATCTCCTGAAGCAACAGTTTTTTTTGAGTATGGTAATAAGCTGAGCCGGTTGCTGGCACAACAGCTGAAAGAGCACCGTAGTAGAAATCTCATCACTAAAATTTGGGATGCACGAGGGAAGGAGGTGCGACAAGTGGAAGCTATTCATCAGTGTTTTGTGGACTATTATCAACAATTGTATACTGAAGAGGTCCACAAGACTGGGGCGCAGCTAGAGCAGTATTTGCCGGTGAACTTACCCTGTCTCACCGACAGAGTCGGCGTTTCTCTCTCGGCCTATAGAGGAGAGGGAGGTGATTCGGGGTCTTCCGGCGCATAAAGCACCGGGGCTGGATGGCTTTACAAACAGCTTTTATAAGGCCTTTAGTGTAGAGATTTGTTCCCCCTTGACGCGGTTATTTAATGCGTTTAAGGAGGAGGAGCCTATCCCAGAACAGATGTGGACGGCGGGGATTACTGTGTTGCCTAAGGTGGGGAAGGACGTCTCTGTGTGGGTCTTATCGGCCTATTTCGCTGCTTGGGACAGATTTTAAGATTTTTACTAAGATCTTAGCGAATAGGCTGCAACGTTTTCTGCCTTCTTTAGTACACGAGAACCAGTCGGGGTTTGTCCCAGGGCGCCATACGGTGGACAACATGCGCAAGGTGCTCAATGCTTTACGAAAAGGCCGGTCCTGGGGGGCGCCAATGGTGCTCCACACCATCGATGCCGAAAAAGCCTTCGATCGTGTCTCCTGGCCCTTTCTGTTTAAAGTTTTAGAGCGCATGGGGATTAATGGGGATTATTTAAGGTGGGTCCGGGCTATATATGCGCAGCCCATGGCCCGCATTCGTATTAATGGGGAGTACTCCAAGCCCTTTGTTCTAGGGCAGGGGACGAGGCAGGGGTGTCCATTATCCCCTTTGCTTTTTGTTTTATCCATGGAGCCGTTGGCTCAAAAGGTGCGGGATTGCCCTGCTATTAAGGGGGTGTCCTGGGGAACATTGGAACTTAAACTCTCCCTTTTTGCCGATGATTTGCTATTTATGCTGACTGATCCAAGTGCGTCCCTGAGGGAGCTGACACACGTATTGCGGGAGTTTAGCGCCCATTCGGGTTTTAAGGTTAATGAGACTAAGTCTGAACTATTGAATATTTCTGTGGACGGGGAGGAGCGAGCGCGGATTCAGGCCTCCTTTTCGTATCGCTGGGCTAAGCATAGTATAAGATACTTGGGGATTTTTCTGCTGGAACGGGAGCTTGATCTGTTTAAGGACAACTATGGGCAGGTGGAGAGGGCCATGTGAACCAAGTTGGAGGGCTGGAGGCTTAAACGGTTGTCTTGGATGGAGAGGCTAGCGGCTTTAAAAATGGTGGTTTTGCCTAGGTGGCTATACCTTTTTGCAAACCTCCCCACTGCGGTGTCTAGGAGTTATATAGCAAGGATACAACGGATGTTCCTGAAATTTATGGGTGGGAGGAAGCATAATAGAGTCGCGGCAAGGATTTTGATGGGCAGGAGGGAGCATGGGGGGCTGGCGGTGCCCAACCTATGGAATTATTGGGAGGCAGCGCAAATGTGTGCGGTGGTGGAATGGGTGGCGGATGCCCCCAAGGAGTGGGTTCATATGGAAGCGGAGGAATTGAGTGAGGGTACGTTGGCTGATTGGGTGTGGCTACCGCAGCGCTGTAATAAGCGGTTCCCGGGAAAAAATCCCTATGTGTTACGGTCGCTACAGGTCTGGAATAAATGGAGGGAGATATGGCTGGGGGCCCAGGGGTTGTCTCGCTTACTCCCTATTCGGGGGAACCCTGAGTTCCTGCCGGGTATGGGGCCCTCGGTGTTCGGGTCTTGGGCAATTCGAGGTTTGAGCAGGGTTGGTCAGCTGGTGGAGGGGCAGAGGGTGCGGGAATTTGCGGAGTTGGCCAAGGAATATCACCTTGACGGGACAGATATTTATGGGTACCTTCAGATCTGCCATTATCTGCAGCATCAGCTTCTCCCCCATTTTAGACGGGACCTCTCTGAGGTGGAGAAGTTTGTGTTGCTGGGGCAACGGAAGCGGGCACTATCAACCTTCTACCGGTTGATGGTCAGGGATAGGGGGAAGGAACGCTATCAAGAGGCTTGGGAGGATGAGTTGGGGGGGCCCTGGGAGGAGGATGTTTGGACCCGTATCTATGAGAGCCGGTATAAGGGCCTCCTAGCGACAACTGATAGAAAACAACTATAAAGTGCTTTATCGCTGGCACCTGACCCCGACCAGAATACATAGAATGCATTCACATGTCTGAGCTCTGTTGGCGGAACTGCGGGGGGCGGGGCACATATCTGCACATTTGGTGGGAATGTGGGGGGGTGCTTAGTTTATGGAAAGTTGTATGGGGGTTTTTGGGGGAGATTTTGGGGAAACAGCTGGACCCCCGGCCGGAAACGGCATTGCTGGGGGTGCCCCCGCCACTTCTCAACAGGGTGGAGGGCACTTTCTTGGGGTGTGTAGCCTTGAGGATACTGCTGGCCAGGAAATGGAGAAGGGAAGCACTACCCACCTTAAGGGATTTTCAGAGTATGCTGTCCCAGATATATTTGATGTGTAAATTGACAGCACTTAACGGGGGAGTCAGAAGAATTTTGGGAGGGTGTGGGAAAGGTACATTCAATGGATAGCCCGGGAGGTGAGTTTGTGACGATAGCAGGAATGGTAGGTGGGAGGAGGGGGAGAGGTGGGGCCTGGGGGGGGGGGATGGGGAGGGGTTTGGGGAATGCAAGTTAATATGTTTAGTATTTCTGAGGGACTAGCTATGTGTGGATACCTTGTTCTTTTTGATATGTGGTGTGATGGCTGTTTTTGTTTTGCTGTAGTTGGATGTTGTGCAAATTTGAAAATAAAATTTAGAGGAAAGGAGAGAGACAGTGGTCAGTGGGGAACAGAGTGAAACAGTAGGTGCGTAAAGACAGGACAGGCCAGTAATAGGGAAGGGTTATGGGGGGGGGGGTGAGCTGAGGAAATGTTATTGAATTATTTTACCTTGACTATTTGGGAAGGAGGGGGAAGGGGAGGTCGAAAGCTGCACAAAAGAGATTAGTCTTCAGTTGAGTTTTGAATGATTTGAGGGATGGGTCCAGTCAAAGAGAAGGGGGGAGCGAGTTCCAGTATCAATGTGGCTCTGTCAAGCTGGACCTTGAACAGGGTTCTTGGCGATCGGTGGTGTGGACTGGAAGACATAAAGGAGGCCCCCCTTCCCCCACTGATGAGGAATGCATCTGCTGCCGTCACCCGCAAGGGATGTGGCTACCTGGAGCAGAAGCAGGGCAGCAGAGCATTGGTTGGGCTGGCAAAGAGGTCCATCTGCAGGAGCCCCAAGAGATGGAACAGTCAGCTGGCCACCCTGGAGTCCAGTCACCACTCATGTGGTTGGAGAACCCAGCTGAGCTGGTCTGCCAGGGCATTATCCTGGCCCAGGAGAGACTGTTTGCAGGTGCATCCCGCTGCTGCTCAAAGCAGCAGAGGCTCACTGCTTCTTGGCACAGGAAGGACAAACCCATATACTCCTGCTTGTTGATGTAGACCACCACCACCTGGTTGTCAGTCTGGATTAGGATTCCTTGGTGCTGAAGGTGGTGTTTGAAAGAAAGCTTGATTGTACCAGGTTGGATACACAGTCAGGCCCTGTGTATAACATTATATTACTATAAGCCCTAAGAAAGAGTTAATATCATTTGTAGCGCCTTATTTAATACCATCCTTGAAAACTCTGTAGAAGAAACTGGATGAAAGGTTCCTATAATATAAACATTAGTCTTGTTATTAGAAAGATAAGTAAATGGCAAGTTTACCCAGCTTCTCAGTCACTCAGTCTCTGGTCAGAGATATCAAACTGTCAGTGTTAGAATTAATTAGAATTAAGGCCTACAAAGTCATGTCTGAGAATATATGTATGTCTTTTCATGATTGTCTATGACGTGCATGCCTATAGAAAAGTATATTATGAATATACATGACACTAGACGTAGAATAGAATATGTATATTATGAATATACGTGATGTGAGACGTAGAATAATAAAGTGAAATTATGCTGTGTAATGGAATCTTTACCTATAAATAAAGTGGCCTAAAGCTATGATATCAGAGTAAACATAGGCAAAGGCCTAGCTTGCTCTCCCAAAGTTTTGGTTTGTTTTTTATAATACAAGTGTGTTGTGTATTATTTACAGATTTGTATATTATTCAAAGAATTGTGATCTATTAACCTTCTCCTTGTTTTGTGTGCGGATTTCTGTAACCCAAGAGCCCTGCCTGTTGCAGGTGAGGGGGGGGGGGGGGTGCAGAGTACTCTTTCAGTTGTGCCGTGACTCGGATAGATCTCTGCATTCAAGGCAAGGGCAGAAGGTGCCTGAAGATTTGTGAGTATTATGAAAATTACCAGTGATGGGTAATCTGTTAAGTAGACAGGCTCCGTCTCAGATGCGTGAGTGGCATGACAGAGCTAGGGCTTTAGTGTTTAAGAAAGGTAGCCCTTATTGTATGCTTCTATTGTATGTATGAGAAGCATGGTGATGTAGCCATCGATTCCGTAGCACATAGGGATTCAGTGACAAAAGGTAATGTGAAATTGCAGTTTCCTTGGGAGGGAACTTTCTCTGTAGATAAGGTCCATTGCCTGAGATATGAGTTAGCGGTTAAAGGTAAACCGTGCAATTGTGCTTACATGGTGGGAACGGATGGTACATGATGCAAAACCTTGGAATGTTTATGCTTTGAAACAAAAGAGGTTTGTGTTAAGAAATGTAATTAAGGACCAGCTGAGCAAGTGCGGGTCACTTATGTAGCAGAGCTAAGAGAAAAAGAAAATGCTTAAAGAGCAACAGTAGTTAGGGAGAGTAGTATTGAGTATTTTGGATATTTGGAATGTCTCCCAGCTCAAGGAATTGAGAGCACGTTTGAATCAAGAAACGGAACGTGTTGTACTTGTAATAAGAAGCTTAAAAGTAGCAATAGGTGATAGTGTTTCTGTTGTGAAAGAATTGAAAGTTCCTAGTGACATTGTTAAGATTGAAAGAGCTTTGGACAGACATTGTGAAACTTATAAAGAGGAGTGTGATCAATTATATTATGTTAAACTGCAGCAGCTGTGGGAAATGATCTTGTGACTATATAAAGTGTTTGATTTGGCTAAACCTTTCCTAACTACGGGGATAACCCTGCTAAATTTGTGTCTTTATGGATGCAAATAATTAACAGTTATAATCCCACTTTGCTCAGAACTGTTTTTAATCCAGCTGATTTTCATAGGGTCACTCATCCAGTTCGTGACAGACCCTGTGATAAAATTTCCAAGAGAAGACACTCAAAGAGATAATTGTTTTTATGTAGAAAAAATTGTTAGAAACCCTTAAAGTAGTATGTAAACTTGTAAAGGATTGGTCGAGATTAACATCTCTAAGGCAGGATGGGTGAAAAGGTTACAGATTTTCACACTAGGTGTATGTTAGGTTTTAAAGACTATTCTGGTGAAGCAGAAGACACCTTCAGGATTCACTAATATTTTTGTAAATGGTTTAATCCCGAGAATAAAAGAAATTTTAGAAACGTCAATAATAGATTGGCCAGCTAGAACAGCTGATGCAATTCTGGAAGGAGCTTGATACAGTGATTTGAAATTTATCAAGGATCAGCAAGAAGAGCAAACTAAAATAGATGTGAAAAGACTAAATTGCTCAATCTATACAGCCACCCATGGGCAGGGGGGAAGAGGTAAAAACAGAGGAGGTTATGGGAATCCTCAGCGAGGGCGTGGACAGTCCAGAGATACTTGCAGCGAGACTGTCCCCGGAATCTGAATCCTGATGGCCAGAGAGCTGATTTCCCTCCTCCCCCTCCAGTTCAAGCTGAATTCACTCCAGTATATCAGTGCTTCTCTAAACCAGAAGATTGTGGAGGTAATACATGGGATGCACGACTATTCCTGAATTTGACTTTAACTCCTCAGGGTGAGTTAGAAACTAAACTGGGAGGTTCTAATTTGAAATTTGTTATTGATACTGGAGCTACAGGATTTGCCTGCCATCTATCATACTCAATTAGCACAAGCACCGATAGTACATTGTGAAGGCATTGAGGGAAAGATAATTCCTCATCGTAGACTTGAATATTTACCTTTGCAGATTGGAGAGATTGTATATCGAACTACTTTTCTTGAGAGACACTTTGCCAGTGAATCTTCTAGGTTGGGATTTTTTGGTGTCACATCATGCTACTCTATCCTGGATGGGTGGCAAGCTCTCTTTCCAGCTGTACCCTCTCTCTGAAGTGCCGTCCCCTGCAGATGCCAGTGTTGTTCATCCGGCGCTTGAAGACCTTCCTTCTACTTTGTGGGCAGTGCCAGGATCTAATGTCGGATGTTTTTCTATCCTGCCTGTGAAAATCACCATGAAACCTGGAGTTCAGCTTCCTAGACTCAAGCGGTATCCACTGCCAGCAGCTACCATTGATGGAATTCGTCCTGTGACTGAAGATCTTCAGAAACAAGGTGCCATTTATTCTACAACTTCATTATGTAAGACTCCAATTCTTCCTGTACAAAAGGCTGACGGTAAGACTTATAGATTTATGCAAGACCTGCGAGCAGTAAATAATGTGATTTTGCCATTTTTTCTCTTGGTGCCTAATCCACATGATATCTGGACAGATACCTTCAGGGACCACCTGATTTTCTGTTGTAGATTTGAGTTCTGCTTATTTTTCAGTAAGAATTAGCAAAGAAAACCAATACACTGATAGTCCTGCATATTTTCACAGGCCCTAAGAACTGCATTATTTGATGTAAGACTTGACCATTCCTCTTTAGTTCAATATGTGGATGATTTGCTTTTATGTTCACCATGTTATGAGTGTTTGTCAGATTCTTTGTCTCTATTAGCTCATATTACTAATTTAGGTTTGAAGGTTAATCTGTCTAAACTGCAATTTGTATCTCAAAATGTTACTTTCCTGGGTGTTCTAACACCATCTGGTCGTGCAATTACCTCTGCTAGACTGAAACCTATTCTGTCAGTGCCTTTTTCCAGCAACACTAGTGTTATTGCGTAGCTTCCTGAGTTTATTAATTTTCTGTAAATAATAGCTAGCGAATTTCTCAAGATCTTACTGCTCCGCTTTATGCTCTCATCTTGGAAAGAAGGATCTGAAGGCCTCATTGTACCCACATCATCACAGTGAGAGGTTTGTTTTAAATGTAAAAATTGCACTGAGAAATGCACCATGTTATTATATATGATTATTCTTTACCATTCAAATTTTATGTGGCTATTTCTGATTCCTCTGCTACCTGTGTGCTTTTACAAGCTTTCCCAACTGGTTGCAAGCCGGTAGGCTATTTCTCAAAGCGATTTGATGCAGTGACTTTGGGACTCCCACTATGTCTACGCAGTTTGGTAGCAGTGGCTTTTGCAATTGAAACTTACTGATTTTCTGGTTCTACAGTGCCCTTTTGTTCCATCTAACCAAGACTCAGCCTTTGTCCTCCACACGTTTTATTGACTTTGGAATTAGTCATTTCTCTGCTTCATGTTTCAGTATGTACTACATCAATATGCAACCCTTCAACACCTGTGGAGGAGGACGGGTCTCATGATTGTTTCCAAACTATTTTGACATTTTCTCTACAAGATGGGCTATGCAGTCACAACAGTTAATGATGTAGTGGAAACAGCTTCTTTGCTGTTTGCCAGTGCACAGCTAGCAGAAGTGTTTGCAAAGGACAACCATTTTGCAAACCAAGAAGCACGGCAAGCCGCTCTTTGGGCATCAGTGTCACCGACATTGCTGTATTTAATACCGTTTAATATGACTGTTTTCCCTTTCATCTTTCTTACAGCAATAGCAAGATACTTCCTTTGAAACCCAGACTCTGACTTCGTGGGGTGCACCTGTGATGCTCAGGGCTGCTGGAAAGAGGATCATCTGCTTATTTGTCCTGACAGTCTTGTTTCTACTTGCCCTGTTCCTGCATCATAAGCTTTACCGCTGTGGCTATGAATTGTGTCTTTTTGGTTCTCCGGTATCACCTGAACTTCTGTTATTTTTCCTGTGGCACAGCTTGTCTGCACTGCTTCAAGACTGGCACTGTAGGGTCAGCTTAGGGTCAGTTAAGATTTCTGCCTTCCGAACTCTTTTTGATTTTGCAGCCTGTTTTGCAGATCTGCCCTGTGCCAGAGGAAGGCGGTGGTATTTGTCTGGTGGTCACTTGTCTATTCTCCGGATGGGTAGAAGTTTATCCCACTACCAGTATGACTGCTGGGGTTGTCATCAGATTACTGATCACTCAGTTTATTCCTGTTTGGGGTATACCTTTTGTTTTTCTTGTCTGGGTCCAGCCTTCGTTGCGAGTGTCTGGGGGGGGGTATTGAAAATTTGTTTTGGTATTGAGACAACTGCACACTCCTTATCATCCGCGAAGCTCTGGCCAAGTGGAACGGATGACTAGGACACTCAAAGGTCACTTACGCACTCTGACACAGGATTGGGCTACAGATTGGACAGAAGCCCTTCCCTTTGCCCTTATGGCAGTGTGTAATTCCCCCAGCCTGACACCATATGAAATAGTTACTGGACGTCCAGCTACTTCTCCACATGACTTGGCAGTTATCCCAGATCCCCAATTATTGCGCAGCGATATTTTGACTTATTGCTCACGGTTGCACTCAGTCCTGTCTGTTTCCCCTTTATTGCAAGTGAATCCTCAACGAGATGACAGAATTATATCCAGAATCAACAATCATCATATCCAGAAGTGAAGTCACCAGACTGGGTCCTGATTAAGAATTTGCATCCAAAGACGCTTCTGGCTCCCAAGTTTCTAGGTCCATTTCGTGTGCTCCTGGTGGGATACTTGGCTTGTAAAGTAGAAGGACATTCTCGTTGGATACACCTTACACAGTGTAAAAAGGCTCCTTCACAGACTCCAGACGGTGGCTCCCTGCATTAGTGAATGAAGAGAGTGCAACGCAGAGACTTGTTGAACAGTGATATTACAGAAAAAGACTATTGTGATTAAGTGCTCTTTGAATGGACTAATTCAGCAAAAGACCTTTGTCCAGCATTTACACTACTGATTAGGTGGATATAGTTAGTTTGAATTAGTATTTTACTGATACATATGCAATGACCTTTTGGCACTTAACCTCTACTTTATGAAAGTTTGAGAATTAGAGGGTAGTTATAGCTAAACTATATATCTTCATCATCTTAAGAAGAGTAGGTGTATTTTTATTTTTTGTTTTAGAACATTTATTTTTGGAGTAATTATAGTTTCATCAGAAGGTTTGCTAAGAATGTTTCCGTATTTGGTCTTAGTTGGCATATTATTGTTAATGAAGCAGTACTGCATTTAGAATCTTGGGAATGTTATGGAAAAATACTCAAATATTTTTAAGTCGCATTTACACTCAGTTACAGAAGACATTTTAATCTAATGGTCTCATACAAACACAGAACCTAGAGTAGTTAGTTCTATGCCTTTAAAGTCTACTCCAATATGTTTTATGGCTCAAGGTACAGGGAAAAAGGTAGGGGATACCCCATGGAACGTTTGTAGAATAATGCTACATAATTCTTCCATCTGGTATAAGAAATCCCACGTACAGAAACCTTATATTTCCGAAGTACAATTAATACAAGTTCAGGGGAATCAGGTGCATGATTATGACTTGTTACAGTATAATAGTTCTGGCTATCTTTTGAATGACTTTAGTCCAGACCTAAACATACCTAACTGGAATTTCCCTTTGTTAGGGTATCACCATCCCTGGGAATGTAATTTATCTGTTGGAATTAAAGAAATGAACATTACTCAGTGGGCGCTGAACAATTGTACACAGAATACATCTTGTCCCCACAAATTGACAATTTGGGAAAATGGATTAGTGGCTTTAGAAGTTAAATTATTGTGTTTGTGGTAATCTTGCATATATGGAACTTCCCAGAGGTTGGTCAGGTACTTGCTATGTTGCCCAGTTAGACACCCAGTGGCGTTTTTCTACCTTACCACAATATTACTTTATTAGCCTAGAATCGCACGGTTTTAGACTAATCTCCTAGCGAAGGAAAATGGCATGTATGGTTTATTTATTTATTTAATTATTATTATTAATTATTGTTTGCTTGATGAAGGAAAAATAGTGAAAGGCCTACTAGATAAGGTTAGGAATCGTACATTTGTATAAAGTAGTAGTTATGTAAGTTTTTTCTGATTTTTTAATTCTGTTTCTTCTTTCTGGAGTTTATTATCTAGGCCCCTGCAAGGCATATTAGCTTCATTATTTGGCTTATTAGGGATCATTTTAGGAGCAATAATTTTGTGTAATATCTGCTTGCTGTAAGAAATCAGTGGAGACACTGACCCCTAAAATAATGTTACAGGTTGACCCAGAAGCTAGCTACGATCCATTTTTAATACCGATGTCTGAGTTTCCTTATCTGTGAAATGATTCTTTACAGAATCAGAGGAAGGATTGAAAGAAAGCTTGATTGTACCAGGTTGGATACACAGTCAGGCCCTGTGTATAACATTATATTACTATAAGCCCTAAGAAAGAGTTAATATCATTTGTAGCGCCTTATTTAATACCATCCTTGAAAACTCTGTAGAAGAAACTGGGTGAAAGGTTCCTATAATCTGAACATTAGTCTTGTTATTAGAAAGATAAGTAAAAGGCAAGTTGTTTACCCAGCTTCTCAGTCGCTCAGTCTCTGGTCAGAGATATCAAACTGTCAGTGTTAGAATTAATTAGAATTAAGGCCTACATAGTCATGTCTGAGAATATATGTAAGTCTTTTCATGACCGTCTATGACGTGCATGCCTATAGAAAAGTATGTTATGAATATACGTGACACTAGACGTAGAATATGTATATTATGAATATACATGATGTGAGACGTAGAATAATAAAGTGAAATTATGCTGTGTAATGGAATCTTTACCTATAAATAAAGTGGCCTAAAGCAATGATATCAGAGTAAACATAGGCAAAGGCCTAGCTTGCTCTCCCAAAGCTTTGGTTTGTTTTTATAATACAAGTGTGTTGTGTATTATTTACACATTTGTATATTATTCAAAGAATTGTGATCAATTAACCTTCTCCTTGTTTTGTGTGCGGATTTCTGTAACCCAAGAGCCCTGCCTGTTGCAGGTGAGGGGGGGGGGGGGGGGGTGCAGAGTACTCTTTCAGTGTTGAAAAAGCCCAGAGGGCTAACACTATCGCTTGTAACTCCAGGAGGTTGATCTGCTGGAGGCTCTCTTCCTGCATCCAACTACCCTGTGTGTGCAAGTTGTCGTAATGGGCTCCCCAGCCCAGTTTGGAGGCATCCATGGTAACAATCCTCTGGGGGGTGGGCAGATGCTGGAGCTGTTGCCACCAGCTGAGGGAGCTGGCCAGAGTGCCCCATTGTTGGGACCACTGGGAACTGAAGACCCACTCGGCCAGCTGCATATGTAGATGGGTGTTGGGGGCAACGTGCATTGTGGATGCCATGTGGCCCAGCAGGCAAAGTAGGAGGTGGGTAGAGGCTGACCCTGGACATGCCCTGCAAGCACCTTGAGGCACTGGGCCCTGTCCAGAGGGGGGCCCTGTCCAGAGGGAGGCTCTGGCTTGGACAGTTTCTAGCAGTGCCCCTATGAACTCCAGGTGCTAGGCCAGCTGGGAGATGGGACTTGGGATTTGTCAAACTACCCAAAGTGCTCCAGAATGAGGATGGTGCTGAGTTTTGGCATCAGTGCTGCCCTTTATGAGCCAGTTGCCCAGGTAGGGGAAGACTAACATCCCTTGAAGGCGCAGGAAGGCAGCGACCACTGCTAGAAACTTGTTGAATACCCTTGGTGATGAGGCCAGCCTGAAGGGCAGAACTCTATATTGGTAATGGCAGCTTCCTACCATGAAGCAGAGATACTGCCTGTGAAGTGGGTGGATGAGGGTGTGTATATAGGCATCCTTTAGAGCCAAGAAGCATAGCCAGTCTCTCTGCAGGGGAGGAGGGGGGGGGGTATGGCAGCAATGTTCCAAGAGAGCACATCAAACTTCTCCTTCACCAGAAACCAGTTGAGGTTTTACAGATCTAGATGTGCCAAAACCCCTCCGGTCCTTTTGTGTAGCAAAAAGTAGCAGGAGTAGAACCCTTTGCACCTGAAGTGGGATGAGTTCCACTGCCCTGTAGCTAAAACCTGCGAGTTCCTGTCAGAGCATGCTCAGGAGTGCCTATTGGAGCAGGTCCTGGTGAAGAGTGTGCATAGGGAGCTCTCCTACAGAAAGAATGGCAGGAACATCTATTTGAGGTGGAGAAGTTACCCCTCCCTTCACCACTTGTAAGGCCCATACATCTGTGGTGATGGCAGACCACTGATCAGCAAAGCATACCAGATGCGGCCCCCCCTCCCCGTGTGCTGTAGGGCAGGCCCTCCCAGGGGAAGAAAGGCTATGCCCAAGTAGTCAAACCTCCCCCCCCCCAGCAAGTTTGCACTTGAGGCACAGTGTGGGGCTTGATCCCTTGGCCAGTCTGGGGAGTTGGGAAGGCTGAGTGCTGAAGGTAGTTTCTATAAGCCTTCCTCTTCTTCGGGTATAGGGGCTTTTTACCCAAGCCTTCCTTTGGGAAGGGTCAGCGGTCTTCTTAGAGAGCCTGGTCATGAACTCAGACACTAGCTCTGTGGCCTTGTCAGTCATGAGCTTGCTAAAGAGGTTCTCTTCTCGGCAAAGGACATCAACCAATTTGTCCTGCCCACTGCTGCTACTCTAGCTTCCGACTCTAAGCAGTCATAGGTCGCCTGAGTCATAAATTTAGAGCACTCCCTGAGCATGGAGGCCAGAGTCCAGAACCATTGAAGAGGTTCCTCAGAGAGGACAGCCGAGAACCCAGCAAGTTCCCTTGCTGTGTCCTGGCAAGTACATGCCCATGTACAGCTGGTAGGCCTGGATCCGGCTGATGAGCATTGAGCCCTGGAAGCATTTCCTGCCCAGGGTGCCCATGTGCAGGCCTCCCTACCCAGGGGCACCAAGGAGTGCATTTTCTAGCTCTTGAGCCTAAGCATGGCCGACTCCACCACCATGGAGTTGAGGCAGTTGAGCTTTTTGGAAGCCAGGGCTCCAGCAAACCTGGTATATCTAGTCCAGCTGCCTGCTCACAATGGAAACAGACTGGGGTATCCCACATACGGAAGAGCAGCTATTCCAGGATAAGGGGAACAGGGCACTGTAAGGGCCTCGGGGGGGGGGGGGGGGGAAGGGGAGCCTTATACTGAAGGATTGAGGTCCTCTGCCCAAGGCTCCTCTCTCCTTGGGCTCAGTGGTGAAGGCAAGAGCCTTTGCCATATCCCTAACATAGTCTAGGAAGGCCAAGTCCTCAGGTGGGGACCAGAGCCTGGTCTCGGGAGGGGAAGGTCTGAGGGCACATCTCTGGAGGTGGGTGTCTGGGGAATCGTCCTTTGTCTCCCAGTCTGACCCAGAGTCTGAGGCGATAGAGGGTTCTCCGGGCCTCAGGCTATTATCCCAGCCCTGATGCCCCTGCACTCTTAGTCAGGGGTGCTGTTCAGGGAAGTCCTCTGTCCTGATTGGGACCAGGCCCAAGGTGCCTCCTAAGGCAGATAGTGCTCAAGTATCTGCTCCACCTCTGGCAAGTGTCCTTTACTAAATCCCCAGATGCAGATGGCCTCTTCTTCCACTGGGGCAGCTTTGAGGGCTGCTCCTGGCCATTGCCCTAGGGTCATGGACTTCCCTATGGTCCCAGACTTGTCACACAGTGAGGCCACCGATGTCAGGCTCTTTGGAGAAAGGGGCATCCCTCCCTGAGGGAGCACCAAGCTCGATGCCCCGTGACAGAGGCAGCAGTCACCATGTGAGGCAGAGGCCTCCGCAGCTGCATTCTAAGGCGCTGGTCCCATGGATGGCACTGGGGCCGACTGTCTTATGGAAAATAAGACTTGTGCTGCTTCTTACGGCCTAAGAGGGCCTGTGGGGGGAGGTGGGGTCATCTGCTGGCAGAGACCACATGCCAAGGCATCGTGATCAGGCCCGAGGCACCTATCACACAGGTCCGTGCGTGATATATGTGCACAATGGTCGCAAGGCTTGAAACCAACGGAGGCCATAGCAGGGAAGACTGTCCCTGCAAGGTCAAACTCCTTTGGCCTGACAAACCACACACAAAAATCACAAAAACAAGAACTCCGAAGGGAAAGAAAAGAACCCGAAGGGGGGGGGAGGGGGGGGGGAGGCGACACTGAAAGCAAGCAGACTGAGGGCACAGGGAAAAAGAATCAAAGCAAAAAGGACAAGGAAAAAATCTACTTTTTCGGGAAGAGGGGTGGGGACAACACACCCGATGGGCTCTGTGGAATAAAAGGAGACTGAGGCAAGATGGTACATCTCCCAAAGGCTCTCTTTGAAAGCTGGGGGGAGGTTACTGCATGGGCTCTGTCGACACCAACATCACTCATAAGCGAGGACTGACTTCCTGCTTGTTCCCAGAGAAAAGGTCAATTTAGTAAATAAAAGGCAGAGAGTTTGTCAATAACTTTTTCTTAGGTATCCAAGAGAATGACTCAAGGTGAAATTAGGCCTTACCTGCTAAATGGCTTTTTTTGAGGAACTCCAGTCCAGTCCCACACTTCTGGGTAGTCAACCCCCATCAACAGCTTGGAGACTGAGCATGTTCTATTTCACCTTCCTTATCGTCCCTCCAGTTCAGTCCCACACCTCTGATGTAAAACAGTACCAAACGATGGGAGAGACCTATGAGTTCGGCCTGAATAACCAATGCTCTGACTCTCGCATCCCGATGCCTGCACATTCAGGTGATAATGCTTCACAAAAGGAATGAAGTGACGACTAAGTGGCCACCCTACAGATATCTTCCAGCGGGCCAAACCACTCTGCCCACAAAGCAGCCTGGTAGAATGTGCCTGCAGACCCTGTGGAACTGCTTTTCTACGCAATACATACGCTGACTCAATCACTCCCTTAATACAGAGGGAGTAGCAGCCTAGTGGTTAGGACATGGTACCTCAGGCCAGAGGGCCAGGGGTTCAAGTCCCAACTGGGGACACCGATCTCAGGCCAGAGGGACTGGAGTTTCTAGTCCTATAGGCACTCCTTGTGGCCTTGGGCAAACCACTTAACCCTCCATTGCCTCAGGTACACAGATTGTGAGCCCTTTGGGGACAGGGGAATATATCCAGTACCTGTTTGTAGTAGTTACATAATGTAAACTACTTTGATTTAAGGATAAGGCGGTACAGAAAACCGTTTTAAATATAGTGAGAAATGGAGGCTTTTGCTGGCACCTCCCCCTTATGTGGCCCAACAAAGGACAAAGTTGATCCAACCTTCGAAAAGAAGCTGTTCTCTTCAAATATCGCTTTAGTGCTCAGATGTCAAGTAGACAACTGAAGATCTACCAACTCTGTGGCCACTTTAGACAGCACTGGCAAGGTGACCGGCTGATTCAAGTGGAATACCGATACCACCTTTGGCAAAAAGGAGGGCACTCTGCAGCACCATCTTCTCCTTTGAGATGGCCAGAAAAGGCTCCCTACATGAGAAAGCTTGGAGTTCGAGATTTTTCTGGCCGAACAGATCGCCACTAGAAAGACCATCTTTAGTGTCAAGTCTTAAGGTGCAGGTACCTTGCAGGTCTAACTGCTCCACCGCTAGCACTGACACCACAAAATTGAGGTCCCAGGGAGGCACCACTGCTCGCAGCAGTAGACGGAGCTGCTTAACTGCTTACAGAAAAGCACACCACATCTGGGTGTGCCCCAAGGACACACCCTATATCCTGCCACAGTAAAAGGCTAGAGCAGCCACCTGCATCCTCAAGGAGCCACAAGCCAAGCCCTTATCAAGGCCCAACTGCAGAAAGGTCCAACACATCACGCACTGCTACTGCCAAAGGTCTACACTGCCTGTTGGCACACCAGGCCTCAAAAAAGCGTAGTTACTCACCTGTAACAGGTGATTTCCGGGAACAGCAGGAATTTAGTCTTCACATATGGGTATCGTTGGTACTGACGGAGCCTGCGTGGGAACGCGCCCCAGCATCCAATAGGAACGCTTTTGGGAGCATTCCTCAGCAGATGGGCGCTGCCTTCCCACTTTTCCAACTGTCCCTCTTCAGTTAAGTTTGTAGCTGAGTGAAAGGATAGCGGGAGAGAGGAAAGAGACAAAGAGCTAGACAGACAACTCCTAGGGGAGGTGGGTGGGTTGTGAAGACTAAATTCCTGCTATTCCTGGAGAACACCTGTTACAGGTGAGTAACTACGCTATCTCCAGGAACAAGCAGGAATGTAGTCTTCACATATGGGGACTCCCTAGCTGAAGATGCCAGGGAGATTGCCCCAGGAAGGTGCCACCCTAGAAAGGTAGGCATCCTTCCTCCCAAGGATCTCTGGCATTCCACCAGGGTTGGTGGGTAGGAGTTGAATTAGGTCTGAAAGATTCTGAACAGCTTGGCCAAAGAAGGCATCCCGATGGGAGGCTTTATCCAGGCAGTAGTGGGCTGTGAAGGTGTGTACCGAAGCCCAGGTGGCTGCTCGACAAATGTCATCGATAGACAAGGAGTGGAGATTAGCCATGGAAGCGGCCATGGCTCTCATGTTATGAGCTGTGACATGGCCTTGAAGAGGAAGACCCTTACTCTCATAAGCAAAGGATATGCATTGGGCAATCCGTTTGGATAAAGTTCTTTTGAAGACTGGAAGTCCCAAATGACTAGAGTCAAAAGCTATAAAACGTTGCGAGGACTTTCTATGTTGCTGTGTTCTCTGTAGGTAAAAGACTAAGGCTCTTTTACAATTCAAAGTATGAAGGTTTCTTTCTGCATTAGAGGCGTGAGGCATCGGAAAAAATACAGGAAGATAAAATTGATCGATTCAAACGAAAAGGTGAAACCACCTTTGGCATAAAGTGTGGATGAGTTCTACGAACAACTTTATCATGATGAAACCTAGTATAAGGAGGATCAGCCACTAAAGCTTGCAGTTCACTAATGCGACGTGCAGAGGTGATTGCAATTACGAAGATGACCTTCCAGGTCAAAAACATAAGGGTTGTAGTGGCCAAAGGCTCAAAAGTTGGCTTCATGAGCTGCCCAAGAACTAGATTTAGATCCCATGCCACCGGTGGTGGCTTAATGGGAGGTTTGGTTAACAAAAGACCTCTCATAAATCTGGATATGAGTGGATGAGAGGAAATTGGTTGTCCATTCAGAGGCTTATAAGACGCTGCAATTGCACTAAGATGGACTCTTACCGAATTGGTCTTTAGACCAGAATTCAATGTGAAGATACTCTAGTATTGATTCTAAAGGTACGACAAGGGGGTTTAATCCCTTCTTGGAGCACCATATAGTAAAACGTTTCCACTTGAAGGCATAAGATCTTCTTGTGGAAAGTTTTCTAGAAGCCTGAAGGATATCCTTTACCTGTTGGGACAGGTTGAAATCCTGGAGGTCTAAGCCTTCAGCCACCAGGCTGTGAGATGCAGGGACTGGGGACTCGGGTGCCATAGCATCCCGTCCTCTTGGGAAAGGAGATCTGGAGCATGCCCTAACTCCAGAGCTGCAGCTTGAGAGAGATGTAGAAGCATGGGATACCACGCTTGGCGTGGCCATTGTGGCGCTATGAGAATCATGCGACCCCTGTCTCTCTGAAGCTTGAAGAGTGTTTTGGGGATGAGGGGAATGGGTGGGAAGGCATAAAGGAAGTCCCTACCTCAGTGAAGGAGGAAGGCATCCGTTGCCTGACAATTCTGAGCCAGAATTCTGGAACAGAACCAGGAAAGTTTGGCATTCAGTGGACTTGCAAAGAGGTCTATGTCTGGTGTGCCCCAGAGATGAAATATCTTTGCCATCTGGTCTAGGTGGAGAGACCACTCGTGAGGCAGCAGTACTCGACTGAGTTTGTCTGCCCAAAAGGTTTTGAATACCTGGAAGATATACCACTAGATGGTGAATTTGACACTCTGGCGAGGGCCCATAGTCATAAAGCTTCGTTGCATAACGACAGAGAGCCTGTCCCGCCCTTCTTGTTCACATAGAACATGGCTACTTGATTGTCCGTCTGGACTAGTACCGTCTTGTAGCTGAGCTAGGCGTGGAATACTTGAAGAGCTAAATAGATTGCTCTTAATTCCAGGTTTATGTGTAGACCAGCCTCCTGTGGAGTCCAGGTGCCCTGGGTAGAGAGATGATTCAGGTGTGCTCCCCAACCCACCTGTGATGCATCTTTTAGGGTGGCCTGAAAAAGGGGTTGATGGAAAGGAGACCCCACTGTCAGATTTTCTAGTGACTGCCACCATTGGAGGGACAAAATTAGTCGTTGAGAGCTTACTATTTTGTCTAATAAATGTCCTGTGGCCTGTGTCCACTGCGTGGATAGGGTCCACTGAGCTGCTCGCATGTGGATGCGAGCATATGGGACTACATGAACTGTGGATACCATATGTCCCAGCAACTGTAGTAGCTCCAGAGCAGTGAGGGAGGATTTCCCTGCTGCTTGAGACGCTAGTTGCATTATGCGAAGACATCTGCCCTGTGGAAGGAAAGCCTTTGCCTGTCTGGTATCTAGACAGGCCCCTATGAATTCCAGGTATTGGGAAGGAACAAGTTGGGATTTTGGGAAATTTATTACCAACCCCAAGTATTGGAGGATTCGCATTGTGCGGGACAGTGCAGTGCTGGCCTCCAACTGTAGGGGCTTGAATGAGCCAGTCGTCTATGGGAAGACTAATATCCCCAGGGTTTGCAGAAATGCAGCTACTACTGCCATGCATTTTGTGAATACTCTTGGTGCTGAAGCCAGACCAAAGGGAAGAACCCTGTACTGGAAATGTTTTCCCTTGAAAAGGAATCGTAAGAATTTCCTGTGATCTGGAAGGATCAGAATGTGAGGGTATGCATCCTTTAAGTCTAGAGAGCAAAGCCAATCCTGGCTTTGAAGGTATGGCAGAAGAGTTCCGAGAGAAATCATTTTGAACTTCTCTCAGAACAGGTATTTGTTCAATTCTCTGAGGTCTAGAATGGGTCTGTGTCCTCCTGTTTTCTTTGGAATAAGAAAAATAGGGGGAGTAGAACCCTGCACCCCGTTGAAGAATGGGTACCTTTTCTATTGCCCCCTGGGCAAGAAGTGTTGAGACCTCGTGATCTAGCAGATTGTCTGCAGAAGTTTGAGAATTGAATTGCCTTAGAATTGTAGCAGGGGGCATGCTGTGAAAATTGAGCTTGTACCCCTCTCCTACAATGGACAGAGTCCAATCTTCTGCTGTTATCTGATGCCATCTGTTGGCAAAGTGGCATAACCTGCCTGGGATATTGGGGGGTTGGAGACCCCTCAGAGGCAGGAAGGCTAAGCTCTCTAGGAAGGAGGAGGAGTCAAAGCTGAACCTTCGGAGCTGGTTGCGCTCTTGGGCCTTTTGGCTTCTTTTGCTGTCTAGTTTGTCCCTTTTGGGCAACCTGACCCTGAGTTTGACTCTGCAGGGTATAGGAAGGATAACATTTCCTCTTTTTGCTGAAAGAGGGTTTTAAGGCTTTTTTGGCTGGAGTGGCTGTAGATTTTGACAATCTAGAGTGGTATTGTCAGCATCTAACTCGTTAGCCTTTTCCTGCCAGTTCTTGCCAAAGAGATTCTCTCCCGTGCAAGGAATGTTGACTAACTTGTCCTGTACCCAAGTCTGATGCCTGAAGCCAGGCAATCCGTAGTGTTCCAATGGCAATAGCAGAGGTTCTGCTAATGCATTCAAAGCAGTCAAAGGCTGCACGACTCAAAAACTTGGAGACATCTTGAGCATGCTTAACTAGAGCAAGGAAGTCTTCTCTTGTCATCTGGGAGAAGTGGGCTCATAAGCTCCAAGTCTCCTGTAACTTCTGAAAGCATGGAAGCCTGAATGCCTGAATGGTTCGGCACCCAAAAGCGTCCAGAGTCCTGCATTCACGACCTGGGGGATTGGATGCATGCCTCTCTGCACTTTTCATCCTACGCAAGGCTGACTCCACCACCATTGACTGGTGTGGCAGCTGAGTCTTGAAATCTAGGACATGGTGGAACTCGATACATAGTATCAAGCCTCCTAGAATGAGATGTAGTAGTCAGAGGTGTCTCCCACATTCTGAGCATCAAAATTATGCAGAATTTCATGGATAGGCAGAGTGGCTGCCTCCTTTGGAGCTTTAGGATATTGGAGAATTTTGAATTCCTTTGCTCTGGGTTCCTGTTCAGGAGCTACCGTGATTGAAAGGCCCTTGGCCACATCACGAATAAAGTCCTGAAAAGCATTGTCCTCTGGAGGCGACATTCTGCGTTGGGGAGAAGAGGGATCTTCCGGGAGAAACCCTCCGTTACCAGCAGAATTGTCAGTCTTCGGAATCGGAGGATTCAAAGTATTCCTGACCATGATGCTCATGCTAAGCACGGTCTTGGTATTGATCGAAGTTGGTACCGAGTTGATCTGGTACCGATCTGTTGATTCCAGCCAAAGATGGCGTGGGAAGAATTCCCACTGGGGCCAGTACCATCGGTGTAGGTATCAATGTCTGTTCCGCAGCTGTGAGAAGAGCTGCAATGCTGTGTTCGATAGTGAGGAACCTCTGGTCTATTGAGGCTGCTGATGCCTGGGTGTTGGTACCAGTGAAAATGGCCAGGACCCCTGAGCATGGCACCAGTAGTTCTTGCAAGGTCAAGGCCTCGAGAACACCCTGGAGCCCCCTTGATGCTTTGGAAGCCAAAGCCTTCCACCAGGGCTGTTTTGCCGGTGTGGTTCCCCTCAAGGGCAATGCCCATAGCCTCTCGATGCTTAGCAGGAGAGCTCCCTTTGAGGACCGGCTTTGTTTAGTTACCTGAAATCCATGGGAGGAAGAGGAGGCTCTTGAAGATGTTGATGCAATGGATCTGGCATCCGAAGGAAAAGAGTACCGAGCTTTGCAGCCCGGTTCTGTCTTCCTCTTAGTCATCCCCATACAGGAGAGACATTCAGATGGAGAATGTTCAGGCCCTAAACATTTAAGACACCAATCATGGGTGTCAGTGACGGAAACGGTACCACCACACTTAGTACATTTAAAACCACTAGTTCATTTTTCCATGTTGCAGGAATATGAGGCCTAATGCCCCAAATGGCACCTAGCACCGAAAAAGTAGTTTCTGAAAAGAAACAGTTCAAAATATAAAAATTTTTGAGAAAAGAAAAGAACTGGCGGTACCGGTAGGCGTCGTGCGGAGGCAAACGCGACCACAAGAAAACAATTTTAAAGACGGAATTTTCTGCAGTGACAGGCTCTGCGGAAAATGAACTGAAGAGGGACAGTTGGAAAAGCGGGAAGGCAGCGCGCATGTGCTGAGGGATGCTCCCAAAAGCGTTCCTATTGGATGCTGGGGAGCGTTTCCGTGCAGGCTCTGTCGGTACCGACGATACCCATATGTGAAGACTACATTCCTGCTTGTGTTCCTGGAGATTCCACCATATACTCTAATATAGGACCTGACTGATGTAATCAGTAGTTACATTCTCTGTTCCTGTGACATGAGCCGCTGAGCTTGCCTGAAGATGGTTCTCTGCATACTCCAACAATGTGTCTGCCTCACACTCCAGCTGTATGCTGCCCGTGCCCCCTTGACAACTGATGTAGGCCACCATCGTAGCGTTGTCAGAATACTTGTACTGCCTTTCCCCTGAGAATGTGGTGAAACTCCTGCAAGGCCAGCACCGCCCTCATTTGTTGATGGGCCAAGTGCTCTCCACTACCATCCAGTGTCCCTGAGCAATGTGTCCATAGTAGTGGGCCCCCAGCCTGACATCTGTGGTCAGAGGGAGCCAGTGTGGCGACTCCAAGGGAAACACCCCGTGCTAACTTCTCAGGGGCAGGCACCATCTGAGTGCTTTGAGTCACCCTTGGACAGGGCAATCGCTGAGAGAGGATAATGATGGTGTGGCCACGCTGTGAACTCTATCTGCAGGAACTGATGCATCAACTGTTGCAGCACCTGTGCCCTCTTCTGTGGCAGCAAATCTCCTTTCCGCAGGTGCGGAAATGAGCCCATAGGTTCAAGATCTTGGGATGGACGCAAGTGACTCTTGGCAACACCAATGACCCATCCCAGATTTTGCAGACCCTATGGGAGGGAGGAGTGGCCTAGTGGTTGGGGCAAGTTACCTCAGGCCGAAAGGTCAGGGGTTCAAATCCCACTAGAGGACAGCAACCTTGGGCCAGAAGGACTGGGGTTTCTAGTCCCACAGGTGCTCCTTGTGGTCTTGGGCAAGACCCTTAACCCTCCATTGCCCATGTTACCTGTAGCTAGCTATCTCCAAGTTATAATACCCTGTTCAATGTAATTTCAGTCTGTTCAATGTAAACTGCCTTGATATCATGAAAAGAGGTATATAAAAAATGTTAAATAAAATAATAAATCTTGACGATTCTCACTGTGACCTGTTTGCTTTTTAGCCTGGTCTTTGCTCGAATGAACCAGGATACCCTCCTGCCAAAGCGCCGCCACCACCACCACCACCTTGGTGAACGTGCAGGGTGCCATGGCTAAGCTGAAGGGCAATGCTTGAAATTGGAAGTGACCCATGGGCACTGCAAAGCGAAGAAATTGGTGATGTTCCTGACTGATGGGAATGTGGAGATACACCCGAGGTCGAGGGAGGTTAGAAACTCCCCTTCTCGCACAGCCATGACAACCAACCAGAGAGTCTCCATATGAAACAGTGGTACGTGCAGACATGCATTCACCTGCTTGAGATAGAGGATGGGTTGGAAACGACCCCTCCCTTTTTGGCACCATAGCCCCCAACCCCAGGAGGCACTCCAGGGTTTCCCACACTGCCTTTGCCTTTCCCTGTGCTTTGCAGGGGGACTGAACGAAGGTGGGCGCAAGTGGTCAAGCGAACTCCAGTGCATAACCTTCCCAGACCATTTCTAAGACCGACTGATTGGATATAATTTGGACTCAGGCTAGATTAAAGTCTCACAGCTGACCTCCTATTGACTGCAGTCCTGCCTGGGCCCCTCCTCCCTTCATTGCAGTTTCTTCTGGGCAAGAGAGAAAGAGGTGTCTGAGTAATAGCCTCTCCCTACTCCCTGAAACCCCCAAAAACACTTGCCCCCCAGGGGCGAAATGCTCTTTAGTATGATGCAAATTGCATGGACCGAAAAAGCTTGACATCCTGGGGCTGTTCCCTTATTGGAGCCAAGGGACGCCTCTGTCTCTGCTTGTCCTCAGAGAGGTGGCCTCCCTTGGACTCACCCAATTCCCTTACCAACTTTCCCAGCTCCTCCCCAAACAAGAGCTTACTCAAACAGGTCTGAGGAACATCCGTCACCCAGTTACGCAGCCAGATAACATTGGGCTGCCACTGCCAAGGCCATAGAAAGCCCCCAGATCAGGTCATAGGTGGTGTCTGCTAGATACGTGGCCCCCCAACTCCAATCTCACTGCTGCCACAAGCTCCTGTGCTGCTTCCACAGGCTCTAGGAACTCCCTACATTCACTGCAGGCACGCCCTTGTGACCAGGGCTTCACAAACCAAGGCTTGTGAGGACAGGCCATCAATATCAAACGCCTGCTTTAATAATGTATCTACCTTCCTATCTTGAACATCTTTAAGGACCGTACTGCCCTCCATGGGAATCGTCTTCTTGGTCACTGCCGACACCATGGCATCTAACTTAGGCAAGCAGAACAACTTTTGCTCCTGCTCCGGTAGCGGGTACAGACAGGTCATTGTCCTAGCCCCCCCTTCAACCTGGCTTCCGGTTGCCACTCATCCTGGATCACCTGTTTAACCAGGCTATGCAAAGAAAATACCCATTGAGGCTTATGGACCGCTTGAAGCAACGGTTCCTCAAGCACATCCTCTGGCAGCTATACTGCCGGCACATTGAGTGTCTTGAGGGACTCTGCAATGAGAGCTGCCAGCTCTTCCCGCCAAAGACCCGGACAATGCAAGCCGCCTCCTCCTGTGGGATCCTCTCCTTCAAGATCCTCTGGCTCCCCCTCCACCTCTGAATCTCCTGGCTCATATGAGGGAGGGATCGTTCTCAGCTGTGTTGTCTTTGAGCCACTGTCTGGCTAAAACCAGCTCCCCACGTGCCACAGGCTCCTGCATCTCTGATGCATCCCTCTTCCTGCTGCGCTCCCTGCCCCCCCCAAACTTGCCCCCTGCTACTTCAAGCAAAACACCTTGTGCAGGAGCAGAACCAACTCGGGAGAGAAACCCCCTGCAACCTCCTCCCCCTGACCCTGGGAGGTTGAGGGCCTCGGGGAACCAAGCTCCCAATTAAACGGATCCAACAGGGGTGGAGGGGTTCCCGGTATGACTACTGGGTAACCAGAGTGGTCTGATCTGTCAGGTTGGTCTCTACAGATGATCCAGTTCCCTTCTGCATGCTGCTTTCCATCATCCTGGCATCTGTTGCACACCCATGGCAAATGCCCTCTGCTGACACTGCTGTGGCATGCTCTGTATGCCACACACAGTGGTCACGTGGGCATGGCAAGACTAAAGTGTGAGATCCTGACGCTCTCCCCAATTCCTCTGCAGGAATTGTTGAATTCCGCTTTAAAAGCCTCCTGTCACTTTCAAATTTGGGTTTCTCTTTCTTTTTTTTCCCCCCCTTTTGCTAACATTCTGCGCTAACAATGCCCTTACTGAAAATAAAAATGCAGAGGAAGAAACATTTTGAGGCCTCTAACCCCTGCACCCAACTGCTACTGCAATATTCCTGCCAAGCAAAAATGGCAGTTTCCCATGCAGCGGATGGCCTCCTGCCAGCTACCATGCAGTTGCAGGCCTTTCGCGAGCATCAACCTGCTCTCTGCTGCTGCTCATCAGAAGTACATACAGCATAGTTACTCACCTGTAACAGGTGTTCTCCAGGAGCTGCAGGAATCAGTCCTCATATGGGTGACGTCGGCGCCGGAGCCCTTGTGCGGAGCATTTCCCCAGCTTTCAAAGAAAGCCTTTGGGAATGCAGTGTGCATGCACGGTCCCCCTCCCGCCCAAGGGTGCTATCTTGCTCAGTCTGACGACATAGCTAAGAGACAGCAAAAAATCAAAATGAAGGATAGGACTGCAACTCCAGGGGGAGGGGGGGGAGGAAGGGTTGTGAGGACTGATTCCTGCTGCTCCTGGAGAACACCCAGGGGCAGCTCAAGGCAATCTGCTGCCTGAGGCAAGGGATAAGATGGCGCCCCCCCCCCCCGGAGGGGATCTGTCTCAAAACTCCAGTCAGGGACTGAACCAAATCAAAAGTTAATTAGATAACGTGGAGCAAATACAAGATGTTCACACACCAAGGAACTAAAAGAGCGAGAACCACAGCAGTTTATAACTCCAAATTATAATTCATTCGTATTTTGTTATAAACTGCATTATGGTGCTTGCTTTTTCTTTTTGAACATACATTTTGCATTCACAGACCCCCCCCCCCCCCAACAATGGGTGCAGAGCAGAGGTAGGATATTCACCCACAGAACTCATTTAAAAAAAAGAAAAGCCACACCCCACAATTCTGGTCATCTCACCAACAAATTCTCCAGTACCAGGCATATTGGGAACTAATATAAAACCCTACTAAAGTCACTAATATCTGCAAGGCCAATCTACCATACCATACCAGCATACACTTCCAAAACTCATAAGTGGCCTACCAAGAAAAAAAGCATCACTATAAACACTGCAAGGGCCCCAAAACATCTATACACTTATTTGAAAAGCTGAACAAGTCAAATTACTACAGTACAGATCCCTACATACAAATTCCATGTTAACAAAACACCTGGCCTTGGTCACACACTCAGAACACAGACCCTCACAAGTACAGAATAAGTGACTACAACCTAAAGCAAAAATAAAAATATGTAGACAAAAATTAAAATGTAACCCCAAGAAGCCAGACTCCGCATGTGGTGCCAGACCAGATAAGAGATGCAGTTCCCCATACTGTGTGAAATAGCACAAAGTCCAATCACTAAATTGAAAATAATTTTTTTTTCTACCTTTATTTGATGATTTTTGATCATGCTGGTCTGAATCTGAGGTTTCCATTTTCCTCTGTCTTCTCTTAGCTCTTTTTCTATGGTCTATAGTCTGCTATTTCTTGTCTCTCGTTATGCTTTCTTCATTTTCTTCCATCAGCCTTTTTTCAGTCCTGGTAACACTCCCTAGTATCAGCCCCCTTTACAGCCTCCCCCCCTCCCAGTACCAACCCCCTTGCCTTTCCAGTACCGCCACTGGTGTCTATTCTCTTCGGGTCCCCCTCCTTCCCCATAATCCAGCTCCTTCTAGTTAAAAATACCATCCCAGGTATTAGCAAACTTTCAGTCCCAGTGCCCCCTCCCATGTCAGCTCCACTTCTCCCCTGTCCATCCACCTTCCAGTGCCATCCCCGGGTGTCAGCTTCCTTCCAGCTCCCCTCCCCCCCTGGTCTGCTCTCCTCCAGGCCCCTCCTGGACTGCTCCCCTGAAGGCCCCCCTCACCTCACCGATCCTTTAAAATGAAATGAAAGCAGCTGCGGGAACATTGCCGTTCCCACAGCTCTGCTTTCAAACTGCTTGGCCCGTCAATCTTCGTGGAGCTGGCAGGGGGGGGGGGGGGGGCGGCTGAGGCCATCGCTTTCACCACCCTTCCGCTTCTGCTGGCTGCTTCCTCCAAAACGAAAGCAGCTCTGTTCCCGTAGCCACTTTCATTTTGGAGGAAGAGAAAGCAGCCAGCGGAAGGGGAAGGGCAGCGAAAGTGACGACCTCGGCTCGGCTCGGCCCCCCCCCCCCCCCCGGCTCCACAAAGATTGACGGGCCAAGCAGTTTGAAAGCAGAGCCACAGGAACGGAGAAATGTTCCCGCAGCTGTTTTCATTTCATTTTAAAACATGAATCTTTGCGGATGGGCGGTTCTATCATAGGCAGTTTCTAAGGCACGGCAAATAGTGCCACCCCCTAGAATCTGCCGGCTGATAATAGAACCGCCCCTGAGAACACCTGTTACAGGTGAGTAACTATGCTTTCTCCAGGACCAAGCAGGAAGTCAGTCCTCACATATGGGACTCCCCAGCTCTAGGCTACCGTGAACACAGAGCTGAAAAAAAATGGCTCCCTCTCAAGAGCCTCAGCATCCGTGATAAGATTTTTCTCTGAGAATGCACCCCGTATGGTAGCCCAACACAAAGGGCCGGAGGGTAGGAGTTGCCTAAACCTCAAAGAAATTACGAAGTACCGCCTGGCTGAAAATACTGGCCCGCCAGGACTCTCTCTCCAGGCAGTAATGGGCTGCAAAAGTCTGGCTTGAAGATCAAGTTGCAGCCCGGCAGATGTCTGCCAAGGGAACAGAGCGGAGATGAACTACTGACGCGACTTTTGCCCTGACAAGGTGGGCCGTGACCCGACCCTGCAAGGGGAGGTCGGCTACCCTGTACGCCCAGGCAATGCAATCCGCTACCCAAGTAGACAACGTACGCTTGGAGACAGGTAACCCCATCCTATTAGAGTCAAGCGAGATGAAGAGTTGAGTAGCCCTTCGATGCTCCCGCGTATGTTCTATGTAAAAGGACAACACCCTCTTCAGTCCAGGGTATGGAAGCCTGTTTCAGCCCGGCTGGCATGCGGCCTGGGAAAAAAAGGTCAGCAGAACCACCTCTTGATTGGAGGTGGAAAGAGACCACTTTTGTGAGGAACTTGGGACGGGTCCGTAGGACCACCCTGTTCCTATAGAACCACGTGTACGGTCTATCAAAAACCAGAGCTTCTAGTTCACTCGTCTGGCCGAGGTAAGAGCCACCAGGAAGAGCGCTTTCCAAGAGAGGAAGCGCAAATGGCAAGTAGCCATCGGCTCAAAACGGTGGGTGAGTAAGTTGCTGCAAGACCACGTTCAAATCCCACTCAGTCACCGGTGGACGAACCGGAGGCTTGAGTAGAAGCAGACCTCCGAGAAATCTGGACACCAAGGGGTGAACCGACAGACTGTCCTTCCATCGGTGAGTGGTGCGCTGACAAAGCACTGATGTGGACCCGAACAGAGTTAGACTTAAGGCCTAGGTCTGAAAGATGAAGTAGATACTGCAGTACTACTGGCACAATGCAAGAGAAAGGATCTTCATTGTGCTGAGCACATCATGCAGTAAACCTACGCCACTTGAGGGCATAGGACTTTCTAGTGGACTGTCTCCTAGAGGCCAATACCACCTCCTCAACCTCCTTAGGTAGACGTAAGAGAGCTAGCACTATCCTTTCAGCAGCCAGGCCATCAGATTGAGGGACCTGAGATTGGGGTGCAGAAGGGAACCCTGCTCTTGAGACAGGAGATTGTGCTGCAGCCCTAGAGGGAACGGAGCTTCCACCGCCAACTGCAGAAGTGGAAACCACGGCTACCTCAGCCATCTGGGGGCTAACAGAATCACCAAGGCCTTGTCCCGGAAGATCTTGAACAGAGTTCAGGCCACCAGGGGCGTGGGAGGAAACACATACAGGAGGCCTGTAGACCAAGAGATCAGAAAAGCATCTACTGCCATCCTCAGGGGATGCAGCTGTCAGCTGACCAGGTTTTGCTCCAAAGAGATCAACAGATGGAAGTCCCCAGCGGAGGAAGATCTGCTGGACCACCAATGGATTCAACTATCATTTGTGAGGCTGGAGAATCCTGCTTAGCTTGTCTGCTAGGAAGTTTTCCAGACCAGGTAGATAAACTGCTATGAGAAACACACCTTGTCTGACCGCAAAGGAGCAAAGGGCCAGAGTCTCCTGACATAGGAGCCTGGACCCGGTGCCCCCTTGTTTGTTCACGTAGATCATTGCCACCTGATTGTCAGTCTGAACTAGGACAGACTGTTGAGGGCATGACAGAAGGTTTGCAGAGCTAAGCGGATTGCTTGCAGCTCTAAAAGGTTGATTTGCTGTGTGGCCTCCCAAGGGGACCACAGGCCTTGAGTGCATGTGCCCTAGCAATGTGCACCCCAGCCCTTTAAGGAAGCATCTGTCGTCAGCACCCTTGCGTGTGCTGGAGCCTGAAAGGTACACCCCCCCGAGAAGGTTTGGCAGATGTAGCCACCACTGTAAGGAGTTCAGAAGTCATCTGGACACCTTTACTCTGTCTCGGAAGTCACCGGTGGCTTGTGTCCACTGATCTGAGGCACCACTGAGCAGCCTGCATGTGCAGATGGGCATTCAGGGGTCACATGTACAGTGGATGTCATGTGGCCCAGAAGCTGCAGGTAGTGCCTGGTGGAAACATGAGAATTGCTTTGGAACTGGTTGGCCAAGTCCATCAGTCTGTGGGCCCTGTCCTCAGGCAAGTAAGCTCTTGCCTGAAGGGTGTCTAGTCTCGGCCCTATAAACTCTAGGTTCTGAGAGGGGAGCAAAGTGGACTTTGCGTAGTTTATGACAAAGCCCAGATGCTGAAGAAGAGGGACAGTGCAAAGAGTGGCCTGTTGGGCCTCCTGAAGTGATTGGCCCCTGATTAGCCAGTTGTCCAGGTACGGGAAGACAAAAATCCCGATTCCTGAGAAAAAAAAGCCACCACCACCGCCAGGCATTTTGTGAAAACTCTGGGGGCAGAGGTTAGGCCAAAGGGAAGTACCCTGTACTGAAAATGGTTTCCTCCCACCACAAATCTGAGATGGTCTGGATGGATGAGGATGTGAGTATAAGCATCCTTTAGGTCTAAGGAGCATAGCCAGTCTCCCTGCTGGAAGTAGGGCAGCAGTATCCCAAGGGTAAGCATCTTGAACTTTTCCCTCTCCAGAAACTTGTTCAGGTTTTGCAAGTGTAGGATAGGTCTGAGGCCTCCTGTTCTTTGGTACTAGGAAGTACCTGGAGTAGAAGCCTTGCCAACTCCTGAAGGAGGTCCCTGTGTAGAGGGAGTCTTGGAGGCTCCACTGGATAGTAGGAGGGGGGTAGCTGGTGGAAATTGAGCATATAGCCCTTCTGGACTATGCTCAGTACCCAGGTATCCCCTGTGAAGGCTGGCCACCTGTAGGTATACAGGGTCAGCCGACTTCCTGTGCTGAGTGGAGCCACCAGCGGAGGAGAAGCTATGCTGTGGGAATCAAAACCCCCCTCCCTGCTGTGCAGGAGCCGGCGGCTTGGGGGTTTTCTGCCTATGGGGCCCAAGCCCCTGCCCCTTGGCCTGCTGGCCCTGTTGGGGAGCTGGAGAGGCCTGATACTGAGGGTAGGTTTTGTAGGCAGCACCCTTTCTCGGGAAAAAGGGCTTCTTTCGAGCCCTTCTTTTTGTGAGAAGGAGCAGAAGTCTTTCTGGACAGTCTTGTCCTGGTGAGAGTCTCGGTCTCGATTTCTGCAGCCCTCAAGTCATGGGCTTGCTGAACAGGTTGTCCCCTCGGCACAGGACATCGACCAACTTATCCTGTACCCATGACTCCAGGTCCAATGACTGTAGCCAGGCCTGAGGCATGCACCGATGCCGGACACGGCTACCCAGGCCAAAGCCTTGAAGCCGTCATAGGCTGCTCGAGATATAAACTTCGAGCGCTCATCCCTGAAGACAAGGCTTTGAATCTCTGCAAAGGTTCCTCAGAGGCGCCAGCTGAGAACCCGGCAATCTCCTTTGCCAGGTCCCCTAAAGTACATGCCCATGTACAGCTGCTGAGTCTGGACACAGCAAGACAGCATAGAGCCCTGGAAGCACTTTCTACCAAGGGCATCCAGGTTCCGGGCCTCCCGGCCAGGAGGCACCGAGGAATGCATCTTTTGACTTTTCAGCCTATGCATGGCCGATTCCACGACCATGGAGTTGTGCGGTAGCTGTGCCTTTTGGAACCCAGGGCTCTTACGGACTCTATAAATGGAATCGACCTGCTTGCTAAGAACTGGCGCCGAGACCAGTGCTTCCCACATACGGAAGAGCAGCTGTTCCAGCATCGGAGGAACCGGAACAGTAAAGGCTTCCTTCGGAGGAAAATCATACTGGAGGGCATCGAGCTCTTCAGCTTGAGGCTTCTCCTCAGCGTCTGCCGGGAATGCCAAAGCCTTGGCCATGTCCCTTATGAAATCTGAGAACCGGGTATCCTCCGGGGGGGGGGGGGGACCTTCTCCGAGGCTCGGACTCTGGGGAGTCGACGGAACGCACCTTGTCCAGAAGGTATCACGAGACTCCTCATCCTCCATCTCCCACGCCGACTCCTCCGAGGAGTCGAGCAGCTCCAGCCATGTGGGCCTTGATGCCACCCGCCCTGACGCCGAGGGCACCGGCGTCGCCAACATCGGCCCCGCACGGGAGTTCAAGGGAGACCTTGGCCAAGGATCAATGCGAGATTTGGACTCAAGGATTGGCTCGGCCTCCGGGGTCGACAGACATTGAGGTCCCGGTGGTCGGGGCAGATGCACCGGTCAGACCGGCGATCAGTACCCGCTGCTGCTCCATGAAGGCAGCCAGGCTGCTCTCCAGGGCCGTCAACCCGAGACCGAGCTCAGGAGACTCCGCAGCCCCCGACGTCGGTTCTCCCGGAGGAGAGTCAACGAGGACAAGAGAAGTTACCTGACTCGGTGACTCCGGCTCCAGGCAAGGTAGTTTGGTCAGCTGCTCTGTCTCCAAGAGCCCGGGACGGCAGTCAGGGCTTTGCGACCTGGCCCTCGAGGATCCAGGTGCCTCCACTGATGCCACCCTCACGAGCTTCTTCCTCCTTTTGTGCTCCCGGGCAGGAGACCCCCCTCTCAGAGGACCCACGACGGCACTTGGGGTCATACTCCTGAGATGTCGAGGCCTCTGACGAAGTCCAGGCCCGGCTGGATGCGGACTCTGAAAAAATTTACACATTGATGCTGATGGCTCCGAAGCGCCTTTGACGACATCTTGCTGCACAGACCACAGTAATGGTCGGGCCCGAGGCATCGGAGGCAGCAGTCGTGTGTGTTGGTGAGCGACATTGGTGTAAAACTTATCACATTTTTTTGAACCCACTGGCAGCCATCGGGGGAAAAAGGGCCCCTGCAAGGTCAAAAGACAGGGCTGCCGGTGAAACAGAAAATCACACAAAAAAAAAATCCCGCTATCAGAGATATGTAAATTAACCTATCAAAAAAAATCCCTGAAACAATCCACCACGTGAATTGAAAATATCTTTGTCGGACAACAATGAGGGAGGTTTAGATAGTCTTCAAAACCACGCCCGTCAATTGGGGTCCATTTTAATCAATAAACACCGTTCTTTAGTAAATATTGAAATAAACTTATCTTAAAACTCCAAGAGAAGAAGCGCAAGTCATTGCATGAAATGTCCAAAATTAGAGAACACGACGTGCAAGTTTCGGGAACCAGCCGTCCCTGTATCAAGTGCTCCTCATGTAGGTCACATCAATTTGATTCTTCTCCATTTCTTACGCAGAAGATTAGCGTTGCTCGTCGATGTTAAAAAGACGCCGGCTTTCACCGGGCAGCCAATCACTGCAGAGGATTAAAATCATCATTGGTCGGCAAGTTCGTCATTCATCAAGGGAACCTAACATGGAAAAGGGGAACTCCTATTCGTCCCCTCGTCCAATAAGATGAGATCCAGTTAGCAGATGGACCACCACAAAAGGCCTGTGACGTAACTACTAAAGAACAGCCCAAGAAAAAAGGGGGTTCCCACCACAACAGGGAATCCCTCAGTGCAAGGGCTCAGTTTAAAGGACATTCAGCCACTCTATTTCCCGATTTAAACTTCCAGGTTGTACGCATTCCAGATCATAGATCCAGCGCTGTTCACAGCGTTGTAATCGGGCGATCCTATCGCCCCCTCTAGGATCCTCCGAGATGTGATCAATTACAGTCCAATGAAGTTTATCAAAATGTATGACCCTGCTCCATGCAGTGATCTACTATGGGAGCAAATCGGATATTTTGTTGTAAACGGGACGCATGTTCACACATCCGTGTCCTGATAGATCTCATAGTGTGGCCCACATAGAGTAAGGAACATTCACATTGAATTAAATAGACCACAAAAGTCAAGAACATGTCGTAAACCAACGTCGTTGGTAAGTGCGTCCAGTCCGGGGATGATCCCACGAAGTTCCAGACATCGTGTTAAAGCAAAATTTGCACTTGTGACATGGAAAATGACCTCTAGTTGTACTCGGACCAGGCGGCTTAACTACAGTGGTAGAACGCACCAAAATGTCCCTAAAACACAAAGCTTTTGTGAACGCTGGCATAAATGAATGGGCCAAACAAGGGTGTACCGATAGAATAGACCAGTGTTTCCGAAGAATGCCCACCACTGCATTACTGCGAACCATATAGGGAAAAACACCCACTACTTTCTTGTCCAGGTCACTTGAGAATTAGAGGGTTTTAATAGCCAGTCGCGATGAGTGCAGCGCGCACGTTTGTACGCCTGTTCAATCACTGTAGGGGGGGTATCCCCGTGAAAGCAATCGTTGTTTCAACTCATGGGCATGAAGATGAAATTCTCCCATGGAGGAACATAACCTGCGTAAACGTAAAAACTGGCCATATGGAAGTCCCTTTTTGAGCGAAACAGGATGGAAACTATTATAATTCAGTAAACTGTTTCTTTGAACGGATTTACGAAACAGAGTGGTTTGCAAAGAAGTATCCACATGATAGATCAGCATATCCAAAAATTCTATCTGCTGTGGATCATTGTGTGCCGTAAATTGAATATTTGGTTTGAGACCATTTAGCCAGATGAGGAATTCTGACAACCCTTCCATACCAGACGTCCATACAAAAAAGATGTCTAAAAACCTCCTCCATAGAAGAACATGAGCAAAAAAAGTCGAAATGTAAATTGAATTTTCTTCCATTTGGGCCAAATATAAAGTGGCAATTGAGGGGGCCACTGTAGCCCCCATGGCTATACCATAAATCTGTTGAAAAAATGCCGCCTCAAAAAAGGAAATAATTTTGTCAGAACAAGTGAAATTAAATCCAGCAAAAAATGTTTTGGCAAACGCGATGGAGCCGTGGTAAACAAAGTGTGAAGTAGAGCAAGGGCCTCCCCCTGATGGATATTGGTGTACAATGCTGCCACATCGAGAGTCACCAAAAAAATCTCAGACTCAGGTAAAACTATATCTGATAGTTGGATCAAAGTGTGTGGAATCTCGAATGTATGAACGAATAGATGAAGCTTCTACTTTCAAAAGAACATCGCAAAATTTGGACAGGGGCTCGAGAATAGATCCTACAGGATACAATTGGCCTCCCCGGAGGTGAAACCAGTGACTTATGGATTTTCCCCTCCCGATCTGCTCCCATAGTAGATCACTGCATGGAGCAGGGTCATACATTTGAAAAACTTCGTTGGACTGTAATTGATCACATCTCGGAGGATCCTAGAGGGGGCGATAGGATCGCCCGATTACAACGCTGTGAACAGCGCTGGATCTATGATCTGGAATGCGTACAACCCGGAGGTTTAAATCGGGAAATAGAGTGGCTGAATGTCCTTTAAACTGAGCCCTTGCACCGAGGGATTCCCTGTTGTGGTGGGAACCCCCTTTTTTCTTGGGCTGTTCTTTAGTAGTTACGTCACAGGCCTTTTGTGGTGTTGTTCCATCTGCTAACTGGATCTCATCTTATTGGACGAGGGGACGAATAGGAGTTCCCCTTTTCCATGTTAGGTTCCCTTGATGAATGACGAACTTGCCGACCAATGATGATGATTTTAATCCTCTGTAGTGATTGGCTGCCCGGTGAAAGCCGGTGTCTTTTTAACATCGACGAGCAACACTAATCTTCTGCGTAAGAAATGGAGAAGAATCAAATTGATGTGACCTGCATGAGGAGCACTTGATACAGGGACGGCTGGTTCCCGAAACGTGCACGTCGTGTTCTCTAAGTTTGGACATTTCATGCAATGACTTGCGCTTCTTCTCTTGGAGTTTTAAGATAAGTTTATTTCAACATTTACTAAAGAACGGTGTTTATTGATTAAAATGGACCCCAATTGACGGGCGTGGTTTTGAAGACTATCTAAACCTCCCTCATTGTTGTCCGACAAAGATATTTTCAATTCACATGGTGGGGATTGTTTCAGGGATTTTTTTGATAGGTGAAACAGAAAAAGCATGAACGCTAGTCAAAGGACAAAAACTGAAAAAGAAGTTCTGGACTTGATACCAGTGTACCGAGCCAAGGCGGGATGGGGAACCGGCGTCGAACCGGATAAAGAGATGTGAAAAATCGCAGAAAAATCTACTTTTCACAGGTGACATGAACTACATCCGTTGATCTCCATGGAAAAAGACTGAGCAAGATGGCACCCTTGGGCAGGAAGGGGACTGCACATGCGCGCTGCATTCCCAAAGGCTTTCTTTGAAAGCTGGGGAAATGCTCCGCACCAGGGCTCAGTCGGCACAGACGTCACCCATATGTGAGGACTGACTTCCTGCTTGGTCCTGGAGAATATCTATTTAACATTTATAAAGCGCTTCAAACATACGAAGCGCTGTACATACATGAATAAAAGTCCCTGCTCATCAGAGCTCACAATCTAGTCAAGATGATCACAAAAAATACAAATACAATCAAGACAGACAAATGTATACAATAAACAAGAGCAAAAACAAGAATCAAGAACAGAAAGCAATAGAGATGGGTTTTCAATCTGGACTTGAAGAGGTCCAGAGAGGGAGCATTGCGTACAGAGGTAGATTGTTCCAGGCAAAGGATGCAGCCAGGTGAAAGGAGCGAAGTCTAGAATTAGCAGTACGAGTGGAGGGCATAGATAGACGAAGGTAGTCTCTCACCACCAACTGAACGGGCCTTCCTGCCTTGTGCTCAGCCCCTTACTGGCTTTGGCACATTAGCAGGAGTGAAGAGTTACAGACCGGCTAGGCTCAGATGTCCTTCCCCCCCGGTTCCTCACCTGTGTGGTTTGGGAGCCACTACAGCTTTTCTGTTTTGTACCAGCAAGCCCCTGCTGTCGAAGAGACTTTTGCTCTCCTCCCCCCCCCCCCCTGCCAAACAGCCTTAATGTGGAGCCCTACGGTATACAAAGCACTGACGAGTCCAGCCATTGAGTGCCACCCATTCTGTGCCAAAGACCAAAAAAAGGGGAGGGGGGGGGAGATAACCCAATTAAGATCAAAAACTACAAACTAGCCATAATCTAACAGGCTTCTCAGTTGACCCTTCAGTGAGTAAAGTCTCTGGGATCACCCGCTCCAACTGCTTGGAGACTAAGCTTACTGGGGATAGTGGTCATCAAAATAGAACATGCTTGGTCTAAGCTGCTTGTGGGAGTTGACTATCTAGAGATTTGGGCCAGACTTGAGGAACGATCAGGGAATGGATCTTCAGTTGCATACCTTGCAATAGACAGAAGCAGTGCTCCCAGAATTTGAATGGACAAAAGCACACAGTTCACGAAATAAGTTATGGTATCTGTTGCTTGAGAATTCGAAGCCAGAGAGTGGGATCTGGTGAGTGGCATCACCTAAATAGAATGGAAAGATTTATGAATTTCAGCAGAAAACAGAACTGTTTTCAGGTTACTTGACAAGCAGCTGGAAATAAGGGCAGAAGTTCACAATTCAATTAACAGAGTAATCTATGATTTGAAAGGGTCTACCCTTATTCACAGGATAGCACACACAAATGTCAACTTCAGAGTAAATAAAAATGTGGAAAATAAAATCTGCCCTCATAAAGGTGTACATACTATTAAGTGTCATGCTTGAAAAGTCAATAGCTTTGCTGTGAAGCACAATCTGCTTTCCGAGAAGTTACGTGATTAGATTAGCATAGCAGTTTAACCTCCCCTCCCCCCCATACACCATCAATACTCACTTGCAGCCTGACAATGAAAACGGAAACCACGTGGTATTTCCCCTGGAGAAAGGAACACAAAAATTAAGGGATTTTAAAGACAGGAAAACATGGCAGCCAACACCGTACCCACCAACGTCTGTGGAGAATTTTACAGGGGGCTGTACCCCAACGGTCCTGCTCATCACAGGATGGGAACGAATGCTTTCATCCAAACACACCCCCACACCCTTGTGCTGGGAAAAAACACGTTTTAAATAAAGCGTAGTTACTCACCTGTAACAGGTGTTCTCCAGGAGCAGCAGGAATCAGTCCTCACTTATGGGTGACGTCGGCGCCGACGGAGCCCTCGCGGAGCAATTTTCCCCAGCTTTCAAAGAAAGCCTTTGGGAATTGCAGCGCGCATGCGCGGTCGTCTTCCCGCCCGAGGGTGCCATCTTAGCCAGTCAGATGACATAGCTAAAAAAGACAGCATAAAAATTTGCAAAAAGAACATAAGCAGACGACTGCAACTCCAAGGGGAGGAGGGAGGGTAGTGAGGACTGATTCCTGCTGCTCCTGGAGAACACCTGTTACAGGTGAGTAACTACGCTTTCTCCAGGACCAAGCAGGAAGTCAGTCCTCACTTATGGGACTCCCAAGCTCAAGGCTACCGGAGACCCTAAGCACAAAAATGAGCTCCCTCTAGCTCAGCAGCACAGAAGGATAGAATCTTCGCTGAAATATCACCCACCGGTAGCCCACATCCGGGATGGAGGGTAGGAGTTGCTCAGACCTCAAAGAGATTACGGAGGACTGCCTGTCCGAAAGCACTGTCCCTACGGGACTCCCTCTCGAGACAGTAATGGACCGCAAAAGTCTGGCTCGAAGACCAAGTAGCGGCCCGGCAGATGTCTGCCAGAACAGAGCGGAGGTAAGCCACTGACGTGGCCTTTGCCCGAACACAATGAGCCGTGACTCGACTTTCTAAGGAGAGTCCGGCTGCCCCATAAGCCCAAGAGATACAGTCCGCAACCCAGATGGACAGAGTACGCTTGGAGACCGGGAGCCCCAATCTATTGGGGTCAAAAGACACAAAAGCTGAGCAGCTTTACGGTGCTCCCGCGTACGGTCAAGGTAGAAGTTCAGAGCCCTTCTACAGTCCAGGGTATGGAGGACCGTCTCAGCTCGGCTGGAGTGTGGTCTGGGAAAGAAGGTTGGAAGTACCACCTCCTGATTGATGTGAAAAGGGGAGACCACTTTAGGCAGAAATTTTGGATGAGTCCGTAGGACCACCCTATTCTTGTAGAACCTAGTGTAAGGGGGATCAGACACGAGGGCCTGCAATTCACAAACGCGTCTAGCGGAAGTGAGGGCTATCAAGAACAGTGTTTTCCAAGACAGAAAACGGAGAGAACAGGTAGCCATAGGTTCAAAAGGCGGACAGGTGATCCGCTGCAGCACCACATTCAGGTCCCAGTCGGGCGCAGAGGTGGTTTAAGTAGCAGGAGACCTCGGAGAAACCTCGCTACGAGAGGGTCATTGGAGAGAGGTCTGCCGTCCACCGGCACATGATGTGCTGAAAGAGCACTGAGGTGAACTTTGACGGAGTTGGACTTAAGTCCCAGATTAGAGAGGTGCAGCAAGTACTGCAAGACCACCGACACCGGGCAGGAGAAGGGATCCTGAGACTGTTGGGTACACCAGACTGCAAAGCGACGCCATTTAAGGGCGTAGCATTTGCGGGTAGAAGGCCGTCGAAGCCAAGACGACCTCCTCCACCTCCGCCGGCAGGAGAAGGGGAGCAAGGACTACCCTCTCAGCAGCCAGGCCATGAGGTTGAGAGACCTGAGGTTGGGGTGCAGGAGGGACCCCTGATCCTGAGTGAGGAGATCCGGTTGTACCCCCAGAGGGATTGGATCCTCCACCGCCAGTTGCAGCAGGAGCGGAAACCACGGCTGCCTGGGCCAGCGAGGGGCCACCAGGATCATGAAGGCTTTGTCTCGGAGAACCTTGAAAAGAGTCCGAGAGACTAGCGGGATGGGAGGGAAAGCATACAGAAGGCTCCCCGACCATGAGATCAGAAAGGCGTCCGCCGCAACCCGAAGGGGGTGTGGCTGACGAGAGCAGAAGCGAGGAAGTTGCCGGTTGTGAGGACTGGCAAAGAGATCTACCGTGGGGAGACCCCACTTGAGGAAGAGCTTCTGAACCACCAAGGGATCCAGACGCCACTCGTGCGGCTGGAGGACCCTGCTGAGTTTGTCTGCAAGGCAATTTTCTTGGCCCGGAAGATAAACCACCTTGAGGAGAATGCCGTGACTGACGGCCCAAGAGCAGAGCTTCTGTGCCTCCCGGCAGAGGAGGAAGGAGCCTGTGCCCCCCTGCTTGTTCACGTAGAACATGGCAACTTGATTGTCCGTCTGGACAAGGACGGATTGGTGGGAAGTCAGGTGGGAGAAGGCCTTGAGAGCAAGGCGGATCGCCCTGAGCTCCAGGAAGTTGATCTGCTGAGCAGACTCCCACGTGGTCCAGAGGCCCTGAGTACGTGCCTCTTGGCAATGTGCTCCCCAGCCCAGGAGGGATGCATCGGTGGTCAGCACCCGGGTCGGCTGAGGTGACTGGAAAGGCATTCCGAATATCAGGTTCGGCTGCCGGAGCCACCACCGGAGAGACGAGACCAGCGGCTCGGAGACGCGCACTAGGTCTGCTAGGCCGCCTGTGGCTTGTCGCCACTGCTGGCGGAGACACCATTGAGCAGACCACATATTCAGGCGGGCATTGGGGGTCACATGGACGGTGGAAGCCATATGGCCAAGCAGTCTCAGGAAGCGCCTGGCGGAGACCAGGGGCTGGCTGCGAAAGCGGTCGGCTAGGTCCATGAGCCGTTGAGCCCTGTCGAGCGGTAGGTACGCTCGTGCCCGAGGAGTGTGCAGCCTTGCGCCGATGAACTCGAGATCCTGTGAGGGGAGCAAAGTGGACTTTGCGAAGTTTATAACAAAGCCCAAGTGCTGCAGCAGAGTCACCGTGCGGCACGTGGCGTTGGTGACCTCCTGAGCGGACGCTGCTCTGATGAGCCAGTCGTCGAGGTACGGAAAGACATAGAGGCCGTGAAGCCGGAGATGGGCCGCCACGACCGCGAGACATTTTGTGAAGACTCGCGGTGCGGAGGATAGGCCAAAGGGCAGTACTCTGCACTGGTAATGATTTCCTGCCACCACAAACCTTAGGTATTGGCGGTGGCTTGGGTGGATGAGGATGTGCGTGTAGGCATCCTTTAGATCCAAGGAGCATAGCCAATCTCCCTGCTGGAGGTAGGGCAGAAGGATTCCAAGGGTAAGCATTTTGAACTTCTCCCGCACAAGGAACTTGTTGAGGTTGCGCAAGTCCAGGATGGGTCTGAGGCCCCCTGTTCTCTTTGGTATCAGAAAATACCTTGAATAAAAGCCTTGACCTCTCAGGTGGTGTGGCACCGGTTCCACCGCCTGTTCCTGCAGAAGACCTGCTAACTCCTGAAGGAGCAACTCCCTGTGCAGAGGGGGGCGCGGAGGTTCTCCCGGAAAATAGGAGGGAGGGGGATGTGTTCCTTCTCCAAGGACCCGGGGCGGCTGTCGGGGCTATGCGACCCGGCCCTCGCGGAACCAGGAGCGTCCACCGACGCCGCCCTCGCGGGTTTTTCCTTCCGACGATGGTCCCCGGAGGGAGAACCCCGGTCGGAGGAGCTCCGGCGACGGTCCGAGTTGGAGCCTTTCGACGCGGAGGCCTCCGACGAGGTCCGGGTACGGCTGGGGTCAGCGAAGATTCTCTCACGCTGATGCCGCCGACTCCTCAACGCCTTTGAGGACAGTTTGCTGCAGGGCCCACAGATCAGTTCCTCATGATCCGGGGCCAGACAGCGGAGGCAAAAGTCGTGTGTGTCGGTTAGTGACATATTTCGGTCACACCGACCACACCGCTTAAACCCACTGGCAGCCATCGGGGGAAAAAGGGCCCCTGCGAGGTCAAAGGACCGGGCTGCCAGGGAAACCGAAAACGAAAGCTGACTAAGTCAGAAAAACCGAAAAAAGTAAGCGGACTCGAGACCGGCGTCGCGAGTCCGGGCGGGAAAACGATCGGCGTCGAATCGAAAGAAAAAAGGATAAAACAAAGAAGAAAATCAACTTTTTCGCGGGGACAAGACGGGGACGTCTGTAGGGCTCCGCGGAAAAAAGAAGACTGGCTAAGATGGCACCCTCGGGCGGGAAGACGACCGCGCATGCGCGCTGCAATTCCCAAAGGCTTTCTTTGAAAGCTGGGGAAAATTGCTCCGCGAGGGCTCCGTCGGCGCCGACGTCACCCATAAGTGAGGACTGACTTCCTGCTTGGTCCTGGAGAATGAACACTTAAGGGAAAAGAAAAATAAACAAAACAGCATGCATCCACTCCCTCATATGCTAAAAAGAGTGCTTAGGATTTTATATATTAAAAGGCTGTACAGCCTCAGGGCAGGCTAGTTCATGTTTTCAAAGGTATGTTTGCTGGGGAGGGAAGGAGAAAGACATTAGGCATGATTTAATAATTAAAACCATACCTGGTCTAAACAAGTTTGGAAGACACTTCAATAGCCCTGAAAGATCCCATTCTGCCTCAATAGCAGCCATGTTCAATAAGGACTCCGGGGCAGCTGGATATGGATAGGTTAGTCCGAGTTTGTATGAAGCAAGTTAAGAACTGCAAGATGTTTTGGGATGGACAAAATAGGGTGGATGTTGTCTGTTATTGGACATGGGCGTTATGAAGTCCTAGCTGTAAAAGGGTTAGGATGAATTCCACAGCTGGCGGCTGTATGCAAGATTTCTGGTCCATTTAAAGGGAGCAGCAGCAGCTCCAGAAGTGAAGATGTAGTAAAAGCTGTTAGTGTAGCTGGATTAAAAAAAAATAAGGTTTGGACAAGTACCTGGAGGAAAGATTCATAAACCATTACTAAAGATGACCCAGGTAATCCACCATTTGCCGCAATACAAGCATTATGGAATCTGTCTTATCTTTTAGGGACACTATTAGAGGTACTTGTGACCTGGATTGGCCACTGTTGGAAACAGGATACTGGGCTTGATGGACCTTGGTCTGACCCAGTATGGCATTTCTTATGTTCTTAGGTGTACTGATACAGCAAGATCAGTGAGAACATACCACCTGATCTAATTCACAGGAAGTGGTTGAGCTTTTTTTTTAAATTTATAAATGGTTAAGATGGGGGGGGGAGAAGATATTTATAGAGAAACCTTGAATTTATAATAGTTATGGACACTCTGCTGGGCTGCAAAGGTCTCTGGCTGGGGAGGAGTTCTACCTGTGGGAAAGGCTGCTGGTATACTGCTTTGATGCGAAAAATAGACCTCCATTGGAAATGCCTCTAGGTATGATGGTCTATTCAAGTGGAATCTAAAAGATTTTGTATTGTGCTATTTTAACCTACAAGGGAGAGTTAAAGAAATGGCAAACCTACCTACCCATTTAGAGGGACAACTTTGATGTAAGCCAAGGATAGATTAAAAAAGTACAAAAAGTCCTAAAAACTATTTGCCTGGTGCGCTCCTACTGAAGTGAAAAAAAAAATTATATAGGAGGGTTTTAAATTTAAAGATTCTGAAACCTTGTGGGAATGGTTGATTATCAATTTAGTGTGTATGAAGCTACTGGTATGGACCATTGTATGGTCTGATATCAATGTGAAAGCAAGACCCTAAAAAGCAGCTCTCCCCTCCCTCTCTTCTCATGGCACTCAATTTGGCCTTAAAGAGTTACTGCTCAGTGGCTGATCACCACGGCGTGAAATTAAATCCTGCCCAATCTAAGGCTATGTGGGTTTCTTGTTGTCAAGCCTTGTCCTTCATGCATTGCTCTTATTCAGAGCCAAACCAATTCCATTATCTAACATATTTGTGGATGTAAAATGGACTCCTCACTTTCCTTTCATTCCCACATTTCAGCTATGGTAAAAAAAATTTCACTCAAAGTACCATTAAATCCTTTTTAGGTATCTCACCTTAAAACCATTACCTCTGCTCTTATTCTCAACTGGTTTGATTATTGTAATTTACATCATGGCTTTAATTTGCTTTATACTGCCTTCAGCTACTCCAACATTCAGCAGCTCAACTTGTGACTATGTTACTCCAATATTGAAATCCTTACATTGGTTACCGATTTCTTTCAGATTTCAGTATAAAATAGGAGTATTGGTATGGCACGAGAGAATCTATTTGTTGCATTTTCTTATTCCATGTAATTCTAATAGGCTAACCAGATCCCATCGAATTAACCCGTTGGCTTTACCCACCACTTATAAAAATCAGAAGCAACTCATGTTTGTGGACCTTTACTATAGAATTCAATCCCTCTACATTTTAGAAAAATATCTAAAATTGCATACCTGTTTCAAAGCTTCATTGAAAATATATTTCTTTACCCTTGCCTTTGGGTATGACTTGGGCAATCCTCGTTTGTGTATCTCTCTTGCCTAAATTTCTGAAAACTTTTCTATTTGTATACTGTAATTTAGTTTTACTGAATGTATTTGGGATTTTATATATGTGAACCACTTTGATACATCCTTCATGTTGTAAAGTGGTATAAGTGAAATAGTTCTCCAGGAACAAGTAGTCAGTCCTCACATAAGGGACTCCCTAGCTCCAAGCTGCTGAAGACCGAACCATGACAGCACCAATGGCAACCAATTGGATAACTGAGCTGCATGAGACGAGTTCCCAGAGATTCTGCAAGACCCTAGCATCCAGCAATACTCCGGTAGCCTGAATACAGGGTGTAGGCAACTCCTGCCTGCCAACCCTTCTGAGAATATTACAAGTACTACCTGTCCAAAGCCACTGTCCCTGCAGGACTTGCTTGCCAGACAGTAGTGAGCTGCGAATGTATGAACTGAAGACCATGTGGCAGCCTTACAGATTACCATTACCAGCACTGAGCAGAGGTTGGCAGATGTGGCAAGCACTTTCATGTGATGCGCTGTGATCCAGTGTTCGAGGGAGAGGCCAGCTCCCTCATAGGCTAGGGCAATAGTGTTGCCCAAGTGGACAGTTTGCTTAGCTTTGGGGAGCCCCAGTCTGCTGGGGTCATAAGACATGAAAAGCTGAGGAGCATATTGATGGGCCCGAGTCTGCTGTAAGTAGGACGGACAGGGCCTGTTTGCAATCTAGTGTATTAAGTACTAGTTCCTTCTTGCCAGTGTGAGGCCATGGGAGGAAGATGGTGAGGACCATCTCTTGGTTGAGGTAGAAAGGACACACCACCTTTGGGAGGAATTTGGGGTCTGTGTGGAGCACTAGTCTGTTCTTGTAGAACCTTGTCTATGGTGGATCTGCCACCAGGGCCTGGAGTTCACCCACTCTTCGAGCAGATGTGAGGACCACCAGAAAGGCCACTTTCCAAGACAGCACCGCAGGTGGCAAGTGGCCAGGGGCTCAAACGGTAGTTTGGTGAGCTGGGAGATCACCACACTAGAGGTCCCACTCGGCTGCTGGAGAGTGGAGAGGAGGCTTGAACAAGAGGCCCTGGAAGAAACTGGAGACCAGGGGCTGGCTTGAGAGGGGTTCCCCTCCCCCCTCAATAAGGTGGTGGCGAGCAGCTATGGCGCTCAGATGTATCCTTACTGAGCTAGATTTCAGCACAGTGTGTGACGGGTGCAGTAGGTTCTGAAGTACTAGTTTTACATGACAGGAGAAGGGATTCTCCTCCCTTTCTGCACACCAGGCGTAGAACCTTCTCCACTTAATGATAATTACACTTACCTGGTAATTGTAGTTCCTTTAGTGACGACAGTTCAGTCCTCTACCTCTGGGTTGTCAATCTCCTCCTGCAGCTAGGAGACTGGTATGTCAGAATGATGACATCACTGGATATAGCCTGCTGCACTCCCACTTGTATCCCAGTGTAAACTATAACAAAGCAGACTCAAAGGAGCAACAAATAAGTAGCAAAACATGAAGACAACTGTATTATCAGTAAGTCCCCCCTGACAACAATCCTTCTTACCTCCTGCCCTGCCAAGGAAAAGGACACAAATAGAAGAAATGAAGAAAGCTAGGCTCACCTGTAACCCTCTTCTGTTCGGTACAAAGTGTAAAACCTGCGAGAAACATCCGGGCGGGAAGGAGGACTGAACTGTCGTCACTAAAGGAACTACAATTACCAGGTAAGTGTAATTATCATTTCCTTAGCGTTCCTCCAGTTCAGTCCTCTACCTCTGGGAAGTACCAGAGCAGTAATCAATGGGAGGGACCCTTCCAGCCGGCAGACAAAACAGCCGAGCCGAAACGAGCATCCGAAGCCGCAGCCAGATCTAACCTGTAGTGTTTACTGAAGGTATGCAGGGACGACCAAGTCGCCGCCCTACAAATGTCCCCCGGGGGGACCAAACCATGTTCTGCCCAAGAGGACGCCTGCGCACGGGTGGAATGCGCCCGCAGACCTGTAGGCACCACATGCCCCCGGAGCACATAAGCGGATGCAATCGCTTCCTTAAGCCAGCGGGCAATAGAAGCTTTAGCCGCCGCTTCGCCCCGACGAGTACCGCCGAAAAGCACAAACAAACGTTCTGACTTCCTGAACGACTCCGTAACCTGCAAATACTGACGCAAAGCCCTCTTCACGTCCAGCCGCCGAAGACCGCGATCTGCGGCATTGCCCCCCAAAGATCCTAAGACTGGCAATGAAACAACCTGATTTAGATGAAAAGGAGACACCACCTTCGGCAGAAAGGATGGAACCGTACGCAAGACCACCTTCTCCCTGGAAAAGGAAAGGAAGGGTTCACGGCACGACAACGCCTGCAGTTCGGAAACCCTCCGTGCGGAACAAATCGCCACCAAAAACACCGTTTTGAGCGTCAAATCTTTCACAGACGCTCGATGCAAAGGCTCAAAAGGGGGACTCGGCCAGAGCCGTGAGCACAAGATTCAGATCCCACGGGGGAACGAACACTCTGTGTGCCGGCCGTACCCGAACGACCGCTTTCAGAAAACGACGCATGTCGGGATGAGTTCCCAACGAGCGGCCATGGACTTTGCCGCGAAAACAGGACAAAGCTGCCAGTTGTACTCGTAAGGAGCCGGCCGCAAGCCCTTTGTCAAAACCGTCCTGTAGGAATTCCAAGATTGAAGGAATTGAAGCCGACCCTGGCCGAACCTGACGCTGGGAACACCAATCCTCAAAAATACGCCAGACCCGCACATACGCCAAGGACGTGGACTGCTTACGCGCCCTCAGTAAGGTCGCCACCACCGCAGATGAGTAGCCCTTTTTCAAGAGTTTAGCCCTCTCAATGGCCAAACCGTAAGCGAGAACCGATCCACCTGAGGCATGAACAGGGGCCCTTGGAGCAACAGATCGGACCTGTCCGGGAGACGCCAAGGTTCCCCGTCCAACAGACGGACCATGTCCGCGTACCATGGACGCCTCGGCCAATCGGGCGCCACCAACAGGACCGGCCCCGCATGTGCCCCGATCTTCTGGACCACCCGGCCTATCAGAGCCCAGGGCGGGAAGACAGAGAAGGCCGGTCTCCGGCCACCGACGCAGCAAGGCGTCGATGCCCTCGGACATTCTTTCGACGTCTGCTGAAGAATCGGCCGACTTTCGCCGACTGAAAGGTCGCCATGAGATCCATAATCGGAGTTCCCCAGCGCCTGACGATCTGACGGAAAACCGCGGGATGCAGTTCCCACTCCCCGGCATCCACGTGCACTCTGCTGAGGAAGTCCGCGGTGATATTGTCCTTGCCGGCTATGTGAGCTGCCGAAATCGCAGAGACACGAAGCTCTACCCACGCGAAGAGCAGGGCTGCCTCTGTCTCCATTGCGGCACTCCCGGTGCCCCCCTGGCGATTGATGTAGGCCACCGTTGCCGAGTTGTCGGAGAGCACTCGCACGGCCTGGCCGCGCACCAAGGCCTCGAACGCCTGCAGGGCCCGAAACACCGCTCAAAGTTCCAAGCGATTGATCGCCCACGAGGACTCCAGAGGGGTCCAAAGTCCTTGCGCAAACTGACTCTCGCAGTGGGCCCCCCAGCCCACCAGGCTGGCATCCGTCAGCAATGGCAGCCACTCTGGCTGATCCAACGGCAAGCCCTCCGCCAGAGACGAGGGGCGCAGCCACCACTGAAGGGACCGTCGAACCGGGCCCGGGCAAGGGAGACGCTTGCTCAGCGAGTGCCTTTGATGCGACCAACGACGGAGCAGAGCCCTCTGGAGAGGTCGCATGTGAAACCTGGCCCAGGGCACCGCCTCTAGCGTCGCCGCCATGGTGCCCAACACTCGGAGATAATCCCAAGCCGAGGGAGCCGCTACCGACAGGAAGCGCCGCACCAGAATCCGCAACCCCTCGGCTCGCTTGGACGGCAGGAACACTTGTCCCTTGTACGTATCGAACCGAACTCCCAGGTATTCGAGAACCTGGGTGGGCTGCAAACGGCTCTTGTCCGGGTTGATCACCCAACCCAGTTCCTGCAAGAACCGCACCACCCTGTCCGTCACCCGGAGACTTTCCTCCGCGGACTTGGCGCGAATCAACCAATCGTCGAGGTAAGGGTGCACCAGAATACCTTCTTTGCGCAACGCCGCTGCCACCACCACCATTATTTTGGTGAAGGTCCGAGGCGCCGTCGCCAGGCCGAATGGTAAGGCCTGAAACTGGTAGTGACCCCAGGGGAGGGCAAACCGCAGAAAACGCTGGTGCACATCGCGAATGGGAATGTGCAAGTACACCTCCGAAAGGTCTAGGGACGTCAAGAACTCCCCGCGTCGCACCGCTACGATGACCGACCGCAACGTTTCCATCCGAAAGTGCGGGACCCGCAAACAGCGGTTTACCCCCTTCAGATCGAGAATGGGACGCAATTGTCCACCCTTTTTGGGCACCACGAAATAAATGGAATAGCGACCCAAGCCGTACTCGGCCTCGGGAACCTCCACGACGGCTCCCAAACGAAGGAGCCTTTCCAGGGTTTCGCGAACGGCCGCCGCCTTCGCAGGACCCCGACAAGGCGACATGACAAAGGCGTCCCGTACGGGCCGGGCCAACTCCAGCGCGTAACCGTGCTGAATGATTTCTAGCACCCACTGATCTGAGGTGATGAGGGTCCAGGCGGACAGAAACTCCCGAAGCCGACCGCCAATGGGAGGCTCCACCGCCGGGACCCGCCTCGCTTCATTGGGTCTTACGGGCAGAAGCCGCCGGGAGGGAGGAGAAACCTCTACTAGCTCCCCGAAACCCCCGAAAGCCCTGACCCCGAGAGGGAAACCTCCCTCTCTGGAAACCCCCAGGCCGGGTAGAACGAAATCTTCTGAAGTCCCGAAACGGACCCCGAGGCCCCTGGGCAGACTTGGCCTGTTTGGGTTTGTCCTCGGGCAAACGGCCCGCCTTAGATTCACCTAGGTCCTTCACCAACTTCTCCAAATCCTCCCCAAACAGTAACCCCCCCTTAAAGGGAAGCTTACTGAGGCGGGATTTCGAAGGACCGTCCGCGGCCCAATTCCGCAGCCACAAGGAGCGACGGGCCGCTATCACAGAAGCCGTGCTGTTGGCCAACGCTCGAATTAAGTCATAATGCACATCCGCCAGGTAGGCTGCACCTGACTCCATCCGGTCGAGCTCTTTCACCTCCTCGAGGTCCATGTGCGGGGATTGGCGTAGCCGTTGGGCCCAGCGCAAGCACGCCCGGGCAACCCAGGCCCCGCAGATGGAGGCTTGAAGCGATAGGGAATCCGCCTCAAACACCTGCTTGAGCAGACCGTCAATCTTACGGTCCTGAGGATCCTTTAAGGCCGCACTTCCCTCTACGGGAATGGTGGTCTTTTTAGTAACAGCCGAAACCACGGCGTCTAGACGTGGTGCTCGGAATCGGTCTTTAGCGGTTTCCGCCAAAGGATATAACCGGCCCATAGCACGAATGCCCCGGAGCCCCGCCTCCGGTTTATCCCATTCGTCCTGAATCATCCGCTCGACTACTCGGTGCAGCGGAAACACCACCTGAGTCTGACGAACCGCTTGAATGACTGGGTCCTCTAAATCGTCCTCCACCGCTGCCGGCGGAGCCAAGTGTAACATCTGCAAGGTTTCCGATATTAAGGCAGCCAACTCCTCTCTGCGGAACAGGCGAATAAGCTTGGCTTGCTCTTCGGGCTCCGGGATCTCTCCTTCCAGATCCTGTGAGCTCTCCTCAGGATCCCATTCCGGATCCGGGGTCTCCAGCCAGGAACTCTCCAGCGTATCAGCCAGCCGTGCCCGTTTTGACGCTGGCTGTTCCGTGACTGCCGCCCCTTCCGCTACCAACTGCGGAGGTTGAGACGCCGGCGAAGCCTGTCTCTCGCCCTGCTGACGCAGGCAAAAAGCTTGATGCAGAAGAAGGACAAACTCCGGACTGAAACCACTGAGACCTGGCAGCTGAGGTTGCAAGGGTTCACCGGAGGGCCCTGGCAGCGATCCTAAATCAGGCTCTTGCTCAGCGAGCCGCGGTGAGGTAGCGCCCGCCCCCGCGGGCGCCGCCTGCACCTCCGGAGACTCTTGGGAGGCCATCTGCAGCTCCACCTCTGAAGAGAGAGCCGTACAGCCCTTACACACCCCGGTGTCCGTGATCGTGCCCCTTCTGGAACCACACACCAGGCACCGAGGCCGGGAAGCCATCAGGAGACACCCAGCACCCTTAAGGACTGATGCCCAGGTGGTATAGTACAGTGGGCTTTTCTGTACAGGTTTGTCTCCTTCCTTGGGCTTTGAGTTTGTTTTCTTTTTTTTTTTTTTTTTTTCAGATAGTTTATTGAGCTGGGTTAGAAGGGTAGCTAGCCCCCCAAGAAAAAGAAAAACCCCGCAGCCCCCCTTCCACCCCGGGAACGCACAGGGCCGACAGAAGAGGCTGAAGAAATAACCAAACAAAATAGGCCTCCCAAAAGAAAAGAAACAAAGCAACCAACAAAAGAAATATAAAGAAAGCTAACTAATTAAATCAAAAACGCAGCAGTGTCCCGTTGGAAAAAACGGCAACCGATGCTCGTACACGCGGCTGCAGCGCGGCACATAAAATGGCCGCCGCGACTGCAAGCCGTGCAGGAAAAGGGCGCCAAAACACTGCGGGCGTTCTTTGACCCCCGAAACAGCGCGGCAGGGATGAAAAGAGCAGACGGATGCCGGCGGAACACTTACCGGTCCTGTCTGCCACCCCTCGATCGCTGCGGAGAGCGTCTCCAACCCCGGGCCCTGAAGACAAGCGAGGTCAGCCAACACCCGACCAGCCTCTCACAGAGGCATAGCTGTGCGGAGCTACCGGCGTTTAAGAAGGGCTCACCTCCGTAAGGTCCGGGAGGTGAGACCTCTGGGCCAAGCGGGGGGAGGGAGGGAAACTCGAGCCTGAGCCAAAAACCCCCCCTCCAGGAAGAAACCCCCAGGACTGACACAGGCAGGGATCAAGAAGGGTATCTTCCTCTTCACTGTTCTCTTCTCTGTGTTTTTTTTTTTTTTTTTTTTTTAAAGAGATACCGTCCAAATAAATATCAACCCACTTAACTATCCTGACAGAAAAAGTACATGCTCCTTATCCACTCCTCCATAGAGCCTCTCCCTAAGGCTCGTCAACACCTCCTGCTGCAAGGAGACTGGTTACACTGGGATACAAGTGGGAGTGCAGCAGGCTATATCCAGTGATGTCATCATTCTGACATACCAGTCTCCTAGCTGCAGGAGGAGATTGACAACCCAGAGGTAGAGGACTGAACTGGAGGAACGCTAAGGAAAAAGGTATAAGCCTGTATGATGGAGGGTTTGAGAGGCCAGTAGGATCTCAGTCTTCTCATAGAAGACTGAAAGGGGCCAATGCTACCCTTTCAGCAGCCACATTGTTAGTGACCCCAAATTTGGGTGTAGGAGGGAGCCCTCCTTCTGGGACAGGAGGTCCAGGGCTCGGCCCAGAGGGACTGGGAGTGCCACTGACAGGGAAAGCAGCAGAAGGAACCAAGGTGCCTGGTCCACCTGGGGCAATCAGTATAACTGATGCTCTTTCACTCTGGACCTTGAAGAGGGTTCTGGCGATCAGGGAGTGGGGGTAAGAACACAGAGTAGGCCCTCGGACCATGAGATCAGGAAGGCATCTGCTACCACTCTTGGTGCAGCTGATGGGAGCAGAAGCAGGGTAGCTGTGTGTTGTCCATAGAGGCAAATAGATCCATCACGGGCCTGCCCCAGAGATGGAAGAGCTGCATCATTACTCTGGGGTTTAAGTGCCACTCGTGTGAGCAAGAGACTCTGCTCAGCCTGTCTGCTAGGCAGGTGTCCTGGCCTGGGAGGAACACCACTCACAGAAACATGCTGTTGCATAGTGCAAAGGAGAGAAGGGCCACTGCCTCCTGGCAGAGGAAGTATGAACCTGTGTCCCCCCCCCCCTGGTTGTCCATCTGGAGCAGCACAGGTCGGTGTTGCAGGCAGTGGCGGGACGCTTGTAGGGCCACAAAGATTGCCCTAGCTCCAGGAGATTGATCTGTAAAAGTGATTCCTCCTGAGACCAACTGCCCTGTGCGCAGCAGTCCCCCCCCTCCCCATGTGTCCCCTAACCCATGAGGGAGTCATCTAGTCAGGGTCCTCTACGGCACGGGTGTCTGGAAGAGCATACCCACCTGGAGATGGCATAAGTTTTGCCACCAGTTGAGGGACTGTCAGTTGGTGGGTAACCCTGACCCTACCTGTGGCCCGAGTCCACTGCAAGCATAGGCACTACTGGGCTGTCCATGTGTGTGGGCTGAAGGCATGATGTGGACAGTTGAGGTCATATGGCCCAATAGGCAGAGGAGATGTGCAACGCCACCGGTCAGTGCTGGCTCATCTCCTGCCAGTTGCCTGAGGCATTCTGCCCTCTTGGGAGGATGGCCTTGCCCTGTAACATGTCCAACTGAGCACCTATGAACTCCAGGATTTGGGGTAGTTGATGAACCCCAGGCGTTGCAAAAGGAGGGTTGGGCCTGACTGACCTCCAAGGCCATGCCACCTCTGATGAGCCAGTCGTCCAGATAGAGAAAGACAAAAGCCCCTTGTAAGCGCACGCAGGCAGCTAACACTGTCAGGCATTTGGTCAAGACCATTGGTGAGGATGCCAAGATGAAGGGTAGCATCCTGTACTGGTAGTGCCCTCCTCCCACCACAAACGTTAGGTACTGCCTGTGGGAGGGGTGGATCAGGATGTGTGTACACATCCTTTAGGTCCAATCTCCCTGGTGGAGGTAAGGCAGCAGCGTTCCAAGGGAGAGCATCTCCCTCACCAGAAACTTGTTTAAGTTTCTCAGATCTAGTATGGGCCTGAGATTCCCAGTTATCTTTGGGACAAGGAAGCATCTGGAATAGAAGCCTTTTTCCCAAAGATATTTGGGTACAGGCTCCACTGCATTGTCCCCAAGTAGACCTGTGAGCTCTGAGAGCAGAAGGGTCTGGTGAAGGAGAGGTTGCACTGGTTCTCCTGGAAAGAACCTGGGTGGTACCTGCTGTATGTTGAAGAGGTATCCCTCCCTTACCACCTCCAGTACCCACTGGTCCAAAGGTGACACTGGCCCACCTGTGGGCAGAGTGCCAGGTGGCCCCCTATGGGCTGGTGAAGGTCTCCTGAGGGAGGAGAGGCCCTGTCCCGGGAGTCAAAAGCTCCCCCCAGACTGTGTAGGAGCTGGGGTTCCATGCGTTTGGCTTCTGAGCTCCATGGCTTTGTCTTTTAGAGTGAGAACCCTGTTGCAGGCCCGAGAAGGGCTGGTAGTGGTGACACTGGTGAAAGGGTCTTTTTCCTTGAGAACAGGGGGTCCCCCCCCCCCATAGTTTTACGGGTAAAGGATGAAGTCTTTTTGGAGAGCCTCCGTCGAGTCACCACATCGGCTTCAATCTCGGCTGCCTTGTCAGCCATAGGCTTGCCAAACAGGTTCTCCCCGGTGCAGGGGATGTCAAGCAGCTTATCTTGGACCCATTGCTCAAGGTCCAAAGACTGCAACCAGGCTTGGCACTGGGCATCGATGCCGGCTGTTGCTACCCAAGCCGCTGACTCCAAAGACATTATAGGCCGTCTGGGAAAGGAGCTTAGAGCATCCTTGATCCTGGATGTCAAGGATTGGAACCATTGGAGGGATTTCCCTGGTAAGCCCTGGACAACTCCTGGGTTAGGGCCTTCAGGTACATGCTTATGTACAGTTCATAGGCTTGAATCCGGCAGCCCAGCATGGAGTTCTGGTAATACTTGCCCCTGAGGGCATTGAGGACTCGAGTCCCTTCCAGAAGGGACAGAGGAATGGGTTTTCTGGCTCAAGTTTCTGCATGGAGTTAAGTGGAAGTTGGGGCTTGTGGAACCCAGGGCCCCTCTGGACGTGGTGCATGGTGTCGAGGTGCCAGCTTACCACCAGCTCTGAGGCCAGCATCTCCCACATTAAGTACTAGCTGCTCGAGGATCGGCTGCACAGGCACTGTGAGAGTCTCCTTGGGTGGAGACTTGTACTAGAGAATCTCCATTTCCTTGGTGCATGAATCTTCCAGCACCTCCATTTGTACCGAGGGGGCTCTGGCCATATCCCTGACAAAGTTGTGGAATGTCACATCTTCTGAAGGAGAATGGCACCAGGTAAGAGGGAATATCATGGTGCCATCTAGTTTCTGGGGACACCTCGTCATTGGTCTCCCATTCTGAGTCAAGCCGTGACAAGTCCTAGGTTCTGCAACTCAGAGTTGAGGCTGGGGCAGTGTGGCTGGTGGCCTCCAAAGGATCTGGGTCTGAGTTGCAGAAACTTGCCAGGGAGGCTTGGATGCCCGAGGAGCAGGACAGAGACCTCAACCAGCACAGAAGGCTTACCCGAGGCAGACAGCACTCTGTTTGATGACCGGGGACTCCCCTGCAGTTGGGGGCCCGGTAATCAGAGCAGATTATGCGGATGAATCAGCCATCATTCCCTGCTGCAGGGCCAGGATAGCAGTGATGTTCCGCTCCAAGGCTGCCATTCTGGTTTCCAAGTCAAAAGGCTCTACAGCTTTCAGCATGGCAGAGAGGACCGCTGACCTGAAGCCAGCAATCTTGTGAGTGTGTTTGATGAGGACTGGTCTCTAGGAACATTGCACGGTCTCCGCCAACCAAGGAATCCTTCTTGAGGACCTTGGTAGGGCGCTTCTCGTAGCCACCCAAGTCCCTCCAGGCAGTTTTACTGGGTTTCTCCAGTGAAACGATTTTTTCTCTTCTCAGAATCAGAGGTCTTCTCTGAGGAGGCCTGAGCATCCTCGAAGTCCCACAGTGGCAGCTAATGGAAGTGCAGGTCTTGGAGCTTGGTGTCAGGGAGGCTGGTGCAGAGTCTGACCTGGGGAAGTATTTCCTGCAACTCCAACCTCTTTATTGGATGTGCTGTCATGGTCCGGGCCCAGGCAGCAGTTGTGGGTGTCAGTGACTGACAATGGTTTGACTGCTAAGGTTGCATTTTTTTGAACCCACCAAGGGACATGGTGAGGAACACCCAGATGGGGTTGACAATCCCCAGGCAAAAAAGGGCAAGCCTTGATCAAAAGAGAAAAAAGGAACCAAGAACAGCGCTAGCAACTGCACTGGCTCGAGATGGGAAGAGCTGCCGGTACAACAAACTGGGTAACTATTTTAAGGCTAATTAGCAAGTATTTTTCTGGAAAAACATGTCAGTTGGGTTCAGTGGAAAAATGGAAACTAAGCAAGATGGCACCCTTGGGCGGGAAGGGGACCACGCATGTGTGGTAGCATGTCCCAGAGGCTCTTTGAAAGCTGCAGAAATGCTCCACACAGGCTCTGTCAGCACCAAGGTCACCCATATGCGAGGACCAACTTCCTGCTTGTTCCTGGAGAATCAAATTTACAAATAAAATGAAAATAGAAATCCCACCAAAAATATAGACATGGTACAAATGATCAAAGCTCCTTGCATCCAAACTGGAACACCTGGAGAAATTAGTGGACAATACCCTGGGAGTCAAGAAAGCAATACTAGGCCAGCTACAGGCACTGATAGAGCACCTTTGTCTACAGAGTAGTGACTATGGGCTGGGCATTCACGAGGCACTTAGTAGCAGAGACTCAAATAAGGAGTAAGTATCACTTCATCAGGGTATCCGTCCCAATGAAGGACAGCCTGAAAACCTGGCAGCCTTTTTAGGAAAATATAAATCGGTTGAATATGTAGAGGGAGAGGCGTGCAAAAGGGAGCTGGAGTTTTATTCAGACACTTCAGGAAGTCAAGTGTTTGGCCTTTATTAAAGAGTGATGGAGCACCAAGTCTGGCCAGAGGAGTGGAGAGCACATGGTATTTTGAGAGATGTAGTTTTCTTAGAGTTCAACACCCCTCTCCCAATCAATCACAGTGGCTTTAACACAGTGGTATGAAGAACTCTGGACAAGAAGTTGCTTTCTGGTCAGATAAAGCACAGTTACTTACCTGTAACAGGTGATCTCTGGGAACAGCAGGAATTAGTCCTCACATATGGGTACGTCGGAACCGACGGAGCCTGCGCGGGAAAGCTCCCCAGCTTCCTAGAATGGAAGCTTTTGGGACCTCCCACTGCACATGCGCGCTGCCTTCCCGCCTTCCTGAACAGCTCTCCTCAGTTTCGAGTTTATAGCTGAGACAATAGAAAGAGGACAGGAAGACAGATAGAAGATACAACTCCTAGGGGAGGTGGGTGGGTTGTGAGGACTAATTCCTGCTGTTCCCAGAGATCACCTGTTACAGGTAAGTAACTGTGCTATCTCCAGGAACAAGCAGGAATAAGTCCTCACATATGGGGACTCCCTAGCTGAGATGCCTGGGAGATCCCCCTCCAAGGGTTCGCCATCTTCGTATGGATCTCAGGCATCCATCCTGGGAAGGTGGGCAGGAGTTGTCTAAGAATGGAACAGGTGTTTGAGGACAGCCTGGCCAAACAAGGCATCCCGGCGGGAGTCCTTGTCCAAACAGTAATGGGCTGTAAAGGTATGAACCGAGGCCCAGGTAGCGGCTCGACAGATCTGATCAATGGAAACAGAGTGCAGATGAGCCATAGAAGTTGCCATGGCTCTCACATTGTGAGCTGTGACATGGCCTTCCAGAGAAATGTTTTTACTCTGGTAAGCAAAGGAAATACACTGAGCAATCCAATTGGAAAGTGTACGCTTGGAGACTGGAAGTCCCAAATGTGAAGGATCAAAAGCCACGAAAAGTTGAGAAGACTTTCGATGTGGCTGAGTCCTATTAAGGTAAAAGGCTAGAGCTCTTTTACAATCCAGAGTATGAAGGTTCCTCTCTGCACTGGAGGCATGAGGAGCCGGAAAAAAAAACCGGTAGATATACCTCTTGATTAAGATGAAAAGGCGAGACCACTTTGGGCATAAAGTGGGGATTCGTCCTAAGGACCACCTTGTCATGATGAAATCTTGTATAAGGTGGATTAGCCACTAGAGCCTGCAGTTCGCTGATGCGGCGAGCGGAAGTGACTGCAATTAGGAATAGTACCTTCCAGGAAAGAAATTTCAAGGAGGTAGAAAATAACGGCTCAAAAGGTGGCTTCATAAGCTGACCAAGCACTAGATTCAAATCCCATGCGACCGGGGGGGGGTCTGATGGGAGGTTTAGTGAGAGTCAGGCCTCTCATGAATCTTGCAACAAGAGGATGAGAGGAGATAGGTTGTCCATTTATAGGTTTCAGGTATGCTGAAATAGCACTTAAATGGACTCTTACAGAATTCGTCTTAAGGCCTGCATTGGAAAGATGCAGGAGATAGTCTAAGAGGGAATTCAAAGGAAGTGCCAGAGGGTCAAGGCCCTGCTGAGCACACCAAATGGAAAAACGTTTCCATTTGAAAGCATAAGACCGCCTCGTGGAAGGTTTCCTAGAGGCATGAAGGATATCTTTCACAGGTTGAGAAAGATTAAAGTCTTGAAGACTTAAGCCTTCAGTAACCAAGCTCGGAGATGTAGGGATTTGGGGTTTGGGTGCCACAAAGTCCCCTCCTCCTGAGACAGAAGGTCTGGTGCAGCTCCTAAGTCCAGGGAGGATCCCTGGGAGAGCTGTAGAAGCAGAGGGAACCACACTTGGCGTGGCCAGCGTGGAGCTATGAGGATCATAGAGCCGTGATCTCTCTGGAGTTTGAACAGAGTCTTGGGAATCAGCGGAATGGGTGGAAAGGCATATAGGAACGCCTGACCCCAATGGAGGAGAAAGGCGTCCGTGGCCTGAGCTTCCTGACACGGAGTCCTGGAACAGAACCGGGGAAGTTTGGCATTCCACGGACTTGCAAAGAGGTCTATGTCCGGGGTCCCCCATTCCTGAAAGATTCTGGTTATCTGGTCCACGTGTAGGGACCACTCGTGTGGCAGCAGAACTCGACTGAGCCTGTCTGCTCGAGAGTTTTGAACTCCTGGAAGATACACTGCTAGCAGATGAATTTGGTGCTCTCTGGCGAAGGCCCATAATCTGAGAGCTTCGTTGCAAAGCGACAGAGAGCCCGTCCCTCCTTGTTTGTTTATGTAAAACATGGCCACCTGATTGTCTGTCTGAACCAGGACAGTCAGGTTGGCAAGGAGGGTATAGAAGACCTTGAGGGCAAGGTAAATTGCTCGCAGTTCCAGGAGGTTGATATGAAGGGTGGCCTCCTGTGGAGACCAAGTGCCCTGAGTGGAGAGAGTTAGCAGATGGGCTCCCCACCCCAATTGGGAGGCATCTGTTGTGAGGGTTGCTTGGGGTAGCAAGGGCTGAAAGGGAGCCCCCAACAACAGATTCTTGGTGGATATCCACCAATGGAGGGACCAAGACAGACGGTTTGAGGTTTGTATTTGGTCTGAGAGTGCTCCCGACGCCTGAGTCCACTGGGTGGCCAGGGTCCATTGAGCTGCTCTCATATGAAGACGAGCATAGGGCACCACATGTACTGTGGAGGCCATATGGCCCAGGAGGCGTAGCATTTCCCTGGCTGTCAAGTGAGTACTGGACTGGGCTTGGGAGGCCAAGCTCAGCAGACGCTGACCCCGAACCAGTGGAAGGTAGGCTCTTGCAGTGGTGGTGTCCAACTGGGCCCCTATGAATTCTAGAGACTGAGTAGGGCTGAGTTGAGACTTGGGAAGGTTTACCACCAGTCCCAGATACTGCAGAAGGCTCCTTGTGCGGTCTAGGGAAATCTGGGCCTGCGACTGAGTTGGAGCTCGAATGAGCCAGTCGTCCAGATATGGGAATACGAAAATCCCCATGCTTCTGAGAAATGCGGCTACGACTGCCATGCATTTGGTAAAGACTCTTGGGGCAGAGGCGAGACCGAAGGGAAGTACTCTGTATTGGTAATGACTTCCCCTGAACAGAAAGCGAAGATATTTTCTGTGGGATGGATGGATGAGTAGATGTGTATACGCATCCTGCAGGTCTAGAGAACAAAGCCAGTCCTGACTCTGAAGGTATGGAAGGAGAATGCCCAAAGAGAGCATTTTGAATTTCTCCTTGTACAGAAATTTGTTCAATTCTCTCAAATCTAGGATTGGTCTGAATCCCCCTGTCTTCTTTGGAATGAGAAAATAGGGGGAGTAGAAACCTGACCCTTGTTGATGAAGAGGAACCTCTTCTATGGCCCCTTGGGCAAGCAGAGAAGAGATCTCCCGACCCAACAGGGCTAGGAGAGGAGATGGAGAATTGAAGGGCCTCACCATGTGATGAGGAGGAAGGTTGGAGAAATGAAGTTTGTAACCCTCTCGGATGATAGAGAGGGTCCATTGCTCTGTTGTGATTTGTTCCCATCTGGGAGCAAAGTGAGCTAACCTTCCAGGTATGGTGAGAGGTTCTGGTTGGTCCAGAACCAGGAATGGCAAGTTCTCTAGGGGCAAGTCAAAACCCCTGAGGGGGTGGAGCCTGTTGAGCTGCAGTAGCTGCTGCAGGCTTTGCTCTTGCTTGTTTCGTTTGCTGACGTTTAGCCGCAAAACGAGGTTGAGAAGATTGCTGGCCAGTATTGGAAGCATATCTGGCCTTCTTATAATAAGGCCTCTTGAAAGACTTCTTCTTAGTGGGAGTAGAAGTGGACTTAGAAAGTCTCTCTAAGGTGGCATTTTCAGCGTCCATTTGAGTGGCTTTAACTTGCCACTCTGCACCGAATAAGTTCTCACCTGTACAGGGCAGATTCCGTAAGCCATCTAGAACCCAGGGTTCCAGATCAGAAGCCTGGAGCCAAGCCAGACGTCTGGCTGCAATAGCAATGCCAGAAGCTCTGCTGGCTCCCTCGAAGGAATCAAAGGCAGCTCTGTTGGAGAACTTAGAAACATCTGAAAGTTGTTTCACAACAGAAAGGAAGTCCTCCTGTTTATCCTCAGGGATAAAGGGGGCAAAATGCCGCACTTTCTTGGCAAGTTCCCCTAGGAACATGCCCATATAGAGGCTGTAGGAATTAATCCTGGCTATAAGCATACTAGCCTGGAAGATTTTCCTACCAAAAGAGTCCAGTGTCTTACATTCCCTTCCTGGAGGTGTAGAAGAGTGCCTTTTAGTACTCTTGATCTTTTTCATTGCAGACTTTACCACAATGGAGTGGTGAGGCAATTGAGTTTTCTGAAAACCAGGAGAAGGAGGGACCCGATACATGGTGTCCAACCTACGGGAATAAGGAGACAGAGTTAAAGGGTTCTCCCAGAAATCCATCAATTGTTCCTGAAGGATTTCATGGATAGGCAGGGTAACTGCTTCTTTAGGAGACTTAGAGTATCCTAAAATATCCAATCTTTTTGACCTTGGTTCCCTTTCAGAGGAGGTAGTGATAGAAAGGCCTTTAGCCATTTCTAAAATAAAGTCCTGAAAGGACAAATCCTCTGGAGGAGACATTCTCCTTTTTGGAGAAGAAGGTTCCTCAGGAAGGTCAAGGGAGAGCTCTGCAGACTCAGAGGAGCCAAAATCCTCAGAGGAATCAGTGTATTCTCTAGTTTCCTCCAACGCACGATACGCATACCGATCGGTATCGACATCGGGCGTACCGGGTATGGAAGCGGTATGGAGCGAAAGCCCATACGGTACCAATTTGCGTTTAGAAGAGGAAGGCCTGGGTTCCGGCATGGCGGACGATACCGGAACCGGGCCCGGAACCGCTGGAAGCGGTACCGATGGCGTTGCAGCTTTAATGAAAGCCATGACGGCCTGCTGCATGGATTGGACAGTATTGCCCATAGACGCCACGGCTGCCTGGATGTCGGTACCGGTATGGGCCGGTACCCCAGAGCAGTCCAACAGGTGATCTGTCGAGGCCGTGCCATCGATGTCAACCTGTAGCCCCTGAATTGGCGGTTTGGAAGGCAGAGCTTCCCGCCGGGGCTGTTTGGCTGGGGCAGGGTCCTCAAAACTAAGAGCCTCTCGATGCTTTGAAGGAGATTTGCCCTTTGAGGACTTGCCCACAGAAGGTTTGGTTACCTGAGATCCATCCGGAGATGATGACCTGGATGACTGATGTTGGATTCTCTGAAGCAAACAGCACATGGAATTTGTTGGCCCGGTTCTGCAGCCCACGCTTAGACATTTGGGAGCAGGAAGGGCAGTCCGGAATGGAGTGGTCAGGTCCCAAACATTTAAGACACCATTCATGGGTGTCTGTGACTGATATTACAGCAGTACACTTGGTACACTTCTTAAATCCAGGGGCTGGCTTCTCCATGTGGAGAATTCAAGTAGGCCTGAAGGCCTAACTGAAGTGACCAAGTGCTGAAAAATAATAAAAGAAAAGAAAATAATTTTTCAAGAAAGAAAAAGGAAGACCGGCGATACCGGTATCGGTATGGGAAGGCAGGTACGCGGTCTAAAGAAACAAAACAAAAAACTACAATTTCTTCAGCGGTGACAGGATACACGACCTGCTGGCTCCGCGGAAAAAGAGAAACTGAGGAGAGAGCTGTTCAGGAAGGCGGGAAGGCAGCGCGCATGTGCAGTGGGAGGTCCCAAAAGCTTCCATTCTAGGAAGCTGGGGAGCTTTCCCGCGCAGGCTCCGTCGGTTCCGACGTACCCATATGTGAGGACTTATTCCTGCTTGTTCCTGGAGATTGCAAGGTGAAATTAGGCCTTACCTGCTAATTGATGTTCCCTGTTACCTGGGGTAATCACACCCCACCAGCAGCTTGGAGAATTAACATGTCATCACCCTAGATGGGCAGATAGGATACCAGAGGTTGGTGGGATGTGCTATTGACAGACTCACAGGAACAACAAATAAGAGCTATGCTAAGAAACCCCCGCCCCCACCTTTTTATATACATATACACACACATATATATATAAAATAGTCCTCACACTCCAACATCAGCTCCAACTCCCAGAACACTCCAATAGAGCAGACTTTCTTCAGGCCAGGGAACTCCATACAAGATTATGCAGACACCAACCAGGAAGGGTTCGGGACTGGCCTAATTTCACCTTCCTTATTGTTCCTCCAGTCCAGTCATCTGTGAGATGTACCATATAAGTACTACCCTTGGGTGGGACTCTTGAACCCGGCCTGAAGCATTGCCAAGCCAAATCACACATCAGTCGCTGCCTGCACATCCAGACAAAAGGAATGAAAAGATGACCAAGTCACCACCTTGCAAATATCCACTGGCAGAAACTGAATTCCACCCATGATGCTGCTTGAGCCCTGGTTGAATGAGCCCTCAACCCTTGAGGCAAAAGTCTACACCCTCAGGAGGTAGGCCTCCCTTACCCACTGTGAAATAAAGGCTTTAGAAGCCACCTTCCCCTTGCGTGGTCCAGCAAACAGAACAAACAAGTGATCCGATTTTCATAAAGGATCTGTCCTCTTCAAGTACCTCCACAGGACACATCGAACATCCAGTCGATGCAGGAGGGGTCCTCCATCATCCCCCCCCTGCCCCTGAAAACCCCAGACACATCACTGATTCATGTAAAAAAAACAGCACACCCTGAGAAGAAAGCAATGCGCTGGCTGCAATGCTCTTGACATGACACCGCCTGAAGTTCTGGAGATTCTCCTAGTTGTGAAAATGGCCCCAGAGACAACACACCAGATCCTTCAAGAAACAGGCAGACACTCAGAGGCTCAAAGGGTGTGTGTCAAAAAACAGATAAAACACCAGATTTAGATCCCAAGGCAGGATCACCAACCACACTGGCAGTCAAACCTGTTTTACCGCTCTAAGAAAAAAAAAAGCGACATCTGGGCGAGTTGCCAGAGGAACCCCTCAGATGCTACCACAATCAGAAGATGGCTGCCACCTCTATGCATAGGAAATTAACAGGCATACCAGCATACAGAACCCACAGAGTAGCCCCTCTGTCAGCCATTGCTGTACCAGCATGTCGAGGCCTTCCGACATGTGTTTTCTGCTGCTGTAAAACTGGGGTAACCTTTGCAGCTCAAAGGTCACCATCAGATCCATGATCGGTGGACCCCAATGCTTCACCAACTGAGCAAAGACTGCACCATGGAGCGTCCACTCCCCAGAGTCAAGGTGCACCTTGCTGAACTATTCGGCCACATGCACCACCAGATTGCTCTCTGCCCATTCCATCAATGGGCCTACTTTAGCTCTCCAAATAGCCTGCTGCTCCTACCACCCTGCTGATTCATGTAAGCTACCATGGTGGTATTGTCTGAACACTCACCGCCTTTCCCCCCAGAAAGACCCAAAACTTCTGCAGGGCCAAGAACACCGCCTGTAACTCCAGGTGTTTGATGGATCATGTTCACTGCTGAGATGAGCAAAGTCCTTGGGCTAACTGGGCTTCACAATGCACACACCCCCCCCCCCCCCAATCCAGACAAACTGGTATCATCAGGACCCATTGAGGTGTCTCTAGGGACATGCCTACAAGGATCTTGTTGGGTTGAAACCACCAGAGGGCCTACCAAGCCACCTCCAGATAGAGCAGCAGATGTGAGGGGATAGTGCTGAGCAGACTATCTGCATTAACAATGGCCTTTTGTAACAGTGTCATGTGAGTCTCAGCCCAGGACACCAGTTTGATCGATGCAGTCATGGACTCCTAAACTTGCAGGTAATGCCACGCTGTTGGCATAGTCATCTGAAGAAACTATCGTATTTGATGTTGCAACTTGTTCACCTGATCCAATGGCATGGACACCCGGCTGATGCTGATCTGGAACCGAGCTCCCAGGTACTCCGAATCTTGAGATGGCTGTAGGTGACTCTTGGGCAAAGTTGACTCATCCAGCCAAGTCCCTGCAGAAATTCTATGGATTCTTGCCATGACCAGCTCGCTTTCCTCTTGGGACGTTACCCAAATGAGCCAATCAAGGTAGGGGATGCACCAGAATGCCTTCCTGGTGGAACGCTGCTGCCACTACCACCATGACCTTTGTGAAAGCACAGGGTGCCATAGCAAGCCCGAACGGCAGCACCCAAAAATGAAAGTGGTCCATCCGCCCCACAAACTGCAGAAATCGCTGATGGTCAGGTCAAATGGGGAATATGTAGGTAAGCTTCTGTGAGATCAAGCGAGGTTAAATACTCCCCCAGCTAGGACTGTCACTATCACAGACTGAAGCATTTCCATCTGGAAACAAGGCACCTGCAGACACCGATTCACATGTTTTTGAGACCCAAAATGGGTCTGAAACATCCCTCTTTCTTAGGAACCACAAAGTATATGGCGTAACGACCATATCTGAAATTGGTCTTCTGGTACTTCCACCACTGCCTGTAAGGACCTTAGATTAGTTTGGTGCACAACTTGAGCTTGTGGGGCACCATGCATAGCGAGTTAAAAGGCCTCCCGGAGAGGTTGGGAAAATTGCAGGGAGTATCCCCTCTGATGACCCCTAGCAAGTGATCTGGTCTCTGGCAGCATAAAATTCCTGCTGCCAACCTCCCACAGAAACTAGGGTCAAATGGCCTGCCCATGCTTCATTGGAACTTCTTGGGAGCCAATGAGGAAGAGGAATAAAATCCCATCATTCCCTGAAAGGCCTGCCCCCTAGAGGGAAAATGCCTTCTCTGGTATGGCATGAACTGCACTGTGTAAAAATTCCTAAAGTCCCTCAGCTGCCTGAACCCCGAGGCTGAGGACTGAATGGACTTCTGCTTGTCCTCTAGAAGTCTCCCCCATTTTGACACTCCTAGATCTTTTGCCAACTTTTCTAGGTTTTCCTGTAACAGGAGCCTGACCCAAAAGGGGAGTTTACCGAGAAGAGATTTGAAGGAGACATCTGCTGACCAATTTCAGTCACAAATAGCACCGAGCTGATAGATAAGAATCTGGCTTCTGTGGTAAGGGTATGATCAGGTCATAGAAGGCATCCACCAAATAAGCAACTTCTGACTTCAGCTTAGCTGCCTCTGGCGGCTGGGGCTGAGCCTCCCTTGAGCTTTTCAAAATTCCTTACGCCAAGTGCAAACACACTTGGGCCACAAAAGGCACCACATATTGAAGCCTGCAAGGACAGCACATTAATATCAAAGGCCTGCTTAAGGAGGGTTTAAAACTTTCTATCCTGTACATCCTTGAGAACCGTATCGTCCTCCACTGGAATCGTGGTTCTCTTTGTGATGGCATAGACCGCCACATCCACCTTTGGGGCACACAGTCTCCCTCTCTCGATCTGGAAGAGGATAAAGACGGCCAATCATCCATATACCTTTGAGAGCAGCCTCCGAGACATCCCATTCATCCTGAATCATCCACCAGACACTGCAGGGAAAAACCCTCTGCGTTGTCCTAACAGCTTGAAAGAGGGTCCTTCAATGGTTCTAACAGAGCCTCCGTCTGAACATTAAGTGCTTTTGAGGAATGAGCTGACAAGGCCACCAATTCCTCCCTACAGAAGACCCAGACAATGTGAGAATCCTTCCCCTGGGGAATCTCACCCTCCTCTGGGTCCAATTCTGCCTCTGTCTCGGCCTTCTGGAAGTTTGTCTCCTCTGAATGCAGTGACCCCATCTCATCCCAGATATCTTCCTCCAACCACCACCTGCTTGGCCCTGGCTCCCCTTCCACTCTATCCTTTGAGGCACTGGAGAACCACGTTTCTGGGCCCTTTGAGCCCCCAGTAGCTTTCTTCCCACCATGCTGCCTCATACATGAGGATGAATGAAGTCCAGAGAGCCTCCACCCCCCAGAAGTCCCTCTTTTGGCTCCCCCTTGGAGGAGGTGACAGAAGCGGCTCTACCTGCTCTCTGCCCCCTACACTTGAAACTTTGTGGGAGGTGTCGTGACTCACCACCTCCTCCCACCCCCGAAGGGTTGCTGCATGGGGCAAAAGCAAACTGCACCCTTGAGGGATGAGAAGAGATCTCCACACCTCCTAAAGCCACCTGGGTCTTATTGGGTGGCTCCTCCATAAGCTCAGCCTCTACGGACTGGGATTCTGCCTCACAGCCACTGCAGAAGTCGGCTGTAGAGACAGAACCCCTGCAAGGCCCACATGCCAAGCATGCTGATTTGGAAGGCATGCTGGGTCCCCCCTCAAAAGCAGACAGACAGCTAATTTTTTTTTTTTTTTGTACACAGTTATCCTTCACATTTTATGCAAAAAAGGTAGTGAAATGTGCGATTGGAGAGGCTCCCAGAAAAAAAAATGTGCGACAACCCCACTGCATCCACAGAGACCCCCCCCCCCCCCAAAAGTAAATGCAGGCACAGAAGACTGTAGCCATTCCTGCGCTTAGCAGGAAAGGGAGTTGCAGCACCATGTGGTCAGTGCAGGGCTGACGATCCTTCCTGGCTTAGCACTAACCTGCATGTCCTGGTTTGAAAAAAGTACAGAGGGGGTACTGAGCTGCCATGCTGCCTCACCATGACTTCAGTACCAGGCAGCAAAAGTGACAGGCCTCCTGTGTGCAGATGACTCCTCACCCAGCAACTAGGCTCTGGAGTCGTCACGCAACTCTTACTGGCACAGGCAAATGTCCCTTCAGTGTGCAAGGCTTCCTGCCTGCTAAAAAAGGGCTTCTGCTCTGAGCACGGCTCCAAATCCGGAGCTATGGGGGGGGGGGGAGGGAAAAAAAACAAAAAAAAAAAAAAAAAAAAAAAAACTTACTGCAGTCACACTGTTGCAACTTGATCTCTATTTTTGTTTTTTTTTGGTTTTCAAACGCACACTTTACAGGCAAGAGCTATCAAGAAAAAGGCACTGAGGGTTAAAGCCAAATTAGAAAACCCTTCAGCCAAACTGAACCCAGTGATGGAAAGCTGTCCTAGTAGTTCCTTCAGCAAGTCCTAGGGAATCACATCACTCCAGCTGCTTGGAGACAGATACTGGAGGCTGGTGGGAGGTGACAGCTGCCTATCTAGGGTGATGTCATGAAAGATGACACGCTCAATCTCCAAGCTGCTGGTGGGGCGTGATTACCAACAGGTAACGGGACTGGACCAGACCAACAATAAGAATAGTTTATTCTAATGCTTTTAAAACTTATATCCTGTGTAATCCTCATTTTAAACAACTGAAAATTCACGTGACCCCAGATGATAAAATCCAAAAAATAGTAGGTCTCCAGCCTCCTTCCCCTCCCCTGCACTCAACAGAAAGGCACAGCAACGGTAGTGGCAATAGCAGCAGTCAGTCACCAAAGGGTCCCTTATGTCAGCGTGTTCTTACAAATTCCAGAATTCAGCATGGGCTTCCAGTGTAACAGGAAGCTTACCCAGGTGGTGGCAAGGGCCTATGAATGTTTACTGTATCACAGGCCACATGCCAACTGGTGATTCACTGATTATGCCAAGTAGTGGCAAAGTCTAGAGAAGGAAAGGGGACGTATTGCTTACTGATAATTTCCTGCTAACCCTAGAGCTACTTTACCCCTAGTATAAACATCCAGCAGAGCAAAGGGCACTCTCCAGTATTTTCATAACAAGCAGCTTGGATGCCCTAGAGGCACCTTGAAAGGGGCCCTGATCCCCAAACTATGTACATCTGACACTAAGGAACTATACACAATATCCAGAGCCTGGCTAACTCCGTAAGACACGAGGTGGGCCCTGGACTGGTTTAGCAGACTTCCAGGAAAGGAAATCAGCAAGTAAAATGTCCTCTTCCAGAACATCCTGCTAGACCAGTTGGAAGTGCCAAAAACTACTCCCCGTCTGGGCGGGATGAGAAAGCAGTAAGGAACTGGGCCACCATGCGTCCCTGAACATCCAATCAGTAATGCTGTGCAAAGGTAGACAGGGATGACCATGTCGCTGCCCTGCAAGTGTCCAGAGGTGCCACCGAGGATGCCTGTCCATGACAAGGCCTGTGCATGAGTGGAGTGCACCATCAGGCCGAAGGCACTGTTTTAGCCACCAGTAAGTAGGCGGAGCAGATGGCCTCCTTCAGCCATGGACCAAGAGTTGGCTTAGAAGCAGCATGGTATCTGAGGGCCAACAAATGGTTGGACAAGCGGAAGGAATGCTTTCCAAGTTCTGAAACAAGGTCCTCTGGACATCCAGACAACATAGATGCTTATGTCCATGGGCACACTGCTCCTGAGAGAAGGAAGGATGGTAAGAAAATCACCTGATGGACATGAAAGGACGAGACGACCTTGGGGAGAAAGGAAACAGTCAGCAAGGTAATGTCTTCCGCTGAAAAGGATAAGAACGATCATGTCATGAAAGCATATGGAGCTCAGAAAAGCAGCTTGCTGAGGTAATGGCAATGAGAAAGGTAGTCTTCAAGGTCGGGTCTTTAAGGGTAGCTCATTTTAGGGGCTCAAAAGAAAAAAAGAAGCCAGGACAAGTGCATGCAGTATTAGCGCCAGATCTCATGGAGGCACAGCCAGACAAACTGGTGATCAAGTGTCTGGATGCTGCACAGAAACCACCCCATGTCAGTGTCTGGCAAGGAAGCAGTCGCCAGCAGGTGGTTCGTGGAAGGCAGAGGATCACCACTTGCACCCACAAGAAACTCCAGGCAAGGCCTTACTGAAGGTCATCCTGCAAAGATTTAAAAAAAAAAATAAAAAAAATTTAAAATAAAATAAATGGAGGGCAGGCACACCCCTCCCAGGGTGAAATGCACTGTGCCCAGCACCAGCATTCAAAGAGGAATCAAACATGGACATAGACCAAAGAGTTGGGCTGCTGTCAGGCCTGTAGAAGTATGTCTACCACAGGCCCTTGAGTACCACCTTCTGAATCAACTGGCACCTCTCAAGAGGCAAGCCATAAGTGAGAAGGGAGCTGGATCTTCCAGAGGAATGGGTCCTTACCGCAGGAGCCCATGGTGATCAGGAGGTGGGGCGTTATCTGAAGATATACCATGGGCACTGCGGCCAGTCTGGGGCTACCAGCACCACTGGGCACAGGTGAAGCTCTATTCACCTGAGTACTCTGAATCAGCATCCATGGTGGAAAGATAAAGGAGAGAAGCTTGTGGCCAAGGCTGGACCAGCACATCCAACTCCTGCTGAAATCGGACATGCTCTGTTGACTGCAGGCAGCAGGGACCTTCTGGTTCCTGGGTGTGTCACTACGAGGTTCATCTCAGGCAGGACCCAGTGACACAATGCAGTCAAAAGGCCCAGGGTGCCAACTTCCACTTGCTCGGGTCGCAGAGGTGGCGACAGATAGCCAGAGATGACAATGTTCAAGTGGACCATGTGCTGTGCGGAGAGGGTCCCAACATTCTGTTCTGCCTAAGGGAAGAGGTGCAATTCATGGGCTATGCCTGGGCATGTTGGTCCCCCCCTGCCTGGTTTACATACGCCACTGCATTGGTCCGAGAAACCCAATGAGCTTGCTATATAGCAGGGAACAAATGATGCAACAGTCAGATGGCTCGGGCCTCAAGCCAAGAGGCCATCTATTGGGTCTCCGCCGGTGACCACGCACCTTGGGCAGAGCAGCCCATGTGATGGGCTCCCCACCCAGTTAAGCTAGCATTGGTGGTTCACACGCTGTGCAGCAGAGGCAGCTGTCGTGAATATTGTTGAGAGCAAAGCGACCAGCGTGCCAGAGACCGCTGAAGTGGTCACATGTGCGCTCTTGCCCAGGGTACCATGTCCAACATGGAGGCCATCATCCCTAGGAGCTGCAGGTAGTCCTAAGCTTGAAGAGATGGGGGATGAGAGAAAAACTTGCAGCTGCCTGCGAAACATGACCCAAAACACTTACGAGTAAGGAACACCCGTCCCTGGGCAGTTGCGAAGCAGGTTCCCAGAAATATTATTTATTTTTTTATTTATTTTATTTATATTCTCTTATATACCGTGCTATTCTGCATCAGTGTGGTTTACATTGAACAAACTGAAATTACATTGAACAGGACATAACTTGGAGAACTATTTTACAGGGAACATGGGCTATGGAGGGTTAAGTGGCTTGCCCAAGACCACAAGGAGCACCTGTGGGACTAGAAACCCCAGTCCTTACGGCCCAAGGTTGCTGTCCTCTAGTGGGATTTGAACCCCTGACCTTCCGGCCTGAAGTACCTTGCCCCAACCACTAGGCCACTCCTCCACTCCAAATATGTGGTCTTTGAATGGACTGAGACAGCTCTTATCACTGTTGACTAGCCACCTCAGGCCCTCGAGGAGGCAGACAACTTAGTCACACTGCCTGCTCCGCTTCAGATCACAACTTGGCCTGGATCAGCCAAATGTTGAGATAAGGGTGGACAAAAATACTCATATGCCAAAAGCACTGCCACAATAACTACCATCACCTTAGAGAACATGCAAGGGATGGTGGCGATGCCAGAGGGCAGTGCACAGAACTGGTAATGGTAGCCTAATATGGTGAACTAGAGAAAGCGCTGGTGTTCTGGATGGATGAGAATATGCATGGGAATACGCAGATACTCCTCCATTGGGCAGAGGGTAGCAAGGTACTCCCCCAAGCACATGGCTTGAATGACAGACTGGAGGGTCTCCATCCAAAAGAGAGAAATCTTGAGACTACAATCGACACCCTGCAAGTCCAGGATGGGTCAGATGGTGACGCTCTTCTTGGGAACCACAAAATAGATAGAGTACCTTCCTGTGCCCTGCTGGGCAGGAGAACTGGTACTATTGCCCATAATACTAGAAACAGCTGTAGAGTGACCCAGACTGCCTTGCGCTTGGCCGTGGGCCCACAGGGGGGACACCATGAATCCCTCAGACGGTCCTGGTGAGTTCCAGTGCATAGCCCTTTCTAACATCTAAGACCCACTGGTCTTAGGTGATATGAGCCCAATCCTGATGAAAGTACTGCAGGTGCCTCCCCTAAGTGCGTCATCTCTGGTCAGGCCCCCCTGCCAGTCAGCAGGCAGAGCAGGAAGATGAAGTGGACTTCTTGGAGGTGCTGTAGAAGCCTTAAGGTTAGCGTACCCTCCAAAAGGACTGGCTGCGACTCCCAGAGCGTCAATAGGAATATGGTCGATTCTGCTGGAAACAATGCAAGTCATGGAAGCTGGCCCATGAAGTACCAGACCCAACCCTTGATGAGGAAGACCATTTAAATGGAGGACTTTGGTTTGTCCTCTCGTAACCTTGCTGAGATCCTTGACCAGCTTCTCTAGATCCTCCCTGAAGAGGAGTGCTCTCTTGAAAGGAAGCTGGCCAGTGAGCTTGGGAAGCAGAGTAGGCCGACCAGTTTCAAAGCCATAACCAGCACCAAGCAGCCAGGTCTTGAAAAGCATCGGCTAGGAAGGCTGCCATGAACTGTAGCTGCAGAATGTTAGCATCCTCTGACAGGAGCTGGATCCAGCACAGTAGAGCCCACACAGCCAGACCACCACAGGATGAGGCCTAGAATGCCAGAGAGAACGTGGAGAAGGCCATCTTCAATAAGCCCTTGACCTTCTGGCGATGAGTGGCCTGGAAAGCAGCCCCACCCTTGACAGGAACAGTTATGCACTTTGTCACGGCCATGGGGATAGCACAGCCACTTGCCTAGGTCAACCTGAGCCGACTAGTTGCCTGAACATAAGAAATGCCATATTGGGTCAGACCAAGGTCCATCAAGCCCAGTATCCTGTTTCCAACAGTGGCCAATCTAGGTCATACGTACCTAGCAGTTTCCCCAAAAGACAGGTTCTGCAATGCTTGTACTGGGTCAAGCATTGATATCCTGGGTCCCTTCTTAATAATGGTTTATGGACCTTTCCTCTAGGAACATGTCAAAACATTTTTTAAAACCCAGCTACACTAACAGCCTTAACTACATCCTCTGGTAACAAATTCCAGAGTTTGATTACATGTTGAGTGAAAAAATATTTTCTTTTATTAGTCTTAAATAGCTTACCCTGTAGCTTCATTGCATGTCCCCTAGTCTTTCTATATTCTGATAACGTAAACAGTCGATCTACGTTTACCCATTCCACTCTGTTCATTAGTTTATAGACTATCATATTTCCTCTCAGCCGTCTTTTCCAGGTTAAAGAGCCCTAACCTTTTTAGCCTTTCATAGGAGTATCCTTCCATCCCCTTTACCATTTTGGTGGACTCTTCTCTGAACCTTTTCTAATAACGCTATATCCTTTTAAAGATACGGCGACCAGAACTGCGCACAATATTCAAGGTGCGGTCTCACCATGGAATGGTATAGAAACATTATAATATCTTCTGTTTTAATTTTCCATTCCTTTCCTTATACCACCTAGCATTCTATTTGCTCTCTTGGCTGCCACTGCACACTGGGCTGAGCGTTTTAACATGTTATCCACAATGACGCCTAAATCTTTTTCCTGGGTGGTGGTTCCTAATGTGGAACCTTGCATTGTGTAACCATAGTTTGGGTTGTTCTTCCCTAGGTGCATAACTTTGCACTTGTCCACATTAAATTTTATCTGCCATTTTGATGCCCAGTCTTCCAATTTATCAAGATCCTCTTGCAATTTTCCACAATCCTCTTGGGTTTTAACAACTTTAAATAGTTTTGTGTCATCTGCAAATTTGATACTCACTCGTTATTCCACTTTCCAGGTCATTTATTGATGTGTCAAAAAGCAGAAGACCCAGCACAGATCCCTGGGGTACACCACTATTCACCTTTCTCCATTGGGAAAGTTGGCCATTTAGTCCAACCCTCTGCTTTCTATCTTTTAACCAGTTCCTGATCCACAGTAGTACACTGCCTCCTATCCCATGATTCTTTAGTTTTGCCAAGTCTCTGATGAGGGACCTTGTCAAAGGCTTTCTGAAAGTCCAGATACACTATATCAACCGACTCACCTTTGTCCACCTGTTTATTCACACTTTCAAACATAACAGATTAGTAAAACAAGATCTTCCTTGTCTAAAGCCATGTTGGCTGTCTCCCATTAGGCCATGACTATCTACATGCTGAGTAATTTTATTCTTTATGATGGTTTCTACCATTTTTCCCAGTACTGATGTGAGGCTCACCGGTCTGTAGTTTACCAGATCACCCCTGGAACCCTTTTTAAAAATTGGTGTTACATTGAAGATTGGCGGATCGCCAGGTATTAGAGATGATTTTAATGATAGTTCACAGATTACTAATAGCAGGTCTGCAATCTCATATTTCAGTTCTTTCAACACCCTTGGATGTATACCTGGAGAGAGGTGTCAGGCCTTTATTCTACCACCATTTGCTGCAGTTCTGGTGGGAAGGGGGAAGGCATGGGCAGGCATTTTAATACCCAGGATAAAATCGGGTCAGTAAGACGATGAAGCCATCTCCAAAGGCTCAGGTATGCAGAGCTCCAATGCCACCTGCACAATGAGAGGCACCACCTCTTCCCTACAGAATAGCCTTACACCCCCCCCCCCCCGAGTCCCCTGCCTCCTCTTGAAGGGAAGAATTAGATCCATGGCATCCATGCCCTGGCTGTCATCTTCTGGGGAATCTAAGTCCCCCAGCGCCCAAACAAAAGAATGTATGTGGCCGGGAACCCCCTGAACTGACATCAGAATCCCATGTGCGCTTCCTGCTATGCTTGGGGTCTGCAGCAGGTGCTACTGCAGTGGGTGCTGGAGGAGGTAGAGGCCACTCCCAGGCCCCCTTTTCCAGAGCACCCATGCCTGACAGAATAAGGCAGCAAACTCTGCTGTGTCAGTGCCCACCACAGGCAGAGGCAGAGGATGCCATATTTAAGGCAGCAGGGCATGGTGGAAGGCATCCGACAGCAAGGTATGCATGCTGAACATGGGCTGCTGCACGTGGGAAAGACAGATTGCATGCAAGGGCACAACAGTGCACAGAAGGCGGGAAGCAGGCTCCATGTTCTGTCACTCAGATCATGCCAGAGCTCACTGCTAAAGAAAGGAGCTACCAGGACCAGAACAACGGTACAGGTGGGGAACCCCCCCCCCCCCAAAAAAAAAACCCTACACCCTCTCCCACACGGGCAGGCTGTACTCACAAATGCAAGCTTCAGTCCCGGGTCGGGACCTCATGCTGTCAAACTCTTCCTCATGAGGAGAGACAGTGGGAGGGAAGAGGAAGCAAGGCAGTTATGTGCCTCAAGTCAGCAAACAAACTATAAAGGAAAGAAAAGGCAATAAGTCAAAGGAAAATAAACTAAAATAAAAAGTCTGGAGGGGATCAGACACCCCTATGAAGGAAACTTTGACAACGAAGTTGGCTCTTAGTCAGAAGTTGTCCTCCCTCTCCACAAGGACAAATTCAACCAGCAGGTATCTCATATCCCCAGAGACTTAGAATCTGGCTGAACAGCTACTAGTCCTCTGGACTGAGCAGCAGTTAGCGTCCTGAGATGTACTGGAAATCACCAACATCTGCTGAGACACAAAATACTGAAGTGCGCCCCAAGCTGTGCTGGATATTACACTAGGGGTCATGCCACAGTTCTAATTTTTTTTTTTTTTTGTCTCAGCATCTGCTGGTAGGGGGAGATAATCTGCTTGTCGGGACTGGTCTAGCAGGATGTTCTGGAAATAGCCATGTTTCTGTAACCAAATCCACTGATGTGACCCTATTTGGAATCCTGACCCACAAGTTAGGGAACCACTGGTTTATGCCATCAACTTGCACTTTGTAGATTAGTGAGTTTGGCAAGAAGGCTAGTCCTTAGGAGCCTCAAGCTCAATATACCCCTATACCCCCCCCCCCACAGGGAGGCATGTGCTAGGTATCAAACTAGATTTCAGTGGATGCACTTCTTGCATGAAGAAAAGAGAAAGTGTTCAACTGAGGCATAGGAGAAGATAGTCAGGATGTCACTGTGGGAACTTTGATTTCTGAAGCTTGAACAATATTAGATTGCATCAACACCAAACTTGCTGGCAGCATATCGGAGGGTAGGCAGCCCTCTAGTGGTTCGCTCACCAAAAAGCAAGAGAGGCACATGTAAATGGAATACAGCTAGCCGATTGTGTCATGGGGCTGAGGGCGCAAGAAGTGTCTAGAATGCAAGCAAAAATACATCTAGGTCCAAAGCGGGCCAAATCATGGGTCTGGAGATAAAGGCAGTAATGACAGGCAAAGGTAGACAAGGAAGACCAGGTAGCTACCCAACAGATGTCCAGAAGGGCAACCTGAGAGCGCTCTGCCCAAGAGGCTGCCTAAAGCGCACACATGGAACGGCCTGGAGGCCAGCAGGTATGGGTCACCCCTGTAAAAAAACGTATGCAGACAATAGTGTGCTTAATACAACAAGTGGCCTTTGATGCTGCCAGACCTCAACGATGTCCTGCATAAAAAGGACAGACACAGCTGGTCTTAAGGATATCCTACATCAACTGTAGATAATGGCACGACCCTGTAGACATTCAGAGTTTGGAGGCTGGCATTGGCACCGACATACACCTCCTTAGGGAAGAAGGAAAGCAAACTAGTTCGATTAAGATGAAACAGTGACAAAACCTTAGGCAAAAAGGAGGGGGGCCACCTGAAGAGAGACCCCTTATCTTGTCATGACCCTTATCTTTTCAAGTGAACAATGACTACGGATCAATGCCCATACAACACGACCACAAACTAAATAGGTTACTTATGTAAAAAGTGATGAAAATACACTGTTACAGCTGATTACAAGTTATAGAGAGATAAAACACCTTGTTGCAATGTAAACAGTCGAGTTCAATGATGGCATTTTTAAATATAAACCACTAGCTGATAAAATTGAGTTCAATGTAAAATTATCTTGATTTAAGGAAAAGGTGGTATATAAATACTGTTAAATAAATAAGATAACGCCTGGAGCTAAGACACGCTCCTGGCTGACGTGATAGCTACTAAGAAAGCCGCAGGACAGATTGCAGAGGGTAATGTCCTTAAGGGGCTCAAAGGGTGGCTGCATGAAGCACCAGCGACAGATCCCAGGGAGCACACCCCTTTGAGAAAGCAGTCGACATCCACATGGGAGGCCATTGAGCACCCTGCAACAGGTCCATGAAAACAGGTAAGGGCTACCACCTGAACGCATAAGGAGTTAAGCACCAACTCTTTATCGAAACCATCCTGTAAAAAAGAGCCGGGACAGGAATGTCTGCGTGCCAAAGTGAGAGTGCCAGAAGCTCCAAGATTCAAAAAGGCACCAAATCCAGGCATATGCCAAGGAAGTGGAGGGACAACGAGCCTTGAAAAGGATGCAGACTATACCTAGGGGGGAGTAGCCCTTCCGCACTAGGCATCTCCTTTCAAAGAGTCAAGCTATAAGCAAGTAAGGTGCCGGATCATCCATCAGCACGAGACCTTGTCGTAGGAGACCCCTGTGTGCCCCGAGCAGAAGCAGCGGTGGCAAGGCCACTTGGGTGCCACGAGAATCAGACCCAGGATTAGCTTTGATGCAGAGGAGACCTGGCCGACCACCACCTGGGAGATAAGAATAGTTGCTGCGTCGGCCAGGGCTGGACCAGTGCGTCCAGTCTGCTGGAACCATGTTCACGTTGGTGACTGAAGAATGCGAGTGTTTTCAAGTTGGCTGACGTGGCCATGAGGTCGAGAGTGGGCCGACCCCACGGTCTTACAATGCTCTGAAATGCCTAGGAGGCAAGTTCCCATTCACCGGGATTCCACATGTGGCAACAGTGCCTAGATGATGTCCTCTCCGGTTTGCCTTTAACTGCGCAAGGGGAGTGATGAGTTAGTGATGTCATCTCTCTAAACACAACAGTATGAGCTGCAATTTACCCAGCATTGTTTCTTTTGGATTGCCCATCAATCTGATTTCTGAGGGGACATAATTTATCCATTAAGAAGGTAGATTAAGAGAACAATGTATTAGATTGAAAAAGAACAGTTGCAGAGTAGCATTAAAAAGGAAAGTCATAGAAATATGTACATCAATGGTAATCTAAAAATTCTAAACACACTTCTCGCCTACACATGGGTCCTACTCCCGGATAGATGCTATCTGGGTTTCCAAAGAAGTAGGGGGTCGGATTATTGAAGCAGCAGTGGAGGCTATTACATGCTCTGATCACGCCCCGGTGATGGTCTCTTTGCGCATGGCAGACGAAGGGAAAGGGCTACAATATTGGCGGTTGAATGAGTCGTTGCTGGATGATGAGAGGGTGCGCGAGGAGGTAGGGAGGGAAACAAGGGAATATTTTATAACCAATGACAATGGGGAGGTGGCCTGGGGGGGGGGTATGGGATGGCTACAAGGCAGTGATTCGCGGGGTGCTTGTCAAGTGGGGGGCACGGATAAAGAGGGAGAGAGAGAGCCAGGAGGGGGCACTGAGGCTCCGTTTAATGGACTTGGAAGAGCTGGACGCACAGGGGCGGTCGCGATCTTATCGAGGGCAGATACTGGCGGTGTGGGCACAGTTAAATGCGCTACAGGCAGGCCGGCTAAAGTATCAGCTGCAACTCCTACGGCAAGAGGTTTTTGAGGGGGGGAATAAAGCGGGGACGTTTTTGGCGCAGAGGCTCCGTCAGAGAAAGCTGCGCTCTCATATCATCCGAGTCCGATCGAAAGGAGGGACCTTGGTCACTAAGGATGGAGAAATTAGGGACGCCTTTAGAGAATTTTACCAAGAGCTCTATAAAGCTCGGGACTCGGCAACAGAGGACAGAGTGAGCAAGTACCTTGCGTCAGTGCGATTGCCCAAATTGGGGAGGGAGGAGCAAGGGGAAATCAATAGACCGATAAGCGGGGAGGAGGTGGAGGGCAATTCGACAATTAAAAATTGGGAAAGCACCAGGCTTAGATGGGTTAACAGGACCATTCTATAGACAGTTTGGACATCTCCTGACCGAGCCACTAGTGAAGTTATTTAACTTGCCACGGGTGGGAGGGAGATTAGCGGGCACAATGGGCTGGGCGGGGATTACGGTTATTCATAAAGCGGGGAAAGACCCCCAGGACTGTGCATCCTACCGGCCCATCTCTCTGCTTAACCTCGATGCTAAGCTACTCGCAAAGATCTTAACAGCCCGATTAAACAAGGTGATAGGAAAAACGGATTCACCGGGATCAGGCGGGCTTCATACCAGGGAGACAGGTGGCGGACAATATTCGGAAAATACTGAATATAGTTTGGTCAGTCGAGCAGAGCGGGGAAGAGGCCTTGCTCTTGTCACTGGATGCCGAAAAAGCCTTCGATCAGGTAGCTTGGCCCTTCCTGTTCCAGGTGCTGGAGAAGATGGGGCTGGGGAATGACTTCCTGGCCTGGATAAAGGCACTCTATGAGCACCCGCAAGCCTGTGTCCGGGTGAACGGGGCGTATTCCGGGTTTTTTGAGCAGGGGAGGGGTACCCGACAGGGGTGCCCTCTGTCGCCGCTGCTCTTTGCCATTGCCTTAGAGCCGTTTGCACAGAGGGTGCGAGAACGGGAGGACATCCGGGGATTAAGGGTGGGGACGAGGGGCTACAAGATTTCCTTGTTTGCTGACGATATCATCTTAAGCTTGGGTCGTCCCAGAGTGAGCATCCCAATAGTGATGTGGGAATTGGAGGAATACGGTAAGCTGTCGGGTTTCACAATCAACTGGGCTAAATCGGAGATTTTAAATCTGGCGGTCTCGGGTGCTGAGCAAGCACGGTTGGCCAAGCAATACCTGTTTAAGTGGGCAAGGGACAGCATAAGGTACTTAGGAGTACGACTAAGTAATAAAACGGCGTTACTTTACAAACTGAATTATGGGAAGGTACTCGGGCAGACCGAGAGTTGGCTAGGGGGCTGGGAAAAGGGGTTTATATCTTGGTTCGGGCGGATAGCAACAGTTAAAATGATGCTAGTCCCACGCCTGCTGTTTTTGTTTCAGACACTCCCCATAGAGGTACCGCGAGACCAATTGAAACGGGCGCAAGGGATGGTGAATCAATTCATATGGAAGCAGCGAAGACCGAGAGTGGCGATGAGCATACTGCAGAGAGCGAGAGAGGAGGGAGGGCTGGGGGTTCCCAACCTGGGGAAATACTATGAGGCAGCGCAACTGAAAACCGTATACGAGTGGCAACGAAATGAGGTGAAACAATGGGTACAGATGGAGCACGAACAGATGGGGGGAGCGGACATGGAGCGGGTGCTTTGGCGGGGAGGAGGGGGGTGAAGCCACTCATATTCCAAACCCCATTATAGCGCATAGTCTGAAAGTGTGGAAACGGTATAAACAACAGTTGGTGGCGGGGAAAGGGTATACACAGGACATGGGCTTAGAGGCCTGTTTTGAGAAGGGGCAGGGGCCGGATGTGCGGATCCTCAGAAGGTGGGCTAGTGGGGGGTTGACGCACGTATCCCAGCTTGTACACGACCAGGGGATACATGGGTTTGAGGGTATAAAGGATCTCTATGGGTTGACAGAAGGACCACTATGCTTATTTGCAACTCTGTCATTGCCTCCGGCAGCCGAGGGTGTGGACGGACCTAAGGGGGTGTCGTAGTTGGTTTGAGGCTTTATGCACAGGGCACTTGGGACAAAAGGGGGTGTTATCCTGCATATATAGGGGCTTAATGGAGCCCGGGGAGGGTAAACTGCCATTTATACTGAAACGGGAGGCAGATTTGGGGATGGTGTGGAGTGAAGAAGTGTGGACCAAGGTGCTCCGGACAATAGCGCATGTTTCCATCTCGGCATCCCTTAAGGAAAATGCTTATAAAGTGCTGGCCCGATGGTACTGGACGCCAGTCCGTCGCTGCAGAGCCCGGCGGGACAGGACGACCAGTGCTGGCGAGGGTGCGCGGAGAGGGGTGATTGGATGCATATGTGGTGGCGGTGTGTTCATATGCAAGCTTACTGGACGAGGGTCTTAGAAGTGATGTCTGAGATGACAGGATATGCGGTGCCACAAAAGCCCGAGACTTGCCTGTTACACCTTTTAGACGAAGAGATACCCAGGAGGGCAGCGGGGGTCTTACACCATTGTTTAGTAGCGGCCCGTTGTGAAATAACCCGGCACTGGGGGGGGTCAGAGTGCCCCGCAGGAGGCCGGCTTTATTCGAAGAGTGAGTGAAGTGGGGCTGATGTACCGGTTGACAGAGCTGCGCCGGGGGGGGGGGGGGGGGGGGGAGAAGGGGGGAACAATGGCCGAAAGTTTGGAAATGGGGGGAGGAATGGCAAGGGGAGGGAGGGAGTAGGGGGGCAAGTAGGAGGGTGGTAGGGGGGGGGAGCAGTGCCTGGTGGGGGCACCGTGGGCATGGGTAGGGTAGGGTTTCGAAGATGCAGGAATAGACTTAAGTGTTTGCATATGGGGGGGAAGGGGAGGGGGGAAGGGGGAATTGGCATGGGGGATTCGCCCGTGCTTAGTTGAAGTCTAGACCAGGGGATTAAAACAGGGGAATACCACCTCTGTTGCTTAATGATAATGTTGTGGAATTGATCATTGTTTGGATAAAGTCAACGTTTTCTATGTTTTCAATGTTTAGGAACAGTTTACTTTGGTTCCTCTGTTCTGTTACAGTGTGGAAGGGGGTGGGTTGGGGTGATAATTTGCTGTCTTAATTATGCTGTTTATTGGTGTGCTATTCACTAATAAAAAAATTTCAAATTTAAAAAAAAAAAAAAAAAAAAAAATTCTAAACACACACATCACTGCTATTCCAAAAAATGACAGTATTGATTGTGGTATGGTGCTGAAGAGAGATCATATATTAATTGCAACTGTTCTTTTTCAAATCACTAGTGACGTTTTTGATGTTGCACGATTTGGTTTGGTAACCTTTTTGACTCATGGTTTTATGGTGTTTCAGGTTACACTGCACACACACATACATACTATGCATTTTTATAAACCTCTTATCCCTAAGAGGGTTCCTCTTACATAATGTTTTGTTAATCCATTAAGAAGGTAGATTATGTCTCCTCAGAAATCAGATCTCTGGACAATCCAAAAGATACAATGCTGGGTAAATTGCAGCTCACGCTGTTCTGTTTAAATAGAGATGACATCACTAACTCGTCACTCCCCATGCACAGTTAAAGGCAAACACAGGGTAAATTAGACTTACCTGCTAATTGTTGTTCCTTAAGGAACTCTAGTCCAGTCCCGGAACCATAGAGTTGTGAACCTCCACCAGCAGCTTTGGAGACTGAAAGATGTCATCACTTTGATGTCACTGGTACTAATAGGCAAGAACCGCCCACTTCCACCAGCACCTATTGACAAAGCAGACTCAGCAGAGCAACAAATAAGTAGATAAGAAAGTAATAGACTCAACTATTGAAAAGAGTTCAAACCTGAACCTCACCGAAAAAAAACCAGAGCAAGCTCTAGTAACCGCAAAAAAACCCCTGAATTCCCGAGCAGATGAGGTACTGCTGCGCCAAAGAAAAAAGGGGGCTCCCCTGAGAAACCCCAAAGAACCAGAAGTTCCTATCCACTTGGTAGTCTTCTTACATGGAAAATGAAAAACTTCAGGCTGAACACCCGCGCAACACACTGGGAGAGATCCGGGACTGGACTAGAGTTCCTTAAGGAACAACAATTAGCAGGTAAGTCTAATTTACCCTTCCTTTGCGTCCCTCTAGTCCAGTCCCGGAACCATAGAGGATGTAACAAAGCAGTGAATATCAACGGGAGGGACCCGCAAAGGCAGCCTGAAGAACTGCCACACCAAAACGCCCGTCCTCCCGAGCCTGAACATCTAGCCTGTAGTGCTTAGCAAAGGAATGCAGCGAGGACCACGTGGCCGCCCTACAAATGTCCACCACCGGTACCAAACTGATCTCTGCCCAAGACGCCGCCTGCGCTCTTGTCGAATGCGCTCGAAGACCTAGGGCAGTGATGGCTAACCTTTTTGAGCCCGAGTGCCCAAACTGCCGCACAAAACCAAAGAATTTCCTCAAAGTGCCAGCACGTCATTTGCATAAGTGGTCTTATTTGCATAAATATTTGCATAATGTTACCATACACTAACTTTTAGTAAACATGTCTCTTAATGAGTGTATGGATAAAGAAAGACTAAAAGATTTCTACATTACTATAATCCAGTGCCAACCGCCAGGCACATTAGGAACTACTACAAACGCTGCCCATTTAGAACCCATAGCAAACCCGCCGTATCCTGACAGCATTACCAGGACTCACAAAGCACCATACCCTACCTATCAAAAGGCAACACTGCAAATATTAAACCAATACATTTCAGTGAATACTGGGGAAAGAGAACAAGTGGCAACGTCAAATAGGAATTTCCTCTTGTACCAAACAAAGCGCAGATGTTAATGATGCACATTTCCCAGAGCTGACATATTCCAGTTAATAAATTCAAAATAAAGAGATATCTTTCTACCTTTTGTGCATTTTTTTCAGTTGCAATTGGTCCAGCCATTTTCTTCTGGTTTCTTCATGTTTTCTGCTAACTCTCCATCGTCTGCTGTCCATTTGTCCTTTCTTCTCTCTTCTAGTTTTTTTTCCATTCTCTCTCTCTCTACATCTGCTTTAACATACTAATCTTTCTCCTTTTGCTCTTTCCTCATTCCTATTTCATCCACACAAATTTTACCCCTCCATCCTCAATCCCCAATTACTCTCCCAATACCTGGCCAATTGTAGATTTTTCATCCCTCCTACACAAAATATTTTTCCCCTCTCCATTTTACTCTCCCAGCCCCATCCCATTCTAATCCTCCCCCAACATCAGCTCCCTTCTAGTTCCAGTCTCACCCAGCATCCATTCCCTTCTTCAAGCCCCCCACTTCCCCTCAGCCCATGTGCCGTCCACGCCCCGGCCCCCTCAGCTATTTGCAGTTCAAGCCCCCACTTCCCCTCAGCCCATTTCCATTCCAAGCCCCATCCCCAACAGCTATTTGCAGTTCAAGCCCCCTTCCACTCAGCCCATTTCCAGTCCTAGCAACCCCCCAACCCATTACCAGTCCTAGCCCCCCATAGCCCATTCCCAGTCCTAATCCCACCAGCCCATTTCCAGTCCTAACCTCCCCATCAGCCCACTCCCAGTCCTAATCCCCCATCACTCAATTTTTAGTTTAAGCCCCCCCAGCGCCCATCACCACTCCTAACCCCCGCCCAGCCAGCCCAGTGTCCATCACCACTCCTAACCCCCCCAGCCCAGCCCAGCCCATCACTACTCCTAACCCCCCCAGCCCAGCCCATCACCACACCTAACCCCCCCAGCGCCCATCACCACTCCTACCCCCCCAGCCAGCCCAGCGCCCAGCACCACTCCTCACCCCCCCCGCCAGCCCAGTGCCCATCACCACTCCTAACCCCCCCAGCCAGCCCAGTGCCCATCACCACTCCTAACCCCCCCCAGCCCATCACCACTCCTAACCCCCCCCAGCCCAGCACCACTCCTAACCCCCCCCAGCCCCATCACCACTCCTAACCCCCCCAGCCCAGCCCATCACCACTCCTAACCCCCACCCCCCCAGCCCAGCCCAGCCCAGGGAAAATTTAAAAAAAAACACAACCCTGTCTGCTGCCGTTGTCGGGGCCGCCGCGGCAGAATCGAGCGTGCCGCGGGGCCCCCCTGTACCCACCCGGCAGAGCCTGCCCTCCCCGTAGCAGCTCTCTCTTTGGAGCTACAGTCAGACGCGCCGGCTTGCAGAGCGCGAGGGAAGAGTTCCCTCGCTGTTCTGTTAAGCCCGCGGGGGCTGATGGGAAGTTCCCATCAGCCCCCGCGGGCTTAACTGAGTCGCGAAAGGGAAAACTCTTCCCTTCGCGCTCTGCAAGCCGGCGCGTCTGACTGTAGCTCCAAAGAGAGAGCTGCTACGGGGAGGGCAGGATCTGCCAGGTACAGGGGGGCCCCGCGGCACGCTCGATTCTGCCGCGGCGGCGGCCCCGACAACGGCAGCAGACAGGGTTGTTGTTTTTTTTTTCGATTGCGGACCTTCCCGCGTGCCAGCTGCAAGGCCTTCGCGTGCCACAGCTGGCACGCGTGCCATAGGTTCGCCATCGCTGACCTAGGGGAACTGTCCGACCTTTAAGAAGGTAGGCAGAACCGATCGCTTCCTTCAACCACCGCGAAAGCGAAGCCTTAGCCGCCGCCTCCCCTTTGCGTGGCCCGCCAAACAAGATAAACAACCTGTCGGACTTGCGGAAAGATGCAGTTTCGCAGAGATACCTTTTGAGGACCCTACGAACGTCCAGTAGATGCAGCCGGCCGCCCGAATCCTCGCGCTGCTGCTCCGAAAACACCGGAAGCGACACCACCTGATTAAGATGAAACACGGAAACCACCTTTGGCAAGAAGGCTGGAACTGTACGCAACTGCACGGCGTGACGAGAAAGACAGATATGGCTCCCGACAAGAAAGCGCTTGCAACTCCGAAATCCTCCTAGCGGAGCAAATAGCCACGAGAAACAGTCTTCAAGGTCAAATCCTTCAGAGAGGCTTTACTCAGATGCTCAAACGGCACCGCCACCAAAGCCTCCAAAACCAAATTCAAATCCCACGGAGGAACTACACAGCGTCTCGGTGGCCGTAAGAGTAGCGCCGCCCGCAGGAAACACCGAATATTCCCGTGAAAACCCAACGGCTGACCCTGAATCTTCCTCCGGAAACACGAGATAGCCGCTAACTGCACTCTCAAAGAACTGGCCGCCAGACCCTTCTCCACACCATCTTTCAAAAAGGAAAGGACCTGCGGCACCGAGACCCCCAAGGGACGCAGACAGCGCTCCGCGCACCAAGCCTCGAACACTCGCCACACTCGAATGTATGCCAACGAAGTAGAGCGTCGGCGCACCTTCAATAAGGTAGAAATAACCGCTGCCGAATAACCCCTGGCAGTCAACTTAGCCCTCTCAAGGGCCATGCTGTAAACGAGAATCGATCCACCTGAGGCATGCGCAACGGTCCCTGCAGCAAGAGATCCTTCCGCTGAGGAAGTCTCCACGGCCTGTCCACCAGCAGCCGTACCAGATCTGCATACCACGGCCTTGGGGGCCAGTCGGGCGCCACCAGTATCACGCGACCCTGGTGCTGTTCTATGCGCTGCACCACTTTGCCTATAAGAGCCCAAGGCGGAAACAGAGAAGCCCCTCCACAGGCCATCGTTGTGCCAATGCATCGAGACCCTCTGACATTCGCTCCCTGCGCCTGCTGAAGAACCGAGCCACTTTTGCCGACTTGAAACTCGCCATGAGATTCATGACCAGAATCCCCCATCGCCGAACCAACATGGCAAAGACGTCCGGGTGGAGAGCCCACTCTCCCGGATCCACCCTGCGACGACTTAAAAAATCCGCCTCGACATTGTCCACGCCTGCCACGTGCTGTGCAGACAACGCCAGTAAATTCTGCTCGGCCCAATACAACAGCAGAGTCGCCTCCGCCTCCAGCGACGCACTGCCCGTGCCGCCCTGGCGATTGATGTAGGCCACCGTCGTCGCATTGTCGGAGAGCACCCTTACCGACTCCTGACGAAGGTACTCGAGAAACTCCTGCAACGCCAAAAACACTGCCCTCATCTCCAACCAGTTTATGGACCACAGCATCTCTTCGCTCGACCACAACCCCTGGGCAAAACGTCCGTCGTAATGCGCTCCCCAACCCACGAGACTGGCATCCGTCGTCATGAGTCTCCAGGCCGGAGGACGCAGCGACACCCCTGCAGACAGATTCGCGGGCTCCAACCACCAGCCGAGTTCCCGACTCACCTCCGGAGGACACACCAATCGGCGGGACAACGCATCGCTCTGAGACCAACGCCTGAGAAGCGCACTCTGCAGCGGCCGCATATGAGAGCGGGCCCACTGAACGACATCGATCGTGGCTGCCATGGTACCGAACAATTGCAAGTACTGTCATGCCGTCGGCGCCCTGCACCTGAGAAACTGGCGCATGAGCGTCCTCAATCTCAGCGCTCTCTGCTCCGGGAGAAACACCATCCCTTGCCTGGTCTCGAAGCGCGCTCCTAAGTATTCCAAAACTTGAGACGGAACCAACTTGCTCTTCGCCAAATTGACCACCCAGCCGAGACTTTCCAGCATCCGTATCACCCGAGCCGTGGCCACCTCGCTTTCTGTGCTGGATTTCGCTCGAATCAACCAATCGTCTAAGTAGGGGTGCACTAGAATTCCCTCTTGGCGGAGGGCCGCCGCGACTACCATGATCTTGGTAAAAGTCCGAGGCGCCGTGGCCAGACCGAAAGGCATCGCCTGAAACTGAAAATGTCCTATCGGCACCGCAAACCTTAGGAACCTTTGATGCTCTTGGCGCACCGGAATATGGAGGTACGCTTCCGTAAGGTCCAAAGACGTCAGAAATTCACCCGCTTGGACGGCTGCCATGACGGAGCGTAAAGATTCCATCCGAAAGTGGGTCACGCGTAGACACCGATTCACCCTTTTCAAGTCCAGAATCGGACGAAAAGTGCCTTCCTTCTTGGGGACCACGAAATAGATAAGAGTATCGACCGCACCCGCACTGGTCCGCCGGGATGGGCACCACCGCTTTGAGCTGAAGCAGCCGCTGAAGCGTCTCCGCGACCGCCTGCTTTTCCCGGCACCCGGCACGGGGAAAGGACAAAGGAATCTGACACGGGCCAAAGAAGCTCGAGCATAGCTGTCTCGAATGACCTCCAACACCCACTGATCTGAGGTAATCTGGACCCAGGCAGGGTAAAAGTCCCGTAACCGTCCTCCCACAGGCACCACCTCCACCTGAGTCTGCCGCATCTCATTGTGACTTTACTGGTAAAGGTTTGAAAGGGAGTAAAACCCCGATCGGCCCCCCGGAAACCTCGAAACCCTCGACCATGATAGGGGAACCGTCCCCGCTGCGCCTGGCTAAAAACGGGAGGAACAAAATCTCCGAAAGTCTCTGGAAAGCCCCCTAGATGCTATCGCTCCCCGGCTCTGCTTAGGCTTATCTTCCGGGAGCCGACCCCCCTTGGTCTCCCCCAGATCCTTAACTAACCGTTCCAAATCTTCACCAAACAGCAGCTTACCCCTAAAGGGGAGCTTACTAAGCCGTGCCTTCGACGAGCCGTCCGCCGACCAGTTACGCAGCCACAGATACCTGCGGGCAGCCACTATGGACGCCATACTCTTAGCCAAACCGCGGATAAGATCGTAATGGATATCGGACAAATAAGCCGTGCCCGACTCCAGCCGCGCCAGATCCTCAGCATGGCCATCCAACTGCTCCCCCTGCAACCGCTGGGACCATCGCAAGCAGCCGCGTGCCACCCATGCCCCCACGATCGAGGCCTGCAAGGAAAGGGCACACAAATACCTGCTTCAATAAGGTATCTAGCTTTCTATCTTGCACATCCTTCAAAGCCACGGCACCCTCAACCGGAATAGTGGTCTTTTTAGTGACCGCCGACACTGCCGCATCCACCTTAGGAGAGCGGAAAATCTCCCTGTCCTGCTCCGAAAGCGGATAAAGCCGGGCCAAAGTCCTAGTACCGCGAAGCGTGGACTCCGGCGAGTCCCATTCCACCTGAATCATGTTCCGAAAGACTATGAACCGGGAATACCTGTTGGGAAGTTCGCACCGCCTGCAACAGAGGATCCTCCAAAGATTCCTCCGCCGGCGGCGCCACACAAGGCATATTTAATGCCTTAAGAGTCTCCGCAATCAAAGCCAGTAACTCTTCCCGATGAAACACCCGGACTACTCTACTCTGTTGCTCCAAATCCTGGAACTCCCCCTCCTCCAAGTCCGCATCGGAGGCCGCCTCCACATCCAGATCGGCCACCCCCATCTCATCGTCCAGGCGAGATGGCGGGCTGTCATCCCGGACCTCCCTGCGCTTTTTGAGAGGCACCTCGTCCTCCCCGGGGAGGAGTCCCGAACCTGTCCTCTTAAGCCCCGTAGAGCTACAATACCAGGCTGCAGCAAGGCAAACGCCTGCTACATCAACGAGAAAAACTCCGGCGGAATCCCTGGAACAGGTCCCCCCTGGATCCCTCCGGTCGCCAAAAAAAACACTCTGAGGAAGGACCCGCCACCGGTTCCGCAGGGGCCAAAGAAGGCGGACCGGACTCTCTGGCATCCGAGGGGCCCGCTATCTGCTCCTCAGCGGATCCCCCCACAGTCCTCTCCGTCACCACCGCTTCAAGGGAACACGGTTTACAAACCCCGGACTCCAGGATCTCGCTACGGCGCACCCCGCAGATGAGGCAGCGAGATTTGGCCGGCATCTTACCCAGAACCACACCAACGGACCAAACACGCAGCCCCCAAGCTCGAGGCCCCGAGATCGCCAAGAACTGCACCGGTGTGGGGTGTGGTTTTTTTTTTTTTTTTTTTTTTTTACTTAATTCGTTTATTGTAACCACAGAGTCAAAGGTTAACTAAGACAAAGGAGCCAACCCAACCTGAAAACGAAGCTCTGAAAACCGTTGGGGGCCCAGAGAAAAAACGGGCTGTTGGAAACCCGGCTCTCAAAATGGCCGCCAGCAGAACTCCCGCAGCTGGCTGGCAAGACCCCGAGGCCCTCTGAATTAGCCGCGGGGATTCCCCGACACCCCCCTCCGCTCTGCGCCCAAAGCGCCGACCCGGAAAACCCCCCTCCGACTCACTGGAGTGGAAGGAGAGAGAGAGAGGTGTCAGCACAGCTCCACGCCGGAGCACAGCCTACACACGGCTTCAGCTCCGGCAGAGTTCAATGAAGAGAGCAAGGCTTACAATTGCGCCGCCCTGCAGCGATCCCTTGAGGCTGCCCCCGGCCTTTTAGTGCTGCTGCCTGCACTTTTGATATCAGCGCGGTTTACATTTTAACAATTTTGTACTTAAACATAGAACAAATGTTAAGTTTACAAGGAACAGGGAATAAAAACATGGATAACAGGGATTAACAATTAACAAATATTTTCAATTATTTACAATAGATTCTTAAATGCTCGAGCTCTAAAGATAGGGTTTGTGAGGAATGGACTAGAGCAAGTGATATGAAATCTAGGCAGCTCAAGACACAAGTACAGTTATGGGCATTGTTGCCATCCCTTAATTGCCTCATACACATAGATGGAGTAGGTACCTGCAGTTTCAGCTACCATTTACAATACATGGGTTTTAATAATACACTTACTTGTGCATTAGTTGTGGATGATTTCTTCCCTTCAGTTTATGCAATCAATGTTTTTCTTATAGATTAGTTGAGTAGTTAGCAATTGAGAATACATAGAAGTGTCTCCTTGATAAATTGGAAGACTGGGCATCCAAATGGCAGATGAAATTTAATGTGGACAAGTGCAAAGTTATGCACCTAGGAAAGAACAGCCCAAAATATGGTTACATGATGCAAGGTTCCACATTGGGAACCACCACCCAGGAAAGAGATTTAGGCGTCATTGTGGATAACATGTTAAAACTCCCCGACCAGTGTGAAGCGGTGGCCAAGAGAGCAAATAGAATGCTAGGTATCATAAGGAAAGGAATGGAAAATAAAACAAAGGATATTATAATGCCTCTGTATCGTTCCATGGTGCGACCGCACCTTGAATATCGAATTCTGCTTGCCATATCTTAAAGATATAGTATTAAAAAAAGGTACAGAGAAGAGCCACCAATATGATAAAGGGGATGGAAGGATACTCCTATGAAGAGAGGCTAAAAAGGTTAGGGCTCTTCCGAGACAGCTGAGGGGAGATATGACAAAGGTCTATAAATTAATGAAAGGAGTGGAACGGGTAAACATAGATCGATTGTTTACGTCAGAATATAAAAAGACTAGGGGACATGCAATGAAGCTACAGGGTAACCTACTTGAGAGAATATTTTTTCACTCATTAGCCTTAAAGTGTAATCAAACTCTGGAATACGTTACTTGAGGATCTAGTAAAAGCTGTTAGTGTAGCTGGGTTTAAAAAAGGTTTGGACAAGTTCCTGGAGCAAAAGGTCCATTATTAAAAGGGATCTGGGATATCACTACTTGACCCAATACAAGCATTGAGGAACCTGTGTCTTTTGGGGAAACTGCTAGGTGCTTATGACCTAGATTGGCCACTGTTGGAAACAGGATACTGGGCTTGATGGACCTTGGTCTGACCCAGTATGGCATCTCTTTATGTTCTTATGTAAGTAGCGAGTCTGCAGTAAACACATTTCTCTTACAATGTTTTATCATTTTCTTATGGTTTTACATTATATTTGACTATTATTTTTACTATGTTCTCATTTTAATACGAGCATTATTTGATGTTTTAATATCCATTGCTTAGTATTAAAATTGTGTTATAGGTTATTATTTATGTATTTGTGACATCATTGGGCTCTTTTCATACATACATGATTTTTGAATGTTTTGTTGTTACTGTTTTAGTGTATTACATATGTATTTTATTGTTTTTATATGTGCATGCTTTTCAAGGTCGAAGTCCTCTGAAGAAGACTAATGCCAAAACATGTGTAGGGCAGACCTGGTAACATGCAATAAAGCTCTTGTCCTCCAGTGACAGCTTCCTTCTGCTGTTTTGTGCTTCTGTGGGGTGGGGTGGGGGGTCTCCTCTGTTCCTCTCGAACGAACTCAAGGCCATGTCAGCCAACTCGAAAGTGCCTGTGTTCTTCAGTCACTGATAGTAACATAGTAAATGACAGCAGACAGTAAATGGTCCATCTAGTCTGCCCAGTAAGATGGCAAGAGTAGGTGCACCTGAATATTGAATTCAGGTGCAGGCCACTCCTCCCCATGTCTTTGTTTAGGGGTGAACCCACCGCTCCATGTAGGACACCCCTGTTTGTTGAGAATTTAGAGATAGTTAAGTTTATTTTGATTTTATCCCGTTGCTGTAAAGGGATCCACCGTGTCTGTCCCATGCCATTTTGAATTCTGTCACTGTATTTGTCCCCACCACTTCCATCGGGAGGGTATTCCAAGCATCCACCCCCCTTTCAGTGAAAAAGTATTTCCTGACATTGAAAGGCAATTTACCCTCTTGCAACTTCATGTTATGCCCTCTAGTTTTACAGCTTCCCTGTCTTAGAGAAATAACGAACAAACAAACCTCTTCCAAAGTATTTAAAGGTCTGAATCATATCTCCCCAATCCTTTTCCTTTGCACTGTGGTGTCCCTCAGGGTTCAAGTATTAGCACCCTTGCTCTTTAATATTTTCATGGCACCTCTTGCACTACTAATACAACAATTGGCCTTTTTGCTTTCTATTACACCGACAATATTATTCTTACATCATACCTCCTCTACACCCTGACCTCACATCCCTTAATTCATGTCTGTCTTCCATTGCTGATTGGCTGGTCTCTAATTGTCTCCACCTAAATATCTCAAAAACTCTGGCTATTTGGTTTGCCCATGGCAGCCCCCCTCCTTCACTAGCTCCATCCTTTTCTGGTTCCCCTATCCCTTTGGTCTCAGTTTCGGTACCGGTGTTCTTCTTGAAGCAGACCTCTTACCGAGATCACATATCCCACATTACTAGGACCTCTTTCTTCTTCCTTCGGCAAATTTGAGCCATCTGTCCTTTCCTCATACCTCAGGCTCTCACTCCTCATCTTGTCTCTGGTTATTTCTCTTCTAGATTTTTGTAACTCTGTCCTTTCCGGTGTCCCTAAATTCCAGCTACTTTGATTACAACGCATACAGAACACTGCCACACATCTTCTCTCACTCCTCACCTTGGGATCACGTCACTCCCCTTCTTATTAATCTCCACTGGCTCCCTTTGGCTCAACGTATCCATTACAAACTGCTCACGCTAGTCCATCAGGCTATATACACTCACACCCCACAGTACCTCTCTGATTTACTACAATTTCATACTCCTACTTGTTCCCTCCAGTCCATACATAGCAACCAGCTTCACCTCCCCTCTCATGCGCATCTCCAGTCTACCCGCACTTCTGCATTTTTCTTTATGGGACCTGCTCTGTGGAACTCCCTCCCCTCTTCACTACGCTTGGAACAAAAACTACTGCTCCCTTTAAGACTTAGCTAAAAACCTCTAACAAAGCATTTGATTTATATACTGCCCAGATCTAGTCTTGTGTACTCTTTATCAGTCATGTTCTTTGTGCTTGTTTGTATACTCGTCTGACTCCTACTTTCCTGTCTAATTGATGCAATTTCTTTTCGGTACCTATGGCCCATTTCGATACTATTAGAATTTTGTAAACCGCCTTGCTGTTATTTGAAAGGCAGTATATCAAGTATATTAAAACAAAAAAAAAAACAACCCTCCTCTCCTCCAGAGTATACATATTTAAGTCTTCAAGTCTCTTCTCATAAGGCTTCTGACAGACTCCAAATCATTTTGGTCGCCTTTCTCTGAACAGTTTCCAGTCTTTTTACATCCTTTGCAAGATACAGTCTCCAAAACTGAACACAGTGTTCCAAGTGAGGCCTCACCAGTGACTTATACAGTGGCATTAGAACCTCTTCCTTTGTTGGTGGTTCCAGCAGACTGATGAGCTGGTCAAGCCCTGGCTGACAGCAACTATTCTCATCCAAATCCAAGTTTCGAGGTCTTCCCTAAAAAGAGAAGCTTGCCCCTAAAAGGGGAGGCGTGCCAGCCAAGCCTTGGAAGTCACATCTATTGACCAATGACACAGTCAAAGCAGGTGCCGTGTGACCGTGACCACTGCCATGGCACAGGCTGCTAGACGGAGCAGATCATAAAAGGCATCTGCCAAAAAGGCTATGACAGACTCCAGCTAGACAGCTGCCGGGTCCTTTGGCAGGTGCTGAATCCAACAAAGGGGGGCATGGGTCACAAGTCCTCCACAAGAGGCAGCCTGAAAAGCCAGAGGGGGAAGGGGGGGAAAGAGGAAGAGAAAACCATCTTCAATAGTTCAACCTTATGGGCTTGCTGGCTGTGGAGGGCTATTCCTCCCTCACAGGGATGGTAGTATGCTTGGCTTCTGCTGCGATGGCATCCACTTTGGAATACCGGAGCCGCCTGTCGAGGTCCTCAGAGGACTAACTGTAATGACAACCCAATCGCCTGGCCATAAAGACCGATCAGGGGAAGCCATCTGTTGGAGTTCCAAAGGGAAACAGAAGGACAGAGGATTGCGAATTCCCACCAGAATGAGGTCCGACTGAGGCTGATATGATGCAGGTGCCGGTGGATTGGAGCCAGTGAGAGTTGGTAGGGCATCCACAACCTGAGTGATGAACGCTCCTCTTTGCAGAAGAGAGACACAGACTCGAGTCCTCAACCACATCATCCCGAGGGGACCATTCCCTATCCTCATGGTCGGATGCACTGCCCACCGAGTCAGACAGGTGCTCTCCCTCCTCCAGAGGAGAAGTAGCTCTGTCTCCCAAAGCCCAGGAAACAATCTTTGCATAGGACCCTCTGGGAGAGAGTGGAGTGTCCTGAACATGCTTATGTGCAAGGCGATCTTTAGTCACAGGGACAGCTGAACCCAGTATGCTTGGACTAAAGGCAGACTTCGAGATCCCATACCTGACTGAAGAGGCACGTGAATCTATCCAAGTCCTGATCAGCCATCTCTGGTGACTGCAAGACCTGTTGAGGGAACAGAAGAGGTGGGGGGGGGGGGAGAAAGCCTCATCTGCAGGCCCCAACCCAACAGGAGGAGACTGCACCATAACGGTATTTCCCTACACCACAATGGTGGTAGTGAGTGTGTCTTGTGCCAGTTAACAAGACTGTCCGGGGTCCTCTAAGCATGTGGTGCAAAGCCAGTTCACCAAATACTGCCATTTGCGACTGCATGCATGACACTGTGGTAAGGTCGAGGGCATTAAACACTGGGAAGGTAAAAACTCCACCAACAGAAGGCAAAACAGGACAGGCAGATGAATAGCAACGCAGGCAGTTGAAATCAGCACTATATTAGGAAAAACAAAGCTCTTACAACCCATGGCACAAAATGGTGGGAAGGAGCAGCAGTAATGACAACTGAGCTCCAATGTCCCACAACTTAACAGAGGCCGGAGTAGGAAGGGGGGGTGGGGGAGGGGGGAGGTGCACTAGAGATAAAAAAAAGGGAAGGCAGATAACTCACTGAGACCCAGCAATGAGAGGAGAGCTGATCAACAGAAACAATGCAGTACAAACAATGCCGTATCAGGCAAGAGCTGAAGGTCTGTGTAAATGCTCATAAAACACATACAAGAAAGGGCCGCTTCCTTGCTTTGCTGAGAGTACAGACAGCTCCCAGTGTGGGCTGAACAGGTCCTCTTAACCAGGAGCTCTCACGGGGAACCCTCTTGGTGACAGTCTGGAGCAAAAGACACATCCGCTGATTTGGAACTAAGAATCTGATCAAAAAATACAATATATACAAATCCAAAAACACACAAAAATTTCAAAGGGAAACTAAAAGACCTAAATATTTGTCCCCTTACAAAAACAAAGTCCCCCCCCCCCCCCCCGCACCTAAAAAAGGTAGGTCTAAAGCAGAAGTGCCTAAATTCTTACACTTGGATAAAATCAGAGAATAGCCAATTTTGTCACATGACAGAGGTTTGAAGTAGCCTCCTTTGTAATTAGCCTGTTTAGAGATGGATGGAAAATTCATCTCTTCACTAATCCTAATCAAGCCCCCCTCTGCTAGCAAAGAATTAAACTGTTTAAGATCTTCAAAAAAGTTCTTAGACTTAAATACTAAAAAACAAAAAAAAAAAACACACACCACAAACAAAACAAAAAGTCCAGGCACATGAGTGGGTGAGGATGCTTCCTTGTCGCACTCAAGGGCCGCATCCCTGAACTTGCTTATAATTCGAACGGAAAGTTTCCCAGAGTGAGGGGGAGTGGAGGCAAAGGTACAAGGGGGCTAAGTACGGCGACTGGCAAGCCGGATAGTGGAAAAGCGGCATGCGGTCAGCAGCAAAAAGAGAAAAACCACATGGACCCTCTTGAGTCCAAAATGGCAGCAGTGCCATGAGCCTGTGACCTGCCGGACTCGCCGGGGAAGGAGAAGGTGGAGTCGGGCCCTGAGGAATTAGCACATGAAGTAGTAAAGCTGCTGGAACCTAAGTTCGATACAGTGTTGAAAAGTTGGAGGAGATGGGAGAGACTTTTACCAAACTCAGAGTGGAAGAGGTTGAACAAAGTATCAACGCTGGAGGCTAGTGAGCTGCGGTTAGAGCGTGATAACCAGAAGCATCAAAAACAAATTGAGGCCCTGCTTACAAAAGTGGATGATCTTGAGAACTGGTCCAGAAGGAATAATTCACGCCTGGTGGGAGTACTGGAGGCATGGACAGAGGAGCAGCTACCCGGCCTGTTTGAGGTATGGCTGCCAAAAGAACTGGGCCTAGGGGACTTGCAAGGGAAAATCAGAGTGGAAAGAGCGCACAGGCTGGGCCAGAGAATGGAGGGCAAAGAGAGGCCAAGACCGGTGTTAGCACGGATATTGAATTTTCAACATTAACCAGCGTACCTTAAAACTGGACAATAAAACTATACTCATGTTCCAGGACTATTCGGTGGTGTTAGCTGCGAAGAGGAAAGCATTCTCGGCGCTATGTACAGAGCTTGCAAAAAGTGGAATACGTTTTGCTTTGAGCTATCCAGCCACCTTAAGGGTATTCCATAAGGGAACAGTGCATATGTATGAGCAAGTCACGGCAGCGCAGAAGTTCACTGCCACTCTGCAGCAGAAGATGCAGGACAAGAACTCGGAGCTAGCGCTTGGTTCAGACAGGTAATACGCGCTATGAAAAGCAGAGATGATGCTCGGTGGAATACTCTGATGAAGTGATGGAACTTGGAAACTGGTATCCACCAGATGGACATATTTGAGAGAGACTTAATATGGTAGTTACAAGGGCCCTATCCTTTTCCCCCCACATTGCTGTGAAGGGGGCAGCCCGGAGGTGCAGACTGATCTGTCCCTTAGGGTATTTAGTTATGGCTAGCTGGATTGCTGGGAGGGGGATTGGGGGATGTGTGGGCTAGTTGAGGGGCAGGGATTGATGTGTATGGGAGGCAGGGGAGGAGGGGGAGGAGAGAGAGAGTGAGTGGCTGGGAGGATTGGGGGGGGGGGGGCGGCAGTCGGGACAAGAGAATGCAAAGTAGGATGAAGGGCACCCTAGGGATATTGGAGCACTCATTTGGGGCCAGGCGGTCCCCTGAGCACAAAGAGTGAATTGATATAAATGATACAAAGATTGTATCCTGGAATGTGGGTGGGGGGGGGGGGGAGATTGGATCACCAATTAAACATGCTAAAGTACTCCAGGCACTCAAGAGGAAAGGTATGCAGATTGCGCTACTGCAGGAGACTCACTTGAGTGCGGTGGAGCATGAGAAGCTAGCGAGAGAGTGGGTGGCAAAACACATATGGGGCATCCTCGGGGACTAGGAAGGCAGGGGTGGTGGTGCTGATAAAGAAAGGCCTGCAATTGGAAGTGAGTAAATGTGAAGTTGACCCGAATGAAAGATTTGTCTTTTTGCAAAAAAAATTATATACAGAGGAGCTCTGGATTGATAACATGTCCCAAATGTATGACCATGGATTTTTTAAAGGGCCTGCTGAAGTTTCAGGAAAACAGAGGGGAAAAAGTTGATTATGGCAGGAGACTAACTGCCCGCAGGACCTGAGACTAGATAAAACGGGAGGGAGGGAGCGAACAAGGGGCCTGGTCCAAAAAAGGGATTGATATCTGTGTAGAATGGGGGCCTTGGTTGATGTGTGGCGTGCACTGCACCCTGGGTCACGGGAATATACCCACCAATCCAGAGCCCATCTGACTATTTTATTTAGTGTCTTTTATACCGTGCTATTCAACATCAGTGCGGTTTACATGAAACAGAATGACTAGCACAGTGCAGCAAGCTGATCTGTGTTTACAAAGAACAGGTACTACAACTTGGATAAAACTGGGGTAACTATTTACATCTAGGCAACATGTTATGTCGTGTCAAAAGCAATTGTAGTCATGGATGGCTTGCGGGATATGTTGCTGTGGCTGTACTAGATGGGGGAGGGGGCTATTGGAGCGCTGTCTTCCAGGTAGTATTTGAGCAAGAGGTGGTGCTTCAAAGCCTTCCTAAACTGGGTTAGGTCAGGGATTGCCCGGATTCTGGGTGGTAGGGTGTTCCAGCATCTGGGTGCACAGAATCTGAAAGCCCTTTCTGCTGTTGCATGGGTGCATTGGGTTATGTCCTTCGGGATTACCAGTGTGTTGACTGCTGCAGATCTTCTGGACCTATTGGGGGACATGGTTTGGATAAGCTCTGCTAGTGATGCGGAGGAGAGCCCATTGATGGCCTTGAAAGTCAGCAGTAGGGTTTTGAAAGAGAGTCTGCCATGTATAGGGAGCCAGTGGAGGTGCTTCAGGATGGGCGTAACATGATCGTTCCTAGAAGCCCCGTGTAGAACTCTCGCCGCGGCATTCATCATGAGTTGGAGCGGGTTCAGGGTGGATTGTGGGAGCCCTTGTAGTATTGCATTAGCGTAATCAAAGTGCAGTATAATCAACGCTTGATAGATTGTCCGGAAGTCGTCTGGCTCTAGTAGGAAGCATAAGTGCCTGAGTGTTCGGATTTTGTGGTAAATTGCTCTTGCTATGTTGCTTATGTGCACCTTCGTGTCCAGTCGTTGGTCTAACGTGACTCCAAGGTATCAGATTGTGGATTTGGTTTGTAGCTCTGCTTCCTTAACCTTTAAGTGGGGAGGCGGAGTGAAGTTTTGGTTCCTCGTAATGAAAAAGGACCTATTTTCTTGTGCTGTATTCGGAGGTTTTGAGATTCGAGCCAGTTGGATACTGCGTCAAAGCAGTCTATCAGTGGGGAGAGGTCCAGCTGCTCTGTTGAGAATGGCACGTAGAGCAGTACATCTGCATATATCAAGCAGTTGACAATGAATGATCAGATGAGGTTACAGATGGGCTGCATGTATATGTTGAACGGCGGAGAGGGAGGATCCTTGTGGCACGCCTTGCCTCTGGTGGAAAGGTTTTGATGTTGAGGCCCCGGATCGTACGTGCTGCCATCTGTCAGACAAGTATGACTTGCACAAGTATGACCTGGTCACGCATTGACTACATTTTGGTGAGTGAAGGAGGATTTGCGCAAGTTTCTCAGGCAGAGATCAAGCCAGTTGTGGTTTCAGGACCATGGTATGGTTTGGGTGAATTGGGACACCAGGGGCCCTGTCAAGACCGGATGGCGCTTTCCCTACTTACCTGTGGGAGGATAAAGATTTTAGGGCATACCTCAGGAAACAGTGGGAAGAGTACACAGCATTCAATGATACCCCCAAGTGCTCGTCGCTTTTGTACTGGGAAGCCAGTAAGGCAGTAATAAGGGGGGGCCCATCATAACTTATGTTATTCAAAGGCGTAAACACCTAGATCACAGCTTGCTAGTAATGGAACACACCCTATGTGCGTTGCAGAGACAACAGAGCAGAACTAGGGATAGCGATATCCAACAAGAGTGTTCTAGAGTTCAGGCGGCGCTTAATGAGCTCCTTCAGCGGAGAGCTTGTATGACTTTGCAGTATTATAAGCATCAATTGTACAAATTTGGTAATAGATCTGGGAGACTGCTGGCCAGTCGTTAGAGATCCCAGGGTGCACGTTTTGTTCCAGTTTTACAGAGTAAGGAAGGAACCCTGTACCAGTCACCACATCAGATAGCTGCCATATTTTGGGATTTTTATGCTAAACTGTACACAGAGGAGGAAAGGGATTATGAGAAAGGCCGGGGGTTCCTAGATGCGCTGGGTCTCCCAAAATTAAGAGAGGAAGACCTAAGGGTGTTGAATGCCCCCATCTCGGGAGGTGAGATACAGAAGGCCATTCGGGTGGGTAAGCCTCAAAGCCCCGGGCCCAGATGGATTCAGGTCCGAGTACTATAAGATACTTGAGCTCAAAATTACTCCCAGTTTGCTGGCAATGAATGCAACCGTATTTCAGGAGGGATTCCTTCCCCAGAGATATGAGGTGTGCAGATATTATGGTAATACCAAAAGAGGGGAAGGACTTGCAAGACCCAACCTCTTATAGGCCTATATTATCAATAAACTGACAAAAATTCTGGCCTCGATCTTGGCGGGTAGGCTGAACCCCCTCTTACCCACACTAACTGACCCACGGCAGGTGGGTTTTGTGCAAGGGCGAGATGCTACCAGAACATTGCGAAATTGATCATGGGGATGGAATGTTGTATGACAGAGGAGACTCCATTGTTAGTTTGGACGCTGAAAAAGCATTTGATAGAGTAGCGTGGCAATATCTGTGGGAGGGCAAGACTTTGGGTTTGTTGGTGCCTTTCTATAGTGGGTTCAGATCTTATATGACGCCCCGCAGGCAAGGGTGGGGGTGAACGGGATTTTCTCTGACCCTTTTGAGAAGAGGTACGACAGGGATGCCCCCTGTCCCCCCTCCTGTTTGTTCTCTCGTTGGAGCCCCTTCTCCATGCAATTCAAAGTGATGCACAGGTGGTGGGAGTGCGCATGGGTAAGGAGGAGGAAATGAAGTTAAGTGCTTTTTGCTGACATGCTCCTTTGCTTAAGAAACCCGCAAGCTTCGTTGGCGCAGGCACTCCAGTTGATTGCTTATTTTGGTGACTTCTCTGGGCTTAAAATCAATGTTAAGTCAATGGCACTGGATGTGGGAGGACGAGTGAGGAAACAGTGGGTGGGTGCTTACCCTCTGACCTGGGCATCTAGCTTGATTCGATACTTAGGTATCCAGCTGCCAGATGCTCCGGAGCATCTCTATAAAAATATACCGGGAATGCTGGAGAGAGCTTGGACAACTTTTCACAAGTGGGTCACCTTGCCTTTATCTCTGAGAGGCTGAATAGCATTGTTCACACTGGTAGAGCTTCCAAGATGGCTTTACGTGCTCTGCATGCTTCCCATTTGGGTATTAGATAAGGACTGGAAGTGCTTTGAGCGACACCTGGGTGACTTTTTATGGAGGGGAAAACATGCGCGTATCCCTCTGAGAGCTCTAATGAGAAGACGAGGAGGCGGCTTAGAGCTTCCATCTGTGCGTAACTATAACCTTTGTTATATGGCGAGACACCTTGGGGGGCTATGGATGGTGGAGGCGGGCTGTGCCCCAACGCGTCAACTAAACTGGATGTATGCCCTGTACCACTGCTTGAAGCTGAGAAGTCCACCAAGGAAGCACAATACCACGTGAACAGAAGAAACCCAGTACAATTTGTGATATAAAGGAAGGGAAGATTTTATTTCACACAACGTAAGCCCAATAGCCCGACACAGGCCGTGTTTCGAATCCTTCGCCAGGGGGATTCAGGCTCACTGTATCCATGGGTACATGAATAAAAATTAAATAAAAATACATCCATAAGCCATATTGAATAAAGATAATAAAAATTGAAATCATAATAAATGGTCATATAAATACAAAATATAAAACCAAATAGATGAAACCAATAAAAACAAATACAAGAATATTGGAATGCCAAAAAAGCCTCTTAACACAATGTCTTAAAAATTATATGTATATACATTAAAAACAATCAACCGTGACGTCAATGAGAAACAATTGTAAAGTAACAAAAAGGGATGTGTGACCATCAGATGAAATCAATATTGAAAAGACCATACTTTATCAATGAACACAAAACTTTTTGTGCATTTCTTGCTAAAGGGAGGAAGAGAAATAGGAGAAAATTGTGAACAGGCAAAATTTCTGAAAAACATGAAGACCTCAAAAATGTAAAACAATGAAGCAGGAGTGATACCAAATGACAGCACTAAAGGACACTAATTGCACAAACTTGTTCTTATCCACTCAAAAACAATGGGTCTTTTTAGAAAAATGGATTTAACACGGCACATGAAGAGCGCTATTTATATGACCATTTATTATGATTGCAATTTTTATTATCTTATTCAGGGTGGGCTCAGAAAGGTTTAGTGTGTGTTGGAGATGTGCAGAGAGGGAGGAGTGGGTATTGATAGCTTTCAAAATCTCAACTTGAAATATGGCCTGCATAAACATGAGTTCTACTGCTACTTACAGACAAGACACTACAAAGATGAAGTAAAGAAAAGGGCTCCCACTCTGGTTGACTCTCGTGGCCCGAAGGACGTATTTGTGGAACTGATGGGGAAGGAGGTTCCTACAGAGGAAGGCAGATGCATTGTACGCCCTATAGGTGATCAGCGTTACCTGTCTCGCCTGCTGGAGAGGTGGACAGCAGATGCTGTGGAGGGGCTCACTCTGGAATGCTTGCAGTCTGCTTTTACAAAGATTCCCCCTTGGGGTGAAATGGGTCTATTTGCAGGAAATGCAATACAAATTCTTATGGAGAGCCTACATAACTGATAGGTGGGCGTTCAAGGTGAGGTTACAGAATGATAACTGTAGGTGGTGTAGGTTGGAGAAGGGTACACTGCTACACAAATTTTGGAAATGTCCCAAGGTGCAGTTATTGTAGTCACAGGTCTGCTCCAGGATAGCTGGAATGCTGGCGAGGCAGGTCCCCCAAAGGTTAGAAATTTGCCTCTTCCATAGTTGGGAGGTGACGGGGCGCTAGGTAGAACCGCAGCAAAGGTTCCTTATGGAGCGTGGTTTCCTTGTGGTAAAAAAGGGGCTGTTGGGTCGTTAGCTGGAGGGGGCTCCCCCAGGGGTGAACATTGGGAGGTGGCTTTTTTTTTTTAGCTTTAATGCAGATGGAAAGGCTAACTGCAAAACAGCTTGGGGGGGGGGGGGGAAGCAGTGGGACGCCTTTACAGAACTATGGATGCCGGTTTTGAACACCCTGACCCCATGGGAACGAAGTGTGCTGTTAAAGTATAAGGTGGTAAAATAGGGTCACTAACACCTAGAGGTGCAGTGAAATGATGTAATAAGTAAGGGGAAGGAAACGGAGAGGGACTGAGGGAATAGCTTTTAGATTAAGTAGGGGGATAGCCATTGGATATGTTAGAGCGAGATGTCTGCTGCAATGTGATATGCTTCCTGCACAATTGATCATTGAAGTTGAAGTGGTTGATGTTATAAGGCAGTGTTGCTGTTTAGAAAATTGCGCTGTATGGTCAGTTAGATGATATATAATGTGTGTGAAATTTAGTAAGGTATGTGAAATTAATAAAAAGATGTGAACAGTCCAATAAAACACTGGGAAATATTAAGGCAGCCACTACAGACATTTCATATACTCCTTAAGTTTGTGATAAAAGTGCCAGCAAACAGGAAGAAGCAAAGAAAGATAAAGAAATAAAAGACTCTGTACCCTAATTCATAAGCCCTAAAGAGGACTAAAGATCCCTGATGCTGAAAGCAATGTAAGTATTCAGTCTCTGAACAGAAAGGTTGCCAGATTAACTCTTAAAGAGTTGTTCTGAAGGAAGAATTATTTTAGCAGCCCTTTATCACTTAGCAATCTACAGGCACCTAAAAGTGATCCACCCTAACCTATCTTGCTGGCAGCTTGCCACACCGATTTGGCAGCTGCCATCTTGAGGAAAAGCTACAGCATTTTTAATGGTCTTACTTATTCTAATAACTCTGCAAGGGATTTGCTTCTAGAAGTCAATCCCCAAATTGCTTCTTGTCTCTCACTAAAGAGTTACAACATCCTACAAACTTATTGGATATAAAGAACGCTCTGGATCAGGCTTTGAGAAGTGGGCAGGATGAGGGGGGCTTCACTTGCATTCTGGGTTAGAAGAGGACTCTTACAAAGAATCTAGCCACATAAGCAAAGGGGTTGTACTGTTAAGATTCTCTGCATAGAAACAGCCAATGAGTTCCTTTCTACCGTTGACCTGAATGTTTTTATTGTAAATTGCTTTAACTGGAAAAAAAAAAAGCAGTATAGCAAGTACAATAAACCACAAACTACCTAGACAGGCAGCATTTTCAATCACAAACTAAGGCTATACAGGTACAAAACACACCTCCTGCCTATTTTTACTCACCCATGCTTCTATAAAAAAATTTGCCCATTTCACTTATCTAGACTGAATAATCCCAGAGCACCTCATACATAAAAAACACCCACAAACACATACCAGGATCTATGAACTGATGGAAGCTAGCCACCAAGCCCTCCTGCAGGGAGTATCTGACACAGCCAACCTCACATGGCAGGAAGCGCTGCTCACAATGTGGAGGCAGTTCTCCGTGGCTGAATATGTTCAGAAAGTAGAAGGTTTCTTCTGCCATAGCTGCAAACATAAAAATTGAAGACACAGCATTATAAGACAAGATAATAAAAGGAATCAACAAACGGACTGAGGGTGGAGGAGGGAACATGAAATGCAACACATCAAGAGTGCCTTCCTACTAGGACGTGTGTGTAATCCATATTGTTCACTAAGTCTTCCCAGTTCTGTAGCAGTGGCTGCTGGATTCAGTGTCACTGCTGCCAAGGACGGTGTTTTAGTCATCTGCTGTGTCTGGGAGAGGGAGAGGGAGAGAGAGAAAGAGAAAAAAAGCACACAATCCTTATTTCCAGCATGCTCCATTTCCACCTCTATTCACTTTAGCCCAACTTGGCCCTTGAAAAGCTTTAGCAGATTTGGTTTTCATACCCAAACCAAAAAAATCACCACCCTAGTCCAGTCCAGGCAAGGCAGATGCCCATGCCCACCTGAAGCAGCCTAGAAACTGCATGTACAGACAGAAGTCTGCACACAAGGTAAGCACACAGAAATCATGCGTGTTTTTAAAGTTCATCTTTCAACATGAAGACTCGGAATGAATGACCTCTATTATCCCCCTTCACTTCCTTCACCAGAGCACTCAAGTCACCTCTTACCCGATTAGATGGTGGACTGGATTTTGGCGATTTATCTTTTTCTGCTTTCCAATTACGTGCAATTTCAGCATACTTCTCTTTTTCCTCCATACTCAGCAACTTGAAGGGGAGGAAGTATACAGTTAAAATGTTAGGCTTCTACTAAATTATCAGGTTTCCTGTAATATTAGTGGACATATAGAAAAACTTAACGGTAGAAAGAGACCGCATGGCCTATCTAGTCTGCCCCTCCATATCAAGTGCTACAATAGGCCCCTTTAGAGATCTTCTGTATTTATCCTATGCTTTTTTTTTTAATTCAGATACTGTCATCTCTACCATCTCTCACTGTATATGCAATGCTGTACAGATACACAAGACAGTTCAGGTTTCCCAACCCTATCCTGGAAGCACAACTAGCCTACTGGGATTTCAAGATATCCATAATGGATATGCATGTGACCGCAGTAAATACACCTAGGAGAGATCTGAATGTATTATGGTTTACTAAGTCTTTCTATACTGCCCTTCGAACATCAGTGTGGTTTACAAAGTAAAAGCATAAAACAGAAATGAACTCCAATAGAGAGCGAGCTTATATAGCACATAAATATTCTACAGGAGAGTGCAAGAATAATTAGGACACAATGTTAAAGGCCTGTTAGAAAAGGTGGGTTTCAAGTCAGTCTTAAATTGACAGAATGAAAGTTCCTGGCAGAGGTTAGATGGGAGGGATTTCTAGGGCGTGGGAGCACAATAGTAAAAGGCTAACTGCATGGTTGAGTCATAGAAAGCTTTGGAGACTAGAGGGAGACAATCAGTTGGGCATGAATAGAGTGAAAGGACCAGCTAGCAATGTGGAATAATAAAGAGGACAGATAGGAGGGAACACTAGTGTGTAGGGCCCTGTGTTTGAGTGTCAGAATTTTATAATGATTATGAAAAGCAATAAGTAGTCAGTGGTGTTGAAGTAGTAAAGGGGTGACATGATCAAACCTTGAGGCTCAATGAGCGCTAGTAGTTTGGCAGCAGCTTTTTGAAGAGTAATCTTAAACTGGTAGTCTAGAAAGCCACTAGACGACATTGCAATAATCCAGTTGAGAATTAAGAAAGGAGTGGAGGGAACAAACTTGATGCAAAGAGTAGAAAGAACTTCTAACAGAGCCAATTCGTTTGAGAAATGCGAGACCAGAATCAGACACCACACCCACATACCTAAAGGAAGGACAGAGTGGAAGAGGACCACCATCCAGAATGGGCGAGACAGTTGGCACAGAGGAATTTCTAGTGAACCACACAGCAACAGGCTTGAGCTTAAGCAGATTGGAAAGGTAAGTGTTCAACAGGGTTATGCCCAGATGGGATAGGATGAGTGCGACGAGAAGAATATCATCCATGTAACGGTAAGCAGTGATTCTGGAATCTTGTATAATGGTGGCAAGAGGAACAATAAAAATTGTTAAGTGGGGCAAGAACAGAGCCCTGGGGAAGGGACAGCCTGTCCACTAAGTGGCATACATGGGCAGCCGCCATCACCCCCCCCCCCCCCAGCTGCTGCCAATTCCATTTGGGATGGGGAGGCAGGCAGAATTTCCAAAAGCGGCGGAGGGGGCAGCAAGGTAGTTTCTGCCTAGGGCAGCAGAAGCCCTTGGGCCAGCCCTACCTGGGAACAGCATGAGCAAGAGAATAGGCACTGGAAGTGGAAGAATCAACAGATGACTGAGAAGGAACGATTAGTTAAGAATGAATGGAACCAGAAGAGAACAGATCCTTGAAGGCCCAAGAGGCGAGAGCAGAGGATAAAGTCAAAAGCAGAAGATAAATCCATAGGAACTGTAAGTGATGTTGCTTTGATGTTGCATTATGGTTATCCTGAAATCTGACTGGCTAGGTATACCTTCAGGACGGGGTTGGGAAAAGAGAAGTTATACTTATCTGCTAATTGTGGTTCCTTGAGGAACTCCAGTCCAGTCCCACACCTCTAGATAGTGTACCTCTTCTAGCAGCTTGGAGACAGAGCATGTCATTTTTTGATGATACCTGGTACTTATACAGCTGGCACTGCCTACCAGCCCCAATAACCTACTGAAAGCAGACTCACAGGAGCAAACAATTAAGTAGTCACCAAAACATAAGAAAACATTTTTATGCTTTATTTTGAATTCTTTGCCATTGTGTGTTTTACTTTTTAATGTTATCATTATCCACCAATCGGACTGTACATGCATTAACTGGTTTAATTCTTTTTTTGACCGTCAGCGGTTGCTATGCATATCTATTCACGTGCTTTTCTGAATGAGCATGCATGGACTACCTTACCACCCTTTGACGTCAGCGGTTGCTATGCACGTTTAGTTTACATGAACTAAGCATGCGCCGATTGTTTTAAATAGCCCCCGGATGGGTGCGCAATCAAAGAAAACGCCATCGTCTGAGCTGTTTGCTGACACTGTGCAGACATTGTTCACGATATTGGGTATGTAGTTCTTTTAAATACAAATGATATTACTGGTATCCTTTTCTTCTTTAATGTTTATAAGAACATAAGATATGCCATACTGGGTCAGACCTAGGTCCATCAAGCCCAGTATTCTGTTTCCAACAGTGGCCAAACTAGGTCATACGTACCTAGCAGTTTCCCCAGTTTTGCAGAGCTTAACATTTTTTGGCTAATCACTTATACGGTTTTTCAATCCATTATTATTTTTCATTTGTTGCATCATAGTTTCTTCAGTCATGTTAGCTTGGCATTAAGATTCAGTGTGCATCGCTTTTATTTTTTCCCGAGTTATTGATGTTTGCCTACTATATAGCCCTTCACTTTGCAACACTGAGGTTTTTTAAACACTTTTTCTAGGATGCTGTGCCCCTTTTTATTTTTAATGCATTCTTGAACATGTTTTTATTTGCATGCACCATGTATGTGCTGAATGTTTTATGCAGTCCCCGGATGGGTGTGCAATTACAAAAAAAGAAAGTTTGTCAAGTTTTCTGAGCTGCTTGCCGATGTGGAGAAGGTCTTTTAATGCAAATGTGCACCACTTATTTTTAATTTTTGATCCTTTCTGAGTCAATGTTTGCCTGCTACATGGCTTTTTTTCTTTCAACTTCGCAGCATTGCAGTTTAACATATGTTTCTAGGATGCTTTTTCCTTTAATGCATTCTTGAACATGTTTTTTATTTGTATGTACCATGTATGTGCTGATTGCTTTACACAGTCCCCGGACAGGCATGCAATCAAAAAAGGTTCTCAAGTTGTCTGAGCTGCTTGCTGACGCCGTGGAGAAGGTCTTAATGTAAATGATTTTACTGTTTTTATCCAGCAGAAACATGGTTTGCTGGACTTAAAAGAATAAAAAAATATATATATATATTTTATATCTATGATCTGATTACCCGTACGGCGTTTGATTTTTGTCGCCCAACCTTTTAGTTTCACAGCGTTTTCCTTAGTCATGTTAGTTTGACGCTTTCACTTCTGTTAGACAATCTTTTCCAAAGTTATCAATGGCTTTGTACTTTGTCAGATCAAATGTTTAACATGCTTTTTTAGGGTGCTTCTCATTTTTTATGATTCAAATATGCACTACAAAATGTTTTGTTTTGTTTTAAAGCTTTCGATGTTGACTGCTAAGATGTTTTTGAACCGTGACCCCCTCAATAGGTTTTTAAGATTTTGTGCCCCTTTCCCCCTTTTAAGAGATTCAATATGTACCTTTTTAAATGATCCTTTTTAGTTTTAATTGATATCTGTCTGGTACATGGGTTGGAACCTTGAAAGGTTTTACATATGGCTTATGTTCTTCAAGATGCTTTTTAACATGTTTTTTTTAACTAGCTCCTTTTCATTTTTAATATATCTTGACATTTGTTTTTCCTCTGAGCTTGGCTATAAAAAAAACATTTTGCCACCTCTGTATCTAGTACATATGGGTTCAGTGCAACTAGGATATACAACGAAATTAATTGATCTTTGTCTCCCTGTATGATTTTACTTCCCTCTGGCTCCGGGATTACATTTGATCAAGCTTAGCTGACATTCTGGTTTCTCCAGTATAAACAGATGATAGTCTTTTTAAAGACCACTGCAGATTACACTGTGCCCTTTGTAAGTAATATCTCCTTCGTCTCTCATAGTTTCACTATCAATACCCATTGTCTTCCTGGATTTTGTTATCTTTATCATTGTTTCTGTATATGTACTATTTAATATGTAATATTTCACTACTCTTTAGTATGTTTATTGCTTTACTTATACATATATTTTGTTTTCTGGTTGTGTGGTTTTATCATTTTATATTGTTTTTATGTTTGACTGTATACTTAATGTTTTTAAATTTCTAAAGATGTGTGCCCCCCGAAGAAGACATCCTGCCGAAACACGTTGGGGTATTTTTTGAATAAACTACAACAGTGACCTTCTAAACCCTCGCTCTGTGTTTGTTTGCAATTTGCTGCAAGGGTCTTGTTGCTCTCCTTGTGTTGCCCTCTTTACGTCCAGACAGCATAACTGCTGAGAGGCAGAGTCATCTCCCACCGTTGTGGGTGCTGGTAAAGAAACTCATGTGAACCAAGTAAACACCAACACCACCTTAGGTGAAAAAAAAAAAGGTACCAGACACACCACCACCATCTCCCTAGAAAAGGAAAGGAAGGGTTCCTGGCAGGATAAAGCCTGAAGCTCCGAGATCCTGCATGCCGATCAAATAGCCACCAGGAAAAGTATCAAGTCCTTCAGGGAAGCTCAGCCCAGAGGCTCAAAAGGTTCCCTTGCCAGGGCCGTCAGTACAAGATTGAGATCCCAAGGCTGCACCACCACCCTCCCTGGTGTCCATAGGTGTGTTGCTGCCCTCAGAAATCTGAGCACATCGGGATGTGAACCTGGCACCACCCCGTGAATCTTTTCCTCGATAACAGGCAATTGCTGCCAGCTGCACATGCAATGAGCTGGTGGCCAGTCCCTTGTCAAAGCTGGCCTGCAAGAATGCCAAGATGTCTGGGACTGATGCAGTGGATGAGCGCGTCTGCCTGTCTCCACACCATGATTCAAAGATACACCAGATCCGGATGTAGGCCAGACAGGCAGACCTCCTTTGGGCTTGCAACAAGGTTGCTATCACCGTGCCCAAGTATCCCTCCTTCAACCTTGTCCATTCAAGAGCCATGATGTAAGCAACAAGCGATCCATCTGGGGCATTTAGATTGGCCCCTGCACAAATAAGTCCCTGCGCATCAGGAGTTGCTACTGCCAATCCGCCAGCAGCCAGACTAGATTGCCATACCACAGGCATCGAGGCCAATTCAGGGCCATAAGCACTAACCAATCCCCTGTGCGCTTCTGTTACACCAGAGGTGGGCAATTCCGGTCCTGGAGGGCCGCAGACCAGTCAGGTCGGTCAATGAATATTCATTAGGGACATCATGAAAACCTGACTGGTCTGCGGCCCTCCAGGACCGGAATTGCCTACCCCTGCGTTACACTACTCTGCCTATTAGCACCCACAGGGGAAAGAAAGAAACCCCTCCTCAGGCCAGTGCTGAGCTAAGGCATCTAGGCCTTCGGACATTCCTTCTCCTCTCCTGCTGAAAAACCATCCAACCTTGGCAGATTTGAATGTTGCCATCAGGTCCATAACCGGTTCACCCCATCATTGTACCACCTGCTCAAACACCTCCCAATTGAGGCGCCACTCTGGGGTCCACTCATGCCCAAATGAGATGTGCCACCATCATGTTGGTGGCACATATAGCGGGGGTCAACAACGCCTGCAGACGGGTCTCTGCTCAGCCGAACAGGCTTTTCAGCCTCCTCCTCCAGGGCTGGGCTGCCCATGCCCATGATGTATGCTACCGTGGTCGCATTGTCCGAGAAAAATGGTAATTAGATCTTACCTGCTAATTAGTGTTCCTGAAGGAACGACAGTCCAGTCCCTTTACTTCTGGGTTACGCAACCCTTCCAGCAGCTTGGAGGCTGAGCCAAACCTTTTTGGAGGTGGGGCGGTATAAATACCACTGGGACCACCCCTCAACTCCAGTATTCGACTGAAAAAGCAGATCTACAGAGTTTCCATTAGCCATCAACATAAAAACTTATCTATCCAACATTGTCTAACTATGCACAATACCTATCTCTAAATATATATATATATATTTTTTTTTAAATAGAAAATGGTTAGTGCGAGGAAGAGAGAGAGCGAGAGAGAAGGGGAGGGCGAGAGCGAAAGAGAGAGAGGAGGACCGGACGGAGGAGCAATGCTTAAGGTTGCCCGATCCGGCTATTCTCCCGTGTCTCTTCATCTTGAACTGGCCCCATGCTCGGTCCCGAGTTTCCTTCTGACTGCTAGGTCCTAACCGGGTGGGATCAGGGACTGGACTGTCGTTCCTTCAGGAACACTAATTAGCAGGTAAGATCTAATTACCATTTCCTTATCGTCACTCCAGTCCAGTCCCTTTACTTCTGGGATGTACAAGAGCAGTTCAACCCTGGGTGGGATCCGGCAAACCGGACTGAAGGACCGCCAGACCAAACCGAGCATCCGCTGCGCTCTGGACGTCCAGCCTGTAGTGCTTGGTGAACGTATGTAGCGAAGACCAAGTTGCCGCCCTACAGATGTCCACTGGCTGGACCAAGCTAAATTCTGCCCAAGAAGTAGCCTGAGCCCGGGTGGAGTGCGCCCGGAGCCCCGCTGGCACCTGCTTCCCTTTCAGGATGTAGGCGGAAGCGATCGCTTCCCTGATCCATCTGGAGATAGAGGCCTTGGCCGCCGCCTCTCCCTTGTGTGGACCCCCAAACTGAACGAATAGTCGCTCGGACTTGCGGAAAGGGGCTGTGCGGGAGAGATAGCGTTTCAAGGTCCTCCGGACATCCAAAAGTCGCAGTTTGTTATCCCTACCTCCGCCCTCCTCGGCGGAGAGAACCGGAAGGTGAACTGCCTGGTTCATATGAAAAGGCGAAATGACCTTGGGCAAGAAGGAGGGGACCGGACGTAGAACTATCTTGTCCTTGAGAAACAGTAGGAAGGGGGGCTGAGCGGACAGCGCTTGGAGTTCAGAGACCCGCCTAGCTGAGCAGATCGCGACCAAAAAGACTGTCTTCAGGGTTAAGTCCTTTAAGGAGGCCCTCTTCACTGGTTCGAAGGGTTCCTTGATCAGAGCGTTAAGCACTAGGTTGAGGTCCCAAGGGGGGACGACTGACCTCTGTTGAGGGCGCAGGCGCCTTACCGCCCTTAAGAACCTGGAGACATCCGAGTGCACCCCTAGGGGCTTTCCGCGGACCTTCCCTCTATAGCATGCGATTGCCGCTAGCTGAACTCGCAAGGAGCTGTGAGCTAGGCCCTTGTCAAAACCTGCCTGTAAGAATTCCAGAATTTCGGGGACTGAAGCGGAGAGGGGTTTTCGTCGGTGCTCCACGCACCACGCTTCGAAGATGCGCCAAGTCCTAATATAGGAGAGACAGGTCGAACGCTTCCTAGCGTTTAGCAGGGTAGAGATGACCGCTCCTGAATAACCTCTTTAGGAGCCTCGCCCTTTCAATAGCCAGGCCGTAAGCGAGAACCGATCCACGTGAGGCATCCGCAATGGACCTTGTCTCAGCAGGTCCCTTTTGCAAGGAAGACGCCAAGGCCGATCGGCGATCAATCTCATCAGATCCGCATACCAAGGCCGGCGCGGCCAATCCGGGGCTATGAGAATTACATATCCCTGATGGGACTCCACTCGTAGCACTTTTCCGATCAGGACCCAGGGAGGGAACACAGAGTAGACCCTCCGAGGGCCACTTCTGGGCCAAGGCATCCAGGCCTTCGGACATCCTTTCCTTGCGCCGGCTGAAGAACCGATCCACCTTGGCGGTTGCGAACCTCGCCATGAGGTCCATGACTGGGAGGCCCCAATGGGCTATCATCCGGTTGAACGTCTCCTGCTCCAGTTCCCACTCTCCGTGGTCTATCTTGCACCTGCTGAGATAGTCTGCTGTGACGTTGTCTATTCCTGCCACGTGCTGGGCCGAGAGAGCTTCCAACCGAGTCTCTGCCCACTGGAACAGAGCGCCCGCCTCCTTCTCTAAGGCGGGACTGCTGGTGCCGCCCTGGTGGTTGATGTAAGCCACCGCCGTAACATTGTCTGAGAGTACGCGAATTGCCCTTTTTTGTACTAAGGCCTCTAGAGCCCTGAGCGCCAACCCTACAGCTCGCAATTCTAGTCTGTTGATGGGCCATTGGGCTTCCAGTGGAGACCAGATGCCTTGAACGAACTGGCCCTCGCAGTGAGCTCCCCAGCCTGTCAGACTGGCATCCGTCGTCAGTAATAACCACTGGTGAGGCTCGAGGGGCATCCCGCGATCCAGATTCTTCGGGGACCGCCACCAGTGCAGCGTCTGGTCCGTGGCACGCAAGGTAACGGCATTGATAGGGGGTGATGTTGCGGCGACCACCGACGCAATAGGGCCCTCTGCAGCAGCCGCATGTGGGCCCGAGCCCATGGAACCACCTCTATTGCCGCTGCCATTGTTCCCAGGACCTGCAGATAATGCCGCGCCGAGGGGATCCGTCTGGCCAGAAACTGAGTTACCAGGATTCTTAGCTCTCTTGATCTTGATTGAGACAGAAAGACCCTGCCTCTGCTGGTGTCGAACCTTGCCCCGAGGTACTCTAGTTCCTGGGAGGGCGTCATCCTGCTCTTCGCTCGATTGATGACCCACCCCAATTCTTCTAGCACTTGAACCACTCTTGTTGTCACGGAGTGGCTTTCCTCCTCGGACTTTGCCCGGATTAGCCAATCGTCCAGGTAGGGGTGTACTAGAATTCCCTCTTTTCGTAGAGAGGCCGCTACCACCACCATCACCTTGGTGAATGTCCTTGGAGCCGTAGCTAAGCCGAAGGGAAGGGCTTGGAATTGAAAATGGCCCCTTGGCACCGCAAATCTCAGGAATTGTTGATGGGACTCCCTGACCGGGATATGCAGGTAGGCTTCTGTCAGATCGAGGGATGTTAAGAACTCCCCGCCCCTGACTGCTGCTATGACCGAACGTAGGGTTTCCATCCGGAAGTGTGGAACTCTGAGGCAGCGATTGACTTGTTTTAGATCTAGTATCGGGCGAAAGGAGCCTTCTTTCTTTGGGACTACGAAGTAAATCGAGTACCGACCGGAACCGCGCTGGTCTGGTGGCACCGGGACTACGGCCCCGAGCGTTATCAGTCGGGAGAGGGTTGACTCTACCGCCCCTCTCTTTTCTGAAGAACCGCAGGGAGACTGAACAAAGGCTGGAGGAATTTGCTTTGCGAATTCGAGAGAGTAGCCCTCTCTGATGACTTCTAGAACCCATTGATCGGACGTGACCCGGGACCAGGCAGGAAGAAAACGCCTTAGGCGACCGCCCACCGACGGCTCTCCCCCCTGGACCCCGTCACCTCATTGTTTTCTATTTGTTTGAGAGGAGGAGAAGGAGGACGAGCCAAAACCTCGGCCTGCTCCTCGAAACCCTCTAAAACCTTGTCCCTTAGAGGGGAACCGGCCCCTGGGAAAGGGGTTTGACCTAGCTGGGCGGAACCTTCGGGAGTCCCTGGACTGGTTACGCACTGAGGGTACAGGGCGCCCTTGCTTTGGTCTGTCTTCGGGCAGCCTGCCCCCTTTAGACTCGCCAAGGCCCTTTACCAATTTCTCCAAATCTTCTCCGAATAACAGTTTCCCCTTGAACAGAAGGCGGCTCAGGCGTGCCTTCGAGGAGGCGTCCGCTGCCCAATTCCGTAGCCACAGATAGCGTCTAGCTGCTACCACCGAGGCCATGCTCTTGGCTAGGCTTCTGATGAGGTCATACTGACTATCCGCCAGGAAGGCTGTTCCGGACTCCAGTCTAGCAGAGTGGTCCTGAGCTTCGCCAGATGGGCCCTCTGTTGCTTGCAGTTGAGACCACCTTAAGCAGGCTCTCGCCACCCAAGCCCCAGAAACCGAGGCCTGCAATGCCAGGGCGCTCACATCAAAAGCTTGTTTTAGGAGGGTATCTAGTTTTCTGTCTTGAGAGTCCCTCAAGGCTGTGCTGCCCTCCACTGGAATAGTAGTCTTCTTAGTGACTGCTGAAACCGCTGCATCCACCCTTGGGGACTTCAGTAGCTCTCTGTCTGCCTCTGGGAGAGGGTATAGGCGAGACATGGATCGGACTCCCCTTAGACTAGACTCGGGTTGATCCCATTCTTCCTGGATCATCTGGCGCACCACTCTATGAACAGGGAAGACCCTCTGATCTCCTGATGGCCTGGATTAACGGATCCTCCACCGTCTCCTCCTCTGTGCCTCTGAGGATACATTGAGAACTTTTAAAGACTCATCAATTAGGGCCGGGAGTTCTTCCCGCCGAAAGACTAATTATCCTGGAATGATCTTCTTCCGGGATCTCCCCTTCTTCCAGTTCCTCTTCTTCCCCGTCCCAGTCTTTGTCCAAGCCCTCCTCTTCTGGAGAGCTCTGGGAAAGGGAGGAGAGAGGTTCTTCCCCGCCCAAGCGTGGGCGTTTAGGTGGGAGGCCTGAGTCAGGGATGTTTGCCCTCTTGGATATGGTGTCGGCCGTCGGGGCATTCCCCCCTGAGCCCGAACCCTGCTTGCGCAAGCAATAGGCCTTGTGGAGTAAAAGAATAAAGTCTGGAGAGAAGAAATCCCCTGTACCCCCTTCCCCCGGGGGAGTAGAAGGAGGGGGGGAGGGGGTGGGTAAATCTGATTTTGAGGTGGAAGGAGGCTGGGACCCCCCCTCCCCTTGCAAGAGGTCTCCAGCACTCTGAGAGGATTGGGACATGGCCAAATTAATTTCTTGTTCCACGGAGGCAGCCACTGCAGCACAACCCCTGCAGACTCCTGCCTCCGAGGCTGTGCCCCTACGTGTGCCACAGGAAGGACATCTGGGCTTAGCAGCCATGCTCTTGTTTCCAGGTACCTAAATCCCTGTTTGGAAGGAAAGGCACTGTTCAAATCCCCAGCTCCCAGGATAGCAGAAAGAGTAAAGAATTGATTTTCCTCCTTCCTTGGATCCAATCTATCCTTGAGGGATAGGGAGAGAGAGAGAGAGGGAGAACCAGACCCTTAGCACTCTATCAGCGCCTCTTGCCCAGAGGCCAAACCAATTAGCAGAAGAAATGTTAAAATTTAAGCAAACTACAAATTAAAACTCAAGTAAAACTTAAAAAACAAGCAATGGCACACAAAGCAAACTGCGAGTAATGCTCCCTGGTACTTGCGGTTTTTGCAGCTCAGTGGACCCGACTCAGCGATCTCTGCCCGTTAGCTCTACACGTGGTAGGCCTCACCACGTGGAGCCTGAACGGGGATCGCGAGCGCGTTCTCCGGGTTTCTGTTCTCCCCCCCGGAAGAAAAGCGCCGCCGAGAAAGGCTGCCGGTAGAGAGTGATGGATCCTGAAGGGCAGAGAAACTCTTCCGCCGATGAAACTCCTCCGCCGCGATCGGGAGACCTCCGCGATCGGGAGACCCGGGGATCACCGCTGCGTCCTTCAGCTGCGGGAGGGGGGCCCCGATGGACGAAATCTGACTCCCGGAGCTGCCTCCAGCGCTCAGCCACCTTAAGGGCTTCGGCGCGAGGCAGAACAAGGCGGGGAAAAGCAGAATATCACCGGTAAACAGCCTGCACCCTGCTACCTCCGGCGCCCGGCCCGTCCGGAGGGGGGGGGGGGGGAGGGAGGGAGGGCGGGAGGGAGGAAGAGAGCAGAGAGGAATTAAAGGAGCAGCACTGAAAAACCTAGCTGACTTAAAAGGTGAAATCAAAGAAACTAAAGGCAATAAAGGAACAAAATGATAAATTTAAAAGTAAACTTAAAGTAATTTAGTTAAAGGAAGACTCCAGTAAGCCCTAGGCTTACGGAACCCTCCAGCTGCTTGGAGGCTGAGAATACTGGAGTTGAGGGGTGGTCCCAGTGGTATTTATACCGCCCCACCTCCAAAAAGGTTTGGCTCAGCCTCCAAGCTGCTGGAAGGGTTGCGTAACCCAGAAGTAAAGGGACTGGACTGGAGTGACGATAAGGAACACGTACTGCCTTTCCCTATAATCTTGCTTTGAAACTGCGCAGCGCCAGGACCACAGCTTGCATCTCAAGTCTGTTGATTGACCAATGAACCTCCTGGGGATTCCACTATCCCTGGGCAAAGTGTCCTTCACAATGGTCTTCCCACCCAGACAGACTGGCATCTGTAATCAATGGGATCCACTCCGGGGACTTGAAGGGCATGCCCTTCTAAGTTTTCCAGGTACAGCCACAAAGTAAGGGATCTCCTGGCTTCCCATGGGGCAGGGGTGTACCTGGGACAGGGGCTGGCTCTAGTGTGACCACCGATGGAGCAGCGCCCTCTGCAATGGTCACATGTGTGTCCTTGCCCACAGGAGTAGCTCGATCGTGGCCACCATGGTCCCAAGAACTTGCAAGTAATGCCAAGCCGATGGTTTCATCATTCTCATGAAGTGTCGAATCAAGCTTTGTAGTCCTTGTGCTCATACCCTTTGCAGGAAAATCCTGCCGACGCAGGTGTTGAAGCATGCTCTTAAGTACTCCAGCTCTTGCGACGGACTTAGATGACTCTTAGCCAAGTTGACCACCCAAATGTGACTTGAGGAAATCCAACACACTTCATCGCTTTCGTCCCTGGACCTGGCCAGAATCAACCAAGCGTTGGAGGTACAGGTGCACAAGAACTCCTTCCTTGGAGTGCTACTGCCACCACCACTATGACCTTGGTGAAAGTGTGCGGTGCTATCGCCAGGCCAAAATGCAATGCCTGAAACTAGAAATGACCATTCAATATGGCAAAGTGGAGAAACTGTTGATGAGCTGGCCATATGGGAATGTGCAGATAAGCCTCCGGGAGATCGAGTGATGTCAAAAACTCCCCGCTTACCACCCCCCCCCCCATCACTGACTTCAGCATCTCCATGTGGAAATGTGGCACCAGCAGACAGCGGTTGACTCCCTTGAGATAGAGGACTGGGTGAAAGGAGCCTTCCTTTTTGGGCATCATGAAATAAATGGAATACCAACTACAGCAGTACTGATCTTACAGCACTGGCTCCACTGCCTCAGATATTAAGGAGGGGGGGGGGGGTGTAACAAGGTCTCCTCTACCACCATCAATTTGCTCTGTGCCTTGCAGGGGACAATGAAAAATTGATTTACTGGGCAAATCCACTCAAGGGCGTAGCCCTCCCCGACTACCTCAGATGCAGAAAAAAGGAGGTGATAATGCCTCTGTATAAGTCTTTGGTGCGACCTCATTTGGAGTATGGTGTGCAATTCTGGAGACCGCACCTTCAAAAGGATGTGAACAGGATGGAGTCGGTGCAGAGGGTTGCTACTAAAATGATTAATGGGCTTCATTATAAAGCATATGAGGACAGACTTAAGGATCTTAATATGTACACCTTAGAGGAAAGGCGGGATAGAGGTGATATGATTGAGATGTTTAAATACCTCCGTGGCATAAATGTTCAGGGAGAGAGCCTCTTTCAATTGAAAGCAAGTTCTGCTACGAGGGGACATGGGATGAGGGTGAAGGGAGATAGATTCAGGAGTGATATGCGGAAATATTTCTTTACGGAAAGAGTGGTGGATCCGTGGAATAGTCTCCCAGTGGAGGTGGTAGAGATGAGGACAGTAACTGAATTCAAAAAAGCATGGGACCAACACAGAGGATCTCTAAAGGTAAAAAGTGGACTGTTGTAGTTGTTATGGAAGGACAGACTAGATAGAAAAAGACCACAAGGCCTGTCATCATGTTTCTATGTTTCTAAACCGAACCCAGACAGGGTAAAGATCCCGCAGCTGACTTCCCACAGGCAACACCCCCTCCCAGGCCCCCCTTGCTTCACTGTCCTTTTTTGTGTCATGAGGTAGAGGCGGCTCCAAAACCCCTGCCTGCACCTCGGAAACCACAAAATCTTGCCCCCTAGATTGGGACCTACTCCTCTGGGTCTGGCTGAAGCGAGGGGCACAAACACACTTGAAGTTCCTCGGTTGGTTCTGAGCTGAGGACGAGCCATGGGCCTGCTTTTGCTTGTTCTCAGGCAACCGATCCACATCTTGGACTCTCCCAAGTCCTTGACTAAGTTATCCAGGTCCTCCCTGAAGAGAAGCTTAGCCTTAAAGGGTAATTTACTAAGCTGGGACTTGGAGAAACTGTCTGCCACCCAGTTCCTAAGCCACAGGTAGCAACGGGCCAACGCCATACTTCTGGAAAGGCCCTTGATAAGAACGTAATGGATGTCCACCAGATAGACTGGACATGTCAGGGGAGATGGCAAAGCTGGAGTTGGGGGCAGCCTGTGTCCCCCAGCCTCTGAAGCTGTTGGGATCAGTGGAGGCAGGCCCTAGCCACCCAAGCCCCGCAGATGGAGGCCTGCAGCGACAAAGCACAAAATATCAAATGCTTGTTTCAGCAGAGTGTCCAGCTTCCTATCCTGGATGTCCTTGAGCGCCGCACTACCTTCCACCGGAATCTTAGTCTTCTTGGTAACCGCAGACACTGCTGCATCGACCTTAGGAGCTCACGCTCCTGTTCCAGCAGTGAGTAAAAGGCACATCAAGGCCTGCACCCCCTTAAGACCAGCCTCCGGCAGATCCCACTCCTCCTGGATCATCTGCCTGTGCTCTAGAAAACACTGACTGATTTCCTAACTGCCTGGAACAGAGGATCCTCTAACATCTCCTCCTCTGCGGGAAGGCCAGTGGGCATGTTCAGGGCTTTGAAGGATTCCAAGATGAGAGCTCCTCCTAGTGGAACACCCTCACAAGCTGGGACAAATCTCCCTGCTCTGGAATCTCTCCTTCCTCCAGCTTGATGTCCAGGTCATCACCCTCTGGTCCTTCCGACCCTCGGGGGGGGGGGGGGGGGTTGCCACTCCTCAGGGCCTCTGGCCCTCTTAGACAGACCCCCTCCTGTCTTGTTTTCTGCTGCACCAGCCACCCTCAGTCCCATGTGCAGAAGTGGAGGGGCTGCTCGCCAACCCCTGCTAGCATAAACAGGAAAAGATCTGCTAGTCCCTGGGTGGGTGCTGTGGAGGGTCCCGGAGCAGACTGTGGGCCCTGCCAGATGAAGACATAGTAGGGTCCCCTGCCTCTTAAGCCCTCCAGAGCCAGGGAGGGGCTCTCCTGCCTCGCCTTGTCCTGTAGGTCGAGCTCCAAGGCATTAGCTTCCTTGTGTAACCTAAGCATATGCCGGTCTCCGAGACCACCCCTCGGCAAGTCCTGCAAACCAGGCATTGAGGCTATGCCAGCATGGTGGGACCTTCTGCGGACCCTTACCCCGCAAAGTCTCCCCACTGGCCTCAGTGGGTCAGTAGTATCTCCCCTAGTGCCCTTTCACTGGGGAATCCAAACTCCCTTATTTCTTTTTGTTCTGCATAAAAGAGAATAAAGGCAACAGCAAAATTAAGGCAAAATCCAAGCCAAATGACAGCCCTAAGCCCAGGAATAAAAATAAAAATAAAGGAAACAAAAAAGAACCTTGCCTGCCCCTGGTGCAATCAGTCGGTTAAGACTGAGAAATTAGGTCTTACCTGCTAATTGTCTTTCCTTGAGTTCTCTCTGGGCCAGTCCAGGGTACGTTAGTGTTGTCAATCCCCTTCAGCAGCTGAGGACTGAAAAACTCCAAGCTTTGCTGACAGCCTAAGCCACTCCCCCTGGTGACAGTGCTCCAGTCTCCTTCTGACAAAGCAGCTCAACTCGCCTAGCCGTAAAAAAACAGAAAAACTAAATAAAAAGAGCACCGAATATCTGCTATATGTCCCAGTGACGGACCGCTCTCGGAAAAAAAAGAGACAGCCCTGCTCCATCTACTCATGCACATTGAGTTGCGCTATCCTTAATGTTTTTTGTTTTTTTTTGTGTACAACACACACAAGAAGAAAAACATTTCGAAGGAACTTGAGGGAGCCCCCAAAAAGAAAACCATGTCCTCAGAGAATTGTTACTTTGGTAATCACGTCTTACCCCCCAGAGAAACCGAACTCCCAGAAGAAAAACACACTGAGGCGAATACTGGGTGGGCCCTGGACTGGCCCGGAGAGAACTCAAGGAAAGACAGACAATTAGCAGGTAAGACCTAATTTCTCCTTCCTTATCGTTTCTCCAGGCCAGTCCAGGGTACGTTAGGGCAGTACCTAAAGTTGGGAGGGACCCGCGACAATCGCCGAAGCCCCTACATTGGCATTCTGCCTTGTGAGCACGTCCAACCTATAGTATGTCGCAGCTCTACAGATATCCACTGGCGGAACTAAGGCACACTGTCAGACGGCTGCCTGGGTGAGAATCTTCACAGTCTTGACAATGCATATATTTATATGATTTTTGCAAGGTATTGTGGGTAATGTAGTTCATTCACACCAGACACAGCTGCTGACAATAATTTAGTTGTGCACAAGTGTTAAAGCCAATAAGATACTTCTTTATTTATGGGGTTATTTCTCCCAGCACAGATATGCTTGGTAGCACATAAATTAGGTTACTTGCTTGCAGTGTTTAACTTGGTAAAACAAAGTCAAAAATCAAAATCAGGAAAACCACCTTCAAACTTGTCAGGCAATTAGCTAATGTTTTCTTAGCATATCTCTAACAAACGAAAAGCCACAAAGAAATAAACTGTTCTTGTAAGGTTAACTTCTGATTACTTTCCACACAGATCCAGAAGTAATTCTCTCCTAGCTCACAAGCAATTAGGTGCAGCTCAATTGCTATCAGTTATCCAGCTGAAACCCTTTAGCTGGCTGGCTTTCTGCTGTGTGAGTCAAATCCTGCTTCAGGAGCTTTTCTTAGTGGAATAAAGAACAAGTTGTATTTCTTTATGATGGTTGCTATGCTTTGAAACAAAGTTACCAAATGAGTTTGGATAGAGAGCAGTCCATATAAACTGTATTTTCATCTGCTATTATTCCCCCTTCATCAACAAGCATCGGTTCACTATCATGAATTAGCCCAGATGAATCTCTCAATGGAGTACTTTCAGGAGAACACTTATTTCCCTGCTGTCTTTCAAGGTTATAGCTAGGGCATAGATCAGTGTTCATACCTGAGCTTCCATTACTGCTCTAGTTCCTCTCTATATAGCCTGGCCAGTATGTAGTCCAGTTCTTATGTCCAGCCTTCCAATCCTGATCCCTGGATCTCTCTTCACATACCTCTTGGCATAGGTCTTAGAGTCCCTTCCACGTGCAGCCGTCTCCCTCACAGGTAGCCTCTGGTGATTCCTATCTCTGCAACACCATTCCTCTGGCTTTTCCCAGTCCAATGGTCTATGCTGGCTCTTGGAATACCTCCCAGTATACGTACTGCCTTGGACTCTTCTAGACCTCTCAAAGGCTTTTCTCCTCTTCCTTCCAGAGGGTTTCTTTCCTTCTCTATCCGTTCGGTTTGGCTTCTGCTTCTGCTGATCCTTCAGATGAAACTGATGATCCTTCTCTGCATATCCAAGGTGATCATGAAGATTGTCATCTGTAGAATAAACTCTATTCTTATTCTGCCTTGATGAGTGCTCCTCCCTAATACAGCGCAGCTGTGCTGAATCAGGCCCTGCCCTTTGAGATGAGTGCTTAGGGATTACGTCATAGCCCTCCTGATTGAACACACGTTTTCTCACTTCAGCTCCTCATGGCTGTTGGAAACCTGGTGTATTCTGGGACTGGTAGTCTTTTATGGCAAAATTCTGTTTTCTCATTTCTACCAGCACTGACAGGTTGCTTGTTCAGAGTCACTTCACCTTTTCTATAGCCCCTTCCTGAGCTATGATAAGCTTCCTTATCACAATACTCAGCCCAAGATGTAGCCCGAGCTCGAGTAGAGTGCGCTCTTGAGCCCCACGGGTGGCATCTGACCACCAGATTCATAAGCCGCTGCTATGGCCTGCTTCACCCATCTGGCAATTGATGCCTTAGACGCCGCTTTACCCTTTCGCGGCCCTGCAAATACAAATAAGCGATCCGATCTACGAAAGGACTCAGTAGCCGCGAGATACTTTTTCAACACCCGCACTAAATCCAATTTCCTGAGTGTTTGATTCACCCGCGAACCTGATCAATGCGGAAAGACCGGTAACGCCACAGACTGATTAACATGAAAAGCCGAGACAACTTTAGGCAGAAACGAAGGCACAGGCCGTAGCAACACTTTCTCCGGCAAAAATTGAAGGTAAGGTTCCCGACAAGAGAGAGCCTGCAGATCCAAAATCCTCCTAGCAGAACACAATGCCACTAAGAACGCTGTCTTCCAGGAAAGTTCCCGTAAACTACCCGAGGAACCTGCTGCAAATGAAGAGCGCATCAAAGCCTCTAGAACTAAAGTTCAAATCCCAAGGAGGCACCACGGGGCATACCAGTGGTCGAATAATCTTGGCTGCTCGAAAAAAAAAGCGCAGCACATCCACATGTCTAGAGCCTATGCCGCTGCACTGCACTCCGAAAACAAGATAAGGCTGCCAAATGTACCTTTAGAGTGTTAAGGGCCAATCCTCTCTCTAGACCATGTTGAAGAAACAACAAGAGTTGCGGTAACGTAGCCTCCCTAGGGCTAATGCTACGTTGTCCGCATCAAGTTTCAAAAACTCTCCAAACGCGCGCGTACGCCAGCGAAGTCGAAGATTTCTTAGACTGCAACAACGTGGAAACCACCGATTCCAAGTATCCCTTACACGTTAAGCAGTCCCTTTCAAGAGCCAAGCCGTAAGCAAGAAGCGATCCACCTGCGGCATCACCACAGGACCCTGGCTCAAGAGGTTGAGACGATCGGGCAGACGCCAGGGAGCATCTATCAATAGCCGAATCAGATCCACATACCAAGGACGGCGAGGCCAATCCGGAGCAATGAGAATCACCGTTCCTCCGTGACTCGATACACGCTGGATGACCCGACCGAGCATGGGCCACGGAGGAAACACAGAGAAGGGCGACCGACGGCCAAGGTTGTACTAAGGCATCCAAGCCCTCCGACATGTGCTCCCTGCGTCTGCTGAAAAACCGCGATGCTTTTGCATTGCCGCGAGTTGCCATCAGATCCATTACCGGCTGCCCCCAGCGAATCGTGATGTCGTGAAACACTGCCGCATTCAGCTCCCACTCCCCGGGATCGAGAACGTTCCGGCTGAGATAATCGGCCTGCATATTGTCCTTGCCTGCCACATGCGCTGCTGACAAGGCTGCGAGATGAGTCTCCGCCCACATCATCAACTCCTGACTCTCTTCTAATAAGAGCACACTGCCTGTGCCGCCTTGTCGATTGATATACGAAACAGTCGTCACATTGTCGGAGAACACCCGAATCGCTGTTCCCTCGAGCAAGCTTTGGAAATGCAGCAGTGCAAGACGCACCGCTCGGAGCTCCAAACGATTGATCGACCACAAGCTCTCGTCCGGGGACCAGACTCCTTGTGCTACACGAGACTGACAGTGCGCTCCCCAGCCGGACAGGCTAGCGTCTGTGGTCACCAGCACCCACTGCGGCTCCCGCAAGGGAACCCCCGCTCGAAGATGCTGGACCTCCAGCCACCAAAGTAGACTGTGGCGCACCACCTCCGGACAGACCAACCGCTGCGAAAGAGGATGATGTTGCGGAGACCACCTGGAGAGCAACGCTTGTTGAAGAGGTCTCATATGCGCTCTGGCCCATGGCACTAGGTCTAGGGCCGCTGCCATGGAACCCAAAAGCTGCAAGTAGGCTCATGCCGACGGCGCCTGGAGCCGCAAGAACACACGAATCTGTCCTACCAACTTTAGCACTCTGCTTTCGGGCAGGAATACCGATCCTCGTTCCGTGTCGAAGGCGGCCCCGGAGGTAAGTAAGCTGTCGCACCAGAGATAACTGGCTCTTTGCTTGGTTGATAACCCAACCGAGCTGTTCCAAGAGCTGGACTACCTGAGCTGTCGCCACGACTGAGTCCGCGAACGAATCCGCTCTGATCAACCAGTCGTCCAGATATGGATGCACTCTGATCCCTTCTTTCCTCAATGCCGCTGCAACCACCACCATGACCTTCGTGAAGGTTTGCGGTGCCGTCGCCAGACCGAAAGGTAAGGCTCGGAACTGGAAATGACCCATGGGAACCGCAAAGCGCAAAAACCTTTGATGTTCCTCTCGAATCGGAATGTGCAGATAAGCTTCCGTGAGATCTATTGCCGAGAGAAACTCTCCGGGGCGTACCGACTGAATGATGGATCGCAGCGTCTCCATCCGAAAATGCAGAACCCTCAATGCTCGATTTACGTGCTTGAGATCGAGAATTGGCCGAAACGATCCCTCTTTCTTGGGGACTACGAAATAAATTGAGTATCGACCTAACCCGCACTGGGCGGGCGGAACGGAAACCATGGCCTGTAGGAACAAGCGCTCTAACATCTCAGCAATGGCCTTTGCCTTGGGTCCCAGACCACAAGGGGACATCATGAAGGCCTCCCTTAATGGGCAAGCGAACTCCAGTGCATACCCATCTCGAATAATCTCCAGAACCCACTTGTCAGTCGTTATGGCGGTACAGGCAGAAAAAGTCCCGCAAGCGACTGCCCACAGGGATCTCCGACTGGACCAGCCGACCTTCATTGTGACTTCTTAGCGGAGGACTGCTGGGCCAAGAAATAGCCTCTGCCAAAACCTCTGGCGAGATGCGAAACGGCCCCTGGGGTAGGGAGCAAACCGAGCACCTCGGAATCTCCGAGAATCCCTACCTTGCCCCCGCTGCACTACACCCACTTTAGAAGCCTTCGGATGATCTTCTGGTAACCGACCGCCTTTGGAGTCACCAAGATCCTTGACAATCTTCTCCAAGGCCTCCCCAAAGAGCAGCTTACCCTTATAGGGGAGCTTACTTAGCCGAGATTTAGATGAGGCATCAGCCGCCCAGCTTCACAAATCAAAGAAAACGCCTGGCTGCTATCAGCGAGGCCATGGACTTAGCAGATGCCTTCTATGATTTGGTTAGAATTGCCACTAGGTAAGCCACCGCGGACTCCAACTTAGCAACCTCCGCAGGAGGACCTACCCCCGAATCCGTCGGGACCTCGCCCTGCAGCCAACGGCTGGAAGCCCTGGAGACATACGCTCCACAAAAAGAAGCTTGCAGAGAAAGTATTGGCATCAAAGGCTTGTTTCAAGAGCACCTCAAGCTTATGATCCTGTAGATCTTTAAGGGCCGCTCCGCCTTCCACAGGAATCGTGGTCTTCGTCACCGCAGACACTAAGGCATCTACCTTAGGCATTTTCAATAACTCCCTTTCCTCTTGTGGAACCGGGTACAGGAGAACCAAGGCACGACTACCCTTTAGCGTAGCCTAGCCTCTGGGCACTCCCACTCAGACTCAATCATTTGTTTAATGACACGATGTACTGGGAAACAGCGTTGTTCTGCCTTAAAGCCCTGTAATAACGGATCTTCCAAGGGCTCCTGAGACACCGTGGGCATAGAAATATTGAGAGCCGCTAAAGACTGCCAAGATGGCCACCGCTCCCGCCTTTTCTGAGGAGAGGAGAGCCTTTTCTGACTCCGCAGATGCTTTACTCTCCATCTCCTGGTATAGCCCGGGCAGAAGCACGGCCAAGCAAAAATCAAACGGCTCTGAGCCGACGAGCAATAACGTGCTGACCACTGCCGAATGCGCTGAAGCACAGCCTGCCCTCAGAAACACTCCCCGATGCAGCGGCAGAGCCATGGGAAGAAAATAGAGCACCCACTTGACAGGAGCCGCTGGACCTCATGTTCCGGGCCGCCCGCTGCTAGCGGGAGCCGAAAATCACAGCTGACTCCGAGAGGAGGATGGTTAACTGGGGCTCCCAGGACCAATCCTCCGGAATAGCAGACAGTCCCTATGAAAACAGGCACTGCTTTCTACTGCTGCTCTGAATCCGGCAGCATCGGGACGTCCACTTTTTTTTTTTTTTTTAAATCAAAAGGACTTTAATCAGAGCACTGGGAAATAAAGTAGAGAATCAGCCCTGCTAGAGCCAATCTGCTACTAATTTCAACGAAAACAACAACAACAACAACTTCTACACCAGGGAGGCAGTCAGCCATGCATCCTATTCAGCTGCTGAGGACTGAAAGACTGGAGCACTGTCACCAGGGGGAGTGGCTTAGGCTGTCAGCAAAGCTTGGAGTTTCAGTCCTCAGCTGCTGAAGAGGATTGACAACCCTAACGTACCCTGGACTAGCCCGGAGAAACGATAAGGAAGGGCTGTATTTCTAAACACTGGAAACTGTTCTGAGCGAGAAAACAGGCTGCTAAACTCCCCCGCATGCCAAGATGCTGGTGGGAAGCAGCCACCACATGGACCAGGCCCCAAGCCTGAAAAACACACCATATTCCATGTTGCATTCAGCTGCCAGCCCTACAGAGCACTGTGCCTGCGGGCATTCCAGTTCAGTACGTGCCCTCAGGCTACTTTTACCTCTGCTTTATGTCCCCTTCCTTAGCGTGCGGTGTCTCTCCTCCCTTGAGCTCAGTCTTGCACTCTGGGCTTTGGCACGGGGGGGACTGAATCGAGCTGCCAGTATCAATATAGTAACATGTGGCGGCTCCTCGGCCACCAACAGGATCGGGGGTCGCATAAGGCCCCAGAAGTAGGAGTCATCCTCAACTTTCCCCTGGGTTCCTGGAGAGGGGGGGGGAGGGGGGGGAGAATCCTTCAATTTTTTTTTTAAATAAGCTTAACAAAACCAAACCAAACCACAAACCTACCAATACAGGGAACCCCCAAAGCAAAAGCAGATGCTTAAAAAAAAAAAAAAAAAAAACACCCCCCCCCCCCCCCCATCTCTCTACCCTAACCTATTGCTCCTTAGTTGTTCCTTCAGAGTCCAGCACTCAGGCTCACTACCTCCCTCCAGCTGCTTGGAGACCGAGCATACTGGGGCTGGTAAGCGGTGCCAGCTGTATAAGTACTGGGTGTCAGAAGAGGACATGTACCTCTTCCAGCAGCTTGAAGACTGAGCAGCTACCCAGAGGTGCAGGACTGAACTGGAGGAACGATAAGGAACACAGATACAGTCAAGACATACAGGCAAACAAATTCTGGATTAAAGAAGTCCTTATAATAAAAATAGTTGATATGGACAGAGCTATGATCAGAAAAAAAGCAAAGCTATTAAGATTTTAAAAAGCAGCCTCAAACATGTATTTTAAATGAAAATATAGATGGGACGGAAAGGAAGTATGATGCACCATTTCAGGAAAGCTATTTTATGCCAAATTCACACAATTTTCATTATTTGATATATATCGCTCTTTGAACAAATCAGTTGATCACCACAGCAGTTTACAGTACCTGAATGTGTTATAGCAGAACATAACATCTTCCTACAATGTATATATTAGGCATGTTAGAAGGGCATTTGCAGTAAAGCAGGGAAACTCAAGCTCAGACCAGCTATGTCTCACTATGAGACTTCTATGTACATCCTGACAGTAACAAGGGGAATTTTATAAATCGAAAGGCAGTACAGTAAATACAAACATACATAAAAATACACGTGGCTACATAAGTATTAATGACTAGAGTAGCCATCTAGTGGTTAGAACACTGGCTTGGTAACCAAGAGACCAGGGTTTGATTCCCACTAGCACTTCTTGTGGCCTTGGGCAAGTCACTTAACCTGCCATTATCTTGAAAGAGGCCTGGCAAGCTACTTCTGGTCACACTGCCAAGAAAAACCAGGAGCTAGCATTGATTCTAATACACACAGTGCATTAAAGATCTCTAATAAAATATTGACTGTCATTAAGTATGCATGTTCATGTCACACTAACATGAACATGCATACTTTGTCAGTATGCACTGCCAGGGGTGCAGTCTGGGCAGAGCACGGACAGAGTTTGCAAATATATGCATCAATTATAAAATATCCTAATTTATATACAAACTTGTACCTGCCACTTGTGCTACTACTTTGCAAAGACCAATAGGGACCTGTGTCACTTTATAAAAATAGGCTTCTGCTTATTCTTATCTTAGCTATCCTATTATAAAAATTAGCTTCAAAATGCACAAGACAGCATTTTGGACTAACACAGCCACCACATTTGTTGAACTTTGGGCTGCTTAGCACAAGAAGCAGGATTTTATCTAAAAGGAAGGCAACACTAATGGGCATTTTTACTAAAATCTGTTAGCTGTTAATGGGGCAATAACACTCCACTGTAACAGCTAACGTGGGTCAAATGCAGCTAGAAAATTAGCAGCATGTGCAGGTAGAGTGGGTACATCTGCAACAAGCCGTTATTGCACACCGCTGATGCTCACAGTAACTGCAAATTCTACGGACATTGTGGGAGCAACTAACACTGCTACCTCAATGGGTGGCATTAGCTTCATCCACTGTGCTGCCATGCCATGACCTCTGGTCCACCAGAGAGACCTCGATAAGGACCAAGATAGGGTGGGGGGACCACTGATTAATAATGGACTGTAAATTTTTTTTTTTGCATCATTGGCCAAGGGCAGTATAACAAATACCAACATTGTTGCAGCATCACCTGTTGGGAAAATAATGCGTACACCCCAAACAGACGCTATCTACACTAACATGCCATGTTAGCTGCAAAAGACTAACACGTTTAAGTAAACATAGCCCCTAGAACCCCTCTTATGTACCGTCTTATGCATTTCATAATCTTCATGTATCAGGCGCTGAAGCCTGAAACCAAAAAGCAAGCTATAACAAGCTAGCCTAGGCCCAAGCATATTCTACCTTTATGGCAGAATACTTTATTTTTTTTTACACTCAAGAACTAGTGATACATGATTAGACATTCTGCTGGGTTGTGTATCAGACATTTTTGATGATTCTGTATACATAAATTTCCATTCCTAATGATAGCAATACAGGCTAGCAAGTTCCATGATGAGCTACTCACGGCTGACTTTTTTATTCTGGAAATTAGAATGAGTATGAGTCTCACCAGTTACCAAAAGCAGGTGCTACAGAATTTGATAAAGTATTTTCAGAAATCAATTTATAAATGTAAAATGAAAACACTGATATATGGGCCCCTTCAATTGAGGATATGATGGAAAATTTAGCCAGTAATGTTAGACTGTTTGTAGAAAGGAGCATATTTAATCAACATAGTAGTTGAAATCTATTTTTACAAGTACACGTGTGTCAGTACTGCACCCTTAACAAGGAATGAAATTCTGGATCAGAGCAAAGATCCATCAGGCCCACCATCCCGTCTGACAGTGACCAATCTTGATAACAAAGTACCCAGGAAAATACCAAGTAGATCCATTCATTTTTCTTACCCAAATAAATGATGAATAAACCATCATTAAGCCATGTAGGCAGGGGAAAGCCTTTTCCTCTAGGAACCTGTCTAAACCCAGCAATGTTAATTAACTGCCTCAACCATATCGTCCTACAACCAATTTCACAGCTTAGTTGTACAATCAGTGACCAAAAAAAAAATATGAAATAATCTACTACTTTTTTTTTAAATTAGCTTTACTGACTACCCCCTTTGACTCAGTACATTTGAAACTACTTTTCACCCCACTCATGATTTTCTAGGCTTCTATCCATGGTAGGATTAAGGCACAGGTAAACTAGGCACTTGCCCAGGGCCTAAATGTTTAAGAGTGGTGTTCTCAGATGTACCAATCCAAATGGCACACAAGGAATATTTCAGTTGCTGGAAGAAAAGGGAAGTGGGCATCATAGTTAATGGTGCACAGAGAATACAGAACTCAGGGCAGCATGTTCCAGTTGGCAGGAGCCAGAAAGCAGCTCTACAATGCTACTTCCTACACTGCATTGAAAGCCACAAAGGGTCCCTTTTGTAGGCATTTTAAAATTAGTTTACATTATGATGGGGTCCCAATATATGTATTTGTTTGGGGCCCACTAAAGAGTTAATCCTGTCCTGTTTCTATTATATCTCTGCTCATCACTCTTTTCATCCAGTTGAAGGGATCCTGTGTAGCTTTTCTCCAGAGGGAAACTATGCTATCCTCTATCATTTTGTTTGCCTTCTCTGTATTTTTTAAAGTTCTTTCATGATTATTTTGCTCTATGGGACTGACTACCCGAGGTGTTATCACACTATAGATTAAGAGAGACGCGTTAATGCCCTCTATTATCCAACCACACTTCCTAAATAGCTTGTTAGAAGACAGGCTGATTTCTTGCAGATTCTTAATTAGCTCTACTCAACAAGCCACCTGGTTCATCACAACAATGCCTCTCTTGAATTTAACTCAAAGATGTTTCCTTTAGTCGTTCTTGCCTGTGCTGAACAGATCTATAAGCTCCATAAAGTAGGAACTGTCTCATATAGGGCAGAGATTTCCAACCTATTAGGCTTGCAAAAGTTCTGGAGATCTAAGTCCATCCCCATTATTCTTAAACCCCCTCACCTCAACACCAAGAGGGTCTCCATTAATCCTCCCTTCCCCTTTCTCGTCTCCACCTGTCTCTCTTCCCCTCACTCTCTCTCTTCCATACAGTCAATCCTCACTAGTCTATTTCCCCCTTTTTTATGCCCTGCGGGCCCTCTGTAATGGTCTCACAGACCACAGGTTGGAGACTCCTACCCTAAGACACTATGATATAACTGTTAACACTACAGCAAAAGGCTCCCCACAGAGTATGGAGAGGCACAAACCAAATCTACTTCATAGGTGTCAACTCCGTGGGTGTAATGGGTGCTTGAGTAACCCCAATGCCGAGCAACGTCTTGACTGCCCTAGAACAGCATATTCTTTTATAAGTTGTTGCCTTATACAGAAGGCCTGTAGCCACTCCTGTGGTGCCCCCACTTCCTCCCAGTTAGTCTGGTTTAAGGATAATCTTTAATCAACACGCTTGTGATTTGCATACAAAATGTACACACGAGCAACCTTTGATGATTTCCACAATGAATAAGTGGCAGTTTTCAAAGCGACTGGAGGTACTAAACTCGAGATGCGAGATAAAATATACGCAAATTATCCCTTAGCCTACAAAACAAACGCCAAACCACCACAAAAATACGAAGTATTAGGAACCGCTTATCCAGAGGCCTCGCAAGTTGCTCCACACCAATGCTAGCCTTTCACGAAGATTATAAAATCAATAAAGTGATAGACCTCAAGCTACAAGGCGCAACGCGATTCCCACCTGCCAGTCCTCGGAGCAGTGCGGCACGGCGTCCCTCACCCCGCTCACTGCTAACCCGCGGCGCCGCAACTCCGGCAACTTCTCCAGCATGAAGAAGTAATATCCATTCCGGCCACCTCGCTTATTCGGCATAACAATTTGAGTGCTCCAAGCACTCGCACAACCGCCACGCGTTTTCCTCTTCTTCCCACCACTGAACGCAGTCACGCACTATCACGTTTTTCAGGGGGGCTGCACTAGGATTGGCTGACAGTCTGTCGGGGCGGGAAAAAGAGAGAGGGGGGAAAGGGGAGAAAGAGAGCGGTGGATGCCCGCGAGCCCCGCGTGTCAAAGGCGTGAAGGCGTCAATTGGTTGACAACGTTTAAAAGGGGGCTGAATCGAGGCTTAAGGAGAGGGTGGCGATTGGTAGTTTGCTTTTGTGAATCTGCTGGGATTTGGGTGGGAAAAGCTCTGGCAAGCGAGAGGCTGTGACTCGAGCAGTGAGCACAGGTGTCCAAAGACTTATGATGTGTTGTACACAGTTGCGGTGCGCCTTGGTTTGATTTGCAGTAATTAATTAGTCTTTTTTTTTTTGGTAGCAGATAGTGCCGTTTTAGCAGCAGAAGCTGTGCGGTATTCGTTGGGGTGTGTGCTTATTATTTCCCCTGTAGATTCCATTCAGTCATTCTGGGCTGGGTACGCTTTTTCCTATCTCCAGGAACAAGCAGGAAAATTATTTCCCTTATTCCTCTTTTTGTGGTCGCATCTGCCTTCTCCGACGCTACACTGGTACCGCCGGTTCTTCTTTCTTAAAAAAAAAAATAAAAAAATATATATATAGCATTCTTTTTTTCCCAACTTTTCTTTTCAGGTGCACACACCATTTTGGGCCTTAGGCCCAAAATTTCCTCCACCCTGGAGAAACCTGCTTCGGGTTTTAAAAAATGCACCAAGTGTGGCGGTACCATCTCCATCACCGACACCCACAAGTGGTGTCTCAAATGTTTAGGTCCTGACCACTCCATCTCTGAGTGCATGTCTTGTGCCATGATATCCAAAAGGGGTCGACAGAAACGAGCTGCCAAGCTCAGTGCCCTTTTTCCCTCCGATGTAGCTTCGGTGGCATTGACGTCTTCCAGGGCTTCGTCTTCCTCCCATGGATCTCAGGTAACTAAACATAAGTCCAGCCGGTCCTCAAAGGGTAGATCTCCTTCCAAGCATCGAGATGCCTCTGGCGTTGCCCTTGAAGGTTCCATACCGGCAAAGTTGCCCCAGTGGGAGGCTTCGGCTTCCAAAGCATTATCGGGGAGCCAGGATGTTCTCAAGGCCTCGACCTTGGCAGAACTACTGGTGCCATGTTCTGGGGTACCGGCTCTCACCAGTACCGATACCCAGGCGTCGGCAGCGTCGATAGACCAGAAGTTCCTGACTATTGAACACAGTCTGGCGGCTCTCCTTGCGGCATCGACGCCCTCGGAACCGCGTCAGACGGTTCAACTGGTACTGGTACCGATAGCATCGGTATCGGCTCTGCCGGTACCCAGTCATGCGATGCCTTCGGTCGGTATGGGTATCGGGCTCTTCAAGAGCATCCGGACAGACGATACTTTGAATCCTTGGAGGACTCCGAGGATTCTGATAGCTCTGCCTGTACCGGGATACGTCTCCCGGAGGAGCCTTCCTCTCCTAAATGCAGGATGTCTCCTCCAGAAGATATCTCCTTTCAAGATTTCATCAGAGAGGTGGCTCATGGGTTGTCCATTACTGTGATTCCTGAGACAGAGCCTAGAACTAAGGAGTTGGAGATTTTGCAATATCGAAAAGCTCCTAAAGAGGCAGCTACCTTGCCTATCCATGAGATTTTACATGATCTCATGTTGAGAATGTGGGAGACACCTCTTACCACCTCTCCTCACTCTCACAGACTGGATACTATGTATCGAGTCCCTCTTTCTCCTGGCTTCCAGAAAACTCAGCTTCCTCACCACTCTATTGTAGTGGAATCAGCTATGAGAAGGATCAGAAGTGCAAAGAGGCATGCCTCTAATCCTCCAGGACGTGAGTGTAGAACTTTGGATGCCTTTGGACGTCATACTTTCCAGGCTTCCATGCTTTCAGCCAGGATCAGTTCCTATATTTTATATATGGGAATGTTCCTTAAAGAAGTCACAGGAGATTTAGAGGTTATCTGCCCTCTTCTTCCTGAGGATAGAAGGCAGGATTTTCTCACACTGGTCAAACATGTCCAGGATGTGTCTAAGTTTGTCAACCATGCAGCTTTTGACTGTTTTGAGTGCATAAGCAGAACCTCTGCCATTGCCATAGGTGCACGTAGAATTGCCTGGCTCCAGGCATCTGATTTGGAGCTCTGGGTGCAGGACAAACTGGGCAATATCCCTTGTACAGGTGAGAATCTGTTTGGTAAAAATTGGCAAGAAAAAGCCAATGAATTAGATACTGACAACTCCACTTTGGATAGGCTATCCAAAGCCACAGCTGATCCTGCGAGAAAGGCTTTTTGAAAGGTTTCTTTCTTCTCAGAAAAGAAGAGGTTTTATCCCTCTTATTCCCAACAGGGACGTTCTGCAGGTCAGCCTGCCCGAAAGGGCCAGCAAACTCCTAAACAAAGGAAAGCAAAGACTGCTAAGCCTCAACCGCCTCAGCAGTCTCAGCCTCCACAAGGCCTTTGACTCTCATCTAGAGAACCTAGCCTTCCTGGCCCTCAATGGACCAGAGCCTTCCACCATTCCAGGAAGGTTATGTCACTTTGCCCCCAGATGGGAGCAGATAACAGCAGAGCATTGGACACTCTCCATTATAAGAGAGGGGTACAAGCTGCACTTCCTGTGCATGCCCCCTCCCCCAATGGTAAGACAGTTCAGTTCTCAGGCCTCTCTCATCAGTCTTTTAGATCAAGAGGTCACTATCCTTCTTGCTCAAGGGGCAGTAGAAGAAGTACCCATTCATCAACAGGGTACAGGGTTTTACTCCCCCTATTTCCTTATTCCAAAGAAAACAGGGGGATACAGACCTATCTTAGACCTCAGAGAATTGAACAAATTCCTGTTCAAAGAGAAATTCAAAATGATTTCTCTGGGAACTCTGTTGCCATATCTTCAGTCAGGATTGGCTTTGTTCTCTAGATCTCAAGGATGCGTACACCCATGTTTTCATCCATCCAACTCACAGAAGGTTCCTTTGGTTCCTTTTTCAAGGAAAGCACTACCAATATAGGGTGCTTCCTTTTGGCCTGGCCTCAGCACCCAGAGTGTTCATGAAATGCATGGCTGTGGTAGCAGCATTTCTCCACACTCTAGGGATATTTGTCTTCCCTTACTTAGACGACTGGCTCATTCGAGCCCCATCAGAGTCAGAGGCCAGGACGTCTCTGTCTTGCACAATGCGTATCCTTCAGTATTTGAGTCTGGTCATAAACATCCCAAAATCCTGCCTAACTCCTACTCAGTCTCTAGAGTTCATAGGAGCTTTGCTGGATACCAGAAAAGCAAGGGCCTACCTTCCCCAGGCCCGTTGCCTTCGCATGGTGCAGTTAGCTTCTCAAGCAGTGCTAAAGCCTCACCTCACTGCTCGAGAAATGTTACAACTACTAGGCCACATGGCATCTACCGTGCATATAGTTCCTTATGCTCGCCTCCATATGAGAGCAGCACAGTGGACTTTATCCACTCAATGGACCCAGGCATCAGAGTGCCTGTCAGACAAAATAGCAAACACAAATCGCCTTATTTTGTCCCTCCAATGGTGGCAGTCTACTCAAAACCTGTTGCTGGGGTCCCCATTCCAACAACACTTACCCCAGGCAACTCTCACAACAGATGCTTCACCAATGGGTTGGGGAGCTCATCTGCAAGACCTCTCCACCCAAGGCACCTGGACTCCACAGGAGACTCATCTACATATCAATCTCTTAGAGCTCAGAGCAATCTTCCTTGCTCTTCGAGTGTTCCACACCCTGCTCAGCGACAAGACAGTCCTCATTCAGATGGACAATCAAGTAGCCATGTTCTACGTGAACAAGCAGGGCGGAACAGGCTCTCTGTTGCTTTGCAACGAAGCTTTGCGACTATGGACCCTCGCCAGAGAGCATCAGGTTCATCTCCTGGCAATCTTCCAGGCATACAAAACTCTTGGGCAGACAGACTCAGTCGAGTTCTGCTTCCACACAAGTGGTCTCTGCATGCAGACGAGGTGGCCAAGATTTTTCAAAATTGGGGAACCCTGGACATAGACCTCTTTGCAAGTCTTTTGAATGCCAAACTTCCACGGTTCCAGAATTCCGGCTCAGGGCTCTCAGGCCAGGGATGCTTTCCTCATTCACTGGGGTAAAGACTTCCTGTATGCCTTTCCACCCATTCCCCTAATTCCCAAAACCCTGTTCAAGCTTCAGAGAGACAGAGGCCGTATGATTCTCATAGCTCCACATTGGCCACGGCAAGTGTGGTACCATCTGCTTCTACATCTCTCTCAAGCTCCCTCCCTGGAGTTAGGGTCTGCTCCAAATCTCCTGTCTCAGGAGGATGGAATGTAATGGCATCCCAATCCCCAGTCTCTGCATCTCAGGGCTTGGTTGCTGAAGGCCTAGACCTTCATGATCTTAACCTCCCTCAGCAAGTAAAGGATATCCTTTATGCTTCCAGAAAACATTCCACAAGATGCTGTTATGCTTTCAAGTGGAAAAGGTTTACCATATGGTGTTCACAGAAGGGTCTTAACCCTCTTGCGATACCTCTGGAATCATTACTGGAGTATCTCCTTCATTTATCCAATGTAGGACTTAAAACTAACTCAGTAAGAGTCCATTTGAGTGCTATTGCAGCTTCTTTCAAGCCTCTAAATGGACAACCTATCTCCTCCCATCCTCTTATAGCAAGATTTATGAGAGACCTTCTTCTAACTAAGCCTCCCATTAAGTCACCACCGGTGGCATGGGACTTAAACCTGTTTCTTGGTCAGCTCATGAAGCCACCTTTTGAACCCTTAGCTACTACCTCATTGAAATTCCTTTCTTGGAAAGTTATCACATCAGCACGCCGCATCAGTGAGTTGCAGGCACTAGTAGCTGATCTACCTTATACAAGGTTCCAACATGACAAGGTAGTCCTTAGGACTCATCCACACTTTATGCCAAAGGTGGTCTCGCCTTTTCATCTAAACCAGGCGGTCTACCTGCCTGTGTTTTTTCCAAGGCCTCATGCATCTAATGCAGAAAAGAATCTTCATACTTTGGACTGTAAAAGAGCCTTAGCTTTTTACTTACAAAGAACACAGCAACATAGAAAGTCCTCTCAAATTTTGTTGCTTTTGATCCTTCTCATTTGGGACTTCCAGTCTCCAAGAGAGCACTATCCAACTGGATTGCTCAGTGTATTTCCTTTGCCTATCTGAGTAAGAACCTTCCTCTGGAGGGCCATGTCACAGCTCACAATGTGAGAGCCATGGCAGCTTCAATGGCTCATTTGAACTCTGTCTATTGACGACATCTGTCGAGCAGCCACTTGGGCCTCGGTTCATACCTTCACAGCCCATTACTGCTTGGACAAGGACTCCCGCCGGGATGCCTTGTTTGGTCAGGCTGTTCTTCAACACCTGTTCCATTCCTAATCAACTCCTACCCACCATCCCTGGTTGGATGCCAGAGATCCATGGGGGGAAGTGGAGCCCTTTCACAGGGGCACACAACCTCTGGGGTCTCTCCCTGGCATCTGAAGCTAGGGAGTCCCCATATGTGAAGACTACATTCCTGCTTGTTCCTGGAGATAGCATAGTTACTCACCTGTAACAGGTGATCTCCGGGAACAGCAGGAATTTAGTCTTCACAACCCACCCACCTCCCCTAGGAGTTGTATCTCTCTATCTATTTCTTTCCTTTCCCTCTCTCTCTCTTTGTCTCAGCTTTAAAACTCAACTAGAGAGAGGCAGTTGGGAAAGGCGGGAAGGCAGCACACAGGCGCTGTGGGATGCTCCCAAAAGCTTTCTAATTGGATGCTGAAGAGTGTTCCCGCGCAGGCTCCATCGGTACCGACGATACCCATATGTGAAGACTAAATTCCTGCTGTTCCCGGAGATCACCTGTTACAGGTGAGTAACTATGCTTTATTGCATCTCAGTCGTTGTGGGCTAGGGGCTCTTATTCCATTGCAATGTGGCTGCTTGCATGATTTCAACTGATCCATGACTGATGTCTAATATTTTATAGTTTACACTTTATAGATTTATAGTCTGCTTGAGATAAGGCTTGCCTGCCTACTGTTTTAATTCACTGTTATTTGATTATTTCCTCAGCTAATAAGTTCCCTATCTGATAATGTCAGTGTCTTTTTCTTATCTGCATATTCTATTTTATTTATTCTACTTTATTTCATTTATTTTGCCTTTATTCCCTTACTACTTTGCATGCCCTCTCTGCCATTTCTTATGGCTCCACATCATTCTTTGCTCCTTTTTCTGATCCTCCCTAACCTTCTTCCTTCACCAACCTAATATCCCCCTCTTTCTCACATTTTCTTCACTCTCGCTATTTCCTCCCCCCATCTTTTCCTCATCTCTTGAGCTTCACCTTCTCTTTCTCCTTCCTCTCATTTATTCCTCTCTAAAACAACCTCATCCTTGTTTCCCATGTGCTGGCTGTCTCCCTAGCACTCTTTTTCTCCTGTCCTCTGGTGACATTAATCCCAACCCTCGTCCCCCTTCACTTCTCTCTCCCTCCCATATTAGTTCCTCTCTCCACTACCCTAATCTCATCCACATCCCTCTACTTTCTTCCTCCTCTCCCCATCTCATGTGCTTTATGGAATGCTCATTCCATTTCTAATAAACTTCCCTTTACCCATGATCTCTTTTTCTCTCGCGCTTTCCATCTTCTCGCTCTTACTGAAACCTGGCTCCTCCTTGACTACACTGCTTCGGTTGCTTCCTCTGCTACGGCGGCTATCATTTCTCCCACTCTCTTCATCCTAATGGCCGTGGCGGTGTGTTGGGTTTCTGCTTTCTCCTTCTTGGCAATTTCAACCCTTCCTTTTCCCTCAATCTTATTCCTTTCCCTCCTTTGAAGTCCACTCCATCTGTTGTTTTAATCCCCTAGCTCTCTGGATTGCTGTCATCTATAGACCTCTTGACAAGTCCTCTATTGTCTTCCTTATTGATTTTGACTCTTGGCTCTTCTTATTTCTAGATTCTTCTTCCTCCTCCCTTATTCTTGGTGGCTTTAATTTTCATATTAATAACCCCTCTGACCCCTATGTGTCCAAGCTCCTTTCCCTTACCTCCTTTTTCAACCCCCTTCTTTGCTCTTCTGCCCCCACTCATCAGCTTGGTCACTGCCTTGACCTTGTTTTCTATTCTAATCACTGGTCAACATTGAAATCGTTACTGGCTTTAAAAGGCCCTAATCTGTAGTATCTTGGTGAGCTGAACACAAATATAACATTAAAATTTTTTTATTGGCTCTCGTTTTGAAGATATTGCATGTAGTTCATTTTTGACGTTTCACTGTGTAAATTTATCCAGTAGGACATCAACAACATCCCAAATAAGCCCTGAATGATGTAATATTGCATCACATTGCATAATACCAGCATGCACACATCTTCCAGAGTTGATTGCATCATTTTCTGATGCAATGCAATACTACTGCCAGATGGCTGCTGAAGCCATTGACGTCAGCAGTGTACTTATATGCAGTTGGAAAGGAAAGTAATCTGGTATTCTGTTCCGATATTGAAAGTCTCATGATTGCCTTAAAAATCACTCATGACCCACAAGACTGGAGACTATTTATAGACTCTTAGAAACTGAGTCTGAAGGCTGTGCTTTTGAACAATGGAAATCGTCTTCCATCTATTCCAGTAGCACATGCCGTCCACATGAAAGAGCTATACGATAAGTTAAAGCATCTACTGACTTCCATTAACTATAACAAGTACAGCTGGCACCTCTGTGGTGACTTAATGGTAGTTGCCCTTTTAATGGGACTGCAGCAGGGATATATAAAATACATGTGTTTCTTATGTGAGTGGGTTAGCCGAGCAAGGGATTGGCACTACTTGCGGAAGGAATGGAATCGCAGACAAAATGTAACAGTTGGAGAGAAGAATATCCAGCACCCAGCTCTGGTTGAGGCTCACAAAATCCTGCTACCACCCCTTCACATCAAACTAGGTTTGATGAAAAACTTTGTGAAAGCCATGGACCGCACTTCGCCAGCTTTCCGATATCTGCATAAAAAATTCCCTCGACTCAGCGAAGCAAAGATTAAAGAGGGAGTTTTTGTGGGTCCTCAGATTCGAAGCTCTTCAAAGATGACCGGTTCAACAACTTGCTGCAGGGTGATGTGAAACAAGCATGGAATGCTTTTCGCTTAGTGTCAACAAACTTTCTCGGGAATGTTAGGGCAGAAAACTACAAGGAACTAGTAGAAGACATGCTGATGCAGTATCAGAAACTTGGCTGCAATATGTCTCTAAAGATCCATTTCCTTGATTCCCATCTCAGTTTCTTTCCTGACAACTGTGGTATGGTTAGTGATGAACAGGGTGAACGTTTTCACTAGGATATTGCAACGATGGAGTAAAGATACCAGGGAAAATGGTCCACTACAATGCTGGCTGACTACTGCTGGACACTCCCCAGAGAAGCTCCCGAACAGCTGTACAAGAGACAGGCGAAAAAATCTAAGAAGTAATCTATGACTTGGTTTTTTACAGGTATTAACCAAAGGCCTATTATATATTTACTATTGACATGCATTTCGTGATGTAAACATTAATTATTGTAGATTACAAAAAAACTAGAGCCAACTTTGCAATTTCACTGTCATATTCGTGTTCAGCATATAAAAATTGATAAGAAATGACTATTTTTATTTCAGTAACATGACTTTTGTAAAAATTTGTTGACCAGTGTTGTTTACCTACTAATTTCCATGCCTCTGCTCTTCCCTTATCTGACCATCACTTGTTAAGTTTCACTCTTCATTACTCCCCCCTCAATCTCGCACAATCTCCTCTTATCTTTTTAGGAATCTTCATGCTATTGATTCACTGATTCTATCCTCTATTGTCTCATCTCTTCTTTCTTCTACTTTGTCCTCTAAGTCTGATGAAGCCATAGCTTCCTATAATACTGCTCTCTCCTCTACTCTGGATACTCTTGCTTCCCCATTCCATGTCCTGTGAGGCGCACCTCACCTCAGCCCTGGTTGTCTTCAACTACCTGCTACTTATGTTCCTGTGCCCGCTCAGCTGAGCACACTTGGCTCAAATTCTTCTCTTTCTGACCACCTTCACTTCAGATTCATGCTTTCTTCTTTCCAGTCCGCCATTGCACTTGCTAAGCTATCAAGACATTGCATAAACATAAGCAAAACTATTTTCTCCATCTGACTAACCATCACCATTCTTTTCTACTCTCAATTCTCTTCTTAAGGCACCTTTACCTCCAATCCCTCGTTCTCTCTCTACCCAAACTCTAGCAGACTATTTCCATAACAAGGTGCGTAAGATTACTCTTCAGTTCCCTACTAAATCTTCTTCACCCCCTCCTCCCCCTCTTCATTACCAACTTTACCCCTCAACCTCTTTCACCCTTTCATCCTTTTCTAAAATCTCTGTTGAGGAAATCTCTCTTCTTTCCTCTTCTAAGCTCACTATCTGTTCCGATCCTATCCCAATCCATTTCATCAACTCCATCTCCTCCTCCATCATCCCTTTCATCTCACATGTTCTCAACCTTTCGCTTTCCACTGTAACTTTCCCTGCATCCTTCAAGCATGCTGTAATCACTCCTCTCCTCAAAAAGCCTCCCTTGACCCTACTTGTCCTTCTAATTATCGACCCATCTTTCTTCTCCCATTCATTCCCAAAATTCTTGAACGTGCAGTTCTACACCACTGTCTCGACTGTCTCTCCTCTCAAGCCCTCCTTGATCCATTTCAATCTGGTTTTCGTCTATTTTATCCTGAAACGGCTCTTGCCAAAGTCTCCATTTACCGGTTCCTTGGTAAATCCAAAGGCCTTTACTCAGTTCTCATCGCTCTCTTTCTGTTTTTGATATTGTTGACCACCTCCTCCTTGACACTTTATGCTCTGTTGGTTTTAGAGGCCCTGTACTGTCCTGGTTCTCTTATCGCTCTTTCAGTGTTTGTTCTGGAGATTCTTTCTCTTCTGCCATCCCTCTCTCAGCTGGTGTACCTCAAGGGTGTGTTCTGAGCCCTCTCCTCTCACTATACCCAGTCTCTTGGTCCCCTCATCTCTTCTCATGGCTTTCAGTATCATTTTTATGCTGATGACTCTCAAATCTATCTATCTACACCTGGCATCTCTCATTCACTCCATACTAGTATCTCTACTTGTTTATCTGACATCGCCACTTGGATGTCTCACCGCCATCTAAAATTGAATATGGTTAAAACTGAACTTCTTATCTTACCCCTAAACACTTCCCTCCCCTTCCTCCTTTCTCTATCACTGTTGACAACACTCTTCTTCTTACTGTTTCCTTGGCCCACAACCTTGAGGTCATCTTTGACTCCTCCCTTTCCTTCTCCACACATATTCAACATATAGCTAAAACCTGTCGTTTATTACTCTACAACATTAACAAAATTCATTCCTTCCTCTCTGAACACACTGCTAAGGCTCTTGTTCACTCTTTGGTCACCTCCTGTCTTGACTATTGCAATTTCCTCCTTGCTGGTCTCCCTCAGTGTCATCTGTCTCCTCTTCAATCTATCCAGAACTCCACTTTGCGGCTAATCTTCCGCCAGCCCCGATGCACTCATATAACCCCTCATCTAAAATCACTTCACTGGCTCCCCTTCCGTTTTCATATCCAATTCAAACTTCTCCTTCTAACATATAAATGCATTAACTCTACTGCCGCTCTTTACCTTTCCTCTCTCCTCTCTCCCTACACCCCTCCTTCTGAACTCCACTCCTCCTCTGGCTTTCTTCTCTATGCCCTTTTCTTCTGCAAACTCCAGACTTCGATCTTGTTTCATCAGGAAGCATAGTTGTTTTCTTTGGGTCTCTTGGAAGTTTATCTGCATATCCTTATCCTACCAGAACAAATGAAGTGCTTTTACTTCACTCTCCTGGGGAACCTCCAGTTCTGGTCTCTGCCATCTGGGTTGGCTACAATGCTGAGGGCTTCAGCCAGGTTTATGGTGATCATAGTGGCAGTGCTGGGGAAGAGAAGACATTTGGTTCTCTCCAGTCTAGATGACTGGTCAATTCGAGCTAAGTCTTATTGGAGAAAGTGTAAGGGCAATGGCCCAGGTAGTTCACTTTTTGGAGGAGCTGGGCTGAGTCATCTCCCTTACCAAGGGCAGACTATTCCTGCCTCAGTCTCGGGAATAACTGGGAGCTCACTTTGGTTCTTGGATTGGTAAAGTCTGAGAGGTTAGGATGCTGGCAAAGGAATGGGACAGATGTGGAATGGAAGGACTAGGGAAGTAAGATTAGGAAATGGAAAGCTGGTATGTAGATGAATGGTGAAAAGAGGAAGACTGAAGATTCTAGGAAGGAGAAAGAGGAATGGAATGAAGCTGTAGTTAGGTAAAAGACAAACGAGAGAAATAGAAGGATCAATGTCAGAGAGAGATGTAGCGAAGGAAAGGATGAAGAAGATAGGTAGTATGAAGAAACAGAAAATGGAAATGGGATCTTGAAAAAGAAGTTAGACCAAAACTGAGAAGAGGAAGTAAAAAAGAGAGACTGGGACCAACGCAACTGGAAAAATAAGATGATCAGACTAAGGTACAAAAGTATCAGTTTTTAGAGAATAAAATATGTCAGCTTTGAAAACGTGCATTTCTTATAGTTAGCAGGAGGAAATGCATTTTTGTTTCTTCCATGTTTCAGAGATTGGTGTCTATTTTGGGGGTTTTCCATTTCAGTTTTTGTCTTTTGTAGTTTCTTATTCTTTAATTAATAATGGTCTGTGTTCTTCATGTGCAGCCGAGAAAAGAGGTTCTGTTAACATATAGGAATTTGTAATAGTTCAGCTTGTTCTCTTTTCCCACTGGGGGTTATTGGTGTTCTCAGGGCTGGCTGTCCACTAGGCGGGCTAGGCCTGCTGCATCGCCTCCTCACCCATGCTGAACTGCGCTCCTCCCCACGTGCTGAACCATGCTGCTGCCCCCTGCTGCCGCTGATTCCAGCAGTGGGGGCGGCTAGGCTCAGCGGCAGGCCATGTGCTTCGGCACACATGGCCTGCTGCTTCTGACCCCCCCAAAGTTGTCAGAGGGGGGTCAGAAGCAGCAGACCATATGTGGCAAAGCACATGGTCTGCTGCTGCCACCAAGCCAACCCTGCCACTGGAATCAGTGGCAGCAGGGATGGCAGCATGGCTAAGTATGGAGGGGGGGGGCATGACACGAAGGGAGGGGGCGGCATGGCAAGGCCAGGGCTTCTGCCTGGGGCGCCAGAAACCCTTGGGCCGGCTATGGGTGTTCTAGAATATATGCTGTGCTGATTTTCCATAGGTAGGTGCAATTTGAGTTCTCGATGCTGGTGTTGAATGTCCATTTGCAGGGTTTTGTGTTTTGACACAGTGTCTAGCTGCAGAGGGAGTTAGTGGTGGTGTCACTGATGTGAAACTAGAATATAAATATAACTTTTTTGTATGTTGAGATGTAAAGTGAAACATCCTAGTTCTGCTCTGCATCTGTTGGGAGACTTTTATTGGTGAGTTTGGGAGTGTTCGATATGAATGATATTCAAAGGCAATTAGGTGTTCCCTAGCAAATGCATAATTATCCTAATTGTGTATTTTCAAAAAATATGCAGATATCAGGCTTTTAAATTGCAGAATGGCCAGATATTATGGGGATCATTCTGAGGCACAACTAGAAAGGATGTAGCCCTGCCTGGACATACATCTCTGCTATTTGTCCCCCTTGCCATCCCAATGTAAGGCTCCCTGTACGAACAGCAGGATTGTACGGGGAGCCATAGATGGGATGAGAGGGAGCGAGGGCGGTGTGTGGGTGAGCCGTCACCCCAGACATACAGGGCCGATTCTGAGGTTGGCCTTCTAGATGGGAGGACTTATTCGACCTTGGAGGTGGAATGTCCCCCTGGACATTGGGGGACAGCAGAGACCGGTGGTGGCAGGAAGGTGAGGGGTGCAGTGGGTTCCCTGCAGCCCAATCCTGGCCATGGTAGGCCGGATCAAGGGTTGGGCTGTGGGGAAAGGAGAGCTCTGTCCCGCAGCCAGCAATCGCAGCTCCTGAATGGAGCCGCAGTGCCATGGTGACGGGACACCATGGCATTGCAGCTCCTTTCAAGAGCCTGACTGAGTTAGCTGGGGATCTGTAAGGCATGTAGCCCTTCAGAATTGGGCTCGGCCTGCTATATATAAAATGTTTCAGTGAGAAAGTAGTTCTCTTTAAGAATAAGGCACAAGCAGCATAAGGTGCTTCATTTGGCCAATCCGCTGATGAAGGCTGTGCCGAAACACGGCCATGTCGGGTAGCCCTTATGAGTCCACTGAGGGGTGAAGCAATAAATAAAAGGTTTGAAACAACACTTCGCTCTACCTGGTGGTTTTTTTAGACCAGAAAATTATCCAGATAATGGTAGCATTCAGCTATTATTTAGAAGGTGATGGTAAATGGAGCTCACTTGGATGAAAGGAGGGTGATTAGTGGGGTGTCCCAGGGTTCGGTCCTGGGACCGGCACTGTTCAATGTATTTGTGAGTGATATTGCCAAAGGACTGAATGGAAAAGTGACACGAAAATTTGCAACAGAGTGGACTCCCCTGAGGGAGTGGATAACATGAGGAAAGATCTACAAAAGCTGGAAGAATGGTCTAATGCTTGGCAGTTAAGATTTAATGCGAAGAAGTACAGTGTCATGCACTTGGGAAGCAGAAATCCAAGGGAAAGGTACGCAATAGGGGATGAGAGGTTGGTGTGCACGGACCTGGAGAAGGACCTTGGTGTGATTATTTCTGAGGATCTCAAGGTGGCAAAACAGTGCAACAAGACAGTGGCAAAAGCCAGTAGGATGTTGGGTTGCATAGAAAGAGGAATTACCAGCAGAAAGGAAGAGGTACTAATGCCACTGTATAAGTCACTGGTGAGGCCTCACTTGGAATACTGTGTTCAGTTTTGGAGACCATATCTCGCAAAGGATATAAAAAGACTGGAAACAGTTCAGAGGAAGGTGACCAAAATGATTTGGAGCCTGCGTCATAAGCCTTATGAGAAGAGACTTGCAGACCTAAATATGTACACTCTGGAGGAGAGGAGGGATAGGGGAGATGAAAGAATATTAATAAACAAACAAACCTCTTCCAAAGACGGGGAAGCTGTAAAACTAGAGGGCATAACATGAAGCTGCAAGGGGGTAAATTGAAAGGCAATGTCAGGAAATACGTTTTCACTGAAAGGATGGTGGATGTTTGGAATGCCCTCCTGATGGAAGTGGTGGGGGCAAATACAGGGACAGAGTTCAAAATGGCATGGGACAGACACAGTTGATCCCTCTATAGCAACAGGATAAAATCAAAATAAACTTAACTAACTAATTTCTCAACAAACAGGGGTGCCCTACATGGAGCAGTGGATTCACCCCTAGCAAAGATATGGGGAGGGGTGATCTGCATGGAACAGCAGGTGCACCTACTCTTGCCACCTTGCTGGGCAGACTAGATGGACCACACTGATCTTTATCTGCCGTCATTTACTATGTTATTATGTTATATAAGTTACACATATAGTTTAGGTCTGTGGAATATTGGGCCCAGCATAAACAGATAATACACATTATTCTCTGTATATTCATTGCACAATCTATATGGATATTGACACAGAATACACAGATTAAGTTAAAAGGGAGGGTGGCATTTAAGAGCCAGTGGGCTGAAAATGTAGCCCGTTTGTGCTGCTTGCACTGCAAGATCGGACCCAAGGAGGAGGGCGCCAAAGCAAATGTTGGCTCAAGGTGCTACAGCCCCTTGTGCCAGCCTTGGTAGAGATAGTATCAATGTGACTATCTTGAAAACCCAACCGGTCTGTGGCACTTGGGAAGGTTTTTATTTAGTTAGTAGTATTTAGCTCATGCCTTTCCAGCAGGTTTGTCTTCATATGCTTTTTCTTGATGGGACCAGCAAATCTGTTGGGTTTGCTAGCAATCATATTAGTTGCTTTGTCATTTCTCTTTATTGGCTGTTCAGGACTTTTGCTGGTTGAATGGTTTAAATTTCTCTTTTTCTATTTTCTCTATGAATATTTGATATCATTTAGCAGAGCTGAAATGTGTCTTTAGGAAATATTGTGCAGCACATCATTCCAGCAGTATGTAACGACGAGTCTGCCGACTTCCTGGGATGTGAGTAATCTCTGAACCACTAATTATGTCATTTTGGACAAACTGCTTTATTTTTCTGTATCTCAGTTTACCCGAAAACTATTGAATGACATTAATAACATTATATGGGGTTTTCCCCCTCCAGTTTTGAAAACTGGAGTATAGATGAGGCACAAGAAATGTGCTGAAAACACAGAGAGGAACAACATGGAAGTGAGTTTATAATGCCCTGTTCAATGTAATTTCAGTTTGTTCAATGTAAACCGCACTGATGCAGAATAGCGCAGTATATAAGAGAATGTAAATAAATAAATAAAATATCAACCAGCAATTCACTAAAATTCTTTACTTTCTGTAGTAAATCTCCCACATTACACACTACATTGAAAATTATTCACATCGAGAATGATTTGTGGCTGGTAATTTTATAAAAGTTTATCTGCCTGAGTAGGCTGTTTTATACTCGGCAAGAGCTTTTTAAAATTACCCCATGGTATACTTGCGGCAACAGGACAGTGAGTAGTTTTAGGCGTGTCTCATGTAGACATTTCTGGTGGTGGAGTTTTGGCGGAGCGGAGATGATATTGTGATGTACCCATTGACTTTATAAAATATGCATAGACCACACACACATTCCTGTTTTGAGCAGATGCAAATATATACATTGGCATTTGCTCACTGTCATGGGTGTTTCTGGGATTTTATCTTCTTTTTTTTTTTTTTTTTTTGTAATTTTCTATTTATCATTTTGCATAAAGTCACACAAATCATCTGATACAATTACAAACCCCCTTGCGACCGAATAATCTTCATGGATCAAAATATCCGACCCCCCACTTACATGTTACTGTTATCGTATGGCCCCCCTCCCCCACAGTCACCCCATATCCTCCCCGAACCACAGCTTCCATTAACCGCATATAGTCCCAAGCTCACAGTGTATATTTGTCCAAACATAGCTAACACAGCAAAACATGGCAAACTGTCAGAATATATCAAGCATATTCAAACTTAGCAATATCTAGCACAAACACATATCAAACAAATCCAAACATAACAATACCTAGCAAAGATCCCCCCCTCTCACCCCCTCAGGTTATTGACAGATAAAACAGACTGTCTCTTCCAAGGCTACCCCAGTCCCTGGTTCTGCTCACCCTGTCCTACAATGTCCGGTGTCCACATTAAACAGTCAAACTGCCCAGCTATACCTCTAAGTACCTGAAGGTCTGCCTTACCCACGAGAAAGGAAACCTCGCCTGCAACCTGGGGCAGATTGAAACCCAGGATTTTGGTTTTTCCCACATTTATCTTGTAGCCCGAGACTGCACTACATGCTGCTATCTCCTTCATTAAAACTGGTAGAGAGAGGTCAGGGGCTCCCCAAGGGAAAAAATTACATCATCAGCAAACAGGCCAATCTTCGCCACCTCACCTCCCTTCTCCAGGCACTTGATGTCTGCCTGTGCCCTATTTCTAACTGCTAAAGGATCTATAACTAGCACAAACAGTGGCAATAGGGGGCACCCTTGTCAAGTGCCTTGCCCCATTAAATGCCTCGCCCCTGGAAATGCCTTGGAATATCCCCCATTAATTATGATCCATGCCCTGGGCCCACATACAATGCTCTCACCTATCCATGGAAATGTTCCCCTATCCCCATCCTCTCCAACACCCAAAACATAAACTCCCACTCCACTCTATCAAATGCCTTTTCGGTGTCTACCGTGAGGAAAACAGCTATGTCCCCCGTTCATTGTAGTTTCCAAGTCAAATTTAAAATCTTCCTAATGTTGTTTCCCCCGCCCCCCCTCCAGCCTGGCCCTAACAAACCCCATTTGATCCCGATGTTCTAATTTACAGGCCGATGCAGAAAGCTAGCGCGGCCTTTAAGCACCAATAATGCCAGGTTTAAGCACACTTCAAGCACTTTTAAAACAGACAGATGTACATGTAAACACCAACGGAAAAATTAGCACCCAATTAACGCCACAAGCATTTAAATGTATTTAAATTGTAGGAAAATGAGCTGCACATAATAGGCTGGTATGCAAATCATGGCTACGCCTGATGGAGAGACAGGCGTAGAGGATTTTGCAACCAGCCGTAGCACCAATATTTTTACTGTAGGGTCTGAGGTGGCTTAAACCTCTAACACGTACCCCCAACAGTATTTTGATGGCACCGGGTGCTATCCCCAATGCCTAGATCATCTTCTCAGATGATCAGGCAATGGGCAAAGCCCCTGATACTATCAAAATAGAAAAAGCAAATCCCTGGTGGCCCAGTGGCCCCGATCTCCCCACCTGACAGTATTTTGATGGCATCAGGGTTGATCGCGGCAGCAGGAAAAGCCGCTGATACCATCAAAATACTGTTAGGGGCTAGTGTCCCTACAAAGTGACTACCCGGTGGTCTAGCAGCCCTTGAACCCCCCCACCCCAAATTAAAATAAAATAACCTGGTGGCCTAGCTTCCCCTGAAACCCCCACCCCAAATTAAATTAAAATAAAATAACCTGGTGGTCTAGCAGCCGCTAAAGCCACCCCTCCCACCTGGTACATTAAAATAAGCAGGGGTGCTGCCTACATGCTCCCACTCTGCGTCTACCATCTTGAAAAATGCCGGCGCCTGTCCCCTTGCGGTGCATTCTAGGTGGGGTTAGACTGTCATATAAGGCATAGTCTACCTTATATGGCAGTCTGATCTCACCCGGTGCATTCCAAGATGCACTGTGTGGGGCCAGGCGCCACCATTTCTTGAGTGGTCCTCCAGTTTAGTCCTCCACATCCGGGTAGTGCACCTCTTCCTGCAGCATGGAGACTGGACCAATCAGAATCTTCAATACCTCAGGGTATATGCTGCTGGAGCTCCCATCAGCCCCCAGTGTGTCCAGTCTCCAGCAGCAGGAAGACGTGTGAGCCCTCCTGGCTCACTTAGGGACTTGATAGCAACACTAGTTAGTTTTTATTTGGGGTTACTTTCATTTTACTTACATTTTATTTCGTGCAGCCTGTCGCTTTAAAAAAACAAAAGTACAGGGTCTGAGGAGCCGAGCCGTCACTGCCCTTCCCTTTCCTTTGCCTGGGGCACTAATTAGGCAGTGTTTAGATCGCTCCCCCTGGACGGTACGGGGGAGAGATCTGTTCTCCTGGCAGCAGCTCCTTCTCTGGTGTGAAGGGCTTGCTCCGAAGTGTTGAGCTGCGACGCACAGCTCTGCGGGGTGCTCGACTCACCGGTTTGTTTCCTGTGGCAGCCGGGTTTGCAGCTTTACTCCGCTCTAGATTCGAGTGGTTTTTCACTGCTTCTTCATTTTGTCTCAGCGGCGGTAAGTGGGGTTTCCCCTTTTTTGCTTTCGGCGGTTCCCTGCACTCCGTTTAGTTTATTTTGTTCTTTTGTATTTTCTTTTGTATTTTCGCGCCATTTTCGCCGTTCCGGTGGCCATTTTCTGCTCTCTTTTTTCCCATGGGCTGTTCCTGCTTCTTCAGGGCTTTGGAGCTAGAGCCCTTAGCGTTTTGGGGGCAGCTTCATTTTTTTTTTTGCCTTAGTTTGGCCTGTTCAATTTAAAAAAAAAAACAAAAAACGGGGTTTGATTATTTTGTTTTTCTTTATTGCCTTTGGGTGGTTCTATGCCTTCTTCCCCCTCTTAGAGTTGTGCCATTTTTTGCTATTGATGTCGACGAGGCCACAGTGCGTGGTCTGCGGCTCTCGCAGAGGCACTGTGTCTGACTCAGGGATTTGCAGAGGCTGCGCTGCTGTGTCTGCTGATATGGAGCAGCAGATAGAAGGCAGGTCTGTAGCAGATACCTTGGACCCTTCCTTACCTCCTGAGGGGGATTCTTCGCTTGCTTCTCTCATTCCTCAGGCACAGGCTGCTCCTAAGGCGCAGGGGTCTGGGCTGCTGGTGGCAGAGACAGAGTCTTCTTCTTCCTTGGCAGATTTCTCCCCAGACTTCGTCCTCCTTATGCATCAAGCTTTCAAATTGGGACGTTTAGGTAGGTTGCCAGAAGCTTTTGCGGCGCTGCCACCTCTGCTGCCTCTTAAAGCGGAAGGGGTCAGTCGGATCTTACCGAAGCCGGCAAAGCGGCCTCGGTCCTTGGTCATAGAACAGGAGGATTTGGAGTGGCAAGAAGTAGAGCCTGAGATGGAGTCTGAGGATGTGTTTGATGATCTGGAGGAAGGGGAAATCCCTGAACCCGAAGATCAGGCCAGAATTATCAGAGTTTTTCGTAAGGAGGAGCTTGTTCCTCTTATCATGGAAGCCCTTCAGACACTCAACCTTGCCACAGCGCGCCCGGCTGAGGAAGAGGGGTTAGAGGATCCCCTCATCCAAGCGGTCCGGGATTCTCAGATAGTGTTCCCGGTGCATAGGGTTGTAGATCAGATGATTCAAGCAGAGTGGGATCAGCCTGAGGCAGGTCTGAAGGGTATTCGGACAATGCACCGCCTCTATCCTTTAGCAGACAAGGACAAGGAAAAATTTAAGTCGCCTCGGGTGGATGCGGCTGTCTCGGCAGTGACCAAGAAAACCACAATTCCAATTGAAGGGAGTGCGGCCTTAAAAGACACTCAAGACAGAAAGGCTTGTTGAAGCAGGCCTTTGAGACCAATGCTTTGTCTTTGCAGGCCTCTATTTGTGGGGCCTGGGTGGCTAGAGCCTGCTTGCGGTGGGCTCAGCTTCTGCGTCAGGATTCTCGCTTAGACCAGCAAGGATTGCTCGAGGTGACGCGGTTGGAGTCTGGTTCCGCTTATTTGGCAGACGTTCATTATGATTTGATTAGGACATTGGCAAATAGTATGGCTTCCTTAGTGGCGGTGCGCAGGTCCATCTGGTTGTGTAATTGGGTGGCCGATGGGTCTTCAAAGTCTCGACTCAGTAAACTCCATTTTAAGGGCAGATTGTTGTTCGGGGACGATCTGGACAAGTTAGTGAAGGATCTTGGGGAGTCCAAAGGCGGAAGGCTGCCAGAGGATAAGCCTAAGTTAGGTAAACGTTTGCCGGCTTCTCGAGGTCAATTTAGGGACTTTCGGAGGTTTCGGTCCTCCCGCCTTTGGGGTTCCCAACGTGGCAGATTTGGTTCCAAGTCACCGAATTTTCGAGGGTTTCTCGGCTGCGTCATCCTCCTCTGCCTCTTCCTTTAGTCGCAAGCCGCAATGAAGCGCGGTGGACCCAGGAGGGAAGCCAAGTGATCGGAGGTCGCCTTCGGGACTTTCTTCCTTCTTGGGTCCGAATAACGTCAGATCAGTGGGTGCTCGAGATAATCAGAGAAGGTTATGCACTGGAGTTTGCCTCCCCGCTCCGGGACAACTTCGTGCTGTCTCCAGGCAAGGGACAGCAGAAGGAATCGGCAATTCGTTCAACGTTGGTTCGGCTGGTGGAGTTGGGGGCGGTAATTCCCGTTCCGGAGTCCGAGTGCGGGGAGGGTCGTTACTCCATTTATTTCGTGGTGCCAAAGAAAGACGGGTCCCTCCATCCTATCTTAGACCACAAGGGCGTGAATCGTTGTCTCCGGGTGCCACATTTTCGCATGGAGACCCTAAAATCCGTCATTGTGGCAGTTCGCCTAGGAGAGTTTTTGACTTCTCTAGACCTCTCGGAAGCCTATCTGCATATTCCGATCAGACCGGTTCATCAAAGGTTTCTTCGCTTTTCCGTGGGGTCACTACCAGTTTCAGGCGCTGCCGTTCGGACTGGCTACCGCTCCGCGCACCTTCACCAAGGTCATGGTGGTGGTCGCGGCAGCTTTGCGGAAAGAAGGTATTTTGGTTCACCCTTATCTCGACGACTGGTTGATTCGGGCGAAGTCCGACACGGAGAGCTTGCAGGCCACGGACAGAGTCGTTCGTCTGCTTCAGAATCTCGGCTGGGTAGTCAATGCGAAGAAGAGTCACTTGGTTCCTATGCAGTCCTTCAAATACCTTGGGGTCGTTTTCGACACGGCAAGAGGCTTGGTGTTCTTACCGGCTCGCCGCACCCAAGCCTTGCGCCGCCTGGTGCGCACGTTTTTGGGGATTCCCGCTCCGTCCGCGTGGTGGTACCTGCGGCTACTGGGAACAATGGCGGCAACTCTGGAGGTGGTTCCTTGGGCCAGGTTTCATATGCGTCCGCTTCAGAGAGCCCTGTTACGTCGGTGGTCGAACCAGTCCGATTCCTTGAGCCGCCGGTTGCCCTGTCCGAGACGCGTCTGGATGTCATTACAGTGGTGGCTCCGCTCGAAGTCCCTGAGAGCGGGGATGCCCTTGGAGCAGCCGGTGTGGCTTCCATTGATAACGGATGCGAGTCTGGCAGGCTGGGGGGCCCACTGCCAGGGCCATTTCGCACAGGGGACGTGGTCGGCCAGGGAGTCCTTGTGGTCGATCAACCGTCTCGAGCTCCGAGCGGTACGGTTAGCGCTGCAGGCCTTCGAAGCGTCAGTCTTGGGGAAAGTAGTAAGAGTCCTGTCGGACAACTCGGCTACGGTGGCGTACATCAACAGTCAAGGCGGCACAGGAAGCATGGCCATGGAAGAGGAGGCGGAGGCGCTCTTCGTCTGGGTGGAAGTTCGCCTTCTAGCCATTTCGGCAGCGCATATCGCCGGAAAAGACAATGTGATGGCGGACTTTCTCAGCAGAGTGCAGGTAGACTCCGGAGAGTGGAAACTGCACCCACAAGTGTTTGCACAAATAGTTCGCCAATGGGGACCGCCGATCATGGACCTCATGGCGACTTTCCAGTCGGCAAAGACAGGTCGGTTTTTCAGCAGGAGGAGAGAGCGCATGTCCGAGGGGATCGACGCTCTCATCCAACCGTGGCCCGACTACGGTCTTCTGTATGTCTTTCCTCCTTGGACGTTAATCGGCAGAGTAGTCCAGCGTATTGAGGCGCACCCCGGAAAGGTTTTCTGCTGGTGGCTCCAGACTGGCCCAGGCGGCCTTGGTACGCGGATCTGGTACTGCTTCTCAACGGAGTTCCGTGGAAGCTTCCTCTCCTAGTAGATCTGCTAGTTCAGGGACCGCTGCACATGCCTCAAGTGGATCAATTCTCGCTTACGGTATGGCCATTGAAAGGGCTAGGCTGAGAAGAAAAGGTTATTCGCCGGCGGTCATTGCCACTCTCCTTTGCACTCAAAACTCTTCTACCTCGCTGACATATGTCCGAGTTTGGCGAATATTTGAAGATTGGTGTTCGAGGAATCATGTTCGGGCTTCGACGGCTTCGGTCGCTGTCATTCTCAGCTTCTTGCAGGACGGCTTTGACAAAGGGTTGGCGGCCAGTTCCCTGAAAGTTCAGCTGGCGGCTCTCGCTTGTTACAGAGGGAAAATTCAGGATGTCCCTCTTGGAGCACACTCGGATGTGCAGCGTTTTCTTAAAGCAGTGTTTAGGCTGCAGCCGTCGCGTAGAGTGTCCATTCCCCCGTGGGATTTGAATCTGGTTTTGCAGGCTCTCGTTCAGAAACCTTTTGAGCCTCTTCGTCAAGCTTCAGTTAAGGCTTGCATCGGCTTGATGTCCGCCGAGTGTTGCGTCAGTATCTGAAGGTGTCGGGTCTTTCCGTAAATCGGATCGCCTCTTTGTGCTTTTCGGGGGAGTTCGAAAGGGGGAAGCGGCGGCGAAGTCTTCTATTTCTAGATGGATTAAGGAAGCTATTGCGTCAGTGTATATCTTGCAAGGCCGTTCGGTTCCGTTGGGTTTGAGAGCCCACTCTACTAGGGCGCAGGCGTCGTTGTGGGCGGAGCATAGCCTTGTCCTCCAGTGGAAATTTGCAGGGTGGCTACTTGGTCGTCTCTTCATGCTTTCAGTAAGCATTATCGGTTGGATATTGCAGCGACTCGGGATTCTTGTTTTGGTTCGGTGGTGTTGCGTGCCGGTTGGCAAGGTCCCCCCCGTTGATAACTGCTCTGTTACATCCCGGATGTGGAGGACTAAACTGGAGGACTGCTTAGGAAATGGAAATTACACGTACCTGGTAATTGTAGTTCCTGGAGGGTCCAGTTTAGTCCTCAGTCCCTCCCAAGAGACATCTTTATATAATTCCTATACGGCGTGCTAACACCGGTGTGCGGGGAGTCGCGTAAGTACAATTCTTCGATTCTTCGTGGTTGGTGCCTTTTTTGCTCCCTTTGGTGAGAAGGGTTTTTTTTCTTATGCTGACAGCTCAGTGCGCCTTTTGCTTCAGGTAAAGGGAGCAGAAGCAAGGTGCGCGGTTCTGGCTCTCTCGTTTGGGGAGGAAGTCCACTTATAGTTAAGGAGGGTATAGCTGGTTCTAGTTTTACTGTTTTCTATCATGTGTTGCTTCTTTGAGTCTGCTTTGTTAATAGTTCACTGGGGGCTGATGGGAGCTCCAGCAGCATATACCCTGAGGTATTGAAGATTCTGATTGGTCCAGTCTCCATGCTGCAGGAAGAGGTGCACTACCCGGATGTGGTGGACTAAACTGGACCCTCCAGGAACTACAATTACCAAGTACGTGTAATTTCCATTTTCAAGATGGCAGACCCAGAGCAGGAGTGCATAGGCAGCTCTCCCACTTATTTTCAGGTACCAGGTGGGAAGGGTGGATTTAGGGGCCGCTAGACCATCAGGTTATTTTATTTTAGTTGGGGGGGGGGTGGGGGTTTCAGGGGCCACTAGACGATCAGGTTATTTTTTTTTAATTTGGTGTGGGGGTGGGGGGAGGGGGGTACAGAGGCCACTAGACCACCAGATAGTCACTTTCTGTTGGGGCACCGGCCACCGACAGTATTTTGATCAAAATACTGTCAGGTGGACGAATCGGGGCCACTGGGCCACCAGGGATTCTCTTTCTGTTGGGGCACTGGCCCCAACAATATTTTGATGGCACCAGGGGCTTTTCCTGATGCTGCGATCGTCCCCAATGCCATCTAAATACTGTCGGGGCTGATATGCAAATTAGCCACACGGTGCCCATTTCTCTGGGACAGCATGCCAAACTAGCGCTGACTTCTTGTGTGCATGAGTTTGACTTGCTCTCCCAGTTTAATGTTGTCATTTTGCGTGCAGTTTAACGGGTGGTTCATTTGCATGTGCATGGTTACTGCATCCTTCATGTGCATACCCTATCTTTGCTGCATCGCAGGTTAAAAGGTGTGCGTTGTCAGGGCGCATAAAAAGTCGATTCAGCGCACATCTAACATCAGGTTTCTGCATCGGCCTGTTAGAAGATAACTCTACAACCAATTAGTCAAAAGGTTTTGAATGAGATAGGTCTATAGGACTTGCACACCATGCAGTCCTTCCCTGGCTTAGGCAAGATGGTGATCCCAACTTCTGCCATTGACCCAGGCACCTTCCCCTTGATCAATATCCCGTTAACAACTTCCACCAAAAGTGGTGTCAGCATACTCTGAAATTTTCTGTAAAACTTAGCTGTTAGGCCATCTGAGCCCGGCGTCTTACCTATTTTAAGGGATTGGATTGCCTCCTAACCTCCTCCCCCCTTACAGCTTGTCAGACGGCTGCCTGGGTGAGAATCTTCACAGTCTTGGCAAGTGCATATATCTATATGATTTGCAAGGGATTGTGGGCAATGTAGTTATCTCCAAGTTATAATGCCCTGTTCAATGTAATTTCAGTTTGTTCAATGTAAACCGCACTGATGCAGAATAGCGCGGTATATAAGAGAATGTAAATAAAATAAAAATAAAATAAATAAATAAGTTCATTCACACCAGACACAGCTGCTGACAATAATTTAGTTGTGCTCAAGTGTTAAAGCCAATAAGATATTTATTTATGGGGTTATTTCTCCCAACAGAGATATGCTTGGTAGCACATAAATCAGGTTACTTGCTTCCAGTGTTTAACTTGGAAAAAGAAAATCAAAATCAGGAAAACAACATTCAAACTTGTCAGGCATTAGCTAATGTTTTCTTAGCATATATCAAACAACAAACCAAAAGCTACAAAGAGAAAAAAAAACTGTTCTTTTCAGGTTAACTTCTTATATCTTCCCACATAGATTCAGAAGTGATTCTCTCCTAGCTCACAAGCAATTAGGTAAGGCTCAATTGCTAGCAGTTATCCAGCTGAAACCCCTTAGCTGGTTTGCTTTCTACTGTGTGGGTCAAATCCTGCTTCAGGAGCTTTTCTGAGTAGATTAAAGAACAAGTTTGTATTTCTTTGTGATGGTTGCTGTACTTTGTAACAGAAAGTTACCAAAGGAGTTTAGACAGAGAGCAGTCCATATAAACACATTCTTCATCTGCAATCATTCCCCCTTCTTCAACAAGCATGGGTTCAATATCATGGATTGGCATAGATGAATCTCTCAATGGAGCACTTTCAGGAGAATACTTGTTTCCCTGCTGTCTTTCAAGGTTATAGCTAGGGCATAGATCAGTGTTCATGCCTTAGCTTCCATTGCTGTTAGAGTTCCTCTCTATATAGCCTGGCCAGTATGTAGTCCAGTTCTTATGTCCAGCCTTCCAATCCAGATCCCTGGACACTGGATCTCTCTTCACATACCTTCTGGCACGGGTCTTAGGGTCCCTTCCACGTGCAGCCGTCTCCCTCACAGGTAGCGTCTGGAGATTCCTAGCTCTGCAGCACCATTCCTCCAATGGTGTATGCTGGCCCTTGGAATACCTCCCAGTATACGTACTGCTTTGGACTCTTCTAGACCTCTCAAAGGCTTTTCTCCTCTTTCTTCCAGAGGGTTTCTTTCCCTCTCTGTCCGTCTGGTTTGGCTTCTGCTTCTGATGATCCTTCAGATGAAACTGATCAAGCTCAAGCTGATTCTCAGGATACTGAGGATGATTCTCTGTAGAATAAACTCCACCTTTATTCAATGTTCCCTCTAATTTTCTGTAGGCTGTGTGCGCATAAAATATCAGCTGTGCAGCTTTTGAAGGAAGGTTAAATTTTTGTGCACCACATAACGACACTCGGAGTTATGTACTTTAAAATTTGACTACACGTCAGAATACAGTATGTACACCACATTGATTGCACTAGAAAATATTGTAGAACTTGTGAAAACCATAAATACACAACAACTTTTCAATTTTAAGAACGTTTGTGTTGTTTTCTATCAGAATCAGAACCGTAATTTTTGTGCGCTCTGTTGTAAAGTATGTGCGCTCACTCAGCGAGGTGTGTGCGCGCGCACACGCGCACAGCTTAGAGGGAACAGTGCCTTTATTCTGCCCAGATGAGTGCTCCCCCCTAATACAGCGCAGCTGTGCTGAATCAGGCCCTGCCCTTTGAGATGAGTGCTTAGGGATTACCTCATAGCCCTCCCGATTGAACACACGTTTCCCCACTTCAGCTCCTCTAATGGCTGTTGGAAACCTGGTGCATTCTGGGACTGGTAGTCTTTTATGGGAAAATTCTGTTTTCTTATTTCTACCAGAACTGACAGGTTGCTTGTTCAGAGTCACTTCACCTTTTCTATAGCTCCTTCCTGAGCTATGATAAGCTTCCTTATCACAAGCTGTATCCAATTTCTCTGCCTCTATCTCCTCTAACCTCCCCAAGTCAAATCCCCGCAAGAAGCGCTCACTGTTGGGCCCAACCTCTGGCACCTCCGTCTGATAGAGTTTTTAGCATAGAAATCCTGGAAGACACTTCTAATTTGTGACTAGTTCACCTTTCTGATTCCTAATATTGGTTATCTGCTTTTGTTGTGTACGTGCCCATAAGCGGCCAGCCAGTACCTTACCCACCCGGTTGCCACCCTCAAACTGAACCTGCTTAAGTATATTCAGCTGATGAGCTATTTGGCGAGCTCTAAGACAGCTAAGCTCCTACTAGAGTTGAGTCAGAGCCACTAGTGCTGTTGGATCTCTGTCACTCTGACCTGCCTCCAGCAACTGCAGTTGCTCACACAGTTCCTTCTCTTTAGCCCCCTCTCCCTCTTGGTCTTTGTGGCCAAACTCAATAGATGTCCCCTAATCACTGCTTTCAGACCATCCCATACAAAACCCATTTCTACCCCCACTCCCTTATTAAATCTACGGTATTCTATCACTTCTTGACTCGCCTAAGGTTTGGGCCTTCCTCCAGAATCTAACTCCATCCCCTTCCTTTCCCATTTCCAGAGTCACCACAACCGAGGCATGATCTGTCCCTGTAATATTACCATGGTCTATGGCTTTCACCTTATGCATTAAAACTCTGCTTGTCCAAACCATCTCAGTCCTACTGTATGAATTGTGCAGATGGGGGTAAAATGTATATCCCTTCCTTCCTAGGTGCCTACTCCTCCATATATCCACCATCCTTTTACCATTTTTTTCAAATGTCTCTCTCTCTTCCTCCCCCCCCCCACCCATGGACACCCCTCTGCTGTTGTCCACCCCGGGATTCACCGTCAGATTGTAGTCTCTTCCCATTATGATATCTCCCATTCCTTCCAGCACTGGCATCAACTCATTGAAAAACTGACCTTGCTTCTCATTTGGGCCATACAGACTTACCGCCATCACCTCCCCCTCTTCCAACTTCAAATGCACCCCTATGTACCACCCCCCTTTATCTCTAATCACTCTGCTTATGTCCCCACGTACCTGCTCACTCTGCAGGACAGCCACCCTATGCTTCTTAGGGTTTCCCTTTGAGCTACTAGGAACACCCGAGGATATTTCCAGGGCTGTAATAACTGTTCTTGCCCATTTCATAGGTGGGTCTCTTATATGCACAAGATGTCAGAGTGTAGACGCCCCCTTCTTTTTCCAGTAACTTCCTCTTGGATCACAACTTCAACCCCTTTCCATTGAGCATAGCCACAATCATACACTTCCCCTCTCCTCTCCCAACTCCTCCCCTTACTACCCTCCCTGGTGCCTTCCCTGACCACGTCCACTCTCCCCCTTCCTCCCCCCCCATCTTTCCATCCCTTCCCCCCTCCTCCTCCGGAGGCTCTCCCTGTAGTAGTGCTCCCCTACCCTCCTCGGCTCCCCCCTTCCCTCTCATAAGCTTCCTGCTAACCCGGCTCCCCCCACTTCAACAGTCGCCTACCCTTGTTTCCCCCCTTACTCTCCTCTTTCATCTCCCCCCATTCCACCCCACACACCCCTTGAATCCCCCTTCTCAAACACCACACACTCACCCCTATACAACTTCTACACCTATAATATACTCTGTATTAAGTAAGGTTCATCTGAAACCAAGTCCCACAGATGCGCATCATGTCTGTGCCTTCTTTTGTTGCTCCTGCTCCTTCTTGCTGCAGTCCCCAGTCACAACAGTCCATCTATCTACACTGCGGCCGTCCTGCCTCTTGTACTCTGCTGCTGTCACCTTCTCCATCTGCACTCCAGCCTCTCGCAAGGCCCTTTCAGTCTCTCCTACCACTCTTGCTCTCTAAGTGCGGCCTTTTTTAGAGAAGGCTAGTCAAAGGGGTACAGCCACTTGTATTTCAGCTGCGCCTGTTGGAGGGCTTTTGTAATATGTGCCATGTCCTTATGCCATGTCCTTGCGTCTTTGCAGGATACCGCTGGCCATGTCCGCATATATAGCCACTTGGTATCCCTGCCAGTCAAACTTGTTCAGCCCCCTCATCTTGAATGCAATTCGCTCCTTGAGACCATAGTCCCGAAAGCATACCACAATGTCTCTAGGGGCATTCGGTCACAGGGTCCCTAATGCTCTGTGCACTCTGTCTAACACAATGTTGTCCGGGATCTCCGCATCACCTCCCCATCGCAATGCTTCTTTAAAGACTGCAATCACTACCTTCCTACTGTCAGCAAACTTACTCTCCTCCAGGACTGATTTTCTAGATCTTCAAACTTTAAGCAGATTTGTTCCTTCTACGCCGCAGTCTCCAACCTTTGCTCTAGGCCCGCATAGTCCTCAGTCATTTGTTCCAGCCGATTCTCATGGTCTCGCACGCGGCGCTTCAAATCCGCCTTTTCTCCTTTAAGTTCTCCAACAAGAGACCCCAACTCCACTTTTTCGCAAGCTCAGTTTTTAGTTCCCCAAATCACTCACATAGCTTGGCTTTAGACAGTTGGGCCATTATTTCTAGCATGCCATCCATTTCCTCCTCTCATCCCTCAAGGCATTCTTGGCGCCACTGGCCTCCCCCACTGCCATTTTGCTATCTCTACAGCTCTCAGCATCTACTCCGGCGTAAGCAAAATCTTTTAAATCAGCTGCCCGCCGCCACATTGTCATGCTCAGCTCGGCCAGGCTTCCTGAACTTCCAGTGCACAGCCCAGTGCTTAGAAACATCTCTGGCTAAGAAAGAAGTTGTTCGTTTTTTTATGGGGCTTGCTTCGGAGTTCCACTCTTAAGCCGCCATCACTCCTGGTGATGTCATTTCCTCCATTTAGGATTCTACTTTATAAAGGCGCATAGGTGCCTATATTGTCTTTATAAAGTAGGCTTCAAACAGGCACATTTTTGGACTTCTCACATAAGCATCCTGTTATAAAATCAGGCCCATAAAGTCCACCATTAATTTCATGTGACTAGGAAACTTAGTCAGTCATGTTAAATACTCGTGATCTGTCCTACTTACATGAATGGTTGTGAATTGTTGTCACAAAGGATTGTATTGGTGCTTGTCATTGGCAATGAATGTGCTGACAGGGTTTCCATCTCAGAAGTGGTTACACATAATATTTTGAAGTATTTTTATTTTTTTTGTCCTAGTAGTTCCTCCTTTTTCTTCCAGTTTTATTTATTTAGCAATGCTTATATACTGCTTTTCACTGGATCAAAGCAGTGTACCTTCAGGTATGGTATATATTTCCCTTGTCCTCAAAGGGCTCACAATCTACATACCTGAGGCAATGGAGGGTTAAGTGGCTTGCCCAAGGCCACAAGGAGCACCTGTGGGACTAAAAACCCCAGTCCCTCCAGCTTGAGGTTGCTGTCCTCCAGTGGGATTTGCAGCCCTGGCCCTCCGGCCTGAGGCAACTTGCCCCAACCACTAGGCTACTCCTACCTCAGTCAGTACCAGGGCTGGGAATCGTCCTTGAAGTTGGTGGACATGGACCTCCTTCCTTCTCCAGCTTTGCAAGCAGCACGGGAGCCGACTGAAGAGAGAAACAGTGCTTGATCAGGATTCCTCTGCTCATTCTTTTGAGCTCAGCCCACCTAAAGCTTCTCAGCGGGGTCATCCAGTAGCTGGTCTACCTTTTGCTAAGGGGACAACCAAGGCTGGCAGATTCCAAGCCTCCAGCCTATTATCTCTAGAACCTTTTTCCTTTCTTCAACAAGCATAATCTTTCTGGTGTGGCAATTTGGATCCAGTGACCTCAGGGCCCTCCTGTTCTTTCTCTTGCTCAGAGGTAAATACTTCACAGGGCGGGCAGAGCCCTACTGGCACTTCTCTGTAGAAGCACCCCCAGAAAAGGATAGATTCAGGGGATTTGGATCATCTCACCTATGCTTGGGATCCTGCCTTGAGTTCCAAGAAATCTGACGGTGATTCCACATGTGAAGAAGGCGTACCTCTCGTGCTGGACAAACAAGAGTAAGTAATCTCTCATCATATGTTTATTTCGGAAAGAGGAATTGGCAGCACTGATTGATCAAGTTTCCTCTGCCCTGCGGCTGTTGGCTGCTGTGTCAGCAGAGTAGGAGCCACAAGAGTTATTTGACATAGTCAAAACACTTACTAAAGACACATTGCTTCATTCCGAAAAGACCAGCTTAACCTCATAAATGATGGCTGATTATTTTAAAACTCTCACTTCAGCCCATAGTAATAAAATCAACACACATAAAGCAGTAATTGAACAGAAGGATAACTTACAGCTTTCCATATGGAACTCATTTGACAGTATTAGACTAGACTCCTTTGATAAAGTCATTACAAGTATTAACACCACCATCTCGCTACTTGACCCTTTTCCTGTTGGCTGATCAAATTAGCAAGACAAGAATTTATGCCAATAATAAAGATCATTCAACTATCATTACAACAGGGATACATGTCCCCCGAACTGAAGATTGCCTCCATTTGTCCTGTAAGAAAAGGATTCTCAAATAACCTTAACCAATCTACCTCTTATAGACCCATAGCCAGTCTACCTTTCTTGGCTAAAATACTAGAAAAAACTGTCTACCAGCAACTCCAAGATCACATTGAAACACATCAACTTTGACAATGAACAATGTGGCTTCAGACTTCATCATAGAGTTGAATCTCTTATGACTGCCTTGTTAGTTAATCTAATCAAAGGCACAGATAAGCCTAAAGCTGGTTTTATACTTATATTCCTAGACATTAAAGCAGCATATGGCTCCATCCCACACAATGTTGTTGTTCAGTGCCTACAATCTCTGGCTCTTTCTGGCATGCCTCTCACATGGTTTAAATCCTTCTTAGTAATTAGTCAGAGCATATTGTCCAAGAAGTAGTAGTCTTTAAATATGTAGGTCTTTAAGGCCTTTTTGAATGTTGATGCATCTGTAGTATTCCTTAAATGGACAGGGATAGAATTCCATAATTGCGGTGCATAGAGAAAGAAAGCTCTTTTCAAGGTGGTATAGGAAGTTTCTGTGAACAGGAGTGGTACATGTAGTAGATTCTGTGAGCTTGTTAGTCAATTTCTGGTACAAAGTGTATATGAAGTAAGGAGAGGAGGTAGGGTGACAATAGGTTGTTAATCTTGAAAATTGTGAAAATTGATTTGAACTTTATGTGCTCGATTGTCGGTAGCCAATGCAGTTTAAGCAATGGTGTTATATGCTCCGATCTTTTGGAAGTGATGAGTATTCGTGTTGCAGTACTGAGCACAAGCTGAAGAGGGTACATAGCTGTTTTTGGTAACCCTTGTAGGACTATTATTGCAGTAATCAAAGTGTGGGAAAATGATTGAAAGAGAACGAAAATCATGGTTGTCTAAAAAAACACTTGAGGTGTCTAACAGATGTTTTTTGTGAGGTTCCTTATATGTATTTTAAAGGTGAGGCCATGATCAATTGTGACTCCAAGGTATTTTATGTTCTTCTTCAATTGGATGTGGATTTTGTTTATAGTGAAAAAAACCTCTATGGTTTAAAATTATTGTCTCTGGTGATGAACATTATTTTTTTGAAATTTATGGCCATACTATGTTTTCCAAGCCATTCACTAACTAGGGAGAAGCAACTTATTATGGGTGTGATATCTAGATTGGCTGTGTTAATGGGTGTATAAATCATAACATCAGCTAAATGTGATAAAAGATGTTTGTTGCTTTCGTGATGGAGCAAAGTGGCTGAAAGAAAAAGTTGAATAATAGTGGCAAAAGGATGGAACGTTGTGGTACTCCTTGAGACTGAGTAAATGGGGAAGATTTTGTATTACCTAGTTTTACCTGTAGCTGTCTGTTAATTAGCTAATCCAATCCAAAGACTTATAAGCTTTCTCCCATGGTGCTTTTTTTTTTTAAATAGATTGTTTCCAAGTTTGTTTTCCTTGTTCTATGTAATATGTTCTGTTATAATATAAACTGCTTTGACCAATGGAAAAAGCAGTATAGAAAAATTGTTAAAGTGCATCCACTCTTGCAGGGAATTTGAAAACCCTTCAGGGAATTTCCTTTTCTGGAGGTTCTGAAGAGCATGGTATGCACAGAATGGGACTCGCCTGATTCACCGTTGAAAGGAGGTAGGGTCATCTGTAGACTCTGTGCTCTACCTCAGGAGGACCTTGCTTCCTGGAATTCGTAATATCAGGCAGATGTGCAGGTGACAGCTGTCACTAAATGCACCACCATCTTAGTGAAGGATGATGCAGCCCTCAAAAACCCACAGCCAATGATATTGCATTTTCCATGGTGGCATGTTGCCATTGGGCAAGGGACATGTCATCCAAGTCTCAATCTAAACTTCCTTTCAAGGGGAAGGTTGTGCAAGGTGAGAACTTGGAGAAGCTGGTCAAGGAGCTGGGAGCATCCAAACTGCATCATCTTCCAGAGGATAGACCTAAAAGGTCTGGGAAGCACGACCTTTCTTCTTCTGTCACATTCTCTTCGCTTCTGCTAACAGGATTCTCGGGGTTTCTGGGACTCCCAGAAGTATTGCCCAGGGAGGCCATTCTTTCTTCCCTCAGGTTCTCATTGCCAGACTCAGTCCTTCCAAGGACTCACAAGCCCCATGAGGCTTCCTCCAGATCTGGATTCTCCCATCAGATGCATGACAAGTTTGGGGCCCATTCCAGGGTACCTCCTATATGCAGTGGATTCTATCACTTCTTCCAGGAATGGGCCTATGTGACCTCAGACCGGTGGATGCTCAACATCATTTAGTATGGCTATGTGCTGGAATGCAAGGATCCTGTCCAAGATGCCTTTGATGTCTCCATGTGGGTCTGTAGTCAAGGAGGCCCCCTTTCAAGCTACCCTGAAGAGATTACTCATCCTCCAGACTGTTGTGTTGGTGCCAGCTGCTGAAAGGGGTAAGGGCCGCTATTCCATTTACTTTGTGGTGCCAATAAAGGATGGGTTCTTCTACCCGATCTTGAAACTCAAGGGCATTAATGTTCATGTAAGGACCTTTCACTTCCACATGGAGATGTTGAGGTCAGTCATCTGAGCAGTTGGGTGAGATGAGTTTCTTGTATCTTTAGACTTGGCTGAAGCCTATTTCCACATCCCCTCCCTTTGCAAGGATCAGCAGCAATTATCTGTTCTCAGCTCACCTTTCAGTTTGCTGCTCTATCCTTCAATCTCTCCACCACACTGAGAACGTTAATCAAGATCATGTGATGACTGCCATTGCTCTGTGGCAAAGGGATTTATGTTCATCTTTTTGTGGACAGCTGGTTTATTCAGGCCAGATCACATTTGGAGGCTCTTTGGGCATTGACCTGGGTGGTGCAGTTTCTGGAGAATCTGGGCTGGGTGATCAACTTACAAGAGCTACCTGAAGCTTACTCAGTCGCTAGAGTATTTTGGTATGGTTTGACACCGCTTCAGGAAGAGTCTTCCTGTCTGAGAAGAGAGGGAAGAAGCTGCTGTCACAGATTGTCATTTTAAAGGCAGCAGGCTGCCAAAGTATTGAGTTATCTTCAGCTCCTAGGGTCGATGGCAACAACGACTGAGATGGTCCCCTGGGCACAAGCACACATGAGACTGCTGCAGAGGTCCTTACCATCTCACTGGTCTTTGTTCACAGGACTTAAATATCAGGCTTCCTTTTCTTGCATTGGTGGTATCCAGCTTGCAATCATGGGAGCAGCCCATTTATCTGCAAAAGGGCCTTTTTCTGGACTATCGCCAGTGGCTTCTCTGGGCTGGAGAGCCCATTATGAGGGGCAGACAGCACAGGGTCACTGGAACAAATGAGAAGTAGTTTGGTCCATCAACCATCAGGAGGCCAGAGACATTCTCTTGGCTCTTCTGTGTGTCCAGAGCTTAGTCTAAGGGAAGACAGTTCAAATCGTCTCACAGTGGCATGGTGGTTGCCTATGTCAACAGGCAAGGGGGTATGAAAAGTTCCATGGTTGCCCAGGTAATGACCCTCCTGGGTGGAGTGGAATCTCTTGGCCCTCTCAGCCTAGTATATTATGAGAGTGGAAAACGTGGAAGCAGACTATTTCAGTCAGCACTCCCTCAATTCTGGAGAGTAGGAATTGAGCTGAATGGCATTCCAGAGGATCCTGAAAGGGTGAGGTTGCTCCAAGATGGATCTGATGGCGACCCAGGCCAATGCCAAGATGGAATGGTTCTTAAGCCACCGCAAAGAGGCAGGTTCCAAAGGCATGGATGCGCAACCTTGGCCAAGGCAGGCTCTACTGTATATGTTTCCTCCATGGCCTACAGTACAAAGGAGCTTGGCAATGAATTACACTATGGATGGATCGCAAATTGTCTTTATTAAATCGTCAAAGTCCCTCCCTACACGGACTGTGTTTCAGCTGGTGGAAGCCTTCATCAGGGCTAATGGGACCTTGTAAAAACAAAACCATACACATATGTAAAATCAATTGTCAATATACACAAATCAAATAAACAATAGATAAATAATAACTGGACATGAATATCGTGAAGGCTATACTAATAAACCCTCTTTCCTCCCCTTGTTCTCTTTTTTTTTTTTTCAGAACATAACCTCTTGGGCAATTGTTTGCAATTGTATTACTCTAGGCTCTGTTTGTCCTGAGAGGTATTCGATCGCTTGAAGTGAGTAATCCCTCTCCATGCCTCTATCGATGTTTGCTTACTCTCTTACTTTGTTTTTCACCTTGTCTCTTTCCTCATACATTCACATTTTTTATGAAACATCATTTTTAGTTATGGTTTTAACAGGGATTGTCAGATTTTTTTTTTATACAGATTCCTTTTTACATGTTATGATTTAGGGGTATGTTTACTAAACAGGGGTAGCGGCCTCCATGTGATATCTGAGCCGCAGCCCCATTGAATTCAATGAGGCCACGGCTCCAGTATCGCACAGAAGCCGCTACCACTGTTTAGTAAACATACCCATTAGTTTCTTTATACGAGATTAGTATAGCCTTCACGATATTCATGTCCAGTTATCTATCTATTTATTTGATTTGTATATATTAACATATATACATATGTTTATGGTTTTGATTTTACAAGGTCCCATTACCCCTGACAAAGGCTCCCACCAGCCGAAACACAGCCCATGCAGAGAGGAACCTTTTGATGATTTAATAAAGACAATTTGCAATCCATCCAGGGTGTGACTCATCATCCTGCTCCTTTGTACTGTGTGTTGTATTCTGCAGGGTTGGGTGCTTCCTTTTTTGGACTTTCCTCCATGGCCTCTCATAGGGCAAGTGCTTCATCCTATAGAGCGTCATCAGAGTCCAGTAGTTCTGGTGGTGCCAGATTGGCTGAGGAGGCCATGATATGCTGATCTGATGCACCTCCAGCAGGGGCTTCCCTATGCCTCCCATCAACTCAGAGCTGTTGAGGCAGGGGCTGGTCCTATTAGACAATCCGGCTCTCTTCTTGCTTATGGCTTGGCTCTTGAGAGGTGGCACTTATCGCGTAAGGGCTATTCTTTTGCTGTGGTTTCCACGTTTCTGAAAGAGAAAAGAGGCTCCACTTGTCTTACTTATGTGTGCATGTGGTGCCTTTTTGAGCACTGGTGTTGTGAGCATAAAGCCAGCCCTAGAACTGTGGACTTGCTGGCTCTGCTCACCTTCCATCAGGATGGATTTCACAAGGGCCTCTTCCTCAGTATGCTGATGGTTCAGGTGGTGGCCTTGTCTTGTTTCAGAGGGCCAGTGGTGGGGTGCTCAATGGCCTCACACTTGGATGTAGCCCGTTTCCTTTGGGGAGTTAAGCACTTGCATCCTCCCCTGTGATCAGTTGTTGTTTTTTAGGGTTTCCATTTGGTTTTTCACGCCTTGATGGCTCAGCAGTTTGAGCCTTTGAGGACAGTTACACTCAAGAATTTGTCCTTCTCCAGGACCAAGCAGGAAGTCAGTCCTCACATATGGGTGTCATCGGCGCCGATGAAGCCCCAGCGGAGCATTTCCCCAGCTTTCTATGAAAGCCTTTGGGAATGCAGGCACGCATGCGCGGTTCCCTTCCCGCCTAAAGGTGCCATCTTACCTCAGTCTCTTTTTTTTCCGTGAAGCCCACCAGACGTGTGTCCAATTTTCCCAGTTAAAATTAGATTTTTCAGCAATTCTTTTGCTATTTTTTCTCCCGGTTCGACGCCGGTTCCCCTCCCACCGGGTTCGGTACACCGGTATCAAGCCCGATTCTTCTTTTTCGGTTTTTGCCCTTCGTGGCTGGCGTTCGTGCCCTTTTTTCCATTTTTCCCTGGAAGGCCGGTCCTTTGACCTCGCGGGGACTCTTTTCTCACCGATGGCTTCCAGCGGTTTTAAGAAGTGTGATTGGTGTAAGAAACTAATGTCTCTCACCGACACACACGACTGCTGCCTTCGGTGCCTTGGCCCCGACCACGATCCTAAGTCGTGCGGGGCCTGTGGAAAGATGTCTTCCAAGGCACTACGAAGTCACCAGCAGCAAAAGGAAAGGCTTTTCTCGGACTCAGCCTCTGGCTGGGCCCGGACCTCGTCTGAGGCCTCGACATCTCGGGATTCCGATCCCGAGCGCCGTCGAAGCTCCTCGGACAGGGGGTCCCCAGACCGGGAACGCAAGAGGAAGAAACGGCTCGCGAGGGCGTCGTTGGAGGAGGTCCCTGGCTCCTCGAGGGCCAGGTCTAAGACCCCCGAATGTCGCCCCGGGCCCGTGGAACCGGAGAAGCCTGCCAAAGTTCCTCGCGTGGAGCCGGAGTCTGCTGGACACGTAAGCCCTGTAGTCCTCGGACTCTCCTCCCAGGGAGCCGACGTCGGGCCTGGCGCCGCCGGGGCCCGAGTCGGTGGCTGCTGCATCTCCCGAGCTGGGTCTCAGGATGACAGCCTTGGAGAGCAGATTGTCTGCCTTCATGGAGCAGCAGCGGGCACTGATGGCCAGCCTGTCTGGCGCATCTGCCCCAACCACCAGGACATCGACGTCTAAGTCGACCCCGGAGACCGAGCCGATACTCGAGTCCATCATGGCTCGACCTCGGTCGCGGTCTCCCTCGACCTCCCGTTCGGGACCGAGGGCGTCGACGCCGGTGCTTCCGGCGTCGGGGGCGGGTGCTCCAGGGCCCCACGGGGTCGAACCCCGACTCTTCCTTGGACGAGTCGGCTTGGGAGACGGAGGACGAGGAGTCTCCTGATACCTTCAAGACTCGGTGCGTCCCTTCGGACTCACCGCAGTCTGAGCCCCGGAGTAGGTCCCCCCCCGGAGGACACCCGGTTCTTGGAGTTTGTCCGGGATATGGCCACTGCCTTGGCTATTCCGGCGGACCCCGAGGAAGAGCCTCAAGCTGAAGAGCTCGAGGCGCTCCAGTATGACTCTCCTCCGAAGGAGGCCTTTACTGTCCCGGTTCCTCCGATGCTGGAACGGCTCCTCTTCCGTATGTGGGAGGCACCGGCCTCGGCGCCGGTTCTTAGCAAGCGGGTCGATTCGATCTATTGACTCTGGAAGAGCCCTGGTTTTCAGAAGGCACAGCTACCACACCATTCCATGGTTGTGGAATCAGCCATGCATCGTCTGAAGAGCTAGAAGATGCACTCCGCGGTGCTTCCTGGCAGGGAGGCCCGAAACCTCGATGGCGTCGGTAGAAAGTGCTTCCAGGGCTCGATGCTTGCTTGCCGTGTCCAGTCTTACCAGCTGTACATGGGCATGTACTTGCGGGATCTGGCCAAGGAGTTGGCCGGGTTCTCTGCTGGTCTCTCCGGGGAACCCTTGCAGAGATTTAAGTCCTTGTCCTCGGGGATTCGGGACTGCTCAAAGTTCATGTCCTGTGCCGCCTACAATGGCTTCGAGGCTTCGGCCCGAGTGGCGGCAGCCGGCATCGCGGCTCAACGCCAGGCATGGCTGCAGTCATCGGACCTCGAGCCATGGGTTCAGGACAAGTTGGTCGATGTCCCTTGCCGAGGTGAAAACCTTTTTGGCAAGCCCATGACCGAGAAGGCCGCTCAGCTCGAGACCGAGCACCTCACACGGACAAGGCTGTCGAGGAAGACCTCTGCCCCTTCTCATAAAAAGAAGGGCTCGGGTAAAAAGCCCTTTTACCCGAGGAAGGGCAAAAAGCCATTTTACCCAAGGAAGGGCACTGCCTACAAACAGTACCCGCAATATCAGGCTGCCCCAGCTGCCCCCCCAGGGTCAGCAAGCCAAGGGCCAGGGTAATGGACCCCGTAGGCAGAGGACCCCCAAGCCTCAGGCCCCTGCTACCACTCAGAAGGGTGGGGGCTTTTGACTGTTTGAGCGTAGCCTCTCCTCCACTGCTCTCCCAACCCTGCACAGGAGGTCGTCTCGCCCTCTTTGCCCACCAGTGGCCCCTTATCACCGGGGACATTTGGGTGCTGGACATAGTCCACAAGGGCTATGCCCTCCATTTTCACCAACTGCCTCCTCCATACTTTCCAGGGGAGCCTCCCAGGCCTCCCCTGCACACAGACCTTCTCCTTCAGGAGCTTCAGGGTCTGTTTGTGGACAGGGCGGTGGAGCCTGTGCCTCCCCACTTGCAAGGTCACGGATTCTACTCCAGGTATTTCCTGGTGCCCAAAAGAACCGGTGGCCTTCGACCCATTCTGGACCTCAGGAACCTCAAGTTCCTAGTGAAGGAAAAGTTCAAGATGCTTACTCTTGGAACCCTTCTGCCCTACCTCCAGCAGGGAGATTGGCTATGCTCCTTAGATCTAAAGGATGCGTACACTCACATCCTCATTCATCCAGACCACAGAAAGTACCTCGGGTTCATTGTGGGAGGAAACCATTTTCAGTACAGAGTGCTGCCTTTCGGCCTCATCTCCGCCCCCAGAGTCTTTACAAAGTGCTTAGCGGCGGTGGCGGACTACCTGAGGAATCAGGGAATTTTTGTCTTCCCCTATCTCGACGACTGGCTCATCAGGGGTCAGACATGTCAGGAGGCCAGACAAGCCACCCTCAGGACTATTGCTCTTCTACAAAACCTGGGGTTTGTCATAAACTTCGCAATGTCCACTTTGCTCCCCTCCCAGAACTTGGAGTTCATAGGAGCAAGGTTGGACTCTCTGCTGGCAAAGGCATTCTTGCCAGAGGAAAGAGCCCAAAGACTGATAAGCTTGGCAGGCCAGTTTCTCAGCAGGTCACTGGTCTCCGCCAGACTCTGCCTGAGGCTTCTTGGCCACATGGCTTCGACAGTACATGCGACCCCAATGCCAGGCTCCATATGAGACCTGCACAGTGGTGCCTTCGGACTCAGTGGTCACAGGCCACAGGCAACCTCAGAGACAGGATAAAGGTGTCCAGACAATTTCTGAACTCCCTCACCTGGTGGCTGCACCTACCCCATCTACTGAGGGGGGTGCCTTTTCAGATTCCAGGGTACACAGTAGTGCTGACCACAGACGCCTCCCTGCAAGGCTGGGGAGCTCATTGTCTGGGCAAGTGCACCCAGGGCCTGTGGTCTCCTTGGGAAGCTGCACAGCAGATCAATCTCCTCGAACTCCGAGCTATTCGATTAGCACTCAAAGCTTTCACTCCTACCCTGGCTCACCAGTCTGTCCTGATTCAGACAGACAACCAAGTTGCCATGTTTTATGTGAACAAACAGGGCGTGATTGGGTCCAGGATCCTTTGTCGGGAGGCTCAGGACCTTTATTCATTTGCCCTCAAGCACAACATGCCCCTCAAGGCTGTGTACCTTCCAGGCCAGGACAACTACCTGGCAGACAGGTTAAGCAGAATACTGCAGCCCCACGAGTGGCAGCTGCATCCTTCAGTAGTTCAGAAGATCTTCCTAAAATGGGGTCTCCCTTTGATAGATTTCTTTGCCAGCCCAATGAACAAGCAACTGCCAAAGTTCTGCTCCAGGCAACCGCATCCTCTGCGGATAGCAGCGGATGCTTTTCTGATATCCTGGTCTCAGGGCCTCCTTTATGCGTTTCCTCCCACGCCCTTGGTGGCCCGAACTCTCTTCAAGATTCTTCAGGACAAGGCTTCGGTCCTGCTGGTAGCTCCCAGGTGGCCGAGACAGCCTTGGTTTCCTCTTCTGCTTCAACTGGCGGTGGATCCTGCACTACCTCTGGGGTTGCAACCCGACCTTCTCTCACAGGAGCAGGGTTCCCTTCTGCACCCCAATCTCAAAGCTCTCAATTTGATGGCCTGGAGGCTGCAAGGGTAGTTTTGGCTCCCTGGGCCTGCCTCAGGAAGTTGAGGAGGTTGTCCTAGCCTCTAGGAAACAGTCCACTAGGAAAACCTATGCTCTCAAATGGAAAAGGTTTTCTGTGTGGTGTCAGCCACGTACAGAGGACCCTTTCTCTTGTACTGTGCAAGTAGTGCTTCAGTACTTACTGCACTTATCAAATCAGGGACTTAAGTCCAATTCTGTTCGGGTCCACCTCTCAGCTCTAGCAGCTCACCACTCTCTGGTGGAGGGACGTTCTCTGTCTGGTCACCCCTTGGTGTCCCGCTTTCTTAGGGGCTTGCTTTTGCTCAAGCCTCCCATCCGTCCTCCTGCCCCTGAGTGGGAGCTGAATGTGGTCTTGCAGCAACTGACTCGCCCACCTTTCGAGCCGATGGCTACTTGCCCTCTACGCTTCCTGTCCTGGAAGACGCTCTTCTTGATAGCCCTTACCTCGGCTAGGCGAGTAAGTGAGCTTCAGGCCCTGGTCTGTGATAGGCCTTACACCCGGATTTATAGGAACAGGGTAGTCCTTAGGACTCATCCAAAGTTCATCCCTAAGGTTGTCTCCTCTTTCCACCTCAACCAGGAGGTGGTTCTTCCAACATTCTTCCCTAGGCCTCATGCTAGCCAGGCTGAAGCAGTCCTGCACACCCTGGACTGTAGGAGGGCCTTATCCTTCTACCTTGACCATACGCAGGGGCATAGAAGGGCTACTCAGCTCTTTGTATCCTTTGACCCCAATAAGTTGGGGTTGGCTGTGTCCAAGCATACCTTGTCCATCTGGGTAGCTGACTGTATCACCTGGGCTTATAAGGCGGCTGACCTTCCTTTGCAGGGTAGGGTCATGGCCCATCGTGTCCGGGCTATGGCTGCCTCAGTGGCTCATCTCCGCTCTGTGCCCTTGGTAGACATCTGCAGGGCTGCAACTTGGTCTTCAAGCCAGACGTTTGCGGCCCATTACTGCCTGGAGAGGGAGTCCCGTAGGGACAGTGCTTTTGGCCAAGCAGTACTCCGGAATCTCTTTGAGGTTTAGGCAACTCCTGCCCTCCTGCCTTCTGTTGGGCTACCAGTGGAGGTTGTGTCCTTGAAAAGCCTTTCTTTGCTGCTGGGACTAGAGGGAGTTCTCTTGTTCAGCCTGGGTTCCTCGGTAGCCCAGAGCTTGGGAGTCACCCATATGTGAGGACTGATTCCTGCTGCTCCTGGAGAACACCTGTTACAGGTGAGTAACTACTCTTTCAAGGCTGTCTTTTTGGTCATAATCTGCTCGGCGAGATATCTTAGATTTGCAAGCTTTGTCATGCCAAGATCCCTATCTATCATTTTCAGAAGAGGCTGTGTATTTATGACCTGTTCCTTGTTGCCCAAATTGGTGATGTCTTTTCACATCAATCAAATGGTCTGTTTGCCTTCATTCCTGAGGGAACATTGCCAGGGGCAGGATAGGGACCTTCGCCTTGTGGATTTAGAAGGGTGCTTCTTCAGTACTTGAAGGTTACTAACTCCTTCCAAAAGTCATTCAGACTTTTTGTCCTATTTGCAGCCCTGCATAAGGGCAAAACAGCCACAGCACCTACTTAGACCATGGCCATTACATTCTTTATCCAGCAGCCCTATCAGTTACGGAACTGGCTGGTTTCGGACGGCTTGTATGCACATTTTTACATGGGCTCAGACTTCCTCCTAGGTGGAACGTTGTCATTGCTTTCCACTTTTGTCAAGCATTACTGCTTGGGTGTCTGTTTGAGCAGACATGGCCTTTGGTGCAGAGATCTTGAAGTCAGCCGGGTCTTCTTCCTGCCTAGTGGAGGCTTAGCTTTGGTACATCCCACTAATCTGGACTGGCCTAGCAGGATGATGTGGAAGGTGACATTTTACTTATCAGATAATGTCCTTTTCTTGAGTTCTGCTAGGCCAGTCCAGGACCCACCTCTATGATCTGCTATGATCTGTTATGATCTTCTATTTTCTGCATTTTGGCCCTGCATATATTCCTCTTGGCAGATCTTCTTCCGAAAGGTATTCTGTATATAATTATGTTCCTTGGATTGTTGATCCTTTTTACCCTCATTGAGGTTACAATATGTGCAGTTAGAGGTCTTGACCATAGTTTGGGTAAGAATACTGGGGTAGGATGCCCCTAGCTGCCTCAGATATGTTGCCTAGCAGGTCTCGAGGAATTATCTGGTAAGTAAAATGTCACCTTTAATTATTAAAATTGAGGTAGAGGGATGGCATCTGGGCCTGAAAGTTAATTGGAGGAGGGGATACAAAATTGAAGGTTCTAATATGCTTGCTGTAGCCCTGTTTATTAAAGGAGTTGGAGACAGGCATTTAAGGCTATTTTCTGATAAATTGGTGTGGTAGATGTTGTCTTTCAGGATAGTTAATTGAAGTGGTAGAATGTTATCATTGCCTGCTTTCTAGCTAATGGGAAAATTCTGTTCCAAAGAGGGCAGCTTGGATATTGGAAGCTTCTGACTTCGGCATACTATTTTGGGGCTTTAACACGGTTTGTTGCTTTCATTGCCATCTGACAGCAGCAGAGGGTGCCACAGGACCTTCCTACCCTTGCAAAGCCAGACTAATGCCACTGGAAGCAGTTCTCACTAGATCACTTCACAGGGATTTTGGTAGCTTTATATATCTTCTTATTAGAGATGATGAAAAGCTTTAACAAAGTTGACACTTCAGTGGTCTGAAAGACTGCAGAAAACCAGGAATTAGCTTTGACTAAATCGTATTGATTTATTTATTTATTTTTATTTATTTATTTACATTTCTTGTACACCGCACTGATTAAAATAGCGCGGTATATATTTGAACATAACATTCCACAATGTAGCAGGCAACATTGCGTTTACAATAAACAGGGGTAGCGAACATGGAGGTAAAACCAGGGGGAACTATTTACATGTTATAATAACTATTTACATAATTATAGTAAACTCATTACGATAGGCAAAAATGGATCATTTATCAGAGGGGTTTAGTCACAATTTCCAACATATTTTGTTATACAACATTTAAAAATACTGAGACTTCCAACGCTTGCTGTAATTGCCTTTCATGGAGCTTTGATATCTAATTTATTTAGTGAAGAGAAGCCAAACCACCTCTAACCTGGCTTTCTCACTCTGTGCTCCAACCATTTGGAATACACTACCTGAGAACATATGAGCCATTACCGAGCTAAGAGTTCTGAAAGACTGTTAAAACTCATCTCTTCCAGGAGCACTTTAACAGTGGAAACTAAAGCATCTTTACCCTACCTAACATATATATCGCCCCTAGCAGATTGTTATTGCCTGTTGAACTATCACCTAGCATAATACAGAGGGTACATAAGCTATTCCTTACCCTATGCAACATCTGTAATTACCAGTCCTATGTGTTCTATGTGATGTTGTTGTTGACATTTATTCAACATTGAAGTTCAGTTTTGTACATTCTATACTGTTATAAGTTACTAATTACTCTGTAAACCGCTTTGATTCTAAGATAAAGTGGTCTATAAAAGCAGCCAAATTAAAAACAAAAATAAATTTCAGAGAAATCATCTAGGCAGTTTTATTGTGCAAAAATAACTGCATTTCGGGTTTTGTTTTGTTTTGTTTTTTTTAGTGTTCAAACTGTGGGGGAATATGTTATAAATTTCTCTCAATTTGATATTGTAATCTCTGGGGTTTTTTCATCATTCTCTGTTCTTCACTTAAACCACCTATAATTAATTAATAATAATTACAGCATTTATTCTCTCTACACTTCAAGGCTGTTTCCAAGCACTAGGCTGGCACAGTAAAATTTGCTGCTTTCATTCAGTTTTAGGGAACATTCTACAGTAAAATTTATGGCAGATCCTACCAGAAGTAGCAGTCAGTCTCGGGGCTGCTCTAACTGGAACGAATTCTAAGACGACATCTTTATCTTTATTGTCATTTGATAATCATGCAGGTGAAAGGTACCTTATCAGTACAGTGGAAAAATTTAGGATTACAGATCCCAGGATACTTTTAAATGGCGATCTATAAACAAAATACAACAGGAATACCAAGATAAAATTGACCCAGTGGACAAAGGACTGTGAATTTCACCGTGTTTAAAGTCTGGGCTAAACCAGCTTCCCTGTTATTCATTCTGTTGGCATTGCGAGTTTAGTATGACCCCCTCCCTCCATATTCCCCCTCTATGTATTTATCTTGTGTAGATCCACAGGTTGGTCACTGGACATTTCCATGGCTGATTGCGTTCAGCTGGGTGGCTTTGCTGCTCAGACAGCCTGTCTGCTCTTGGTTCCAGTTCTTTATAGACACACATATGTGCACAGTCCCTCCTCTTTCCATGGCACTGTGTGTTCCTGAATTATAAACTCCTGTCTGTAGAAAGCTTCAATGAACAGGCATGTGATTAAGGAACTCTGGCTTCTGCTGGCACAAAGGGGAGACACAGCAAGAAGGGGATTGAAAAGATAGAAACATAGCATTTATTTGTCCTCGGGCAACGGTAACAACTAGTGAAAAGCTGTATAAATGGACATTTTGCATTTCACTAAGGACTAGGCAGTGATTGTTACTAGGTGGGCAAGATATGATGAAGTTATGTCCCTAGCTTGACAACAGAATGGTAGCTTCCATTCAAAAGCTGTTCTGATTCCTAGCCTAGGCTGCAGATAACAGAGACTGAAAAACAGTTAGAGGTGTCAGTCCATGCAGTGGTGGGGTGGAGGAGGTGTTTTTAGTTTGCCTCCTCCTCATCATCTTTCTTCCCTGGATGGAAACCCTGGAAAATGGACAAGTTTTTGTTGCGATGCATAAGTCTTGTCTGTGTAACAGGTAAGTGCTGCTTCAGTGGAGGAAGAACTTTTGATGTGCTGAGAATGTGTTTTCTCCTGGTATGTATACACTCTTTGTCTTTATGGCTAGATGGTGTGGGGGGAGTGGAATATAGTTATGTGAGAGAAGGAGAAGGTTAGGGTTGTGGTGAGCAGTGTAAAATCTTTATAGCTGTCTCAGGCACATTTCCACATATTACTGCTATGTATTCTCCCCTTTGTTCTCCTCCATTCCGCTAGTAATCATAGATCTTGCTAAGACTGTTTAATTTCAGCTGAGCTGTGAAGCAGAACTTCAGAGGCGGGAAAAAAATGACCCATGCAACAGACAATGAGAGCTGGTAACACTGACCATTGTGTCATGGGCGTCTGGGTTTGTATAAAACCTGACATTCATAATGCTTTGGCCAGACATTTTTCGGAATTCTGATTCATTTATTTAATGTTAATGTATTTATTATATGATGGTGTGTTGGATTGTTTGTTGCACTCATCATTAGAAGACTTTGGGTTCAGTCCCTGAAAATTGGTAGAGGCAAATAAGGAGCATCACAGAAAGGGTGAAAAGAGAACGTGAAATTGCATCTTTCATCCCCTCTGTTTATGAGCCTTCTGCAGAAACATCTCTTATGAAGGGCATGATTTGCAGAGACTGGACTTGGGGGCGCTACAGGTCACCACAGTTGGGGGTACCAGAGAGAAAAATGAGATGTGGAAGGGAGTAGCAGAGAGAGGGTGCAAAGATTGTATCACCCTTCTCCAGAACCCTCTCCTTAGAAAAATAGCATTCGGAGTGTCTGCGATTGGGATGTGAGCTGATGGAAATGGAAGCTTTGGGGAGAATTGACCTTTTATCAGAAAGAGTCTTACAAACAGCAGATCTTTTAATATGTATGCACTTGCTCGTATATTGTATTGGGGGTTGGGAGAGGTGAAAGGAGGTGGGTAGGTTGCTCTTTAAATCTCTCTGCTCCTTTTTGCTGCTGCTGCTGAAACTTGTGATGGTCTCCATAAATACATGGTTCGATCCAGGTTCCTCATTGTTTTTCTTTGAGGGATCTTTGCAAATATATCAAGGTGAAAAGCTGAAATCGGGGATGTCTGACATAGGCAGTGTTTTATTTCATCTAGAAGCTGCTGTCAAGAGGGGTTGAATCAGTTGGTCTCATGATTTAATAGTGGCTCATAGGACAAGGCGCTGCATTTGTCGTGCATCTATGACAGAAAATTAATATATCTGGCCATGATTCATTAATCTTTTCTAGTTGTAGAGTCCTTCATTACTTATTGATATAGGATTGGAAGGCCAGATATTTTGTTTATCTCAGAGTGTCTTCCTGTCAGTGGGTAGGACCAGGTCTCTGTGTAGTTTTCCTCTATAGAGGTATGTACTGGATTTGCTTTTTGTCAGTGTTGCATTATCCAAATTTAGGGCCATTGACCATATTAGTTTAGAAGGTCATGTATTTGAACATCAGTGGGATCTGTGTACTTTTAGGGTAGTAAAGATAAATTGGCTGAAGGATTAGGTGGTTACCTTAGGTGAGAAAAGAAGATGAGGGATTACGTAGAAGGGCTGTGATGAATAGCATAAGGAGCGGATAACTAAGGAATTATAGGGGTGATGAAGTGTGGTTGGGGGGGGAGGCAGAAAGAGATCTGTAAGCAGGTGCAACTAGCAATGATATAACTGCAATCAGCACTGGCTAATTTGGAAGACTAAGTCTAATAAGCCTCACATAGGAAGGACAATAAGAAACCTGTAATCTTATTATGCCCAGCATTCAGCATTGCTGTTTAAAGCACCAATCAGATTGCTTGATTGACTGACTGACACAGCGCCTGCCTGTCATCCTGTCAGTGTAGACACATATATTGGGGCAATGTGTGTTCAGGGAGAATTTTCACCACAGCATTTATTTTCAACTTTAAAACTGGTTTATTAAAATGTGTTTAAAATATACAACTCCCAGCCATGACATGATTAAAGCATAAACTAGGCGCTGTGCCTAGGGCCCATGGATGAGAAGGAGTCTGCAAATCAGTGGCGTAGCCAGGATTGATTTTTTGGTGGAACTTGTGATTAACATGAATTGGCACAAGGCAGTGCAAATGTTGACACCACCTCCAGATCTCATCTCATGTGACTGTTCTGCTGCCACTGATTGGCTGGGCCTGATGCCAAAGTGGAGGGGCCATGGATCACCGATGCCCACTCTTGGCTACCCTACTGCCGCAAATCTGCCAGATATTCAGCATTAGAATGGTAGACTCCTGATTTGCTGTGGAAAGCTTGGGGCCAAAGTAGGATTACCAACCAACCGGCACTTTAAGAAAAGCCAGTATAATGACATAATGTTTAAATAGGCAATATAATTGCCTAGCTGGCATAATGTTTAAATAGGGAATATAACTGCCTGTAATTTGCTGAGGAGTTGCTGTCGTTTTCAGATCATGACCTCTAATCTTTATCTTAACCTAACCCCTTCAACTTTTATGACCGAATTCTAAAGACCTTATAGTATTTGTCACGACTAGATTGTAAGCTCGGATGAGCTGGACTCTGATGAGCAGGGACTGTCTCTTGTATGCATGTCTGTACAGCGCTGCGTGCGTGGCGCTATATAAGTGCTAAATAGTAGTAGTAGTTGCATCCCTACCAGTAGATATGTAGTATTCCCCTCTCACTTCATAGGATCCAGTTGACCCGGGGCCCCCTTGAATCCACATCTATTCTTGTTGCCTGCCTGCCTCTCCTCCCTCTCCCTCTCCCTCCCTTCTTGCACAGACCTCCTTCCTTGCCCCTCCTTCTCCAGCTTATCTCTTCAAAGCAGCCCAGGGAAGCTGCAGGGACTGCTCATGTTTAGGGCAGCAGGTTGAGAGTGACTAAAACAGATTTATTAAATCACTGTGCACTCATGGGTTGCATAGTGAGCCACCTCTACTCATGGGTCCTATGAGCATTTGGATTGTGACAGAATTTCTTGCCTTTTTAAATCCATGCTCAGACTGAGTTATAATTGGTAAATCTATGCCTCAGATGATTTTCAGTGTAAGGCCATAATTTTCAAACATGCGTTAACTAGATAATGAGTGTCAATCACATGTTGTTGGTTTTTAAGTGCTGTCGAGTCAGTGTCGACTTATGGCGACCTTCTGGATAGTTGTCTTAAATTGTGTTTGGTCTTCAGTCAGGCGGCTCATTGTTGACAGACTGGCACCCATCGCTGCTGCTGTTGTTGTATCAATCCATCTCATTGCTGGCCTTCCTCTTTTGCTTTGACCTTCTACCTTGCCAAGCAGGATGTCTTTCTCTAATGATCTCTCTCTTCGCATGATGTGTCCAAAGTATGAAAATCAGTCTTGTCATCTGAGCTTCTAAAGAAAGCTTAGGTTTGATCTCCTCTAATACTGACTGGTTTGTTCTTCAGGCAGTCCATGGTATAAACAGTATTTGTTGCCAGCACCATAATTCAAAGGCATCAATTTTCTTCCTGTCTATCTCTTTCACTGTTCAACTTTTGCATCCATATGATGTTGTTGAAAATGCAATGGCTTGAACAAGTCAAATCTTTGTATGGAGACAGACATCTCTGCTCTTGAGAATCTTGTTTAGGTCCTTCAGAGCATTCTGCCAAGAGCAATGCGTCATCGGATTTCTTGACTGCTTGTTGCTTCTTTATTAATAGTTGACCCAAGTAGGTTAAAGTTGTCCACTATTTCAATTTCTTCTCCATCAATGATGAACTTATTGATTTTGCCAATTGTCATGATCTTGTCATCTTTACATTAAAATGTAGGCTCTTTTAAGACTATTTTCCTTAGGGGTATGTTTACTAAGCAGCGGTAGCGGTTTCCATGTGATATTGGAAGCACGGCCCCATTGACTTCACGGCTTCAATATCGCACGGAAGTCGCTGCTGCTGCTTAGTAAACATACCCCTTAATCTTAAGAAGCAAATGTTTCCGATCATTTTCATTTTCAGCCAGTAATGTGGTATCATCAGTAAAGCGAAGGTTGTTGAGTCTTCCACCAATCTTCACACCTCTGTCTTCATACAATCCTGCTTCTCTGATTTGTTCTGCATATAAATTAAACAGGTAAGGGGAAAGTATGTAGCCTTGTCGTACACCTTTGCTGATTTTAATCCATTCTGTTTCTCCTTGTTCCGTTTGAACTGTTGCTTCTTGATCTATGTACAGATTGTGCAAGAGAACGATCAGGTGTTCTGGTATACCCATGCTTCTTAATGTGACCTAGAGTTTCTCATGGTTTACACAGTCAAAAGCCTTGCTATAGTCAATACATCACAAATGTTAATTCAAGTTAAGTTCATGGGGGTCATTTTTATAAAGCAAATATATTTCTGCATGTATAAAATATGTTTACATACTGAAAAGGGCTCTTTATAAGACTGAGTAGCTGCATATTAGGGATGTGCTTTCATTTGAAATGAAAGCGGCGATGTTGCACAATGGGAAATGATGTAAATTTATGTCATTTTCCAGTTGGCGTCAGTAGTGTGCCTTATTGAGCAATAGGGCACATTAATGACATGAAACAATACAATATGAAAACCCCTGAAAATCCAAAACAAAATGTGAAACAAAATTTTGTGGCCTGCATATCCTTAGTGCACATGCCAACAAAATTGCACGCACTTATATGCACCTAGCACATAGGCATTCCAAGGGCATAGTTTGAGTGGCATGGAGGCAGAGTTGCAATATATATGTATATTTTATATTTTACACCTGCTCCAAAGGTGTAAATGTGTGTGTTAGCATTTGCAGGTTATTGGAACTGGTTCTAGTTGCATATTTTATAATTATTTAGCTGGGCTTATATACTGCTTTTCTCCAGGTCAAAGCAGTTCACATCGAACAACACACAATAGATAGTTGCATTGAACATATGGAGCCTCATTCTGGGAGGGGGACGTCCAGACGTCCCTGCTGAAGACATTGTTCCCACCGGAGCCAGAATCAGGCCTGAGGATGGCCCAGCATGCCCCCCCTGCCTGTGGGGACATCCTCCCTGCAGGCGCCTCAGACTGCCATGGCTTCAGACCCCAATTTCCCCACCGCTTGACCCATGGCTGGCCTCTCGTGGCCTAGATCGGGCGGCGCGGACCCCCTGCACCCAGCCCCAGCCCAGTGGGTGGCTCCCCTGCCCGATTTCCCCCCCCAAAAAAACTGTTTATGCCACCTCTGAGGTGGTATAAGCAGTATGACACAGCAGGTCCGGCAGCACATACAGGGCCATGACCTGAATCGGACCTGTACATGCTGCCGGGTGTCTCGCCCACACTCCGCCCCCCCACCGGCTCTCCCCGTCCTGAAGCACAGGACTTATGGGGAGAGCTGGTGGGGGGAATAGCATTTAGGCAGATTGCAGGGCTGCACGATCTGGTGGGACATGCAGCCCTGCAATCTGCTTTCTAGAATGAGGGCCATTAACCTATTTACAATTGAACTAAATATAAAGGAGTAGTTAGCTTATTTACATATTTGCAGTACAAACATGTATGCATGTTGAAGCATAGCTTCTTAGAGTGGGAGGTACATTGCCTGGCTGGTGGAGCTTATTTACATGGTTCTTCTAGAGGGCCAAAGTGTTCAGTGAAGAGGTGCATCTTCAGTTGCTTCCGAAAGGTTAGGAGGTTAATGGTGGATCTAATTTTGGTTGGGAGTGTGTTCCATAAGGAGGATGCATATAGGTCCAGTGAGTGTGTGTGGGCCTGGTTGTTGTGTTTTGTTCTTGTGTGGGGATTACTAGAGTGTTTGTGGCTTGTCTTGTAGTTCTGCTGGGCTTGAACTGTTGTAGAAGTGTGTGTAGGTAGGACATGTTTTGATGGTGAATAACGTTTTATGAGGAAGAGGGTCTTGTATTTGATGCGAGTTTCTAGGAGGAGTCAGTGGAGTGGTTTCAGGGTGGGTGTAATGTGGTTGTACTTTGCTGCTTTCTGTATAATGCATGCTATTGTGTGGAGGGGCTGTGAGTGGTGTTAGGAGAGAGGAGCAAGGTAGGCCCTGGTATATAGCATTACAGTAGTCTAGGTGGGGGAAGGTCATGGCTTGTAGTACTGTGCGGAAGTCACATGGATCTAGGAAGGGGCAAAGACTTTGAAGGGTTCTGGTTTTGTAGTACATTGCTTTTGTGGTCTTTGCTATTTGTTTGAGTGAGAGGATTTGGTCCAGGATGATGCCCGGGTATTTTATTTGTGGCTGTACTTTTATTTGGGTTGTGGTTAGAGTAAAATGGGTAGGTGGTGTGAAGGGAGTGGTCTTTGGTTATGAATAGTGCTTCAGTTTTCTTATAGTTGATGTCTCTTAGCCAACTGGTGATATCATCGAGGCATTGAAGGAGCTGTGGGTTGGTAGGGTGTGTAGCAGTTATTGGTCCGTAAAGCATGATATGGAGGAGTGGCCTAGTGGTTGGGGCAAGGTACTTCAGGCCAGAAGGTCGGGGGTTCAAATCCCACTAGAGGACAGCAACCTTGGGCCGGAAGGACTGGGGTTTCTAGTCCCACAGGTGCTCCTTGTGGTCTTGGGCAAGCCACTTAACCCTCCATAGCCCATGTTCCCTGTAAAATAGTTATCTCCAAGTTATAATGCCCTGTTCAATGTAATTTCAGTTTATTCAATGTAAACTGCACTGATGCAGAATAGCGCGGTATATAAGAGAATGTAAATAAATAAATAAAAATATCATCACATATATGTGGAAGTCGATGTTTTGAGATTCTATAATTGAGCAGAATGGTTGCAGATATGTTGAAGAGAAGGGCTGATAACGTGATGCCTTGTGGTATTCCCTAGGTTTGGTGATAGGGGATGGAGATTCAGGTTCCATTTCATATTGTTGGTGCCTGTTTGTCAGGTATGACTTGAACCACTTTAGTACTGTATCTTGTATTCCAGTTGCTTGGAGATGGTGGAGGATGTTGTAGGAGACTGTGTCAAATGTAGCAGAGATGTCTAAAAAGATGAGGATGTATCCATTTTGCTTGTTTTGACTTCCTTTTATCAGGATGTTTATGAGGGAGACCATGAAGGTTTCATCTCCATGTAGAGACTGGAAGCCATGTTGTGGATCCAGAAGGGAGTTTCTATCAGTGTGATCTTGTAATTGTTGCTGGACGGTCTTCTCGATGATCTTTGCTGCAAAATGGAGGCTTGTGATGGGTCAGTATGAAGCGGGATCCAAGGGGCTGAGTTCTGATTTCTTTAGGATGAGGCGGATGGAAGATAATTTGAGGCAGTTGGGTATGTGGTCTTGTAGGGAGATCTGGGTGAAGTTTGAGTGCCAGGCTTAATTCCTGTTTGACTGTCTTGATCCAGCTTACTGGGCATGGGTAAGGGGGGGAGGTGGTTGTATTGAGTGCAATGATGATGGATTCAATTCTCTCCTTGTTGATAGTGTCCATGAGTTTGGTGGGGGGAGGGTTGGAGGGTGAGTTGGGATGGGTAGGATGTTGGGATGGGAGTGTAGCTGCTTATAGTGGCTGGCAAGTTGCACCCTACCAACCCAAGTGTGCTTGTCTGAGGTGGAGGGGGGTTTGTTAGTTGCTTGACCAAGTCAAACAGTTTGCGGGGGCAATTGAGAGCTCCATTAAGTAGTTTGGTATGGTAATTTCTTTTGGCATTGTAGGTTGCAGTATGGTGGTCGTTTAGTGTTGCCATGTAGCATGCTCTCTCGGAGTCATGTGAGGTTTTTCGCCATCATCTCTGTCATCGCAGGTAGGTTTTGAGCTTCTGTAGGATGGGGGTGTACCAGGGGGTCTTGGGTTGTTCTTTGTGTAGGTCGTTGTGCTTGCCATTTTGCTGATTATGATGTTCTAGTCGGTTGCCAGTCTGTTGGGGTCTGATAATTTGGTTTGGAGTTGAGGTAAAACATCCTCGAGGAAGATTTCCTTGTTGAAGGGTTTGAATCGTCTTTTTGGTTAGTTGCTGATGGTGATGGTGGGGGCTGGTTGGGTATTGAGAAGATGAGTCTATGGTCAGACCATGGTACTTGGAAGGTTTGCGGATTGGTGTTGTTGCCTGCTCGCATTGAGGAAGATTAGGTCCGGAGTATTACCTTTGTCATGTATGGGCGTTTGGATGACCTGAAGTAGTTCCACGGATGCCATGGCTTTGAGGAAGACAGTGGTGTGTTTGGATTGTACAGATGGGAGGATGAAGTCACCCAAGATGAGGAGCTCTTTTTATAAGTTGGAGATGTCAGTGCTCCGTTTATAATGTTAGAGCGATCAGATTGTGAGTAGTTTGTTGGTGATGGTGAGGATGTTGGCATCTTCAGAGCTGTCCATTGAGGTCTACTGGAAGTGGAGAACTGTTTTTGCTAGTATTGCTGTACCACTCCTCTGCTGTGGGAGCGTGGGCAGTGGAAGAGGTTGTAACCATGGGGGAATATTTGGTTCATGATGCTGTCTGTGTCAGAGAGCCATGATTCGGTTATGCAGAGTATGTCTATTTGGTGGGTTGTGAGCAGGTCTTTGACAGGAGTTTTGTTCTTCACTGAGCAGGTGTTCATGAGTGTGCAGTGGAGTGTGGGTGTAGGGTTGTGTGGTGTTGAGAGTGTTGGGAAGGGAGGGTTTGTGATGTGTATGGTTTTGAGGCATTGGGGGGGGGTTGCTGAGGGTCGTGTTTGAGGGAGTGCTTGTGCAGTGTGGATTGTGTGGGTGGTGGATATAGATGGGAAGGGATCGGGAGACTTTCATAGGGGGAGGCTAGTAGCTTTACAATAGGCAGAGCATACAGTGCTAGGTAAAGTGGTGGTATGGTTCTAGGTGAGAGTTCCGTTGAGTGTGCATTGTCTGAGTTTTGCTTTTGCAGGTGTGATGGAGGGTGCGAGCTGGTATGCTTATTCTCATTGCTGTGGTCTTTGAGAGTTTTCCTTCCATTTGAGGGGGTCCTTCTTTCCTGTTGCGGTGATTGTTGTTTTCCGTTGGTTAGTACGGGTCTAGATCTTTATTATTTTTATGGTTTTTCTTAGGTTATTATATTGAGTTTTTATCATATTTATGAATTTTCATCCCTTCCATATATATACTGCTCATTTTTACTTATATATCATTTTTATTATTACATTTACATTTATCCTACACATATACATTTTTAAAGCGTTGTCAGTGGTACTTCTTGTTTCTTAGCCATGGCTATTCATGCAGCTTACAGCTCTAACCATTCAGCTTGAAAATCTCTAGACATCTATGGTGCTGTTCCTAAGGTTATTCTACCCATATCCATCTTCGTAAAGCTTTACAGTCACACAAGTTAAATACACCTTTTAATCTTCATATGTTTATTTTGTCCTCTCATCTTTAATTTTATTTTCCAATCTTTTACATATCTTTCTTTATTGTGGTGCTTTATATACTGCCCTTCATAACACCAGGGCAGTTTACAACTCAAGGTAAACAGCAGAGTACGGCAGAGCTGCGAAACAGAAAGGAACTACAAAGTTGTTAGGACAGCAATACAATCATACATTAGTAGAGGGGTGAGAGAATAGACAAGAGGTAAGACACTTATTTATTTTATTTTATTTAAATGTATTTTTATACCGCCTTTCTACTGTCCAAAGCAGTTTACAATCAACAAATGTGTAACGGTGCTTTAAAGATGGATTACAGGGAACTAGAACTGTAACAGCAACAACAGTAATACAAGTTTAGGTCTCATAACTATTTACAATGTTAGATTGTATGATTAAGGATAGTTAACTTATATAGGGCGATTAGGCTATTGTATTATGAAGTATGTTAGGGTGGTTGGGTCTCCGAGTCCAAGTTTATCTTGTATTCACTCTGAAAGAGGTATGTCTTTAGTTTTTTCCTAAATTCCGATGTCTGAGTATCCTCTTAGTGATGGAGGTAAAGAGTTCCATAACATATAGTAGGGGCCAAAAGGGAGAGGGCATGAGCGCAGGTGGATTGCTTGTTCCTGATTTTTTTGAGTTGGTACTGTTAAAAGATTAAGGGTGGCGTGTCTTCGTGATCTTTTTGTAGTGGGGTCGGAGATGAGGGATTGAAGGCAGGTTACTGATTAATTGTGAAGAGTTTTGAAGATCATAGTGAGAGCTTTGTGTTTGATTCTGGCAGTAATTGGGAGTCAGTGGAGGAGTATAAGAATTGGGGTGATGTGGTCTCGATGGGGAGCACCAGTGTTTATTCGTGCTACTGTGTTCTGGGTCATTTGTAAGGTATGTAGTGTGCTTTTTGGGAGGCCCTGATAAATGTTGCAATAATTGAAGTCAGGCATGATTATGGCTTGATAGTGTGGAATAAATCTTAAGGCAGAAGGAGTCGTAAGTGCTTCAGCGTCCTTAGTTTTTGGTAGACGAAGGAGGATGTTCTCTTTATGTGGAATTGAAAGTTGAGATGCTGGTCCAGTGTTATTCCCAGATTTTATTTCGGTGTTGACTTTGATTTCCACGTCATCAAGTCGCAATGTTGGTGGGGAAAAGAAGGTCGGGTCAGAGGTTATGTGTAGGACTTCAGTCTTTTTGGTGTTGATGTGTAAATTGTGCTGAGTAAGCCATGCCTTTGCAATTTTGAAGTAATTTCGGAGGGCGGTAAGGTCAGGAGAGAGTAGATTGATGGGGGTATAGAACATTTTGTCATTAGCATAAATTTGATATTGTATTTTGTGTGTGGTGAAGATTTGGCATAATGGTTGAATGAAGATATTAAAAAGGAGTGCTGAGAGGCTTGATCCTTGGGGAATGCCTGTTGAGTGAATATGGCTGAGGTCCTTTTTGTTAATTCTCACTTGCAATTTCCAAGAGTCTAAGTAAGAGCAGGACCAAATGAGTGTTATCCCCTGAAGGCCGATCTCTGATAGTCTTTGCTTCTGCCTTCGATTCCATTCCTCATCTTCTACAATGTCGAGGAATATCAAGATGTAGCCATTCTTCAGATTTTGTGAGTCAGTTAGTACTGTGTTTAGTAGAGAGGTTATCAGGGTTTCAACTCCATAGTGTTGTCGGAATCCACATTGGAATAAATCGAGTGGGGTGTGCTCTGTAAGGTGGTCTTGAAGTTGTGTGAGGACATGAGAGGGAGGGTTTAAGGGTAGGGGGAGGGGAGGTCATAGGCAATCTGAAAGAGGTGGGTTTTGAGCAGGGACTTGAATTTTTGAAATGAGGATTCCTATCGATGGGCAGGGAATTCCAGAGTGATGAGCCCAGATAAAAGAAAGTGGAGTTGTGAGTGGACTCTAGATGTGCTTGAGAAACAGAGGGATGATGAAGCAGAATGAGTTGAATTTAACATAAACTGCGGGAGGGGATGTGGAACCGAAGAGAATTTGAATCAGCCAGGTATTGGGGAGTGTGATTATGGAGAGCTTTTATGAGTCAAAATAAGTACCTTGTATCGGATGCGGAATTGGACTGGGAGCCAGTGTAAATGGAGAAGTAGCAGAGTGATGTGATTGTAGCGTGATGCATGGCAAATTATTCTGGCAGCGGTGTTTTGTAAGAGCTGAAGATGATGGAGCTGATAGAGGGGAAGGCCTGCAAAGTTGACATTACAATCATCGATATGGGAGACTCCCAAGGTCAAGAGGAGAGTGCTGAGGGTATTAGAAAAGGACGAACAGATTTTATTTGTCGAAGATGAAAAAAGTAACGACATATGGTGGTAGACAAATATTCATGGAAAAATAAAGCTGAGTCAAGTGTTTCTCCAAGACAGCGGATGGAAGGGGCTAGTGGAATAGATACACCCAAGACAGAGGGAGCAAGAGAAGGACAGGATGGGCCAAGAGAACTAAACAGCCGATGTTTCAGAGGGAGTCAAGCCAGTCAGAGAAATGGGTTAAACAGTTAGAGGGAGCAAATCGGGAGTGTAGGGATCCGTGTGGTGAACTATGAGAATATCGTCTCTGAAAAAATACACAGAGAGGCCAGACTGCTGTATCAGCAGTGCCCCCCTTTAACTTTTATTCCATTTACACACATCTGTATAGCATTATTGTTTGGTACTATAGTTTTTTAATTGTTTTCCAGTGTAGCTCTCTGCTTCTACAACTAAACCAGATGCCCTTCAGACATTTCGCAGTTTCAATTCTAAAGTTCTCATTATATCCAGTCCTACAGCAATCAATAGTCACAATAAGTAACATATATTTTTTAGCCATGTCTTTTGACTAGTTGCTGCTGAATACCAATTGTTTCACTTTGTCTGCCAATCATCATCATTAATTTTTCACGTTCTTAATCTATATAGATTCTTTCATTTCAGGTTTTTATGTAATTTATTTATTTTTTATTTGTTATACGTTTCTATACCTCCCCTTCCAGAAATCAGGGGCGGTTGACAGAGAACCAACATGTTACATAAAACAGGTGCAAAATTTTTAACATGAAACATTTTCAAAAGATAATTACATGCTAACTGAACATTCTCTCAGGGGTTAATGATTTCTACGTTCGCTGAAATTCCATGCTCATTTCCTCAGTAATGGGTTTTACGTTTTAACATAGACATATCTTCAAATCATGAATAACATATTTTTATACACAAATGTACTTTTTATGATAAGCTGTGACTGTTCACAACTACACGATCTATGTGCAAAATGTCAACAGCTGGATCCGCTGACTCATATTGTCTTTGTTATGACTACAATTTTGACACCAAACCAGGCTTTAACATGCTGACTCAGCATTCTACCAACTTCATTAGCAGTGGATGAGGAGAGAGCAGAATGCTTGAGAATATGGCGGTAATATAACACATTGGATTTTCATTCATTTTACTTTTTTACTTTTTTTAAAATCAAATCTCATTCGGCTTCACCATGACGTTAAAGGCAATACTGGCTTTTAAAGGTTTTATAATGGTTCCCAATTGTTTTTAGTTTACAATATTTATGATTTTTACTTTTTATATATTATGTAATATATATTTATCTATTTATCCATTTTTTAACACAGTTCGAAGTAATGATTTTTTCTCCGTGAACAAGCAGGAAGTCAGTCCTCACATATGGGTGACATTGGCACTGACGGAGCCCATATGGAAGCATCTCCCCAGCTTTCAAAGAAAGCTTTTGGGAGATGCACCAGGCATGCGGGGTCCACTTCCTGCCCAAGGGTGCCATCTTGCCTCAGTCTCCTTTTTTCCGCAGAGCCCTTTGGACGCTGTCCAGTTTTCCCTAGAAAGTTTGATTTTATTCTCAAGTTTTGTCCGGTTCGCGTACCGGTTCCTTCCTGCCCCCGAGCTAGCTCATCTCTGTGTTGCTCCTCGGGTCCGTTTGTTTATTTTTTTTCTTAATTTTTCATTGAGGTCTCCCTCAACTGGTGCTTGCGCCCTTTGTCAGCCGAAGGCCTTGGACCCCCGCCGGGAGGTGATGGCCCCCTTTTTCTGATGGCCTCCATTGGCTTCAGAAAGTGTGACCAGTGTGGCAAAATTGTCACTCACTGACTCACATGATTGCTGTCTTCAATGCCTTGGTCCGGAGCAGAATGACTCAGACTGCGAGCTCTGCAGAACCAGGACCCCCAAAGGCCTTAAAGAGCCGCCATCAGCAGCAAGAAAAGTTCTTTCAGAAGGTCAGCTGTGCCCCGGAGTCTCCGAAGACACCATGCTCCAAGGCCCCCTCTGATACCTCGGTGCCCCATGAAGCCAGAGCCTCTTCGGAGTCCTGCAGCCGCGGTTCCTCCGAGTGGAAATCCCCGGAGATGGAACATAAGAAGAAGAAATCCTTGAAGACCGCCTTGGAGGACGGATCTGGGAAGAAGGTGAAATCCCACCCTAGATACCACAGTCCCAAGTGTGAGTCTGGGACGTCGGGGCAGGAGCGGCCCACCAAGATGCCCCACAAGGAGTCGTCAGTTCTTGCCGACCGGCCTCGGACCTCCAAGGCCAACTTTATCGGACTCTCCCTTGACAGTACCGACACCGGGCCCGAAGTCCTCGGTGACAACGTCGAAGGCTGCGAAGCTAACCTGCATGACAGCCCTAGAGAGCAGTATATCTGCCCTAGTGGCTATGTAGTGGGCATTTATGTCCAGTTCATCTGCCTCGATGGGACCTTTGACATCGAGGGCTTCCCTGGATGTCAAGCTGGTCCTGTGATAAGGAAGCTTATCATAGCTCAGGTAGGAGCTATAGAAAAGATGATGTGACTCTGAACAAGCAACCTGTCAGTTCTGGTAGAAGTAAGAAAACAGAGTTTTCACATAAAAGACTACCAGTCCCAGAATGCACCAGGTTTCCAGCAGCCATGAAGGGGGCTGAAGTGAGAAAACGTGTGTGCAATCAAGAGAGCTATGAGGTAATCCCTAAGCACTCATCTCAAAGGGCAGGGCATGATTCAACACAGCTGCGCTGTGTTAGGGAGGAGCACACATTAGGACAGAATAAGAATAGAGCTTATTCTACAGATAATAGCTTGAGGAACAGCTTCAGACACAGATACAGCAACAGCTTCAAGCTCAAGCACCAACATCACTTGGAGAAACAGAAGCCAAGCCAAGCGGATAGAGAGAGAAGGAAACTCTCTGGAAGGAAGAGAAGAAAGCCCATTGGATGGTCTGGGAGAGTCCAAGGCAGTACCTATACTGGGAGGTATTCCAAATGCCAGCAGAGTCCATTGGACTGGAGTCAGCCAGAGGAATGGAATGGCAGAGATAGGAATCACCAGTGGCTACCTGGAAGAGAGAAGACTGCACGTGGAAGGGACTTTCAGACCTATGCCAGAAGGTATGTAAGGAAAGATCCAGTGTCCAGGGATCAAGATTGGAAGGCTGGACATCAGAATTGGATTACATACTGGCCAGGCTATACAGAGAGGAATTATGATAGCAGGAGAGGCTCAGGTATGAACACTGATCCAGACCCTATCTATAATAGTGAATGGCAGCAAGGGAATAAGCATTCTCATGATAGTGCCTTATGGAAAGACTCGTCTGTGCCAATGTATGATAGTGACCCTATGCTGATTGATGAAGGGGGAGATACAGCAGATGAAACTATTGATTACATGGACTGTTCTTTATCCAAGTGCTATTGCTAGCTTTCTGTGAGCAAACACATCAGCCATCACAAAGAAACCTAACTTTGTTCTTTATTTCCACTGCAAACAGCTCTTAAAGCAGGATTTTGGGTTCACACAGTAGCAGCCAGCCAGCTAAAGGGTTTCAGCTGGACAATTGATAGTAATTAAAGCTGCACCTGATTGTGTGTGTGAGCAAGGAAGAATCACTGCAGGATCTGTGTGGAAAATAAGCAGAAGTTAACCTAACAAGCAAAGTTCATTTATTTCTTTGTGCCTTTTTATTTGGTAATTATTTGCTAAGAAAACATTAGCTAATTGCCTGACAAGTTGAAGGTTGTTTTCTGATTTGCTTTGTGACTTTATGTTATCCATTTAAACACTGCAAGCAAGTAACCTCATTTATATTGCTACCAAGCATATTTGTGCTGGGTGAATTAAACCCCATCAATAAAAGAAGTATTTTATTGGCCTTACCACTGGTATCACAACTCAATTATTGTCTTCAGCTGTGTTTGGGAGTGAAAGAACTACATTACCCACAATACCTTGCAAGAATCATATGAATATATGCATCGTCAAGATTGTGTAAGTTCTCACCCTAGGCAGCCGTCTGACAGTCCTCAAGTGCCATCGGACTTGAGAGGTCCCAGTCCAGGTCGTGATCCCCTTCCTTAAGACACCAGTCTTCCCCGGCGAGCACCAGCGGCTCGGACCGACGATTCTCCATAGGTCATGCACTCCAAAGAGCAGTCCTATACTGAGGTGATCATGCAGCGTCAGACTCTTACTCGGACTCCGAGTCCAAATAGGAGACCGAGGACAAAGAGTCCCTGGACACGAAGCGTCACCATGATGCACCCTTGGACCCATCTCCCCTGGTGACTCAACGCTGTTCCCCTCCCGAGGACGTAGCATTCCTCAATTTTGTGAGGGATATGGCCAAGGTTCTCGCTATCAAGAGCAAGGTTGAGGAGGAGCCGTGAACTGAGGAATTGGGGAACCTCCAATACGGGGCACCCCAGAAGGAAACCCTTACAGTCCCAGTGCCCTCGATCCTCGATCGTCTCCTCTTACACATGTGAGAAACACCGGCATCGGTACCAGTCGTTAGCAGATGCCTCAACGTCATGTACCGGGTACACTGAAGCCCTGGGTTTCAAAAACCCCAGCTTCCCCACAACTCCATGGTCGTGGAGTCTGTCATGTGCAAGCTTAAGAGCCAAAAACCCATTTGTTGGTGCCACCTGTGATGAAGCTGAAGCCATTGAAGCTATAGACTTAGAAAAAAACACTGTTTATTATAAAGCAACTGACTCTCTCAGAAGGTGCAGTTACCTAAAAGTGCAGCTAGAGGAAGCAGGCATGAGGCTGCAGAAGCTAAGCTGACACACCCAGGTTTTGAGAATGCAGGAGCTAATCAGGTACACCCGAGTAGAGAGCCAGGAAGCTCAGTGGAGAAACGGCTTTATAAACAGTGCTCAGAAGGAAGAAAGCAGAGAGGACCTCGAGCTGAGAGAGGACCTCGAGCTGAGAGAGGAGCTCAGAGAGGACCTCAAGCTCAGAGAGGACCACAAGTTTGGAGAGGAACACAAGTTCAGAGAGGAACTAAGAGGGGATCTGAGAGAGGAACCTCACATACTGAAAGGCAGAGAAGCTTGGAGTACCTACAAGGAAGAGCTAAGTTCCAGGGAGGACAAGCCTGTTCCAGAAAGCTCCAGGAGCCAGTCTTCAGGGAAGACGGTGATAGAAGGAGACTGCCAGGTAGAGCAAATACCAGCAGAGCTCATCTCAGATCCAAGGTACAGTTATATTTCCTTTCCAAGATGTGAGCCAGCTCCTAGAAAAGCTTATAACCCAGAGAACCGTACTGATAGGAAACAAAGCTGGGAAAGGCTTGTGAAACCTTTATAGAGAGGCATAGTAAAAAGCCATAAGTTATTTGCCAAACCAAGACCAGCAAGGCTGGGGAATATTGGAGAGATCTATTGAACTACAACCTGCCTTATCCAGGGAAAGCTCAGGACTAGCTGACAACACGGCTGAACAGGAACCTATGCAAATAGAGGTGATAGAACCAGAGCTGTTGCAGTTAGAGCACCTGATGGACTGCTCACTCTGTGTTTCCAAGAGTCTAGAGTCTCTCACAGAATTGTAACTGGCAGGACATGCTTTAACATATCTTTTTGCTTTTGCTAAGCTGAAAGAAGAAGTTTTTGTATTTGTTTTTCCTCTTGGTGTTGAAAACCTGTTTGAACGCAAAGAACTGCGAAGCGCCTGTAACAGTTACTGACTTTGTAAATATTTTGGCATAAACCCTGAAGTAATGTACATTCTGTTTTTGTCTTCCTGGAGAACCTTTGCGCAACAAAGGGAATAAAAACCATTTAAGTTTAACCCTGCATAAGGCTCACAACTATTTCTTTATGAAGTGGGACTACAAAGACCATGATGCAACAGGTCTAGAAACGTTTTTCCTTCTTCAACCAACAATAAGTGTCCGCCCTCTCCTTTCTGCACGCTGCCACTAGGAGGGGCTGTGACACACCTTGCAGGGAGGCCAGAACCCTCAATTCCTTCAGCCCGAAAGCCTTTGAGGGCTTGATGCTAACATGCCAAATCCAATCCTATCTGCTCTACATTGGCATGTACTTGAAGGAACTGTCAAAGGAGCTCTGGGTATTCTCAGCAGGCCTTGATGGCAAACCCCTGCAGAGGTTCAAGACCTTAACCTCAGCAGTAAAAGGATGCTCGTAGTTTCTGTCCCGATCAGTCTATGATGGCTTTGAGTCATCAGCCAGGGTGGCCGCTGCTGGTATCGGGGCATTGATGTCAAGCATGGCTGTAGTCATCCAACCTGGAGCAATTGGTACAGGACAAAATAATCGATGTTCCCTGCATAGGTTAAAACCTAATCGGGAAGCCCATAGCGGATAAAGCAGTGGAAATAGAGACAGAGCATGTCACGAGAACCATGTTTAAGACCTCGGTGAAACACTGGAAAAAAAACACGAGGGAGAAGTCCTTCTTCCCGAGGAAGAAAGGGGGCTTTGGTAGTACTCTGCACTTTATTTTATTTAACTAGGCTTATATACTGCTTTTCTACCAGTCAAATTGGTGTACATTCAGGTACTGTATATACATTTTTCCCTTGACCCAAAGGGTTCACAATCTGTTTTTGAGGCAACAGAGGGTTAAGTGGCTTGCCCAAGGCCACAAGGAACACCTATGGGACTAGAAATCCCAGTCCTTTTGGCCCAAGCTTGCTGATTTGAGCCCCTGGACCTCTGGCTCGAGGTAACTTGCCCAAGGTAAGTTCCAGGCCTTCTCTGCCGCTCAGCAGGGCCATCAACAGAAGGGCTAGGGACATGGTTCCAGAAAACAAAAAGCTCCAAAACACAAGGCACTGGCTCAGATCCAACCCAAGGGAAGCTTTTGACTGCTTGGGTGCGACCTCCGCTCCCCAGGAAGTCCTCTGCTGCCCACAGGGGAGGCGCCTAGCCCTGTTTGCCCACAGGTTGACAGCCATCACCACCAATACCTGGGTACTACAAGTGATCAAGAAGGGCTACCTCCTCCACCTACATTGGCCACCACCCTCGTACTTCCCAGGAGAACCCACCAGGCCTCTCCTCTACTAGACCTTTCTCCTCACTGAGCTAGCAGGACTACTCCGGGACAAAGCAGTGGAGTCAGTGCCACAATCTCTCTGGGGCACCGGCTTCTATTCCAGGTATTTCCTCATTCCCAAGAGGACTGGGAGCCTCAGGCCCATCCTGGACCTGTGAGAGCTCAACAAGTTTCTGATCAGGGAGAAGTTCAAGATGCTCTCCCTTGGAACACTGCTGCCATTCCTTCAGCAGGGAGATTGGCTTTGCTCCTTAGATCTAAAGGATGCCTACGCTAACATCCTAATTCATCCCAGCCACAGAAAATACCTTTGGTTCGTGGTGGAGGGTCAGCACTACCAATACAGAATGCTGCCCTTTGGTCTGGCCTCATCTCCAAGGGTCTTCACAAAGTGCCTTGTGCTGGTCGTAGCCCATCTCAAGCTTCAAGGGGCCTTCGTCTTCCCTTATTTGGGCGACTGGTTCATAAAGGGGGACACAGCTACAGAGGCACAATGCACCACCGGCCGCACCATAAATGCCTTGCAGCACCTGGGGTTTGTCATAAACTATGCCAAGTCCCACCTCACTCCGGCTCAGCGCCTAGAGTTCATAGGGGTGCAGCTGGACACTCTTCAGACAAAAGCCTTCTTCCCTCAGGAGAGGTCAGAACTCCTCAGGGAATTAGCCACAGAGGTGCAATGGTGCAGGACACTACCCGCCCGGCTTCTCCTCTGCCTACTTGGTCACATGGCCTCCACGGTCCACATGACACCAAATGCACGCTTGCACATGAGAGCAGCCCAGTGGTGCCTCTGCTCTTAGTGGGCCCAAGCCACAGGCAGGCTCAAGGACAGTGCTGGTGACCCGGCAGTTAGCAGGCTCCCTCGGATAGTGGCAGAACCCATGTCACCTTTAGGCTGTGATGCCCTTCCAGACACTTACTCACCAGAAGGTACTCACGCCTCTCTAATGGGCTAGGGAGCGCATTGCGAGAGTCTCCTGACACAAGGCTGTTGGTCCCAGAGGGAATCGGCAATGCAGATCAACCTGCTGGAAATCGGGGCAATATTCCTGGCCCTCAGTCTTCGGCCACCAACTACAGCACCACACAATGCTGATCCAGACCCACAATCAGGTCATGATATTCTGTGTGATCAAACAAGGGGGGACAGGGTCCCATCCTCTGTCTTGAAGGACTAGAAAAAGGGACTGTTACTTCTGGAGAGAGATCTGCAACTGTGAGTATATACTTCTGGTAATTTTTTTAAAGGAATTCTTTGTATTAAAGCTAATTAATCTGTGAACCCACTATTTTTTGTTAAATCAGTCAGGGCCTAGTAGCAGCAGTTTAAGTTTAAATTTAAAACACAGAGGAGAACTTTCTGGTTACATTTCATACCTAACAGGGAGCTTGTAGTTTAAATTTAATAGTCACTCAGGGCCTAGTAACAGCAAAGCACTTTTAGTTTAAATTTCAAACACAGAAGAGAGCTTTCTGGTTAAATTTGGAAGCCAGCAGAGAGCTTGTAGTCTAAATTTAATAGTCACTCAGGGCCTAGCATCAGTAAAGTACTTTTAGCTTAAATTTAAAACACAGAAGAGAGCTTTCTGGTTAAATTTAGAACCCAGCAGAGAGCTTGTAGTTGAAATTTCATAAGAAGTTAGAGCCTAGCAGCAGTTAAGAGCTATAATTTAAATCAAATCAGAATATAGCTTAGCACAAAAGGCAAAACAGGGTACTGTGTAGCAGCCCTCTTTTAATAAGTGTTATTTCCCTCCCTCCCTCCCCAACACCCACCCACCCCTGGGAAAATCGTAGCTTTATAGGTACTTACACATCTTAAAATACAGGAGGTGCTTTCAGGTGAAGCTCATTACCCAAATCAGTCATACACTAAGGTCCTGAGATTAATTAAGCTTCAGGTGAACAAGCTATATTACACGTATTAAGTACAGTTTTATTAGTATACATATCCATAGCAACCCTTAGTAAGTAAAGAACTTAGATCTAAACACAAACTTAAAACTAAGATGCAGACAGCAGTCCAGCAGCGGGATGGGGGCTTTCCAGTCTTTTGCATTGAGTGTCACATGTATGATTTTCTCCCAGTTGGTGAGAGGTCTTACATGTGCACTAGGTGCAAGGAGCTCTTTGCTCTCAGGGAACGAGTCCGTTCTCTAGAGGCTAGAGTAGTAGACTTGGAAAACATAAGACAGACAGAGAGGTACATAGACGAGACCTACAGGGATATAGTCCTGAAGTCTCACCTCCAGTCTGGCAGCATCCCTGTTGCCATGGAGGAGAGAGGTCACGTGACAGGAGAGCATCACCCTGGTGTGGCAGGAAGTGATCCTGTAACTAGGACCTGTCCTCCAGATGATGTAAAACCCTCTCGCACCGAGGAAGTTTCTCCAGGGCCATGTGCCCATGAGGGAAGGGTTAGGACAGCCGTTATAGTTGGTGATTCGATCATTAGGCATGTAGATAGCTGGGTGGCTGGTGGACGTAAGGATCGCCTGGTAACATGCCTGCCTGGTGCGAAGGTAGCGGACCTCACGCGCCACGTAGATAAGGTCTCAGATAGTGCTGGGGAGGAGTCTGCTGTCTTGGTACATGTTGGTACCAGTGACGTAGGAAAATGTGGTAGGGAGGTTCTGGAGGCAAAATTTAGGCTTTTAGGTAGGAAGTTGAAATCCAGAACTTCCAGGGTAGCATTCTCTGAAATGCTTCCTGTTCCATGCGCAGGACCCAAAAGGCAGGCAGAGCTCCGGAGTCTCAATGCGTAGATGAGACAATGGTGCAGAGATGAGGGTTTTGGATTTGTTAGGAACTGGGGAACATTCTGGGGAAAGGAGAGGCTCTTCCGAAGGGATGGGCTTCACCTTAACCAGGATGGAACCAGGCTGCTGGCATTAACCTTTAAAAAGGAGATAGAGCAGCTTTTAAACTAGATATTAGGGGAAAGCCGACAGTCGCCCAAGAGCGGATGGTTCGGAAGAATGCATCCTTGAAGGATACTACCAAAAGCAGAGAGGTTCCACAAAAGAGTAAAGTAGCCCAAATGCCCTCGAGTATGAAGCAGACAGAGCTTAAAGATCCCAAATTACCCATGTCTAACAATAGCCAAATTAATATGAATAAAATACATTCTCTAAAATGCTTGTATGCAAATGCTAGAAGTCTAAAAAATAAGATGGGAAAGTTAGAATATATAGCACTAAATGAAAGGTTAGATATGATTGGAATATCAGAGACATGGTGGAAGGACAACCAGTGGGACACTGTGATACCTGGGTACAAACTATATCGTAATGATAGAGCTGATCAAATTGGTGGAGGGGTTGCTCTCTATGTTAGAGAGGGCATTGAGTCAGAAAGGATTGAAGTTTTGCAGGAAACAAAATTTGCTATAGAATCTCTATGGATTGAAATTCCATGTAAAAGGGGGAAGGCAATGGCAGTGGGGGTGTACTATCGAGCGCCTGGCCAGAATGACCAAATGGATGATGAAATGCTCAAAGAAATCAAGGAAGCTAACAAAAGTTACAGCGCAGTAATAATAATGGGTGATTTCAATTACCCTGGTATCGACTGGGTCAGTGTCACGTCAGGACATGCTAGGGAGATAAAGTTCCTAGATGAAATAAATGACTGCTTCTTGGAGCAGCTGGTTCATGAACCAAACAGAAGGGAAGCCATATTAGACCTAGTCCTTAGTGGAACACCAGATCTAATGCAAGAGATAAGGGTGTTGGGGCCACTTGGCAATAGTGATCATAGCATGATCGCCTTTGATTTAATTAGTGGAGGAGGGATAGTAAGGAAATCCACAGTACTACATTTTAACTTTCGAAAGGAAGACTATGATAAAATGAGGAAAACAGTTAAGAAAAAACTAAAAGGAGCAGTTGCAAAGGTTAAAGACGTACATCAAGCTTGGGTGTTGTTGATAAATACTATCTTGGAAGCCCAGACCAGCTGTATTCCACGCTTTAAGAAAAGAGGAAGGAAGTCCAAAAAACTGCCAGCATGGTTTAAAAGTGAGGTCAGAGAGGCTGCTGTTGCCAAAAAAGCATCTTTCAGGAAATGGAAAAAAGAGCCAAACGACGAAACCTGGAAACAGCACAAGCACTGGCAAGTCAAATGCAAGGCATTCATAAGGCAGGCAAAGTGAGAATTTGAGAAGAAGCTTGCTGCGGAAGCAAAACGCGAAATAAAGACTTTTTCAAGTACATTCGTAGCAAAAAACCTGTGAGAGAGTCAGTTGATCCATTAGATGATAAAGGGGTTAAAGGAGCACTAAGATACAACAAGGCGATAGCGGAGAGACTGAATAAATTCTTTGCTTCGGTCTTTACTGAGGAAGATGTAGGGATGTTACCCATGACTGAAGTGGTATTTAAAGGTGCGGAAGAACTGAAGGAAATATCTATACATCGGGAAGATGTATTACAACTATTAGATAAACTGAAGAGTAGCAAATCACCTGGGCCGGATGGTATACATCCAAGGGTGTTGAAAGAACTGAAATATGAGATTGCAGATCTGCTATTAGTAATCTGTGAACTATCATTAAAATCATCTCTAATACCTGAAGATTGGAGGATCACCAATGTAACACCAATTTTTAAAAAGGGTTCCAGGGGTGATCCGGGAAACTACAGACAAGTGAGCCTGACATCAGTACCGGGAAAAATGGTAGAAACCATCATAAAGAATAAAGTTACTCAGCATGTAGATAGTCATGACCTAATGGGAGACAGCCAACATGGCTTTAGACAAGGAAGATCTTGTCTTACTAATCTGTTATGTTTTTTTGAAGGAGTGAATGAACAGGTGGACAAAGGTGAGTCTGTTGATATTGTGTATCTGGACTTTCAGAAAGCCTTTAACAAGGTCCCTCATCAGAGACTTTTGGCAAAACTAAAGAGTCATGGGATAGGAGGCAGTGTACTATTGTGGATCAGGAACTGGTTAAAAGATAGAAAGCAGAGGGTAGGGCTAAATAGCCAATTTTCCCAATGGAGAAAGGTGAATAGTGGTGTACCACAGGGATCTGTGCTGGGTCCGCTGCTTTTTGACATATTCATAAATGATCTGGAAAGTGGAATAACGAGTGAGGTTATCAAATTTGCAGATGACACAAAACTATTTAAAGTTGTTAAAACCCAAGAGGATTGTGGAAAATTGCAAGAGGATCTTGATAAATTGGAAGACTGAGCATCCAAATGGCAGTTGAAATTTAATGTGGACAAGTGCAAGGTTATGCACCTAGGGAAGAACAACCCAAACTATGGTTACACGATGCAAGGTTCCACATTAGGAACCACCACCCAGGAAAAAGATTTAGGCGTCATTGTGGATACCATGTTGAAACCCTCGGCCCAGTGTGCAGCAGCGGCCAAGAGAGCAAATAGAATGCTAGGTATGATAAGGAAAGGATTGGAAAATAAAACAAAAGATATTATAATGCCTCTATATCGTTCCATGGTGAGACCGCACCTTGAATATTGTGTGCAATTCTGGTCACCGTATCTTAAAAAGGATATAGCGATTTTAGAAAAGGTTCAGAGAAGAGCCACCAAAATGGTAAAGGGGATGGAAGGCTACTCCTATGAAGAAAGGCTAAAAAGGTTAGGGCTCTTTAACCTGGAAAAGAGACGGCTGAGGGGAGATATGATAGAAGTCTATAAATTAATGAACAGAGTGGAACAGGTAAACGTAGATCGATTGTTTACCTTATCAGAATATAGAAAGACTAGGGGACATGCAATGAAGCTACAGGGTAAACTATTTAAGACTAATAAAAGAAAATATTTTTTCACTCAACGTGTAATCAAACTCTGGAATTTGTTACCGGAGGATGTAGTAAAGGCTGTTAGTGTAGCTGGGTTTAAAAAAGGTTTGGACAAGTTCCTGGAGGAAAGGTCCATAAACCATTATTAAGAAGGAACCCAGGATATCAATGCTTGACCCAGTACAAGCATTGTGGAACCTGTGTCTCTTGGGGAAACTGCTAGGTACATATGACCTAGATTGGCCACTGTTGGAAACAGAATACTGGGCTTGATGGACCTTGGTCTGACCCAGTATGGCATATCTTATGATCTTATGATCCCCTCTGCTCCTATGCTACACACAGAGGGATGCTCCTAAAGGCGGTCTAACTCCCTGACCAGGACAGTGTCTTAGCGGACAAACTGAGCAGAATACTCCAGCCGCACAAGTGGCGCCTCGACGCAGCGGTAGCCTCGCGACTGTTCCAGCTCTGGGGCGTCCCAGTGATGGACCTGTTTGTTAGCCCGGACAACACGCAGTTGCCCTGTTTCTGCTCCTGCCATCCGCACTTGGCTTGGGTAGCGGCGGATGCATTCCTCATCCCGTAGACAGAAGGCCTCCTGCAGGCCTTCCCTCCAATGCCAGTGATAGCCAAGACCCTGTTCAAGGTTCACTGCGACAGTGTCGCTAGTGCTGATAGTCCCTCAGTGGCCCAGACAGCCCTGGTTCCCCTGCTCCTCTCCCTATTGACTGTACCGTTGATTCCCCTGGGCCGAGCCCCAGGACTACTCTCGCAGGAGCAGGGCTGTCTCCTATATCCCAACCTGGGGTCCCTTTCGCTCATGGCTTGGCTGCTGAAAGGGTAGCATTAGCCCCCTTCAATCTCCCACGAAGACGTGGAAGAGATTCTCCTGGCCTCTCATAAGACCTTCATGAGAAGGGCGTATGTCTTCAAGTGGCGCCGTTTCTCGTTGTGGTGCACAGAAAAGTGGACAAACCCATTCTCCTACTCAGTGCATGTGATACTCCAATACTTGCTCCACCTATTGCAGTCGGGACTGAACTCCAACTCAGTCTGAGTATACCTGAACGCCATCCAGCGCATCACCACTCCACTGAGGGGAAATCCCTCTCAGCTCTGCCCCTTGTTCTTGGTTCTTACGAGGCCTCATGTTCAAACCCCCCATCTGCCCCAGGGGCAGAGTGGGACCTTTAATGTAGTGCTCTCACAGCTCACAAAGCCTCAGTTTGAGCCTCTGGCCATCTGCCACCTGTGGTACCTCTCCTGGAAAGTTGTCTTCCTGGTAGCCCTCACATCAGCTTGCAGAGTCAGTGAGCCCCAGGCTCTGATGGCAGAGCCTCTTTACAAGAGGTTCTACAAGAACAGGGTGGTGCTCCGTTCATACCCCAAGTTTCTGCCGAAGGTGGTGTCCCCATTCCACCTCATTCAGGAGATGGTGCTCCCCACCTTCTTTCCCAGGCCTCGTGCTGGCAGGGTAGAGACCGTTTTCACTCTTAATTGAAAGAGAGCCCTGTCCTCCTACTTGCAACGGACTCAGGGCCACCACAAAGCTCAACAGTGTTCCGTCTGGGGCTCCCAGTGACTAAGCGAACTCTGTCCTCTTGGGTGGTGGACTGCATTACCATTGCCTACGAGCAAGTGGGGATCCCATGGAACAGTCATGGCGCACCGCGTCAGGGCCATGACTACCATGACCAATCTGCATTCCTTCCCCATGGCGGAAATTTGCCAGGCCACCACCTGGTCTTCGGTCACAACCCTCCCTCCTCCCCTTGGAGTTGCTTCTTTACCATCTTTTATTTTTGCTGTCTTAGGTATATCATTTGACTGAGGCAAGATGGCACCGTTGGGTGGGAAGTGGACCACACATGCGTGGTACATCTTCCAAAGCTTTCTTTGAAAGCTGGGGAGGTGCTGACGTCACTCATATATGAGGACTGATTCCTGCTGTCCCCGGAGAACTCCTGTTACAGGTGAGTAACTACGCTATCAGTTCCATCATGTGTGTAATGTGTCTAAGAACAATATTAACTCACCTCTTTCAAAAGAGTTTTAGGCAACACACTCAGGGATTATGGGCATTTTGAGCAGTGATCATTGGGATTAAATGATTTCAATACATTAAACTCCCATAAGATTTGGCTAAAATTACCCATTCCTTGAAGTAGATTCCTTACTCTTTTGCCTAGATTCTCCTTAGGTGTATAAAGTTATGGAATTATCTGGTTATCATCATACTGTGCGGTGTAGGCATCAAAGCCATCTCGCACTAATTTACACGAGTCTTCTCCTCTATTATTACTATGCTGCTCCATGGGTATCATTACTCTCATAGGCACTTATTTACTGTATTTTTCACTGACTCTTAATCCTCTAAGATTTCTTGTGCTCATTTATTGTATTTTTATTTGTCTTTTAATTAGCTTTTTAAGATATTTCCAATAGTGATTGATATATCTTACCTCCTATCATCACGACTTACCTTGTGTTCATATTTTATTTATCTTTTTGTATTTTATTTGTTATTTTCTCATAATCTAAGTTTACTATATTTATAGTTTAATGATTTAAGATACTATTTTGAGTTGTTCTTATGCACTACATGCCTCTGCAGTTTTTATGCTATGTTTTACTATGTGTGTTTAGTTTTTATAATTTTAACATCACTTTTAAAAAAAAATTTTGTTTGTAGCATTAACCTCTGACGAAGGCTCTGCCAAAACATGGTCGTGTTGGGTTAGCGTCTAGTATTCCCATGGTATCTACAGACTACTCTTAGTGGTTTAATAAACTACCTTTTGGATTACTCGCTTTCCTTTGGTGTCCTGATTTTTCCTAGACATCCCTTCTAAAATGCCACTTTAAATGCATTCACTACTGGCTCAAGTTGATAAAGCATATCAGTTGATGATCCACTTTTTGTTGACAATATAATTTGTTTTATTAGAAAAGTGATCATTAGAGAGTAATCAGCTCAGTTAAAATTATCGGCAAAAGAAACGTTGCTACAAAAGGAAAATCATCCTCAAAGAATTCCTTAAAATTAAGAACAAAACACAATAGGAGACACAATTGGGATGGAGTCAAAATAGAAGTACTACTTAACTTTTTGACTCTGTTTTCATGATGGCAAAGCCACTTTCTCTACTAAGATTCCTTTTGGCTTAAGGCACTTTGGCTGTAATTTTAGTGTCTGCTAATGGGGGAGACTGGCTCTTCCATCTTTTTTCAGAGAAAGGAGGTCCAGTTCAGAGAATTTAGAAATATAGATGACAGCAGGAAAGGATCATTTGGTCCACTCATTCTGCTCACTTGTACCTGCCTACTTTGCTGTCGTAAGTTCCAGAATTCCTCCATCTGCATCCAACCTCACCCTGTCTCTGGTTAAATGGTGTTTACTAGTCAGTGGTAGAGTAATGGCCCAGGCTAGCCAAGCAAGGAAACATGCTTATGTACAGATTGCAGGGATATACGTTCATTAGTGTGTATCTGGTTCGTAAACTTGCCGTAAAAAATTAGTGCATGCTAAATCAATTTAGCAAGTATTAAAGAACAAGTTAACACATACAATCAATTTACACATCTTAAAAATATTCATTAAAACAAACATCTGAAATTATTTGAAAAGAAGCTCTTTAAAATTGGGAAAAGTTGGAAAAATTCAAAAATGGATCAACAATATTTGCCCTAACAGATTGTTTGTTCTAAGATTATAAAAGAAGTCTTAATCTTAAATGCATGTTTACTTAGAACAGTATAAATTTAAGGTAACTTCTCTACCTTGTTTTCTGGCTGTTCATAATGTATTGCAATTCATTAAAAATGAGGGGAACACAGGATCCTTTAGAAAAAAGCGGATTCATCAGTGTTGTTCATGGGCATAGTGGAGGGAAAATGCCTCAACCGAAACATAAAGGGGCAGCAGGAAGTTGAAAATAAATCCCTTCCTGCTGATTTCCAGCATGACTGTTTTTTTTTTAAATTTTATCTTTATACCATTTACAATGTTTCTCAAAAGAATAGAGAAAATTCAGAAATACAACATAAGAAATGAGAAAAAAATCATAAAGCAAAATATTATTAGACCATCATAAAGTGGAGGCAAGAATAGGAAAATATTTTCTTATAAAGGAAAAGTAACAATGGAACTTAGAAGCAGCACAACCAACTTGACAGGAAGTACAATTTAGCTGCCAATAGAATCCTCACGGCCTACCAAGAAGGCAGGAGTTGTTTAGGGTTGAAGAGGAGAAACTTTCTACCATCAAGGAAAATAAAACATCTACAAGGAAACTTTAATAAGACTGCAGATCCAAGAATTCCTTGCACCTGGTTTGAGTGGCTCTCAAAGTCTGGAAATAATTTGAATGTTCGCATCCATAAATTGCTTCTGCATATGACAAAAATATAATCTCAAAACATTATTACGGTCCATCTCTAGAACAAAACAGACGATTATAGTTCCTGTTCGTATCTCCAGTCTAGTCCCGGACCTCTGGGTTGTCCACCTTATTCAGCAGCTTGGAGACTGAGGAAACTCCTTCTTTTGTGATGTCACAGGTATATCTCCCCGGGGACCGCCTCCACAGCCCAGTTACCTCAGTCTCCAAGCAGCTGAAGAGAGGGTGAGTCTGGTAGTCCAGGCTCACTGGAGGAACAATTAAGTATAGCCTTTTGGTTTTGAGTGGGCTAGGATTGGTTTAAAAAAGAAAAAAGAAGTCAGAGGATTCCTTTCCTTTGGCAGGGACTGTTTCTTTAAGGCTGGCAGAAGCTTTCCCCTCACCTGTAGGGCGCCCGACGGTCGGTGAGCTTTCACGTTCTCACTGTACCGGGACGGCTTGATCCGGTGAAAGGCTGAGTCAGAGGTGGCATTGGATAGGATACTGGAGAGTGTGCACTGCTGGCACCTTGCAGAGGGCCTGCCTGCTCAGAGCGCTTGGCAGATCGCGACGTCCCATCGCGTACTGCACAGCCCCCTAAACCTCTGTTCCTACTCCGAGTTTGGTAGAGAACAGTTGGGCAGCTAGAGACCAGCTGGTTCTGGTGAGGGAGGGGATCGCTAAAGGTAAGCCCGGCTGATTTTGAGGCTCATAGCAAGCAGCGCGTTCGCGCACGAAACGGCGAGCAGGCCCGGCTGTGTGGCGGCGGCGCGGGAAGCCTTACTAGCAGTCCCGAAGTCGAGCGGGAGCTTTCTTTCATGGAGGGAGCCTCGTTTTTGATAGCTAATTGGCTGTTTTAGGTTGCTCACGGTAGTGGTTGAGCTTGTTTCAGTTTGACAAAAAAAAAAAGAAAGGAAACAGGGCTAAAGAGGTTTTTTCTTTGTTTCTGTTGCCGGGGCCGGTTGCACGGTTCTGCCTTTCTCCAGGCTCAATTTCCTTAGGAGCAGGGAGAGGCGAGCAGCAGGGCTACCATGCCCTCTAGACCCCAGTGTTTCGTTTGTGGGGCTAGGAGAGGAACGGTTTCCAAAGAGGGGGTGTGCAAGAGTTGCACCAAGGAAGCCTCTATCATGGATCAAGCAGGGGAGGATCAGGGGGAGCGTTTAGAGACTGTAGAAGGTCTTTCAGAGGTTCAGACAGCTGGTTTGCCCCAGGGGGAGCCAGTGGCTGGTCCTTCCTCCGCCCCGGACATTCCTCCTCCTTCCCCTGCTCCCTGGACCAAGGGGTTAGAGTCTATTTTTTCTAAAGATTTTGTTGCTATCCTGCAGCACGCCTTGGGGGGTCTGCCGCAGGGGCAGGTAAAGGGGAAACCTGAGGAACACGAGGTGAAGCGGTCCGCGAAACCCCAGACTGGTGATAAGGTCCAGGATGGAGCAAAACGGCCACGGCTAGATGAAGAGACTAGAGATCCATCCGTTGCTTCTGAGGGGCAGTTGTCAGACGATGAGGCCCGGTGTGTGGATCTTGACGATGATTTGGAAGAAGGTGAGTTAACGGAGAAGGAGGATCAGGCGCGAGTGGTGCGCGCTTTTCGCAGAGAGGAATTGCCAGCTTTCATTGCGGAAACCCTTAAGGCATTAAACATTCCGGCCCCGGGGGCGGTGGAGGATGAGGTGCTGGACGATCCTCTGTTTCAGGTATTTAGAAGAAATCAACGGGCGTTTCCACTGCATAGGGTGTTTCAGGAAATGATCCAAGAGGAGTGGAACGTTCCGGAGGCGCCTCTCAGGGGCGCTAGGGTGATGAACCGTCTTTACCCTCTGGTGGAACAGGGCAGAGAATTGTTTAAGTCGCCCAAGGTTGACGCAGCGGTGGCAGCAGTCACGAAGAGAACCACGATTCCGGTGGAGGGCAGTGTGGCCCTCAAGGATGCACAGGACAGGAAGCTGGATTCTCTTTTAAGACAGGTGTTTGATATAAATGCATTGTCGCTCCAAGCGGCCATCTGTGGTGCCTAGGTGGCCAGAGCTTGTTTGCGATGGTCGCAGCAACTCCAAGCTGGTCAGGAGACGGAGCTGATTGGGGAAGCGGCCCAGTTGGAGTCGGGGGCGGCTTACCTGGCAGATATTCAGTATGATCTTATGCGTGGTTTGTCTATGGCTTCAGCGATGGCAGCGAGACGTTATCTATGGCTTCGGAATTGGGTGGCGGATAACTCGTCTAAAGCGCGGTTAAGTAAGCTTCCATTTAAAGGGCGGCTCTTGTTTGGGGAAGAGCTGGAAAAGTTGGTCAAGGACCTAGGGGAATCTAAAGGCGGTAGATTGCCAGAGGATAAGCCTAAACAGGGACGGACGGCCCCCGTGGGCAAGGGCCAGCAGCGAGATTTTCGCCGGTTTTGTTCCTAGAGGTATAGTTCCAGTCAGAGGCAGGTTCCCCAATAGAAACCAGGGATTCCGGGGGGCAGGAAGAGGCTTTGGCTCCTCCTCCTCCGCTCCCTCAAATGGCCGGAAATCACAATGAAGTCAGGGGGACCCGGGCGCCACTGATTCCCATGGGAGGTCGGTTGCGGGACTTCTATGCCACCTGGGTCCAAGTTATGACAGATCAATGGGTGCTGGAAGTGATCTGAGAGGGTTATGCATTGGAGTTGCGGAGTCCGGTGAGGGACGCCTTCGTGGTGTCTCCCTGCAAGTCGCCGAGCAAGTGCGAGGCAGTGAGGGGGACAGTACGAAGGCTCCTAAGTCTCGGCGCAATAGTTCCAGTGCCCCCAGACCAATGAGGTTGCGGTCGATACTCCCATTTATTTCGTGGTTCCAAAAAAGGATGGCGGGGTCCGCCCAATTTTGGATCTCAAGGGAGTGAATCGATCGCTGTGGGTGTCTCATTTCCACATGGAAACTCTACGGTCGGTGATAGTAGCGGTCCGAAAAGGAGAATTTCTCACTTCCCTGGACCTCTCGGAAGCATACCTTCACATTCCCATTCGGCCGGATCATCAGAGATACCTCCGCTTCGGGGTGCCTTTCGGGCACTTTCAGTTCCGGGCCCTACCCTTTGGCCTCGCAACGGCTCCGCGCACTTTCACCAAAGTCATGGTGGTAGTCGCGGCGGCTCTACGCAAAGAAGGAATCCTGGTGCATCCGTACTTAGACAGTTGGTTGATTCGTGCAAAATCCAAGCACGAGTGCGAAAGGGCTACGGCCAGGGTAGTATCGTTCCTAGAGAGTCTCGGTTGGGTAGTCAATCTATCAAAGAGTCAGCTGGTGCCTACGCAGTGTCTGGAGTACTTGGGGGCTTGGTTCGACACCAAGCTGGGGCAGGTGTTCCTACCTTGGAGAAGAGCACAGGGGCTGCAGAAACTAGTCCGGGGATTCTTGGCCAGAGTGGCTCCTACGGCGTGGCAATACCTGCAGCTATTAGGAACGATGGCGGCGACAATAGAGTTGGTACCGTGGGCGAGAGCGCACATGTGGCCGTTGCAAAGGGCGCTGCTGAGGCGCTGGTCTCATCAAAAGGATCCCTGTCGCAGAGACTCCCTTGCCCGGCGGAGACGCGGGTGGCCCTATGCTGGTGGTTAGTCCCCGAGTCGTTACAGAGAGGGAAGCCTTTGGAGGCACCCGACTGGCTGCCCTTAGCGACGGATGCCAGCCTCCTAGGCTGGGGGGCGCACTTCCAGGGCAGGTTCGCTCAGGGGCTCTGGAATGCACAGGAAAAGACTTGGTCGATCAACAGGCTGGAGTTGCGAGCGGTGTCGCTGGCCTTGCAAAAGTTCCAGGCTTTCCTCAGAGGGACAGCAGTTCGAGTGTTTTCCGACAACGCGACCGCGGTGGCCTATGTCAGTCGGCAAGGCGGCACCGGCAGTGTGGTGCTGGAATCCGAGGCTGAGGAGCTGTGCACATGGGCCGAGGAGCACCTGCTAGCGATATCAGCAGCCCATGTGGCAGGAGTGGACAATGTGGAGGCTGATTTTCTAAGCCGGGTGAAGGTGGACCCGGGGGAGTGGGTTCTTCGTCCGGAGGTTTTTTGCATGCTGGAACGTCGGTGGGGCACACCAGTCATGGATCTCATGGCGACGTTTCGCTCGGCAAAGGTCAGTCGTTTTTACAGCAGGAGAAAGGAAAGAATGTCGGAAGGTTTGAACGCTCTAATTCAAACCTGGCCAGAGGGGCAGCTTCTATACGTCTTTCCCCCGTGGGTGCTGATAGGTAGAGTAGTTCAGCGCATAGAAAGACACAAAGGACAGGTGATTCTGATTGCTCCGGATTGGCCGCAGCGGCCTTGGTACGCGGACATGGTAAGACTCCTGGTAGCACGGCCATGGAGGCTTCCAGATCGGGAGGATCTCTTATCGCAGGGGCCTCTGCTCATGCCTCACGTGGATTGGTTCTTGCTTACGGCTTGGCTATTGAGAGGGCTCGTTTGAGGGCCAGAGGTTATTCCCTCCCAGTCATTTTGACATTGAAAGCCAGGAAGAGGTCTACGTCCTTGGCGTATGTTAGAGTTTGGAGAGTTTTTGAAGCGTGGTGCGCAGTTAGGGCATCCGAGGCATTGAAAGCCTCCATTCCGCAGATCTTAGAGTTTCTTCAGGACGGTTTCGACAAGGGATTGTCGGCCGCCTCACTGCGGGTCCAGGTCGCGGCTTTGTTGTGTTACAGCGGTAGAATAGGGGGGCGGCCCCTCGGGGTGGCATCTTGATATAAAACGGTTCTTACGAGCGGTCTCTCTAAGACCTCCTACTCGACACATAATTTCTAAGTGGAACCTTCCATTTCTACTGCAGGCGCTGGAACGGGAGCTATTTGAGCCCTTGGCACGGGCGTCAGTAAAGGATCTTACATTGAAGGTAGTTTTTCTGGTGGCGATCTGTTCAGCAAGAAGAGTGTCAGAACTTCAGGCTTTGTCCTGTAGGGAGCCCTATCTTTCGTTTTTTGAATCTAAGGTGGTGTTGAGGCCGGTCCCAGCCTTTTTACCCAAGGTGGTTTCGGCATTTCATGTGAATCAGGAAATTTCCCTGTCAGTATTGCGTAGAGATGGGGGGAGCCAGTCAGCGGGGAGACCGGATCTCTTGGACGTGAGACGGGCATTGAAGAAGTACCTGTGTCGGACGGAAGGGTTTCGTAGATCTGAGAGACTTTTGTTCTGTTCGCGGGACCAAGGAAAGGAGAGGTGGCGTCGAAGGCGTCCGTTGCTAGATGGATCAAGGAGGCCATTGCGTCCGCATACCTGTTGAAGGGTAGGTCGGTTCCGGAGGGGCTGAGGGCCCATTCCACTAGAGCTCAAGCAGCGTCCTGGGCGGAATGCCGTTCAGTTCCGCCGTTGGGAATTTGTAAGGCAGCGACTTGGTTGTCGTTGAATTCTTTCGTCAAGCATTACCGCCTAGATGTTCAGGCAGAGCAAGATTTGTGTTTTGGAGCGGCTGTACTTCAGGCTGGTAAAGCACGGCCCTTCTGTTAGGTTTACTGCTCTGGTACTTACCCAGAGGTCCGGGACTAGCCTGGAGATACGAACAGGAAGGTGAAATTAGACTTACCTGCTAATTGTTGATCCTGGAGTAGATACAGTCTAGTCCCGTATCCCACCCAGGAAGGTGTTTGATATGGTTTGCAGCCTGAAGAGTTTGCTGTGTACAGGTAAGCGAGAAAATTTACATTCTTTACCCTGGGTGAAAGAAATTAGAGCCGTTGTCCCTTCATAAGGTGAGGGGAGAGTTTCGGCTGGTCTGACATTGAAAGTTTAAAGTTTTTGAGATGGAATAATTATTAGTTGCAGAGGGGGTTTTGCATTTTTATGTGCAGTTTGCTACTTACTTGTTGCTCCGGGGAGTCTGCTTTGTCAATAGGAAACAGCTGTGGAGGCGGTCCCCGGGGAGATATACCTGTGACATCACAAAAGAAGGAGTTTCCTCAGTCTCCAAGCTGCTGAATAAGGTGGACAACCCAGAGGTCCGGGACTAGACTGTATCTACTCCAGGAACAACAATTAGCAGGTAAGTCTAATTTCACCTTCTTTCCATCAGAACAGCAAGAGTGTTCATTGTGGATAACATGTTAAAAACCCTCGGCCCAGTGTGCAGCAGCAGCCAAGAGAGCAAATAGAATGCTAGGTATCATAAGTAAAGGAATGGAAAATAAAACAAAAGATATTATAATTTTTATTTATTTATTTAACATTTCTTATATACCGCCTTTCATGATATCAAAGCGGTTTACATTGAACAAACTGAAATTACATTGAACAGGGCATTATAACTTGGAGATAACTATTTTACAGGGAACAATAATGCCTCTATATCGTTCCATGGTGAGACCGCACCTTGAATATTGTGTGCAATTCTGGTCGCCGTAACTTAAAAAGGATATAGCGTTATTAGAAAAGGTTCAGAGAAGAGCCACCAAAATGGTAAAGGGGATGGAAGGATACTCCTATGAAGAAAGGCTAAAAAGGTTAGGGCTCTTTAACCTGGAAAAGAGACGGCTGAAGGGAGATATGATAGAAGTCTATAAATTAATGAACGGAGTGGAAAGGGTAAACGTAGATCGATTATTTATGTTATAAGAATATAGAAAGACTAGGGGACATGCAATGAAGCTACAGTGTAAACTATTTAAGACTAATAAAAGAAAATATTTTTTCACTCAACGTGTAATCAAACTGTGGAATTTGTTACCAGAGGACGTAGTAAAGGCTGTAGTGTAGCTGGGCTTAAAGGTTTGAACAAGTTCCTGGAGGAAAGGTCCATAAACCATTATTAAGAAGGGACCCAGGGACTTCCGGTGGCGCTGGCTGAGGCAATGGTGGCGTTCTGACCGAGCTCCGTTGCGACCACCCTCTCCGTGGTGAAAAGGTGCCCCCCCGGAGTTGCTGAGTAGCACGGTGGGGTGCAAGTAAAGCTAGAAGCCTGTCTCTCCCTCCCCCCCCCATCGGCAAGCCGAGAGAAGCACTTTGAAGAGCCACGAAGCCAGAGTGATCAGGGAGCCGCGTGCAGGCAAGCAGCCTGAGAGGAGAGTGCAGCCCGGCGCGGGGAAATACATTTAAAAGAGAAAACAAGCGCGGAGGAGCGCCCGCCGGAGCTGCGTTGGGCAGAAGAGCTGATAGCCTGCAGCGGCGGTGAGCGGAGTGAGACGCCGGGGCTGAGAGGGGAGGACCGGAGCCGAGGTCAGGAATACCCAGCCACGCACGTGGTGCTCAGGAGGAGGGAGGCCCAGCAATTTGGGCTCGCAGAGGTGCAAAGCTATCCTGGCTGGGGGATTGAAAGTGCAGCTAGCAACGGTCATCCCAGGGAGTGAAGAGGTGGTGAGGATGAGGTGAGTGCTCCTGGGTACAGCGAAGAAGCTGATCTACTGAGGGGCTTAAGGACTGGTGGGAAGCCCCCCCCCTCCAAGTGTTGGGACCCCAGCCTGCTCCCAGAGCGTGAGTGGTGGCAGATGGTGGCACGGAAATCGGCCGTGGACTTGAAGGCCTATTCATTTAAGTGCACTGGGAATACTAAGGGGCCCGGAGCAAAAATGGCGGCTTCCAGTGGAGAGTTAAAGGATCAGGAGGAGCGGGGTACGACGGGAGGCCCACCGAGTGAGATACAAGCTCTGAGATCTGATCTAAAAGAATGGCTGGACTCTCTGAGGCAAGAGCTGGGAGCCATGAAGAATGAGGTGCAGGGCTGGATGCAAGAGATGAAGGGGGAAATGGTGTCCCTGGGGGCCAGGATGGAAGATGTGGAGAATAAAATGGAGGAGCAGGAAGAGCGATGGGGTCCCTACGAACAGCGAATAGAAGCTCTCTGCGAAGCTCAAGAGGACCTGTGGCAGAAGGTTGAAGATCTGGAGAACTGGTCTAGACGTTCGAATATAAGGATACGAGGCCTGCAGGAAAGTGAAGGCATAGTGGATTATGTGGCGCTGGCAGAGGAATTTTGCGGGGCAGTCCTCAAGGCAGCCGAAATGGAAGTAGAGGGCGTCTGAAAGTCGATAGAGCGCATAGAGCTCTGGGGCCCCGGAGAGAGAATAGGGTACAAGATGTGATTGTTTGCCTACATGAATTCCGATCCAAAGACCTGGTAATGAAAGCATCGCGGAAGCTGGGCAAGATCAAGTGGCAAGGGTCGGAAGTAGAGGTGTTTGCGGACATCTCCAGCCTCACTATTAAAAAAACGTAGGGAGTACCAAGCGGTTACCAATAGACTGAGAGGAAAACGTGAGGTACCGCTGGTTGTTCCCAGTGGGTCTACAGTTCACAATTCACACCAAAACCACTATAGCCCACTCGGTGGAAGCAGCTATTTCAGGCCTGAAACAGGCAGGATGGACTGACATTCCAGCTCAAGCACCCGAGAGGTTGGACCGTCCAGACAAGAGAGGCCAGGGGCCGGAGTTACAGAATCAGTGGAGTCAAGTGCCTGGAGGAGCGAGGAGCCTGAGGCGCCAGAGACTGCCAAAATGATGAACTGGCTATGTAGAATTGTTTGGGGGGTGTGAGTGGGTGGAGGGCGAGGGGATGGCTATTTGGTGTTTGATATGAGGGGGGATGGTTGTTTATTTGCATTTGGTGGTGAGGGGGAGAAGGGGAGGGGTGGAGGGTGTTTTATTTGTGTGTCCTTTTCAAAGTGGGCAGGAGGTGGGGCTATAATTTAAGATAGTAGTAGGGGTGGGGTGGTTGGCGGGGATTGGATGGAAGGGCTCCTAGAGGAGGCTGGGGGCATGGGCGAGGGGGGAGGGGAGAGCGGGTGGGGGGTGGGGGGGTGTGGAAGGGGGGCAGGGGGAGGGGGAAGGAGGGGGTACATAGAGGAAAGGAAGGTACGAGGCAGAGGGGGAGAGGGCGGATGATTAGATGCCGGAGCTGAATATTATGTCGTTGAATGTGAGAGGCCTCAATTCCTTTGTAAAGCGGCAGTTACTGCTAAAGGAGTGTAAGAGACTCCAGGGGGACATTGTGTTTATACAGGAAACCCATCTCTTATCCAGGGCTGAGAGACGTGTGCAACATCCTCAATACCCTCTGCAATTTTTTGCCTCCAATAGGGTGGAGAAGAAGAAGGGTGGAGTGGGGATTCTGTTATCTGCACAGGTTCAGGGGCAGGTGGGGGAAGTGTTTTGGGATAAAATGGGACGGTTTGTAGCTGTTCAATTACGTTGGGACCAGCATTTATATACCTTGGTTAATGTGTATGCTCCAAATGTTAATCAAAACCAGTTCTTTAAGGAGCTTCAGGGGAAGCTTATTGGGTTGGCGGAGGGCAAGATAATCCTAGGAGGGGACTTTAATGTTACCCTGGACCCACAGGTGGATACATCCAAGGGGTCGTCCTCGCAGGCAAAGCAGCATAGGGCGAGTTTGAAAAAACTCATGGCGGGCCTGGTAGATTTATGGAGGGAATTAAATAGTGAGCAACGGGATTACTCCTCCTCAGCAGTTCATGCAGGTTACTCCCGAATAGACATGTTGCTGGTGGATCGCACCCTGGTGTTGATGGTACGGATGTGTGCGATTAAAGAATGCATGTGGTCGGACCATGCTCCAGTGATAGGGGTTCTCATTATGGGGGGTCTGGGAAGGGATAGAGGATGGTGGAAATTAAATGAAGCTTGCTGGAGGATAAAGAAGTGGTGAAGCAGGTTAATGACTGCATTTGAATGAGACAGGCGAGTGCAACCCGGGGATAATCTGGGACTGTCTGAAGGCAGTGGTGAGAGGTAAACTTATTGCAGTGGGATCACATCGGAAAAAGGAGAAGTTGCGGCATGAGAGAGATCTTCTAGCAGGAATTAGGGGGATTGAGGGCAAGCTAAAAGGGAATTCAAAAAATGCTCAACTCCGTGAAGAACTAGGGACCTTGAAGAGGGAATTAAGTGAATTAAATATGCAAGAGATTGGGCATAAGCTCTCGATGTTGCAACAGCGGAATTTTGAGTTTAATAATAAGGCGGGAAGGTTGTTGGCGCGAAAGGTCCAGAAGCTGAAAGCCCGAAATACGATAGTGAGAGTTAAGGATGGTGGAAGGATTTGTGGGCGGGGAGGGACATAGAGGAGAGGTTTTGGCAATTTTATCAAAAGTTATATACCCCGGAGGAAGCAGTGGAGGAGGGAAAGATACAGGACTACTTTGACAAAGTCCAGATGGCTCATTTTGAGCGAGCGGATTGTTTGGAGCTGTCCGCGCCCATTAGGGAGTCTGAAATTTATTTATTTATTTTATTTTATTTACATTCTCTTATATACCGCGCTATTCTGCATCAGTGCGATTTACATTGAAATTGTGGCGGTGATTAAAGGGCTACAGGGTCATAAGGCACCTGGCTTAGATGGCTTTTCGAATAAATTTTACAAAGTGTTTGTCACAGCTTTGGTGGGGCCGCTAGCACGCATATTTAACTCCTTCAATACAGTGATGCCGCTGCCAGCCTCACTAAGATTAGCGGGAATTAGCCTGTTACATAAGGAGGGGAAGGATCCAACGGACTGTGGTTCGAATCGGCCTATCTCCTTGTTAGGGGGGACTTTAAAATTTTTACCAGAGTTGTAGCAAATCGCCTGGGGCCTCTTTTGGGGCAGGTGATACATCCTAATCAGTTGGGATTTGTTCAGGGTCGGCATACTTCAGACAATATCAGGAGAGCATTGAATGTGATGTGGTGCAGGATGGCGCAGGACGAGGGAATGGCCCTCTTAGCTATCGATGCTGAGAAGGCTTTCGACAGGGTGAACTGGGGTTTTTTGTTTAAGGTGCTCGAAAAGGTAGGGATAGAGGGGCAGTTTTTGACCTGGGTTCGGTCTATATACCAGGCACCCATGGCGTGCTTGAAGGTGAATGGCGCTGTGTCAAAGGGATTTGAATTGTTTAGGGGTACAAGGCAGGGTTGCCCACTATTGCCTCTGTTGTTCATTTTGGCAATGGAGTCCATGGCACAGCAAGTTCGGGATAGGGGGGATATTAGGGGGGTGTGGGTCGGGCGGGACTATCATAAAATTTCTTTATTTGCAGATGATGTCTTGTTTTTCGTTAGGGATCCGCATAAGTCTTTGGACGCCATTCGGGAGGAGCTCTGGGGCTATGGAGAAGTGTCTGGTTTTCGCATGAATGCTACTAAGTCAGAGATATTGAACCTGTCCATAGGCAACGAGGATGAGATTAGATTGCGGCGGAAGCTTCCATTTCGCTGGGTACATGGTAGTATCCGTTACTTGGGCGTGCAGCTTACATCCACGCGTGAGGCGCTGTTTCGCGAGAACTATGGGGTGGCAAGAGCAAAAATGTTTCAGACGCTTGAGGAATGGGGGGTCTTATGAGGTCTCATGGTTAGAGCGTAGGGATTTGGTGAAGATGATAATAGTGCCCAGGCTGCTCTATCTGTTTATGAATCTGCCAGTGGAAGTTCCAAGGGGGGGTTTACAGCAGTTGCAAGCTAGGGTGATGAAGTTTATTTGGAAGGGGCGGCGGCCCAGGGTGGCGCAGAGGGTGTTGTGCGTGGGTAAAGAGGAAGGTGGTATGGGGGTTCCGCTGATCCCTAGGTATTATGAAGCCGCAAGCGTGCGGTCGGTGTTTGAATGGATATTGAGAGACTCGGTGGAATGGGTGCATATGGAAGGGGATGGGCTGCAAGAAAGGGGGACTTTGAAAGGGAGGATTTGGATGAAGGGGGGTGAGTCCCTTGGTGTTCCACAAGGGAACCCGTATGTGGCCTTAACCCTACGACATTGGAGGAAATGGCGTAAGAAGTGGTATGGCAGTGGGGGGGCCTCTAAGTTTATTCCGCTGGTAGGGAATCAGGAGTTCTCGCCTGGGATGGAGGACCCCGCCTTCGGGCGGTGGGCAGAGAGGGGACTGTGCTGGGTGGGGCAGTTTAAGAGGAATGGTGAATGGTTAACTTTTGCGGACTCCCAAGAAGAGTTTCGGCTGTCTGCGACTGATAGCTTTCGATTTGTGCAGGCGTTGCATTATAGTAGGGAAGTAGCGCAAAGAGGGAATGAGCCTCGAGGGGAGGATATCGATAAGCTCCTAGAAAAGGGAGAGACTAAAGGTTTGGTTTCCCAGCTTTATAAGGCAATGGGAGGAGAAGGTGGGGCGGAGTGGGCCCGTCGGAGAGCTTGGGGGGTAAACTTGCATAGATGCTGGGATGCTGCGCACTGGGGGGCAGTGTGTAAGGGATTATTTAAAGGGGTAATATCAAGTAGTATCCTAGAGCATAATTATAAAATGTTGTATAGGTGGTATATGACGCCCCAGCGGCTGCAGAAATGGCAGGGGGCAGGCGGACTGTTGGAGGGGGTGTGGGCAAGTGGGATCCTTTTTGCATATCTGGTGGGGATGCCCCTTGTTGGCCCCCTTATGGCAAGAGGTAGAAGATTGGTTGCGGGAGGTGCTGGGGGTAGGGAGACGGGTAGGGCCCTGTTTGGCCATGCTTAATGTGGAGGAGGGGGGGCAGGGGACGGAGGGTAAGGGATGGAGTGGAGTGGTCTGCACAGCTGCCTGGCAATTAATAGCGTGGCGGTGGCGAACGGCCCAGGTGCCTACGCTTCGGGAGGTTCAGGAGAGAGTTGCGCAGCTGTCCGTGTTGTATCGCCTAGCGGCCCTGCATCAAAATGGGTTAGTACGTTTTCAGCATACATGGGGCTTGTATCTGGAGTGGCGTTCACACAGTGGGGAGGAGGAGGGGTGGCGGGGTGGAGAGGAGCAGCCCGGTGAGGGACAGTGAAGCTTCCCAGGGGGGGCGGAGGATGAGTTTCGGGGGTGAGGTGGGTTGAATGTGACCCTTGGGTATGTTCCTCTGTGGGGGGTACCAGCCTAATGTCTTTGTTAAGTGTCAGTGTTTTATGGGAGGAGACCAGTTTTGTGTACGGGGAATGGAGGAGGGGCTGGGGCTTGATTTAGACATCTTTCGGCATAAAGAGTTGAAATGTATGAGAAGTAATGACCTTCGGTACAGTGTGTAAAATGGGCAAGGAGGGGGGAGGGGGGCGGTTGTGGGGCCAGTTTTCATGTAGTGTTTTGTTGCTGTATGAGGTACTTTTTGGATAAATAAAGAATTGGAGAAAAAAAAAAAAGGGACCCAGGATATCAATGCTTGACCCAGTACAAGCATTGTGGAACCCACCTTTTGGGAAAACTGCTAGGTACATATGACCTAGATTGGCCACTGTTGGAAACAAGATACTGGGCTTGATGGACCTTGGTCTGACCCAGTATGGCATATCTTATGTTCTTATGTTTCCAAAAGCTCAGTAAGGTCAAAAAAACCCTGCTGGGCCTGGCCGCAGACCCAAAGGACAAATATTGCACTCTGGCAATAGGTGACAGATTGACAACTGGTATCTTCAGGATATCCTGAAGGTACTTTTTGACCATCTCAATTGGAGAGAGAAAAGGAGATTTAGGAAAATTAATAAACAGCAAGTTAGTTCTTCTTGAAAAATTCTGCAAGTGCTTCACTTTACGAGAGAACATTAGAGTCTTTAACCTGTGCACATGTGGTATCCTACAACTCTCCAAAATGTGCTTCCAAAGTGCCAACTTTGCCACCTGCTGTGTTTGCTCCTGGAACACCACTTGCAACGATTCTTTTTAACCACAGATATCTCACACTGAAAAATATATGATATGGCTAGTAGAGAAGAAGTCACGGTAGCAATTGAGTCCCACAATGCATCCATAGTGATCACTGCAGGTTTCCTTAACCTGATGGGCCGGGAGAGAAGACAACATAGCCTCAGTAGCCACAGACCAATAGTCAGTGGCAGTTCTCAATATTGACTTCCCTGAATCACTCAGGGAGGATGCCGCTGCAGGGGCCCCCTCCAAACCTCCGCCAGGTCCCTCTCTCTTCCGAGACTGGAGAACACACCATGGCATTGTTGGTAAAACATCCAGGTTGCGGCAGTGCAGTTCTTTCACTGGGGCTTAAAGACACCCCACTGAGAGCCGACTCCGATAACACCACCGGCCCCGCTGAAGTTCACAAGGCTGAAGCCGCATTTGACAAGTGTCTTCTGAATGCCTGCTATGGAAACTCCTGAGATGGAAGGTTGGGTGTTTGTTTTCCGCTTCTTCGACTCCATCAAAGACCAAGAAACAATGGGGAGCAGAGCTCGCTGGCAAGGTGAGAGCCATGACTACTAATAAGATACTACCAAGTTATAATGCCCTGTTCAATGTAATTTCAGTTTGTTCAATGTAAACCGCACTGATGCAGAATAGCGCGGTATATAAGAGAATATAAATAAATAAATATCTTGCCTCACCCTTTCCAGCATGACTTGATCAGGCATTCTTTTGCACCGGCTGTTCCTTCTCGTGCCTTTCCTATGCCAGCCTAGTGCTTTTAACCAGGTGAAAGCTCCTTCTGTATTAGCACTGTGGCTTCTTCCTATTTCCTGACTTTTGAACAGTGTATTTATTTATTTGCATTCTCTTATATACCGTGCTATTCTGCATCAGTGCGGTTTACATTGAACAAACTGAAATTACATTGAACAGGGCATTATAACTTGGAGATAACTATTTTACAGGGAACATGGGCTATGAAGGGTTAAGTGGCTTGCCCAAGACCACAAGGAGCACCTGTGGGACTAGAAACCCCAGTCCTTCCGGCCCAAGGTTGCTGTCCTCTAGTGGGATTTGAACTTCTGACCTTCTGGCCTGAAGTACCTTGCCCCAACCACTAGGCTACTCCTCCACTCAAGGCAACAGGATGTAGGAAGAGGCCACAGTACTAGTACAATAGGAGCTATCCCCCAGTTAAAATCACCAAGCTGGTGCTGAGAGTGAGGGAGGAGTGACTGGGGCAAAAAGATGCCTTGCCATTGGGTCCCAAAGTTGAGGTTGATTGGGGGTGGAAGCAAGAACAGTAAATACCTTTTGGAACTCTGTGGGGAAAGGAGGAGAGAGAGCAGAGATTTGGGAATACATCATTGGGAAATAGTAGAGCCTCAAAGATTGGTGGGAAAAGGGGGGAGAGCAGAGGAAGAAGTGGGGATTGTGAAGAGACAGCAAAAGAAAAACAGGACTCTGAGTGGGGATTGAAGGGACAGTAAGTTCATGGATATTTTTGTGAGCAGAAGAATGAGGACTCGGGGATTCAGGGGAATGTAGATACCCAGAAACAGTGATAAGGTAGAGCGCAGCAGGAACTTAGGGATGGGGGAGAGGTAGAATTGAGGGGGGGAGGCATGGAAACTTAACAACTGGGTGGATATAAGTGTGTGGAGGGTATTAGATGGGGTGGGACTATTAATAAGAATGTGAGGTGTGGTTCATAGAAGGAAGATGAATGGATAGGAGTTTAGAGGTGGAGTGAATGACATGGAGGACAGGGAGAGGGTAAGAGGCAGTGGGAAAAGATAGGGATGCTATGGAGGGGTGAGAGAGGAAAGAGATGAATCTGTGAAGGGAGTGAGGATAGGAATGGAGCTGGAAGGTGGTGAAAGAGGGTTATTAAGAGGGTCAGTAGGGGCTAAAAGACAGAAAAAATGGGCTGGAGACAGGGAAGCACATGAACAACGGGGGAAATGCTATGACTGGTGGGGATTAGAGGCAGACACAAGTATTTGAGGGTTAGAAAAGGTGGAAACTGGACAACGAGAGACTGGAGAAGGAATGAACAGCAGGGACATGCCCTGGGAAGGGGGCAATAATGCGAGGTGGAAACCAGTAGGTAGATGAGAGATGAAAGAAGGGAGATTGAGAACTATAAAATGACTGAAAGGGGGGGGGGGGATAAAATCTAGCTATTCATAGAGGCAGAAAACGGAATGAAGAAAAGAGATGGAAGTGAAAGATCAATATCAGATGTGGGGGAGGAAGCGAAGAGAAGAAACAGAAAATGAAAAGGAGAACCTGAACAGTCTTAGAAGACAGATGAGGAAAATGGAAAAGAAAGATCAGGACCAACACAATTAGAAAAATAAGATTTCCAGGCAACAGAAGAAAATTACATTTTAGTTCAATGATTGGAGTATGTCAGCTTTTGGAATATGTATCTGTTATCTTTATTTGACTCAGCAAAAAGGGAATTGAATTTTTCCAGTGTTGCACTGCATGTGGAGTCTCACTTTTCAGGATTTTCATTTCACTTTTTCTCTGCACAATTTTAATTTCTGGTCATTTATTCTGTATTTAGTGACAGCCAGCTTATGTTTGGCATATGGGACCAAGATGAGGTATTCTTCTAAGTAGTTTCTATGTAGGGTTCTACAGTATAGTAGTCTGCCTTTCTGTTTTCCCAGTAGGAGGTGTATTGCTGGTCTAGAGCAAGCGGGTATTTTCTCTGAATGGGTTAGTTTTGCACATACATGACAGTCATGAACCTCTCTGCCAGATTAGGAGCCCATTGTAATATTCTCAGTGTTGCATTTTCATAGTAAGAGTTGATACTGTTTTGAGTCCAGGTAGTTAGTGCTATTATGATGTGGCCTGTTTGCTATACAGGTTCTGGGTGTCTTTATGGCAGAGTTTTATAATATTTCACAATATATGTGGCAGTGGAGGAAGTTCCAGCTCTGTACCTATTGGTAGGGGAATTTCTGTGGAAAAGGTATTTATGAGTATACAGAACCTGAGGTGCAAGATACACATTAGGGGTCTCACCCTGTATAAAACCCAGGCTTCACTCCCATATAGAAGAATTGGTTAAATGATGCAATCAAATAATTTGGAGATAATATTGAGCCCAAGGTGCTCAGCATTTTTTCTTTTAAATGCTGGCTGCTTTGAGTGTAAAAAAAAAAAAATCCAGATATTCAACAGCAGTGTCTGTATAGTGTCTGCTGCTGAATGTGTAGCTAGAGCGGTGAGGTGCCGGTACTATTCGGATTGTAGTGGTATTAAGCCGCTATTCAGATTAATGCAGGACAGCACAAAAGCCGCTTTCAATGCGATCTGGATAAGCATTGCTGAAAATTGCTGCTATCCAGATAACTAAAGTCTCCACTCTGATTCTGCAATGCCGCCGCTGCTGCAGATCCCGGAGAGGGGAAGCAGAGGTGGCAGTGGGTACTCTAGGCAGCTGTATAGTTCACCTACTGGCTAGCGCTGGCCCTGCATGGAGGATTTTTTTTATTTGTGCCTCCAATTCTTCAGGATCTTTATGGGGCTCATCTACAGTTTCAGAGCAATATGAGAGTACAAGAATTGCAAGCTGATTGATGGCTTGTATCTTATGCTGTTCTGTTAAAGTACTTTTCAATATTAGTTTCAGTCGCCTGTAATATTCTTTGCTAATCTTTTCTCGTAAAGAATTGTGCTGGATTGTTGCTGCTTACTCTTCTCCTAGATATTTATATACACCTTCCTGCTTAAGTTTCTTTATGCTACAATCTTCACTCAAATGTGTTTCAGTTTTATTCAGCTTTTCTTTAGCATATTTGTCCAGACGAGATGTCATTTGATAAGCTTTTTATTACATGGAGTTGTTTCGCTAAACGATGATCACTGGAGCTGTAAAGCTTTACATCATCTGCAAATAATAGGACTTATGTTTCCTCTAAATCATTTTCAAAGGAAAGTGGCCAAAATGGTATGGTACCTGTGCTAGAAGCTATATGAAAAGACTTAAAGACCTGAATATGTATACCGCAAAAAAAAGAAGGGATGGGGGAGAGGGGATATGATATAGACATTTAAATATTTGAAATGTATTAATAATCAAACAAACCTTTTCCAAAGATGGGGAAGCTATAAAACTAGATGACATGAAATGAAGCTGAAAGGAGGAAAATTTTAAAGCGACATCAGGAAATATTTTATCATCGAAAGGTAGTGGACGTGTGGAATGCCCTTCCACTGGAGGTAGTGGGGACAACTGTGATGGGATTCAAAAAGGCATGGGGTAAACACAGTGGAACCCTATATAGGAAGAGGAACTTTCCTGCTCAAAGTAAAACTGAAATGACCTTCACACTTCAAAAAAACATAGCAGGGGTACCTGACATGGAGTAGCAGTTACAGCCCAAAGTAAAAAGCATAGAGCAGAGGTAACATGCATGGAGCGGCAGTTACAACTCTAAGCAGGGCCAGCCCGTCCATTGAGCGAGAATATTTTTTGCACAGGGCCCCTCGTTTCAGGGGGCCCCGCGCAAAGAACATTCTGCATAGGTAAGCCTGCTGAGGCCTGGGGCTGATGGGAAACAGGAAATGCCTGTTTCCACTCAGCCCCAGCAGGCTTAACAGAGCCACGAGGGAGAAACTCTCCTTTCGCGGCTCTGAAAGCCAGCGCGAGAGGGAACGGATGCAGGGAGGGAGGACTCTGCCGAGCAGGTGGGGCCCCGTGGACACTCAATCCTGCCGCTCCCACAGCAGCAGCAGCCAGCTTTTTTTTTTTTTTTTAATTTTGATGATGGGGGAGGGGAGTTAGGACTGGCTATGGGCTGATGGGGGGTTAGGACTGGTAATGGGCTATGGGGGGGCTAAAACTGAAAATGGAGTGATGGGGGTTAGGACTGGTAATGGGCTATAGGGGGGGGCTAAAACTGAAAATGGAGTGATGGGGGTTAGGACTGGTAATGGGCTATGGGGGGCTAACACTGAAAATGGGGTGATGGGGGGTTAGGACTGGAAGTGGGCTGATGGGTTTAGGACTGGAAGTGGGCTGATGGGGGGCTTAGGACTAGTAATGGGTTGGGGGTTGCTAGGACTGGAAAAGGGTAGAGTGGAAGGGGAGGCTTGAACTGCAAATAGCTGATGGGGACAGGGGCTTGGAATGGAAATGGGCTGAGTGGAGGGGAGCTAGGATTTGACATGGGCTGATGGTGGTTCTAGGAAAGGACTAGAAATGGGCTGATGGGGGGCTGGGATAGGAAATGAGCTGATGGAGGGACTCAGATAGGACTGGAAATGGATGGTGGAGCTAGGACTGGAAATGGGCTGATGGGGGGCTAGGACTGGAAATGGGCTGATGCAGGGCCTAGAAGGGAACGGATGCTGGGTGGGGCTGGAACTAGAAGGGAGCAGATGTTGGAGGAGGATTAGAATGGGATGGGGCTGGGAGAGTGAAATGGAGAGGGGAAAAATATTTTGTGTGGGAGGGAAGAAAAATCTACAATTGGCTGGGTGTTGGAAGAGTATGTGGGGATTGAGGATGGAGGGGTAAAATTTGAGTGGATGAAATAGGAATGAGGAAAGAGCAAAAGGAGAAAGATTAGTATGTTAAAGCAGATGTAGAGAGAGAATGGAAGAAAACTAGAAGAGAGAAGAAAGGACAAATGGACAGCAGATGATGGAGAGTTAGCAGAAGACACGAAGAAACCAGAAGAAAGTGGCTGGAGCAATTGCAACTGAAAAAAAATGCACAAAAGGTAGAAAGATATCTCTTTATTTTGAATTTATTAACTGGAATATATCAGCTCTGGGAAATGTGCATCATTAACGTCTGCGCTTTGTTTAGTACAAGAGGAAATTAATTTATAGTTTTATTTCACAGTGTTGTTGTACAGTCCAAGTTTGGCTTTTGGGGTTCCCAGTTTAATTGTCTGTCTTTTTCTAAATTGTGATTCCTTGTTTGGTGATGGTCTATGTTCTGCATGTGTAACTGAGCTGAGGTATTCTGTTTATGTAATTCCTATTTGACAGTGTCACTTGTTCTCTTTCCCCAGTAGGTCATGTATTGTTCTCTGAAATGTATTGGTTTAATATTTGCAGTGTTGCCTTTTGATAGGTAGGGTCTGGTGCTTTGTGAGTCCTGGTAGTGCTGTTAGGATACGGCGGGTTTGCTATGGGTTCTAAATGGGCAGTGTTTGTAGTAGTTCCTAATGTGTGCCTGGCGGTTGGCACTGGATTATAGTAATGTAGAAATCTTTTAGTCTGTCTTTATCCATACACTCATTAAGAGGCATGTTTACTAAATGTTAGTGTATGGTAACATTATGCAAATATTTATGCAAATTATGCCCCTTATGCAAATGAGGGCCCACATCGAGTCTCCGCACATGGCCCCGCACCCCCCTTGGGTCGCCCCTGACTCTAAGAATCTTACTGGGCAGACTAAATGGGCCCTGCTGGTCTTTATCTGCTATAATTTAGTATGTTACTTTGTTAGTGTTACCTTTGGATCATTAGTATCTTTAGAATTAAGGCTAAATCCATGACCTAATGAGTTAGTGCCATACAAAATAGAATAGTGACAGGGAATTGCTCTGAAATATTCCTTGCTGGACTTCATATTAGGAATGACAAACTATTTATCTTCCTAATGAACATGGAGTGTAGTTTGCTTTGTTTTCATTGTGAACTTCATATCCTCAATCGATCCAGGGTTTATTTTACACATTTTGTGGCAGTTTATTATCCAAGAGTTGTTATCAAATGTGTATTTGTGGTCTTTCTATAGAGAAGTATCTTGGTGGTAGAGCAGCAGGCTGAAAACTATGGATGCCAGGGTTCAAATCCTGCTAATGTTGTTTTTTATGATTTTGAAGGCATCGCTTCACTCTCCATTGCCCAAGGTACAAAACTTAGGGGCATGTTTACTAAAGCATGATATTTGGTAGGGCAGAGCTAATGCACATTTGGGCCGTGCGGTAGCAAGGAGTGTGCAGCCCAAAGATGACCATGCTAAAAATGCTGCACTACCTGAGCATTACGCAAATAGGCAGGGTTAAGTTGGAAAGTGGGCGGAAAAAAGGTGGAAATTTGGTGCAGCTGAAGCAGGCGTGCTATTCGTGTGCTAGCTACACAAGCATACCACTATCATGGGTGTAACTAACGCCTGCCTCTGACCAGGCAGTAGTTGCACCCCAGTTATCTCATCATGAACGCGCATTCCATATGCAAGTGTTAGGAAATAGGAAGGGCAGAGTCAGGGCAACTACATTGGAAGATAGAAAGACAAATAGGAAAGACCACAGAATATCTAGGCAACTGTCTAGGCCACTAGTGAGAAGGGCCCACATGATGCAGTTGCCATGGCAGTGTACCACCACAGCCTGACAGCCCCAAAATCAAGGCCTGTAACTCAGACCTCTGCCGGGATGGTGAGCAAACATCAACAGCTGTCCTGACAGACTGTTGTTCACGACTGTATATGCAATGGATATTTATCAGAGCTGCTGGTGTTGTGTGCTGTGAAGGTAGCGGGACATAGGGCCTGTGCTCTGTGCTTCAGCCAGTACTAGCCTCATAGCCAGGTTGGAGCCAGCAGAGGACAGTGGGGGGTAGGGCATGCAAATGAGGTGTTTCACATACTGGCAACATGAAGATGTTGGCAGCAAAGGTGCTGTCTGACTCCTCCCTCCCCTGAATGGGGGGGGGGGGGAATGTTGCAGTGCATACATGCACCTGTAGGGCCATGCCACTGCCATGGGCTATATTCCTGTGGACAGATGGCCCCCACCCTGACTAAGGGAGGATATGGCTGAAGCCTACTAGCTCTGAGCAGCTACCAAATACTTCCGGTACAGATATGCCAGTGTCCTTTCCCTGCCCCCCCTTGCCCAGGGGCTAAGGCATTCCATGGACCTGGGGAGCTTTTGTGGTCCCTGATCTTGTGGGCCTTTGGTTCCTTATTTATTTAACTAGGCTTATATACTGCTTTTCTACCAGTCAAAGCGGTGTACATTCAGATATTGTATATATATTTTCCCTTGTTCCCGAAGGACTTAAAATCTGTGTTTTTGTACCTAAGACAACAGAGGGTTACATGGCTTGCCCAAGGCCACAAGGAGCACCTGTGAGACTAGAAACCCCAGTCCTTCTGGCCCAAGGTTGCTGTCCTCTAGCGGGATTCGAATTCCTGGCCCTCCAGCCCATGGTAATTTGCCCCAACCATTAGGCCACTCCTCCCTCCGAGGGCCATTCCTCCCTCCTTGACAGCTAGGATGCTCAGCCTGGAGGCTGCTTGGGATTTGCCCTCTCCACGTGGTGTTCTCCCAGAGCTCCTCCTGGTAAGGGGGAGAATGAGGGCTCTTTGTGGGTGGACAGCCTGAGCTGTGCAGTTAGTTGTGCCTATTCCCATTCATCCCTCTCTATTCTGAACTGGTGAGTTGCTACTTTCCTGTAGATGTGGTTGTGGCACATTTCTTGCTATCCACAGTGGTTCCTTAACCCACAGCCACTCTATTAACACGTTTGTGGCTTTCCTTTGGCAGATGCACATTGTGAATGTGTGGATGTGCTATAGCCACACGTTCCCTACTACCACCCTAGTGACATGACTAGCATGGTGGTAGTAGCCAATCCCAGCCGCATCCCTTGCGTCTACTGTTAGGCTCCACTGCGGTAAGAACATGTGCTACTCGTGTGATAGCCCTGTGCTACCAGCAGACCTTTAGTAAACAGGCCCCTTATTTGTAAGCTTCCTCTGGGGATAGAGGAAACTAGGTACTGAATGTAATGTATCTGAAGCTACTGTATAATTGAAAAGGCATTAGCTAAATATAGTGAGATTTCTGCTTTTCTTACAGCTGGCCATGATGGTTTTATTCAGCATTAACTGGACTTTGGTACCATATGCTCCCCCTTATTGCTCTTTCGTTCTATCACCAAGATGTTGTTAGAATAGATATGTTCATATTTTATCACCATCTGTTGCAGTGAAGAGCTTGTAGACTGTAGAAAGCAAGTTATTGGTCCATAGTTCTTGAGAACATTTCTTCTAAATGAAGAATCAAGTAGTGTTCTTTTTGTTATTCACCATGTTATGTCTGGATGTCTGCTTTTTTTTTTTTTTGTAGTTTGCCAGGTCTTAGTGGAGAGATATTAACTGAGTCTAAAATTGGGCATTCCATCTGAACCAGGACTTTTCAAGTATGGGGTTCTTTTTAACTTGGTTTCCAGCTCTTTAGTTGTTGTTTCAGACCATTCCATAGTTTTTGATGTTTGCCTTTTCGAAGTTCTTCTGTGTACTGGCTAGTCATTCTGCTTCTCATTTGTGCTTTATGTGGTCTTTGTATATATTTCTCCAGAACATCTCCATTTCAGGTTTTGTAGTGGCATTTCAGCTGTCCTAATCTTTCCCAATTTCCCAATAATCTCAAGGGGGGCAATTTCTCCAACTGGATTTGTTTTGACCATACCATGACAGTAATAAACCTCCCTCCTAAACCAGGGCATGTGGAGTATAATCTCAGAGCCCAATATTCAGTGGCTAGCCATTCTAAAGTGGCTAGCCGTCACTGCTGAAACTAAGACCTGGATGTTCAATGCTGGAGCCATTATCCAGCCATTGACATTGACTATTTGGGTTGCTGCCTGGTTAACTTTGGCAGTGAAAGTTAGGCCACCCTTTAAGGTGCCTAACCTTTGCCACTTAGCAATAACTGGGCAATGGCTGAATATCTCCACTGCCCACTTATCGCTGAGTGCTGTCCCTGGAATGCCCTTATGCTAGCCAGTTAGCATCATAGAATGCAGCGGTGGCACCCGTGAATATTCAGTGGCACTAACAGCATTTCCTGAGATCCAAAAGATTTTCTCATGTTGAGAGAACCTGAAAAAGGTGGGCAGGGGTGTCTTGCTATCGGATAGCAAAGTAATTGAAATGAAAAAAGTAGTGATGGATATGAAAGGATGGTATCTTTCTCCTAGTAGTGATAGGGGACTCGGAGGTAATGGTGGCATATATTTACACATCCAGTGAGCAGCAAGGTGAATGTTTTACTGAGATCACAGAAAGATTGTCAGAATTTCACCATGTCCCAATTATTTTGGAGGGAGACTTTAATATGATGGTGAATCCCAAGTTTGATAATATGGGGGGACATTGTGGGGAGAACATGTTCATCAGAGGTGTTTGCTAAGGATATGTGGAGAGTGAGAAATGGGACAAGGAAAAATTTTACCTTGTACTCCCTTCCGCATAATTCATTTAGTAGGTTGGCTATGATTTGAATTGGATGGGAGATAGTCGATAAGGTTATGGTGGTGGTGGTGGAGATCAGCTAGATAACATGTTCTGATCATGCCTTGAGTTGGAATTGGGAAGGGAAGAGGTATGAGGTTGAGGTTTGGGAGGTTGAATGATTCCCACTTGGAGGAAAAGGATCGTAGGGATAGGATATCTCTGGCCATAGAGGAATATTATAGTTTTAGCATGGGTCAGGGTGTTCCATTTAAGAAGGTATGGGATGATATGAAAGCAGTGATTAGGGGGCATTTTATAGGGCACTCTTCAATTGCATCATCAAGACATAAGTTGTAAACTCATGTGATTAAATAGTTAAATGTAATCTCCATTGATCCCTTTATCATGTTCACTGTGTAATGATTAAAATTAAATGTAAACTGCTTTGATAATAGGAAAATCAATCTATAAAAACTGTTAAATAGTTGCCATAAAGAGGCAGAGGAAAGGAGGCTGCAAGGACAAATTACACAGAAGGAGCAGGGACACAAAGCTTCCCTATTTAAAAAGACCTTGCAGGAGCTGGAAGGGTTGAGGAGGAACTGGAAAGACGATGAATGCAGGAGATAGCACATAGATTAGAGGTTGTAAAACAAATCCACTTTGAATATGGGAACTGGGCCAGTAGGTTACTAGCCTTAAAGCTTAAGGAAAGAGCCAAGCAGCAATAAATGCTCCAGATCCAGGACTCAAAAGGGTGAGAGGGTATATTTGTCTCAAGGAATCAGGAAAGTGTTTTTTCCAGCAATTTTATATGGATCTATATTCACAGGAAGTGAAAGAGGGGAAGGCAAAGGGGAGGAATACTTCAGCAATTGCTCACTTCCACAGCTTTCTGTGGAAGAGATAGAGTTATTGAATAGGAATATATCCAAGCAAGAAGCTATGACGGAGATAAAGTCGCTAAAAATGGGGCAGGCTCCAGACCTAGATGGTCTGACAGCCAAGGTTTCTAAACCGTTTCAAGACCAGCTGGTAAAGCCCTTGATAGAGTTGTTTAATGCAGTTGTGACAGGGAAAGGTGTATGCTCAATGAATATGGTAGGGATAACTATTCTCCCCAAACTTGGCAAGGATGTGAGTGTGTGTGGCTCATATAGGCCTATCTCATTGATAAATTAGATGCAAAACTGCTGGTGAAAGTGTTAGATAGTTGGTTGCAGGTATTTTACCTAAACTAGTGAAGGATGATCAAGAGGATTTATTCCTGGGCATCAGGCCAGTGACAGTATGAGGAAGATGCTGGACTTAATACAGCATGCTAAAATAGCTGGGAGGAGTACACTCTTTATCATGGTTGACGCCAAAAAGATATTTGATTATGTGGAATGGGAATTCATGTAGGAGGTAGGGAAAATTTGAATGAGGAGAAAGATATTAGATGGATAAGAGTGCTATATGAGGCACCAGAGGCATGTATAAGGATAACTAGGGGGAGGGGTTTACTCTAAGGCTTTTCTCTTGGAAAGGGGAATACAATGCAAGGGTGCCCTTTCTCATCCCTGTTTGCCTTAGTGATAGATCCTCTAGGGCAGAGGGTTTCGGAGCCAAGGGGATACTGGTGGGGGAGCAGGAAAATTATAAAATATCACTAGTAGCTGATGTTATCTTTACAATTAGGGAACCACTCACATCCTTGCCAGTACTCATGAATGAAATAAGGAAGTTCATTGGGGTATTGGGTTCTAAAATTAATATGCGTAAAGCAGAAGTGATTGGGGTGCATGTTGAAGGGGATTTAGAAGAACAGTTAAGGAAATCCTTTCCTTTTTGATGGACGCAGGATTGTATTAAATATTTAGATATTAAAATTGGACCAGATTTAGGGAAAATATTCAGCCTTAATTATCCTCCATTGTTTCAGGCTGTAAAGAGGGATCTGGAGAGATGGAAAGAACTGTTTGTATCTTGGGTGAGGAAGATGGCTATTATAAAAAGAATATCTTACTATGAATATTGGTTATATTTATGTCAGTACCCCCCAAAGGTCCCAAAATCATACCTACAAACTCTGCAGTCCAGGCTATTTGATTTTATTTGGGCTCAGAGGCCCCTTGCAGGTGTCACAGATGATTTTGTTCCAGAGGAGACAGGAGGGAGGGATGGGGTCCCCCATCTGCTAGTGTATTATGAGGCTGCTCAGGTGAGAGCAGTATTTGATTGGTGAGGAGGGAGGCGTGCCAAACAGTGAGTAAAATTGGAACAGGCAGCTAGGGAGAGAGGTTTATTAGAAGGCGTGGGAAAGAGAGCACGGAAAGGCAATCCAATGGAGAAATGTACCCTCACAATTTGGTGCTCTTGTTGGTCGCATTTGTTGGGGAGAAAGATTGGCCAGATTTATGCCTATTTGTAATAATGTGGATTTTCCTCCATGGGGGGGGCGGGCGGGAGATGCATAGTTGATATCAAGTGTGGGATGAACTAGGGTTGGGATGTTGGGGCAAGTATTGTCCAAGGAAGGAAGGGTGAAGATGTTTGAGGAGCTCCGAGATCAGTTTGGGTTAGCAGAATCAGATAGGTACCACTACTCCCAATTATGCCATTTTATCTAAAAGGTGATAGATTTGAAAAATAAACCAATGCCTTTTGAGGATCTATATAGCATAATTTAAAAACTCAAGGGGCTACATATTAAACTATATGACTGCAGCTGCCTAGATTCGAGCAAAAGCCCACACATCAGGAACGCTGGGAGGAAGAGATCCCTGGAAATGGGATCAGCAGAGGTGGATGGCAATATATGAGATTAGTGCGTGGTTATCGCTGTCTGCAGCTGTGCTGAAAAATACTGGACACTAGTACAAAGTTAGGCAGAGGAAGCGTTGCAGATTGTTGGAGAGGCTGCAGGCAGCAGAGGAATTATTTACGTATGTGGTGGAATTGTCCAGTTGCCCAACAGTTCTGGGAAGGGATTGAGAAGTAGGTATCAGGTATTTTGGGCTTCTCGATGGGGCTAATTGTGAAACTAGTTATGTAGATTGAAACTAGGGAAATATGGAAGGGGGTTGGGGAGGTTGATGGGTTTTTGTGTTGTGGCAAGAATTGAAATAGCTAGTAATTGGAAACAACCAGTCATGTCTACCTTAATTAACGTGGCAAGGTAGATGGAGAATTTGTATAGAATGTGTGAGATAACAGCTTATAAAAATCTTTCTGTAAAGTATTTTGAAAAAGTCTGGAAGTTGCATCAAGGATTGAAGCAAACTTATCTTGCATACATGGAGTAAGGTTTCCATAGTTTTCAAAGTTCTCCTGAGTAGTTATTGATTATATTATGTAGGGGTGAGGGGCTGGAGAGGAATGGGGGGCAGAAGGTAGGGGTATATTATCATAACTATCATTATCACCACTGTCATTACCTCAGCTGTTTGAGATTGATTGATTTATTATGGATGGTTGGTTAGTAGGGGGGAGGGAGTTGCAGAAATGAAAGGAATAAATGCACAAGATGAGTTTTTTGTCAGTTTGGATATTCACAAAGGTGGTGGTTAAAACCTCACTAAAAAGTAAATTTTAAAAAAAGCAAAGAGACAATAGGAACCCTGAGAAATCAATGCAAATAGATGCATAGAGTGAATCCTATTTTCAAAGTCTGCTTTCAAAACAGCAACCTAAGCACAAAAAATAGCAGTGACAGCTAGATAAATCCCTCTGGTTCAGAATGTAGAATCTGTGTGCTTCAGTTAAGAGCAAGTTTAATGATTATATGTTACCTCAAACAGAAGGGTCACAAACTGTAGCCAAACAAAAGGCCATATCCGAGGAATACTTTTTCTCCATTTTGTAGGAATGATAAAAACTCCTTTGCTGTTTGGGCCCTGGAACAGTATATTTTGTTATTAATGCTGTGTTTTTTTCAAATCTAATTTTAAAACCGTCAGTCAAATCGACTGCTAATTTTTAAAAAAGGGAGAAGAAAGAACTAGTAGACTAAACAAGCTAGGTGTCCAGGGGGGAAAAGCAAGGATGCTGTGTGGCTCGAGAGTTTCATACTTAGGTCTTTTAAGGGGATAAACTTATAAACCTTTTCTGAATGTAAAGCTTATTTTACACACAGGAAAAGGCTTTTGTAAAATTGCCAAAAAGATTGCAAATACTTATATACGTGTTGCACAGGCATTTTAAGTGGGCACAGTTTGGGCGGAGTTGTGATGTACGTACATCTTTTATAAAAATATGTAGATTCATGCAGAGAGAACAAACACACATGGGGCAGAGATGGATCAAGGATGGATGGACAAATTCCTTTTCCGTAACACCTTAGTGCTAGCTAGGGTGCTTTATCAATAAATTAATTTTGCTACGGAAAATAAATTTGTTTCATTTAACATTTCTTTCGGGATTATCAAAGCAGTTTACAATAAACTGTTTGCACTGAACCGTTTAAGTGTTAACTATTTTACATTGAACAAAAAGCTGTAACTATATACATGGAGGGTTTGGTGTGGGCGTAGAACAACAAAGGGCTGGTCATGGATCATGTTTAAATTTGGGTTTTTATATTGACTTAAATAGTATCTAGTCTATCCTGGTCATGTCTCTGGCTGTGTTACATAGGGGAGTTGGTAGACATGGGGAAACAGAGGGATTGGTAGGACTCATAATCTGATTCTCACAATTCAATCAGCGCATGACATCAGATACATACAGTAGGATATTATGTGTAAGCGGAGGCTAGGTTGTTGGGTCAAAATGCTCAATGAATAGGTGGATTTTTAAACTTTTAGAAAAGTCTGAGGTGTCATCAATCGATCTTAAGTTGGCTGGGAGTGTATTCCATAATATTGGGCCGTAGATTGCAAAGGTTCGATGACATGTCGCTTGGGAACTTGTGGTCATATAAGTTGGAAGGGTGAGGAGATTATGATGCTGTTGTCATCTTATTCTAGAGTCTTCAGCTTTCCTGATTAGTGAACATAGGCAGTCCGCTGATTGGTTATGAATAGTTTTGATTGTAATCACGATTGCTTTACATTTGATTCAGGATTGTATGAGGAGCCAATGCAGGTTTCTGAAAACTGGTGTGATGTGTTGGCATGTGGTTCCCGTGATTAGACAGGCTGCAGTATTTTGGGCTAATTGTAATGCATGAATTGAATGTTTAGGCAGGCCTTGTAAGATAGAATTGCAATAGTCCAGCTGTGGGGTAATTATGGCCTGGCATATAGTGCGAAAGTGGTTGAGGTCGAGTAGTGGGTGGAGATTATGCAGGACTTTCATTTTATAGAAAGCAGAGTAACCTCACTTTCTTAACATGAGCTTGTAGGGTCTGTCTCTGGTCTAATGTCACGCCAAAGTATTTTACTACTTCTTTGACTGGGAGGATGATGTCATCAATCATGAGTTTTTCTGGAGGACACTAGGCTGTGTCCCTCGTAAAGGTCAAGACTTCAGCCTTGTTATAGTTGATCATTAGGTTGTGCTCATTTAACCAGCTTATGACGGCCTTGAGGCCTGCTTTTATAGACAAGAAGTCTGGGTTGTCTGTGTGGAAGGGGGTGTATATCATTAGGTCATCTGTATATAGATGGTCGTTCAGGTTATGTTTTTGTATGATTTTGCAGACTGGTTGGATGTATATGTTAAATAGTAGCGCTGACAGTGAGGATCCCTGAGGTATACCTTGCTGTTGTCTAAGTGGTCTGGAAGTGGTGGTCTTTATCCTGACTTGCAGTAGCCTATCAGTAAGGTAGGAGTGGAACCATGCAAGTGGGGTATCAGTCACTCCTATTTCCATTAGTTTGTGTATGAGCTTGTTGTGACTTAAGGAATCAAAGGCAGCTATTATATTGATGAAGATGAGGATAAAATCTTGCTTGGACTTCTCAATTCCTTTCAGTAGTGTGTTGATAAGTGAGATGAGTAGGGTTTCCACACCGTGGTTTGGTCTAAACTCATGTTGTGGCTCTAAGGGTGCAGAGGAATCTATGAAATCCTGTAACTGGAGTTGTACCGCTTTTTCTATTATCTTGGCTAGAAGGGGGATGTTTGAGATTGGTTGATAGGAGGGTGAATTAGGGTCGATTGCAGGGGTTTTCAAAGTGGATCGGATTGATCGGATTGATGTAGTTTTTGGATTAGCAGGCATGTGACCTTGGTTGTGAATGATAAGTTTATTATTCTGAGGAGTGTGGGTGCAAGTTCATGTTTAGCTATCTTTATCCATGAGGAAGAGCATGGGTCAAGGGGGGAGATGATAGTGTTTAGGCGGTTAAGGAGTTGTTCAAGGAGATCAGCAGTAATTGGATGAAATGTGGTCCAGATGTTGGGCGTTCTTACTGTTCGATAGTGAAAAGTCAAGATTTGTGTCCCTGTTGACCTTGATTTTATTCTGTAGGTATGATTCAAAGTCCTCAGGATGTAACACTGGTATGTTATATGTTGCTGGTATCCTCATGAATGACTTTACAATATCAAACAGTTCTCTAGGACAGTTTAGGGACTTGAGGATAACGTTAGTGTGGTATTCTTTTTTGTGGTTTTGGATTATGTTGCGTTATTCCCTCTGCATGGTTTTATATTTTTTTCAGGTGTGATGGATCTCTGCTGCACCTTCATTGCCATTCTAGCTGCTTCAGCTTCAGTTTTGTTTGTTTGATCTGAGTGAAGTACCATGGAGCCTTGTATAGGCGTGAAGACTTACTTTTTGTAGGGGCAATTGCAAATGGTGCAATCGTGTTATTCCAGTTGTCGATTATTGAAATAAGATCAGATGAGGTAGAGTCAAGTCTTGGAATGAGATGGTCAAGTAGTGCTTGTTTATCAAATTTCTTAAATCTGCGGAGATTACATGATTCTTTCAGTGCCTCAGCCAGTTGTTGAATTGGTAAGTCAAAGGTGATCATGTGGTGATTGGGCCATGGTATAGGAGTAACCTGAAGTGGGATTGAGTTGATGGTTGAGAGAAGCCCATTGGAAATGAACAAGAAGTCCAGGATGTTTCCAGTTGTATGCATAGGGTCTGTTATAACCTCCGTGAGGTCCAACATGGTAGCCTGATGGTTAGATCACAGGCTTGGGAACCAAGATACCAGGGTTCAATTCCTACTAGCACTCCTTGTGGCCTTGGCCTTGTGGCCTTGGGCAAGCCACTTAACTTGAATTTTCTGAGGCAAGGGAGGGTTATCAATGTCCCTATTTAATGTACATTACCAAGTTTGTGGCCTTGAGCAAGCCACTTAACCCTCCATTGCCTCGGAAGAAAGGCCTACTTCCAGTGACACTGCCAAGAAAACCCAGAAGCTTCTGGGTCGCCAGGAGTCAGGACTGACTCAAAGGCACACATTGCTTGCTTGCTACCAAGTTTAAGTTACAATATAAACACTTAGACTAATATGATAAAGTGGTATAAAAAACCTGTTAAATAAAAGGTTCACCAGGAACAAGCAGGAAGCCAGTCCTCACATATGAGTGATGTCAGTGCCAACGGAGCCTCATGGAAGCATCTCCCCAGCTTTCAAAGAAAGCCTTTGGGAGATGCACCATGTATGCATGGTCCCCTTCCTGCCCAAGGGTTCCATCTTTTATTTATTTATTTATTTATTTACATTTCTTATATACCGCACTATTTGCGATCAGCGCGGTTTACATAAAACAAACAGTATCCGACAGTAAACAAGAGTCAGGTCATTACAATGAACAGGAGCAGTCAACTTGGATAGCAGGGGAAACTATCTACATGTGTGGGACATTGAAATAGGTAACTGTATATATGTGAGATGGAGTTATTGTGTGTTGCTCATACATGGTGGCTGGGGTTCGGGGGAGGCTGTGAAGTATTTAATGAAGAGGAAGTGTTTTAAGGCCTTCCTGAACTGGCTCAAGTTGGGGATAGCTCTGATGTGAGGTGGTAGAGAGTTCCAGAGGCTTGGGGCACTCAGACTGAAGGCTCTATTTGAAGTTGATATGGTGCATCTTGTCATAGCTTTTGGTATTGCTAGCATGTTGGCTGCAGCGGTTCTTCTTATCCTGTTGGGCGTGGGTGGTTGTATGAGGTCACATATTGAAGAGGCGGATAACCCATTGATGGCTTTGAATGTCATCACTAAGGTCTTGAAGCTAATCCTGGCTTGGATGGGGAGCCAGTGCAGCTGCATCAGGAGGGGTGTGATGTGCTCTCTCCTTGGTGCTCCAAAGAGGATTCGCGCAGCGCAGTTCATGGCGAGTTGTAAGGGATGTAAGGTTGCCTGAGGGAGTCCTTGTAGGATGGCGTTTGCATAATCAAAATGAGGGATGATGAGGGCTTGGTAGATGGTACGGAAGTCGCTCAGCTTGAGTAGAGGGCGTATGTGTCCGAGGGATCTGATCTTGAAGTAGATCGCTCTTACTGTTTTTGCTATGTGCTGCTTCATGTTGAGGTTCTGATCCAATGTGACTCCGAGATACCGTATGGCTGATTTTACTTGCAGCTTGGCGTTGTCTACTTCCAAGTGGTTAGGTGGAGTAAATTCAGGATTTCTAGAGATGAACAGGACCTCTGTTTTCTTATGTTGGATGCGCAGATTTTGGGAGAGGAGCCATTCTGATATTGCATTGAAGCACTTGGTTAGTGGGGTGAGGTCTCAGTCTCCTTTTTTCCACAGAGCCCTCCGGACATCTATCCAATTTCCTCCGTAAAAAGTGTGTGTTTGATCATTTCTGTCTGGTTTGCGTACCAGTTCCTTCCTGCACCCGAGCCAGTTTGCCTTGGTGTCACTCCTCAGGTTTGTTCCTTGTTTTTCTCTTTTTTGATCTCGAGGTGTCCCTCGACCGGCGTTCACACTCTTTTTCAGCTGAAGGCCTCGGACCCCCTTTTTTCTGATGGCCTCCAGCCGCTTCAAGACGTACAATCGGTGCAGCAAAACCTAAAAACACACCTTTTCTCTTTAGCTTTCGATGTGCCCTCTCCTTTTGTGTGATCCCCTTTTCCCGCCCCTAACCTCCCCTTGTTTCCTTCCTTACCCATTCCTTGTCTCTCTTGTCTATGCTTTTAAACAGAAACTCTACTTTATTTTGAACAAGACATTGTATTTCCTTTCCTTTCTAGGCTTTGGCCTCTTTTTAGACATTTGTTTTTATATTGTACATCGCTTTGATTTTCTGTAGAAAGGCGATTTTATCAAAAACCAATAAACATAAACATAAACATAAACATGTCACTCACTGACCACATGACTGCTGCCTCCAGTGCCTCAGCCTGGAGCATAACAACTCGGACTGTGAACTTTGCAGAACTATGACCTTAAAGACCCATCACCAGGAGCAGGAAAAATTCTTCCAGAAGTCAGACTCCATGCCGGAGTCTCTGACACCATGCTCCAGAACTCCTTTTGGTATCCCAGTGCCCTGCGAAGCCCAAGCCTCCTTGGAGTCCCGCAGCCGCGGTTCCTCAGAGAGGAAATCCCCAGAGGTGGAACACAAAAAGTTGAAACCTGTGAAGGCCACCTCTCAGGACAAGTCTGGGAAGAAGGGGAAATCCCACTCCAGGCCCCACAGTCCCCAGCATGAGTCTACGGAGTCGGAGCGGGAGCGGTCTCACAAGTTGCCCAGCAAGGAGTCATCGGCAATGGCCTCGGACACCCGAGGCCATCCTCGTCGAGGACTCCCTCTTGACAGTACCGACGCCAGGCCTGAAATCCTCTGTGCCCACGTCAAAGGCTGTGGAGCCAACTGGTATGAAGACCAGGATGGAGGCCTTAGAGAGCAGGATTGTTGCCCTCATGGCCATGCAGCGTGCATTTATGTCCGGTTCATCCACCCTGACGATGGGACCCTCAACATCGAGGGGTTCCACGGACATCAAGTTGATCTTCTAGCGCCACCCACCTTGAGAGACCCAATGGCTCCAGATGAGGTTCCGGTCCTGTTCCTCGGGGCACCAGTCCTCCCTGACGAGCACCTTTGGCTCGGACCGCAGATCCTCTGGAGGTCGCGGATCACCTGGTGCAGATCTAGACTGTGGTGATCATGGAGCCTCAGACTCATACTCTGACTTCGAGTCTGACTGGGAGACTGAGGACAAGGAGTCCCCAGACACTCGGCAACACTGAGATGTGTCTTCGCACCTGTCTCCTCTGGTGTCTCGATGCCATTTACCCCCCCTCCCCCGAGGATGTCACCTTCCTCAACTTTGTGTGGGACATGGCTACGCTCTCATCGAGACTGAGGCCGAAGAAGACTCTCTCATGGAGGAACTGGAGATACTCCAGTACGAGGCCCCCTTAAGGAAACCCTTACAGTACCAGTGCCTCCGATCCTCGAGCGCCGTCTCCTCTGGATGTGGGAAACACCAGCATTGGTACCCACTCTCGGCAGGAGACGTGACTCCATGTACTGAGTGCGCTGAAGCCCTGGGTTCCAGAAAACCCAACTTCCCCATAACTCGATGGTCATTGAGTCAGCTATGCACAGGCTCAAGAGCCAAAAGACTCATTCCTCGGTGCCACCCAGCAGGGAGGCCTGAATCCTCGATGCCCTCAGCTGGAAGGCCTTCCAGGGCTCGTTGCTGACTTGTGGGATCCAGTCATACCAGCTCTATATCGGCATGTACAGTACCTTAAAGAGCTGTCGAAGGAGCTTGATGGATTCTCATCAGGCATCGACGGGGAACCCCTGCAGAACTTTAAGTCTCTGGCCTTGGCAGTCAGAGTGCTCAAAGTTCTTGTCTCGAGCAGCCTATGATTGCTGTGAGTCTTTGGCCAGGGTGGCTCCTGCAGGCATCGGGGCACAACGCCAAGCATGGCTGCAGTCATCTGACCTGGAACAATGGGTTCAGGACAAACTTATTGAAGTCCCTTGCATCGGAGAGAACCTCTTTGGTAAAACCATAGCAGACAAAGCCACAGAGATAGAGACCAGACTCTTGAAGAAGACCTCTGTGCAGCCCTGTAAGAAGGCCCTGGGGAAGAAGCCCTTCTTCCCGAGGAAGAAGGGGGGGGGGGGTTGGCAATACCTCGCAGTTTCAGGCCTTCTCAGCCCCTCAGCAAGGCCAACAGCATAAAGGAAAGGGGCATGGCCCCCGTAAGCAAAAGACCCTGAACTCCAGGTGCCAGCCCCGACCCAGCCTGGGGGGAGCTTTTGACTGCCCGGGCATGACCTCTCCCCTAGAAGATCCCCTGCAGCCCACAGGTGTCCGCCATGATCACCGATACCTGGGTGCTACAAGTAGTCAGGGAGGGTTACCTCCTCCACCTACAGTGGGCGCCACCCTTGTACTTGCCAGGAGAGCCCATCAGGCCTCTCCACAAGACCCTGCTCCTCACCAAGCTCACAGGCCTTCTCCAGGACAAAGGGTGGAGCCAGTGCTGAAACATCTCTGGGGCACCGGCTTTTACTCCAGGTAATTCCTCATCCCCAAGAGGATAGGAGGCCTCGGGCCCATCCTGGACCTGCGGGAGCTGAAGACGTTTCTGGTAAGGGAGAAGTTCCAAGATGCTCTCCCTTGGAAAACTGCTGCCATTCCTCCAGCAGGGAGATTGGCTATGCTCCTTAGACCTAAAGGATGCCTACACACACATCCTGATCTATCCCAGCCACAGAAAATACCTCTGGTTTGTGGTGGGGAGAACAGCACTACCAATACAGAGTGCTGCCTCTCGGTCTAGCTTCATTGCCAAGGGTCTTCACCAAGTGCCTCGTGGTGGTCGCAGCCCACCTCCGGCTCCAAGGGACCTTCGTCTTCCCTTACCTGGATGACTGGCTCATAAAGGGATACACAGCTGCAGAGGTGCAATGCACCACTGGGTATATCATCAATGCCCTGCAGCATCTGGGGTTCATCACCAACTACCCCAAGTCTCACCTCGCTCCAGCCCAATGGCTGGAGTTTAGAGGGGTATAGCTAGACACCCTCCAGGCCAATTCCTTCCTCCTTCAAGAGAGGTCAGATTACCTCAGGGGGCTACCCTCAGAGATGCACTGATGCCGGGCACTACCAGCCCGGCGTCTCCTCTGCCTGCTGGGCTACATGGCCTCAACAGTTCACATGATCCCATACAGCAGACTGCACATGAGAGCGGCCAAGTGGTGCCTCTACTCTCAGTGGACACAAGCCACAGGCAGGCTCTGGGACAGAGAGAGAATGACTCGCCAGCTAGCAGACTCCCTTGGATGGTGGCAGATCCCTTGTCATCTTCAGGCCAGGTGCCCTTCCAGGCACCCATGCCCCAGAAGGTCCTCATTATGGACGCCTCCTTACTGGGCTGGGGAGCGCATTGCAAAGGCCTCCAGACGTAAGGCAGCTGGTTCGAGATTGAATCCCAGTGCACATCATTTTGCTGGAGTTCAGGGCGATATTTCTGGCTCTCCGAGTCTTCCGCCACCAGCTGAAGCACCAGTCTGTTCTAGTCCAGACTAACAACCAAGTCGCAGTGTTCTACGTGAACAGACAAGGGGGCATGGGGCTGTACTCCCTCTGCCAGGAAACAGTAGTCCTCTGCTCCTATGCAACATGAAGAGGGATGCTTCTAAGAGTGGTCTACCTCCCGGGCCAGGACAATGCCCTGGCAGAAAAGCTGAGAAGAGTCCTCCAGTTGCATGAGTGGCGCCTGGATCCTGAAGTGGACGCCCAACTGGTCTGACTGTATGGCATCTCCATGATGGAGACACCACAGAGAAGAACTCAAAGAAATCAGGGAAACTAACAAAAGTTACAGTACAGTAATAATAATGGGTGATTTCAATTACTCCAGTATTGACTGGGTCAGTGTCACAGCAGGACATGCTAGGGAGATAAACGTTCTAGATTAAATAAATGCCTGCTTCTTAGAGAAGCTGGTTCATGAACCGACCAGAAGGGAAGACATTTTGGACCTAGTTCTTAGTGGAACACAAGATCTGGTGCAAGAGATAAGGGTGTTGAGGCCACTTGGCAATAGTGATCATAGCATGATTGGGTTTGATTTAATAAATGAAGGAAGGACTGTAAGGAAATCCACAGTACTACCTTTTAACTTTGAAAAGGGAGACTATGATAAAATAAAAATAATTACAAAAAACTAAAAGAGGCAGTTGCAAAGGTTAAAGATTTACATCAAGCATGGGTGTTTAAAAATACTATCTTGGAAGCCCAGACCAGCTGTATTCTACTTTTTTAAGAAAAGTGGTAGGAAGTCCAAAAAACTGCCAGTATGGTTTAAAGGTGAGGTCAGAGAGGCTGTTGCCAAAAAGTAATCTTTCAGAAAATGGAAAAAGGAGCCAAATGACAAACTGGAAACATAAGCGCTGGCAAGTTAGATGCAAAGCATTGATAGGGTAGGCAAAGAGAATTTTAGAAGAAGCTTGCTGTGGAAGCAAAAACACATAAAGACTTTTTCAAGTACATTTGTAGCAAAAAAACCTATGAGAGAGTCAGTTGGACCATTAGATGATAGAGGGATAAAAGGGGCACTAAGAGGGGACAAGGCCATAGCGGAGAGACTGAATGAAGTCTTTACTGAGGAAGACGTAGGGACGTTACCCATGACTGAAATGGTGTTTAAAGGTGATGCCGCAGAAGAATTGAAAGAAATATCGATACACAGGTAAGATGTATTACAACTATTTGATAAACTGAACAGTAGCAAATCACCTGGACAGATGGTATACATCCAAGGGTGTTGAAAGAACTGAATATGAGATTGCAGACTTACTATTAGTAATCTATGAACTATCATTAAAATCATCTATAATACCTGAAGATTGGAGGATGGCCAATTAAACGCCAATTTTTAAAAAGGATTCCAGGGGTGATCTGGGAAACTACAGACCGGTGAGCCTGATGTCAGTACCAGGAAAAATGGCAGAAACCATTATAAAGAACAAAATTACTGAACATTTAGGTAGTCATGGCTTAATGGGAGACAACCAACATGGCTTTAGACAAGGAAGATCTTGTCTTACTAATCTGTTATGTTTTTTTTGAAGGTGTGAATAAACAGGTAGACAAAGGTGAGTCGGTTGATATAGTGTATCTGGACTTTCAGAAAGCCTTTGACAAGGACCCTCATGAGACACTTTTGGCAAAATTAAAAAGTCATGGGATAAGAGGTAGTGTACTCTTGTGGACCAGGAACTGGTTAAAAGATAGAAAGCAAAGAGTAGGGCTAAATGGCCTATTTTCTCAATGGAAAAATGTAAATAGTGGAGTACCGCAGGGATCTGTGCTGGGCCCATTGCGTTTTAACATATTCATAAATAACCTGGAAATGGGAATAACGAGTAAAGTAATCAAATTTGCAGATGACACAAAATTATTCAAAGTTGTTAAAACCCATGAGGATTGTGAAAAATTGCAAGAGGACTTTGATAATTGGAAGACTGGGCATCCAAATGGCAGATGAAATTTAATGTGGAGAAGTGCAAAGTTATGCAGCTAGGAAAGAACAACTCAAACTATGGTTACACGTTGCAAGGTTACACATTAGGAACCACCAACCAGGAAAAAGATTTAGGCATCATCGTGGATAACATATTGAAGCCCTCTGCCCAATGTGCAGTGGTGGCCAAGAGAGCAAATAGAATGCTAGGTATCATAAGGAAAGTAATGGAGAATAAAACAAAGGATATTATAAATGCCTCTGTAGAGTTCCATGGTGCAACTGCACCTTGAATATTGTGTGCAATTCTGGTTGCCGTATCTTAAAAAGGATATAGCGTTATTAGAAAAGGTACAGAGAAGAGCCACCAAAATGGTAAAGGGGATGGAAGGATACCCCTGTGAAGAGAGGCTAAAAAGGTTAGGGCTCTTCAACCTGGAAAAGAGATGACTGCGAGGAGATATGATAGAGGTCTATAAACTAATGAATGGAGTGGAATGGGTAAACGTAGATCGATTATGCCATCAAAATATAGAAAGACTAGGGGACATGCAATGAAACTACAGGGTAACCTATTTAAGACTAATAAGCGAAAATATTTTTTCACTCAACATGTAATCAAACTCTGTAATTCATTACCGATGGACGTAGCAAAAGCTGTAGTGTATCCGGGTTTAAAAATGGTTTGGACAAGTTCCTGGAGGAAAGGTCCATAAACCATTATTAAAGGGGCAAGCATTGTGGAACCTGTGTCTTTTAGGGAAACTGCTTGGTATTTGTGACCTAGATTGGCCACTGTTGGAAAGAGGATACTGGGCTTGATGGACTTTGGTCTGACCCAGTATGGCATGTTTTATGTTTTATTCAGCTTGATATACCGCCCTTTTAGGGGAACCAGAGCGGTTTACAATATAAAAACAATCATAAAAACAATCATAAAAACAACCTTAGTACACAGTTATAAAATAATAGGTAAAAGAAAAGAAAAAGAAGTTACAATGTCTGGACAGGACAGAGGGGGAGAAGAGCACAACATAGACCAAAGTGAGTAGAGTTAGGCGAAGGGGGAGGGAAGGTCAAAAGCAAGGGAGAAAAGGTGTGTTTTTAGATTACATTGAAAGGTGGGGAAATGGGGGCTCAAGGCGGAGGGAGGGGGGAAGAGAGTTCCAAAGTGCAGGGGCTGTGAAGAAAAAAGCAGAGGAGCGGGTGGACTGTAGGTGAGCAAGGGAGGGTGGAGGGAGAGAGAGACGGTTGAGGTGAAATGAGCGGGGTGTATGCCTGGGAGTGTGATAGGTGAGAAGGTCTGCTAGGTATTGCGGTGTGCTGGAGTGAAAGACCCGATGAACTAGTGTGAGTAGTTTGTATTGCATGTCTTATGTTATGTTCTTAGGACCTGTTCACCAGCCTCGACAACGTGCTGTTGCCCCGCTTCTGCTCCCACCAGCCATACCCATCCCAGGTGGCAGCAAATGTGTTCCTCATTCCATGGACGGAAGGCCTCCAGTATGCCTTTCCGCCAACACTATTGATCACCAAGACTCTCTTCAATGTCCAGCACAGCAGGGCATCACTAATACTGATAGCCCCCCAGTGGCCCAGGCAACCCTGGTTCCCATTGTTCTTCTCCCTGTTGGCGGTGTCGCCGATTCCCCTGGGCCGAGCCCCAGAACTACACTTACAGGAGCAGGGCTTCCTTCTACACCCCAACCTGGAGTCCCTGTCACTCACAGCTTGGCTGCTGTAAGGGTAGCATTAGCTCCCTTCAACCTCCCATGGGACGTGATAGAGATTCTTCTGGCCTCCCGTAAGTCTTCCACAGGAAGGGCATACGCCTTCAAGTGGCCCTGATTCTCGGTGTGGTGCACCGAAAGATGTGTGAACCCATTGTCCTGTTCGGTACAAGTCCATTTGTCGCAGATGCTAAAGTCCAACTCCGTCAGAGTACACATGAGCTCTATCAGAGCACACCGCCATTCTTTCAAGGGCAAACCCCTCTCAGCTCAGCCCCTTGTGCCTCAGTTCTTATGAGGCCTCATGCTATCCAAACCCTCCGTTCACCCTCCAGCGGCAGAGTGGGATCTAAGTGTGGTGTTCTTGCAACTCACTAAGCCGCCCTTTGAACCTCTAGCTACCTGCCACTTGAGGTGTCTCTCCTGAAAGGTCATCTTCATTGTAGCACTCACATCAGTTTGCAGAGTCAGCGAGCTCCAGGCTCTGATAGCAGAGCTCCATACACGAGGTTCTGCAAGAAAAGGGTGGTGCTCCTCACATACCCAAAGTTTCTGCTGAAGGTGGTGTCCCCATTTCACCTCAATCAGGAGGTGGTGCTCCTCACCTTCTTTCAGAAGCCTCATGCCAGCAGGGCGGAGACCGTTCTCCATACTCTGGATTGTAAAAGGACTCTGTGCTTCTATCTGCAATGGATTCAGGGCCACCACAATGCACCTCAGTTTTCATATCCTATGACCCCAGTCGGCTAGAGCTCCCAGTGACTAAGTGAACTCTGTCCACTTGGGTGGTGGACTGCATTACCTCGCCTATGAGCAGGTGAGGATGTCACTGGACCAGAAGGTCACGATGCACTGTGTCAGGGCCATGGCTATTTCCGTGGCAGATCTGTGTTCCGTCCCTGTGACAGATCTGTCGGGCTGCAACCTGGTCTTCGGTCCATATCTTCACAGCTTACTACTTCCTGGAGAAGGGAGTCCTGATGGACAGCGGCTTCGGCCAGGCCATACTCTGTAATCTCTTCAGGGTGTAGGCAACTCCTGCCCTCTGACCATTCTGTGTTCAGGCTACCGGAGTGCTTGTTCTCTGCCGGACATTTGGGTCTTGCGAGAGTTTCTCAGTATGGATTCAATTGCTGCTGTTCTCAACTCACCCTTTTCAGGTCACCATGGCGTTTTTACAGGTTCTTGGTAGCCTCCCATATGTGAGGACTGACTTCCTGCTTGTTCCCAGAGAAAGCATAGTTCCAGGGACAGCAGGAATCAATTCTCACATCCCTCCCTCCTACCCTTGGACTTGCAGTATTTTAATTTTTGCCGTCTTAGCTATGTCATTAGACTGAGGCAAGATGGCACCCTTGGGTGGGAAGGAGACCACGCATGTGTGGTGTTTCTTCCAAAGGCTTTCTTTGAAAACTGGGGAGATGTTTCAATGGGGGCTCCATCAGCCCCGACGTCACCCATATGAGGACTGATTCCTGCTGTCCCCGGAGAACACCCATTACAGGTGAATAACTGCTTTGCGATGTGTTGTAGATACTGAGGTAAGGTTGAAGTCTCCGAGCAGAATGAAAGGCTTGCGTCGGTTTGAGTAGGAACATGTTACATCTACTAGGGTGGAGAGATCTTCTGAGTCAGTAGTTGGGGATCTATATGTCAAGCATATCATCTGTTTATTTTCCACTAAGAATGTGTTCAGTGTGGTAGTGGATTTAGATGTGATTAGTTTGAGGTTGAGGTGTTTGCTTGAGAGTATGAATACCCCTCCGCCCCTTCTGTTACTTCTCAGACAGTTATGAAGGGCCATTGTTGAGGAGATGAGTTGGTTCATTAGAACATTGTCAGTATCCATTAACCAGGATTTGGTATCAATAAATGAATTTTGCTACTGAAAATAAATTTGTTCATCCATCTTTGATCATTCTCCGCTGCATGTGCATTTATTCTGACTAATTCTGCGGAGTTTGTATCTTTCTTTGATTTTATGTATGCATAGAGTAGTACACAATACATTCACACCTTCTTCAAAGCAGGCATAAATATTTGGGTGAGTATTTGCACAGTATTTGGGGCTGATTCTGGGTACTTATTTTATTAAGGCACATAGACATCTATTTTGCCTTTATAAAATACAGTAGGCATAAAATAGGTACCTTTTTTGCCACTTTCACACAAGCATCGCCTTATAAAATGAATCCCCACAAGTCCAAGTCATGGCCTGTTGGACAACAGTGCTAGGATAATGAAACATGAATTCTTAAAAATTAAACAAGTTCTAGGTGATACCTTTTCTCTGGACTATCATATTATGGGGGCGTTACTAAGATATGCTAAGGTTATCACACGTTAATTCACTGACGCACATTATTACTAACTAGTTCCCACTGAATAACGCACTGAATTAATACACATTACTGTTAGCATGCTTTAGTAACTAACCCTCTATATTTGTGACTAGCTTTCAATCCATATCCTTTTTTCATCATGTCAGTGAAGAAATAGTACAGTTACACTGTATTGAAGTTATACAGAGTAATCTAGGTCTTAGCCTTCCTGCCTATACCATTACTGCTCAGTAACAGGAAGAAAGGGATAGACAAGATGATGAGACAGAAAAACTTAATTGAAAAGCCCTTTATGTGAAAATGGGTAAGAGCCAATATATCTAAGTCCTTCACTCCCCCCTCCAAAAAAAAAAAAAAGAAAAAGTGAACTGCCTGATCACTTGCAAGTAATATGAAAACACTTGTTGAATTTAGCCCTTCTCTGACATTAGGAGTTTTCAGTTGCTTATCAGGATGGACAGGCTTAATTTAAGACAACTTGATTGTCCTACAGACCTTCTGCTGATGCAGCAGGAATATATTTAATATCTGAATCTTTCTGCTCATTACAGATAGTTGAAACTCTCCCTGAGGTGGGAAAAACTAAGTCTTTGCTGACTACAAAAATGAAACTTTTGAAGTACATCAGCACACCTCTGCTTCTCAGGTGCTTTACCGAGGGGGAGGGTAGTGGAGATTGGTGGGGTTTCTAAATTTTTAATGTAGTTTTTCACCTTTTTCATATAAAGTCACAGATCAGTACATTCACCACCAGTTAGCAAAAGGTAAGTGCTAAGGTGGACTGTCCTCTTTTTACTGACTTCCAGTCATGCTTTTTAGTTCAACTTTTTCCTTATTTGACTGCATAACCTTCAGATAAACCTTCCCAAAAAACATTATAATAGTTTAATTTTTTTCTCCCCAGGGGTGGGGCACAGTTGCTGGTTGGAATACTTGAATCACATTAAACTACAAGGGACCCAAGTCTCAAATACCCCTTACTACAGAGATTCTGTGGTCTTAATCATGTGTTTTCCTTGTGTTTCAATTTATCCACCTGAAAATTGGTTAATGATAGCAATTAACAATAGCATTGTTCACGCTATGTTCATCCCCTTTGAGAACCATCTGCAGTCTTGATGCCATTAGACCAGAGATTCCCAAACTTTCTCAGTTCACAGCGCCCTTAGTGTTTCAGTAATTTTTGCATGGCGCCCCTAGGCCAAAAGAAATACCTAATAGTTCCCTTTATTAAGTAGTTTGGTCCAAACAGTGTTTGTTTCCTAATAGCTTTGTAGCCGTTTGAAAAAATAATACACATAAATTGAAAGAAAAAATTATTTTATTTCATTCTTAAATAATCACTAATGGGATATGTACGGCTGTTAGGCACTGCACAACTTCTAAAATCTTGGAATCAGATTGAACACCACCACCCTCATTTCCTGTTCTACACTGATTTTCACATGGTACTTGCTTTTTATCACAGCAGTCTCCGAAAACCCAGTTTCGCAAAGATATGATTTTACAAATGGAATTAGGATTTGCTGAACTTCAGCACTTAGCAGCTGATATTCATCTTTCATTGATATCCAAAACTCTGTTAGTTTCATGCTGTCTAATTTATTTCTAAAGCCTTGTGACAAGACAGCTTGATAAGATTTTCTTTTTCTGCAGAAGTAAATTCAGATGGGGCCTTAGCCTTGAATGGGTCTTTGATCCATGCAAACTTCTCTATATCTTCTGAAAAGTATTTTTCAAACCAATCACTGAGCTCTGTTAGGCATGCCTCAAAAACAGATTTAAGTTCATGGGTCAAATAAACATCACTGAATACAACAAATTGCTGCATCAAGGGAAAACAGTCTTTGCAACCATCTTCCTTTAATTTTCTTCTCCATAGTAGTAACTTTTTTTCTGAAGGCTGAAAGCTTCTCAGTGAGTTTAAAAATGTGTGTGCTGCTCCCCTGCAGTTAGATTCAACGCATAGTTTTTCGAAGAGATCACATGGGTATGCTAATTTTGACACAAAATCAGTATCCCAGAGGTTTTTGGCACACAGGTCCTTCAAGATAAAAGTAGAGTTCCTGTCGTAATTTGAATACATGGGACCGTACATTGCCATGGGAGAGCCATTGCGAGCTACAGCAGTGCAACAAATATGTGTGCTCAGCTCTCATATCCTTAGTTTTTTAAAAAAGCTTGTTTTTTATGGCCACATTTTTATAAATTTCGCCACTTTCAACACACTTTCCATGACTAGGTTCAGTGGAGGACCCAGTTGCTTTGACCAAAGCTTCCCTGTGGATTATGCAGTGGGTCCACAGTGCATCAGCAGCTCCTCCATAATAGCCAGACATAGAGCGACTGCTATCAGTACAGACACTTGTGCACTTAGTCTATTCTAAGTTGTTTTCACACATAAAAGTGCCAACGATCTCAAACAAGTCTTGTGCCTTTATACCTGCAGTGGTACTCTTACAAAAGTGAAGATCTTCCATAATTTTGTCACCATCTATGAACTGTGTAGCAAATCAAATGAGCATCCTTGTTACTGTCAGTTGCCTCATCTAGCTGTAACCCGAATTCCTTCCCTTTCATGTTTTCAATTAGCTGATCATTGACGTCTTCGACCATGTGTTGGATTCTACGACTGATAGTATTGTTGGATAAGGGTACCTTTGAAAGCAATATTACCACAGATTCACCAACCATAATGTTGACCACATCCACTGAGACCGGGAAAATAGTTCTTCTGCAATGGTGTGAGGTTGTGAGGTTTTTTACACTTTTGCAACTATATATATATATATATATATATATATATATATATATATATAGTTATTTAGCCCTTAACAACAACAACATATACTGCCTTTCTCCAGGTCAAGGCGCTTAACATAGAACAAAATGCAAACTACATTATAACAGTGGTATCAACTATGTGCAACATGCAATTACAGACCTTCGGGATCTTAACTATATACAATTTTGACTATATACAACAGTAATGGTAGGCATTGTGATTTATTCTTCTGGGGGAAGGGGGTTATTCGCTTGGGTTGAAGTGTTCAGTGAGTAGATGAGTCGTTAACTGTTTGCGGAAAGTCTTGATATCAGGGATGTTCCTGAGCTGGTCCAGTAGTTTGTTCCATATGGAGGGTGCATAAAGTTGGAAGACTCTTTTACATGCTTGCTGTTTGGATTTGGTTCTGATGTGGGGGATGATGAGGGTGTTCATTGTAGAGGTCCGTCTAGATCTGTGTGGTCAGGAGGGCTGTAGAAGTGTGCAGAGGTGTGTTGGCGGGGGTCTGAGTGGATTGCTTTGTGAGTTAGCATGATGGTTTTGTATATTATACTGCTCTGTAGTAGGAACCAGTGGAGCTATCTGAGTATTGGGGTAATGTGTTCTTTTCTAGTTGTGGCTTGTAGGATTCTGGCTGTCGAGGGGTGAGCTGTTTGAAGTGGTAGAAGTGTGGATTGTGGTAGACCTTGGAAGATGGCATTTCAGTAGTCCAGGTGGGGTATTATTGATGCTTATAATACAGTATGGAAGCCTTCTGATTCGAGGAGTGGTTGGAGGTGCTGGAGTGTCTTTGCTTTGAAATAAACTGCTTGGGTGACTTTTGTTTGTGTTTTGAAAGTTAAGTTTTGATCGAGGGTGATCCCGAGGTATCTAACCACAGCTTTGGTTTTGATTGTAGTGTTGTAATCACCTGTAGAGGGGGGAACAAATGTGTCCCTCATTATGTAGAGAGCCTCCATTTTGTTGTAGTTAATTTGAAGGTTGTTGTCACTTAGCCAGTTTGTTACTTCAGTGAAGCATTCTTGGTGGGTGGATAGAGTGGACTGTTCTGTGTTAATTGGTCCATATATCATAAGATCATCGTAGACGTGGACGTTTAGGTTGTGTGTTCCTATGATTGTGCAGAGTGGTCACAGGTAGAGGTTGAAGAGTATTGCGGAGAGGTTGGATCCTTGGGGGACTCCTTGTGTTTGCCTGTATGGGTTGGAGGTGGTGTTTCTGATCTTTATCTGTTAGTGTCTGTTGGTGAGGTAGGATGTGAACCATTTGAGTACAGTGCCTTGGATTCCATTTATGTGGAGACATTGTAGTTGTATTTGGTGGTTTATGGTGTCAAAGGCTGATGAGATGTCCAGGAAGATTAATAGGAAGCCTTGATTGGCTTGCTGCATACCTTGAATTAGTGTATTTATCAAGGTGGTTAGTAATGTTTTCACTCCATGCTGCGGTCGAAACCCTTGTTGCTGGGGGTCTAGAAGATTGTGTCTTTCGATATGGTCTTGTCATTGGTGCTATATTGTTTTCTCAACGATTTTTGCTGTGAAACGTAGACTTGCAATGGGGTATGATGCTGGGTCTGAGGGGTCCAGGGTTGGGTTTTTTAGTGTTGGGTATATGGAGGAGGTTTTCAGGCATGTGGGCATGGTGCCTTGTTGGAGTATCGACTGCGTGAATTTGGCGATTACTCCGCTGAGCTGGTTATGGTTTAAGCATTTGATATACCGCCCTTTACTTACGCATCAGAGCGGTTTACACGTATATATTAACAGGTACTTTTTTTATTCCCTTGTCCCTGAAGGGCTCACAATCTAAGTGTACCTGAGGCAATGAAGGGTTAAGTGGCTTGCCCAAGGCCACAAGGAGCAGCCATGGGATTAGAGACCTCAGTCCCTCCGGCCTGAGGTTACTTGTCCCCATGTGGGAATTGAACCCCCGGCCCTCCGGCCTGAGGTAACCTGTCCCAACCACTGAGCCACTCCTCCCTCCTTTTTGGTCACTTTAATGCATGATGTAGGGCAGGGATCTTGGGGGAAATTGTTGTGTTTAGAGAAGTTATGATATTTTCGATTTGGCTTTCAGTAATTTTTGTTGAAGGAGCTCCAGGGGTCTGGGTTGGTGTCTTCGGTAGGGGGTGGAAGGTGGATATTTGATTGTGGATGAAGGTGTTTGTAGTGTTGAGCTAGTTATTGAGAGGTGATCATGATTTTTTTGGTTATTGGTGGATGGTGTTTTCATCAGGTGTTTAATGATGGAGAAAAGCTCTCTTGGTCGGTTGGCTGCAGAATTTAGTAGTTTGTTGTGGTGGTCACGTCTGATTTTTGTCTGTTGCGGTGTGGAATTCTTTCAGCAATTGTAGATATTGTAGTTCATCTTTGTCATGTTTTTGTTTTGCGCCATTTTCTTTCATGTTTGTAGAGTTGCCTTTTCAGTTTCAGAGGGTTGGAGTATATCAGTCAGTCTTAGGTTGCTTCATGTGTAGAACCTTGTAGAATGCTAGCAAAGCATTGCTTAGTATTGATGCTTGTTTAAAAAATGTACCTTTTTTGTTCTTTCAAATCTTTTGATTTTCTGTTAAGATGCTAGTTTAATTGGAAGTATGCACTCTGGGCCCAATTCAGAGAGGCGACTTGCGGGGCTGCACGTCTCAGTGGGACGTGCAGCCCCGCAAGCCATCCTGCCCCTATTCCTCCTCAGGCCCTCCCCGCACAGCTAGAGCAGCAGTACGGGGAGAGCAAAAGGGGGCAGCCCAAGGTGGCAGAATGTACAGGGCCAATTCCGGTCATGGTCCTGTATGTCCTGTTGGGTCAGGGGGAACGTGTTGCTTATTCTACCTCGAATATGGAAAAAGCCAGGTGCAAGTAGACCCCTGCTGCCTGATCCAGGCCCCGCCTGCCCAACTGTGGGTCAGGCGGCGGGAAAGAAGAGGGTCAGTGCTGCGGGTGACAGGGGAGCCTGCGGGAAGGACATTCCAACAGGCATGCAGGAGCACGCCGGGCTGTTCTCGGGCCAAATTCTGTATGTTGTGGAAACATTTTGCTCCCAAGTTACAGAATGGGTCCTAAGCCTATTCTACTCAGGGCTGCTGGGATGTGCCCCTTTTTAAATCAGGCTCACTGCATACGTTCTCCATGACTGACATCTACCAAAGTAAAATCGAAGTCTAGATAAGTATTGTCATGTTTCCAGTATTTCTGTTTCTTCACAACTTTGCCACTTGTCTGTGTTTCATCGTCCTTTTCCTCACTCCCATATTTCTTATTAATGTTCAGAAATCTTTCCATTTTTATGCACAAGGTCTAAGAATCAACAAAGTAATTCACTGAATTTCACTAGGCCTCACAGACACTTGATCAAAACATCCAATTACTGACGGATCCGGAGAGTCAATACCTGCATACAAATTATATTGCAATGATAAAGTAGATCAAATTGGTGGAGGGGTTGCAGTCTATGTTAGAGAGGGCATTTAGTCACACAAGATTAACATTTTACAGTAAACAAAATATACTTTAGAATCTCTATGGATCAAAATTCCATGTATTTATTTAACAGGTTTTCTATACCGCCCTATCATTAATTCAGGGCAGTTTACAATGAACATCACAGCAAAAACAACGTAAAAAGCGGAAGGTGATGGCAATGGGAGTATACTACCGACCGCCTGGCCAGAATGAACAAATGGATGTTCAAAGAAATCAGGGAAACTAACAAAAGTTACAACACAGTAATAATAATGGGTAATTTCAATTACTCCAGTATCAACTGGGTCAGTGTCATGGCAGGACATGCTAGGGAGATAAAGTTTCTAGATGAAATAAATAACTGCTTCTTGGAGCAGCTGGTTCATGAACAGACAAAAGGGAAAGCCATTTTGGATCTAGTCCTTAGTGGGACACAAGATCTGGTGCAAGAGATAAATGGGTGTTGGGGCCACTTGGCAATAGTGATCATGGCATGATCGCATTTGATTTAATAAATGGAGGAAAGACAGCAACGAAATACAGTACTACCTTTTACCTTTCAAAAGGGAGAATAAAATGAGGAAAATAGTTAAAAAACAAAAAAGAGCGGCTGCAAAGGTTAAAGATTTACATCAAGCATGGATATTTAAAAATACTATCTTGGGAAGCCCAGAACAGCTGTATTCTACACTTTCAGAAAAGTGGAAGGAAGTCCAAAAAACTGCTAGCATGGTTTAAACATGAGGTCAGAGAGACTGTTATAGCCAAAAAAGCATCTTTCAAGAAATGGAAAAAAGGAGCCAAATGATGAAAACTGGAAACAGAAGCACTGGCAAGTTAGATTCAAGGCATTGATAAGGCAGGCAAAGAGAGAATTTGAAAAAAAGCTTGCTGAGGAAGCAAAAAGGCATAATATAAACTTTTTCAAGTATATTCATAGTAAAAAACCTGTGAGAGAGTCAGTTGACCATTAGATGATAGATGATAGAGGGATAAAAGGGGCACTAAGAGGAGACAAGGCCATAGTAGAGAAACTGAATGAATTATTGGCTTTGGTCTTTTCTGAAGAAGATGTAAGAAAGTTACCCATGACTGAAATGGTATTTAAAGGTGATGCATTGGATGAAGTGAAAGAAATAGTTGTAACACGTCTTCCTGGTTTATCACTATTTGATAAACTAATCACCTGGACCAGATGGTATACATCTGAGGGTGTTGAAAGAATGAAACATGAGATTGCAGACCTACTATTAGTAATCTGTGAACTATCAGTATATCAAATAGTAATAAATCAAATCATTAAAATCATCTGTAATACATGAAGGTTGGTGAATGGCCAATATCATAGCAATTTGTAAAAAGGGTTCTTGGGGTAATCTGGGAACTAGGGACCGGTGAGCCTGATGTTGGTACCAGGCAAAATAGTAAAAAACATTATAAAGAACAAAATTACTGAACATATAGATAGTCATGGTTTATTGGGAGAAAGCCAACATGGCTTTAGCCAAGGAAGGTCTTCTCTTACTAATCTGCTATATTTTTTGGAAGGTGTGGATAAACAGGTAGATAGGTGAGCAGGTCGATATAGTGTATCTGGATTTTCAGAAAGCCTTTGACACGGTCCCCCATGAGATTCTTGGCAAAATTAAAGTCATGGGATAGAAGGCAGTATACTATTGTGGATCAGGAACTGGTTAAAAGATAGAAAGCAGAGGGTAGGGCTAAATAGCCAATTTTTCCAATGGAGAAATGTGAACAGTGGGGTATCCCAGAGATCTGGGCTGGGTTCGCTGCTTTTTTAAAAAAAAATATTTATTTAAGAGTTTCTTGAATACAATATACAACTAAAGAAACATGAAATACAAAATTATGCTAAGTCCAAGAACAAACTGATCCACATAAAAAGACCACATCAAGGAAGAGAGCCTACCAAAATATTACATCTTGAAGAAAACCAAAGAAACAAGGAGTATATAAATACTCCACTATAGGGAGTGAAAACAATATCAATTCCTCCAACTATATCCCACCCACCTCCTTTTCATCCAAAAATATTTTCAAGAGAACAACATCAGTATACACATAAGTTTGTCCCCCTAGAATAATAATACAACGACAAGGAAATTAAAAAAAAAGTTGCCCCCAAAGCCACAACCCGAGATTTCATCGCCAGAAACTGTTTACATCGAATCTGGGTAGTCCGTCCGGCAGACATCCGGAAAAACCTGTAGCTTTTGTCCACAAAAAAGAACATCTCTATGCTTAAAGTAAGCTCTCAAAATGCACAATTTGGCAGATTCATAACCAAACATCACTACCAAAGTATTACGCTTAGAGATAACAACATCAAGTGAATCCTCCAGAAAAGCCGTTAAGTTCTGGTCTACCGAGGGAACCGAAGCCCCCTCGGGTTGCAGAGTAGAACCAACAGGAAGGTAATACATATGGACAGGTTCTGAATCCCCCTCTAAATGCAACACTTTAGAGAAAAATTTTCCCAATAAGATATCAGTCGATAGTAAATGTGTACAGGGAAAATTCAAAAAACGCAAGTTTCGCGCTCTAGACTGATTTTCCAGCACCTCCAGCCGATAGGAAAAAGTTAAAGAATCTCTAATTAAAGCAGCATCAGTATCATGGCAAGACTGGAGCTGAGAATCAGTATGAGCTGCTAGCTTACTAAAAGAGCCTAGTTGACTATCAATGAATTGCAATTTACCAACCACATCTTGGGAAAATTTACACAGGGAGGATACAGTTGAGGACAAACGCATATCAATTTTCTGAATAGCGGTCCATATGTCCACAAGAGTCACTTCCCCAAAAGGGGGGAGCAGTAGCCCCTCCGTCCGTGGCAGCCGGATACACAGGGAGCGGAACCGGGGGAGAAACATCAGGGGAGAAACTCCAACAAAGTTGATGAAAAGGTTGGAAGTGGGAGAGGAGACCTGGAATCAGGGCTCAACGACGCCCCCTCCGGTGACTGAATACCAGGCAGCAGGGACGTAAAATGTATCCATAGGGCCCACCTTACCAGCCTGAACACCATCTCCCAACTTACCACCAACCTTAGCCTTCCGTTTGCTCATGGTGAAACACGACTTCTTAGCACCCACATGAGCTCCTCATGTGTGCCGAAGGGGCGCCAAAGGGGCATGTCCTCCCCCTTGAGTCATGCCCCTTAGGTCATGCCACGCAGGCCGCGTGAGGTACCGCTGGGCTTTGTAGAGCAGGGGAAGGGTCCTCCAGACCAGGGCACGTCCTTCTCCCTCCTGCACGCTGTTGAATAAGCCTCCAGTAAAGCCTGCTGCACTGCTCCGCGCCAATGGAAAATACACGGCAAACCCCTCACACAGCGGCTCACTCTCTGATTACCACTCAGGTACTGCTGGGCTTTGTAGAGCTGGGGAAGGGTCCTCCAGACCAGGGCACGTCCTTCTCCCTCCTGCACGCTGTTGAATAAGCCTCCAGTAAAGCCTGCTGCACTGCTCCGCACCGATGGAAAATACGCGGCAACCTCCTCACACAGCGGCTCACTCTCCCTTCGCTGCTTTTTAACATATTCGTAAATGACCTGGAAATGGGAACAACAAGTGAGGTAATCAAATTTGCAGATGACACAAAATTATTCAAAGCTGTTAAAACCCAAGAGGATTGTGAAAAATTGCAAGAAGACCTTGATAAATTGGAAGACTGGATGTCCAAATGGCAGATGAAATTTAATGTGGACAAGTGCAAAGTTATGCACCTAGGAAAGAACAGCCCAAGCTATCGTTACATGATGCAAGGTTCCACATTAGAAACCAACACCCAGGAAAAAGATTTAGTTGTCAATGTGCAGTGGCGGCCAAGAAGGCAAATAGAATGCTAGGAATCATAAAGAAAGGCATGGAGAATAAAACAAAAGGATATTATAATGCCGCTGTATCGTTCCATGGTGCGACCGCAGAGGAGAGGCTTAAAAGGTTAGGTATCTTCAACCTGGAAAAGAGAAGGCTGAGGGGAGATATGATATAGGTCTGTAAATTAATGAATGGAATGGAACAGATAAATGTAGATCACCATCAAAATGTAGAAAGACTAGGGTACATGCAATGAAGCTACAGTGTAACCTGTTTAAGACTAATAAGAGAAAAAATATTTTTTCACTCAACGCGTAATCAAACTCTGAAATTCGTTACCAGACGATGCAGCAAAAGCTGTTAGTGTAGCTGGGTTTAAAAAAGGTTTGGACTTGTTCCTGGAGGAAAGTTCTATAAACCTCTATCAAGGAGGACCCGGGAAATCCACTGCTTGCCCCAATACAAGTATTGTGGAACCTTTGTTTCTTTTTGGGAAACTGCTAAGTTCTTGTGACGAATTGGCACTGTTGGAAACGGGATACTGGGCTTGATGGACCTTAGTCTGACCCAGTATGGCATATCTTATGTTATGTTCTTATTTAAATACAAAATGTAAGAAACTAGAAAGTTCGAGAAGTTACTGGCGTAGTTGAAAGTGCAAGAAACAAAAATATATTTCAAACATTCGAGAACATCATTGAAAGGAATGTAGTGCAAAATAATGTTGAAGCTGTGAATTACCTTAAGCTAGTAGTTTGCACAGTGTCTGACAGATGTTGAGTATCGCTGTTTCCCTCAAATTTAAAATTTCACTAGGTGCCCCTGTGATTTTGCAGCGTACAGTTTGGGAACCACTGCATTAGACCTTCCAGCCAAGAGGTGATGGACATATGTTTCTGTAGAATTAAAATGTATAAAATACTTTGGAATTATGTTTAGATGAATGGTGCTGGGCTAGTTCTGTTATTCTTTTCTCCACTTGCTGTTCCTCCTCCCAAATAAGATATGAGTTACAGTAGCAGTCAGGCTGAATGGCTTCTTTCAGTGATGAACCCTGCACTACTTTTGACGGTGAAAGAGGTGACAGGGCTGGGCCTATTGCCTCTCTTGCTTTGGGCCTTCACTGTGTTCTTCCTTTTCCAAGCAAGTCCTGAAACTAGGGTGGCAGTTTCTTAGGGGACAGATAAAAGCAGATGCCGTCAGTACAGAACAATAGATTTTGACAGCCATACTCGCTCAAAGAATTGTGAGTGCATACTTTTAATGGTGGGGTGGCAAATAGCCCATTTGCCTGGGTAGATAGCCATTTAGCTAACTATATGACTTTTGGACTTTGCTCTAATCTACTATATACATGCACAAATCAAAGTTTAGTATTTAAAAGCATGATGCCTTTCTGGGAGGGGTAGTGTTGAGTTATCATGATTATTGTATTTAATTAGCAAAATCTCAGGTTGAGGGGTGCATAGGGGCATGGAGGTTAATTGCAGAGTGAGGATGTACAAGTTTGAAGCCTCACCTACAGTGCCTAATAACCCTTGCACTGGTCCTGACTTTTGTTGTTGCTGTTAAGTGCTGTCAAGTCGGTGTCGACTCATGGCGACCTTCTGGATAGTTGTCCTAAATTGTGTTAGGTCTTCAGTCAGACAGCTCATTGTTCACAGACTGGCATCCGTAGCTGCTGTTATTGTATCAATCCATCTCATTGCTGGCCTTCCTCTTTTGCGTTGACCTTCTACCTTGTCAAGCATGATGATGAGATCTAATGATCTCTCTCTTCGCGTGATGTGTCCAAAGTATGAAAGTCAAAGTCTTGTCATCTGAGAAAGCTTAGGTTTGATCTTCTCTAGTACTGACTGGTTTGTTCTTCGGACAGTCCATGGTATACACAGTATTCGTCTCCAACACCGTAATTCAAAAGCATTAGTTTTCTTCCTGTCTATCTTTTTCATTGTCCAACTTTCGCATCCATATGTCATTGAAAATGCCATGGCTTGAACAAGTCAAATCTTTGTATGGAGAGAGACAGATATCCCTGCTCTTGAGATTCTTGTCTAGGTTCTTCATAACCATTCTGACTTTACCCTATTTGAATTCAAGGTTTGAAATCGCTATCACATCCAGGTCTAGGCATGATTTTATTTGTCTTGTAGTTGTGTAGTTCTACTCATAGCAGTAACTTGCATGCTCAGACCTCTTAAGGTCCCTGTTTATACATAGCTTCTAGCATGTTTTTTTCACGTCACACTTGCTTTGATGAATGGTATCTTGCATGTTCAGCATAGAGTTCTCATCCATGTTGTGCATGTCTGAAGCAACTCAGCTCTGTGTGCACTTTTCCAAAGGCTGTTTTTCGATAGATATGAAGTGCGAGAAAGCTTTTGAGAAACAGGTCCTTGTCTTTGCAACAACTCCCACTCGTATTGTGGCTGTGGAATGAGTCAGAACTGTTACAGTTCCTGTTAACCTCCTACTAGGTGGGAAAGTGACAAAAGCTGAACACTCTGCCTCTGTAATTGCCACCTTTTCTTTTTATGGTAAATGTAATTTTTGCAGTATATTTTCTTAAAAGGGTGCTTGTTTTGCCTTGGAAACTTGGCAAAACATTTCTGTTGCCTATGAGTAACCAAGGAGGTCATTATTGTCAGGGCAGAGAACCAAAAACAAAGAAAAGATTTTAGATCCAAGATTCAAAGGGAGGGATATCAGTTTATCCAGATCACTCCAAAGAGGCTAATCCAGTCCTGATTTTTCTCCATTGCATGCATAGAAAGAACTCAGAGAAATGGGATCTCCATCTCTTTGAATGCAGTGGCATAAAGCAGAATTGTATAAGTTTATTTAAATTGACCTGGATGAGGTAGAAACCCTATCCCTAATGTGCTAACGTTGCAACACAGAAGCCTTTGATTTAACCTTTTATCTTTTGGGTATGAGAAAGACGTTTAGGCTCTAGAAAGAGAAAGAGGGTGATTGCTACTAATGTGAGAGAACCTGCCCTTCTGGACTGATAGAGCAGCGCCAAGGGGCTTGGTCTTACTGGGTTGCCAGATGGTTCCAGTCCATCAGGAATAAACTGAACCAGTCCTGGATTTAATTCCATTACATGCCAAGAAGCTCCTGTATTAAAGTACACCGTTTTGTGCATATAACTTAGTTTTTTCATGTGCTATTTTTGTCTCATGCAAATGAGCTCAGTAGAAAAATAGAATGGGGCGTTTTGCTACACAATTTCACCAAAAACCTTGTGGGCCCAGTTCTGTGTGGCAACTAGCGGGGCTGAACTTCCCGGTGGGGCGTGCAGCCCCACTAGCCATCCTGCACTAATTCCCTAATGCTGTGCAGGGAGAGCAGGACATGGGCTGAGCATGAGCAGACCAGGCACCCGGACATACAGGGCTGATTCAGATCATGACCCTATACGATGGGGGTGTACTGGGGGGGATACACAGCTTATTCCACATCGGAAGTGGAATAAGTGCAGGGCGCCCATGTGCCCTAGTCCGGCAGCCCCCCAAAGGCATTGGGGTGAGGGAGGTAAGTCCCTGCCGCCTGGCTCTGTGGACCCCACCGGGTGTCAGGAGAGCTAGGCAGCGGGGTGTCTGGCAACAGCAGGTGCGGGGGAAGCCTGACTGTCCTACCGGCTATATGTCCCCTGCGGCTGCTGAAGGGGCACGCTGGGCTGTTCCGTTGCCCAATCCTGCTACATCGGGAGCGTCTTGCTCCTGTGCTGCAGAATCGGGTACAACGGAGCCCGCCATGGTCTGGGACGTCTGGACAGTCCAGACGTGCCCCTTCCAGGATTGGGCTTCACATCTCTTTGAGTTGTAAGTATTTTTTTGTAAAACCACCTCCAAAGCAAATATTGTGAGATCTTTGAAAGAGTCAGAAGGGACAGAGTAGCCAAATGGTTCTCAGATGAAGTCCTGGACCACACCCTGGAGAATTAGTGCTGTCTAGATCCCAAGGCCATGAATAGTTCACTGACTTGCAGGCCACTTGCTGACTGGTGATTGCCACTACTTGCCATAGGTCACAGTGAAAATCCAGAGAGAAAAGGAAATGCCCATGTTTCTGTGATCTCATCTACTGATAATGTGATCCAATTGGGGACCTTACCCCAAGTTCGGGAACCAGTGGTTTAGATTAATCGAGTATTTCTATTCCATGTAACCAAAAGCTCAAAGTGATTAAGAAAATTACAAAATCATGTTAGAACAGTCAAAAGGATATTAAAATAGCAGCCTAAGAATAGTGAAGGATTACAAAATCATTTGACAGACTATAAATCCTAAAACATCACTACATCAATGGCTATGACTTGTTATGGCAGTCAATGGAGTAGACACCTACTTTTCTTATTGGGCGATGGAATAGATGCCTGTGAGGCCTCAGGAAGCTATACTATAGAGGAGGAAGCCTCCAGAGCAAATAATGCAGGGCCCTTCCTGGTAGCCTGGTAACCTATACTTCAAAGCTAAATCTGAAGACAGTATAGCCTGTTATGGAGACAATGGGGGTCTATCTGTATCTGGCCCACTGACAAAGATAAGGATGCTTCCACAAATGAGTTCTCACAGGCCATGTCCACTGCCAGCTGTGATGATGCCCTCTAAGGATAAGAGTCCCACCAGAGCATCCAACCTCGGAGGAAGAGCCAAACAATTCCTGTAAACTCTGATTCAAGAGTGTATGACTTTATCCAACTGACACTACTTGCAGAACTTAAGATACAGTCATGATGTGAGCCTGGAATAGAAAGCAAGAGACAACTGCTTGTTGGGTCCACAGAAGAGTGAGTCCTCCATCAGTATATTAGACAAAAGTAGAAATACAGGTATCCGTATGTTCCCACAAGCTTCCTCAGGGATGCTTGTACCGTTGATGCTGTCACATCTTGAAGACAAGCTTCTCATGGCCTTTTTCAAAATCATTCATAAAATAAAAAATTATCTGGTTACTTACGATGCCCTCACAACTTGAAGACAAGCCTCTCATGGCATTCAAACAAAAATGGTGTTTGCTTTAAAAAATGCAAAGACAACATTATTCTAATACATATTGTGTGTGATGACACAATCTTGCTATCATTTCTAAAGTGCTCATTAATTCATTATCTTAGCCACATCACCACTCAAACATTTATTTAAATTATTTGATTATTTTTTAATTATAGATTTAATCGGTTTTTCTTTAACTTGTGTCTGGGTTCCATTTTAGCTTGCTACTATCTCCTTCTATAAATTTTCAATAAAAACATCCCATCAACAAAGTTGGACCGAGGGAGAGCTCTAGATGTGGTGTATTTAGATTTCAGTAAAGCCTTTGACACTGTTCCTCACAGGCGACTTATAAACAAACTGAGCACCCTAGGGATGGACCCTAAAGTTACTGCTTGGGTTAGAAATTGGTTGGGTGGGAAGCGACAAAGAGTACAAGTAAATGGAGCTCACTCTGAGGAGAAGGATGTTACCAGTGGTGTGTGTTGGAGTGGAGGAGTAGCCTAGTGGTTAGAACACTGGCTTGGTAATCAAGCAACCAGGGTTCAATTCCCAATAGCACTCCTTGTGGCTTTGGGCAAGTCACTTAACCCTCCATTGCCTCGGAAGAAAGGCCTGGCAATCTACTTCCGGTGACACTGCCAAGAAAACCCAGGAGCTTCTGGGTCACCAGGAGTCAGGACTGATTCGAAGGCACACATTGCATTGCCCCAGGGATCTGTCCTTGGTCTGATTCTTTTTAACATCTTTGTTAGTGATATAGCGGAAGGGCTGTCGGGTAAGGTTTGCCTCTTTGCAGATGATACCAAAATCTGCAATAGAGTAGACACCCAGGAAGGTGTAGATAACATGAGGAGGGATCTAGCTAAGCTTGAAGAATGGTCTAGAATTTGGCAGCTGGGATTTAATGTTAAAAAATGTAAGGTCATGCATTTGGGCTGCAGCAATCCAAGGGAGCAATACAGTATAGGAGGTGAAGTACTTTTGTCCACTAAAGAAGAGCGGGACCTAGGCGTGGTTGTGTCTGATGATCTTAAAGTAGCTAAACAGGTAGAAAAGGCGACGGCAAAAGCTAGAAGGATGCTTGGGTGCATACGGAGAGGAATGGCTAGCAGAAAAAAAGGAGGTGATAATGCCTCTGTATAAGTCTTTGGTGCGACCTCATTTGGAGTATGGTGTGCAATTCTGGAGACCGCACCTTCAAAAGGATGTGAACAGGATGGAGTCGGTGCAGAGGGTTGCTACTAAAATGATTAATGGGCTTCATTATAAAGCATATGAGGACAGACTTAAGGATCTTAATATGTACACCTTAGAGGAAAGGCGGGATAGAGGTGATATGATTGAGATGTTTAAATACCTCCGTGGCATAAATGTTCAGGGAGAGAGCCTCTTTCAATTGAAAGCAAGTTCTGCTACGAGGGGACGTGGGATGAGGTGAAGGGAGATAGATTCAGGAGTGATATGCGGAAATATTTCTTTACAGAAAGAGTAGTGGATCCATGGAATAGTCTCCCAGTGGAGGTGGTAGAGATGAGGACAGTAACTGAATTCAAAAAAGCATGGGACCAACACAGAGGATCTCTAAAGGTAAAAAGTGGACTGTTGTAGTTGTTGTTATGGAAGGACAGACTAGATAGGCCATGTGGTCTTTTTTTGTCATGTTTCTATGTTTCTAATCTTATGATTTTAAAAAAAATACCCATAGATCTAAACATTCAGTCCAAAGAGTTCCATAATATGAAACATATCTATCTCTGCTCTAACTGTAATGGACACTTCTCCCTGTCATCTCCTCTATTATTTAAAGGCACATGATCAATAGCAATAGATTTCAACATTGCAAATTCATGTTGATATTCAAGACAGTGTGCAACAATTCATGCTGTCTCTTTTCTTTTTAAGACAAGATTGGTGCTTGTTGTTTCCTGTTTTTAATTGCCTAATGGTCATGCCCACATATATCTTGTTGCATTGATAAGTTATAAATACACTACATTTGTTGAAACACATGTGGTTCTACTTCAATTCAAAACTTTTACCCCTCTGAGGATCCACAAAATTCAGCTGAACTGTATTGTCAGACTTGCAGATTAGCTAAATAAATAAATAAATAAGTGAATGAATGAATGTTGTTTCTCTGGGAACAAGCAGGAAGTCAGTCCTCACATATGGGTGACGGCGCCGACAGAGCCCACGCAGAGCAAATCCCCAGTTTTCAAAGAAAGTCTTTGGGCTTGCTACCACACATGCATGGTCCCCTTCCCGCCCAAGGGTGCCATCTTGCTTAGTCTCCTTTTTTCCGCGGAGCCCACCAGAAGTCTGTTTTCCCCCGGAAAAAGTTTCTTTTCTCGAGTTTTTTACTCGTCTCCGGTTTTGCACCGATACCTTTTCCCCCAGGCTCCGGCTCCAGCCCAGCCAGGAGGGAGCTTTTGACTCCTTCAGCATAGCCCCTCTCCCTCACAGGGTTCAGCAGCCTACAGGGGGTCGCCTGACCCTTTATGCCCACAGGTGGGAAGCCATAACCACTGACTCCTGGGCACTAAGGGTGGTCAGGGAGGGTTACCTTCTCCATCTGAGTCAAACATCTCCCCCCTTCCTCCCGGGAGAGCCCCTCGGGTCTCCCCTCCACAGGGACTTCTTCTGAAGGAGTTGGCAGGACTTCTCGAGGACAGAGCGGTGAAACCAGTGCCCCACCACCTCAAGGGCAAGGGGTTCTACTCCAAGTATTTCCTCATGCCAAAGAGGACAGGGGACCTAAGGCCCATCCTTAACCTGCGCAACCTCAAAAAATTCCTGGTGTGGGAGAAGTTCAAGATGCTCTCCCTTGGAACATTGCTGCCCTACCTCCAGCAGGGAGACTGGCTATGCTCCTTAGACCTAAAGGATGCATATATACACATCCTAATCCACCCAAACCACAGGCAATACCTACACTTTGTGGTAAGAGGCAATCATTTCCAATACAGGGTGCTACCCTTTGGCCTAGCCTCGGCCCACAGGGTCTTCACAAAGTGTCTGGCAGTTGTCGCCGCCTTTCTCAGACTTCAGGGTGTCTCTTTCTTCCCCTACCTCTACGACTGGCTCATCAAGGGCTCCATGGCACCTGAGGTGCAGCAGGCAACAGCACGCACCATCCAAGTTCTGCAACACTTGGGTTTCATTATAAATTACCCCAAATTGAACCTTCATCCGACACAGTGGCTGGAATTCATTGGGGCAAGGCTCGATACCCTTCAGTCGAAAACCTTCTTGCCCGCAGACCAGGCAGCCTGACTCTTGTCTTTGGCCCGGGACATGCAGCACCGTACCTCGGTGTCTGCCAGGCATCTGCTGCGCCTTCTCAGTCACATGGCCTCCACGGTCCACGTCATACTGGATGCTTGTCTCCACATGCAGACAGCACAGTGGTGCCTCTGCGACCAGTGGTCCCAGGCCACGGGGCATCTCCAGGACAGAATCCATGTGAGCCACCATCTGGCAAAGTCTCTGGTCTGGTGGCTGTCGCCCCAGTACCTGGAGGTGGGCATACCCTTCCAGATTCCCAACCACTCGAGTCCTCACCACGGATGCCTCCCTGCTGGGCTGGGAAGCAAATGGCGAGGGCTTCCGCACCCAGGGCACTTGGTCCCTGGCCGAGAGTGCCCAAAGGATCACCCTTCTGGAACTGCGGGCCATTCACCTCGCTTGAAGGCTTTTCTCCATCACCTAGGCCACCGGTCAGTCATAAGAACATAAGATATGTCATACTAGGTCAGATCAAGGTCCATCAAGCCCAGTATCCTGTTTCCAACAGTGGTCAATATAGGTCATCAGTACCTAGCAGTCTCCCCAAAAGACACAGGTCCAGACGGACAACCAGGTGGCCATGTTCTATGTGAACAAACAGGGAGGCACGGGATCCCTGTGCTCTTTTGTGATCCAGCAGCGCATCCTCCTCAGGGCGGTGTACGTGCCGGGCCAGGACAACCTGCTGGCCAACAGACTCAGCAGGATTCTCCAGTCGCACGAGTGGCAGCTGGACCCCAGAGTAGCCACCAGGCTTTTCCAAACCTGGGGGGAACCAGTGATAGACCTGTTTGCAAGCCCGGACAATCACCAGTTGCCCCGCTTCTGTTCCCGGCAGCCCCACTTCGCCAGGATGGCTGCTGATGCCTTCCTGGTCTCATAGTCGGAGGGACCTCTGTACGCCTTCCCTCCGATGCCACTGATTGCCAGGACTCTGTTCAAGACCCTCTGCGACAGGGCCTCGGTCATCTTGGTGGCTCCACGGTGACCCAGGCAGCCATGGTTTCCGCTGCTTCTGCAGTTGGCAGTGGCGAAATCCCATACCCCTGGGGTACGCTCCCCGACTCCTTTCTCAGGAGGGGGGTTCTCTCCTGCATCCCAACCTGGCATCTCTTTCGCTGACAGCTTGGCTGCTGAGAGGGTAACTCTGGCCCCGCTTCACCTCCCCAGGAGGTGGAGGATGTTTTGCTGTCCTTGTGCAAAGTGTCTACTAGACGGACCTATGCCTTTAAATGGCGCAGATTCTCATTTTGGTGCGCTAAGCGGGGGGCTGACCCCTTTTCATGCCCGGTAGTCACAGTACTGGAGTACCTGCTCCACCTCTGTCGGGACTCAAGTCTAATTCTGTTAGGGTCCACCTTAGTGCTCTTGCAGCGAACTCCACCAGGTGAATGGGAAGCCTCTCTCAGCTCATCCGGTGGTATCCCGCTTTTTGTGGGGCCTGCTCCTGTCTAAGCCCCTGGTTCGCCCTCTGGTGACCGAATGGAATCTCAATGTGGTGTTTGGGCAGCTCACTTGCCCAGGAAAGTCCCTTAGCATGTGTTCCAACCCTTAGCAATTACCACAGGTGCACTTAATGCCACCTATTGAGGTAGTGCACCCATGCTAACTGAAACACTGGCAATTAGCACGTGCTGCTAACACCCATGCTAACCGCAATATGTGGTCACCGCCTACTCTCCACTCCAACCCTGCCCAGACTTGGCCCTATCACACAATGTGCAGTTAACGTGCATTTTGGCATGTGGTAATTGTCCTGCCTGCGTGGTAAAAATTACCACAGGTCTACAGAAGCGATCTATGCATGTTAATCACATTATGTTCTTTGCTTAAAGGACCCAATAGCTTTGTCAATAAGGACCCAATAGCTTTGTCAATAACAATCAGGCGACCAAGTGACCTGCTCAATGTTTTGTGAATTTTAGGCAATCTGTATATAATGGGAATTTTGGGATGTTTATGTTTCAAGAAATCAAATTTTAAAGTAGTCAATCGGATTTTATAACATCAACTTTTATTATAATTCGCATCTTTTATCTTATCTTTATTTCATTTCTGGATATACCGCCTTGGCCAAAGCATCCAGCTAACTGTTCCTCAATCTCTTTAACCTTCTGTGTTTGAATTACTGTGGCCCCCTAACTTGTGTTCTCTTCCTATCACAATTTTTTCTGATTTCAATTTCTTGATAGACTCTCTTTCCTGTTTTACGTAGATTCTGTTAATTCATTCACTTCTTGCAGCACCAATTATTTCAGGGGTTGATGTTAGAATGGTCATCCAAGTTAAATTGGGGATTTTCAGGGTGGATCGTGCAGAAAAACGAAGGGATATCTATGTCTCTGGCTGATTCCAGGAACGTAGACATCCCCAATGTAGACTTGAATGCAGGTGGCCACACAAGATGTCCTCATTAGGTATGCTTGGGGCAGGGATGTTCATCTCAGGCAAACTAGCATAAGGGGATGTCCAGTGGCATAGCAAAGTGAAAACATGAGCCCCATTCCCAGTCAGTGTTCATTGACATAGTTTAAAATGCAGGTTCGTATAAATGTTGCTCATTCTCCACAACTTCAGGATGTTTGTCGGACAAAACGAGCACTTTTCAGATGCCTGGAGCTGGTTTAGCCTTAGAAGTGATTTGAAACATCCAGGGCACTTCTGAGATCAGGCGGGGATGTCCAGATTCTTAGGAATGCCGCAGCCACACCTCTGCCACACTCCCATTGAGACTTGGACAGCCTCGCACTGAGGATATCCACAGACCTGGCTTCTAAAATGTCTCTGGAGACATCTCTGTGATTTGGACATCTGGATGCCCATTTGCAAAAGTCCAAATTACAAGTAGTACTTTTAACATATGGATTTATTGCCTACAATGGACTTGCCCCCAGACTCAAAACAATGCTTAAAGTGTAATTTACGCTGTAGCTTTCTCAAGAGGATTTTGTCTTCAAGTTGTGAGTGTCAATGGTACATACACCCCTGTAAGAAAGCTTGACTTGCAAAATGATGCCACAGTGCTGGTGATTATCGTTTCGAGGGGATAGAGAACACAAATTGCAATATTTGAAGTGAGGACTAAATAAAGTTTTCCTTATCGTCCCTCCAGTCCAGTCCCGCACCTCAGGGTAGTGCACCTCTTCCAGCAGCTTTGGAGACTGAGCACATCACAACTTTGATGACATCAGGATACTTAGGCAGCTGGCACCACCCCCAGCCTTCCAGTAAGCTCAGTCTCCAAGCAGCTGGAGCAGGTGTTCTCTGAGTTGGGACTCACTGAAGGGACAACTGAGAAGAGCATCTTTAGTTTGTTAGGCATTTGGTTAAATCTTAGTTTAGGGACTAGTTTCCCTTTAAATTTTTGCTTTGCTTGGCACTGTCTGTCACTCCTGCCGGTAAAGCTTAAAAAAAAAAAGAACTACGAGCAGATCGCAGCAGACCTGATTGCAGGGGCCAAGGAGGTACCGGCCGGTCAATTGGTCTGGCAGTGCTCCCGAACCACTCCTGTGCGGATGAGAAGCGTATGTTGATGAAGGAGTGCAGACGATCGTAAGAGACAGATCAGCCACAGCCTTTATTTATCTGGCACGGGTGAACGTCGTCGCTGAGGGCAGCTAGGTAAGCAATCTGGTGTGGAGAGAGTGTGTGAGAGTCGTGGTGATTCTTTTTACAGTGCGATTGGGGTTTTTTCTGGCTGAGCCGCATGTCAGTGCCAGTGAAGGAGTTCCGACCGTTCTGGTGCCATTTTCTTTGCGTGGGAAGCTGGATCGTGGCCGCGTGGCTTCATTAAAGTGTTTTGTCTAGTCGGTTTGGTTTTTAGTGGTGTTAGTACACCTGGCTTACCTCCTGGTGTTGCAGGGAAAGGATTTTTACTGTGTTTTCCTGCATTTGGTTTCCTTGCTGTTTTTTTCCTAAATAACAAAAAAAAAGAGGTTCAAGGCAGGTTTAGAGCATGCCTTCCAAGCCACAATGTAGAGCTTGTGGAGTGCACAGGAGCTCGCTATCGGCGGAGGGGGTCTGCAAAAGATGTACAGAAGAAACCCGCTCTGCGGAACAAAGTATTCTGGAGGAAGCTACCTTTATGTCTGGGCCAGCAATCCAGGGGTCTGGGGCCTCTCCTCGGGGGGAGGGGGACGTTGCTTTGCCTTCCTTGGAGATGCAGCCGGGTCATCAGGTGGTGGTTCCTGGTCCTTCCTCCTCACAAATGCCCATGACATCCGTATCGGGTGATTTTTCCCCAAAATTTGTTTTGTTGCCGCATAAGGCTTTCTGTCTGAAGCAGCAGGGGAAAAGTAAGGGCCTCAAGGCTAAGAAGACGGGGGCTTCGGTGGAGATTCTGGCGGTGGAGCCCAATCTCTCACAGTCTTCTGTCAAAATAAGTCGGCAGGCCCAGATGCCTGGTGAGGCTGGCTCTGTTTCCTCAGAGGAAGAACACGAACAGGAGTTGGAACAGGAGGATCTGGAGGAAGGAGAACTTGTTAGAGTAGGGAGTAGGGAGGAGTGGCCTAGTGGTTGGGGCAGGTACCACAGGCCAGAAGGTAGGTGGTTCAAATCCCACTAGAGGACAGCAACCCTGGGCTGGAAGGACTGGGGTTTCTAGTCCCACAGGTGCTCCTTGTGGTCTTCGGCAAGCCACTTAACCCTCCATTGCCCATGTTCCCTGTAAGTATTAGTGTATGTGTCTCATATCCCCTCGTGTTATAATGTATCCCCAATTGTGCTGTGACCACTTTGATTGAAGGATAAGGTGGTATACAAAACTGTCTAAATAAAATAAATAAATAGAGTCTTCCATAAGGAGGAGGTGGCAGGACTCATTTCTGAATCGCTCAAGACGCTTAACATGTCGCCAGCAGGAGCGATTGAGGAAGACGTGTTGGAGGATCCAATTCTCCTGGCTGTACGTAGGCCTCAAAAGGTTTTTCCTTTGCATAGGGTCATTAAGCAGATGATCCTAGAGGAGTGGGAACTCCATGAGACTGGGCTCAGGGGCTGTCTCGAATCATGTCCCGGCTATATCCTTTGGTTGAACAAGAAAAAGAGATGTTTCGTTCGCCTAGGGTTGACGCTGCAGTGTCAGCGGTGACAAAGAAAACCACTATTCCGGTTGAGGGCAGCGCTGCTTTGAAAGATGTTCAGGATAGGAAGCTTGATACCCTGTTGAAGCAAGCTTTTGATGTGAGCATGCTTTCGCTGCAAGCCTTGGCTTGCGGGGCTCTGGTGGCGCGGGCTTGTTTGCGTTGGGCGCAGTCTCCCGGGTACGGCTGGAGAAGCTCAAAATGTGGAGTCTGCTGCAAGGCTAGAATTGGGAACGGCTTATCTAGCGGACACCTTTTATGATTTAGTGAGAGCGCTTTCGAACAGCATGGGTTCCATTGTGGCAGCTCGCCGTTATCTCTGTCTTCGAAATTGGTTGGCAGATGTGTCTTCCAAGACCCGTTTGAGTAAGTTGCTTTTTAAAGGAAAGCAATTGTTCAGGGAGGACCTCGACAAGTTGGTTAAGGATTTGCGGGAGTCCAAGGATGGACATCTTTCAGAGGATAAACCGAAGCAGGGTTGGGCTCCTGGGCCAATAAGGGATCAGTCTCAGGAATTCAGGCGTTTTCAGTCGGTGAGGTTTTCCCCTTTCCAGAGAGGACGTTTTCTGCCTAGGGCACCACCCTTTCGGGGGTTTCAGGGAACTGGCAGGGGATATTATGGGGCTTCTGCCTCTACCTCGAACCAGAGAAAGCAACAATGAAGCGAGGGGGACCCAGAAAGTGGTAGATCCCGTGGGAGGGCGATTGAGGGATTTTTACCATGTCTGGGTCTGAGTCACGTTGGATCAGTGGGTTCTGCGAGTAATTCGGGAGGGCTATGCCCTCGAGTTTGCCAAACCTCTATCGCCAGCCTTCGTTCGCTCTCCCTGTCAGGTGAAGGAAAAGGCGGAAGGCGTGTGGCAAATGCTACAAAGTCTTTTGCAGTTGCGGGCGGTAGTCCCGGTACCCGCAGAGCAGTGCAGTACAGGTCGATACTCCATCTATTTCATAGTGCCAAAGAAAGAGGGATCTTTTCGGCCCATTCTCGATCTCAAGCGGGTAAACCGGTGTCTTCGCGTTCCCTGGTTTCATATGGAGACTCTTCGGTCTGTAATGATGGCTGTCAGAGAAGGGGAGTTCTTGACGTCTGTGGACCTCACAGAGACATACCTGCATATTCCCATTCATCCGGATCACCACCAGTTTCTTCGCTTTGCAGTGCCGATGGGTCATTTTCAGTTTCAGACGCTTCCTTTCGGTCTCGCAACGTCTCCGCGGATTTTCACCAAGGTGATGGTAGTGGTTGCAGCCGCGTTGAGGCGCGAAGGCATTTTGGTTCATCCATACTTGGATGATTGGCTCATCCGGGCAATATCCAAGGAGGAAAGTGCGCAGGTGACGGATTGAGTAGTCAGTTTCTTAACCGAGTTGAGCTGGATCATCAATGTCGACAAGAGTCATTTGAGTCCCTCGCAGGATCTTGAACACCTGGGGGCACGCTTTGACACTCTCAAGGCTCGGGTATTCCTTCCTCAGTGGAGAGTGCTAGCTAGCTCTTCAGCAGTTGGTTCAGCAGTTTCTCCGAATGGCGGAACCGACGGCATGGCATTATCTTCAACTTTTGGGAACCATGGCGGCAACGATCGATCTGGTTCCCTGGGCGAGAGCTCATATGAGGCCATTGCAGAGATCTCTGCTTCGCAGATGGTCTCATCAATAGCAGCCACTGTATTGCAGATTAGTATGTCCCAGAGAGGTGCGGAAGGCCCTCAGGTGCTGGTTGAACGAGGGGAACCTGAGGTTGGGGGTTCCTCTGGAATCGCCATGATGGCTTCCTCTGACGATGGATGCTAGTCTGTCAGGTTGGGGAGCACACTGCGAGGGGCAAGTGGTGCAGGGTTGGTGGACTCCGGAGGAACGGACTTGGTCCATCAATTGCCTGGAGATGAGAGCGGTTCGTTTCGCCCTACAGGAGTTTTTACCTCTGGTTCGTACTCGTGTGGTGCGAGTCTTCTCCAACAACGCTACCACCGTGGCATATATAAACCAGCAGAGAGGCACAGGCAGTGCCAGGCTGGAGAGCGAGGCAGAACTGCTGATGGATTGGGCGGAGGTTCATCTACAGGTGATCTCAGCGGCGCACGTGGCCGGATCGGAGAAAGTTGCGGCCGACTACCTCAGTCGGGCATACTTGGACCCGGGAGAGTGGCAGTTAAACACAGACATTTTTGAGCAGATTGTACGCTGGTGGGGAGAACCAGTTATGGATCTAATGGCGACCTTTGTGTCAGCCAAGACCAGTCGCTTTTACAGTCTTCAGAGAAAGAATTCCGAGGGGCTTGACGCTTTGGTTCAAAGGTGGCCGAGCCAAGGTCTGCTTTATGTCTTCCCGCCTTGTGCGCTGATCGGCCGCGTACTGCAGCGGGTGGAGGCGCACAGGGGGATGGTTGTGCTCATTGCCCCAGATTGGCCGCGGCAGCCATGGTATGCGGATCTCGTGCGGTTGAGGGCAGCCGAACCGTGGAGACTTCCCGTCAGGCAGGATCTGTTGCTGCAGGGCCCAATAATGATGCCACAGGTAGATCGGTTTTCGCTTATGGCATGGCTATTGAGAGGCCGAGGTTAAGAAATCGAGGTTATTCCTCTCAGGTGATTTCTACCTTCCTTAGAGCCTGGAAAAGATCTACCTCCCTGGCATATATTCGAGTGTGGAGAATTTTCGAGGGATGGTGTAGTCCTCTGTCTGCCTCTGTTCCGGTAATGCTGGATTTCTTGCAGGTGGGCCTTGATAAGGGTTTGGCTTGGAGCTCGCTAAGGGTTCAGGTAGCGGCTTTGGCTTGTTACCAAGGTAAGATCCAAGGTGACTCCTTGGGGAGGCAGCCTGAAGTCATTTGTTTTCTAAGGGCTGTAAAGCAGATACATCCTCCCAATAGAACTTTGTTTCCTGCTTGGGATCTCAATTTAGTTCTTTTGGCGCTGTTGAGAGAGCCTTATGAACCATTAACATCTTGTACTTTAAAGGATTTGACTTTGAAGACAGTGTTTCTGGTGGCGATTTGTTTGGCTAGGAGAATTTCGGAGCTGCACACTTTGTCATGCCGGGAGCCTTTTCTTACTTTTTCTAGGGAAAAGATGGTTTTGAGGACGGTGCCTTCCTTCTTGCCGAAGGTGCTTTCGACATTTCGTTTGAATCAGCCAGTAGTATTGCCGGTATTCACTGGGTTAACGGAGGGTCTTCCAGACCCGCAGCTACAACTTCTAGATCTTAGGCGGAATTTAAAGCGCTATTTGAAGAGAACGGCTTTGTTTCGAAAGTCAGATCGGTTATTCGTTCTATTCGGAGGTCTGCGTAAAAGGGAGGCTGCGGCTAAGTCTTCCATTTCAGATGGGTTAAGGAGACCGTTGCTTCGGCGTATCTGTTACGGGGAAAACAGGTTCTGCAGGACTTGTGGACCCATTCCACTAGAACGCAAGCAACTTCTTGCGCAGAGAGGAGTTTGGTTTCCCCGGTGGATATTTGTAGGGCGGCCACTTGGTCCTCGTTGCATACTTTTGTGAAGCACTATCGGTTGGATGTGCAGGCAAGGGATGATGTGAAATTCAGCTCAGTAGTTATTCAGGCCGGGCTTGCGAGTCGCTCCCGTGTTTAGGGCGCTCTGTTACATCCCTGAGGTGCGGGACTGGACTGGAGGGACGATAAGGAAGTTGAAATTAGACTTACCTGCTAATTGGCTTTCCTTGAGGAACTCCAGTCCAGTCCCGGAACCCTCCCTTCTGTAGTTCTGCATACTTAAGCGATCCTGAGCCAAAATAAATAGAATCACAGTGTATTGGCTGGGTTTTCCCACCGCTGGATGGGGGTAGGTATGGTGTTGTGTTCTAGGGTAGGTTCCTTAGAGTTGTTTTAGACCCTGCTGTTGTTTTCTGGGTGGGGGGGGGGGGGGGTCAAAAAGTGGAGTCTGCCTTGAAAGGTTAAAAAATAAAAGAACAAGGTTTGGTTTTCTGAGTATTCAGTATTAGGTTTTAGGTTTGTTTATATGGATATTAACTTCTTATTTGTTGCTCCTGTGAGTCTGCTTTGTCAATAGGTTACTGGAAGGCTGGGGGTGGTGCCAGCTGCCTAAGTATCCTGATGTCAAAGTTGTGACATGCTCAGTCTCCAAAGCTGCTGGAAGATGCACTACCCTGAGGTGTGGGACTGGACTGGAGTTCCTCAAGGAAAGCCAATTATCAGGTAAGTCTAATTTCACCTTATTTTTTCTTATTTATGGTACACAAACATGTTTGAGTCATTTACTCGCTTGCTTTTTTTTTTTGCACCAGGTTTTTTATGACTTGTGAAGATTAGTCCTTAGTTAATGAAAGATTAGTCAAAAGGACAGATTTCTTTTCCATTTATCTTTCTATATACTTTTATATATTTTTAATATTTATATATTTTTGGCTCCTAGTATTTACAGCAGTTTTAATGATTGGTTATTAAGACATTGTAGATTGTTGGGATCTGTTTTGGAATAGTCACTAACCATAGTGATGGACCTCGATGTAAACCGCTTTGTGTACCCAGGAAAAGGCAGTATAGAAAAATAAATAAACCATATACCATAAGGCATTTATCTGGATAACAGCTGCTGTTATCCACATAAATGCCTTTTAATATCAACCCAATAACTTTAGACTCCTAAATTTTAAGTGAATTTTCAGCTGAAAACTTAGGATCCTAAATTTAGCTGAAAATGGGACAAATTTAGGGACCTAACTTAGTACCTAAATTTAGGAGGTCAGCTTTTTTTGAATATCAGGCCCTTCCTTATCGCACTAATTCCCTATGAAAGACAAACATGCTCTGTAAATAGAAAGTGCTTATTGCTGACATTGACCTGCAATGCGGAATCTGTCCAGGGATCGATTGGGGGTTGTGCGGGATGGAAACAAACCTGCCACTTGCAATCTGGAAACATTTTAGGAGGGAAAAAAGAGAATGGGGAGCGTGTATTAAAAACGTGTCTCAAAGCACATTTAGGATTCTCTCTCATTTTCTCTTTTCTTCCTTTTACAGTCTGACAACTGAGGAAACAAAGCATTTCTAGGGGGGGATTAATGACCTTTAGTTTAATCAGATCAATTGAACTCAACTGAATATTCTGTTTCACTTCTAACAGCAGATAGGGATTGGGCCATCTGAAGTCCGGGGAAATTCTCTTGGTTTAGATTGAGAAAGTAGATTGCTGGGATTCAGTTGCCATTCTGAAGTCTGTCTCTGTTACGCTGTTTCTTCCCTCCCCTCCCCTCTGCCCTTGGTTATTGTTGGGCGATGGCGCACTAGAAGCTGTGGCGTTTTTGACAGGTGTGGGAAAGGACAGAGAGAGAGGAGAGGGCGTGGGCACTGGTGCATTCTGTCTTTCCTTCTGCTGACAACCAGCTGAAGAGATAAAGAGTTCATACCAGGGTAAAGAATGTTGGCACAGCCAATCAAATTGCAGGGTTATTCTATTTGCCCCTATCCTTGCTCCTCTGCCCTTTCCTTCATTTCCATCCACCTCTCCCCTCAAACAGGAGATGGCTGGGAAAACGGAAAATCAACACTTCCCTAGTCTTTCTTTTGATTTCCCTTTGTTTGATAGTGAATTTGGCGTGTTTTTTGTTACTTTGCCTTTTTGAGACTTACTACATTGCTCTGCAGAGTGAGATAACTGTCATTTGCAGATGCCTAGTGAAGATTTCTGATACTTTTAGAAAGAATAGCAACCTGCTTGACCTTTTGCCCTCTAACTCGCTCTCCCTCCAACGAAGCATGGATGACTAAAATGTGATGACTACCTCAGATGCATTAGCAGTTTACATCATCCACCCTTTGTGTCTAGCATCATCTATTTCAATCTCCTACCACTCCGCATTATGATATTTCATTTGGGAGCTTGCCCTTCTTTGGGGAATGTTATGACGATTTAGTGCTGTGTGGTGAAGAGATAAGAGCTAGCAGCTGTTGAGAAATAAGATACATCGATCTAGTTGAGCATTTGAGATTAGGCAGGGGTGTTCAGGTTCTAGCTCATCTAAAGGGATAGATAAAAGAGAATATTTTCACATTAGGCCTGTATTTAGGCATAGGAAAGTTTGGTGCCAAATTTTGAAGGCACTAAATACATGGGCTTAAACAGGAGCTTGATTTCATTTGATTTAGGGATACGATCTCTGGGAGAAAATCTTTCCCTTCTCACGTCTCTCCAGTCCTGTCTATGAGTGCCAGCATCTTAAATCTGGTTTTGTTTCACATACGAACAGGGTCAGGACAAGGATTAGAGGCGCCCTAGGCGAGCCCTCCATTCTATTGTCCCCTGCTGCCACCCCTGCTCCCATTGACTCCGCTCCTGTCCCTCTCCAGGGCCTGCAGCTGCGGCTGTCGCTATGAATCCAAGATGATAGGCTGTGCTGGAGAGTTTAGGTAAGCGCTACATTGCCGTTTCAATGCCCTTGCCGCTGCTGCAGGTCCTGGAGAGGGACGGCAATGGGGCGCTCCAGAACACCAGTGCTCTAGGCGACCACCTAGTTGTGCTGGCCCTGCATAAATACTTAAAAGCTCACCACAGAGGTTTGGTGCTATGGACCTTTTACAGGCCTGCATGATAAGGAATTCTGCAGTATTCATCAGACTCGATGAGCAGAACAGGAGGAGTATATCTATGATGCAGAGCTATCACACAGGCAGGTAATTCGAGAGAGGTTTGTTTTCCACGACACATAGCTAAAGTGTGAGCTGTATTTTATGGTGCAATGTTTTTTTCCTTTTTTAAGAGATATTATTGGGATTAGGTTTGTGTTTGTCTTTAATGTCACTTTTAAATGACATTTATTCCACTTTAGATAAGGGAGATATTACATTAGCAGTCTCTCTAGATCTTTCTGCGGCCTTTGAGTTGGTAAATCATCCCATTTTATTATCCAGCCTTTCAGAGAGGCATCACAGGTCAGCTTTACAACTGGTTTTCATCTTTCCTTACTGACCATACATTTCAATTAATTGTAGAATCCTCTTTTTCATCTTCCATGTCCCTATCGTGTGGAGTACCACAAAGCTTGATCCTCTCACTTTTGCTATTTAATCTTTCTTAGCCCCTTGACAACCTTAATTCTACTACTACTTATCATTTGTATAGCGCTTTAAGGCACTGTACATATAGTTGTAAGACAGTCCCTGCTCATCAGAGCTTACAGTCTAATCAAGACAAACAACATCACAAAACTGGGGACTAGACTATGATAAGATACACACATGTGTTGAACAAGAGAGTGAAGGGTATCAGGATACAAAAGCAGCCTCAAAGAATTGTTGTTGTTTTTTAGCCTGGATTTGAATAGGACTAGAGAAGGAGCCTGAAGTACTGTCTTGGGTAGTTGGCATATGGAGCAGCAAGGTGACATGAACAAAGTCTGGAGTTGGCAGCGGTAGAGAAGGGCACAGATAAAAGGGATCTGCAGGAGAAGTGGAGTTCCCAAAGAAGGGTGTAGGGTGAGATAAGAAACCTAAACACTACTATCTGTTACTATGCAGATGATATTCTTTTGGTAGCCCATGTAAATTTTCTGGCTCCAGATTTATCCTCTATTAATCTTACTCTGAATTCTGTTTCCTCCTGACTTTGGTCTAATCATCTGAAACTTAGGGGTATGATATATACAGTTTTAATAAACATAAACAACATAAACATATAAAAGAGGCGTAAAATAGGAACCATTTTTGACATTTCCATAGGTAACCTGTTATAAAATCAAGCTCATACTGTCAGAAATGCAAAATCATACGCAACTAGCTACTGTATTTGTGATGAATGTTTTGACAAAAGTCCTGTAACTCCTTAGTTGAAGGTCTGCTCTGAAACTGGCACAGGTAAAAGAAAGAAAGGCAGTAAGAGTGTTACCTGGCCATGACGCTACATCTTGAGTTAATTTTAAGACACAAGCAGGGGCTATGGGGCCAATTCCAACCCGTGTTTAGCAGGGCTGGACATCCAATCCAGACCTGCAGCCCCGCTAAACGCTGGGTTTTCGATCTGGAAGACAGAGCTCCCCACACGTATAGGCAAGTTGTGTGGGGAGCTCTGTTTGTGGGCAGGAGGGGGTAGGCTGGAGTAGGAACAAAGTTGGGAAATGGGAGGGAACCTGACCCCGGACATACAGGGACGATTCCGGGGTTGGCCCTGTACGTTGTCAGATGGCTGCCTGGGTGAGAATCTTCACAGTCTTGACAATGCATATATTTATATGATTTTTGCAAGGTATTGTGGGTAATGTAGTTCATTCACACCAGACACAGCTGCTGACAATAATTTAGTTGTGCACAAGTGTTAAAGCCAATAAGATACTTCTTTATTTATGGGGTTATTTCTCCCAGCACAGATATGCTTGGTAGCACATAAATTAGGTTACTTGCTTGCAGTGTTTAACTTGGTAAAACAAAGTCAAAAATCAAAATCAGGAAAACAACCTTCAAACTTGTCAGGCAATTAGCTAATGTTTTCTTAGCATATCTCTAACAAACGAAAAGCCACAAAGAAAGAAATAAACTGTTCTTGTAAGGTTAACTTCTGATTACTTTCCACACAGATCCAGAAGTAATTCTCTCCTAGCTCACAAGCAATTAGGTGCAGCTCAATTGCTATCAGTTATCCAGCTGAAACCCTTTCGCAGGCTGGCTTTCTACTGTGTGAATCAAATCCTGCTTCAGGAGCTTTTTTAGTGGAATAAAGAACAAATTTATAATTTCTTGGTGATGGCTGCTGTGCTTTATCACAGAAAGTTACCAACGGAGTTTGGATAGAGAGCAGTCCATATAAACAATATCTTGATCTGCTATTATTTCCCCTTCATCAACAAGCATAGGGTCACTATCATGAATTGGCACAGATGAATCTTTCAATGGAGCCCTTTCAGGAGAATACTTATTTCCCTGCTGTCTTTCAAGGTTATAGCTAGGGCATAGATCAGTGTTCATACCTGAGCTTCCATTGTTGCTATAGTTCCTCTCTATATAGCCTGGCCAGTATGTAGTCCAGTTCTTATGTCCAGCCTTCCAGTCCTGATCCCTGGACACTGGATCTCTCTTCACATACCTTCTGGCATAGGTCTTAGAGTCCCTTCCACGTGCAGCCGTCTCCCTCACAGGTAGCCTCTGGTGATTCCTTGTGCTGCAGCACCATTCCTCTGGCTTTCCCCAGTCCAATGGTCTATGCTGGCCCTTGGAATACCTCCCAGTATACGTACTGCCTTGGACTCTTCTAGACCTCTCAAAGGCTTTTCTCCTCTTCCTTCCAGAGGGTTTCTTTCCTTCTCTATCCGTCCGGTTTGGCTTCTGCTTCTGCTGATTCTTCAGATGAAACTGATGATCAAACTCAAGCTGATTCTCAGGATACTGAGGACAATTCTCTGGATATCCAAGGTGATCATGAAGCTGGTCATCTGTAGAACAAACTCTATTCTTATTCTGCCTTGATGAGTGCTCCTCCCTAATACAGCCCAGCTGTGCTGAATCAGGCCCTGCCCTTTGAGATGAGTGTTCCATCCTAGCACAGCACAGCTGTGCTGAATCAAGCCCTGCCCTTTGCAATGAGTGCTTGGGGATTACCTCATAGCCCTTTTGATTGAACACACGTTTTCTCACTTCAGCTCCTCTCATGGCTGTTGGAAACCTGGTGCATTCTGGGACTGGTAGTCTTTTATGGCAAAATTCTGTTTTCTCATTTCTACCAGCACTGACAGGTTGCTTGTTCAGAGACACTTCACCTTTTCTATAGCTCCTTTCTGAGCTATGATAAGCTTCCTTATCACAACGTCTGGGGTTGGCCATTTGCACAGGGGACTTAATCCACTTCAGAGGTGGAATAAGTCCTTCTAGATGGCGCAGAAGGAGGACACCAGGGCTGAAAAGCGAGGTGAAGGGGTGTAGAATTCCCTGCAGCCCAATCCTAGCCATGGCAGGCCTGATAGGGGGTCAGGCTGCGGGGAAAGCAACGTTTTGTGGTCTGCTGGAGATCGCGGCTCCGACATGGAGCCGCAGTACCATGGCAACATGATGCCACGGCCCTGCGGCTCCAGGCAGGAGCCTGGCTGGGCTAGCCAAGTGGTGGGCTGGATGTCTGGGTGCCCAGATTCTGGGCATGGCATGCACATCCAGCTGGTTGCACCCAATTCTGCTCCTGTCGGCATGTCTAGCCCCCATGGGAGCAGAATCAGGTGCAATGCAGGCCCGTCCAGATTCTGGGTGCCTGGATGGCCTGGGGACACCCATAACAGAATTGGCCTCCACATGAATCCAACCCTCTAATCTTGGATATAATTGCCATATAAAGTACTGAATAACTTTTCATACTAGAGATACAATGCATAATTGCTACTTTTGTAACTGATATTGAGGTCATCATTTAATGTGATTTATCCAGTAACTGCAGGAGTTAATCAGATAAATCATCCTGTTTAAAAGTTGGGGCCATAGACTAGGTAACCTTTGACCAAACAACTTGAAGCCCAGCCAGATGTTAATATTAGATAAAAATGGTATAGATCAGATTTGTATGAAGGGTGTGGTTTAGCTTTAACCAGATAAACTGCCAATATTTAGCGCTCTTGGTTTAAAGTTAACCATTTAAATCGGACTGCATATTTAGCAGATCTAAGTTTTTAATTAGATATATTCAGCGACACCAGCTTAACTGGGTATCTTTTTAAATATTTTGTTAAAGAACCAGATAAATTTCTTTGGTTATCTTTAACTGGATAATGCACTGCTAAATATTGCTTCACTAGCTCCGGACTAGAGGATGGTGATTTGCTGATGTTTTTATTGAGTGGTATGACACAAGTGGAACATCACAAAAGCAGGCTTCTCAGCCAATCTGACTGTGTCTTTTAGACCAATAGTTTTAAAACTACATAATTAAGTCTCATATCAGCACATTCACTCTGGGATAAACTAACTGCATACAAACGCCTGGATGTGCAGATATAGGACAGCCATCTTACCAGCGCCTATAATAATGTTTCTCTGTGTTAGTTTAACAACAAACAGTTCACAGAGGTGGCATCAGTTTGGGACAGGGGTTCTCAACCCAGTCCTCAGGACACATTTAGCCGGTCAGGTTTTCCAGATAACTGCAATGAATATGCACGAGAGAGATTTTTATACAATAGAGGCGTGCATGCAAATCTATTCATGCGTATCCATTATGATTATCCTGAAAACCTGCCTGGCTAGGTATGCCCAAAGGACTGGGTTGAAAATCCCTAGTTTAGGGAATACCTTGGGCAGGACTAGCTTAACCATTAGGCAGACTAGCTGGTCGCTTAGGGCAGCAGCTTCTGGGAAGCAGCAAACAGCTGCAGTAAAAAAAGACATTGGTCCCAACAGACATACAAACTTAAAGAATCATCAGTGCTTTTTTTCCCTTGCAGGGAGGGTGGGCAGTTTTCAAATAGCCAGTTTACCAGGGTATATGAGTTTTGGAAATTGCCCTCATTAGGTGGTTGTTGTTGTTAAGTGCTGTCGAGTCTGTGTCTACTCATTATGACCCTCTGGATAGTTGTCCTAACTTAAAAAATATGTATATATAAAAGAAAATTTTAATTCTTAAAAATATGACAATCAATAATGCATTTTTACAGGATTGTTCTCTAAGGGTGGGGTCGGGAAGTTCATGATTGTTGTGTTCAATTATCAAAATATCATGGTAGGGGGGCTAAGGATCTGAAAGTTAATTGGGGGAGGGGGTGGGCAAGGCTAATGTTTCACTAGGGTACCTAATACCTTTTGCACCAATCCTGGCCTTGGGACTCCCAAGTGGAACAGAATTATTTTTTATGATACCCTGGAACTTGGTTTTGTTTTGTTTTTATTGATTTATAGTTCATTGTAAAATTATCAAAATTAATTTAAAAAAATGTCTTAAGAAAAAGATATACTGAAACCTCTTGACGGTGCAGAATATTTTGATTTTATTTTTATTGATTTCTTTTGTTTGTTTGCTTTAGGTAGTGTGTGTTTTTTGGTTAGTTAGCTTCTGACTTGAACCATCTGTCTTTCAGTTCCAATAGAAGATTCTGCAGCTCTGCTCATTGCTGTGTTGTTGAATTCAGGTGTTGTGGACCTTTTGTATGTGGTGGCCTACTCAATGCCTTCCTCTGATTTTATCTAGCTGCCCTGAAATTGCAGTGTCCGTCCTTTTGACAAAGAAACACAAATCATAGCACCCTTTAGAGTGGTATAGTTCTGTTTTGGTATTCTAAAAGGCCCTAGTTCAATTCTGCACCTATAGAAAAAAATCTTCAGTGAATAACATCCTATTTGTCGAGTGTTGTCTTAGGGCCTGATTCATCAAAGTCTTTTCCCATAGGCAGAGAATGGAGAAAAAGCCATGACTCAACCTTGTAATCGTAACCTTGTTAATGTCTTTGTTACCATGATGTAACATTGACTTTTCTGTAGCATAACATATTTATTTATTTGGTCATCTTTTGATTTCTGGCCTTATTTTGTAATTCCCATCTGCAGGACAGCGTACAATGGGCCCGATATTCAGCGGTGTCAGCTAGCTATACAGAAGCGGCTAGCCGTTGCTGCCGAAACTAAAACCTGGTTTCCAGGATTGAAAATTTGGGATCGCCAGATAGCGGCAGTGATAAGCAGGCATGGGTGATATTCGGCTGCTGCATGGTTAGCTTTGGCGAAGAAAGTTAGGCCACCCTTTGAGGTTCCTAACTTTCACCACTTAACGATAACCGGGTCGCGACTGAATATCGCTACTGCCTGGTTATCACTGGTGTTGCCTCTGGAACACAACCATATCTGGCTAGCATCGGGGCAACTAGCAACGGCACCTAGGGATATTCAGCAGCATTAACCACATTAGTGCCACTGAATATTTATTTTATTTAACAGGTTTTATATACCGCTTTATCATTTCAATCAAAGCAGTTTACATTGAAATTGAAACTTAAACTTGGTAACATACATTGAACAGGGACATTGAAAACTTGGATTTTTCTGAGGCAGTGGAGGGTTAAGTGACTTGCCCAAGGCCACAAGGAGTGCTAGTGGGAATCATACCCTGTTCTCTGGGTTCCCAAGCCAGTGTTCTTAACCATGAGGCGACTCCTCCACTCATTCACTGAGATTTACATGGTTAGCAGGTCTGCTAGCTGTATTAATCGGTTTAAATATTGGGCCCAATATTAATAGCAGAACAGATATAAAATTACAGAGATTTACCAAAACATAAGATTGCATTGCATCAAATGAAACAATAAAACAAACCAATATCAATGGCATTCGCCCATAGAAACAGTATCAATAAACATCTCATACACAATAAGTGTAATTCGGTAAGGTGCGACTAGATTTCTGTGTCTGCTGATGTGTGCATAAATCATGGCATTTTAGTGATTTACATGTGCAAATGAACATTTTTTCAGCATTCATTTGGGCGCTATTCTGAAAGTATGTGTCACGGACCGACAGCGTGTACTTTCACTGTGGATGTACACAGGGGAGGATTTTGGGACATAGGCTGAATGCAAAGTAGGTGTGCACTTTATAGAATCTGGTCCAATATGCATAAGTCACATGCAATCCTTTATACCTGCTTTAGAGTAGGTGTAACATAGTAACATAGTAAATGACGGCAGATAAAGACCAGTATGTTCCATCTAGTCTGCCCAGTAAGATGGCAAGAGTAGGTGCGCCTGCTGCTCCGTGCAGGCCACCCTCCCCATGTCTTTGTTTATGGGTGAACCTACCGCTCCATGTAGGACACCCCTGTGACCTTGACTTCATTTACATTATTATTATTATTATTAACAATTCTTATATACCGCACTATTAGACATCAGCGCGGTTTACATTGAACAAAAAACATCCGACAATTTACATATGTCTGGTCATTACATTTAACAGGAAGTGGCCACTGACACTAGCATTCTGTAAAGTCAATTCACGCAGATTTGACTTTACATGCGTTAACAGTGCTCATTCTATAAATATGCATGAAAATCTAGCTGCCACATACAGAATTACCCCCAATATGCTGGTTCAAACCACATGGGACCTTGAATTTCAAGCACAGAATCTTGGTCAATTACACACTGCACCAGAAGCTAATTTAATTCTTTTGATTGAGATATCATATAATCATGGGCACTGCAACCTGGCTGCAGCATTCTGAATCAACTGTAGACACCGAAGAGCCTTTTGGAGGGGCTACGTATTAGCTGTTGCAGTAGTTTATACATGGCATTAGATGACTCTTTCTTGTTTCTTCCTAGCTTTTGCTATGAAAGAACTGCAGTAAAATAAATGCCATGCCAGTGCCCTCCCAGGATTCTTTCAGAATTGGGATGCCAAAACTGGAGACTGTTAAGTTCTTCGCCCCAGCTTGTAGTGAAACAACTGGTCAGTTTTGTACCTATTCCCTGGGACCACATCTACCTCCCAAGCTTCTCTTGCCTGGTAAGAGCAGCCCTTCCGGTGACATAGACTGACATTCTGTGAAAGAAGTTTTTTTTGCTACGGAAGCAGTGACATAGGCACAGAAGACTGTCATGCCCCGCCTAATCTGCCAACTGGTACTACTGACCCACCCTCCAATCCCATTGTTTCTACAGCACTATTAGACAAACAGAGCACTCTACTAATACATAAATAGAGTCCCTGCTCCACAGAACTATAGTCTACTCATCAAAGCCCATAAGCACACTATTCTGCACCCTGTGATAAGGAAGCTTATCAGGGCCCAGGAAACAAGGATAAAGAGGGGGAATTTACCCTTATCAAAGGACCTGTATTGCCAGGTCAGAGATACAAAACCTCAGTTGTACCTAGAAACCAGATTGTACCAGGCTGCAATAGGTTGCAGAGTGTCCCTAGTGGTGAGAAGGAGGAGGAAAGCAAGTTCAGAGTAAGGAACCCTTACGTCACTGACTTTCCCAATTACTCAGCTGCCAAGAGGCAGACTGATTTGCAACACCTGAGAGGAGAAAGGGCAGGGTTAGAGCCTGGGAGTTTTAAAGCTAGGACAGAATATTCAGGAGGGGGGAGGAGAAGGAGTAGGAATGCCTACTGGAGGAGAAATGAAGCTGGAGCCCTGAGAACCAAGAGCCCTTGCTGGAGGACAAGACAGGGAAGCTCAGATACATGCTGGCCACAAAATAAGGGAGGAATCACTGAACCAAGCCTTAACCCAAGGTATGAGTTTTGGAAGCCTGTCTGATTGGGAGCATTACAGATTTGCTGGAGACAGCGCTTGTCCTGATGGGAGACAGTCAGCTAAGCCCTCTGAGCCAGAAGTAGAACCCATGCAGCTAGGAGAACAGGAATTAGTTCTGGAAGAGGATGATTCTTACATGGACTGTTCTTTATGCCAAACTGCCAAGCACAAAGAAGTCCTGAGAGGGAATACATCATAAGGGAACCTTCCAGAGTCCAGTACCCTAGAGAGCCTGTGTGTGAAAAGGAAAGGTTCTTTGAAAAGGAAAATACTTGTGCTGAGAATATGTGCAGCTGCTTAATTGTTTGCTCATTGACCAGCTGAAGTCAGTGCAGTGCAGAGCTTATGCCGTACTCATGGTGGATTTAAGAAGTTTCTTTTGGAAGAGAAAAGAGCTGTTTATGTGAAGCTGATATTTTTGGTTTTGTTTTAAACAGCACTGCTAGCAGTGGCACGTTTGCTAGCAGTGGCTGTGGAAAGGACTTTCTGCTTTGCATTGAAAAACATTACAAGCTGTTTGTGCTTAAGTTCAGTTATATCCTGCTGTACTAAATATAATCCTGCAGAAGAAATCCAATAGGTGACACTTTGTGAACCTTATTTGTGTTTACCTCATAAATAAATTCTGTCAATGCCTTAACTCTCGACCAACTACAAAAGAGTGTTTTTCTGCCTAAAAGTCAAGTGTAACCTGACTGGACTACCTTTCCCATGGTGCACTTCAAAGTCAGTCAGTCAGGCACATTGCTGAAGTGGTGGAATCTGCTATAACAAGCACGCCCCTCCACACTGCTGTAAGGGGCTATGGGTGTGACAACCCTCAACTTTGTTCTTTATACAGTGGATGAAAATAGCCATGGTGGTTTTTTTTTCTAAACATCACTGTACTGTAGGCCTTGTTCTCACTTTAAGGTTATCAGACATTCCCAGCTTTCAGGGATTGTCCCTGATTTTAGAGCTATGTCCCCAACATCCACCTGTTTGGCAACCTCCTGTCCCTAATTTCAGCAAAGGGAAGAGGGGGTATAAAAAACATTTTATTTTAAATTTAGTGACTGGAAAATGTCAGTTTTTAGAATTTCCATCTATTATCCTTATATGTTGCACAGTACAGGGGAAATTCATCGCTATTTCTATTTCTCTTTTAAATCATTCTCTTGGAAGTGATATTGTTGCTGTCATGGGATGGATAGAGGGGGGCAGGCTAATGACTTCCCTTCCCTGCTCCATACCTTGTTGTTCAAACCCAGAACTAAGTTGTCTCTTCTCCTCCCCCCCCCAACTTCCCCCACCTTCAAATAACAAGTGTCCCAGATTTGCTGGCAAAAAGTAACTTCATCCAGTGGCATCCGAAAGATGGGACAGTGGGTGCGGCCTGCCCCAGATGCCAGCAGGGAGGGGGGCACCCCTGCTGGCCCCACAGAGGCAGCGCAACAAGCTTACGCTTAAGCTGGTTTGCTGTAGTGCCTCACACTCCAGGGGCTGGCTGCTCTTTTCTCCCAGCAAGAGTTGCGAGACTTCAGCAGGGAGAGAAGAGTGACTAGCCCCTGGAGCGTGAGGCGCTGCAGCAAATCAGCATAAGCGCAGGTTTCCCGTGCTGCTTCTGTGGGGCCAGTCAGGTTTGGGGGATGGTGCAGCGTGGTGCGCAGTGCCACACAGGGGGACGGCTGGCAGTTTGGGAAAGGGGAGCCCACCCCTTGTGAGAGGCCTAGGAACGCCACTGACTTTATCCCATTTTATCATGGCTTTCCCCATGCCACCACTTAATTTGGGCTGAAAAAAACTAAGGTGTCAATTTTCAAACAAAATTATACATTTATCAGTGGCTAATAAATGTATAACTTCTTTATTTGTAGATTTTCAACTGCTATATGGATAGTGGTGGACTAAACATCTGTCTTAACTGTGTCACCACTATCTGAATAGCAGGGGAGCTGGGGGGGGGGGGGGTACGGTTTGAGCAAGGACGCAGTGGTAAAATTATCTGTATGGTGGCTGAATATCACCACTGTATGGATAGGACCCAAATTCAGCCCATGATGGTTAGCGCTTATAAAGGTCCTGGCCACCACAGGCAAAAATGAAATGATTCACAGTGCTGGATGCTGGATATTCTCCAGTGCTGAATATCTGGTTTCACTGCTGACCTCCATCCCTATCCAGTCAGTAGCAATAGTCAGATAACCAGATAGCAAAATTGCATGAAGTTAGGACAGTCATTCACCTGGAAAGACTCCATCTGTGGCCCTATTGAAATCCAGGCTAAAAACTCACTTCTTTGAGACTGCTTTTGGATCCTGATCCCCTTAGTCTCCTGTTCACTTCCTATGTGTTTCCTCATCATTCCCCTGGATATAGCCTAGTCCCCAGTTGATATAGCCTAGTCCCCAGTTGTGTTGTCTGTCTTGACTAGATTGTAAACTCTTATGAGCAGGGACTGTCTGTTTTACATGTGTCTGTACGGCGCTGCGTATGCCTTCTAGCACTAGATTAATGATCGGTTATAGTACTAGAAATAGCACTGGCCAGTTATTGCCGCTGAATATCAGGATCAGCAGGTTTTATGAGGTTAGCAGGTCATGCAAGCCGCATAAAAGCTTTTGAATATTGGGCCTATAATTTGTGTTTAATTTAGGCCTGCTCAATGCAGACCTAAGCTAATTGGATAGTGGTAGTGGCGATAACCGCATTATACCTATACTCAGCACTGCTCCTGCTTCAGCACTATAGAAACACTATATTTGATTTGTACATCTGAAAACCTCACTCAGACATGCCAAACACAGCCATGTCCCAAGAGCCATTTTACCCCAAATTTATACATGTTAGGCGCGATAACATCTTTTGTCACATGGGGACATGGCAGAAGCTTGTCCAGGGAGTTTCAAATAAGATACCCATGTACACCCAGTTTTAGATTGGCACTGCATGCCTAAACTCACCATTTGACACATCCAGGTCTATACCTCTTCCTAGTAATGAATAGCCATATGAAAAGTGCTCATTTTGGCAACCTAACAACTGTACTGAGAAGAGGAGAATGCCCTCTTACTCCCCCAATAATTTTCATTCCTTCAAAAAAGCATGCCAGTAAAGGGGTCTTTTTTGCCAGCTGCCATGCTCCTGCATGTCTCTGTTTGCAAGATGGCAGGCTGGGATGTGTATGTGGCAAGAGATACACATGCCCGCTCTAGAATACCATCACGGAATGTCTGTGTTCCCGGACCTGCCACTAGCCATATTGACACGTGCAAATTTCTAAAATCACTTTGAAACATGTACTTGTCTAGGGTATAATTCTGCATGTCCCCATGGAAACAGGCTGATTTTGGAAAATACTGACATGTGCCCACTTTAACTGCTGCCCCTCCCATCAGGGGCGGCCCAAGGGGGGTGCGGGGCCATGTGCGGAGACTCGGTGTGGGGCCTCATTTGCATAAGTGGCCTTATTTGCATAAATATTTGCATAATGTTAACATACACTAACTTTTAGTAAACATGTCTCTTAATGAGTGTATGGATAAAGACAGACTAAAAGATTTCTACATTACTATAATCCAGTGCCAACCGCCAGGCACATTAGGAACTACTACAAACACTGCCCATTTAGAACCAATAGCAAACCCGCCGTATCCTAACAGCACTACCAGGACTCACAAAGCACCATACCCTACCTATCAAAAGGCAACACTGCAAATATTAAACCAATACATTTCAGAGAACAACAATACATGACCTACTGGGGAAAGAGAACAAGTGGCAATGTCAAATAGGAATTACATAAACAGAATACCTCAGCTCAGTTACACATGCAGAACATAGACCATCACCAAACAAGGAATCACAATTTAGAACAGGAAGGCAATAATTAAACTGGGAACCCCAAAAGCCAAACTTGGAATGTACAACAACACTGTAGAAATAAAACTATAAATTAATTTCCTCTTGTACCAAACAAAGCGCAGACGTTAATGATGCACATTTCCCAGAGCTTTCATATTCCAGTTAATAAATTCAAAATAAAGAGATATCTTTCTACCTTTTGTGCATTTTTTTTCAGTTGCTATTGCTCCAGCCACTTTCTTCTGGTTTGTTCATGTTTCTGCTAACTCTCCATCATCTGCTGTCCATTTGTCCTTTCTTCTCTCTTCTAGTTTTTTTTCCATTCTCTCTCTCTACATCTGCTTTAACATACTAATCTTCTCCTTTTGCTCTTTCCTCATTCCTATTTCATCCACTCAAATTTTACCCCTCCATCCTCAATCCCCACTTACTCTCCCAATACCCGGCCAATTGTAGATTTTTTATCCCTCCCACACAAAATATTTTTCCCCTCTCCATTTTACTCTCCCAGCCCCATCCCATTCTAATCCTCCCCCAACATCAGCTCCCTTCTAGTTCCAGCCTCACCCAGCATCCATTCCCTTCTAGTCCCTGCATCAGCCCATTTCCAGTCCTAGCCCCCCATCAGCCCATTTCCAGTCCTAGCAACCCCCAACCCAATACCAGTCCTAGCCCCCCCCATCAACCCATTTCCAGTCCTAACCTCATCAACCCATTTCCAGTCAGCCCCCCATAGCCCATTGCCAGTCCTAACCCCATCAGCCCACCTCAAGTCCTAACCCCTCCCCAAGTCCTAACCCCTCCCCATCAGCCCATTTCCTGTCCTAGCCCCCCCATAGCCCATTATCAGTCCTAACCCCCCCATAGCCCATTACCAGACAGCCCCCATCAGCCAACAGCCCATTACCAGTCTTAACCCCCCCCCATAGCCCATTACCAGTTCTAACCCCCCCAACAGCCCACAGCCCATTACCAGTCCTAACCCCATCAGCCCACCTCAAGTCCTAACCCCTCCCCATCAGCCCATTTCCTGTCCTAGCCCGCCCCCCCCCCCCCATAGCCCATTACCAGACAGCCCCCATCAGCCAACAGCCCATTACCAGTCTTGACCCCCCATAGCCCATTAACAGTTCTAACCCCCCCAACAGCCCACAGCCCATTACCCCTCCTAACCCCATCAGCCCACCTCAAGTGCTAACCCCTCCCCATCAGCCCATTTCCTCTCATAGCCCCCCCCCATAGCCATTATCAGTCCTAACCCCCCCATAGCCCATTACCAGTCCTAACCCCCATCCGCCCCCAGCCCATTACCAGTCCTAACCCCATCAGCCCACCTCCAGTGTTAACCCCCCCCATCAGCCCATTTCGTCCTAATCCCCATCACCCAATTTTCAGTTTAAGCCCCCCCATACCCCATTACCAGTCCTAACCTCCCCATCAGCCCACTCCCAGTCCTAATCCCACCAGCCCATTTCCAATCCTAATCCCCAATCACCCAATTTTTAGTTTAAGCCCCCCATAGCCCATTAGCAGTCCTAACCCCCCATCAACCCACTTCCAGTCCTAATCCCATCAGCCCATATAAAGGCTTAGCTCCCCCATAGCCCATCACCACTCCTAACCCCCCCAGCCCCCCCATAGCCCATCACCACTCCTAACCCCCCCAGCCCCCCATCACCACTCCTAACCCCCCCCAGCCTCCCCATAGCCCATCACCACTCCTAACCCCCCCAGCCCCCCCATAGCCCATCACCACTCCTAACCCCCCAGCCCATTAGCACTCCTAACCCCCCCCAGCCCCCATAAGCCCATCAACACTCCTAACCCCCATAGCCCCCGTAGCCCATCAGCACTCCTAACCCCCATAGCCCCCCATAGCCCATCAGCACTCCTAACCCCCCCAGCCCATCAGCACTCCTAACCCCCCCAGCCCCCCATAGCCCCCCAGCACTCCTAACCCCCCCAGCCCATCAGCACTCCTAAACCCCCCAGCCCAGCCCAGCCAAAATTTTTTTTTTTTAAAAAGCTGTCGTGACCCGCGGCCCGGGCCGCCCCGGGCGAATAGAGTGTGCCGCGGGGCCCCCCCGGCCCAGCAGAGCCTGCCCACCCCTGTATCCGCTCTCTCTCGTACAGCTGCCTGCAGTCTCACGCGCCGGCTTTCAGAGCGCAAAGGGACTAGTTTCCCTTTCGCGGCTTGTTAAGCCCGCGGGGGCTGATGGGAACTTCCCATCAGCCCCCGCGGGCTTAACAGAGCAGCGAGGGAGAAACTCTCCCCTCGCGCTCTGAAAGCCGGCGCGTGAGACTGCAGGCAGCTGTACGAGAGAGCGGATACAGGGGAGGGCAGGCTCTGCTGGGCAGGGGGGGCCCCGCGGCACACTCGATCTGCCGCCGCGGCCCCGGCAGCGGGAGAAGACAGCTTTTTTTTTTTTTTAAATTTGACTTTAGGATCAGAATGTTTTTTGTGCGGGGCCCCCTGAAACGCGGGGCCCTGTGCAAAAAACATTCTCGCTCAATGGACGGGCCGGCCCTGCCTCCCATGGTATTTCAGTTGTTTTGACTTGGATGTTCCAGACTGCACCTACATGACCTTTCTAAGAGGTGCCTTCAAATGTATAGCAGTGCTGAATATGTGTGATCATTTAAATGTCTGGTGCCAGAATTTAAATTATTAGATGCCATTGTCCTGGCTATAAAATTGTATGATTAACTTCCCAGGTCCCTCTCCTACTGTCTGGAGCCTGAGTTAAGGTTACCAAATGTCCCTAATTTTAAAACTGTGTCCCCAATTCCCACCTGTTTGACAGCCTCCTGTCCCAGATTTTAGAAATGGGGCAGAGGGGGTAGAAAAAATATTTTCAATTCAGTGATTGGAATATGCCAGGTTTTAGAATTGATATCCACTATCTTTATATTTTGCACAGTACAGGGGAAATGCATTACTCTTTTTATTTCTCTGTCAATTTGTCTGCTTGCGAGTGATATTGCTGTCATGGGATGGATGGGAGGGGGACAGGGTAATGACTTCTCTTCCCTCCTCCACATCTTGTTGCTCAAACCTGAAATAAAGATTTCTATGGGAATAAGCAGGAAGTCAGTCCTCACATATGGGTGACGTTGACACCGACTGAGCCCTCACAGAAGTATCTCCCTAGCTTTCAAAGAAAGCCTTTGGAAGATGCGTGGTCCCCTTCCCGCCCAAGGGTGCCATCTTGCTCGGTCTCCTTTTTTCCACGGTGCCTATCAGACATGTGGCTGATTCCCCTGGAAAAAATTGATTATTTTCTCAGTAAAGTTTCTTATTTTCTCCAGTTGCAACTGGTTCCTTTCCCGTCTCTGAGCTTGCTTGCCCCAGCATCACATCTTGGACCCGTTTTTGTAGGTTTTTTCCTCGGCGTGCATTCGTAGCCTTTTTCCACAACTGGCTGCTCCTCAAGTCTTCGACCTCACGGGATACTTTTTTTTCCCTGATGGCCAGTGGCTTTAAAAAGTGTGATTAATGCACAAAAAATATGTCCCTCACTGATACACACGATTGCTGCTTCTGGTGTCTAAGGGCTGACTACGACCCAGAGGCCTGCAACCTTTGCAGAAAGATAACTACTAAGGCCATCAAACTACATCAGCAGAAGCACGACAAAATCTTCAAACAGTCAGTCTGCCCCAGAGTCCCCAGTGACTCCACGCGCCAGGGCCTTATCCCAATCCCGGGAGTTGTGCAGTGATCACTCAGCTACTGATTGGGGCTGCGGGGCCTCCAATGGGGGTTCCCTGGAGCGTGAACAGAAGAAAAAGAAAAAATCCTCGAGGAATTCCTCTCGGGACTCTGACAAAATGGGCAAGCCCTGCGCTAGGTCCCACAGCCTGTGCAGAGGACCTGACGAGTCAGAGCGGGAGCGGCCGGCCAAGGTCCCCTGGAAGGATTTGGAGGCCTCTGGTGATCGGCATCGGACACCTGAGGCCATCCTCATTGAGGACTTCCTCTTCTCACCGACGCCGGAGCTGGTAACCCCAGCATCCTGGTCGAAGGCTGTGACACCTCTTGAGTGGGAAACCAGGATGATGGCCTTGGAGTACAGTTTGTCTGCCTTCCTCACCACGCAGCAGATGCCTATGTCTGGCTCCGCCAGTGCATCCGCCCAGACCACCGGGACCTCGACATTGAGGACTTCCCCAGTTGCCGAGCAGACCTTTGTGAGCCCACCGCCTCGAGTTGATCCTCAGCAGAGGTCTCGATCACGGTCCCGCTCCTCAGGAACAATATCCTCACTGGCGAGTGCTCACGACTCCAGCCACGAAGCTGCCATGGTCCATCGGTGCCCTGACCCAGGTCCTGCCCCGCAGGCCCGACCTGGCACCAAATCCTCCACCGACTACTCTGACTGGGAGTCAGAGGATGAGACATCACCGGACACTCGCAAACACTGCAATGTCCCATTGGACCTGTCCCCTCTGGTGACCTGCCATCGGTCACTGCCCAAGGATACCTCATTCCTCGGCTTAGTGCGGGACATATCGAGGGCACTGGCTATCTCTATGAAGTCAGAGGAGGATCATCACTCAGAGGAGCTAGAGATCCTCCAATATGATACCCCGCCAAAGAAGGCACTGATGGTTCCCATCCCCGCCATCCTCGAGAGTCTTCTCTGCATGTGGGAGATACTAGCATCAATGCCCATAGTCAGCTGTCGACTCTATGCAATGTACCGAGTCCAGCGAGGCTCCGTCTTCAGGAAGCCACAATTGCTGCATAAATCCCTGGTAGTGGAGTTGACCATGCATCAGTTCAAGAGCCAGAAGATGCATTCTTCGGTGCCCGAAGGCAGGGAGGCCTGTACCCTCAACGCCCTTGGTAGGAAGTGCTGCCAGGGCTCGATGCTTCCCTGCCAGATCCAAGCATACCAGCTCTATATAGACATTTACCTTTGAGACTTGACGAAGGAGCTTACCGGGTTCTCCACTGACCTCACAGATCACCTCCAGCGATTCTGGAACCTGACCAAGGGCGTCAGGAGTGCTTGAAGTATCTGACTTGGGCAGCCTACAATGGCTTCGAGTCACTAGAAAGGATAGCTGCCGCGGGCATCAGTACCCAAAGCCTGTCATGGCTGCAGTCTTTGGATCTGGAACAATGGATGCAGGACAAGCTCATTGATGTCTCATGCCAAGGAGAGAATCTCTTTGGGAAACCCATGGCAGAGAGAGCGGCGTAGATAGTCCTAGTTCCTTATGAGGACTTGACTCTTCAAGAAGACTGCTACCCTCCCCAGGGAAAAAGTCTCCTTACCCAAGGAAGGATCAGGCTTACTGGGGGTACCTTCAGTATCAGGCTTCTCAGCAGGACCACTATGCTAAAGGAGCAAGTCAGGGCCCCCACAAGCAGAAGGGCCCCATCCGCAGCACCAGCTCCAGCACAGCCTGGGGGGAGCTTTTGACTCCCAGAGCATAGCCTCTCCACCCTCAAGAGGTTAGCTGCCCACAGGGGGACATCTGGTCCACTTTGCCCATCTGTGGCCTGCCATCACCACCGACTCTTGGGCATGCCTGGTAGTCAGAGGCTACCTTCTCCACCTAGACCAGACACCTCCCCCATCCTTTTCAGGAGAGCCCTCTCAGACTCTTTTGCACTGGGCAATGCTTCTGCAGGAACTGCAGGTCTTCTCACAGACAAAGCCGTGAAACCAGTACCTCATCATCTACAGTAAGGGGCAGCAGTGAGACTGGTTATGCTCCTTGGAACTAAAGAATGCATATACTCACATCCTCATTCATCCCAGTCACAGGCAGTTCCTCAGATTCATGGTTGGAAGCGACCACTACCAATATAGGGTGCTACTCTTCGGTCAATCCTCTGAACCCAGAGTCTTCACTAAATGCCTAGCAGTGGTGGCGGCCTTCCTTCATCTCCAGGGTGCCTTTGTTTTCCCCTATCTGGACGATTGACTCATAAAAGGGGACACGGCTGCAGAGGTGTAGCAGGCCATGACCCACACCATCCGTGTCCTGCAACACCTGGAGTTCGTGATAAACCACCCCAAGTTCCACTTGATCCCCTACACAGGATCTGGAGTTCATTAGGGCTCGGCTGGACACTCTCCAGGCCAAGGCCTCCCTCCCCTAGACAGAGCAAGTTGCCTCATAGCTTTGGCCATAGATGTACAGCGCCGCTGCTCTGTGTCGGCTCGCTCCCCGCTCCGTCTACTCGGTCACATAGCATCGACAGTCCATGTTGTCCCCAATGCCTGCCTTCATATGAGGGCAGCTCAGTGGGGCCTCCGCTCCCAGGCCACGGGCTGGCTTCGAGATAGGATATGTAGACCTGCTCGCTGGCAGAGTCACTTATCTGTTAGAAAGCCGCACAGCATCTATAGACAGGAATGCCTATCCAGAACCCAATGCCCCTGTGGGTCCTCACCACAGATGCTGGGGTGGATGGCCCATTGCGGGAGCCTTCGCACACAGGGCAACTGGACTAGAGCAGAGAGCCAACAGCAGATCAACCTGCTGGAGCTCAGGGTCATATTTCTGGCTCTCAAAGATTCCACCACTGCCTACAGCACCAGTCAGTGCTGGACCAGACTGACAACCAGGTCACGATGTTCTACCTGAACAAGCAGGGAGGCACAGGGTCTTACACCCTTTGCTCATATGCAGTCAGTCAAGGAATGCTCCTAAGGGACAGTGCTTTGGCAGACAGACTGAGCAGGGTCCTATAGCTGCACATATGGTGGCTAGACCCCAGAGCAGCCCAACGGCTCTTCCGCCTCTGGGGAACTCAATTAGTGGACCTCTTTGCCAAACCGGCCAATGCTCAGCTGCTCTGCTTCTGCTCTCGCCAGTCTCACCCATCCTGGGTAGCAGCAGATGCCTTCCTCATCCCATGGTCGAGGGGCCTCCTGTACGCCTTCCTATCCACACTACTGGTTGCCAAGACCCTTTTCAAGGTCCTCTGGGAGAAGGCATCGCTGATCCTGGTGGCCCCAAGGTGGCCCAGGCAACCTACTGATGGAGCCCCAGGTCTCTCTGGGAAACACCGTGGGATTACTGACTCAGGAGGGCGGCTCCCTCCTTCACCCCAACCTGGGGTCTCTGATGCTAACAGCATGGCTGCTGAACAGGTAACCTTGGCTCCCTTCAACATCTTGAGGGAGGTGGAGGAGGTTCTCCTAGCTTCTTGTAAGACCTCCACGAGGCAGGCCTATCCCTTCAAATGGTGCAGATTCTCTCCGTGGTTCACAGAGCAGTGAGTCAACCCATTCTCCTGCCTGTTGCAGATGGTACTGCAGTACCTTCTTCATCTCTCGCAGACTGGATTCAAGTCCAACGCCGTCAGGGTGCACCTGAGTGCTCTTTCAGTGCACCACCACCTTATCGAGGGCAAACCACTCTCTGTGCAGCCTGTCATTACCCGGTTTTTATGGGGCTTCCTGCTCTCTAAGCCCCCCCCCCCCATCTGCCCTCCTCTGACGGAATGGGACCTTAATGTGATACTGTCACGGCTCACTGGGTCACTATTCGAGCCCCTGGCCTCTTGCCACCTATGGTACCTCTCTTGGAAGGTCGTCTTCCTGGTGGCACTCACATCCGCTTGCAGGGTCAGCGAGTTTCAAGCCTTGGTGACAGAGCTACCCTACACCTTGGTTCTATAAAAATAGGTCGTGCTTCGCATGCCTCCTAAATTCCTTCCGAAGGTGGTGTCCTCGCTCTACCTCAATCAGGAGGTGGTGCTCCCTTCCTTCTTGTAAGAGGGCCCTGTCCTCTTTCTGCTTGTAGGGTACCGAGGGCCACTGCAAAGCCTCACAGCTTTTCATCTTCTATGACACCAGCTGGCTGGAGGAGGCAGTAACCAGGCAGACCTTGTCCACCTGAGTGGTGTACTGCATTGCCCTTGTCTACAAACTGTCAGGGCTCACTGGAGCATGGGTTACGGCACACAACGTTAGGGCTATGGCGACCTCAGTTGTAAACTTGTGCTCTGTCCCCATGACAGACATCAGCCGGGCCGCCACCTGGTCCTCAGTCAATACCTTCGCAGCTCACTATTGCCTGGAGAGGGAGTCACGACAGGACAGTGCCTTCGGCCAGGCCGTACTCTGTATTCTCTTCAGGGTTTAAGCAATTCCTACCCTCCAATCCTTCTACTTCAGGCTACCAGAGTTATGGTTCTCCCTGGACACTGGGTTTTTTTCAGAGTCTGTCTTTGGACTCACTGTTGCTCATGGCTTGACTATGGTTTTCTACAAGTTCTCGGTAGCCTGTAGATTGGGAGTCCCCTATGTGAGGAATGAATTCCTGCATGTTCCCAGAGAAAGCATAGTTACTCACCTATAACAGGTGTTCTCCGGGGACAGCAGGAATTAGGCCTCACAACCCTCCCTCCTCCCTGTGGAGTTGCTGTATTTTTGCTCTAGCTATGTCATCTGACTGAGCAAGATGTCACCCTTGGGCGGGAAGGAGAACAAACATGCGTGGTGGTATCTCCCAAAGACTTTCTTTGAAAGCTGGGGAGATGCTTCTGCGAGGGCTCTGTCGGTGCCAACATCACCCATATGTGAGGACTGATTCCTGCTGTTCCCAGAGAACATCTGTTACAGGTGAGTAACTATGCTGTCCCTTCCTCCTTTGCTCCCACACACTTTGGATAAGTGTCCCAGATTTGCCTGCAAATAGTCTGGTAACTTTACCCCATGTTACTCAAGAAAAATTGACCATCGCCAGCACAGGCAACCTCCCTTCAATTGTGCTTAAGTGCTCCTTCCATATTGTCCTGCTAGACCAGTCCCGACAAATGGGGTTGTGTTCCCCTGCCAGCACATTGGTGTAGACCAAGAACCAATGAAAAGCTCACCAGAGACCCCTTCAGTATTTCTTTGTCTCCAGCAGATGGTGAATGGATTTTCTCCTCTGAAGAAAATCTGAGCATTGAGAGGAAAAGAGATTAATTAAACACTTGTGAATGACCACCTCAAGCCCTAAAGGGGTGACTCTCTCACTTGAGAATGACGTGGGAGGCTCCACTAGACTGTGGTCTTTTTAGTAGCCATAGGAGGAGGAAAAATTGGTTCAGCTGCATGCTGTTATCATAAGGGACTGTTGAGCAACCACAAATCGGAAGTATCTGGAAGAGTGCAGCAGCCTTACACAACTTCAGTGCCCCCTCCTTCCTCCTACTTTCCCCCTGCTCTCTCCCGAAGATTGCAGAAGGCTCTGAGGGAACTGCCTGCTAGTCACCTTTCAGACAGTTGTTAAAAAATAAAGCCAGCCAATGAAGCAGTTCCAGGGGAGTACAACTGAGCTCGGCATGGATCCTACGACTGGGGCTCTCAGGGGATGAGTTACCAAGGCTTGACCTTATCATTGTCCATATTGGGGGCTCACAATTCCTTCTCTGAGGGACGCAATTCAAGGTGGACTGCTAGTGACCGCTGGCACTATGTGGGGTTCCCTGCCGTTTTCTTCATGTGTTAGTAATGTTTTGCCTATGATGCGCTTGGGGGTTGCATGGTCCTAATGTGTGTTCTGTCCAAGTGGCTCCAACGCATGCCCCTTCCCTAGTGCCTTTAACGCGCATTCTGTAAAAGCGCAGCTAATGCACACCTACAAGCCTATGCAGCCTTAGTGCTTGCTTTGGTGATACCCTAACTCTCTGTCTTCTTCCAGGAAACGTTATTTGACCTATGGCAAATAAGGAGCCTCATCCTTGGATTCTGGACTCTGCCTTTCCTGTTTAGCAGCTTCTGAGTTGCCCCTGGAGAGCATTTCTGTCCCCTCTCAACTGGGGAATACAATTTGTCTGCCTTTACCTGCCTCAGGGCCGGAGGTGCAGGATGGCGCTAAGTGAAAGGATGCTCAGCTGGCCAGAAGCTCCAGTGGTCATGCTGTGAGCCGCTCTTCATCCTCTAGGGGATCTGTGGCAGCTATGCCCCCTGATGTCAGGGAGTCTTTTCCAAGGGGAGTGCTTTGGGAATCCGGATTGTACTTCCTGGAATTCTTTTCCTTTTTACAACAGGTCTGGTCCTTCTGGCGTGGAAATTAAGACCCTGTGGCCTCTAGGTGCCCCGGATGCAGTCTCATACTGGGCAGGTTGAAGGCAGAAGCCCTGTTCAATTGCCTTTGGCTAAGTGTTCCCGGCGTGGGACACTCCCTGAAGATGAAGAACTAGTGGGGGCTGTACAGGATGTTGACTATGCCTCAGACTCAGATGAATTGTATTGGGCTCTGAGGTGGAGGAGGACTTACTATCACCTTTAGAAGACTATGCAGAGGCCGATGTGATCCATTTGTTCCAGAAGGAGGAGCATTGATTTCCAGGGTCTCATTCATCTTGAACTTGACAGATACTTCTGGCACGGAGCAGGAGCCAAAAGTACACCTGCTTCTTCAAGGGGTACAGAAATTCATGACTGTCTTCCCGTTCCTGGAGGTGATCAAGAATATGATCCGGTCCGAGTGGGACTCACCTGACTCCCTGCCTAAAGGGTTAAGGGTCTAAAAGAGGATCTATTCTATCCTGGAGGAGGAACACAGTGAGTGGGTTGATATTCCCAAGATGGATGCACAGGTCACAGCGGTTACCAGACGGACCATCATTCCTGTGGAAGGTGGATCGACCTTAACGGATATTTTGGACTTCAAGGTCGATTTCCTGCTGAACAGCCAGTTTTGCGTGGCGGTGGCTATTCTATAGCTGGAGGTATGTACCAACTTGACTTCTCCAGCACTTCTACTACTATTATTAATCATTTATATAGCACTACAAGTACTGCAGTGGATTCAGTCTCTTCCACCTGATGATACTACTTCTCTCTTGAAGTTGGCTACGGTCTTCCTTTCTGATGCTATGTATGACCTGGTGTGCTTGGCAGCGAGGGATGCTGCCCTAACTGCTGTATTATGGTATTGGATTAGGCTTCGTCAGTGGGCGGCCGACACATTCTCCAAAGCCCGGTTGGCTGAACTGGCCTTTAAGGGCAGGCTCCTGTTTGGATCAGATTTGGGGAAGCTGGTGAAGGACCCTAGCCAAGACAAAAATCTTACTGCCTCCTGGAAGACAGGTCCAGGGCGCTTGTGAGTGGACAAGTGCACCTTTCTCGTCAGCCTCCGCTTCACCGCCAAGAGTGCGCTGGCTGGATTCCTGGGGATCTCGGGATGATCATCACTACTGACCAGGAAAACCTTTCTTCCCCTCTGCTTCAGGGCCTCGGGCTCATTCTGAGTCCTTTTGTGGAGCATGTGGACCCAGGGTCGTGGCCTTCTCCAAAGGAAGACCCTCCCAGGCTACTCAATGAAGATTTGGGGGTCCATTTCCTGGTGCCTCCAGTGGGTGTCAGGCTTCGCCCGTGTTACCAAGGATCATTGCATGTAGACATCATTCAATTTGGCTGTGTCCTGGAATGCAAGGAGCTGATTCCCAATGCCTTCATCTCCCCCTGTGGGTCTCTGGTCAAAAAGTTGCTTCACGTAAAGGCAGTAGTGCCTGTCCCCCCAAGATGAGCAGGGCAAAGGCGTATATTTCATCTATTTTGTGGTGCCAAAGAACAGTTCCTTCTGGCCTATCCTGGACCTCAAAGGGGTCAAAGAGCACTTGCACGTCCTGCGTTTTCGAATGAAAACCTTGCATTCTGTGATTCAAACAGCACGCTGGGGAGAATTCTTGTCTTCTCTGAATCTGGCCAAGGCATATTTCCATATCCCAATCCGGGTGGACCAGCAGAAGTATGTGTATCTTGCCATGCTTGGCTGTCACTATCAGTTCACCACCCTTCCTTTCAGGCTCTCCACGCCCAAAGGGCATTCTCCAAGGTAATGATGGTGGCGGCTGTGGCGCTGCAGCACCAAGGGCTCTGTATCCATCCCTATCTGGATGACTGGCTCATCCGAACCCATTCCCTGTCAGAAGCATCTCGGGTGAAGGCCTGAATGGTGTTTTACTTGTAAAGCCTTGACTGGGTGATCAATCAGGAAAAGATCCAGCTTTTGCCTTCCCAGTCCTTAGAATATCTGGGGCACGTTTTGACTCTCAAGTGGGAGGAGTTTTCCGGCCAGAAGAGAAAGTCAGAAGACTGTTGAATTGCCTGGTAATATTCTGTATGCAGCAGGCTGCCAAAATCTGGCATTTCCTTCTGCTCCTCAGATTGATGGCAGCGACTATAAAGATGGTCCCTTGGGTGCATGCTCACATGTGACTACTCCAGTGGTCCTTGTTGATTCGATGGTCCCTGAGTTCTCAGGAGTTTGAGCGCAGGTTCTTGCTCCCATTGATGGTGAAGTCCAGCCTGCGGTGGGCTGTCATCTGAGGAGGGGCGTTCTGCTGGATGATTTTCTTCTGGATCTTGCTGACAATGGATGCCAGTCTCTTGGGTTGGGGAGCTTATTGCTGAGACTGGATGGTCCAGGGCCGTTGGAACTGCAGGGAAGCGGTGTGGTCCATCATCTGCCTTGAAGCGAGGGTGATCAGGTTTACTCTTCTGCGTTTCTGGCCCCTGGTCAAGGGCCAGGTGGTTCGAGTGTTCTCAGACAATGCCACACTGGTGATTTATGTTAATTGGCGGGGCATTACCAGAAGTGCCGAAATGGCCCTGGAGATGAATCTCTTGTTTGCCTGGGTTAGGAACAACCTCCTAGCTTTGTCGATTCAGCACATTGCCGGAGTGGATAACGTGGAAGCGGACTTCCTCATCCGGCATTCTAAGAATACCGGCGAGTGGGAGTTGAGTCAGGAGGTGTTTTGACTCTGCACAATTGGGATTGCCCCGAAATGGATCTGATGGCAACCTGCCCCTATGCCAAAGTCTGCCACTTCTTCAGTCGCCACACAGAGATCGGGTCCGAGGGTGTCGATGCTGTGACCCAGCCTTGGCCCAGTTATCGACTGCTGCACATGTTTCCTCTGTGGCCCTTGATGGGGCATGTGATTAGGTTTAGAGCACCACTCAGGCAGGATTGTTCTGCTAGAGCCGGATTGGCCATAGAGAGCATGATTCAGAGACCTGATACAGCTCCTTCAAGCCCTCCCCTTCAGCTGCCTCAGTCTCAGGGGCTATTGCAGCAGGGACTGATTGTCCTGGAGGACCTAGGCATGTGCTACCAAAATAGCACAAGGTTTGTAGTGCACAACCCCATGCTACCTTTTAACGTGGTACCCAAAGTGTGTGCTAAATCTGGAACTACTGGGTAAGTGCGCTTTATTAAACATGCCCCTAAATCTTTCTTTATCCTAAAAATCAAGTCAATGGTCTTATCCAAAACCATGTTGTTGCTGCTGTGATGTATCAACAATAAACATCTGGCACTGACTGATATCTAGCATGGGTATCATCTGATCACATTTAATGCCCTGATCTCACAACATACCCATTCTTTTTAGCTAGTGAATGCATGGTAGTTGCCAGTGACTTTCCATGCGTCATCGATTGTGCTCTTTTGTGTGCTCAATGCATGTATGAATTACCCACAATCTATGCTTTTTTTTTGGGGGGGGGGGGGGTTGCAATAGCTTGCATAGACCTGGCAGAGGTAGCATGTTTATTTATCATTTCTTATATACCACTTTTCATGATATTAAATAGGAAGCCAATGTAAAGAAATGAGAAGCAGAGAAACATGAGCAAAACGATGAGTCATGATCACAGTAGACTGGATCAGTTGTAAGTAATGAAGAGAATATTGGGGAGACCAAGGAACAAGGAATTACAATAATCAAGGTGTGGAATGACAAGAGCCAGTACTGAGTGAATTGAGTCATGCTTGGAGTATTGCAGTGTGTTTATTCTAGGATTTAGGCATCTGAATTCCAATGTCTCTGGTCACTTCAAACCACTGCAGTATGTCTTCTTGCACATGCTAGTAAATTTGACCACATCACTCTGTTATTGCTACAATATCATAGACTTCCCATCTCATACCAAATTCGGTTAAAGATCCTAATTTTAGTCCACAAAGTTCTCTATGCAAAGTTCCCTCCTTATCATTCCTCATAATTCCCTATGGTTCCCTCAAGTGCCCTTTGCTCTGCACAAGAAAACGATCTCTATTCCTCCTACATCTCTTGCAAGACTCAAATCTACCCAGTCCTCTGGATTCTTCTTTACTGACCCCACTTTGTGGAATGTCCTTCCGACTCGGATCCGTAGAACCTTCATACAAGAAATTTCTTGTTGCCTTAAAAAGATATCTTTCAGTCGGCTGTTGAATGTTAGGGCCAGGGTGTGGACTGGTGGTGGCAGATACACCTGTTCTTTACACTTCCTGAGCCTGTCTTTTTTCCTGTTTAATCATGGTATTCTTTTCCAGTAACTTCTATTGTCTACTGCTTTGGTATTTATTGAAAGGCAGTATACTAATGGCCCAATATTCAAAGCGATTAACGTGATTAGCAAAGCTGCTAACTGCATTAATTGCGATGAATGGGGATATTCAGCAGCACTAACACAGTACCACTAAATATCCATGGCTGCCAGTTCTACACGCATTGATGCTAATCGCTTAGCATTGGGGCATGTCGGGGGAGTTCCAGGGCAGAGCGGAGGCGGCACTGCTCGCTAATTGGGCAATGGCAATGTTGAACTGCTGCCTGGTTAATGTTACACTGCGAAAGCCAGGTGCAGGAAAACCTGGCCTAACTTTCACCACATATCGCTAATCAGGCAGCAGCTCAATATTGCCACTGCCCGGTTAGTGAGCAACCTATACTGCTACCCTGAATATTCAATGTCGGAGCCTGATATGACCCCAGCATTGAATATCTGGGTTTAATATTAGTGCCGGCTGCTCTAGCCACCGGCACTGAATATCGGGCCCTAAATTTTTTAATAAAGATAATGATTAAGTATGCCTGTTTTTGGACAGACAATTTAAATCCCTATTTTCATAGTTTGACCATTTACCAAGCCCCACTATCTATTTCTAAAACATGGGAGCCAAAACATTCTGGTTAATTCCCTGTTGCACCCAGGATCATCATTGCCATTTTGGTAAATTGAAACTGTGAAAATGTGCTCCCATTGCAGTATTTAGAAAAGACCCCTTCTCCCCCAGTCGGGCCAAAATTTTAGGTCATCTGTAACTACTTGAATTATTAGGTATAATGTAGACAGGTTGAGGAGTGCATCCATCTACAAACTTCCCACTGATCTGATTTTGCCCTTTAAAGAGATATTTTACATGCTGAGGATCTACATGGGCTGTTCTGCTGCTGGGCCAGAATCCGTGATCAAAACCATCACTCTAGCCAACAGATCACTGACCTGGTCCATCTCTATGAGCCTGATCCACAAAGGGCTTTTTCCCATTCTGTACCTACGGAAAAACATCTTCAGTGAATAATGCCCCTATCTGTTGCTCGTAAGTGTTGTTTTAGGGCCTGATTATATCAAGATCCTTTCCTATAGACCCAGAATGGGAAAAAAAAAGCTGTGTTGAATTGATTCCTTTAGGGGCAGTGTTTAAAGTGTGGTAAGGTTTTGCACTTACTGCACCTTAACTTTTGCAAAGCCTTTGTGGTAAATGCAGGGGGTATGCCCAGCATCTGCCCTCCATTTACTACACCATGCACCCTGATCCCCTGAACCCTAGCACAGACCCTTTGACTGATCAGCACCCACCACCCATACTGCAGCACAGCCCCACCCCATTTGTTCAGAACCCTCCTTGTGCTACAGCATCCCAATCCTCAAGCCATAAAACCCCTCCTAGAAACCCCCCCAATCATATTCCTTCCCCAACAAAAGCCCCCTCCTGAAACAGACCTCCCCAGCTGAACAGAAGGCATCCAAACAAGAAAATTCCCCCATCCTCCATCCTCCCACCACCCTCCACCCACCTGACCCAAGAATCCCTGGTGTCTAATGGGGCCAGGGCAGGAGCGGTTCCCTTCCACTCCTGCCCCAGAGCCACTAGACTTCAAAATGGCAGCTTCCATCCCTAGCAGTAGGGCATGGCAGCTGCCGCACTACTGGAATAGCGGTAGTGTGGTTGCACTTAAGGTGACAATAGTTGTAGCCACTCTATCAGCGATCGCTGTTCCATGCGCTAGCTGTGACCATTTGCCACATCCTTCCTCTGCTACAATCCTGCCCAAAGCACTGCTTAGCAGTTAGCATGGGTTTTTTAGCACAGTCCCACAGCGGTGTTTTTTACTGCATGGTACCCCTTAGCATGGGCCATTGCCAAGGGTCACTGTACAATAAAACCCCATGCTAAGTGCTTAGTGCACTTTATTAAACAGGTTTCTTAAGTTTTATTAATGTCTTATCTTGATGGTAATAATAATTACTTTTACACCATAGAATAGTGTGACTTCTTTTCTTATCCTTTCTCAGCTTAAGCTATGAGAAAAAAGTTTTACAGCAGTGATACAAAAACTGCCAGGCATATGTGTCTCAAATGATTCTCTCGTAGGCGAGATGCCAAAACTGAAAAGTGTTAAACTCATCCCCCCTACACCTGGTGATTTCTAAAAGTGAGAACACACTTCAGCCTTTAGTGAAATAATCTGGCTGGCTCCATGCCAATTTTCTGGGATAAATCTCAGACCCCATCCCATCTCACCCCATCCTGTCCAGCCTGGTAAGGGCAGCCCTGTCAGTGAAAGAGATTGACAGTCTGTCAAAATTAAAATTCTTTCCTTTAGAAGCACTAACATCAGCACATACGGTGGCTTTTCCAGCTAAACTGAAATTCTACTATTTTTAGTCTAACTATTTTGAACGTTGCTTTTAAAATTCTATCTTCCAATATTTAACTTTAGTGGTCAGCAGTTTAAAATGCTGGCTGCTGCGGTTAAATAATATCTGGATATTCAGTACTGATACTGGGATAATGGCTGGTACTGACTGTCCAGATATGCAAACCCTATCTATGTTGCAGTGATATTCAGTCACTATCCAGATAGAGGCCAATTCTGTAGTACACGTCTGGGCCATCCAGATGTCCAGAAATGACGGCCCAGAGATGCAACCGATTCTGCTCCTTCAGGAGCTAGATGGCCCCGTGGGAGCAGAATCGCAGCATTGGACCTGGACATCCAGGCCGTGCCCTGATTCCAGCACCCCGGACGTCCAGACACTTCCCCGGCTAGCTCAGCCTGGCTTCTGCATGCAGTCATGATGCCGTGGTGTCCTGTTGCCATGGCACAGCAGCTCCATGCAGAAGTCCCAATCGTCCGCACCGCACAAAATGCCCTGTTCCCTGCTGCCCGACCCCCAGTCGGGCTTTCCGAGCCAGGATCGGGCGGTGGGGAACCCCCTGCAGCCATCTACCCGGTTGTGGGGGCCCGACAGTGCCATCTTCCAATGCTGGAGGGACTTATTCCATCTCTGAGGTGGAATAAGTTCCCCGTCCATCCTGGTTAACCCGGACATACAGGACCGTGACCGCGATCGGCACTGTACGTCTGGGTTATGCGCCCCGTCTCCGGCCCACCCCCATCCAGACGTACATCCCCCACTATTCATCATTTGGAATGACTCCCATAGCCTATGCAAATAGCACTAAGGATGGCTTTTTTGCTGGCTTGTTATGTGGGATAATTATCCAGAACAAGGCACTGAAAATTGCCACTATCCTGATAATACCAAACTCCACTCCTGCATTGCCCTTCCAAACACTGTCCGATAGTGCTGCTGAATGTTTGGTTTGATTTGCTTTATTAATTTGATATACTATTATTCTTTTAAAAAATATCAAGCGATGTATACAGTCACTGGACTGTCACAGTCAACAGCACTTATCTGGTTAGCAGGCGCTGCTAACAAGAAAAGTGCGTCTTAATTTTGGATCCTTAGAAAAGTGATCAAACACCCTTTCAGATTGCTTTAACTTTTATCACGAGTTCTAATGAAGAATCCACATTTGGCCTAACATGTTGAAATGCTCCACCCAGTGTGCTGCAGCAGCCAAGAAGGCAAACAGAATGCTAGGAATCATAAGGAAAAGAATGAAGAATGAAATCAAGGATATTATAATGCCTCTTTATCGTTCCATGGTGCGACCGCACTTTGAATATTGTGTGCAGTTCTGGTCGCCGTATCTTTAAAAGGATATACCAGAATTAGAAAAGGTACAGAGAAGAGTCACCAAAATGGTAAAGGAGATAGAAGGATACCCCTATGAGGAGAGGCTTAAAAGATTAGAGCTCTTCAACCTAGAAAGAGACAGCTGAGGAGAAATATGATAGGGAATGGAGTGGAACGAGTAAACGTAGATCGATTGTTTACACCATCAGAAAGTAGAAAGACTAGAGGACAAGATAGTGTAACCCATTTAAGACTAATACGAGAAAATATTTTTTCACTCAACATGTAATCAAACTCTGGAATTCGTTACCGAAGGATGTAGTAAAAGCTGTTAGTGTAGCTGGGCTTAAAAAAGGTTTAGACAAGTTCCTGGAGGAAAGGTCCATAAACCATTATTAAAGAGGATCTGGGAAATCCACTACTTGCCCCAATGCAAGCATTGTGGAACCTGTCTTTCTTTTTGGGAAACTGCTAGGTACTTGTGACCTAGCTTTGACCACTGTTGGAAACAGGATACTGGGCTTGATGGACCTTGGTCTGACCCAGTATGGCATGTCTTATGTTATCAATCCAGCTGGTTTAGTTCCTGACAATCATGGCATCAATTTTGCAACTTAACTCTTCCTATCTGTTTGACACTTGAATCTTAGTTCTTCCTGCCCATGCAAATTATTAATCTTTTTGGGCTGTAGAATGGGTCCTCTCACTTTCTTACAGAAAACTGGAGTAGACCTTTTGAGCCTAATATTAAAGTGGTGGCGGCTAGCCATTGTAAAGCCACTAGCCAACGCCGTTGAACTTAAAACCCAGATGTTCAATGCTGGGGCCATATCCGGCAAGCAGCATTGAGAATCTGGGTCAGACAGATAGTGGTAAAGTTTACCAGGCAGCGGTGTGTTCAGCTGCTGCCTGGTTAGGTTCTGCAGCAAAGGTTAGGCCACCCTTTAAAGTGCCTAACTTTTGCTGCTTAAGGATAACCGGGCAGCAGCTGAATATTGTCGCTGCCTGGTTATCGCCAGATTCCTCCTCCACTCTGCCTCTAAAATATCCCAATGCAAGCTGGCTAGTATCGGGTTGCTCAGTAGCAGCACCTGAGGATATTTAGTGGCACTAACTGCGTTAGGGACATTGAATATCCTGGTCACCGTGATTAATGTGGTTAACAGGTCTGCTAACTGCTTTAATTGCATTGAATATCAGAACCTTTGTTCCTATTTATACGAAAGAAAAAGCTGATCAGATAAGTCCTGATGAGAAGGATATTCATTGGCACTGTTTAGATAGGGGTGGTCTGTGCGTAGAGCTAGCACTTCTCTGTATAATGACAATTTTTGGTATCTGAATAAAAATCTGCATAATTTGAGAGCAAGAAAGCTGTCCTAAGTGCTATGCAGACTGTCTATCTGGATAGAGGCTGAATATTGCTGCTGATCACTAAATCCGTATATTTAGCACCAGTCAGAATCCGGATACCAGTGCTGAATAGCTGGATTTCTTTACCAATGGTGGCTAGTGTTTAAAAAAAAATCACTGACCACTGTGGGGTAAATACATTTGCGGTCAACATTATTGGCACCTTTGCAGTTCAACCCCTTAATGTCCAATATCTCCTTAAAAAAAAAGTGGCCACTGAAATGGCTTTGGGCTATATATGCGCACATATATTTGACACATCAAATAAAACAAGACCAATTAAAAAAGGAAATAGTATAAAAACTGGGACATTGCCAGGACATGATTACTCCCTTCTGAGGTCTTTTTCTTCAGAGTGAAGAATTATTGTCAAAATCTAAACGAACTTCTGACTCTATTTCTAGTTCTATCTCTCAATAGCAGTAGCAAATCTTATTTGTTTTATTCTAATTATAGTTTCATAGCACAACTTATGAAGATGGTCTCAGACTAATACGGCATAACTTCAGGCTGTTGCCTGTATTTAAATGCCTTTTTGCATCAACGACCATTCCTCATATCCAAAAACAGCTTTTCAAACTCCATTGAATAGAGACAGAAAATACAACTTATCTGGCTCTTTTTTGCCCCAACGCCTCACCACGGCGCCTTTTATGTTTCGCTATTTAAGCTTCTTCAGGGGTTTATATATATATATATATATATATATATATATATATCTATTGTCAGACGGCTGCCTGGGTGAGAATCTTCACAGTCTTGTCACGTGCATATATCTATATGATTTGCAAGGTATTGTGGGCAATGTAGTTCATTCACACCAGACACAGCTGCTGACAATAATTTAGTTGTGCTCTTGGGTAAAGCCAATAAGATATTTATTTATGGGGTTATTTCTCCCAACACAGATATGTTTGGTAGCACATAAATTAGGTTACTTGCCTTCAGTGTTAACTTGGAAAAACAAAGTCAAAATCAGGAAAACAACAAATGAAAAGCCACAAAGCAAGAAACAAACTGTTCTTTTCAGGTTAACGTCCGATTACTTCCCACATAGATACAGAAGTGATTCTCTCCTAGCTCACAAGCAATTAGTTAAGGCTTAATTGCTAGCAGTTATCCAGCTGAAACCCCTTAGCTGGCTTGCTTTCTACTGTGTGGGTCAAATCCTGCTTCAGGAGCTTTTCTGAGTAGATTAAAGAACAAATTTGTATTTCTTTGTGATGGTTGCTGTACTTTATAACAGAAAGTTACCAACGGAGTTTAGATAGAGAGCAGTCCATATAAACAGGATCCTCATCTGCTATTATTCCCCCTTGTTCAACAAGCATGGGTTCAATATCATGTATTGGCACAGATGAATCTCTCAATGGAGCATTTTCAGGAGAATACTTGTTTCCCTGCTGTCTTTCAAGGTTATAGCTAGGGCATAGATCAGTGTTCATACCTGAGCTTCCATTGCTGCTAGAGTTCCTCTCTATATAGCCTGGCCAGTATGTAGTCCAGTTCTTATGTCCAACCTTCCAATCCAGATCCCTGGACACTGGATCTCTCTTCACATACCTTCTGGCATAGGTCTTAGGGTCCCTTCCACGTGCAGCCGTCTCCCTCACAGGTAGCCTCTGGTGATTCCTAGCTCTGCAGCACCATTCCTCTGGCTTTCCCCAGTCCAATGGTGTATACTGGCCCTTGGAATACCTCCCAGTATACGTACTGCTTTGGACTCTTCTAGACCTCTCAAAGGCTTTTCTCCTCTTTCTTCCAGAGGGTTTCCTTGCCTCTCTGTCTGTCCGGTTTGGCTTCTGCTTCTGATGATCCTTCAGATGAAACTGATGATCATTCTCAAGCTGATTCTCAGGATACTGAGGACAATTCTCTGGATATCCAAGGTGATCATGAAGATGGTCATCTGTAGAATAAACTCTACTCTTATTCTGCTTAGATGAGTGCTCCTCCCTAACACAGCGCAGCTGTGCTGAATCAGGCCTTGCCCTTTGAGATGAGTGTTCCATCCTAGCACAGCACAGCTGTGCTGAATCAAGCCCTGCCCTTTGCAATGAGTGCTTGGGGATTACCTCATAGCCCTTTTGATTGAACACACGTTTTCTCACTTCAGCTCCTCTCATGGCTGTTGGAAACCTGGTGCATTCTGGGACTGGTAGTCTTTTATGGCAAAATTCTGTTTTCTCATTTCTACCAGCACTGACAGGTTGCTTGTTCAGAGACACTTCACCTTTTCTATAGCCCCTTCCTGAGCTATGATAAGCTTCCTTATCACAATATATATATATATATACAAAGCTGTCAGATACAAAACCATATATAAAATCTTTATAAAAACATCGACTATCTCTAACGATACTTTATTAATTTGCCTATTCCAAAAGACCAATGTTCCCACATATCATTTATAAATTAAACGTCTATTAACCTCTATCGTTATTCTCGCTATCTTTCACTTATCTTTAACTATTACACAGGTACACTACCAAAAAACTGCCTCCAGTTTTGCAACTGATTCCTATAGATTTTGGGGTGCTGAATCCAGGAAAAATAGCCAAAATGTTCCATCACGTCACGTTTTCTTGCAAAATTAGATTTCTTACCCATATAAGGAATGTTCACATAATTTCTTTTTAGCCGACTGCAGTTTATTTTCTTGGCCCAAAATAGAGGTTGTAATGGTTAACTAACTAGAAACACTCCCTCATGATATTTTAGAGTGTTTTGTATTCATTTTATACATTAACAGGACAATTGGGAGGCGGGGGGCTAAATCCAGTACTCGCGCTGGCGCATGTTCTTTCCTGTTCGCCTCGTTCGCTCGCTCAAACACGGTGGTTGCGACATGAACGTTCCTGTCAAATTTCAGTTTCTTGCAAGTTCATTATTACCTTTTGTTTGCTCAGTCGTAATCCAGCTTTATTCCAAAGTGGTTCACTACAGTTGTAGTTTGCAGTGCTGTGTATTTGTGATGGCTCACAGAGCCAGAGGTTGCATCAACTCTCCGGACAGTTTTTGTTTTATTTGTGGGGAATATACCGTGAAAAAGCGGCAGAGGAACATTTCTGCATTTATTAAAAAAGTATATTTCGCCTATTTCGGTTTGAAGTTAGGCGTTCAAGACAAACCGTGGGCTCCTCACAAAGTGTGCAAGACATGTGAGGAAGATCTACGCTTATGGATGAAAGGTAAAAAACAAGCATTTCGTTTCGGAATACCTATGATGTGGCGTGAACAAAGAGACCACAGCAGTGACTGCTATTTTTGCTCTTGCATTGTGAAGGGATACAACTTAAAAAATAAGAACGTAATAAGTTACCCCAACCTTCCCTCAGCAATTAGGCCTATGCCTCATAGCAACGAAGTACCTGTGCCTGAACCACCAAAATCTTTGGATCATATTTGTGTGGACGGTTCTGATCATGATGAGACTCATCAGATGACTTTTCCCGATGAGTCCAGTACTTCCGAGTTTGAAACTGAACCAGATCCGAAACCTGAACTTTTCTCTCAAGCTGAATTGAATGATTTAGTCCGGGATTTAGGACTCCCAAAAGATGCTGCCCAACTGCTAGGTTCTCGGCTTAAACAGAAAAATCTATTGTCACCAGGAACAACTTTTTATTGGTACCGCGCAACCGCGAGACACAATTTTTGAAGTATTTCAGCAAAGAGGAAGATTTGGTATTTTGCAACGATATATACGGAGTGATGGAAAAGTTTAAACTCGAGTATGATCCTGCTGAATGGCGGCTGTTCATTGATTCGTCAAAAGACAGCATAAAAGGTGTTCTTCTTCATAATGGCAACACATTCGCTTCAGTTCCTATTGCTCACTCTGTTATTCTCCAAGAAAAATATGAGAATTTGGCCCTGATTCTTCAGAAGATTCGTTATGATGAGCATAAGTGGATGATTTGTGGAGACTTTAAAATTCTATCCATGCTATTAGGGCAGCAATCCGGTTTCACCAAATATCCCTGCTTCCTTTGCTTGTGGGATAGCCGGGCCCGCGACCTACACTGGGGGAAAAAAGACTGGCCAATTCGGGAGTATTTGAGACCCGGTGAGAAAAATGTTCTTCATGAGAGCTTGGTACCTCGTGATAAAATTCTATTACCACCTCTCCACATTAAGTTGGGTCTCATTAAGCAATTCATCAAGTCCCTTCCAAAAGATGGTGAGTGCTTTTGGTACCTTTGCTCAAAGTTCCCCCGACTTTCTGAAGCAAAGCTAAAGGAAGTAGTGTTTGTTGGCCCTGATATAAGGAAACTCATTTCAGATGGAGCATTCGCTGAAACGATGTCTGAGAAGGAAAAAGAAGCCGGGATTCCTTCAAGGATGTTGTTCTCAAATTCTTGGGGAACAGGCGGGATGAGAACTATAAGGATATTGTTGCCAGGATGCTCAATGCCTTCAAAGAACAAGGCTGTAACATGAGCCTGAAAGTCCATTTCTTGCACTCCCATGTGAACTACTTTCCCGAAAACTTGGGGGCGTACAGTGAAGAACAAGGTGAAAGGTTTCACCAGGACATCAAGGACACAGAGAGAAGGTACCAAGGAAGATGGAACACCACTATGATGGCTGATTTCTGCTGGTTGCTGCTGCGGGAAACCCCAGATGAAAAATACGCCAAGCAGCGCACCAAGAGAAGCATTCGGGGGAAGAAGAAACGGGCCCACCAGGAGATTGATTGACCCAAGAATGACTTTAAAATCTAAACTGTGTTGACAAATATTGTGTTTTTACTAAACTTTGAAATAAAAATTTGCTAGTTATTACCACAGTGTCGGATCTCATTTATTAGAATTTTATTTTCACACCATCGGGTGTTTGTCTTCATGTATTGCAATGGTGCGGTTTGCGTTTTCTATTCTTACATACATACCTGTACAACATTTTTTGCACATTTCTTTGCTTTGCTTTGTGTCTAACCTCGCTCTTATATGCTCAATGTTTGTGCACATGTATGTGGCTGTTTTAAGTGCAGACAATTTTGCTACCATCACAGTGTGTTTTGTTGACATTACTCTATTCTTATGTGCTGCCTTGTTACAATTTTCTTTATTCTTATTTGAATAACTACTAAACAATTAGTATAAAGAATTCATCCAAGAAACTTTTATCTCGATCGCACTCAATCTGAAACGTTCACCTCAAACTGCTAACCCAATGTAGCAAAAAATCTGTACGTGATGGAGCAAATTGGTTACCAGATTTGGATTCAGCGCACCAAAAAACGTAAAAATCAATCGAAACATTAGAGGCAGTTTAAAAAAAAATTTTTTTAGTGTACCTGTGTTATTCCTTAAATACTACACATACAACCCCAACTAAACCTCTGTTTCAAAACAAGATGTCACTTATTTCAGGCTTTACCTCCAGCTTATCAATAGTTTAAAATGTCCTTGTTAACTCATGATTCTTTCTTATCCTCCCCATATTTACTTTAAATCTCGCATGTAATTCTAAAGCTACTACCTTCATTCTTTACCTGAATCTCTACTAACTTATTCACTAACACCCCTTAACTTACTTCAATTAGACCATTTTACTACAAGTTAAAATGATTTTGTCGATGCTGCACACGCTTAACCTCTGCTCTTCTCTGATTTCCTGCTCACTCGAAAAAACGTCGCGCATGCGGGCTTGATGTTCAAAACCCCTATTATACCTTCAAAACCGATGACATCATATGCACCAACACTCATCTACCTTGTGCCTTTTCAAAGTTTAGAATAACCCTTAATTCATATGATACCTACCAAAATCCATCAAACGTATCAAAACAAAACCAAAAATGTCCTTTTTCTACCGCCATACTAGCACCGTCCGGTTTTCTATGCACATAAGTATATAATCAAACACAAGCCACCCAATCTGTTTTAACATTTAACCCCCCTGGAAATACCGTATTCAACCTAAAAATCCATCTTTGCTCACATATCGTTAACGTTTGTTCCCTTGATCTTCCCACTCATCCCTTTAATACATTATCAATACAGAAACATCTAAGTTCATCAAAGCCATGTCTAACCTCTAGGCAATGTTGTACAATTGGAGCTTCTCTTAGTTTGCAATTTAATTTACTCTTATGTTCCCTCATACGTATTCTAAAAGATCGAATAGTTTTCCCCACATATAGCAATCCACAAGGGCATCGGATGCAATAGACTACATATGTCGACTCACAGGTAGTATAGTTCTTCAAATTAAATGTGGTGCCATGATATTCACAATTGTCTAGCTCACAAGTCAAAGGACAAATAGCACAATCCCCACACTTCCTATGCCCATATCTCATTTCTAGCCTAGTTTTCCTTGCTTGTATAGCTGCTGGACTCAATTTTTCTTTTAAATTTTGGTGTCTCTGCCATAAACACCGTACCTTTTTATCTTCCAGCCCTGGAACCATATGGAGAACATCTGTATGTTTATTAATTATGCGCTGTATGTGCAAACTATAAGGAGAATATTTTGTGATTTAATTTACATTGGCATCATTATGGTTGTTAATCTTCCTACCCAAATTTAAAAGAAATTCTCTATTATAAAGCGCTCTTTTATAAGCTTGCTTCACTATTTTCTTTGGATACCCTCTACTTAAAACATTTTTTGTCAAAACTTTCGACTGCCTTTGAAAATCTAACTGTTCTGAGCAATTCCTATGATATCTTATATATTGTGAGAAAGGTAAACCATCTCTTAAACGTGCTGGATGTGCACTACTATAGTGCAAAAATGTATTTCTATCCATAGATTTTCGGTGGATTGAAGTCTGCCAACCTAAAGCACCCTTATTTATAGTCGCATCCAGAAATGTCATATCTGTATGGTATGCATAGGTAAACTGGATATTAGAATCCAAGCTGTTTAGCCATTCAAAAAATTCCTTTTGTGTCTGAAGAAGCTTGATTAGCGAAACGTAAAAGGCGCCGTGGTGAGGCGTTGGGGCAAAGAAAAAAGAGCCAGATAAGTTGTATTTTCTGTCTCTATTCAATGGAGTTTGAAAAGCTGTTTTTGGATATAAGGAATGGTCATTGATGCAAAAAGGCATTTAAATACAGGCAACAGCCTGAAGTTATGCCGTATTAGTCTGAGACCATCTTCATAAGTTGTGCTATGAAACTATAATTAGAATAAAACAAATAAGATTTGCTACTGCTATTGAGAGATAGAACTAGAAATAGAGTGAGAAGAACATGATTACTGGCACCTTTATAAACAATTCAAATCAGTGTGAACAGAAGAACCACATTCCCATTACAGTAAAATTAGACATAGCTATGATCAATTGTCAGTACTCACATGACTTGAATCAACCAATGAATGATGGCTCTAATGTTTAAAATGGCCATATTCACTCCGTGTTTCATTTTCACAATAGTGAAGACAAGAGAGCTGCCTGAGACCATCAGAAAAGTCATTATCACCAAACATCAAACTTCAGAGGGATACAGGGTCATCTCCAAAAGCCTTGGGATTCCTGTCTCTACAGTTTGCAATATTGTTAAGATGTTTTCTGCTCATGGAACTGCACCAGGACGTGGTGGGAAAAGGAAAATTAATCCAAGAAGTCTTCTAAGGTTAGTGTGAACTGTTAGAAAAACACCACATACAACATCCAAAGAGCTTAAGACTGCTCTGGAGATATCTGGAGTGGTGGTTTCAACCTGCACCATATGCTGCATGCTAAACAAAGAAGAACTTCATGGGCGAAGGCCAAGGAGGATCCCACTGCTCAAAGACAGACATAAAAAGGCACACCTGATCTTTGCCCAAACCCACCTTGAGAAACCACAATCCTGGGAAAATGTTCTTTGGGCAGATGGAACCAAGCTCGAGCTCTTTGTCAAAGCTGACCAGCGATACATTTACAGGTGAAGAAATTAAGCTTATAAGGAAAAAACGCCCTTTGTACAGTTAAATATGGTGGAGGTTCCATAATGTTATGGGGCTGTTTTACTGCCTTAGGAACTGGAGACTTGGAATGTATTAAAGAAATCATGAAGTCAGAGGAATACTAAGGTATTTTGGAGCGAAATATGCTACCTAGTGTCAGAAAGCTAGGTCTGAGTCAAAGATCATGGATCCTCCAGCAGGACAATGACAGAAAACATACATCCAAAAGTACAAAAGAAAGGTTAAAAAGGAACAAATGTACTGTTTTAAACTGGCCAGCAATGAATCCTGATCTCAATCCGATCGAGAACCTTTGGAAAAGCTGAAATCTGCATTGGTAAAAGAAATCCTGGAAACATTCATAGTAACATATAATATGACGGCAGATAAAGACTAGTATGATCCATCTAGTCTGCCCAGCAAGGCGACAAGAGTAATTGCACCTGCCAGTCCATGCAGCTCACCCCTCCCCATTCATGAGTTGGACCAAATCACAGTTGAAGAGTGGGAGAAACTACCAGTAGACAGATGCACGAAACGTATCGATGACTACAAGAAACGTTTGGAGGATGTCATCACTGCCAAAGGTTGTGCAACCAAATATTAATGAAGGATGTCATTAATCCTGTCCAGGTCATATTTTGTTTTTTTCTCAGAAATTAGTATGTCTAATTTGCACAGACATCTTTTTTTTATTATATACCTTTGAACATACTATTTGAATATTATGATGATACACAGTTGGAATGTTTCCAATTATCTCTCAAGATATTGTACACAACATACCTAAAATGCAAGGGTGCCAATAATGTTGACCACAACTGGAATTACTCCTTATACATGTAACCACTACAGCTGTGCCATCCTGAGTGATCTGATCTTGTCTGATCTCAAAAGCTAAGCAGCATTGGGCCTTGTTAGTACTTGGATGGGAGACCAGGTGCTTTAGTCGTATTGTATGGAAGAAAGGACTGGCAATTTACTTTGTTGTACCTTGCCAAGAAAACCAAGGAGATAGAGGCAACTATCCACAGGGTTATCAGGAGTCAACACCAACTTGATGGTACTTAGCAACAACATACATGTAGCCAACTGCTCACTAGGGGCAAGGATGACCTCAGAGGTAGTATACAAAAGAAAAGAAAATAGTATAGCTGATGATGCTTTAAAGGTGAGGGGAGGGGGGGAAATAGGGGCAGCCCAAGGAGGGTGCGGGGCCATGTGCGGAGACTCGGTGCAGGGCCTCATTTGCATAAGTGGACTCATTTGCATAATGTTAACATACACTAACTTTTAGTAAACATGCCTCTTAATGAGTATGGATAAAGAAAGACTACCAGATTTCTACATTACTATAATAAAGTGCCAACCGCCAGGCACATTAGGAACTACTACAAACACTGCCCATTTAGAACCCATAGCAAACCCGCCGTATCATAACAGCGCTACCAGGACTCACAAACACCATACTCTACCTATCAAAAGGCAACACTGGCAAATATTAAACCAATACATTTCAGAGAATAACAATACATCTCCTACTGGGGAAAGAGAACAAGTGGCAATGTCAAATAGAAACTACATAAACAGAATACCTCAACTCGGTTACACATGCAGAACATAGACCATCAACAAACAAAGAACAAGAAATCACAATTTAGAAATAGGAAGACAATAATTAAACTAGGAACCCCAAAAGTCAAACTTTGAATGTACAACAACACTGTAGAGATAAAACTATAAATTAATTTCCTCTTGTACTAAACAAAGCGCAGACGTTAATGATGCACATTTCCCAGAGCTGACATATTCCAGTTAATAAATTCAAAATAAAGAGAGATTTTTCTACCTTTTTGTGCATTTTTTTTCAGTTGCAATTGTTCCAGCCACTTTCTTCTGGTTTCTTCGTGTCTTCTGCTAACTCTCCATTGTCTGCTGTCCATTTGTCCTTTCTTCTCTCTTCTAGTTTTTTCCATTCTCTCTCTACATCTGTTTTAACATACTAATCTTTCTCCTTTTGCTCCTTCCTCCATCTCTTTCTTTATTCCTTTTTCATCCACTCAAATTTTACCCCTCCATCCTCATGCCCCACTTACTCTCCCAATACCCGGCCAATTTTAGATTTTTCTTCCCTCCCACACAAAATATTTTTCCCCTCTCCATTTCACTCTCCCAGCCCCATCCCATTCTAATCCTCCCCTAACATCAGCACCCTTCTAGTTCCAGCCCCACCCAGCATCTGTTCCCTTCTAGTCCCCGCATCAGCCCATTTCCAGTCCTAGCCTCCCATCAGCCCACTTCCTATCCTATCTTAGCCCCACCATCAGCCCATTTCCAGTCCTAGCTTCCCCATCCATTTCCAGTCCTATCCGAGCCCCTCCATCAGCTCATTTCCAATCCCAGCCCCCCATCAGCCCATTTCTATTCCTTTCCTAGCCCCACCATCAGCCCATTTCCAATCCTAGCTCCCCTCCACGCAGCCCATTTCCAATCCAAGCCCTCCATGAGCCTATTTCCAGTCCTAGCTCCTGCATGAGTCCATTTCAATCCAAGCCCCCACCACAGCCCATTTCCAATCCTAGCCCCCCCCAAAAGCCCATTTCCAGTCCTATCCTAGCCCTCCATCAGCCCATTTCCAATCCCAGTCCCCCATCAGCCCATTTCCAGTCCTAGCTCCCCCCCACTCAGCCCATTTCTAATCCTAGCCCCTCCATGAGTCCATTTCAATCTATGCCCCCATCACAGCCCATTTCCAGTCCTAGCCCCCCTCCCCATCAGCTATTTGCAGTTCAACCCCCCCTCCTCTAGCCCATTTCCAGTCCTAGTAACCCCCCTAGCCTATTTTCAGTCCTAGCAATCCCCCCAGCCCATATCCAGTCCTAGTACCCCCCCAGCCCATTTTCAGTCCTAGCAACCCTCCACGGCCCATTTCCAGTCCTAGCAACCCCCCCACGGCCCATTTTCAGTCCTAGCAACCCTCCTCGGCCCATTTCCAGTCCTAGCAACCCCCCACGGCCCATATCCAGTCCTACTAAAACTCCCCCCCCAGCCCAGTTTCAGTCCTAGCAAACAACCCCCCGGCCCATTTCCAGTCCTAGTAACCCCCCCAACCCATTTCCAGTCTTAGTACCCCCCAGCCCATTTTCAGTCCAAGCCCCCCCCCCCTCCTGAAGAGCCCCGCAGCTAGCTAAGAGGGAGCCAGAGAGGCCCCGGCTCACCTCTACAGCTGCCAAAGTGAAGCGCGCCTTTTCCCTTTACTTCAGCAGCTGTACTGATGTTTAGAACCCTGAAGGGGGGAGTGTCCTAATCAAGATGGTGGCAGCAAACGTTCCGTGCTGAGCGTGCTTTTCTTTATGGGTAGGAAGCGAAAAGGGAAGGGTGGGTCTGTGCCCTCTCAGCCCACCCAGACCTCTACGCCGTTTTCTGCGGGACCCCTGGATGCCTTTGTGGTGCGCGCCGACCGGACTCCAGTAAATAATAGGGGTGAATGCCGAGCTGCAGTCTGTTTGGAGTCGGGTGGCTCAGCTTCTGCTTCGGCTGTATCTCTGTCCCCCGAGAGTCCCGCGCCAAAGGCTCTTAAAGGTCAGTCCTTGCCTGAAGGGTTCCTGGTGCTGGGCTCCTCACCTGAGTTGCGAGAAGACGCCGGTTCGAGGGGGCTAGGAACGGAAGGGCTCTGGAGCCAGGGGAGAGCGGTTATTGATCTGCGCTCTCCGGGTCCATCTTTGGCGACGGTGGAGGAAGTGACCGCAGGATTGGTGCTTCCTGTGGCGAATAGAGCCCAAGCGACCGGGATAGCGATGGCGGCTGCTGTATCGGAAGTGGACTCTGGGAAAAGTTTTGTTTTACAGCGACCGGAGAATTTCACATTGGAATCTATTTGGCAGGCCATTCTTTCACTGGGGGAAGTGTTGGTGCCCCAAATTGCATTGTTGGAACGGAAGCTACAGAACTCTGTGACGGCCGTAGAAGAGCTGGATCAGAAGGTGTTGGCACTGCAAATAGACGTGGATGAATCTCGGAGAACAGTAACAACTTTGGAAGAACGTGCGGATGCGTTTCAAAAGGACCTTTCCAATATTCAAGTTAAGTTAGAGCGTTTAGATAATGTTTCAAGAGCTCATAATCTCCGTTTAATTAATTTTCCTAAATTAATCTCTGTATCTCCTAGAGAAATGTTTAAGCAGTATTTAATGGAGACGTTGGGGGTGGCCTCTGAATTAATGCCTCCTTTGGTGAGAATTTATTATCTTCCTAAGGCAAAAATTGTTGAAAATGGGGTTGAAAAAGGGGCTGATTCGGTGGGGGTAAAAGATCAAGTTAATGTTCTGAATGTTACAGATTTATTGGAAACCTCTGAATGTGAGACTCCGGTTTCATCTACGCTGCTTGTTACTTTTGCATTATTGTCAGATAGAGAGTGGCTTCTTAGGCTATTCTTTAAGAAAAGAAATTTATTGTTTAAGGGTTTAATGGTACGCATTTTTCCAGACTTAGCTAAAGAAACACAGAGGCGTCGCAAGGATTTTCTCCTGTTACGCCCTGGGGTTCTTCAACTGGGAGGGCTCTTTTTTCTTAAACACCCATGCAAATGCTTGGTGAAATACAGAGCTATTTCATATATTTTTTATGATCCTTCCCAGTTAACGGCCTTTATTGCTGCCAGGCGCTTGGAGACTTCTATTGGGGCCTCACCTGTGCTCTCATAAAATAATACTGGAGTTAGTTAGCTGCCTTTTCCTTTCTACTTTGTTAGTATATTGTGTATTTGGAATTTTGGAATTCTCCCCTCTTATATTGTGGGCTAGGGTGAACAGATGCATTGATTTTTGAAAAATTTCCTTGTTATAATTAATCTGCTATGATTGTTCCTGATTGTATCTGTACTTTTTCTTTCAAGATTGTTCTGTGAACTTTCTTGATTTATAATGTAAAATGATTATAAATAAATAAATAAAAAAAAAAAAAGAACCCTGCCGCGCTGAGGTCAAAGGGGACTTCCTGTTTCCCGTGCTCAGTGCGGCAGCGTTCTAAACGTCAGTATAGCTGC